>CM057453.1:1434787500-1435987500 GCA_016271365.2 Neoceratodus forsteri
AGTAGTAGTTGCTTTCCTAAGAAGAAAAAATATCTCCATCTTCCCATACTTGGACGACTGGCTCAAAGTAGGTCAGTCTCCAGACCAAGTCAAGTCACATCTGCAAGTGACCCAGCAAGTGCACACTTCCTTAGGATTCCTTCTCAACCTACCAAAGTCAGATCTTCCTGGACCAAGTCTCCATCACTCATTCACACTAGTGGGATAGCACCGGAGGCGCTAGGACCAAGCGGGAGCTAAAAATTTTCTGAAGGGCTGGCGCCGAGGTAGGACCACGCACACGCAGCACCGCGAGACTGACTCGCGCCTGTGTAGGCTATCTTGGCGTCGACCCTCCAACCACCTCAGTTCATTTTCTCCCGCCGTCGAGTGCGCTTGGATGTCGACGTCGCTCGTCTGCCGGAGTCAAAGTTTTCGTCTATACGACAGCAGCTTTTACTGTTTAATTTAAACGTTTTAATTTTACTGTTTAGTGGTAATTTTTTTTATTCTCTGAACAAGAAGATTATGAAGAAATTCTTTCCTGCCATCCACGGAGTCGTCCTTAGACGGTAGCGGTGACGGTAGGAAGACTTCGTTTGAAAGTTGTGGCAGAGGGGCTGTGCCCAGTCCGCCACCTTAAGTAACGGGGGTCTGACTACGGACAGTCCTGTGCTCGCGGGGAGGACAGTCACGAGCATGAATCTGATGGTGCGGGGATCCAGCTCCGCTTAGCCTCAAGCTCTTTTTCTTGTTTGGGGAAGAAGAATGGTGCCGCTTGAGGTTGCCCGTTGATATGTCTGCACGAGGATTGTTCGTTGGTAGGGGCGATAGGCCTGAACCGACTTTCGTGGGTTCCCCTTGGCCCCGCTCCTAACAGCTGCATACTCGACTCCGGACTCCATCTCTGTCCTCGTTGGAGTTCCGGTGAGCAGTTTCACCTCTGGGCCGCTCCTGTGGAGCAGGGGATTTGACTCCTTTTTTCCTGGTTTCGGGGCCTCCGGGCCTCGGAGCCGTTGGACCGGAGCCGGGTCAATTGGATCAGAATGGCGCTGGTGCCCTCTTGGTGCCTTCGCCATCGTGTCAGCCCTCGTGCCTACCCCTCTTCCTTTTCCATGCTGGGGCCGCAGGCACCACCTTTCTCCATCTTTCCATTGGCTTTCCATGGTGTTTTCCTGGTGCTGTGCCAGACACCTTGGTGGCACGCGAGGTCCGGTGCCATGCCACTGGTTTGGCATTAGTGCCATAGGCGGCGCTGCTGGTGTTGGGTGGCGCGGGACTGCTGGCTGCGGCTTTGTGCCATAGTCGGCATTGTACTCGGTGCCGCAGTTGGTGCCGTGCTCGGCACACGTGCGGTACCGGCGCTTCGGCGCAGTGGCTCAGTGCTGTCGTTGGCGCCCGTGGATCGGTGCCGTTGTTACGATACCATCGCGATTGCCGTGCTTTCGGCACCGTGGATTGCGCCATGGCTCACGCTGCGCTCGGCGTGTGCTCGGCTCCTGGGTGCTTCATTGCGGCGCCTGGCGGTGCTGTGGGTGTCTCCGGTGCCAGTCATGCCAGCGGGCACCCGCCGTGCAGCGGGCGCTCTGCACCCGTGGGTGGCACTGTAAGCGGCGCTGTCGCCTCTTGGTGCCGAGCGACACTGGCGCCCATGGGTGCTACGGGCGATGCCGTGCACCCACGGGTGGCGCCATAGACGGCGCTGGGCACCAGCGGGTGGCATGGGGCCATTGGTGTCCATGGATGCCGTGGGTTTTTTGGGTACCATGGGTTTCTTGGGTGCCATGGTACCATGGGTGCCATGGGCATCGGGGGTACCCTTGCGTGCCATTGCTGCTGTTGGTACCGAGGATACCTGCGGGTTCCGCTGTGGGTGCCCTCTGGTGTCTCTCAGCTTGGCATGGGTACTGCTTGGTGCCCTCCTGTGCCACGAGTGACGCTGGTGCTACAGGGGTGCCAGTTGGTGCTGTCTGACAGAACTAGGGAAACATCTCTTTGCAGACCTCTTCCGCAGGACTTGTGTTGGGATGTTTCCATGAGTGAAGTCCTATTCTGGATTATTTTCCACACATTTTAGTGGGTGGCGGTCTGCATCGGATCTCCTCATCCAGCGGTTTTCGCTGGTGGGACTCTTCTCTTCTGTTCTGTCAGTGGAATCTCTCATTCCGCTCAGCACTTTCTCAGCCCCTCGTGGTGCCAAGCTCCTCGACACCGTTCCTGGTGGCGAGTCTCTAGTGGCTCTAACCTAGACCTCTTTTGGGGTCCTTCTCGTAGAAAGGCATCTAGATGAGTCTCTCCTGTCCTTCTGGTCAGTGATACAGCGGATGACTCATTTTATATACTGAAAAGAACCGCCTCTATCATCAGAGTCTGTGATGCAAGCTCTTTTAGTAGTTTCTCATTTATGGGGTCTACCATAGTGTTCAGTATATATCTCTCGTCTAGACTTTTCAGTGGTCAAGACAATTACACTCTTTGGAACATTTAATTCAGTGGTTGGGAGCCGCACAGACTGTTCCGCTCCTTTGATAGGGATATACCCTCTTTTGATGCTGCCCTCTGGTGTCTGCCAGCACAGGTAGTTAACATCTGTCTAGCTATTATTAGTTCAGTCAGACGTTCGGTTATGGATCCTCAGGCTCCTCCTGCTCCTCAGAGGAATGACGTCCTTGTCATTTCTGTATCAGGCAATCCTTGCCAAATAGCAGCCAGCAACCTTGTCTGGCTCGGACTAATGATATTTAAAAAAAAAAAAAAAAAAAAAAAAGGCCTAGTTGGAATTTCCCGATACCGCACTTGGATCTGATCAGGTTCCGCCTCAACCCTGAGGCGGTTGTCTCTAAACTTCAGTAAAGAGTACCTGTTTTCTTCTACCCCTAGGGGGCAGTCCGATCCAGCGGTGGTATAGCTCACCTCGTTCCTCTAGAGAATGTCTCTTATTCCGAGATATTTCCAAAACTTAGGCGTCTAACCAGTCTGTTAGTCCCTTTTTGTTTTTTAATCAGGCTTTCTTCTCTTGATCAGAGCCTTGCAGCAACAGAAGTGACTCTTCAGCAAGTCGGAACTTAGATTCCTACTTCCATGTTTGCTTCAACTTAACAGATGACATGCTCCTATCTTCCTGGACATAAGTCTCCACCACTCATTCACACTAGTGGGATTAGCGCCGGAGGCACTAGGACCCATCGGGAGCAAACTTTTGCTGGAGGGTGGTAGCGAGAGATGGGCGCGCGAGGATCGTCGCTGCGAGCAGCGGCTCGGCGCAATCACTATCTTGGCGACACCCTCCAACCGCCTCATTTCCTTTTTTTCCTACTGGCCGAAAGTATGCTTTTCAGTGATGACCGCCGTCAGCTTGTCGGGAGTCAAACTAGCGCATAGTTTTCAGTTTGTTGTTTTGTAACATTATCACGATAGTAGTATCGCTAATTTTATTCTATTTTCGTTAAATTTTTCTAATATTTTAAATTTAACTTACTTGAAAGTCTCAGCCTACTGGACGGAGTCGACCATGAGCAGGTCAGGTGACGGTGAGGAGACTTCGTGTAAACTGTTCAGTCAGCCGGGCTGGGTCGGTCAGCCTCCTTCTCCTCAGCGGGGTTCCGACAGCGGTCAGTCCGATGCCGGGGGATGGGCGGTCCCCGTCGGCATAAAAATAAGCGGTCGCATTCGGCACGTTAGAAGCCTCGAGCTCTTCTTGACCCACAGGTCAAAAAGAGAAGGCATCACTCGAGGTAGCCCTCTTGAGTATGTCTCTTGGCGTCGGCGATTGGTTATCGTAGCTAGTTGCGGTCTCCTTCTTGGGTCGCCAACTTCCGGTGACCGTCGTCCTCGACATCAGAGCCCCCCCGCCTAAGGTAGGGCTCCAGATGAGCAGTTTCATCAGTGGGCGCTCTTATGGGCGATGGGCTCGGAGGTTGGTTCTTCTGCCTGGCTCGGTTGCCACGGGCCCTCTGGCTCCTCCGGCGATCAGGTAGGCGGTTGGACCTTCCCTGAAATCGGCATCCTTCTTCGGTGCCAGCGACTCCGCGCTTAGGTGTTTCCCCCCCCTCACATGGCTGCGGCGCAGGGGGCCACACCGATGCCCTTATCTCCTGTTTTTTTTTTCCTTCTCTAGCTTTCCAGGTTCCTGGGGCGTTTCCGGCGCCTTCGGCGGGGTCTGTTGGCTTGTCGGTGCCGTTTTCGGTGCCGCTGGGCCTTGTGGCGCCGGGTGGTCTTGCGGCGCTGTTGGGTCTGGTGGCGACGTCGGCGGCGCCGCTTGGTCGGGCGGCACCAACGGCGGTGCCGTGGGCATCGGCGGCGCTGTCGGCGGTGCCGTGTGCTCTTGTGGCGCCGCTGGGGGCACTTGCAGTGCCGCGTGCCTCTTCGGTGCCGTGCCCCTCCGCCGTGCCGTTTTCAACCCGTTTTGCCTTCTCGGCGCTGGGGGCCCTCGGGGACTCTCCTTGTTTCTCTACTATTTCCTCCTCTCCTAATTTTCACTCCTTTCCTGTCCAAACAGTCCTTCCTGGACCATCAGGAGATGATGTTGAGCCTGACCCAGACCTTCAGTTGGGTGATGAAGTGAGGAAACAGGATCTTTCTTTGCTACAGAGCCTGTGGTGAAGACCTGTCCTTTAAGTCTCTGTTGAAGAACCTGAGATCCACTTTCTCTCAGACTACAAACATCGATCCTGGGAAGATATTAAGACTCCAGTATCTTCATGCTTGGAGATCCCTAAGGATTTGACTCCTCCGATCCAGCCTTCCTTGAGCGCTGTCTCAAATGGTTTGGAATAATCCTGCTCTTATTCCCTCAGTGGCTAAATCCATTGATAAAGTATTCAGCTCCCAAGGATCGTCCCATTTTGGCATCCCAAGCCTTTGCGGATCCTATTGTAGTCCTGGCAGAGGACAACAAGGTCGTTTCTTCCTCAAACTACTACAGCTCGACCTATTAACAAAAGTCTCGTAAGATTGATACATTAGATAAGAGAGTCTTTGCTCCTCCACTCTAAGTATGCGTGTTGCCAGTTATCAAGGCTATTTTTCTCAGTATGAGTATATCCTGTGGCACTCTATGAAAAGAATGGTTGAAGCACTTCCAGATTCGGACTCCAAGTCAGAGCTTCTTCTGACCGTTATTAGAGGTATTGAGTGCAATAACCAACAGGTCAAAGCCACCATGGACGCTTTCGACACTGCTTCTCACTCAGCAGCCACAGGTATTTGTACTCGGCGCCATTCCTGGCTGCGTACTTCTAGCTTCACGAATGATGCTCAGCAGCAGGTGATGGCGCTGCCTTTTGATGGCTCCTATCTTTTTGGCCCTCAGGTGGAGCAAGCCTTAGAGGCCACTCAGAAGACTAGATCGGCCATTAAGTTGGCCAGACCTCCGCCTACCCCCTCTTGGGGGCATGTGAACAGACGTCAGTTTCATAGTCGTCAGTCCTTTCGAGGCAGAGGAAGCTTCTATAAAAGCCAACCTGCCCAACCTCAAAAGAGAGCGCAGCAGAAAGCGCAGGGGCCTAAAGCCCCCAGCGCCACCTTATGAATTGCTGGCCCAAGTTCCATCCACATTGCCCGAGGTGGAACTTTCTCCTCCAGTGGGAGGTCATCTGATGTACTTCTACAACCAGTGGAAGTCCATAACTTTGGACAAATGGGTCCTTCGGATAATTTGCGAGGGTTATTCTCTCAATTTCTTGGAAACCCCGAATTGTCCTCCCAGGCGACAACCCAGGTCGGTCTCTCAATCGAACCTCCTCACTGCGAGATCAGGGCCTTCTAAACAACAGGGCAATAGAACTGGTGCCCCGCATCTCGAAACACAGGTTCTACTCCCATTACTTTCTGGTTCCAAAGAAATCTGGGGAATCGCCCCATTCTAGACCTCAGAAAGTTAAACAAATTTCTCCCAGGAGAAATTCAAAATAATTCCCTAGGTACCCTGTTACCCTTGCTGCATCACACGACTGGCTGGCCTCCCTGGATATGCAGGGCAGCTACCAGCATATCCCCATCCACCCACCCACTGCAAGTTCTTCAGGTTTGTAGCTTTGGGTCAGCATTATCAGTTCAGAGTCCTGCCCTTTGGGCTATCCCGCACCTGTGAGAGTTTTTACAAAGTGTTGTGCAGTTCTCTCGCATCTCAGGAAGATCGGACTCCGGTGTTTCCCTACCTGGGACGATTGGCTTCTAGCAAGCCCTTCCAGCCAAGGGACTTTGGAGCCGTGAAAGCGACTTCGTCTTCTTACGTCCATGGGAGTTCTGCTGAATTTGAAAAAATCACAACTGCAGCCCTCCCAGAGGCTCCTTTTCATAGGGACGCTTCTAGACACCTCTTCCGTGAAGGCTTTCCTTCCGGAG
The DNA here is from genome assembly GCA_016271365.2 of Neoceratodus forsteri. Lineage (NCBI taxonomy): Eukaryota > Metazoa > Chordata > Ceratodontiformes > Ceratodontidae > Neoceratodus > Neoceratodus forsteri. Next base: position 1,434,793,825 of record CM057453.1, read on the forward strand.
GACAGAAGACTTGATATCCTTCGGATGGCCCGTTACATCGGGGAGAACCAATCGGTTACAGCTCTCTCGATGCAACGCATGTTGGGTCTCATGGCGTCCTCGGTGTTCACTGTACCCCTGGCCCGGTTGCACATGAGAACCACCCAATGGATGCTCTCCACTCAGTGGTCTCCGACCTCTCACCCCCAGTCTTATCCCATCAAGGTGACGGGGCCCCTTCGAAGGTCTCTCACCTGGTGGTCTCAGAAAACAATCTCCTGGAAAGGTTCCCTTTGCTCCCGGATCATCAGATCTCCATCACCACAGGCGCGCTCGCTAATGGGATGGGAGCTCACTGTCCTCCCTCCCCACTCAAGGTGTGGACTCAGTTGAAACTCATCTCCACATAAATGTCCTGGAGATGAGAGCGGTCCTCTATGCGATCCGAGCTCTGAAGGATATCCTTTGTCACAAGAACATTCTCCTTCAAGCGGACATCAAAGCTGTGATGTATTACATCAACAAGCAAGGCGTGCTCATTCTTATCCTTGCAGGGAAGCAATGAAGGTGTGGGAGTGGTGCTTGGAGCACAAGTCTCTGATTCAAGCGGTTTATCTGCCAGGTATACAAACGACCTAGCAGATCACCTCAGCAGAGCGGAGGCAGACCCTCACAGTGGTCTCGATCCAGCCGTAGCTCGGTCACTGTTTGAAGAGTGGGGACTCAGACCTGGACCTTTTGCATCCCCACTCAGCATAAAACTGCCTCTCTTCTGCTCCAGAAATCCAGGGCCTGGCATTTTCTGTCAGGATGCGTTCAGGCTGCGGTGGACAAAACGCTTTCTTTACGCCTTTCCACCGCTTCCTCTAATCCAGAGAGTACTCCTCAAGTTCGAGTCTCAGGGGACCAAAATGATTCTCATTGCTCCCTCTTGGCCTCGGCAACTGTGGTTTCCTCTACTCAACAGTATGTTGGCAGCCTCTCCGAGACCACTTCCCTTGCAAATCAATCTTTTGACTCAGGGTTCGTTGGTGCATCCCAACCTGAAATCACTTCACCTTCATGCTTGGCTCCTGAAGAGGTAGAAGTGAATCGGTTCAACGTCTCTCGTAGAGTCTCAGACATCCTTCTGGCTGCTCGGAAGCCAGCCACCCAGCGTGTGCTTCCAAGTAGGCGTTTTCTCTCTGGTATGCAAAGTCCTCTTGGAATCCCTTTTCCTGTCCTCCTGACAAGGTTCTGGAGTATCTTTTGGACCTATCAAACTCAGGTCACCAGTACTCCACAGTTAAAGTTCACCTTAGTGCCATCTCAGCGTTCCATGAGCGGTTTCTTCCTTGACTCTGGCTCCAGTTACCTATAGTGAAGAGATTTCTTAAGGATTCTTCATCAGACCCCTGTTAAGCGTCCAGTTGCAGCCTGGGACATTAACCTGGTGCTGGACATGCTCACTGGAGCCTTCGAACCCCTAGCTACCTGTGAGCTAAAATTTCTTACCTGGAAGACTGCCTTCCTGGTGGCCAGTACCTCAGCCGCAGGGTCTCTGAGATACATGTCCTGGTTCGGACCTTCCGTTATACTGTATTCCATAAAGACAAGGTAGTTCTCCGTACTCATCCTAAATTTCTTCCCAAGGTTGTCAGAATTCCATCTAACCAACCTCTGGTACTTCCCTCTTACTTGCTAATTTCCAAAATGAAGGGAGCGATCTCTTCGTTCCTTGGATATTAAGAAGAGCCTTGCGGTTCTATTTAGATAGAACCAAGAATTTTCGCAAGACTCAGCAACTGTTTGTTTCTTTCAGCGACACCCGGCTGGGTCAATCTGTCGCTATCAGATGCATCTCATCATGGTTAGTGGCATGCCTTCGACATTGCTAGTCCATGGCTCAAGTTAAATTAGAAGGTAGAGTGTACGCTCACTCTACTAGGGCGGTCGCGGCATCCCTAGTGGTAATTCGCAATGTTCCAATTGCAGATATCTGCAACGCCGCCACCTGGAGCTCAGTGCATACCTTCATACATTATGCACTGGATGTTCATGCCAGGCGCATTCCAGACTGGCAGAACTATCCTCTAATGGACTTCTCATTAGTGCGTGAGCTCTGGCTCTCCTGCGCCCTTTTGGGGATTATCAGCTTGGTACTCTCCACTAGTGTGAATGAGTGGTGGAGACTTATGTCCAGGAAGATATGAAAATTACGTACCTACCGTAATTCTTGATCTTCTTGGACGAGTCTCCACCACTCATTCTCACGCCCACTCTCCATCCCCCGAGCTCACCGCTGTGTTGGTCTTCACTCCCTCAAATCTTTAGGCCGTGAAGACTTCTTTGCTGACCCTTCTTACACGGGTCGTACGGACTGTCTTATGTCCGTTTTTTAAGGTTAGATTTACTCTTTACGTTAGTTGCGCTGCACCTCCTTGCTAAAAAAGGTACTGAGGCGGTTGGAGGTCGTCGCGAGATAGTGATTGCCGCTTCGAGCCGCTGCTTTCATGTTTGCCCGTTCTCAGCGATCTCTCGCGCCGACCCTCCAGCAAAAAGTTTGCTCCCGATGGGTCCTAGTGCCTCCAGCGCTAATCCCACTAGTGTGAATGAGTGGTGGAGACTCTTCCAAGAAGATCAAGAATTACGGTAGGTACGTAATTTTCATTTCTTGACCATTGGTCAAGTAGGTCTTTTTTGAGATAGCTTCGCAAATATTCACATACAGTCATACACATAGGGGCAGAATGATCCCCTTTTGGATTATGCAGTGACTAGGATTTGATTCTACTAGGCCACTACAAGAGGCTTCTAAGTTGTGCTTTGCCTTCCATCAGGAAGTTTTCAGTGACTTAGTACAAACCTTTTTCCTTGATGAGCTAACCCCCCCTGGGCCTTCTTTGCTCACCAGGTAAGGGGTTCAAGTGCTACTGGACCTTTGTTTACAGGTCATCCATACTTGGTAGTGGGGAGTCCGTCTCCGCTTTTCGGTCTACCCTGAACCTGTACACTTTACCTCCGGCTCTTGCAGTTCCTGAGGTCCTTTACATTAGATTAGTGCATGTCTTTGACACTATTAATTTTGGTCCTAGATCAAATCGTGAGGCCAGGTTCTTGCCGCTCTCCTAGAGTAGTTGCAGCTGCCTGGCGGACTTTCATTTTTTTTGCCCATTGTCGTCGGCAAGGTGACGAGTTACAACTCGAGCGTTTATCTTGTAGGCACTATGTCATAGATGCTTTTACAAGACAGCTCTTTTTATTAACAAGACAGTCCTTGGCTGTCCTTTCTGAGTGAACCCTATCTCCTACCACCCTACTCAGGGTTGTTGATTTTAGCTTGGTACTTTCCCACTAGTGTGAATGAGTGATGGAGACTTAGTCATAGATACATACACACATAGATACATAGACAGTGTCGGCAGATAAGGGCCTATGGCCCACCCAGTCTGCCCATTTGAGCTTGTAAGTTCAGTTTGTTTTCCTAGAAGTCTGTTGTACCTTACCCCTGACCTCCAGAATTCCTTTATGTCTATCCCATGCATTCTTAAATCCTGTGATTGTTTCAGCCACCACCACTTCCTCTGGCAGGGTGTTCCACTTGTCCACCACCCGTTCTGTGAAGAAATTCTTCCTCATGTTTCCTCTGAATCGTCCTTCCTCCAACTTCATCCCATGCCCTCTAGTCCTGGAACATCTTTTTCGCTTAAAATTGTGTTTTCCTGCACCCTGTTCCTCCTGTAAGATACTTGTATGTCTCTATCATATCCCTCTCCTCCTCTCCTCCAGGAGTACATGTTCAGTTCCTTCAACCTGTCTTCATAGGACTTGTGATGCAATCCATGCACCATCTTTGTTGCCTCCTCTGAACCTTCTCTACCCTGTCTATGTCCTTACGTGGGTATGGTCTCCAGAACTGTACACTGTACTCCAGGTGGGGCCTCACTAGTGTCTTGTATAGCGGAATTATGACCTCCCTTTTCCTGCTGGTAATGCCCCTGCCTATACATCCCAGCATCCTATTTGCTTTACCTGCTGCCTTGTCACACTGTTTCCCTACCTTGAGGTCATCAGAGATGATAACCCCAAGATCCCTTTCCTGCTTGGTGCATGCTATATCCTCACCCCCCAACTGATATATTGTGCCAGGGTTATTGTGCCCCATATGCATTGTCTTGCACTTCTTTGCATTGAATTTCAACTGCCAAACCCTGACCATTCTTCAAGTTTCTGCAGGTCGCTTCTCATTCTGTCTACACCTCTGGTGTGTCTACTCTGTTACAGAGCTTTGTGTCCTCAGCGAACAGTGAAATTCTGCCTTCTAGGTCCCCCATGTCACTGATGAAGATGTTGAATAGGACCGGTCCCAGCACTGATCCTGTGGTACCCCACTGGTCACTCTTCCCTCTGTGGGTGACAGCCATTTACCACCACCCTCTGTGTCCTGCCACCCAGCCAGTTACCTACCCACCACACTACTGTCCTGCCACACCCATATTCCCCAGTTTGTGTAATAGTCTTCTATGTGGCACAGTGTCAAAGGCCTTGCTGAAGTCCAGATAGGCCATGTCACTGCCCTCCCTGATCCACCTCCCTAGTCACCCAGTCAAAAATTCAATGAGGTTGGTCTGACATGACCTCCCATGGTGAAACCATGCTGCTTGGGTCCTGTAGTCCATTGACAACCAGATGTTCCACCAATCTCTCCTTCAGTAGTGCTTCCATGATCTTCCCCACTACCAAGGTGAGGCTGACTGGTCTGTAGTTCCCTGCTTCCTCTTTGTTCCCACTTTTGTATAAGGGGACTACATCTGCTGTCCTCCAGTCTTTGGGTACCTCCCCTGTTTCCAGTGATCGGGCTAAACAGGATAGCCAGAGGTTCAGCCACCACCTCTCTTAGTTCTTTAAGGACCCTGGGGTGCACCCCATCTGGCCCCATTGCTTTATCCAACTCTTATTACTTCCAGTTCCTTCAGGACCCTTTCTCGTGTAAAGGGACTTGTGTCCATTTCTGCACCATTCTCACCCCTTGTACTCCTTCAGACCCATTACCCTCCTCTTCTCAGTAAAGACCGAGCAGAAATACCTGTTCAGTATGTCAGCTTTACTGTTGTCATCCTCCAGTGACCCCATCCTCCCTCTTCAGTCTCACTATCCCTCCTTTGTCTTTCTTTTTCACTATGTACCTGTAAAAGGTTTTGTCCCCTCTACCCACTGATTTTGCAATGTGTTCTTCTGTCTGAGCTTTGGCTTCCCTTACTGACCTCCCTGCCTCCGTTTGCTTCTCCTGGTACTTCTCCCTATCCCCTTCTGCCTGTGTCTTTTGTATTGCCTGAATGCAATCTTTTGGCTTTCACTTTCTTTGCTACCTCTTGGAAAACCATAATGGTCTCCTCTTCCTTTTCCTCTTGCTAACCTGCTTAATACACTAATTCTGTTGTTCTTGTAATCCCCATTTAAATACTGCCCACTGTTCCTCAACCCTGATTCCTGTCCCATTCCCTTAATGCCTCTTTCAAGTATCTCCCATTTCCCAAAGTCTGCCCCCTAAAATCCAGGATACGTGTTTTTGTGTGGTTTGTTCCGCTCTTTCTGTGATTTCAAACCACAATGACTGGTGGTCACTGTTTCCAGGTGCTCCCCTACTGTTATCCCCCATCACACTGTCCCTGTATGTGAGCACAAGGTCCAGTATTGCCTTCTGCCGAGTTGGTTCCATGACCAGTTGCTTGAGAAGGCACCCTGAAGGGAGTCCAGGATAAATCTGCTCCTAGTTGATGCTGCTGCTGGGATGCTCCAGTCCACGTCTGGAATATTGAAGTCTCCAACAGTACTACCTCACCCTTGTCTGCCATCCTTTGGATGGCTAGCATCAGCTCCCTATCTGTTTCTTCCTCCTGGGCTGGTGGTCTATAGACCACACCTGTGCGGATGGCTGTCCCCATTTTCCTTTCCAGCTTAACCCACAGTATCTCTCCCCCATTTTGTTCCTCCTGGATCTCTGTGGCCCTTATGTCATTTTTCACATAGAGTGCCACTCCTCCTCCCTTCCTGCCTGCTCCGTCTCTTCTGAATATGTTGTAGCCAGGTATGGCCATCTCCCAGTCGTGGTTATCATTACACCAGGTTTCAGTGATGGTCACAATGTCCAGGTCTGACTGCACCATGACAGCCTCCAGATCTTCCATCTTGTTGCTAAGGCCCCTGGCATTTGCACACATGGCTTTCCATGATTTGACCTCCCTAGACTGTCTCACTGTTCTACTCCAGCCCCTTCCTTGGTTGTCATTTATCCCTGGTTCTCCTTGCTGTCTGCCTGTCTGCTGAATTTTGCCCCTTTTCTGCTTATCCACCTCTTGGGCACTAATCTCCATCTTTGCACACTGCTTTGCAGAGATAGCCACTCCTCTGGTTCACTGGTTCCACTGCTAGCTGTGGGGGTGAGCAAGTAGGTACCCTCCTTGCTGGCCTGCCACCCTTGCTAGTTTAAATGCTTGTCAATGTAGCATTTAAACTTATCATTGAGTGCTTGATTCTCCAGGATGGATGCAGGGCCGCCAGGCTTGAACAAACCTCCATCCTCCAGGTGGGTCCCCAGTCACCAATGAATCCAAACCCTTCCTCACAGCACCAGTTCTTCAACCATGAGTTAAAGTTCCTGGTGCATGCACTCCTATGCTCTCCCTTGCCTCTCACAGGTAGTACTTTTGAGAAAGTGACAGAAGTAGCTACTTTTGAGACCCTCCCCAGTTTCCTAAACTCTTCCTGAACTTCCTTTGGCTCCCATTTACCAGGTCATTAGTACCTAGGTGGATAATGACGCCGAGCTCACCCTCCGTCTTGCCTTCCCAGTGATCCCAGGATCTTCCTTCCATCCCTCCATGCCGTGGCACCTGGTAAGCACCTCACCTCCTGTCCTCCTCCTCCTGTATTCCTAGCTGGATCCTCTTATGATGGAGTCCCCACCAGGATTCTGCCTCTTCCTCTGGGGTCCACTGCTTTCCCGCTGAGGTCACCTCCTTGGCTAACCTCCACATCCTTCCTTCCACTTCTCTGGGTACCTGTATTTGGTTGTCCTCGTTTGCCAGTGTGGCATATGAGTTCTTGAGTGGAATAGGATCTGGGATGTGCCTCTGCCTGACTGCTCTAACCCTCCCTGAGCCCACTGTCATCCAAGTGCTCCTCGTTCTCGGCATCCTTTGAGGCAGTTGCATTGGACTGGGTGGTCCCTGGATAGGGGTGATGGTACTCCTGACCCAGTTTACTTCCGCTCTGAGTCTGGCTACCTCATCCCACAGTCCAGATAGATGCATGCAGATAGGGCAGCACCTCAGTGTCCAGAAGGTCTGCCTGAATATGGCTGCCCCACAGCCACTGCATTGCACCACTCCCCACATTATACTGCAATTCCACTACTTGTCTGCTACTGAAGCTTCCCTAGTTCCCTTTTATTAATTTACTGGTCCTAAAAATCCTGCCACTGTTCCCCTATAATATTTGAAAATACATACACTTTTATCTAAGCTCTTTATCCTTACAATCAAAAGGTAACTTCAATCACAATAATCTACCTTCTATTAATACAGATTCTATCACAGAATCAGAGCACAAAGCAAAAACATCTGCTACTTAGCAACAACAAACAGGTGACAACATACCAAGTTGATGTAGCTTTTTAAAATAGAAAGAAAAATGTAATTGTTTAAACCAATAGAAATCAGCAGTTCCAAAAGCACCTTGAACTACAAGAAAGAACACAGTACCACACCTCTGCCACAATAACTAAACAGTTCTAAAACATTGAGAAAGAAGAGAAAAATTAGAGACTGAGCAAAAAGATACAATGTACTATAAAGTATTAGGCAATAGGTATACTCAGTTGTTTAACAGAGAAAATAAAGTACCTACCAAAACAGACAGGATACCCACAAATGACACTTAGGTTCTCAATATCAGACACCACCAAAGGCACATTCAGAAAGGGTTTAAACTATAGTACTAAAATAGTATTAAAATAATATTAAAATTAACCACATCAGAGTAGAAAGATCACACTAAATAAATGTGTTGATCCTTCTGACTTCCAACGAATATCTACCGCACAAATTTTATATCTTCCTGGAGCCTACAGGGTTGTCTTTCACAATCAGAAAGATATGTCCAGGAAGATATGGAAATTACGTACTTACCGTAATTGTTGATCATCTTCTTGGACAGTCTCCATCACTCATTCACACGCCCACCCACCATCCCCTGGGTTCACTCGTTTTTCTTTCTTGGTCTTCATGCCCTATGGTTCAGACTGTGAAGACATTGTTCTTTGACCTTTCTTACAAAGGACATTTGGGCCCTCTCAGGCCCAGAAACTCAGAATGAGTTATTCTCATTAGTTACGCTGCACCGCCTTGGTCAAAAAGGTACTGAGGCGGTTGGAGGGTCGATGCCGAGATAGCCTACACAGGCGCGAGTCAGTCTCGCGGTGCTGCGCATGCGTGGTCCTAGTGCCTCCGGTTCTATCCCACTAGTGTGAATGAGTGATGGAGACTGTCCAAGAAGATCAACAATTACGGTAAGTACGTAATTTCCATTTCTCGAACCAGTACAGCTCTTCACCTTCATAGGTGCAGAACTGGATACAGTAAGGGCAAGAGCCTTCCTTCCCCTGGAAAGGGCAAGGACCCTTATGGAACTGGCCTCTTCATTCACCGTTCAGGTGTCTCGACCAGCAAGGCATTTCCTTCAGCTACTGGGCCACATGGCAGCTTCCACAGCAGTGGTCCAGGGAGCAAGATTCCAAATTAGGGACATTCAGTTCCATTTAAGAGCCTTTCAAACAACATGAAGTCTTGCTGTATTCTGACTATTTGCAGCGATCTCCAACTTTTGAACTGCCCCAGAGAGGAAAGAGTTAACTTTCCATGCAAGGCATGGAACGCTGAGCTCGAGCTCAGGTGAAGCCTCTGTCTGCTGTTGTTTGAACCCCAACCGCCAGATTCTTTACTCCGTCTCACTGAAGTCGCTCCGGAGATTTCTTCTTCGCTCTGTTCAAAAAAAGTCGGTTAAAGTGTTGTTTTTTCTCAGTTTCAACCGAATTTCTGCAATCTAACCTGTCAGTTAAGTCTCCGTCTGTGGTACCATGAGCACTAGATAGGTTTTCCATATTAGTTTTTCCTGTTTGGAACTTGTAAACATTGGATCGGTCCGGTTTGAACCGATCAGGTTTGTGAAAAAGTTTTCTTTTCTTATTAGAGTGTGGTAACCGGTCCGTATCGGTTCTAAAAAAAGACGGATTTTCTTACGTTTTTTTCCAAGACCTGTAACACAGTCAGGAACCGATAGGGGTGTCTTGCCTGGCGGATTGCCAAAAAAAGGGTAAGTTTTGGTTAGGATTGGCCATGTCTGAGAAACCCAAGAAAAAAAAGCGGGCCCACTGGGTTTCAACACTGTAGTGTGTGTGGGGAAGCCTTTGCTAAGGCTGATCCCCACACCACCTGTGTTTATTGTCTGGGGTTTGACCACCTCGATTCAGACTGCCAAATTTGTAAAAGTTTTCCCAAAGCTACCCTGGATAAGAGAGTAGGTAGACTGAGGGAAAGGGAGGCCGAGAAGTCCGCTGACCCGGATGGCCAGCCTGGTTCGGTTCCGACCGAACCAGAAGGAGTGCCCTCCGACCAGGGCGAAACTTCTTCGGGCAAAAGGAGAACCAATTCTGAGGAGTCGGTTCCGGTTAAAAGAAGAAGAAGGGATAAGTCAGCCAGTTCGGATCCACAGGTTCTCTCTCCGACCGCTGATGAAATAGCCAAAGCGATAAGGATTGTTCAGTAGCTAACTTCGGTTCCGGCCGAACCGGCACCATCGGTTAGGGGCTCGGTTCAGTCGGTTCCCCCGGTTCCGGATTATACTTTAGAAAAATTTTATGAACCGGAGGAGGAGGAGGAGGAGGGAGAGTATGAAGATAGTGATGGTGATTATGAAAGTCTGGATGTGCCCATTGACCCGGACATCTCCCCAGACAGACCTTCAGGTGTTTCTCCTCCTAGGCTTTCTGGTCCCCTTCCCATTTTATGTTTTACAAAAAAGTGGCTGAAACCCTCCAGCTTCCTATGGAAGAAGCAACATAGAAACATAGAATTTGATGGCAGATAAGGACCACTTGGCCCACCCAGTCTGCCCATTTCCCTACCTAATGGATAAGCTGCAGATCCTAGTTAACCAGCATCCTACTTCTTCATACCCCCACCCCCTAGAATTGCCTTATGACTGTCCCATGCATGCTTGAATTCCACCACTCTTTTTGACTCTACAACCTCCTCCGGAAGGCCGTTCCATGCATCCACAACCCTCTCTGTGAAAAAAATCTTCCTTAAATTACCTCTTGAGCCGCCTCCTCTCTTCAAATTGTGCCCCCTTGTTCTTGCACACCTCTTTTTTTGAAAGATGCTACCCTCTTGGACTTTGTTGATTCCCTTGAGGTACTTGAAAGTTTCTATCATGTCCCCTCTCCCTCCTTTCCTCGAGGCTATACATATTAAGCGCCTTAAGTCTCTCTTCATATGTCTTCCGGTGCAGACCCTGCACCATTTTAGTTGCCCTCCTCTGGACAGCTTCCATCCTGTCTATGTCTTTGCGGAGACTGGGTCTCCAGAACTGCACGCAGTACTCCAGATGGGGTCTCACCAGCTGTCTGTACAGAGGGATAATAACTTCCTGTTTCCTACTGGTGATGCCTCTCCCTATGCATCCCAGTATCCCCCCAGCCCTCCTTGCTGCCCTCTCACATTGCTTGCCCACCTTTAGGTCATCTGATATGACTACCCGCAGGTCCCTTTCCATTTTTGTTGTTGTTAGTATCTCACCCCCCCATTGTGTACTCTTCCCCTGGGTTTTTGTTTCCCAGGTGCATTACCTTGCACTTCTTAGCATTGAATCTAAGCTGCCATACATTTGACCATTCCTCTAACCTTGCCAAGTCCCTTCTCATCCTTTCCACCCCACCTTGTGCATCAACTCTGTTGCAGATCTTTGTGTCATCTGCAAAGAGACATACTTTTCCTTCCAGTCCCTCTGCAATGTCGCTTATAAAAACATTGAAGAGGACCGGTCCTAATACTGAACCCTGCGGTACCCCACTAGTAACCCCCCTTTCTTCAGAGTGGACTCCATTTACTATTACTCCCTGTGTCCTATTCTCCAGCCAATTCTTTACCCAGGCTGTCATCTTGGGACCCACTCCCAGGCTGGCTAACTTGTATTAATCTTTTGTGTGGGACTGTGTCAAATGCCTTGCTAAACTCTAGGTAGGCCATGTCCACAGCCACTCCCTGATCTACTACTTTGGTCACTCAGTCAAAGAAATCTATCAGATTTGTCTGGCATGACCTTCCGCTGTGAATCCATGCTGCCTTGGGTCCTGTGCCCTCTGGCCTCTAGATACTGACAGTTCTTTCCTTCAGAAGTGATTCCATCATTTTCCTACCACTGAGGTTAAACTAACAGGTCTGTAGTTTTCTGCTTCTGTCTTGCTCCCACTTTGTGAAGGGAATCGGATCTGCCCTCCTCCAGTCCTCGGTACCACCCCATCCTCCCATGATATGTTAAAGAGGGTAGTCAGTGGTGTCACTAGTTCTACCCTTAGTTCTTTTAGAATTATGGGATGAATCTCATCAGGCCCCATTGCTTTGTCCACCTTCAGTTTTAAGAGTTCTTTCAGAACCCTTTCTTCTGTAATGGGCTGGTATCAACTTCTGTATCCAGAGTGTTTCTACTGTTTGTTTTAGGTACCTCCCCTTCCTTTGTAAATACTGAGCAAAAATATTTGTTTAGTATCTCTGCCTTTTCACAGTCACCCTCTGCCCACCCTCCCTCCCCTTTATTAAGCCTCACTGTCCCTCCTTTGGTCTTCCTTTGCTCCCTGATGTACCTATAAAAGGTTTTATCCCCCTTCTTAACTGAGTTGGCTGTCTTTTCCTCAGTTTGGGCCTTTGCTGTTCTGACTGCCTTCCGAGCTTCCTTTTGCTTTAACTGATACAGTTCTCTGTCCTGCTCCTTCTGTGATTCCTTGTACTTCCTGAATGCTTCCTTTTTCTCTTGAACTTTCACTGCCACTTCCTTTGAGAACCATAGTGGTTTCTTACATCATTTCGTTTTGTTTATTTGCTTCACACAAAGGCTTGTTACCTCTGTGATGGCAGTTTTTATTATTCCCCATTGTTCTTCCACCCCTCCTTCCTGCCCATTTGCTAGTGCATTCCTTAGGCACCCACCCATTTTGGCAAAGTCAGCCCTCCTAAAGTCCAGTATTTTTGCCTTTGTATGGCTTGACTCTATTGCTGTGTTTATTCAGACAACATGAAGTCTTGCTGTATTCTGACAGTAGCAGTGAGTCCCAACCTTCGAACTGCCCTGGAGATGAAAGAGTTAACTTTCCATGCCAGGCATGGAGCGCTGAGCTCGAGCTCGGTTGAGACTCTGTCTGTTGCTGTTTAAACTCAAACCGTCAGATTCTTTACTCCGCCTCACTGAACAGTCGCTCCGGAGATTTCTCCTTCTGCTTGGTTCAATTTGTCGGTTAAAGTACCGTTTTTCTCAGTTTTCGACCGAATTTAAACCGCAACCTGTCGGTTCAGTCTCTGTCTGTGGTATTCGTGAGTACTAGATAGGTTATATATTAATTCTGTTCTGTGTGGAACTTGTAAACGGTTTATCATTTCGGTTTGAACTGATCAAGTTGTTTAAAAATCTTGAATTGTACTTTTAGAGTGTGGTTACCGGTTCTTATCGATTCTAAAAAAAACAGATTTTATTACGGTTTTTTCCACGACCCGTGACACGGTCAGGAACCGATAGGAGGGTCTTGCCTGGCGGATTGCCATTAAAACGGTAAGTTTGGTTAGGACTGGCACAATGTCTGAGAAACCCAAAAGAAAAACCGGGCCCACTGGGTTTCAACATTGTAGTGTGTTTGGGGAGGTTTTTGCCAAGGCTGATCCCCACACCACCTGTGTTTATTGTCTGGGGTTTGATCACCTCAATGCAGACTGCCAGATTTGTAAATATTTTCCTGCAGCTACCCTAGAAAAGAGAGTTGGTAGGCTCAGGGAAAGGGAGGCCAAAAAGTCTGCTGAACCGGATGGCCAGCCCGGTTCGGTTCAAACCGAACCAGAAGGAGTGCCCTCTGACCAGGGCGAGACTTCTTCGGGCAAAAGGAGATCCGACTCGGAGGAGTCGGTTCTAGCAAAAAGGACTAGAAAATCAGCTGGTGTGGAGCCAAAACTTTCCTCTCCAACCGCTGAAGAAATAGCCAAAGCGATCAAAATTGTCCAGTCGCTTTCCCCAGTTCTGACGAACCGCACCATCAGGGAGGCGCTTGGTTTGCCGGTTCCACCGGTTCAAGAGTATGATTTAGAGGAGTATTATGAACCGGAGGAGGGGGAAGAGGAGTATGAGGAGAGTGAATGTGGATTTGAAAGTCTGGCTGTGCCCATTGACCCGGACATCTCCCCAGACAGACCTTCAGGAGTGTCTCCTCCTAGGCTTTCTGAGTCCCCTTCTCATTTTATGTTTTATAAAAAAGTGGCTGAAACCCTCCAGCTTCCTATGGAGGAAGCTGTGGATGATCAAGAGGAGCCTGCCTTTGTGGAAATGATGGATATCCCAGAGTCTAGGAGGCTGTCTATTCCCTTGCATAAATCTTTTGGGAAACAGACATTTAAAATTTTAAAAACTCCTAACACTATACCTCCTGTGGATAAGAGAATGTACAAGAGGTATACATTGTCAGGCTCTGATACGGAGTTCCTTACACCACAATGCAGCCATGTTGGGGTAGTGCAGGCTGCAGCCTGTGACAAGGCAAATATTCCCTTGGCTTCACACCCCCCAGACAAGGACTCTAGGAGGATTGATGCCATGGCAAAGAAACAGTACATGGCAGCATCCTTGGGACTCAGACAGGCGAATTATATGGCTTATGTTGCTAGATATCAGAAATCCAGATGGGACACTGTCATGGCTTTAGCAAAACAGGTCCCTGGCCAGCTTGCCAGGGAGCTGGAGCAGGTGGCTGCTGATGGTATTGAGGCATCCAAGGTGCAATTCCATGCTGCAGTGGACTCAAATGATGTGCCATTAAGAGTCATGGCTACATCTGTGGCACTTCGTAGAATGGCTTGGCTCAGATGTACTAGCCTGTCACAGGATACCCAGCCTAAGGCCATGGATTTTCCTGTTGTTGGTAATTCTTTATTTGGGGAGCAAACAGAGAATTACATGAAGAAAATGGACGCGTATAGGACCACCTACAGGAGTGCACAGGCCAAGGAAAGGCAGCCCTCCTCAGAGGCGCTTCCAGGGGCAGGGGGCAGCCTTTTCAGAGGCCTTTCTACAAGCCCAGGCCTCCTCTTCTGCGTATGCTCAGAGGGGGTTCTTTAGAGGGAGAGGCAGAAGGGGTACCAGCAGACCTGCTTCCACCCCTCAGCCAAAACCCCCTGCCAAGCAGGCACCCTGATGGGTTTGCCAGGGCCGATTCTCCACCACCACCTGTAGGGGGCAGGCGCTTACTTTGTCCAGGACTGGAAGTCTCTGACATCAGACAAATGGGTCCTGGAAGTAGTAAGCCAGGGACTGGTTCTCAGCTTCAAAAGATTTCCAAAGCTGAGAACCAGATCCTTTCCTCCTGCAAACCCCTCGGAGGCACTTGCCCTAGAGGCAGAGGTCTCTTCCCTCCTAGCTCTCATAGCTGTGGACAGGGTTCCACCCCTACACCAGGGCAAAGGGTTGTACTCCAGGTACTTCCTTACCCCAAAAAAGACAGGAGAATTTTGGCCCATCCTGTATCTCAGATACTTAAACAAGCACCTGTTAAAACCAAAATTCAAAATGGTGACTCTGGGAATAATTCTACCCTCTCTAAGGCCAGGGTACTGGCTAGTATCCCTGGACCTCAAGGATGCCTACTTCCATATTCTCATCAGAAGCTCCCATCGAAAGTACCTCAGGTTTGAGCAGCCCTCAGGCCATTACCAGTTCAGAGCAATGCCCTTCGGACTAACCTCTGCTCCAAGGGTGTTCACAAAATGCCTGGCAGTAGTAGTTGCTTCTCTAAGAAGGCAAAGGATTGCCATCTTCCCTTACCTAGATGACTGGCTTATAGTAGGCCAGTCCCCAGACCAAGTCAAGTCACACTTACAGGTAACTCAGCAACTGCTCACCTCGTTAGGTTTTCTCCTGAACCTTTCAAAGTCAGTTCTAGAGCCTGTCCAGCTCCTCACCTTCATAGGGGAAGAGCTAGACACAGGAAAGGCCAGAGCTTTCCTTCCCCTGGACAGGACAAGGACCCTTATCTCTCTGGCCTCCTCATTCACCCTGCAGGTATCCCGACCAGCAAGACATTTTCTACAGCTTCTGGGGCACATGGCTGCTTCCACAGCAGTGGTGCAGGGAGCAAGATTTCAGACGAGAGACATTCAGTTCTATTTGAGAGCCTTCTGGTCTCAAAAGAAGGTCCCTCTGACCAAATTGATCCCAGTAACTCGAACCCTGATCCAAGCCCTACAGTGGTGGCAGGATCAGAGCAATCTGAGACAAGGAGTCCCCTTTGTCAATCAGTCCCACTCCTTAATCCTTACTACAGATGCCTCCCTCTTGGGTTGGGGGGCTCACTTAGGCGACCTGACCACCCAGGGGTTGTGGTCCCCTCAGGAGTCTCTGCTCCACATCAACCTGTTGGAGCTCAGAGCAGTATTTCTAGCACTTTAAGTTTTTTCCAAGTCTGTTCAGAACAAAGTTATTCAGATCAGAACAGACAGTACCACCACAATGTGGTATATCAACAAGCAAGGAGGCACTCAGTCTACGGCCTTGTGCACAGAAACAATGAAGTTGTGGTCCCTGGCTTATTCTCTGAACACCTGCCTCACAGCAGTACACCTCCCAGGCAAGGACAATGTCCTGGCAGATGCTCTCAGCAAGATATCTCAGGGCCATCACGAATGGTCCCTGGATCCCTTGGTCTTGGAGGTGATATTCTCCAGATGGGGCACCCCACAGATGGATATTTTTGCAGCCCCAGACAATCACCAGCTTCCTCTTTTTTGTTGCAGGCACCCAGTCTTGGGCACAGTCCCCCTGGATGTCTTAGTTCTCAGTTGGGAAGGGAAGTTCCTGTATGCCTTCCCCCCTTCCCTCTCTTGTTCAAAGTGCTAGTCAAAATCAGATCTCAACCCTGCAAGATGATTCTGATTGCTCCAGACTGGGCCAGACAGCCTTGGTATCCACTCCTTCTGTCCTTAGCAGTCCATCTTCCCCTGTGTCTTCCCAAGAATCACAACCTGTTAACTTGTGCTCAGGGAAGGGTTTGGTACCCGAATCTCAAATCTCTCAATCTCAAGGCCTGGCTCTTGAAGAGTTAGAGTTTGCTGATTTACACCTCTCCCAAGGCGTAATGGACATTATGAAGGCTTCTAGGAAACCTTCCACCAGGGCTACTTATAATTCCAAGTGGAAAAGATTTTCCATATGGTGCTCTGCAAAGCAAACTTCCCCAGAGTGTGCTGATTTGCCCACAGTCCTTGATTATTTGGTCCATTTAAATGGCTTAAGGCTTAGACCAGCTACACTGAAGGTGCATCTGACAGCCGTCTCTGCTTTTATCTCAGCAGGTAAGCCCTCTTCTCTTTCAGCTCACCCTGTATTCTCCAAGTTTTTCAAGGGATTGCTTCACACCAACCCTCCTTTCAGGGACCCTGCGCCTGCTTGGGACCTTAATGTTGCATTGCTCAGCTTATGCAACCCCCTTTTGAGCCTTTGTCTTCAGCAGAGCTTAAGTACTTGACTTGGAAAACTGTGTTTCTGGTAGCTATCACCTCTGCCAGACGCATAAGTGAGTTACAAGTTTTGTTAGTGGAGCCTGATTTTATCTCCTTTCATAGAGATAAGGTGGTCCTCAGGACTAACAGGAAATTTTTGCCTATGGTGGTTTCAGATTTCCAGCTTAATCAATCTATGTCTCTTCCTGTGTACTTCACTGACCATTCCTCCTCTGGCGAGAGGAGGCTCCACAGTTTAGATGTGAAAAGAGCCCTTAGCTACTACATAGAGCGTACCAAGGGTCACAGGTTTGACTCCCTCCAACTGTTCCTCACTTATGGTGAGGTTGCTAAAGGGAAACCTGCCACTAAAAGATCCATTGCCAGGTGGATTGTCTCTTGTATCCAATTTTGTTATGGAAAACTGGGTAAGGTTCCACCCTCAGGCCTGAGGGCTCACTCTACCAGAGGTACAGCTGCATCCCTGGCTGCTGCCAGGATATTCCTATCTTAGAGATATGTCAAGCAGCTACCTGGAAAACAGTTCACACTTTTACCAAGCATTACTCCTGGATATTCAGGCTAGGAGTGATGCTCGGTTTGGCACAAGCTGTGCTTCAGAGCCTATTTCTAAGTAGGTTCTGTCCTCTTCCATGGAGATACTGTTGGTAGTTGTTACTGAACAGAATACAGCAAGACTTCATGTTGTTTGAAGAAAAATTACTCACCTTAGTAATGTTGTTTCTTCTAATGGAGTCTTGCTGTATTCTGACCTCCCCCGCCCGCCTCTCTCAGAACTCTCTGTTTTGGGATGTGGGTGGGCAGTGGCAGTGCTGGCACTCAGTAGATGCCCACCTTGTTGCTTCACCCCCTTTTCTTGGGTGATTTTGTGTTGTGTTTTTCATTTTTGGGTCTCCTGACTTGAGTCTTTGTTTTGGGACCAAAAAATGTGTTTCTTATGTTAGTAGCCAGTTGGCTAGTGTAGGTTTACAGCTTCCACACAGGGCCTTAGTGAGTTTGCTCATAAAGATCTGATGGTTTGAGTTTAAACAGCAACAGACAGAGTCTCAACCGAGCTCGAAGCTGTGCGCTCCATGCCTGGCATGGAAAGTTAATCTTTCATCTCCGGGCAGTTCAAGGTTGGACTCACTGCTACTGTCAGAATACAGCAAGACTCCATTAGAAGAAACAACATTACTAAGGTGAGTAATTTTTTCTTAGAACCATACTATTCGATGGTCGCTAGTTCCCAGATGGCTACCCACTTCTACATCTGTGATCCTCTCTTGATCTCCATTTGAGAGAACCAGGTCTAAGATTGCTCCCTCTTGAGTGGGCTCTAATACTAGTTGTCTAAGGCATGCCCCCTGTAGGGCATCTAGAAGAACCCCACTCTTCGAAGTGGCTGCTGCAACTGCACTCCAGTTAACATCTGGCATATTCAGATCACCCATCAGCAATATCTCCCCTTTTTCTGCCATTCTAAGTATACTTTCTATCATTTCCTTGTCCATTTCCTCCCCCTGAGAAGGGGGTCTGTATTCAACCCCTGTGCGGATTGTGGTGCCATTGCCGGTCTCCAAATTTACCCACAGTGCTTCTTCTCCTTCCTGTTTTCCCTTTTGTTCTATTGCTTTGATTTCTTCCCTTATGTAAAGAGCTACTCCTCCTCCTCTTTAACCCTCCCTGTCCCTCCTGTAGATAGTGTATCCTGGTATGTTTACGTCCCAGTCATGGTTTTGTGTGTACCATGTTTCTGTGACTGCCACGACATCCAGATGATCTTACTTCGAGACACAGCTCTTGCAGCAGGTTACACCATTAGGACTGAAGCCAGCAGGCGTCAGGACCCAACGGAAAAATTCTAGCTAGCTATCTTCCGCGGGGACCGCCCCCGACGACGGTCCCGCCTCCGGCGTCAGGCGTAGTACATAAGGGCGGTCCGACAGATTCTCTGATTCTTTCCCCGCCGTTGACTTGCATGTCTCGACCCTTGGTTCGTTTCTAGCGCAACGCTGCAGTGTTTTCCTCACGGGAAATTGTTTCTGAGTTCAGTTTTTCTCTGCTGTCCTCTCCAACCTCCAGTCACTCCCCGAAGTGCGCCTGTGGGAAGCAGATCCCATTCAAGGATCCGCACTCGGCCTGTGTCCGGTGCCTAGGCCCAGACCACAACACCCGGTCCTGCTCCTTTTGCCAGGGTTTCAACAGCAGAACCAGGATCCGTCGCCAGAAGGCCCTACAGGCATTCCTGCTAGAGGAGCAACTCAAGACCATGGCTTCCAAGGGGGATTCTTCGCAGAAGGCCCGCAAGCATGCTGAGAAACATAGGGAGAAGGCCCCTTCCAGGTCCCCTGTCTAGGGCCTCCGACTACTCAGCTCTGACTCCAGGTCCCACCGCTCTCCTTCCTGGGCCAGCTCTCAGCCTCCCCGCTGCAGTGAGAAAGTCTTCATCCTCTTCTCAGGCCAAGACTCCAGGCCTTCCTCGTCCTCTAAGGCCTGGCTAAGTTGGGGATTGCCACCATCACCATAAGTCGGGTTCCGCCATTCTGAACCCGGCGTCAGGTCTGCTTCCTTGCCTCCTCCTCTTCCGGAAAACCAGAGGCTCACCTCACTTAAGCCGCTGGACCCGGCCGCGGTTCGTCCAGCGTCGGCCTCGCCACAGGTTCCCAGAGCCGTCATTCATCAGAAGACCACGCCGGCCAGGCTAACTCATCATCGGACGCCGTAGGGGACCGGCGCCGCCTCCATTGAGAAGAGGACCCCGACGCCTCCGACCGACGTCGGTCAGGAGACCATCACTGAGGAGGAGTTAACTCAGCCCGAGGACCAGACGGGCGACCCCGGTCCTGTTGAGACTCCCAGGGAACCCTCACCACAACCCGAGCCCCTGTGGATCGACGCGGACCTGACGACTCGTCCACCGGCGCCGGGCCATCGGTCTTTCTTTTCAGAGGTGAAGGAGCTTTCACTTACTGGTGGGATACCATCAAAAGGACATGGTCCCCACTCCACCTCCGCCTCCTCCTCCCTCCTACACCGGTTGCTCCTCTCGTTCCTGGCCCCTTCTCCATCTGGGTCTGCAGGCCGGTTACCTCCTCCCCGGGAGCCCAGGACCCCTCCAAGGGGGAGACTAGATAAAAGGAGACCTCCGTCCAGATCCTCTTCTAGGTCACCCAGTCCCAAGAGACCCAGAAGACGCCGCCGTTCGCCTTCGACGGAAGACACGGGATCAGAGTTTTCAACTTCCAGATCCCCATCTCCCCTCTCCATCCCTTCTCCAGACTCACGTGAGCTGCCAAAGTCTCCTCCGGATGACCCTTCGTTCTCGGATATTATGAGACACATCCAAGAGAACATGGGATGGGATGCGGAAGAGTTAGACCCCGAAAGGCTACGACTTCCGAAGTATCTTCGGCAGAAGGACCCCAAGCCTGTGGTGGTGCCACCCTTGGTAGACACTTTCGTGGGCGTCACCAAGGCAGCGTGGAAGCGCCCACATTCTGCCTCGGCGATGTCAAGAAAGCTGACTGCTTGTACAAGGCTCCAAGAGAAGACCAGTACTTGACTCAGCATCCTCAGGCCGACTTCTGGTCATAACAGCCTCTCATGACCGGTCCCAGAGACCGCAACATCTGAGCACTCCCACACCGACCCAGAGTCCAAGCAGCTGGACGCCATGGGTAGGCGACGATAGCTCGCTACCTGCGCCATCAGATCCCTGAATTATTTGACCCACATGGTACAGTTCCAAATGCCCTTGGGAGCAGGGTCTGATGCGGCTGAGAAATTGCTGGAAGGTGAGCAGAAGGAGGAGATGTGCAGCCTCTGACGGGTTCGACATGGGAACCAGTGCTACGAGCCGCTGCATTGACTCAAGGACTCCTCGCCCGAGCAGCAGCTTCAGGCGTGATCCCGAGGCACTCTTGCTCGGTGTTCCGGTTTTACCCCGGATGTCCAGAAAACATCATGGACGCCCATTCGAGGGAGAAGTTTTGTTTGGTAAACCCTCAGAGAAGATAATTACCAAACTCCAAGAGGCGGGAAGGCGGTGAGGTCGGTTCAGGCCATGTACGACCCAAGCTTAGTTCCTTTCAGAGGAACCAAAGCCGATTTCTGGACGGACGCAGGGACAACAGTCCCACCTGTTCCACAACAGAGGGGCCGTGCCGCGAGAGCCCAGGGGAACAACCCGCAGGTCGGCCAGCGTACTTCAAGCCGGTCCAGCCAGCGGGACCCCAGCCGCCACAGCCTGACTCCTTCCCGCCCCGCCCCTCAGGATCAACGGGACGCATGGTCGGGGTCGATTACAATTTCCTGCCGGATGGCAGACTATAACCACCGACAGGTGGGTTCTACAGTTGGTCGGAAGAGGCCACTTTATAGAATTCGCTGAAAAGCCACCCTCGAGGCCCTCCGTTGCTCTCCCGCTACCCGGGTCAGCACAAGTCATTGATCAGACAAGAAGTACTCACGCTCCTGCAAAAGGGAGCGATAGAGTACGTCCCAGAGAACCAGAGAGGACAAGGATACTATTCCTACTTCTTCCTGGTTCCAAAGAAGACAGGGGACCTCCGTCCGATTCTGGACCTCAGCAACCTCAATTTGTCGGTCGCCTACAAAAGATTCCGCATGGTAACTCTTCCGGGTCTGATTCCCATGCTGAAGCAGGACGCCTTTTTAGCGTCTCTAGATATGCAGGACGCTTACCTGCACATCCCTATAGCTCAAGCGCACAAGAGGTTCCTGCGCTTCGAGTTTCTCGGCCATCATCTTCAGTTCCGAGCCCTTCCATTCGGGCTGTCATCGGCACCCAGGGTCTTTACCAAATGCATGGCAGTCGTGGCAGCGTCTGTAAGGAGACAGGGCCATTATGTGTTCCCGTACCTGGACGATTGGCTTCTCATGGCCGCCTCCAGAGAGGCGTTGTTACGGGCGATCCAGAGCACCCAGGACCTGTTTCGATCTCTGGGTATCCTAATCAACCACGAGAAGTCTCTCCTGGTACCATCGCAGAAACTGCAGTTCATAGGCGCAGTACTGGACACCGTTCAGGGAAGAGCATTTCTTCCAGACGACAGAGCGGAGCGCATCAGATCCCTCATCAGGGTTCTTTCGTCGAACAAGACCGTCCCAGTCAGGTCGGTCCTTCGCTTGCTCGGACACATGGCTGTGGCCATTCCGACCGTCTCTTTCGCAAGGCTCCACATGTGGGTAACTCAGTGGATGCCCAAGGTGCAATGGGACCAAAGGCAAGACCACATGCAGCATCCGGTCAGAATCACGAACACCGCGATTCGAGACTGGCAGTGGTGGCTAGACCCAGGGACACTCTCTATGGGCGTCCCGTTCATAGCGCCATTCCCGGAGGTAATCCTCACCACAGATGCCTCAGGTCTAGGGTGGGGAGCACACCTGGACGGGGTGAAGTCCCAGGGTACGTGGACCCCGCTGGAGGCCCACCTCCATATCAACGTCCTAGAGATGAGGGCGGTCCTTTATGCCCTGCAGGCATTTCAGTCAGAGATCCCGCTGAGTACTCTCCTGCTTCAGACGGACAACACGGCGGTGATGTATTACCTCAACAAACAAGGAGGCGCACACTCTTACCCCCTTTGCAGGGAGGCCATGAGGGTGTGGGATTGGGTCATCCGACACGGCGCGAACCTGATCACAGTACATGTTCCCGGGGTGGACAACACAATTGCAGACGGCCTGAGTCGCTCCCAGGCCAGAGTCTACAAGTGAGAACTTCTTCAGGAGGTAGCAGAGGATCTGTTTCTTCGATGGGGAACTCCAGAATTGGACTTGTTCGCTTCCCCATCCAACGCAAAACTGCCCAATTTTTGCTTGCTAGATCCAGGGCCTGGTGTTTTCTGGCGAGACGCGTTGTCCCTCTCCTGGGCGGACAGATTCCTCTACGCTTTCCCTCCCTTCCCGTTGATCCAGAGAGTTCTTCTCAAACTGCGCAGGGAGCATGCAACAATGATCCTGGTGGCCCCTTTCTGGCCCAGGCAGATCTGGTTCCCTTTGCTAATTCAGCTATCCCGGGAACCTCCGCTCCCGTTGCCATTCAGCTCCCACCTCTTGTCTCAGGAGGAGGGTTCACTGGTCCACCCGGACTTACGCTCACTGAACCTGCATGCATGGCTCCTAGAGACATAGCCATCTTGCGCCACGGGGTCTCGCAAGAGGTTTCGGAAGTTCTTTCTGCAGCCAGAAAGCTGGCAACGCATGCGACTTACGCCATGAAATGGCGCCGTTTTTGTCTGTGGTTGCAAGCACGCGGCCTTTCCCCTTTAGGTTGTCCGGTGAAAGTGGTGTTAGAGTACCTGCTCTCCCTTTTCCGTTCGGGTCTCGCCTACTCCTCTATTAAAGTGCACCTCTGTGCCATTTCAGCTTATCACCTCCCAGTTGGACAGTGCACAGTGGCACAATTAGATGCCTGTCGAGAATTCTTGAGAGGCGTGTTACACCTTAGGCCGCCCATTAAGGACCCAGTGCCTCCATGGGACTTGCTCTTTGTCCTGGAGCAACTCACGCCCCCCTTTGAACCTGCCGCGGATTGCGAGCTGCGTTTTCTGTCGTGGAAAACGTTGTTTTTGATTGCTGTTACGTCAGCGAGAAGAGTCTCTGAGCTTCAGGCTCTCATGTGCAAAGAGCCTTATTTAATTTTCCACCGGGACAGAGTATCCCTGAGGATGAATCCTAAATTCTTGCCTAAGGTGGTTTCCACACCACTCTCAATCAGGATATTGACCTGCCGGTCTACTTCCCTAATTATTCTAACAGAGGAGAGGCGCTGCTTCACACCCTGGATGTTCACCGCAGCTTAAGGTACTACCTGAGCAGAACTAAGCAGCTTCGTTCTTCGGAGCAACTTTTCGTTTCCTTTACTGAACGGATGATGGGCCAACCAGTATCCAAACAGTCCCTGTCTCGCTGGCTTGTCCAGTGCATCTCATACTGTTACGATATCAAACTAAGCCCCTCCCAGAAGCAGTCCGGGGCCATTCCACTAGGGGTGTGGCCACCTCCTTTGCAGCACTTCGAAACGTCTCCACTTCTGCCATTTGTGCTGCAGCCACTTGGAGCTCTGTACATACCTTCATCAGGCATTATAGCCTGGACATCGCTTCACGGCGAAGAGCCGGCTTCGGCCTGGCTGTGCTACAGGGTCTCCTGTCCTAGATTCAGGACCTGGAATGTACTTTATAGTTTCCTCCTCCCAGAATGTTTGCAGCGCTACTGCTTGGGAATCAGTCCTATTGAGAAGTCCCTGTTGCAAGAGCTGTGTCTCGGCAAGATAGTACAGTTACGAAGAACTTACCGTAACAGTAGATCTTCGAGAACAGCTCTTGCAGCAGGTACCTTCCTGCCCACCTTCCCCCTTGGAGGAGGCAAGGCTTAAGCTCTTTTTAACAGGGATTTTTACCCTTTTATCTTCTGACGGTGGATCCTCGGTCTCCCATTTCGATGTCAGCCTGCGGCCGGAAGTCTCCGGCGGGAGAACTGGGGAATCTGGCGGGACCACCCCCTTATGTACTATGCCTGACGTCGGAGGCGGGACCGATGTCGGGGGTGGTCCCCGCTGAAGATAGCTAGCTAGAATTTTTCCGTGGGGTCCTGACGCCTGCCGGCTTCAGTCCTAATGGTGTAACCTGCTGCAAGAGCTGTTGTCGAAGATCTACTGTTACGGTAAGTTCTTACGTAACTGTACTTTCCTCCTCCATCAAGGCCACTAATTCAGGAAGCTTGTTACTCAGACTACGGGCATTGGCACTCATTGCTCTCCATTTTTTGATGGCTTTACCTTCTGTTGCAGCATCCCCCACTGACCTTTCTACCTCTGTCTTTTTCTCATTTAGTACCCTGTTTTGTAGGGAGAGGCTGGGATTTTCCTGCTGCTTATCAGTGCCTTCCTCCTTGACTAGTTTAAAGCTTACAATGAAGCATTTAAACCGATTGCTCAAAAGACTTGTTCCCTTCCTGGACAGATGCAGACCATCCTGCCAGTATAGGCTGGTGTCCCTCCAGGTGGAACCCCAGTCCCCAATGAAGCCAAACCCCTGTTCTCCACACCATTTTTTCAACCATTCATTAAACTGCATGGTGCAAAGTACCCTCGCCTCACTCATGCCATTGACAGGCAGCACCTCTGAGAAGGATACTGTGTGTGCTACTTGTCTTAGCAGTAGAGGATCAGGAGGAGCCTGATTTCGTTGAAATGATGGACATCCCAGAGTCCAGGAGATTGTCTATTCCCGTCCATAAGTCTTTTGGGAAACAAACATTTAAATTTTAAAAACTTCTAATTCCATATCTCCTGTGGACAGAAGAACACAGCAATGCAGCCATGTTGGGGTAGTACAGGCTACTGCCTGTGATAAGGCAAATATACCCTTGGCTTCACACCCCCCCAGATAAGGACTCCAGGAGGATTGATGCCATGGCAAAGAAATGGTACATGGCAGCATCCTTGGGACTCAGGCAGGCTAATTATATGGCCTACACAGCTAGATACCAGACGTCCAGGTGGGACATTGTTATGGCTCTAGCTGAACAGGCCCCTGACCAGCTTGCCAAGGAGCTGGAGCGGGTGGCTGCAGATGGGATTGAGGCATCCAAGGTGCAATTTCATGCTGCTGTGGACTCCAGTGATGTTTCATCTAGAGTCTTGGCTACATCTGTGGCCCTTCGGAGGATGACTTGGCTCAGATGTACTAGCCTGTCACAGGATACCCAGGCTAAGGCCAAGGATTTTCCTGTCTTTGGTATCTCTCTGTTTGGGGAGCAGACAGAGAATTACATGAAAAAAATGGACAAGTACAGGACCACCTATAGGAGTGCTCAGGCCAAAGAAAGGCAAGTCACTCCTCAGAGGCAGCATTCCAGGGGCAGGGGCAGGCCCTTTCATAGGCCTTTTTACCAAGCCCAGGCGTCCTCTTCTGCCTTTGCTCAGAGGGGGTTCTTCAGAGGGAGAGGCAGGCGGGGTATGAGCAGGCCTGCTTCCACCCCTCAGCCTAAAGCCCCTGCCGAGCAGACACCCTGATGGGTCTGCCCGGGCTGATTCTCCACTACCTGTAGGGGGCAGGCTGGCTTACTTTGTCCAGGACTGGAAGTCTTTAACATCAGACAAGTGGGTCCTGGAAGTAGTAAGCCAGGGACTGGTTCTCAGCTTCAAAAAGTTTCCCCAAGATGAGAACCAGATCCTTTCCACCTGCAAATCCTTCAGAGGCCCTTGCCCTAGAGGCAGCAGTCTCTTCCCTCTTGGCTCTCAAAGCTGTAGAAAGGGTTCCAGCCCTACACAGGGGAAAAGGTTTGTACTCCATATACTTCCTAACCCCCAAAAAGACAGGAGAATGGTGGTCCATCCTGGATCTGAGATATTTAAACAAGCACCTTTTAAAGCCAAAATTCAAAATGGTGACTCGGGGAATAATTCTGCCTCTCCTAAGGCCAGGGGACTGGCTAGCCTCCCTGGACCTCAAGGATGCCTATTTTCACATTCCCAGCAGGTGCTCCCACAGAAAGTACCTCAGATTCGAGGTGCCCTCAGGCCACTATCAATTCAGAACAATGACCTTTGGTCTAACATCAGCCCCAAGGGAGTTCACAAAGTGCCTGGCAGTAGTTGTTGCTTCCCTAAGAAGAAAAAAGATCCCCATCTTCCCATTCCTGGACGACTGGCTCATAGTGGGTCAGTCCCCAGACCAAGTCAAGTCACATTTGCGGATAACTCAGCAACTGCTCACTTCCTTAGGATTCCTCCTAAATCTTCCAAAGTCAGTTCTGGAACCAGTGCAGCTCCTCACCTTTATAGGGGCGGAGCTCGATACAATAAGAGCAAGGGCCTTCCTTGCCCTGGACAGGGCAAGGACACTAGTAAAACTGGCCTCTTCTTTCACCCTTCAGGTGTCTCGACCAGCAAGGCACTTTTTGCAGCTCCTGGGCCACGTGGCAGCCTCTACAGCAGTAGTCCAGGAGGCAAGGTTTCAGATGAGGGACATCCAGTTCCACTTGAGAACCTTCTGGTCCCAGAGAAAGGATCCCCTGACCAAATATTCTAGTCCCAGTAACTCGAACCCTGGTCCAGGCTCTCCATTGGTGGCAGGATCAGGACAATCTAAGGCAAGGAGTTCCTTTTGTCACTCAACCTCATTCTCTAGTCCTTTCAACAGATGCCTCCCTCTTGGGCTGGGGAGCCCACTTGGGGCATCTGACTACCCAAGGGCTATGGTCACCTCAAGAATCTCTGCTTCACATCAATCTCTTGGAACTCAGAGCAGTGTTTCTGGCACTGCAAGCTTTTTCCAAGTCTGTTCAGAACAAAGTAGTCCAGATCAGAACAGACAATACCACCACAATGTGGTACATCAACAAGCAAGGGGGCACTCGGTCTACGGCCTTGTGCACAGAAGCAATGAAGTTGTGGTCTCTGGCCTATTCCCTGCAAACTTCTCTGACAGCAGTGCACCTCCCAGGGAAGGACAATGTCCTGGCAGATGCTCTCAGCAGGATATCTCAGGGCCATCACGAATGGTCCCTAGATCCCCTAGTTTTGAAGGTGATTTTCTCCAGATGGGGCACTCTTCAGATGGATCTTTTTGCAGCCCCAGACAATCACCAGCTCCCCCTTTTTTGCTGCAGACCCCCAGTATTGGGCTCAGTTCCCCTGGATGCTCTAGTTCTCAATTTGTAAGGGAAGTTTTTGTATGCTTTCCCCCCCTTCCCTCTCCTGTTCAAGGTACTAGTCAAAATCCGGTCTCAACCCTGCAACGTGATTCTGATTGCTCCAGACTGGGCCAGACAGCCCTGGTACCCACTGTTGCTGTCCTTAGCAGTCCACCTCCCCCTGTCTCTTCCCAGGAATTACAGCCTGTTGACATCCTCTCAGGGGAGAGTTTGGTATCCGAATCTCAAATCTCTCAATCTCAAGGCCTGGCTCTTGAAGAGTTAGAGTTTGCTGATCTGCATCTCTCTCAAGGTGTCTTGGATATTCTAAAGGCTTCTCGAAAGCCTTCCACCAGAAAGACTTACAACTCCAAATGGAAAAGTTTCACTATTTGGTGCTCTGGTAAGCATATTTCCTCACAGTCTGCTGGGTTGCCTACAGTCCTGGACTATATGGTTCATCTCAATAGCTTGGGACTCAGACCAGTTACACTCAAAAGTACATTTAGCAGCTGTTTCTGCTTTTTTGTCAGTAGGTAAGCCCTCTTCTCTTTCAGCTCATCCTGTATTTTGTAAATTCTTCAAGGGATTGTTGCACACCAATCCTCCCTTCAGGGACCCTGCTCCAGCTTGGGACCTAAATGTTTGCATTGCTCAGCTTATGCAACCCCCTTTTGAGCCTTTGGCCTCTGCAGAACTTAAGATCTTCCTGGACATAAGTCTCCACCACTCATTCACACTAGTGGGATTGGCGCCGGAGGCACTAAGACCCATCGGGAGCAAACTTTTTGCTGGAGGGTCGGCGCGAGAGACGGCGCCGCGAGACACGGCGCCGCGAGCAGCGGCTCGAGCGGTAATGACCATCTCGGCGACGACCCTCCAACCGCCTCAGTTCCTTTTTTCCCGCCGAGTGCTCTTTCAGTGACGACGTCAGTCATTTCATCGGAGTCAAACTTCAAACTAGCGCATAGTTTTCAGTTTGTTTTTTTGTAACATTATCACGATAGTAGTATCGCTTAGTTTTATTCTATTTTTCGTAAAATTTTTCTAATATTTAAATTTAACTTACTTGAAGAAGTCTCGGCCTACTGGACGGAGTCGACTATGAGCAGGTCAGGGACTATAGGAGACTTCGTGAAAGCTGTTCAGTCAGCCGGCTGGGTCCGTCAGCCTCTTCTCCTCAGCGGGTTCCGACTACGGTCAGTCCGATGCCCGCGGATGGGCGGTCCCCGCCGCATAAAATAAACGGTCGTGATTCTCGGCGCCTGCTCGGCCTCGAGCTCTTCTTCGCCCACAGGTCAAAAAGAGAAGGCATCACCGAGGTCGCCCTCTGGTATGTTCGCGCGTCGACGGTCGGGTTATCGCTGCTAGTTGCCGGCTCTCCTTCGAGTCGCCAGCTCATATACTCGCCCCGACATCGGAGCCCTCCCGCCTATAGGTAGGGCCCCAGATGAGCAGTTTCATCAGTGGGCCGCTCTTATGGAGCGATGGGCTCTGGAGGTTGGTTCTTCTGCCTGGCTGGTTCCACTGGAGCCCCCGGGCTCCTCCGGCGATCAGGTAGGCGGTTGACCTTCCTAGTCGCTGGGCCTTCGCTTCGTGCTAGCACCCGTGCTTAGGTGTTTCCCCTCACATGGCTGCGGGCGCAGGGGCCCCACCGATGCCCTTATCTCTGGTATTTTTCCTTCTCTGTTTTCCAGGTTCCGGGCTTTTCCGGCTCCTGCAGGGTTCAGGCCGTGTCGGCGCCGCTGGGGCTTGAGCTATGGCGCTGCTACGGGCGCACATGGTCTCTCGGTTGGTACAGGGGCGCCATGTCTCGCGGCGCCGCTGGTGGTGCCGCTTGATCGGCGGCGCCTGCTCGCGCGTCAGATGTGGTGCCGCTCACGAGGGCCATCCGCTCGCGCCGCCGCGCGCCGTCCGTGGCGCCGCTGGTCATGCCGCGCGACGGCCGCCCGCGCGCTACTGGGCGCGGCGGGTTGCAGGTTTCTTCGCGCCAGGCGCCTCGGTGCCGCTTTCAGCCTGCTTTTGCCCGCGCCGGCAGCCCTTGGGGACTCTCCTTGTTTTTCTGCTATTTCCTCCTCTCCTAATTTTCACTCCTTTCCTGTCCAAACAGTCCTTTCTGGACCATCAGGAGATGATGTTGAGCCTGACCCAGACCTTCGGTTGGGTGATGAAGTGGAGGAAACAGGATCTTCTTTGCTACAGAGCCTGTGGTCGAGGACCTGTCCTTTAAGTCTCTGTTGAAGAACCTGGGATCCACTCTTTTCTCCAGACTACAGACATCGATCCTGGGAAGATATTAAGACTCCAGTATCTTCATGCTTGGAGATCCCTACGGATTTGACTCCTCGATCCAGTTCCTTCGAGACGCTGTCTCAAATGGTATGGAATAATCCTGCTCTTATTCCTCAGTGGCTAAATCCATTGATAAGAAGTATTCAGCTCCCAAGGATCGTCCCATTTGGCATCCCAAGCCTTTGCGGATCCTATTGTAGTCCTGGCAGAGAATGACAAGGTCGTTTCTTCCTCAACTACTACAGCTCTGATCTATTAACAAAGAGTCTCGTAAGATTGATACATTAGGTAAGAGAGTCTTTGCTGCCTCCACTCTAAGTATGCGATTCACAGTTATCAAGGCTATTTTTCTCAGTATGAGTATATCCTGTGGCACTCTATGAAAAGAATGGTTGAAGCTCTTCCAGATTCGGATTCCAAGTCAGAGCTTCTTCTGACCGTTATTAGAGGTATTGAGTCCAATAACCAACAGGTCAAAGCCGCCATGGACGCTTTCGACACTGCTTCTCGCTCAGCAGCCGCGGGATTTGTACTCGCGCCATTCCTGGCTGCGCACTTCTGGCTTCACGAATGATGCTCAGCAGCAGGTGATGGCGCTGCCTTTGATGGCTCCTTCTTTTGGCCCTCAGGTGGAGCAAGCCTTAGAGGCCACTCAGAAGACTAGATCGGCCATTGTTGGCCAGACCTCCGCCTGCCCCTCCTCGGGCATGTGAACAGACGCCAGTTTCATAGTCGCCAGTCCTTTCGAGGCAGAGGCAGGGGAAGCTTCCATAAAAGCCAACCTGCCCAACCTCAAAAGAAGACGCAGCAGAAAGCGCAGGGACCTAAAGCTCCCAGCGCTACCTTATGAGTCGCTGGCCCAAGTTCCATCCACTCTGCCCGAGGTGGAACTTTCTCCTCCGGTGGAGGTCGTCTGATGTACTTCTACAACCAGTGGAAGTCCATAACCTCAGACAAATGGGTTCTTCGGATAATTCGCGAGGGTTACTCTCTCAATTTCTTGGAACCCCCATGACTCCTCCCATACGACAACCCAGGTTGTCGGCTTTCAGTCAGATCTCCTCACCCAGGAGATCCAGGGCCTTCTGAACAACAGGGCAATAGAACTGGTGCCCCGTGATTCATGAAACACAGGGTTCTACTCCCATTACTTTCTGGTTCCAAAGAAATCTGGGGATGCGCCCATTCTAGACCTCAGAAAGTTAAACAAATTCCTCCCCAGGAGAAATTCAAGATGATTTCTAGGTACCCTGTTACCCTTGCTGCATCAGCACGACTGGCTGGCCTCTGATATGCAGGATGCTTACCAGCATATCCTCGTCCACCCGACCCACCGCAAATTCCTCAGGTTTGTAGCTTTGGGTCAGCATTATCAGTTCAGAGTCCTGCCCTTTGGGCTATCCTCGGCGCAAGTTTTTCAAAGTGTTGTGCAGTTCTCGCGCATCTCAGGAAAGTCGGACTCGAGTGTTTCCCTACCTGGACGATTGGCTTCTAGCAAGCCCTTCCGGCCAAGGGACTTTGAAGCCGTGCAACGACTCGCCTTCTACACGTCCATGGGAGTTCTGCTGAATTTGAAAAAATCTCAACTGCAACCTCCCAGAGGCTCCTTTTCATAGGGACGCTTCTAGACACCTCTTCAGCGAAGGCTTTCCTTCCAGAGGACAGAAGACTCGACATCCTTCTAGATGGTCTGTTACATCAGGAGAACCAATCGGTTACAGCTCTCTCGATGCAACGATGTTGGGTCTCATGGCGCCCTCGGTCTTCACTGTCCCTCTGGCCCGACTGCACATGAGAACCACCCAATGGATGCTCTCCACTCAGTGGTCCCCGACCTCTCACCCCAGTCTTATCCCATCAAGGTGACGGAGCCCCTTCAGGTCTCTCACCTGGTGGTCTCAAGAGAGCAATCTCCTGGAAGGATTCCCTTTGCTCCCCGGATCATCAGATCTCCATCACCACAGATGCATCGCTAATGGGATGGGAGCTCACTGTCTCTCCCTCCACACTCAAGGTGTATGGACTCAGTTCAAACTCATCTCCACATAAATGTCCTGAGATGAGAGCGTCCTCTATGCAATCCGGAGCTCTGAAGGATGTCCTTTGTCACAAGAACATTCTCCTTCAAACGGACAACAAAGCAGTGATGTATTACATCAACAAGCAAGGCGGTGCTCATTCTTATCCCTTTGCAGGGAAGCAATGAGGGTGGGAGTGGTGCTTGGAGCACAAGTCTCTGATTCAAGCGGTTTATCTGCCAGGTATACAAACCACCTAGCAGATCACCTCAGCAGAACGGAGGCAGACCCTCACGAGTGGTCTCTCGATCCAGCCGTAGCTCGGTCCCTGTTCAAAGAGTGGGGGACTCCAGACCTGGACCTTTTTGCATCCCCACTCAACGCAAAACTGCCTCTCTTCTGCTCCAGAAACCAGGGCCTGGCATTTTCTGTCAGGATGCGTTAGGCTGCGGTGACAAAACGCTTTCACGCCTTTCCACCACTTCCTCTAATCCAGAGAGTACTCCTCAAGTTCGAGTCTCAGGGGACCAAGATGATTCTCATTGCTCCTTCCTGGCCTCGCAACTATGGTTTCCTCTACTCAACAGTATGTTGGCAGCCTCCGAGACCACTTCCTTTGCAAATCAGTCTTTTGACTCAGGGTTCGTTGGTCCATCCCAACCTGAAATCACTTCACCTTCATGCTTGGCTCCTGAAGAGATAGAAGTGAATCGGTTCAACGCCTCTCGAGAGTCTCAGACATCCTTCTGGCTGCTCGGAAGCCAGCCACCTGAAAACGCACGCCCAAATGGAAACGTTTCTCTGGTGTGCAAAATCCTCTTGGAACCTTTTCCTGTCCTCCTGGCAAGGTTCTGAGTATCTTTTGGACCTATCAAACTTAGGTCTTCAGTACTCCACAGTTAAAGTTCACCTTAGTGCCATCTCAGCGTTCCATGAGCCGGTTTCTTCCTTAACTCTGGCTCAGTTACCTATGGTGAAGAGATTTCTTAAGGATTCTCCATACCAGACCCCTGTTAGCCGTCCAGTTGCAGCCTGGGACATTAACCTGGTGCTGGACATGCTCACTGGAAGCCTTCAACCCTTAGCTACCTGTGAGCTAAAATTTCTTACCTGGAAGACTGCCTTCCTGGTGGCCATTACCTCAGCCCGCAGGGTCTCTGAGATACATGCACTGGTTACGGACCCTCCGTGATACTGTATTCCATAAGGACAAGGTAGTTCTCCGTGACTATCCTAAATTTCTTCCCAAGGTTGTGTCAGAATTCCATCTGAACCAACCTCTGGTACTTCCCACTTTCGCTAATTTCCAAAATGAAGGGAACGAGCTCTTCATTCCTTGGATGTTAAGAGAGCTTGCGGTTCTATTTAGATAGAACCAAGGATGTTCGCAAGACTCAGCAACTGTTCGTTTCTTTCAGCGACACCCGGCTGGGTCAACCTGTCGCTATTAGATGTATCTCTTCATGGTTAGTGGCATGCCTTCGTCATTGCTATTCCATGGCTCGTTAAATTAGAAGGTAGAGTGTACGCTCACTCTACTAGGGCGGTCGCGGCATCCCTAGCGGAAATTCGCAATGTTCCAATTGCAGATATATGCAACGCCGCTACCTGGAGCTCAGTGCATACTTTCGTTAAGCACTATGCACTGGATGTTCATGCCAGGCGGCATTCCGCATTCGGCAGAACTATCCTTAATGGGCTTCTATCTTAGACGCGTGAGCTCTGGCTTTCCTGCCGCCCTTTTGGGGGATTATCAGCTTGGTACTCTCCCACTAGTGTGAATGAGTGGTGGAGACTTATGTCCAGGAAGATAGGAAAATTACGTACCTACCGTAATTCTTGATCTTCTTGGACGAGTCTCCACCACTCATTCACACGCCCACCCTCCATCCCCCGAGCTCACCGCTGGATTGGTCTTCACTCCCTCAAATCTTTAGGCCGTGAGGACTTCTTTGCTGACCCTTCTTACACGGGTCATACGGACTATCTTATGTCCGTTTTTTAATGTTGGGTTTACTCTTTACGTTAGTTGCGCTGCACCTCCTTGGTAAAAAAGGTACTGAGGCGGTTGGAGGGTCGTCGCCGAGATGGTCATTACCGCTCGAGCCGCTGCTCGCGGCGCCGTGTCTCGCGGCGCCGTCTCTCGCGCCGACCCTCCAGCAAAAAGTTTGCTCCCGATGGGTCTTAGTGCCTCCGGCGCCAATCCCACTAGTGTGAATGAGTGGTGGAGACTCGTCCAAGAAGATCAAGAATTACGGTAGGTACGTAATTTTCCTTTCTTGACTTGGAAAACTGTGTTTTTGGTAGCCATTACCTCTGCCAGACGCATCAGTGAGTTACAGGCCCTGTCAGTGAAGCCTGATTTTATCTCTTTTCATAGAGATAAGGTGGTCCTAAGAACTAATAGGAGGTTTTTGCCTAAGGTGGTCTCAGATTTCCACCTCTAACCAGTCTATGTCTCTTCCTGTTTTCTTCACTGACCATTCCTTCTCTGGAGAGAGGAGGCTGCACAGCCTGGACGTGAAAAGGGCCCTTAGCTACTACATAGAGCGCACCAAGGGTCACAGGTTTGACTCTCTCCAATTATTCCTCACTTATGGTGAGGTCGGTAAGGGAAAACCTGCCACTAAAAGATCTCTTGCCAGGTGGCTTGTCTCTTGTATACAATTCTATGAAAAATTGGGTAGGACTCCACTCTCAGGCCTGAGGGCTTACTCTACTAGAGGTACAGCTGCTTCCCTGGCTGCTGCCAGGGATATTCCTGTCTTAGAGATATGTCAAGCAGCCACCTGGAAAACAGTCCATACTTTTACCAAGCATTACTCTCTGGATATACAGGCTAGGAGTGATTCTCGGTTTGGCACAGCAGTACTTCAGAGCCTATTCCCAAAGTAGGTTCTGTCCCTCCTCCATGGAGGTACTGCTTGGTAGTCTGCAAATAGTCAGAATACAGCAAGACCTCATGTTGTTTGAAGAAAAACTTACTCACCTTAGTAATGTTGTTTTTTCTAATGGAGTCTTGCTGTATTCTGACCTCCCCACCCGCCTCCCCTCTCAGAACCTAGATTTTGGGATGTGGGTGGGCAGGAGCAGTGTTGTCACCCTAGTGGGGTCCTTTTTACACCCTCTTTTTGGTTTGGGTGAGAGATTGTGTTTTGGATGTGTTTTGTTTTTGGGTTTCCTGACTTGAGTCTTCCTTTGAAACCCAAAAAAACTTTTTATATATTTGCCAGTTGGCTAGTAAGAATTTTACAGTTTCCACACAGAACACCTAGTGAGTCTTTGCTTGTAAAGATCTGACGGTTGCAGTTTAAACAACAGCAGACAGGGGCTTCAACTGAGCTCGTAGTGAACATTTCATGCTGGTCATGGAAAGTTTATCTCTTTGTTCTCCGGGGCAGTTGAAAGGCAGGAGCTAACTGCATATGTCAGAATACAGCAAGACTCCATCAGAAGAAACAACATTACTAAGGTGAGTAATTTTTTCATTTGCACCAAACACTCCACCAAAGCTCTCCCGTTATCCTCCTTCTCACATCCCACTAATAGAAGGAGAGATCCAGACCCTCTTGCAAAAAAGGGCAATAGAGATAGCCCTCTTGCATCAGCGAGGACAGGTGTTTTATTCACACTTTTTCCTGGTCCCAGAAAAGACACAGGACCTTCGTCCCATTCTGGACCTCAGCCCTCTAAACCTCTTTATCGAGTACAAAAGGTTCAGGATGGTGACCCTCCAAGGACTTCTTCCTTTGCTGCATCAAGGGGACTGGCTCTGCTCCCTCGACATGCAAGATGCATTCTTGCACATCGGGGTCTACCATCCCCACCGGATGTTTCTGAGGTTCCACTTCCATGGGGAGCATTATCAATTTCGAGTACTTCCGTTCGGCCTCTCTTCCACTCCGCGAGTCTTCACCAAGTGCCTAGCGGTGGTGGCTGCGGCTCTAAGGCGCATGGGGCACTATGTGTTCCCCTACCTCGACGACTGGCTGCTTACGGCCCCGTCAAGGTTAGGCCTTCTACGTGCCCTCGAAGACACTTATACTCTGTTCTGAGGGCTGGGGATCACCCTGAACCTTCGAAAATCATCCCCAGAGCCCAGTTGGAGCGATCCTGGATTCCTTCCAGGGCATGGACTTCCTCCCCCAGGACAGAGGAGATCGCCTGTGAGAGATGGCAGAATGGATCTCAATAACTCCTCAAGTTCCAGCTCGGAACTTCCTCAGTTTACTGGGGCACATGGCGTCGGCCATCCCTGTCACTACCTTGGCCCGTCTCCACGTGAGGGTCCCACAATGGATGCTCAGGGTGCAGTGGGACCGAGGCCACGACGATCTAGACTCCCCGGTCAAGATCTCGGAGCCAGTCAGGAGAAATTTGCTTTGGTGGATGGACCCCAGGAATTTAGAGAAGGGGGTCAGCTTTCGTCCGGAGCCACCAGGTCAGACTCTGACGACAGATGCGTCGGACCTGTGGTGGGCAGCGCACCTGGGTGCTCGTCGAACGCAAGGGGTTTGGTCACCCGAGCAACGGTCCCTTCACATCAATGTGCTGAAAATGTGATCAGTTCTCTATGCTTTACAGGCTTTTCAGGAGGACCTGGTGCCAGGCTCTCTTCTAGTTCAGACCGACAATATGGTGGTCGTCTTCTACATCAACAAGCAAGGAGGCACTCATTCGTACCCCCTTTTCAGGGAAGCGATGAGAGTCTGGTACTGGGCGATGGAGCGGGGCATTCTGCTGTCCGCAGTGCACGTTCTAGGCGTCCTCAACGATCTGTCCGACAGCCTCAGCAGGTCGTTATCCAGAGCGCACAAGTGGGAGCTGCTACAGTCCGTAGCAGACCAGCTGTTCGACAGGTGAGGTCTTCCAGAGCTGGACCTCTTTGCGTCACCGCGCAACGCCAAACTGCCAATGTTCTGCTCGCAGAGCATGCACCTGGAGTTTTCTGCCAGACGCTGCTATCCCTTTGCTGGGCAAGGAGGTTTCTCTATGCCTTTCCGCCCTTCCCTCTCATTCAGAGAGTGCTGCTTAAGTTACAGGCAGAAGGGGCCTGAATGATCCTAGTAGCCCCCAAATGGCCTCGGCAGATTTGGTTCCCACTACTGCAGCGGTTATCAACGGAACCTCCAATTCCGCTCAAGACCAGATTAACCATAGGGCAGAAGGGGCAATTGCCCTGGGCCACCTAGTTTGAAGGACCATGATTTTTTTTTTTTTTTTTTTTTTTTTCTTCTTTATCCCCCTGTACTTTCCCTGTGACTAAACCTTGGGGGGATCGTCGACCCGTTACTTCCCTCAGCACCTCCACTATCCAAACAGCTTGCCATTTGCAGCATTTTTTTTCCTTTCCCCACAGATGTTCAGTTCTCCCTGCGATGAAGCACAACATGCTAGCCAATTAACCAATGAAATTGTTCCAGTATGGTCCGTTGTCAGTGATTTGCACCGCTGCCCACCCAGACTGGAATTTTTCTGCCTCCCCCAGCCCTCAGGTCCATGTGCATCATGCACTGTGCGTGGTGCTGGTTCTGTCATGTCACACTCACGTACTAAGTCCTGCCCAGATATAGAAAACTGCACCATGTGCCAACAGACTCATTCTCTCTTAGAGAGCTGCTGAATCCTGTTATCGAGAGAGAGAGAGACCCCTTCCCTCCACACACACTCCGTGCATCAACGCCTGTGGCCTGCCATTAGGCCCACTGTCTGACCTGGCTGTTGACTCGGTTGTCGGGTCTCAAGAGGCCCAGAAAACAGCTGAATTTAATTATTTATTTTATTTATTTATTTTATCTTTATTTTAGTCTTTGGTAATCGGGTAAGGCTCACTATGCACACTACGCACACTTGCCTGTTTTCAGGGGTTCCCAGGAGCACTGGGTGGTTAAGTGACTTGCTCAGAGTCACACAGTATGCAAGTGGAGGTTGTGAGAATCAAACTCAGGTCTGGTCTACTGGATGTGCCAAGCTCATTCACAGTTCGTTCCTCTAACCTCTAGGCTATACTGCCAGCCAGTTATCTCAGTTGGGCAGTGCAGAGCGCGCCCGCTGCCGCCTCATGTCAGAGAGACTGTCATCTGTCGAGTAAGGCAGATAGACTGTCGAGTAGTAGGAGCCACCATCGAGGAGCTCGAGCGGTCAGCAGAGGCTGTCTGAATGGACCCAGATCACCACCAGCAGTTCTGCCCAGCCCTATTGCCTTTGCATCTTTCTTCTTGACTTTATGTTATCCGGTTTACAAAAATAGTTAATAATGTTTAGTATTAATAATGTTGTTTATTATTTAGAAAATTCTAAATAAAATAATGTGACTTGTGAGAAGAGGATCATATAGTAAGAGAGGGAGTGGGAGAACTTCGGCCTCTCATTGCACCAGCTAGCTTCTCTCACTTCTTAATCTTCCCCGGCCCCTTGTTTGTCATCATGCCACCAGGGCAATCGGTGAAGTTTTGTAAGGCAACTTACTCGGATCTCTTGCTGACTGTGGTCACCTGTCACCACGGTCTTTTGCCCCTTCCCTTTTACAGCAAGGGTCCCACATTCCAGCTGCAGCTGCCCCACTTAAACATTTGCAGCAAACAGCTGTACTGCACAGTGCTAATAGTGCTCAGGCTGTCAAAAAAGAGGTTGGACCAGCAGCAGCTGAGTATACTGCACCTTGCATCCTCCCAACAGCAGCAAGATGCAGTGCACCCTGTAGCACCCAGATAGAGTGCAGCAAGCATGCGGCTTCCACACAGCAACTGAATATGGTGCTGCCATACCTCAGTCTTCCAGCAGCAACAAAAGATGGTGCACCCTGCACCCCCCCCCCACACAGCTTCTGGATACAGTGCAGCCTTCTCACAGTGTAGCCAGTAGTGTTTCTACTGTAAATGGATGCTGTGCTGCCTTACCTGTAGCCTCCCCACAGCTGCTAGATACAGTGAAGCCTACAGTCTTCCCAAAGCAGCTGCATACAGTGTAACCAGTAGCCTCCCCTACAGTGGCTGGATACCACAGCCTGCAGCTGAACCTCCCTACACAATAGCCTTCTATTGCCTTTCAACCCCAAGAATGGCATTCAGACTAGCTGGAAAACCCTCCAAATAAAGTTTAAGGCATCAAAAATCATTCAGCTTTTGGGGCCTTGGCAGCCTCCGAACCCCCAGCCTATTGGTTAAGTCACAGGGGGCCCCACAATTCAAAATTGCCTAGGGCACCACAACTTGTTAGTCTGTCCCTGATTCCGCTGCCCATATGCTCACAGTTAGTGTCCCAGGACTAAGGGTCGCTGGTCCACCCGGACCTTCGGTCCTTACACCTACATGATTGGCTC
This sequence comes from Neoceratodus forsteri, assembly GCA_016271365.2. NCBI lineage: Eukaryota > Metazoa > Chordata > Ceratodontiformes > Ceratodontidae > Neoceratodus > Neoceratodus forsteri. The sequence goes on from CM057453.1 coordinate 1,434,832,890, forward strand.
CTTCAGACGTAGCTCAACGTAGATACAGGGTTTCCCTGGAAGTGGTGGCTGTCCTAGCTTCGGCAAGAAAGCCCTCCACCCGCTCCGCCTACGCTATGAAGTGGAAGCGTTTTTGTCTTTGGGCATCGCCACAGCGTTTGGATCCCATCACCTGCCCTGTGAACTCAGCATTACAGTATCTCCTCTCCTTGTATAAAAACGGCCTGAGTTACTCCTCTATCAAGGTGCACATGTGGGCAATTTCCGCCTATCATGCTCTTGTGGGAGACAGAGCATTGGCGCAATTGGATGTCGCCCGCACCTTTCTTAGGGGAATTCTGCATATGAGACCTCCCATTCGGGACCCTATCCCACCCTGGAACCTCCTTTTTTGTGTTGGAGAAACTCATCCTCCCTCCTTTTGAACCAGCAGCAGATTGTGAGCTGTGTTACCTTTCTTGGAAGGTTTGTTTTTTGGTTGCTGTTACTTCAGCTTAAAGGGTTTCCAAGCTTCAGGCTCTGATGTGTAAAGAGCCGTATTTAGTTTTCCACAGGGAAAGGGTTTCTTCAGAACGAATCCTAAGTTTCTTCCAAAGTGGTCTCAGAGTTGACCCTCAACCAGTCGGTTGACCTTCCTGTTTATTTTCCTTCCCCTTCCAATAGAGGGGAGGCTCTCCTCCACACACTGGATGTCCACAGGACTTTGAGGTACTACCTCAAGAGGATGGCTATGCACCGCCAATCGGAGCAACTTTTTGTGGCTTTTGCACCACAATGCTTTGTCGACCGGTGACCAAGCAGACTATCTCAAAGTGGATAGTTTGCTGCATCTCGTTTTGTTACGAGAAACACAGTAGACCCCTACTGGGCCCAGTCAGGGGTCACTCCACCAGAGAAGTGTCTGTCTCACTTGCCGCCCTGAGAAATGTCTCTAGAAAGGACATTTGTGCAGCCACCACCTGGAACTTGGTGTATACCTTCATCAAGCATTACAGCTTGGATATCGTCTCCAGACGTCGAGCTGGCTTTGGCCTAGCTGTTTTACAATGGCTTCGGTCCTGAGGCCTCTGGAGTCAGCATATTCCACCTCCCGGGGTTGTCTACCTCTTTGGTGTGGGACTGCTTGGTATTCAGTCCTTATTGTATTAGCCTGCTGCAAGAGCTCCCACTCGAAGTAAGATAGTACAGTTACGTAAGAACTTACTGTAACAGTAGATCTTCGAGAGGAGCTCTTGCAGCTGGCACTACTTCCCACCCGCCTTCCCCCTCGAGGTGTGCAGATCCATTTTCATTTACATCTCCATTTCTCTTCTACAGTTGCTTCATCTTCTTCTCTTGTCAGGCCTTGTGCGAGGTCTTGGCGGGAGAACGGAGGTGGAGCTGGGTATGCTCCCTCTTGTACCCAGACTGACATCGGGGCAGGGCCGGCGTCGGGGGCGGGGGCAGTCCCTGCTGTGTACTGCTGGCTGAAGTTTCACTGGAGGGTCCTAGTGCCTGCGGCGTAGTCCTTATTGTAATAGCCTGCTGCAAGAGCTCCTCTCGAAGATCTACTGTTACGATAAGTTCTTACGTAACTGTACTTTACGGTAAGTTCTTACGTAACTGTACTTTTTTGCTCATAAGAATCTGATGGTTGGATTTCAAAGGGTTGCAGACAGAGACCTCAACCGAGCTCAAGCTCAGCATTCTATGCACTACATAGAAAGTTAACCCTTTGTTCTCCAGGGCAGTTTAAAGGCTGGAACTAAGTGCCGTTAGTCAGAATACAGCAAGATTCCATTAGAAGAAACACAATTACTAAGGTGAGTAATTTTTTCTTGTGCTCTGTCGGCCTATCATGAGCCAGTCCAGAACATGTCTTTAGCTCAGATCTTATCTGTGTCAGTCTTCACCATTCATCACACATGGGTAGTCAGCCGGAGGGCACGACCCCACGGGAGCCCCCTTTTTTTTTTTTTTTTGATGGGCGGAGCTGACGCACTGACGGCGCTGCCCTTGTGGCCGACACACTACGTGGCGCTCGCAGGTTGTCTGTTAGGTGTCGTCAACCCCGCCCTCCCGCCAGTTCTTCATCTCCCACTGTAGAGGTATCACCTCGTGTGGAGCTGTCTTCGAAAGTTCGCTATCGCAGTTCGGCCTTCAACTCATGTTGAGAAACAAATCCCGTTGGTTTTGTTTCACCACCCACTCGACACTGCTGACTGGTATGACGGTTCTTTTTATTGTTTTTACAGCGACGTTGAGTCTATTTGTACTTTTATTTGCTGTCGATCATGTCGGGGGCGGCAAAAAGTCACAGAAAACCGAGCGACTTCCTATGCATCAGTGTCCATGCAGTCGCAAGTATTCCGTTACTGACCAACATGAACGTTTTTTGACATGTATTGGCCCGCTTCACGACATGGATTCGTGCGATGCCTGTTTTTCAATGGATCACCAAGTTCTTGAGGAGTGCGCGTGGAAAGTGGGACGAACTCCGCCGACCTTCGGAGGACTGGTGCGCACTCATTGGGCCAAACCGCGGTCTCTCTGCCTTTCCTCCAGGTCCCCTCCTGGTTCTATTCGGACCATGGAGGAGGGACTTCTGCCTCTAGTAGCCTCGCCATGGCGGAGGCCTCTTCTGCGGTGCAGGTGGCCCAGTCCATTCCCCGCGGGGAGCGGGCGGGAGGCACTGCTCTAGCAGTCTCCTCTTCAGGGGCGAAGGCTCCCCTGGAGTTGTGTCCTCGGGCCCAAGGGCCTGGGCTGGCACTGTGCTCAGAGCTGTCGGTCGGTGCCATTTTGGGCTTCGGTGCCATGGGCTCAGGTGACACCGTGTTCGGCACCGGTCCGCTGCTCGGCACCGTTTCTGCTGTCAGCGCCATTCACGGTGACGGTGCCATGGGAAGTTCTACGGTGCCATCTTCGACAGTTTCTGGACCAGGGATGATGCCGTGTCCAACTCCGGCGCCGCTTGTGGTGCCAGTACCGTGCACCGGTGCCTTGGGGGTGTTGTTCTTGCTCTCGCGCCAAGGGGGCTGTCGGTGCCGTCGTCGGCTCCGTCACAGCGCCGTGGGAGAGACAGTGCCATGTCGGGAGTCAACTCTGGTTACGCTGCCGTGGTCGGGGCTGTCTCTTCCTCGGGCACCGCTCGCAGTGCTGCGGAGGAGATCGCCATTGATTCTGGTATGGGACCCCAGATTGGCACCTCCCTCGATCCAGACAGGAGCAGGCTCCTGCGGGTGGTCTGGCACCGGGTGTCGGTCTCCACTTCTCCGGAGGTGGACTCCGGGTCTGGTTCAGACTCGCTGTCTGATTCCTTGGAGTTGGCAGAATCTGGGGGCACCTCAGCAGTCACTTCGGCGTCCCAGATCCAGCCTCCCTCTGGGGAGCAGGCGGTGGTCCCCCAATATAGGGTCAGGGGTTCTGACCAGCAGGTGGTGGTCCAGGCCACTGTTGCCCTGCAGCCTGGACTTGGAGGATTTTCTGCTCCCTCAGCTGGGACACCCCCTCCTGTGGTGTGCCTGGATCGCCCAACTTCAGGGCCGACCAGGGCACCCACGGAAGGGGAGAGTGCTGCTCCCTGGGTGGTCTCCTTGGGGACCGCCCAGGGTTGTCAGCTGCCTAGGCTGGTGTTCTCGAGGTGGAGGGCTCTCTCTGAGTCTGAGGGGTCGAGGGGCTGGGACCATCCTTTTGGGCTCACATGGTCTCGGTCACCTCACAGAGGGGATTCTTCAGGACATGGTCTAGGCAGTTCCAGTGTGGTTGATCAGCTGTCGGCCGTTGAGCTCTCCGGAACTCCTCGTGCCTTCAGGACTTCCAGTGAGCTCTCTTGCCCAGACAGAGGATGTTCCTCTTCTGTGGTGGATCTGACCCCCATTCCTCTGTCGCCATCTCCTGCTCTCCCGGGTATTCCTGGTCCTAGGGGGCCTGTCACCTGGGAACAGTTCAAGGGTGCAGCTGCTCACTTCCCTACTTATGTCAGGACCATGGAAGAGCGGGTGTTCCACCCATCCCCATGCAGGCTGTCCCTGGATCTCCGAGATCTTCCGCTTCCTCATCCTCCTCTTCAAACAACATGAAGTCTTGCTATATTATAGACATTAGCAGTTTGATCCAGCTCTAGAACTGCCCCGGAGTGAAATGGTTAAAACCATTCCAAAATAGAATTTTGGCACAAGAGCAGCTCTATCTGTGTCATTTCAAACTTGAACTGTCAGATTCTTTACTCCGCCTCAGTGAACAGTCGCTCCGGAGATTTCCCCTTCTGCTCGGTTCATTTCTCAGTTTAAAAAGTGTTTTCTCGGTTGGATTTAACCGAGAATAGTTTTATTTTAACCGCAAAACCGTTCGGTTCAAGCTCTATCTGTGGTAACCGTAAGTAAATGAAGGTTTTGTCTGTGTGGAACTATAAGTTATCAGTTCGGTTTTGAACCGATCAGTGGGTTAAAACTCATTTAAAACTAAAAGTTACTATTTTAGAGTGCGGTTCCGGTTCTTATCGGTTCTAAAAAGCGGTTTATTACAGTTTTTCCAATACCGTAACACGGTTAGGAACCGATAAGGGTAGTCTTGCCTGGTACTACCGTTAAAAGGGCAAGTTTTTGGTTAGGCTGGCATTATGTCTGAGAAACCCAAAAGAAAAACCGGGCCCACTGGGTTTCAACACTGTGATGTTTGTGGGGAAGTCTTTGCCAAGGCTGACCCACACACCACATGTGTTTATTGTCTGGGGTTTGACCACCTCCAGTCAGACTGCCAGGTATGTAAGAATTTCCCTGCAGTCACCCTGGAAAAAAGATTGGGCCGGCTCAGGGAATCGAGAGGCCAAAAAGTCCGCTGACCCGGATGGCCAGCCCGGTTCGGTGCCAACCGAACCAGAGGGAGTGCCCTCTGACCAGGGCGAGACTTCCTCGGCAAAGAAAAGCTGGTTCTGAGGAACCAATTCCAGTAAAGAAAACAAGAAAATCAGCAGGTCTGGAGTCCAAAATTCCTTCTCCAACTGCTGCAGAGATAACAAAAGCCATACAGATTGTCCAGTCACTGTCTCAGGGTCCATCCGAACCACCACTATCTGGTAAAGGTCGGTTCGTCCGGTCCAGTGGTTCAGGATTATGATATTGAGGAATTTTATGAACCAGAGGAGGGAGGAGGATTATGAACAGTATGAATGTGGCTGGGAAGGTCTGGGTGTGCCCATTGAACCGGACATCTCCCCAGACAGACCTTTAGAATCTCCCCCTATGCTGTCTGAGTCCCCATCTCATTTTATGTTTTATAAAAAAGTTGCTGCAACCCTCCAGCTTCCTTTAGAAGAGGCTGTGGATGAGCAAGAGGAGCCTGATTTTGTAGAAATGATGGATATTCCAGAGTCTAGGAGATTGTCTATTCCTTTACATAAGTCTTTTAGGAAACAAACAATTAAAATTTTAAAAGCTCTAATTCTGTGCCTCCGTAGATAAAAAGATGGACAGAAGGTATACATTGTCAGGCCCTGATACAGAATTCCTTTCTCAGCAATGCAGTCATGTTGGGGTAGCTCAGGCTGCTGCCTGTGATAAAGCTAATATTCCCTTGGCTTCACATCCTCCTGACAAGGATTCCAGGAAGATTAATGCCATGGCAAAAAAACAGTATATGGCAGCCTCTCTGGGACTCAGGCAAGCAAATTATATGGCTTATGTAGCTAGGTATCAGAAATCTAGATGGGATACTGTTATGCAATTGGCCAAGCAGGCCCATGGCCAGCTGGCTAGTGAACTAGAACAGGTGGCTGCTGATGGCATTGAAGCCTCTAAGGTTCAGTTTCATGCTGCTGTGGATGTTAATGATGTTTCCTCTAGGGTCATGGCCACATCTGTAGCTTTTAATGAGGTTGGCCTGGCTCAGGTGTACTAGTTTGTCACAGGATACCCAGACTAAGGCTATGGATTTTCCTGTGGTGGGAAATTCTCTGTTTGGAGAGCAGACAGAAATTACATGAAAAGATGGATGAATATGGGACTACTTACAAGAGTGTCCAGGCTAAGAGGCGGCAAGCCACTCCTCAAAGGCATGCCCCCAGGGGTAGGGGTAGGCCTTTTCACAGGCCTTTCTACCAGACTTGGGCCTCCTCTGCCTATGCTCAGAGGGGCTTCTTCAGAGGCAGGAGCAGACGAGGGGTGGGCAGATCTGCTCCCACGCCCCAGCCTAAAGCTCCTGCAAAACAGGCACCCTGATGGGGTGCCCAGGGCCGATTCTCCTGTATCAGTGGGGGGCAGGCTGGCTTACTTCAGTCAGAATTGGGCTTCCTTAACCTCAGACAAGTGGGTTCTGGAAGTAGTAAGCCAGGGTCTGGTTCTCAGCTTCAAAAAGTTTCCCAAGTTGAGAAGCAGATTTTTCTACCTGCAAGTGCTTCAGAGACTCTCGCTCTGGAAACAGAGGTCTCATCCCTGTTAGCTCTCAGAGCAGTAGAAAGGGTTCCTCCCTGCATCAGGGCAGGGTCTGTATTCAGATACTTCCTTACCCCAAAAAGACAGGAGAATGGCGGCCAATCTTGATCTCAGATATCTGAACAAGCATCTTTGAAACCAAAGTTCAAAATGGTAACTCTGGCAATGATTTTACCTTCCCTAAGGCCAGGGGACTGGCTAGCCTCCCTGGACCTCAAGGATGCCTATTTCCATGTCCTAATCAGAAGATCCCATCAAAAGTACCTCAGATTCAAACTGCCCTCAGGTCATTACCAGTTCAGAGCAATGCCCTTCGGCCTTACCTCTGCTCCAAGGGTATTCACAAAGTGTCTAGCAGTGGCAGTGGCAGTGGCCCACTTAAGGAGGCAGAGGATTGCTGTTTTTCCCTATCTAGACGACTGGCTCATTGTAGGCCAGTCCCCAGAACAGGTAAAATCTCACCTGCAGGTCACCCAGCAGCTTCTCACCTTCCTGGGTTTTCTGCTAAACCTACCAAAGTCGGTTCTGGAACCAGTCCAGGTACTCACCTTTATGGGGCAGAATTGGACACAAAGCTAGCCAGAGCCTTTCTTCCTCCAGAAAGGGTAAGGAATTTAGTGGCTCTGGCCTCTTCCTTCACTCTGCAGGTCTCTCGACCAGCAAGACACTTTCTGCAGCTCCTGGGGCACATGGCTGCATCCACAGCTGTTGTGCAGGGAGCCAGATTTCAGATGAGAGACATTCAGTTTCACTTGAGAACCTTTTGGTCTCAGAGAAGAGACCCCCTTTCCAAGTTGGTCCCAGTGACTCAACCTTGATCCTAGCTCTCCAGTGGTGGCAGGATCAGAGCAATTTAAGGCGGGGTCCCTTCATTTCCCCTTCTCACGACTTGACTCTCACTACAGATGCTTCCCTTCTGGGTTGGGGAGCCCACATGGGCGACCTTTCCACTCAGGGAGTTTGGTTCCCCAGGAATCTCTGCTCAACATCAATTTGCTGGAACTCAGAGCTGTCTTTTTAGCTCTTCAAGCTTTTTCTGCATCTGTCCACGACAAGGTGATACAAGTCAGAACAGACAACACCACAACAATGTGGTACATCAACAAACAGGGGGCACTCGGTCTTGACCTTGTGCACCGAGGCAATGAAGTTGTGGTCTCTGGCCTATTCTGAACACTTCCCTCATAGCAGTTCATCTTCCAGGGAAGGACAATGTCCTAGCGGATGCCCTCAGCAGGATTTCCCAGGGCCATCACAAATGGTCCCTGGATCCTCAAGTGCTGGGGATAGTTTTTGCCAGGTGGGGCATCCCTCAGATAGATCTTTTTGCAGCCCCAGACAATCACAAACTTCCTCTGTTCTGTTGCAGGCCTCCAGTGCTGGGCTCAGTTCCCCTGGATGCCCTTCTTCTGGATTGGGAGGGGAAGTTCCTCTATGCTTTCCCCCCCTTTCCTCTCCTATTCAAAGTACTAGTCAAAATCAGATCTCAGCCTTGCAGGGTGATTCTGATTGCCCCGGATTGGGCCAGGCAGCCCTGGTACCCACTCCTTCTGTCTCTGACAGTCCATCTTCCCCTGTGCCTCCCCAGGAATCACAATCTGTTGACTTGTGCCCAGGGAAGGGTTTGGTATCCGGACCTCAAATCCCTCAACCTCAAGGCCTGGCTCTTGAGGAGTTAAGTTTGCTGATTTACACTCTCTCAGGGTGTTCTTGAGATCCTAAAGGCTTCCAGAAAGCCTTCCACTAGGAGCTACTTATAGTTCTAAATGGAAAAGGTTTTCCATTTGGTGTGCTGGAAAATATTTCCCAGAATCTGCTGAATTGCCCATTTTGTTAGATTACATGGTACATCTTAATTCCTTGGGTCTCAGACCAGCTACCCTGAGAGTTCATTTGGCAGCTGTGTCTGCTTTTGTGTCAACAGGAAAGTCATCCCTCTTTCCTCTCATCCTGTGTTTTCCAAGTTTTTAAGGGATTACTCCATACTAATCCTCCCTTTGGGAACCAGGCCCTACTTGGGACCTTAATGTTTGCATTGCCCAGTTAATGCAACCCCCATGAACCTCTGTCTTCTGCAGAGCTTAAGTACCTAACTTGGAAAACTGTTTTCTAGTGGCTATCACTTCTGCCAGGCATAAGTGAATTGCAAGCCTTGTCAGTGGAGACTGACTTTATTTCTTTCCACAGGGATAAGGTAGTCCTTGGGACTAATAGGAAGATCTTCCTGGACATAAGTCTCACCACTCATTCACACTAGTGGGATTGCGCCCGAGGAGCACTAAGACCCATCGGGAACAAACTTTTGCTGGAGGTGGTGAGAAGAGGCGCCCGAGAACCTGGCGCCCGCGCTGAGCAGGCGGCCTCGAGCGGTATGACCATCTCGGCGACGACCCTCCAACCGCCTCAGTTCCTTTTTTCCCCGCCGAGTGCGCTTCAGTGACGACGCCGCTCGCTTGAAAATCGGAGTCAAACTTCAAACTAGCGCATAGTTTTCAGTTTGTTTTTGTAACTTTATCACGATAAGTAGTATCGGCAAATTTTATTCTATTTTCGTTAAATTTTTCTAATATTTAAATTTGCCAGAAGAAGTCTCGACTACTGGGCCGAGTCGACCATGAGCAGGTCAGGTGACGGTAGGGAGACTTATTGTAAGCTGTTCAGTCAGCGGGCTGGGTCGGTCAGCCTCCTTCTCCTCAGCGGGGTTCCGACAGCGGTCAGTCCGATGCCGGGGGATGGGCGGTCCCCGCCGGCATAAAATAAGCGATCGCATTCCGCATCCGTTAGGCCTCGAGCTCTTCTTGACCCCACAGGTCAAAAAGAAGGCATCACTCTAGGTAGCCCTCTGAGTATGTCTGTAGCGTCGGCGCTCGGTTATTGTTGCTAGTTGCGGTCTCCTTCTTGGATCGCCTAACTCCGTAATCGTCGTCCTCGACATCGGAGTCCCTCCCCGCCTATAGGTAGGACTCCAGATGAGCAGTTTCATCAGTGGGCCGCTCTTATGGAGCAATGGGCTCGGAGGTTGGTTCTTCTGCCTGGCTCGGTTGCCTCCGAGCCCTCGGGCCCCTCCGGCGATCAGGTAGGGCGGTTGGACCTTCCTAGTCGCGTGGCGCCTTCCTCGGTGCCAGCGACTCCGTGCTTAGGTGTTTCCCCCTCACATGGCTGCGGCGCGAGGGCCTCACCGATGCCCTTATCTCCTGGTTTTTCCTTCTCTAGCTTTCCAGGTTCTCTGGGCTTTTCCAGTGCCTGGCAGGGTCTGTTAGCTTGTCAGCGCCGTTTTCGGTGCTGCTGGGTCTTCTTGGCGCCGTCAGCGGCGCGGGGTCAGCAGCGCCGCCCGGTAGTGCCGTTGGATAGGGCGGCGCCGTTAGCGGTGTCGTCCATGGCGCTGATCAGCAGCATCGTCCAGCGGTGCCATGCAGCGGCGTCGTCGGCAGCGCCCGTCTTGCGATAAATCGCGGCGCCACGAGGCGCTTGCGAGAGCAGCGATGCCTCTTCGACACCCGTCGCCTCGCTAGTGCCGTCTTCAGCCCGTTTGCCGTCGGCGCCCGGCTGTCCTTAGGGGACTCTCCTTGTTTTCTGCTATTTCCTCCTCTCTAATTTCACTCCTTTCCTGTCCAAACAGTCCTTTCTGGACCATCAGGAGATGATGTTGAGCCTGACCCAGACCTTGGTTGGGTGATGAAGTGGAGAAACAGGATCTTTCTTTGCTACAGAGCCTGTGGTAGGACCTGTCCTTTAAGTCTCTGTTGAAGAACCTGGGATCCACTCTTTCTCTCCAGACAGACATCGATCCTGGGAAGATATTAAGACTCCAGTATCTTCATGCTGGAGATCCCTACGGTTTGACTCCTCCGATCCAGCCTTCCTTGAGGCGCTGTCTCAAATGGTATGGAATAATCCTGCTCTTATTCCCTCAGTGGCTAAATCCATTGATAAGAAGTATTCAGCTCCCAAGGATGCGTCCATTTTGGCATCCCAAGGCTCTGCGGATCCTATTGTAGTCCTGGCAGAGAATGACAAGGTCGTTCTTCCTCAAACTACTACAGCTCGACCTATTAACAAAGAGTCTCGTAAGATTGATACATTAGGTAAGAGAGTCTTTGCTGCCTCACTCTAAGTATCGTATTGCCAGTTATCAAGGCTATTTTTCTCAGTATGAGTATATCCTGTGGCACTCTATGAAAAGAATGGTTGAAGCTCTTCCAGATTCGGATTCAAGTCAGAGCTTCTTCTGACCGTTATTAGAGTATTGAGTCAATAACCAACAGGTCAAACGCCATGGGCAGCTTTCGACCTGCTTAAGCTCAGCAGCGAGGATTTGTACTTAAGCGCCATTCCTGGCTGCGTACTTCTGGCTTCACGAATGATGCTCAGCAGCAGGTGATGGCTGCCTTTTGATGGCTCATTTCTTTTTGGCCTCAGGTGGAGCAAGCCTTTGAGGCCACTCAGAAAACTAGATCGGCCATAAGTTGGCCAGACCTCCGCCTGTCCCTCTCGGGGCATGTGAACAGGCGATCAGTTTCATAGTCGTCAGTCCTTCGAGGCAGAGGCGGGAAGCTTCCATAAAAGCCAGCCTGCCCAACCTCAAAAGAAGCGCGGCAAGAAAGCAGGGGCCTAAGGCTCCCAGTGCTACCTTATGAGTCGTTAGCCCAAGTTCCATCCACTCTGCCGGGGTGGAACTTTCTCCTCCGGTGGGAGGTCGTCTGATGTACTTCTACAACCAGTGGAAGTCCATAATTTCGGACAAATGGGTCCCGGATAATCATGAGGGTTATTCTCTCAATTTCTTGGAAACCCCGATGTCCTCCCAGGCGACAACCCAGGTTGTCGGCCTCTCAATCAGACCTCCTCACCAGGAGATCCAGGGCCTTCTGAACAACAGGGCAATAGAACTGGTGCCCCGCATCTGCGAAACACAGGGTTCTACTCCCATTACTTTCTGGTTCCAAAGAAATCTGGGGGGATGCGCCCCATTCTAGACCTCAGAAAGTTAAACAAATTCCTCCCCAGGGAGAAATTCAAGATGATTTCCCTAGGTACCCTGTTACCCTTGCTGCATCAGCACGACTGGCTGGCCCTCTGGATATGCAGGATGCTTACCAGCATATCCCGTCCACCCGACCCACATGAGTTCCTCAGGTTTGTAGCTTTGGGTCAGCATTATCAGTTCAGAGTCCTGCCCTTTGGGCTATCCTCGGCGCCCTGCAGTTTTACAAAGTGTTGTGCAGTTCTCGGGAGCATCTCCGGAAAGTCGGACTCCGAGTGTTTCCCTACCTGGACGATTGGCTTCTAGTAAGCCCTTCCGTCCAAGGGACTTTGGAAGACCGTGCAAGCGACTTCTGTCTTCTCACGTCCTTGGGAGTTCTGCTGAATTTGAAAAATCTCAACTGCAACCCTCCCAGAGGCTCCTTTTCAGGGGCGCTTCTAGACACCTCTTCAGCGAAGGCTTTCCTTCCAGAGGACAGAAGACTCGACATCCTTGAATGGCCCGTTACATCAGGAGAACCAATAGGTTACAGCTCTCGATGCAGCAATGTTGGGTCTCATGGCGTCCTCGGTCTTCACTGTCCCTCTGGCCCGACTGCACATGAGAACCACCCAATGGATGCTCTCCACTCAGTGGTCCCCGACCTCTCACCCCCAGTCTTATCCCATCAAGGTGACGGAGCCCCTTAGAAGGTCTCTCACCTGGTGGTCTCAAGAGAGCAATCTCCTGGAAGGATTCCCCTTTGCTCCCCCGGATCATCAGATCTCCATCACCACAGACGCATCGCTAATGGGATGGGGAGCTCACTGTCTCTCCCTCCACACTCAAGGTGTATGGACTCAGTTGAATCTCATCTCCACATAAATGTCCTGGAGATGAGGCGGTCCTCTATGCAATCGAGCTCTGAAGGATGTCCTTTGTCACAAGAACATTCTCCTTCAAGCGGACAACAAAGCAGTGATGTATTACATCAACAAGCAAAGCGGTGCTCATTCTTATCCCTTTGCAGGGAAGCAATGAGGGTGTGGGAGTGGTGCTTGGGCACAAGTCTCTGATTCAAGCGGTTTATCTGCGGGTATACAAAGCGACCTAGCAGATCACCTCAGCAGAGCGGAGGCAGACCCTCACCAGTGGTCTCGATCCAGCCGTAGCTCGGTCCCTGTTCAAAGAGTGGGGGCGCCAGACCTGGACCTTTTGCATCCCACTCAACGCAAAACTGCCTCTTCTGCTCCAGAAATCCAGGGCCTGGCATTTTCTGTCAGGATGCGCTCAGGCTGCGGTGGACAAACGCTTTCTTACGCCTTTCCACCGCTTCCTCTAATCCAGAGAGTACTCCTCAAGTTCGAGTCTCAGGGGACCAAGATGATTCTCATTGCTCCTTCCATGGCCCGCAACTATGGTTTCCTCTACTCAACAGTATGTTGGCAGCCTCTCCGAGACCACTTCCTTGCAATCAGTCTTTTGACTCAGGGTTCGTTGGTCCATCCCAACCTGAAATCACTTCACCTTCATGCTTGACTCCTGAAGAGATGAAGTGAATGGGTTCAACGTCTCTGTAGAGTCTCAGACATCCTTCTGGCTGCTCGGAAGCCAGCCACCCGAAAAACGTACGCTTCCAAATGGAAACGTTTTTCTCTCTGGTGTGCAAAATCCTCTTGGAATCCCTTTTCCAGTCCTCCTGGCAAGGTTCTGGAGTATCTTTTGGACCTGTCAAACTTAGGTCTTCAGTACTCCACAGTTAAAGTTCACCTTAGTGCCATCTCAGCGTTCCATGAGCCGGTTTCTTCCTTAACTCTGGCTCAGTTACCTATGGTGAAGAGATTTCTTAAGGGGATTCTCCATACCAGACCCCCTGTTAAGCGTCCAGTTGCAGCCTGGGACATTAACCTGGTGCTGGACATGCTCACTCGGAAGCCTTCGAACCCTTAGCTACCTGTGAGCTAAAATTTCTTACCTGGAAGACTGCCTTCCTGGTGGCCATTACCTCAGCCATGGGGTCTCTGAGATACATGCCCTGTTCACGGACCCTCCGTATACTGTATTCCATAAAGACAAGGTAGTTCTCGTGACTCATCCTAAATTTCTTCCCAAGGTTGTGTCAGAATTCCATCTAAACCAACCTCTGGTACTTCAGCTCGCCAGCTAATTTCCAAAATGAAGAGCAGAGCTCTTCATTCCTGGATGTTAAGAGACCTTGCAGTTCTATTTAGATAGAACCAAGGATGTTCATCAAGACTCAGCAACTGTTCGTTTCTTTCAGCGACACCGGCTGGGTCAACCTGTCGCTATTAGATGCATCTCTTCATGGTTAGTGGCATGCCTTCGTCATTGCTATTCCATGGCTCAAGTTAAGTTAGAAGGTAGAGTGTACGCTCACTCTACTAGGGCGGTCGCGGCATCCCTAGCGGAAATTCGCAATGTTCCAATTGCAGATATATGCAACGCCGCCACCTGGAGCTCAGTGCATACCTTCGTTAAGCACTATGCACTGGATGTTCATGCTAGGCGACATTCCGCATTCGGCAGAACTATCCTTAATGGGCTTCTATCTTAGACGCGTGAGCTCTGGCTCTCCTGCCGCCCTTTTGGGGATTATCAACTGGTACTCTCCCACTAGTGTGAATGAGTGGTGGAGACTTATGTCCAGGAAGATAGGAAAATTACGTACCTACCGTAATTCTTTGATCTTCTTAGACGAGTCTCCACCACTCATTCACACCTACCCTATCCATCCCCAATCACGCTGTATTGGTCTTCACCCTCAAATCTTTAGGCCGTGAGGACTTCTTTACTGACCCTTCTTACACGGGTCATACGGACTATCTTATGTCCGTTTTTTAATGTTGGGTTTACTCTTTACGTTATTTGCGCTGCACCTCCTTGGTAAAAAAGGTACTGAGGCGGTTGGAGGGTCGTCGCCGAGATGGTCATTACCGCTCGAGCCGCTGCTCGCGGCGCCGTGTCTCGCGGCGCCGTCTCTCGCGCCGACCCTCCAGCAAAAAGTTTGCTCCCGATGGGTCTTAGTGCCTCCGGCGCTAATCCCACTAGTGTGAATGAGTGGTGGAGACTCGTCCAAGAAGATCAAGAATTCGGTAGGTACGTAATTTTTCCTTTTTGCCTAAGGTGGTTTCAGATTTCCATCTTAATCAATCTATCTCCCTTCCAGTATTTTTCACTGATCACTCCTCTTCGGTGAGAGGAGGTTGCACAGCCTGGATGTTAAGAGAGCTCTTAGTTATTATATAGAGCATACCAAAGGTCACAGGTTCGAATCCTCCAACTTTTCCTTACCTATGGTGAAGTTGGGAAAGGCAAACCTGCCACTAAGAGATCAATAGCCAGGTGGATTGTCTCTTGTATCCAATTTTGTTATCAGAAAGTGGGCAGAGCCCCGGTTTGAGGCTCATTCTACCAGGGGTACAGCTGCGTCTCTAGCTGCTGCCAGAGATATCCCTTTATTAGAGATTTGCCAGGCTGCTACTTGGAAAGCGGTACACACTTTTACCAAGCATTACTCCTGGATGTCCAGGCCAGGAGAGATGCTTTCGGTTTGGCACAGCTGTTCTTCAGAGCCTATTCCCTAAGTAGGTTCTGCCCTCCTCCATGGAGGTACTGCTGTGTATTCTGCTAATGTCTATAATATAGCAAGACTTCATGTTGTTTGAAGAAAAATTACTCACCTTAGTAATATTGTTTCTTCTAATGGAGTCTTGCTATATTATAGACCTCCCCAACCTGCCCTCTCAGAACCTCTACTTGGTGGGTGCGGGCAACTTAGTGTGGGCACTACTTATGTTCTTTTAGCATTTTGTCCCTTTGGGACTTTGGGGGTGTGTATGTGTGCCGTGTGTGTGTTTTATTATACTTATGTTCCATTTTCATATTATTAGAATGGTGTTAGTATTTCTGGTCCCCTGACTTGAGTCTTGGGTGTTGGGACCATCAATGGTTGTTATTATTTAGGTAGCTGTTTGGCTAGTGTGGGTTACAGCTTCACACAGACCTTAGTGAGTTTGTCTCGGAAGATCTGACAGTTCAAGTTTGAAATGACACAGATAGAGCTGCTCTCGTGCCAAAATTCTATTTTGGAATGGTTTTAACCATTTCACTCCGGGGCAGTTCTAGAGCTGGATCAAACTGCTAATGTCTATACTATAGCAAGACTCCATTAGAAGAAACAACATTACTAAGGTGAGTAATTTTTTCTTCTGGAAGAGAGGAGCCTTCCGTCTGCATCTCCCCTGCCGCTGATCTGGCTGAGTATTAGCTTTTCCTCGCAAGGATGTTGGAAGACCTTCGTATCACCCCACCTCCCACTCAGCACAATTTGGATCATTTGACGTGTGCCTTTTTAGGCGATTTCAGTGCAGCCACCCTTGTGGTGCCCGCCTGGCCTGTTCCTTTTCAAGAGGCCTCATTGCGCTTCTGGCAACGACCCTTTTACAGAGTCCCAGCCACTAGGAATCTGAGCCAGAGATATTGTGCCCTCAGTCAGGGTTGACGCAGCTGGACACTCCTGACTGGCTTCGTGCCCTCCACCATGACTGGCCCCCAGATCAAGACTCTGCAGATTTTGACTTCTGGGGGAGGAGGACCTTCTACTCAGCACGGTTGTTGCTGTCAGTTGCTGCACATCAGGTCCCCTATGCTTAATATGATAGGTTCTTGTGGTCCAGGCTAGATCAGCTCCTAGACTCCCTGCCTGATTTGGAGGTAACCAGACAAGCCATTGCACTCTCTGCTTATGGCCTGGAGCTAGCAGGGCACCAAGCGAGGGCATCTTACAACGCCAATGAGGTAGCTCCCAGGGTTGTAGGGACAGCGATCTGCATTAGGCAGACGGCATGGCTGCATCTTTTCCAGTTGTCACCCTTGGCCCGGCATAGGGTGATTTCCTCAGCCCACCAGAGAACCCACCCTTTTCTCCGTAGTGTGAGATTTGGCGCGCTCTGTCGGGAACACTCTCACCCCCTCTGGGGTCCCCGTCTAACTCTTCCCAGTCTTGGGCCTTGACGGGTCCGTAGAGGTTCTCCCTCTTAGTGTCTCACCCACTGAGGGCTAAGGGCTTAGTCCCTTAGCGTCTCAGGCCCCCTCCGGGGGGCTCGGTACTCACCCATGTGTGGTGAATGGTTATGATTGACACAGATAAGATATGCAAATTACGTACCTACCGTAGTTCTTGATATTTCTGTGTATCTTCACTATTCATCACATTTCCCACTCTCCATTCCCCTGGGGCCTCAGTCTCTGGGTCCCCCTTCCTCTGCATGTCCTTTCCTCTCCCCCCCTCCTTCCCATTGGTCAGGAGTGGGGTGACCTTGGCTACGCAGGGGGATTTTCCCTTCTTCCTTTGGTTGATGAAGGAGGAGTGGGAGTTGGGCTGTTCTCCTCTTCGCCTTCGGCTTCCACTCCTTTGGGGTGGGATGATGGTGGCTGCCCTCTCTCTCTTCCTCTGGACCTTGTCCTTGTGGTCTAATCCTCTCTCCTTGTTTTTAAGATGGGGTCCCCATCCTTTTTCCTATTTTGGTTGGTCAGGGAAGGAGACAGCCTTCGGCTCCTGGTCCCTCCTATCTCTTACGACATTGTGTCCCTCTGCAGGAGAATGCTTGCCAAATTCCTGTGTCTTGGATTTGGCGGCCTCACCAGGCTTGCAACTCCCTGGGCAGTAAGTCCTACCAAAATTGGGACCAGACTGCAAGCCTTGAGTTTGTCCCCTCTCCTCCCACTTAACGTTTCCTTCCCTTTCTTGTTTCCTTCCTTTCTGAGATTGGGGCCCCTCCCAATCCCTTCAGTTTTTCTCTCCCTCTCTCCCTCGCCTGTCCTCTCAGTCGTTTATTTCTCCTTTTAGTTTTTGTATATTTTCCTTTGTCTGACTCTTGATTCCTTGTCCCACCCTCCCAACCCTGCTTCTTACTCTATGGTGACTCAGAACTGGCGGGAGGGTGGGGCTGACGACACCTAATGGCCAACCCGTGAGCGCCACACAGTGCATTGGCCTCGAGGGCAGCGCCGTCGGTCTGTTGGCTCCACCCATCCAAACCCATGGGGTCGTGACCTCCGGCCGACTACCCATGGGTGATGAATGGTGAAGATGCGCAGAAAGATCAAGAATTATGGTAGGAGCCGGCCTGCCGGAGAATCAGTAGGGCTACTGCTTGCGGCGCCAGCGACCTGGGTTCGGAAACGGACTCAGGAGGCTGGAGGGCCGGCCGGGGGGGATTGAGCATCTAGAGGCTGCTCTCCTCCTCCAGGGAGGGATGGGTCAAAAGTCCCGCTGCTTTACTGCCACCTGGATGACCACAGGTGGAGGTGCAGCGAGACAGCTTGCAGCAGGGTGGGAGGACAACAGGCGGGAGCCTGAGCGCTGGCGCATCACGACGTGCCTTGCCCCTAGGCTTCCCTAGCCTGCCGACATCCTGAGGGCTGGGACCAGAAAAGCATATAAAAAAACCCACAACAGGCACCTGAAGACGGGACCCGGCTGTCCCAATCTTTCCAGAGCCAGGCTCTATACAAGGGGTCTATGATGCCTCCCGAAGCACACTCAAGGAATGGAGGAGACTGCTGGGGGTCTCTTTCCTCCCCGCCCGGGGGGTTGGTAAACAGTGGCAGGATGGGGGCAGGCTCACTGGCACCAGGAGGGAGGTTCCTGGGGCGGACCTACAGGAGCACACACGGCATTGGGATTCCCTGAAGATAGGAGCTTGAGGCGGTGAGTGGGGGGGGGGGCGCCCCAAAAATAATTACTTTAGGTACATAATTTTCATTTACCGCTGTTCAAAAGATTTCTCAAAGGCATTCTTCACACAAGGCCCCCGGTTAGGAAACCGGTAGCCGCCTGGGATGTTAATCTCTTGCCAGACATGCTTACTCGTAAACCCTTTGTGCCTCTAGCCACGTGCAAATTGAAGTTTCTGACCTGGAAGACCGCCTTTCTGGTGGCCATCACTTCTGCTCGCTGGGTCTCTGAAATACATGCCTTGGTCATAGACCCCCCCTGTATACCGTTTTTCATAAAGACAAGGTGGTTCTCCGCACTCACCTGCAGTTCCAACCCAAAGTGGTTTTGGATTTCCACCTCAACCAGCTCTTGCTGCTTCTCACTTACTTCTGTAACTTCCAAAATGAAGGGGAATGCACCCTTCATTTCCCGGACATTTAAAAGGGCTTTACGTTTCTACATGGATTGAACCAGAGATATCTGTCAAGACAAGTAACTCTTTGTGTCTTTCAGCGTGGCCCGGATTGGTCAGCCATTATCCATCAAATGCATCTCTGCTTGGATATTGGCATGCCTTCGCCATTGCCACTCTATGGCGCAGGTCAAGTTGGAAGACCAGGTATGTGCCCTCTCTACTAGCGTGGTTGCTGTGTCCCTGGCAGAGATCTGCTCTGTCCCCATTGCCGATATTTGCAAAGCAGCTACTTGGTGTTCATTGAACAGTTTTGTAAATCGATGTGCTCTGGATGTCCATGCCAGACAGCATGCTTCCTTTGGCAGGACAATCCTTAATGGATTTCTGTCCTGAGTGAACTCCTACCACCCTGCTTAGGGGATTTGGTTTTAGCTTGGTACTCTAACTCAGCAGTGAGAATAAATGGTGAAGACTTTTAATCCAGAAAGATAAGAGAATGACTTACTTTACTGTAATTCTTGATCTTCTTGGACAAATCTTCACAATTTTTCATACGCTCACCCACCATCCCCCAAGCCTTCTCAATCTGTTTTTGGTCTTCACTCCCTTGTTTGGTTTGGGTTGTGAAGATGTTGTTTAAATTGATCCTTCTTATACGGGTCAATCGGGTATCTTATACCCTTGTTAGGTTAAGTATTTCTTAGGTTATATTATGCTGCACCTCCTTGGTTAAAAAAAAAAAAAAATACTGAGTCAGTTGGAGGGTCGACACCGAGGTAGCCTGCACAGGCACAAGACAGTCTCGTGGTGCCATGCATGATCAGTCGTACCTCAGCACCAGCCCTCCTGAAGATTTTTGGCTCCCGCAGGGTCCCAGCCCTTTCGGCTTGTAACTCAGCAGTGTGATTAAATAGTGAAGTCTTGTCCAAGAAGATCAAGAATTACAGTGCATACGTAATTTTCATTTGTGTTGCTACGTAGAAACATAGACTTTGACGGCAGATAAAGACTGTTTGGCCTACCCAGTCTGCCCCTTTCGATACCTATTGGATAGACTGCAGATCCTAGTTAACCAACAGCCTACTGTATAGTTTTATTGGAGAATAACCACATTGTAGGTCTGCATTCTGATTGGCTGAGGCCCATTTTGTACATCTCAAGGGCTTGATAACTCACCACAGATTTGAAGCCCATTGTGGTAAAGAAAAAGCCAGAATGGCATTCTTGAGAACACTTCTGAAAGAAGAGAGATGACTAGTGTTCTTAGACTGACATGGTGCTTACCAGCTCACAGAAGTCCAGAGCTGCCATTGCTATTTCATGTACTTCTGTTTGTCACAGATCATTATTAGTTCGGAGTGCTGACCTTTGGGCTTGCATTGGCATTGCATATCCTTACCAAGTACTTGGCAGAGCTATTGGTTCAGCTTCACCCTGAAAGGGTCTATGTGCTCCCCTGTGACAACTACTGACTGCTGTAAAGTTTGTCTCAATATCAAATGCAGGCCATCTATTTACCAAACAGTGGAATTCTTACAGCCTAGAGAGTAGAATGACCTGTGAAAGTCCATGTGTAGTATACAAGTAAACATTCTCCAACAACAGGAATGCAAAGCTACTATTTGACTACTCCCCATACCAATATAGTAAACTATTAACTGTACATTAACTGATTTCCTTCGTGATTCTGATTACTTCACAAGGTTAGCTGTATATTTAGTCATCTTGGAGTAAAGCAAACAGCAAATCTTTTGCAGGTGGATTTAAATGAGGAAGAGACTATCCTGATCATTCGTCGTCTACACAAGGTGCTGCGACCTTTCCTCCTGAGGAGGTTGAAAAAGGAAGTTGAATCACAGCTACCAGAAAAGGTGGGTAAAATTATTTATGACTCCTTCTTACGGAACATAAATCCTGGTTAAATTAACAGATCTTAGAGGTTATCGCCTCCATAGAGCCCCATTCTTTGATCTTAACAAGTGGTACTAGAGCCCACAGGAACCAGAACATCTTTTAAATCATTTTTTCTATGGGTCTAAGCCGGAAACACTGTGACCCCGAAGGAGCAAATCTTTTGGCTAGGGGGGCCAGCAATAGCTTCAGGCATATGACAGGCATTGGACAAGGATATCCGAATGTAGGACATTCGGCCATTCCCTTAGGTCCCCTCCCCACTTTTAGGAGTCTGAGGTAGGAAACCCCCATACTGTGCTAGGACTGTGTTAGGAGTCTTCAATGGTAGTGTTGGGTGCATTGCTGGTTCCTTCTGGGTGGCCAGTGGAGAACCTACCACAGTCTACTACTATTAGTGCCTTGTAGCGGACCACCTCAGCTTCTGGGTCATGGTCTCTGGCCTTGTCCACTAATGTGGAGATATTGACACTGACCCCCCCTGTCTTTAAGGAGCAACTCAACAGATCTGTCAGAGGTGTTCCTGATTCTGGCCCCAGCTCCTTTAGCACCCTGGGGTCCACACCATTGGGACCCAGTGGTTTGTCAACCCTAAGAGATGCAAGCCCTTTGCAGCCCCTGTCTTCCGTGATCTCCACTCATTCCATTTTTTTCTACTGCTTTATTTGAAGCCTTCACCCCGCTATTTGGCAGTGGCCCTGCTTCCTCCCTTATGAACACTGAGCAGAAGTTCTTAACATCAGGCATCTACCTGTCTCCCCAACACTAATCTCCATCCCTCTTTAGCCTAATTATGCCCCCTTTTGTCTTCCTTTTTTCACTGATGTGTCTAAAAAAATTCCTTGCACCCCTCCCCGCTATCTGTTACTCTGCCTCTGCTTTAGCCATTTGCACTGCTCTCCTTGCTTCCTTTAACTTCTTTTGTTTGTCTTCCCACTCTTATTCCCCCTGCTTTTCATTGTACCTCTTAAAGGCTTTTCTTTTGGCCCTCAGTGCCTCCCCCCTATTTTTATTCAGTATTGCAGAAGGAGTGCAAGAGCCATTAATTATCTCAAATACAGCTTGGACTGAGTAAAAGGCTTAATATTGTAAAACTAGATTTCCATTAGGGGTAACTCAGTCATGAGGTCACACATATGGAACTTCAACGTCAGTGAAGCAGGATCTACACGGAAGATTTTTAGCAGTACCACTGGTGGGGGCGCCCATGCCGACGTCATCTGCCGATGTCACCAACCCTGTAAAGGTGTGAGCAGCCCCGCTCCCTCCTCAGTTTTTTCCCGCCGTTGACTGTTCGCATGGGTCTCTGTGGAAGCTCCAATGCAGTTTTGTGCCATTTTGACCTATTACTTTTATTTTACCTAGTTTTTTAGAATCTTTTTTATAACAAATTTCTTTACCTTGTTTATGTTGAGAGTTAATCCTTTCACTTTTCTGTTCCGTTGCTGCTGCTGTGGAAAGCAGATTGCCTCTTCAGACAAATATACCCTCTGCCTCTGCTGTCTTGGGCCAGACCACAATGTCTCGGACTGTGAGCTCTGCCACAGATTTCATCAGACCACCCTCAGGCAATAAAAATGGGCTCTCAAAAAATTCTGGATGGAAGAACTTGTAGCCGGTTCTGGGCAGGGGTTCTTGGGAGTCCTTCCTTCCCAGTTGCCAGTGGATTTGTTGATCTCCCAGGCTGCTAAGACCCAATACAAGTCCTCTGGGAAAAGTCATAAAAAAAGACTGAGATTGCTCTCCTCAGCGGCGTTCCCGCTCCCTGATGGCTTTTTCTTCTCCCTCCGGAGGGCACTCCATCAGCGGCAGCCGTGCCAGTACCTGTAGCTGTCCAGGTCTGTGTTCCTTCCAGACCCATAATAACAGCCCTGCCGCTCGCCTGTCAGGAGAGGCTGGTCGTTGACCCTTGGGTCATCAGCCCCCAGTTCGTCAATGCCTGGCTCGTTGATGACAGTCCTTCCATTGAGGCCTGAAGCTGCTCCAGGCCCTCAGTCATCGGGTTCTTTGGGTTCCCAAGGTCCAATAGACGGGATGTCGCACCCTGTGCCATCAACCCCTCCTCTGTCGACGCAGCAGTCTACTGTCGACCTCAGTGATATCTTGGCCAAGTTTACCGTAGTCTTGGTCCACGAACTGTGTGCTTTTAGGCCTGGGTCCCCTGCACCGTCGAGAGTCCCATTGTCATCAGTGCCACTTCAGCCTCCTCGGGCAGTTCCTTGTTGGTTGTTGTCAGTCCCTCATTCACTGGACCTAGAATTGGAGCAGGTTGACATTGAGGAGGAGCATCACCTTGCCTGAGGAAGAAGAGGATGAACCTCTTTCCTCTGACAGGTTCATGGCTTCTTCAGTGAGTGAGGACTCTGTCAAGCATATTCCCAGGTTCCTCCAGCGGACCCTACTTTCTTTTATGTTATGAAGCAGCTGTTCTAGGATCATGGATATGTTTTTCATCCACACTGTTTGGCATGTCCCTTTCACCTTTAAATCTTACCGGAAGTCTTCAAGCTGGCTCCTCCCACCCACTCAGGTTGTATATACCTCTGCTCCGCCCCATGACGCCAGATCTTCCTTTCCGCTGGAAGATACAGGTTGCCTGCCTCGTGCTCTCGCATTTCGTAGGCCCTGGCTTTCAAAACTTCGGTTTTACTGAGATTAAAACTCGTTCGACTTAGTGATTGCGCTTTGCGTCCTCGATCATGGAAGAGAAATCTTCTCCAGGATTTTGCCGGTGTCCTTGCGGCCAGAAAATGTCGCGCACCGATCCCCATCTCACGTGCATCTACTGCCTAGGTGTTGGCCATGACACCTCATCCTGTAGTTTTTGCTTGGCCTTCTATCCCAATGTCCTGGATGACCGTCTGGCATGTTTGAAGTTGGGGAGACCGGAGAAAAGGAATCCTCCAGTGAAGTCTAAGGAGGCTAGGTGGGCGGCTTGTGCGGCTGTGGGTTCCGCTGAGTAGCTGGAATGCATGAGGAGTAGCTTTCTATATGAGGGAAGGGATTAAAGCAACAGTACTAAAGAGTAAACAGGAAGTTGATGAGTTACTATGGGTCACCCTGGAGACAGGAAATGGCACCACAATCCACATGGGGGTTGTGTACAGACCTCCGTCTCAGGGGGAGGAAATGGACAAGGAAATGATAGAAGGCATCCTTAAAATGGCAGGAAAAGGGGAGATATTGTTGATGGGCGACCTGAATATGCCATATGTTAACTGGAGTACCTTTGCTGCAGGCACATCCAAGATCAGGGTCATTTTTGATGACCTACAGGTGGCATGCCTCAGACAGCTTGTGTTGGAACCCACTCGGGAGAGAGCAATCTTAGACCTGGTACTCTCAAATGAGGAAGGAGAAGGGATCTCAGATTTAGAAGTGGGTAGCCATCTGGGAACAAGTGACCACCAAACAGTGTGGTTCACAATTTTCACAGCCATAGAGTCAAGCCATACAAAAACAAGAGTATTGGACTTTAGGAAGGCTGACTTTGGGAAAATGAGAGAGTGCCTTAGAAAAGCACTAGCAAATGGGCAAGAAGGAGGGGTGGAAGAAAATTGGGGAATAATCAAAACAGCCATCGCAGAGGCAACAAGCCTTTGTGAGAAGCAAATCAATAAAACAAAACGAAGGAAAAAAACACTATGGTTCTTAAAAGAGGTGACAGAGACAGTTAAGGAGAAAAGGATAGCATTCAGGAAATATAAGGAAACACAGAAGAGCAGGACAGAGAACTTTATCAGTTAAGGCAGAAGGAGGTAGGGAAGGCAGTCAGACTAGCAAAGGCACAAACTGAGGAAAAGATAGCCAAGTCTGTTGAGAAGGGGGATAAAACCTTTTATAGGTACATTAGGGAGCGAAGAAAGACCAAGGGAGGGATACAGAGACTTAATAAAGGGGAGGGAATGTAGGCAGAGGGTGACAGTGAAAAAGCAGGGATACTTAACGAATATTTCTGCTTAGTATTCACCATAATTGAGGAGGGGGAGGTGCCTAAACCAAACAAGGGAGAAACTCTGAATAGGGGGGTCGATACCAGTCCATTCACAGAAGAAAGGATTTTGAAAAAACTCTTGAAACTGAGGATGGACGAAGCAATGGGACCTGATGGGATTCACCCAAGAATACTAAAAGAACTAAGGGTAGAACTAGTAACACCACTGACTACTCTCTTTAACAAATCATGGGAGGATGGAGTGGTACCTGAGGACTGGAGGAGGGCAAATGTGATTCCACTTCACAAAAGTGGGAGCAGGGCAGAGGCAGGAAACTATAGACCAGTTAGTTTGACTTCAGTGGTAGGGAAAATGATGTAATCACTTCTGAAAGAAAGAACTGTTGAGTACCTAGAGACCAGTGGGGCACAGGACCTAAGGCAGCATGGTTTCACAGCAGGAAAGTCATGTCAGACGAACCTAATAGATTTCTTTGACTGGGTGACCAAAGTAGTAGACCAGGGAGGGGCTGTGGATATGGCCTACCTAGATTTTAGCAAGGCATTCGACACAGTCTCACACAAAAGATTAATATACAAGTTAGCCAGTCTTGGAGTGGGTCCCAAGGTGGTAGCCTGGATAAAAAAATGGCTGGACAACAGGACACAAAAGGTAATAGCTCTTTCATCAGGTTACACCATTAGGACTGAAGCCGGCAGGCGCCAGGACCCCATGGAAATTTTCTAACTAGCAGTCTTCAGCGGGGACCGCCTCCGACGTTGGTCCCGCCCCTGACGACGGGCAAAATACATAAGGAGGCGGTCCCCCCCATAATCCTCAGTTCTTTTCCCGCCGTCGACTTGCCAGTATTGGCCTCTTGGTCTCCTTTCTAGCACGCGACGACTGTAGAACTACGACAAATTTCGTCTTCTTTTTGGATTTGATCAACTGATGTCCTCTCCAACTCCTTCCTTAGAGGGTCACCACTCGAAGTGCTACTTCAGCAAACAGATCCACTTCAAGGATCTCCATTCGTCCTGCGTTCGCTGTCTAGGCCCGGACCACGGCACCAAGGCCTGCTCCTTCTGCCAGGGTTTTAACAGCCGCACCAGGATCCGCCGTCAGAAGGCACTTCAGGCGTTTCTCCTGGAAAAGAAACTGAAAAGCATGGAACAGCAACCTTCCTCCCGGGGAGAGTCTTCAAGCAAGCCCTATAAACACCGGGACAAGCACCGGGAAAAGGCGAGGTCCAGGTCTCCTGCAAGGGCCTCGGACTCCCAAAGCTCCGGCTCCAAATCGGACCGCTCTCCCTCCAGGGCTCGGTCGCAACCTCCCCCGGTCCAGGTCAGGTCCTCTAGCGGTTCTTCTTCTCTCCATTCTCTGAAGACTTCGAGGCCCTTGGCTTCCTCAACACCTTCCAAGGCCGCTTCGAAGTCGGGTGAGCGCCATAAATCTTCCTCCCGTCGCCAGGACACCGACACCAGGTCAGTCTCCTAGCCACCCTGAGGTCTGGATCCAGCGGCCCGCAAAACTAAAGACCTGACGTCCCTCAAACGGACGTCGGACCCGACATCGGCCAGACATCACTGGCGCTCACAGGAGCCGACGACACCCAGACACCCGTCGCCGGCAAGGCATTCACCTCCGAAGACGTCGGCTACCCTGGAGAGGAAGACCGCTCCCCCGTCGCCGGTGGACGCCGGTCAGAGGGACTCCACTGAGGAGGACGCCACACAGCCCGAGGACCAGGCGAGCGACACCGGAGATGCTGGGCTCCCAAGGGAACCTTCCCCGGAGCGGGAGACCCCCGAGGACCCGACGCCTGACCCTGGCGCCAGGCCCGTCATCAGGTATGAATCTTGCGGAGGTAAAGGAGCTTTTTACCTTCTGGTGGGACACCATCAAGAAAGATGTGGTCCCCGCACGTCCTCCTCCTGCTACTCCTCCTCCTCCTACTCCTTCACCGCCTACGCCCCCTCCTCCACCTAAGGGGCCCGTAGGATGACCTCCATCCCCCCCAAGGAGCAGACGCCACCTCCTAGGGGTAGATCTTCAGACAGGAGAACGCCTCCCTCCAGATCCCCCTCAGGGTCACCCAGCCCCAACAGACCCAGACGACGCCGGTACACTCCGTCGGGGGAGGATTCCTGGTCGGATACATCGGAGTATTCCCGATCGCCTTCTCCTCTCAGCATTCCCTCTCCTGACCCACACGACCTACCCAGGTCCCCTCCGGATGATCCCTCCTTCGCTGAGATCATGAGGCACATCCAGGAGAACATGGGGTGGGATGCTGAGGAGCTTGACCCCGAGCGACAACGCCTTGCCTGCTACCTTCAGCAGAAAGACCCGAAGCCTGTGGTAGTGCCGCCCTTGGTGGATACCTTTGCAGACATCACCAAGGCTGCGTGGAAACGTCCGCACTCCACTCCCGCGGTGCCCAAGAAGGCTGACCGCCTATACAAGGCCCCTAGGGAGGACCAGTATTTGGCGAGCCACCTTCTGGCTGATTCCCTGGTCATCAAGAAAGATTTAAAAAATTATTTGTGGCACTTGGCTTATTTGGAAGATTAATGGAAGCTGATTGTAAATATTTTGTTGATTGTATGAATGATGTTATGGTTTGTTTTAATATGTGATGTTCTAATGAAATTATTGTATTTATATGTTTGAAATTGGTATTGTATGTTGTGGTTTTGATATGTAAAGTGCCTTGATATTTTGAAAGGCACTTTAAAAATAAAGTTATTATTATTATCACTGCTTCACATGACCGGTCTCAGAGACCTCAGCATATGAGCACCCAGCCACCGGACCAGGAATCCAAGCAGTTGGACGCCCTGGGAAGGCACACGTACGTGGCTGCTACTTGCGCCATCAGGTCACTGAACTATCTGACCCATATGGTTCAGTTCCAGAACGCCCTGTGGGAACAGGGTCAGGACCTGGTTGAGAAGATGCCCCATAGCGAACACAAGGAGGAGCTCTTGAACCTCCTCCACACGGGTTCAGATGTGGGGACCCAAGTGCTCAAGAGCCGCATATGATTCTGCGGACCCTTCAGCCAGAGCTGCAGCCTCGAGCGTTTGTCTCCGGAGAAACTCTTCGCTCCATGTCTCCGGAATTACCCTGGACATCCAGAAAAACATCCTAGACGTCCCTTATAACAGCGAGGTCCTGTTTGGTGAAGCCTCTGAATGAGTAATCACTAAACTCCAGGATGCAGGGAAGGCAGTCTGATCTGTACAAGCTATGTACCGATCTCGGCCTAGTTCCTTTCGTAGGAACCAGAGCTGTTTTCGTGGCCGGCTATAAAGACAACAGTAACGTTCCGGTCAGCAGCAGAGGGGCACTTTCTCATGCAAGGCCCAGGCCAAGTCATCCCCAGGCAGAGGCCAACGATTCTCATAGTCGGCCCAGCCCACAGGGACAAACGCTGCCACAGCATGACTTCTTCCGGGCCCCCGCCCCTCCTCAGGATCAATGGGAAAAGAAAGTCAGGGGTCATCTTGCACGCCACTTTCCAGGGTGGCAGTCGATCACCAATGACAGGTGGGTTCTGCAGCTGGTCAAAAAGGCCATTACATAGAGTTTGTAGGCAGCCCACCTACAAGACCTCCCCTGCTTTCCCGTTATTCGGGTCAGCATGCCCTGCTCATACAGCAGGAAGTGCTCTCGCTTCTGGAAAAGGAAGCCTTAGAGCACGTTCCAGAGAGCCAGAGAGGACTAGGGTACTATTCTCACTTCTTCCTGGTTCCAAAGAAAACAGGACCTCCATCCAATACTGGACCTCAGCGACCTCAACGTTTCGGTCGCCTACAAACGGTTCTGCATGGTGACCCTCCCGGGCTTAACTCCCATGCTGAAGCAGGGCGCCTTTCTAGCATCTTTAGACATGCAGGACGCCTACCTGCACATTCCCATTGCTCAGGCGCACCGGAGGTTCCTGCGCTTCGAGTTTCAGGGCCGTCATTATCAGTTCCGAGCTCTTCCCTTCGGGCTGTCATGGGCACCTCACATGTTCACGGAGTGCATGGTGGTCGTAGCCGCATCTCTGAGAAGACAGGGCCACTACGTGTTCTCATACCTGGATGACTGGCTTCTCATGGTGCCCTCCCGGGAGGCCTTGATGGCTGCCATCCACTGCACCCAGTCTCTGTTGCAATCTCTGGGCATTATCATCAACTACGAGAAGTCACGCCTGGTTCCGTCCCAAAAGCTGCAGTTTATCGGAGCAGTTCTCGACACCTTCAGAGGGAAAGCTTTCCTTCCCACGGACAGAGCAGAACACATCAGATCCCTCATCAGGGAGTTGTCGGCGAAGAAGACCGTCCCAGCCAGACTGGTCCTTTACCTGCTCAGACACATGGCTGCGGCCATTGCAACAGTCCCGCTAGCCCGTCTCCACATGCGGGTAACCCAGTGGATGTTACGGGTACAGTGGGACAAAAGGCAAGACCATCTGCAGCATCCAATCCAAATCACGAAGACCGTAAATCGAGATTGGCAATGGTGGCTACATCCAGGGAACCTCTTGGCGGGAGTTCCCTTCACAGCGCCATCCCCGACTGTGACTCTCTCTGCAGACACCTCAGGGCTTGGGTGGGGAGCACACCTCGATGGTGTTCGGTCTCGGGGCCTGTGGACAGCCCAGGAGTCTCACCTCCACATCAGCATCCCAGAAATTAGGGCAGTCCTTTACGCTCTGCAGGCCTTCCAGTTGGAGATTTCACCGGATACACTTCTGTTACAAACAGACAATTCCGCGGTGATGTATTACCTCAATAAACAAGGAGGCACCCACTCCTACCCGTTTTGCAGGGAGGCCATGAGAGTGTGGGAGTGGGTCTTGCAACACGGTGCAAACCTGATTGAAGTTCATGTTCCCGGGGAGGACAACATCATCGCAGACAGCCTGAGCCGCTCTCAGACCAGAGTCCACAAATGGGAACTTCTGCAGGAGGTGGCAGAGGATCTGTTTCAAAGATGGGGTACTCCAGAATTAGACCTTTTCGTGTCCCCATCCAACGCAAAACTGCCCAATTTTTCAAAAATGTCTTAAAGCTAACACTTCCGTGAGAGTCTGGTGCCTCTGGCTATGACCCACCAGGTATAAAAGGTGAAGATACTCGGGAAGATCTACAGTCACGGTGAGTACGTAATTTTTCTGTCTTCCAGAATATCTTCACCATTGATCAGCACACTTGCCCACCATCCCCCAGACTCATTGTGTATTGTGTTGTGGTCTTCATCGCTTTGTACTTTGTTTGGGTTGTGAAGTCACTGTGTTACTGGGTTTGGTGGCTCGTCTTATATGGGTCACCAGAGCTATCTTCTGCCCTTAGGTTAAGTGCATAGGTTACTCGTGGTGTCCCGTCAGTATTGTGCAGGAATAACCGTGCGGTCAAAACAGTGGCACGGTTTTGGAGTGTATTTAATCTGGCATGGTTTTTGACCATGTGGTTTTGTGGTCACTGCATGTCACTCTTTTTGACTGCCCAGTTTTTCTCCGCTTGGTATTGACATGGTACCGTTACTCATTAGGTACATGCTGCTCACCTTCTTGGAAAAAAAGGTAATGAGATGGGGCTGGTGCTGCTGTATAGCAACATGTGGGGCCTACCACATCACCAGCCCCGTCAGGAAAGTTCTTCCTCCCACGGGATCCTGGCGCCTCTGGCTTAGACCCACAAGTGGTAATCAATTGTTAAGATATTCTGGAAGATCAACAGATCTTCCCTTCTCGATCTTTAAAATTCATTACTGCTGGGTGTAAGCCCGGAGGTGCACACCTGTATGGGAGGTTTTTTTTTTTTGGGCGGCTGTGCTTCACCACGGGCCGACGCATTGCATTGCGCGATGAGGGTTGGCCGTTAGGCGCACAGACGACTCCTCCACCCCAGTTCTGTTTCTCCCATTGTCAAAGTCGCACTGCTGCACGAGTTATCAGAAGTTTTCCTCTGTGTCACTAGGCCTTTGCCATTCAATGCCGTTTCTTGCCTTCTCCATCCTAGTTCTGAATTCTCCCAAGCTGTTGGAAACTGATAAGCCCATTCCTTTTATTTCTATCGATGACGCCGAGTCCTTTTTCTGTTTTCTTTCACATCATGTCTGGTTCGGGGGCTAAGAGAAAATACAAAGTGGGCCATGCCCCCATGCGTTGGTGCCCCTGTGGCCGGCATTTTTCCGTTACAGACAGACGTGATGTTTGTCTGCGTTGCCTGAGTCCCAACCATGATATGGACAACTGCAATGCTTGTTTCTTCATGGACCGCCGTGTTCTTGAGATCCATGCGTTTAAAGTCAGCAGGGCCCACTGACTTTCAGAGGATGGCGTCTTTCTAGGGATGCCATGACAGGATCTTTTGACCCTGCCTCCAGGTCCTTTTGACCCTGCCTCCAGGTCCTCTCCTGGGTCTATACGGGCCGGTGAGGAGGAAACCTCCTCGGATTGCAGCCGTGCCATCGAAGAGGTTTATTTCCCGATGCCAGAGGATCGTTTTGGTTTCCTGCAGAGCCAGGTCGAGGGCACCGCTACGTCAGTCACCTCCTTAGAAGTGCAGGCATGCCTGGTTTTGCAGCCCACCGCTGCTGGGCCTGGCACCAGCGGACCCTTGGCGCTGCCTGACAGTGCTGCTTCAGATTCCGGCACCGTTCGCAGTACCAGTGATTGAGGTGGCACCACGAGCAGTGCAGTGTCGCACTGCACCGCCATTCGCGGCACCATTGGTAGAGCTATCGGGTGCTAGTTTGGTGGTTTGTGTGGTGTCCTCTTCTTTGGAGGTAGATTACTCGCTGACCGATCTGGATGGGTTCCCCGACTCCTCGAAGAGAGGGAGTCCTCTTGGACATGGCACCAGGTGGCCCAGTGTTCACCTCCCGGGCTCCCCAGAGTCTGTGGTCTCTCCAGCCCCCAATGCCGACTCCGGTGTTGGGGGTGATGTGGTGGATAGCGGGTTCGGGGGACATGGGCAGTTGCCACTTTTGCTGCTGCCGTGGCCTCCTTGGTTGGGATAGGGACCCCCTCTTCTGTGGCTTCTTCCGGGGGGCCTGCAGGTGTAGGGGACTCCTTGTCACTGGGTTCGAGGAAGAGGGCGGCCTCAGAGTCTGAGGGGGTGAGAGGCCGGGGTAAGGTGCGGAGGCCGTCTTCCACTACCCTGCGGGTAGAAGGAGGCACAGTGCTGAGTCCCGCTTCTCCTTCTCTGAAACTTCAGGGGTGCCGATAGTGGGCATTGCTGAAGGTTGCCCTTCTGGAACCATGCAACCTCAATCGCACCACAGGGGAGATTCTCCCTCAGGGCTTAGCCAGGTTCCGTTTTCACATTTACAGCGTCCACTGACTGGATCGACCCCTGGATCCCCCCGCATGGGAGGATTTACTGCGGGGTCTCAGAGCCTTGGCATAGGCTGGGCACTTTCGGTGAGGTGCCCTTCTCCAGTCCCACTACAGACACCTCCCCGTCTCCCAGGCCATGTGGGCCCTATTGGACCTTTAACCTGAGAGACGTTCAGGGCCACTGCGGCACCCTTCCCTAGGTATGTTAGAGCTATGGACGAGCAGGTCTTTCGCCTGTCTCCCCCACTGCAGGAGGATTCTGAACATCCGAGCTCCTCTACTTCCTCATCTGAGGAAGAGGAACATTCTGTCCATCTTCCCTCTGATGCTGATTTCACCGAATATCAGCGATTCCTTTTGAGGTTAGTTCAGGAGCTCCACATCTCCCATGTGGTAAGATGTAATACCGGGCCGGATACGTGCTCTTTTCTGAGTGAGTTCAGTGGCAACCATCTGGTGGTACCTTCCTAGCCTATTCCCTTCCAGGAAGTGTCAGTCCATACCTGGCAGTCTCCAGCCGCCTAATCCCCAGCCCCAGTAGACTGCAGGAGGAGGTATTGGGCTCCTCAGGAGTCTCTTAGTTCTCTGCCTCACCCACACTTGGGGTTGATGGTTTAGACACTCCTTCCGGGCTTCAAAACCTGGTGCACGACCGACCTCTGGATCCGGATTCCACGGAGTTCGACCAGTAGGGTAGAAGAGTTTTCTCTTCCACTCATGTGTTACTCTGCATCAGCTCACATCAGGCTCACCATGCTGCCTACAACAGGCACCTGTGGTCGATGCTGGTGCAGGTTTTAGCAACCTTGCCTGATTTCGAGGAATCTAGGCAAGCCGTTGCCCTCTCTGCACAGGGTCTGGAGTTGCAAGGCACCAAGCAAGGACATCGACTGACGCCAGTGAGGTGGCTTCCAAACTAGCAGGGACAGCGATCTGCATCAGGCGGATGGCTTGGCTTCGCCTGTCTAGATTGTCACCCATTGCCCGGTGTAGGGTGATTTCCTCCGCTTTCCAGGGGACCCGTCTTTTCTCTTACAGGGTGAGGAGGCATCTTCAGGGGCTTCTTCATCCCCCCGGCCATGGGGGACACCTCCTCAACCTGACCAGCCTCAGGCCATGTTGACCTAGTATGGCAGAAGGGTCTCTCCCTCCTGTGTCTCCCCCACAGGAGGCTGAGGGAATCTGTTCCCTCAGGGCAGTGCTAGGTCCCCTCTGGGGGTCTTGGTACTCTCTCAGCAGTAATGAATGGTTAAGACTGACAAGGAAAGATATGAAAATTATGTACCTACCGTAATTCTTGGTCTTCGCTTGTATCTTCACCATTCATTACTAATTCCCGCCCACCTTCCCCTCTTGGGCCTCAGGTCTTGGACGTCGCCTCCACCCTGCTCGCCTTCCCCCTCTTTGAGGCCAATTGGGGGAAGTCCCCCTGGTACTTCAGGGCACTCTGTTTCCTTCTCTAAAAAGTCAGAGCACTCATCCTAGGAGGGTGGCGAGTAGGGTCTTCACCCTGGTCTTGGAGGGTAATCCCTAGGATTCTCAGTGGGGTGCACTGTGGTATCCTCCTTAATTGGCATGGATGCTTCCGCGTATTTCATCTCATGAAGTGGGAACTGCGTCAGTGCATTTCATGTGAGCGCCCGTAGAGATTTCCTCCCACTTTCCCTTCCTCTCTGCTTTTAGTGGTCATTCTGGACAGAGTCTTCTCCTGTTTAAGGGTTCTTTCCCCCTTGACTAAGCCGTCAGGTGATGAACTGTGGAGGGCCATGCTCCAGGACTTTTCATCCTGAATGTGGATTAGGGGTGGGGAGAGGTGGCTGACTCCGCAGTGTTTTATATTCTCCAAGACCATTTTGAATTCTCTTGTCCTGGACATTCCATCCAGTGGCCCCTTAAGTGGATGGGATCCTTGCTCCTGTGTCTTCATAACCTTCAGGTTTTTTCGTGGCTAAAATAAAGCAATGGTCTACAGCCCCCCCCCCCACCACCCTTCGTTACGTATGTTGTATCTTTCTCTCTTCTCTTTCTGCTTTTCCTCTGCTGCCGCCCAAGGATCGGGGCCCTATGGTCACATAGGGGAAAAAGTCCAATCCCGCTGTTCTTTGGTCGGCTTATTCCTTTTTCAGTTATATCCTTTCCTTTTCCTATCCCTCGGCTCTCTTGCCTCACCTTGGTTTTCACTTATCCCCCTTTGTTTCATCCTCTCCGGTAGAACAGAAATGGGGTAGAGGAGAAGGCTGTGGCACCTAACTACCAACCCTCGTGCACCACGCAGTGTGTCAACCTTGTGGGCGGCACCATTGGCACCCCACCCCCCAGAAAAAAAAATAAAACTGCCATACAGGTGCGCGCCTTCGGCTTACACCCATCAATAATGAATGGTGAAGATACAAGAGAAGATCAAGAATTACGGTATGTTCGTAATTTTCATTTATAATAAATATGTAATTTTCATTTTCTGTGAGGTCCTGTCCCATCTGGCTCTACAGCCAAAGAGTGGTACTCTGTGGAGAAGATAGTCTTAAAGAGATAGAGTTGTAGTAAGTAACTTTCCTTTTTTAAAGGACACATGCAATATTTAATGTAACCTCAGAGCTGAGAGAGGTATGTAGGCGGGGTCATTAATGTACTGAAGAGCTACTTCAACTTGCTGTTAACGAATTGAGGTCTAAAGGGCTTATTGCTTTGTGACCGAGACAAACCCTGTTATTTGATGTTTCAGGTTGAATATGTAATCAAGTGTGACATGTCCGCTCTACAGAAGGTTCTGTACCGCCACATGCAAGCCAAAGGGATCCTCCTTACTGATGGTTCTGAGAAAGACAAAAAGGTAAAAAGGACAGGCATGACTGTTCTGTTATTATCTGCCACATGAAATTATTCCCATACAGCATTTTGAGTTCAGAATAACAAAAGGTAGGGTCTTAAACCTGGGGGTGGGGGGGTGCTTTAGAGGCAATGATTAATGAAACCTGAGAAGTGGAAAAGAAAGGTTAGAAACCGTTTTACTAGGTTCGTGGATATGTTGTTCTATCCACACTGTTTGGCATGTCCTTTCCCTTTAAGAATCTTGCCGGAATGTCTTAAAGCTGGCTCCTCCCACCCACCCAGGTGGTATAACCCTCGGCTCCACCCCATGACTCCAGATCTTCCTTTCCCCTGGAGGATACCGGTTCCCTCGTTACCACTCTTGCATTCTGTAGGCCCTAGGCCCTGGCTTTCAAATCCATGGATTTGTTTAAACTTCAGCTTGTCAGAGTTGCACAAAATCGCTTTACGATTTTGACCTCTATGGAGGATAAATCCTCTCACAGTTTCTGCTGCTGCCCATGTGGGCAAATGATATCTCGCACCGATCCACATGCCATGTGCGTGTACTGCCTGGGTGTCAGCCATGACACTCAGGCCTGTGAGATGTGTCGCACATTTCACTCGAACATCTTGAACTATCGTCTCAC
The DNA here is from genome assembly GCA_016271365.2 of Neoceratodus forsteri. Classification (NCBI taxonomy): domain Eukaryota; kingdom Metazoa; phylum Chordata; order Ceratodontiformes; family Ceratodontidae; genus Neoceratodus; species Neoceratodus forsteri. Next base: position 1,434,868,036 of record CM057453.1, read on the forward strand.
ACAGCTGAAATTGGGCAGACCAGAGAAATAGAACCCTCCGGTCAAATCTAAGGAAGTCTGATGGGCGATCTCCGCGGCTGCGGGGTCCACTGAGCAGCTGGAACAAATGAAGGCCTTCGAGGAAGAGGCAGCTGGGGCCGCGGATTGGTCCTCGAAGCCCTTTTTCTTTCCACTCAACTTGGGCTCCACCTTCTCTGGATCCTTTCGGGAGATGTGCCAGTCCCTTCCCACCAAGGGCGAGGGGCCTTCAGGCATGCATGTCTCTCAGTCCCGTAAAAAGGACAGGGAACCAAGAGAATCTTCGTCTCATTGATGACATTCCTGGGATCGTGAGAAATCTCGGTCCCAGGAATCATCTGTCTCGACTTCAGGTGAGGCTGTGGCGTCGGCCGCTGGTTTCACGGTTCCCCGTCAAGCCAGCCAGCCCAGATGCTAGACGGCTATCCGGTTGAGATCATTCTCGACCCAGTCAACCCTTTGTCACCCGAGGAGGCCGACAGCTCCTTATTAAGGACCCCGGTCCTACCTCTCCCCGATGAGGAAACCCAGCCCGCTGGGAAACCCATTGGAGAACCGGTCCCCAACCAAGAAAAATGATCAGTCTTCCCGTTGCCTTCTGTTCGAGGTCGAGGTCTCGGACTCCTTTGACCGACAGGCCGAAGAAGGCGCACAGGTGCTCTAAGAAGAGGCACCACTGACATTCTTCTTCTTCGTCCTCCTCGGATGAGGAGAGGCTTCTTTGTAAATTCCATCAACGCTACGAAGATCTAATGTAGCAACAGCTGATCTTGTCTGGTTAAAAGTTGATTCCGGCTTCCTCCCCAGCCATCACTTGGTTGTCACCTCCCTGGCCGAAGCCAACTCCCCCAGAGCAGGCCCACACCGTTCCTCCTCCCACAGAGATGGTCAAAACCATTCCAGTTAGGCCAGAATCGATCTCTCCACCGATCTTGGTCGAGCTGCCACCCAAACAGTCCCCTGTGGGGGTGCCTGCTAAAGAGTCTTGGCCTGTTCCGGGCCTCCCGCGTAGGCTCTCTTGTTACCCTCACTCTTTACCATCCTAGGCTGGTGGAGAGAGACTCAGGTGGCCGGCCGATTTATCCAGACTCCTCGGAGTCCAACGACTCAGTCCTTCATTCCCATCCCTTGGACGAGAAATCGGTCAGTAGTCTCAATGGAGGAAGGCCCCTATTCCTTTATGGGCATTCTCTTCATCTTATCTCCGAATCCACAGGGATGCCTCTCGATCCTATCCAAAAACGGGCCGAATAGCCCCTCATGGATATCCTCAAATGGGGGGATTCACCAGTGGAAGACCTTCTAGTGGCCGAGGCCATTGTTGGTCCGGCTTTGGAGCTATGGCAGCATCCTACCTCCTGCCCTACACCTTCTACCCATATAGCCCGCAAATGCGCGTTGCCCATTGGGTTTCTATTGGGGTTCACAGAGCACCCCTCTGCAGAGGGTTTGGTGACCAAATCTGTGTTCAGATGCTTGGGTAGATCGGCAGATACAGATTGACCTCCGTACAAGGAGTCCAAAAAACTGGGCCACTCTACCCGTAAAGTCTATACTGCCTCTGCGCTGGGCCTCCTTCAGGCAAGCTTGGCCGTCGTCATGGCGCATTTCTCTCATGCCCTTTTGGGCTCCCTTGATGAAGTTCTACCTCACCTCCCTGCAGACCTCCAGACCATGGTCAAATAGGTCCGGGACCAGGGTCGGGCTGTTGTGAAGCAGCAACTCCAGACGGCTCTGGACCTCGGGGAATCATGCGCCCGTTCAGTGGCAGCTGCAGTTGCCATGTGCCGCAGGGCTTGGTTAAGGGTCTCCACATTCACGGCGGGCACCCAACACAAGCTAACGGACTTCCCTTTCCTGGGTGCTGACCTCTTTGGCCCAGGTGTGGACGGTCACCTCCAACACATTGAGAAGTCCAATGCCACCTTTGACTCTGTAACTTCTGCACAAAAGGAATTCCCAGGGTTCCAAAAAGAAGAAGAAAAAGCTATTTCGGCATTCTGCCCTTGCAGCCAAATAGCCTCACTTTCAAGCAGGGCAGCAACAGCAGGCACAGTCTTGGCACCCTCAGCCCAAGTCCGGGCCTCCGGCGGCCCGTAAGCCTAGAGGACGGGGCTCATGCAGTCCCCAGTCTGGAATCTCTTCCTACAAGCCTGCTCAGTGACGGGATGGGTGTGGCCACCCTCATACCTGTCACGCAAGCTCTGGGTCCTCCCATGGGGGGGTGGCTCCGCCACTTCCTTTCTGCCTGGCCTGCTGTTACCATGGATAGGTAGGTTCTAGAATTGGTGGGCCAGGGACTGCCTCTGGAATTTGAGCAGTACCCTCCAAGCCGAGCCCACGCCCCATGAGAGGATATAGTGTCTGTACACACTCAGTCAGCTCATCAATACAACATTGCCCAACTCCTCTGCAAGGAGGTAGTGTCCAGAGTCACCCAGTCAACCCAGGGTTCGTATCCAGGTACTTTCTGGTTCCGAAACAGATGGGGGGCTGGCGCCCAATTCTAGAGCTGCACAACCTAAACCAGTTCTTCAGGTCCCACACCTTCAGAATGGTAACTCTGCCCCAGATCATACCATCTCGCGAGCAGAACATGTGGATCTTATCTGTGTCAATCTTCACCTTTCATCACCTTTGGGTACTTGGCCAGAGGTCATGACCCCATTGGAGCTTTTTTTTTTTTGGATGGGCAGAGTCGACCCACCATCGGCGCTGCCCTCAAGGTCGATGCTCTGCGTGGTGCTCACGGGTTGGCCATTAGGTGTTGTCGACTCCGCCCTCCCGCTAGTTCTTCATCTCCCGATGTCAAGGTCACCTTGTGGGAAGCTTAGAGAGAATCTCTTCTGAGAGGCCTACCTTTGAAGCCTTTGTGTCGCAGTCAGATATTGTCTTCGACTCCGTGTCGAAGTCCGTCGGCTCCGAGTATCCTGCCGATCTTCCTGGACTAAGTCTCCATCACTCATTCACACTAGTGGGATAGCGCCGGGCCTTAGGATAGCGGGAGCCAAAAATTTTCTGAAGGGCTGGCGCTGGTGGGACCACGCTGCTGACGCGTGACGACTCGCGCCTGTATAGGCTATCTCCAGCGTCGACCCTCAACCGCCTCAGTTCCTTTTCTCCGCCGTCGGGAGTGCTTGGATGTCGGCGTCACTCGTCTGCGGAGTCAAAGTTTTACGTCTATCGACAGCAGCTTTTAGTGTTTAATTTAAACGTTTTAATTTAACTATTTAGTAGTAATTTTTATTTTACGAATAAGAAGATTATGAAGAAATTCTTTCCTGCATCCGGAGTCGTCCTTAGGCAGTAGCGGTGTGAGTAGGAAGACTTCAGTTGAAAGTTGTTATGGCAGAGGGGCTGTGCCCGGTCCGCCACCCTTAAGTAACGGGGGTCTGACTACGGACAGTCCTGTGCTCGGCGGGGAGGACAGTCCTCCGAAGCACGAATCTGGCGGTGCCGGGGATCCGGCTCTGCTTAGCCTCGAGCTCTTCTTCTTCGTTTGGGGAAGAAGAATCGGTGCCGCTCGAGGTTGCCCGTTGGTATGTCTGCACGAGGATTGTTCGTTGGTAGGGGCGATAGGCCTGAACCGACTTTCGTGGGTTTCCCCTTGGCCCCGCTCCTAACAGCTGCTTTCTCGACTCTGGACTCCTTCTCTGTCCTCGTTGGAGTTCCGGTGAGCAGTTTCACCTCTGGGCCGCTCCTGTGGAGCAGGGGGTTTGACTCCTTTTTTCCTGGTTGTGTTCCTGGTTTCTGGGCCTCCGGACCTCGGAGCCGTTGGACCGGAGCTGGGTCAGTTGGATCTGAATGAGCGCGGTGCCCTCTTGGTGCCTTCGCCATCTTGTCAGCCCCTCGTGCCTATCCCCCTCTTCCTTTTCCATGCAAGGGCCAGCACGGGCACCACCTTTCTCTTCAAACAACATGAAGTCTTGCTATATTATGACAGTAGCAGTTTGATCCAGCTCTAGAACTGCTCCAGAGGTGAAATGGTTAAAACCATTCCAAAATAGAATTTTGGCCACGAGCTCTAAGAAGCAGCCCTATCTGTGTTATTTCAAACCTGAACTGTCAGATTCTTTACTCCGCCTCATTGAACAGTCGCTCCGGAGATTTCTCCTACTGCTCGGTTCATTTCTCGGTTTAAAAGTGTTTTCTCGGTTGGATTCAACCGAGAATAGTTTTATTTAACATAAAACCGTTCGGTTCAAAGCTCTATCTGTGGTAACCGTAAGTAAATGAAGGTTTTGTCTGTGTGGAACTTGTAAGTTATCGGTTCGGTTTTGAACCGATCAGTTGAGTTTAAAACTCATTTAAAACTAAAAATTTAATATTTTAGAGTCGCGGTTCCGGTTCTTATCGGTTCTAAAAGCGGTTTATTACGGTTTTTCCAATACCCGTGACACGGTTAGGAACCGATAAAGGTGTCTTACCTGGCACTGCCGTTCAAAGGGCAAGTTTTTCTGGTTAGGCTGGCATTATGTCTGAGAAACCCAAAAGAAAACGGCCCACTGGGTTTCAACACTGTGATGTTTGTGGGGAAGTCTTTGCCAAGGCTGACCCACACACCTATGTGTTTATTGTCTGGGGTTTGACCACCTCAGTCAGACTGCCAGATATGTAGAATTTCCTGCAGCCACCCTGGAAAAAAGATTGGGCAGGCTCAGGGGCGAGAGGCCAAAGTCCGCTGACCTGGATGGCCAGCCGGTTCGGTGCCAACCGAACGAGAGTGTCCCTCTGACCAGGGAGAGACTTCCTCGGCAAAGAAAAGCTGGTTCTGAGGAACCAATTCCAGTAAAGAAAACAAGAAAATCAGCAGGTCTGGAGTCCAAACCCCTTCTCCAACTGCTGCAGAGATAAAAAGCCATACAAATTGTCCAGTCACTGTCTCAGGGTCCGTCCGAACCGCCACTATCTGGCAAAGGTCAGTTCGTCCGGTCCCAGTGGTTCAGGAATATGATATTGAGGAATTTTATGAACCAGAGGAGGAGGATGATTATGAACAGTATGAATGTGGCTGGGAAGGTCTGGGTGTGCCCATTGAACCGGACATCTCCCCAGACAGACCTTTAGAATCTCCCCCTATGCTGTCTGAGTCCCCATCTCATTTCATGTTTTACAAAAAAGTTGCTGAAACCCTCCAGCTTCCCTTAGAAGAAGCTGTGGATGAGCAAGAGGAGCCTGATTTTGTAGAAATGATGGATATTCCAGAGTCTAGGAGATTGTCTATTCCTTTACATAAGTCTTTTAGAAAGCAAACAATAAAAATTTTAAAAACTCCTAATTCTGTGCCTCCTGTAGATAAAAAGATGGACAGAAGGTACACATTGTCAGGTCCTGATACAGAATTCCTTTCTCAGCAATGCAGTCATGTTGGGGTAGTTCAGGCTGCTGCCTGTGATAAAACTAATATTCCCTGGCTCACATCCTCCTGACAAGGATTCCAGGAAGATTGATGCCATGGCAAAAACAGTATATGGCAGCCTCTCTGGGACTCAGGCAAGCAAATTATATGGCTTATGTAGCTAGGTATCAGAAATCTAGATGGGATACTGTGATGCAATTCCAAGCAAGCCCATGGCCAGCTGGCTAGTGAACTAGAACAGGTGGCTGCTGATGGCATTGAGGCTTCTAAGGTTCAGTTTCATGCTGCTGTGGATGTTAATGATGTTTCCTCTAGGGTCATGGCCATCTGTAGCTTTTAGTAGGTTGGCCTGGCTCAGGTGTGCTAGTCTGTCACAGGATACCCAGACTAAGGCTATGGATTTTCCTGTGGTGGGAAATTCTCTGTTTGGGAGCAGACAGAGAACTACATGAAAAGATGGATGAATATAGGACTACTTACAAGAGTGCCCAGGCTAAGGCGGCAAGCCACTCCTCAAAGGCATACCCCAGGGTAGGGGTAGGCCTTTTCACAGGCCTTTTACCAGACTCAGGCCTCCTCTGCCTATGCTCAGAGGGCTTCTTCAGAGCAGAGGCAGGCGAGGGTGGGCAGACCTGCTCCCACCCCAGCCCTAAACTCCTGCTAAGCAGGCACCCTGATGGGGTGCCCAGGGCCGGTCTCCTGTACCAGTGGGGGCAGGCTGGCTTACTTCAGTCAGGGTGGGCTTCTTTAACCTCAGACAAGTGGGTTCTGGAAGTAGTAGGCCAGGGTCTGGTTCTCAGCTTCAAAAGTTTCCCAAGTTGAGAAGCAGACTTTTTCTACCTGCAAGTGCTTCAGAGACCCTTGCTCTGAAGCAGAGGTCTCAACCCTGTTAGCTCTCAGAGCAGTAGAAAGGGTTCCTCCCTGCACCAGGGCAGGGGTCTGTATTCAGATACTTCCTTACCCCAAAAGACAGGAGAATGGCGCCCATATTAGACCTCAGATATCTGAACAAGCATCTTTTGAAACCAAAGTTCAAAATAGTAACTCTGGCAATGATTTTACCCTCCCTAAGGCCAGGGGACTGGCTAGCTTCCCTGGACCTCAAGGATGCCTATTTCCATGTCCTAATCAGAGCTCCCATTGATAGTACCTCAGATTGAACTGCCCTCAGGTCATTACCAGTTCAGAGCAATGCCCTTGACCTTACCTCTGCCCCAAGGGTATTCACAAAGTGTCTAGCAGTGGCAGTGGCCCACTTAAGGAGGCAAAGGATTGCTGTTTTTCCCTATCTAGGCGACTGGCTCATTGTAGGCCAGTCCCCAGAACAGGTAAAATCTCACCTGCAGGTCACCCAGCAGCTTCTCACCTCCCTGGGCTTTCTGCTAAATCTACCAAAGTTGGTTCTGGAACCAGTCCAGGTACTCACCTTTATAGGGGCAGGAGTTGGACACAAAGCTAGCCAAGCCTTTCTTCCCTTAGAAAGGGTAAGGAATTTAGTGGCTCTGGCCTCCTCCTTCACTGTGCAGGTCTCTCGACCAGCAAGACACTTTCTGCAGCTCCTGGGGCACATGGCTGCATCCACAGCTGTTGTGCAGGGAGCAAGATTTCAGATGAGAGCATTCAGTTTCACTTGAGAACCTATTGGTCTCAGAGAAGACCCCCTTTCCAAGTTGGTCCCAGTGACTCAAACCTTGATCCTAGCCCTCCAGTGGTGGCAGGATCAGAGCAATTAAGATTAGGGGTCCCTTCATTTCCCCTACTCACGACTTGACTCTCACTACAGATGCTTCCCTTCTGGGTTGGGAGCCACATGGGTGACCTTTCCACTCAGGAGTGTGGTCCCCCAGAATCTCTGCTCCACATCAATTTGCTGGAACTCAGAGCTGTCTTTTTAGCTCTTCAAGCATTTTCTGCATCTGTCCACGACAAGGTGATACAAGTCAGAACAGACAACACCACAACAATGTGGTACATCAACAAACAGGGGCACTCGGTCTTGACCTTGTGCACCGAGGCAATGAAGTTGTGGTCTCTGCCTATTCCTGAACACTTCCCTCATAGCAGTTCATCTTCCAGGGAAGGACAATGTCCTAGCGGATGCTCTCAGCAGGATTTCCCAGGGCCATCACAGAATGGTCCCTGGATCCTCAAGTGCTGGGGATAGTCTTTGCCAGATGGGGCACCCCTCAGATAGATCTTTTTGCAGCCCCAGACAATCACAAACTTCCTCTGTTCTGTTGCAGGCCTCCAGTGCTGGGCTCAGTTCCCCTGGATGCCCTTCTTCTGGTTTGGGAGGGGAAGTTTCTCTATGCTTTTCCCCCCTTCCCTCTCCTATTCAAAGTACTAGTCAAAATCAGATCTCAGCCTTGCAGGGTGATTCTGATTGCCCCGGATTGGACCAGGCAGCCCTGGTACCCACTCCTTCTGTCACTGACAATCCATCTTCCCCTTTGCCTCCCCAGGAATCACAACCTGTTGACTTGTGCCCAGGGAAGGGTTTGGTATCTGGACCTCAAATCCCTCAACCTCAAGGCCTGGCTCTTGAGGAGTTAGAGTTTGCTGATTTACACCTCTCTCAGGGTGTTCTTGAGATCCTAAAGGCTTCTAGAAAGCCTTCCACTAGGGCTACTTATAGTTCTAAATGGAAAAGGTTTTCCATTTGGTGTGCTGGGAAAAATATTTCCCCAGAATCTGCTGATTTGCCCATTGTGTTAGATTACATGGTACATCTTAATTCCTTGGGTCTCAGACCAGCTACCCTGAGAGTTCATTTGGCAGCTGTATCTGCTTTTGTGTCAGCAGGAAAGTCATCCCCTCTTTCCTCTCATCCTGTGTTTTCCAAGTTTTTTAAGGGATTACTCCATACTAATCCACCCTTTCGGGAACCGGCCCCTGCTTGGGACCTTAATGTTTGCATTGCCCAGTTAACCCCCTTTTGAACCTCTATCTTCTGCAGAGCTTAAGTACCTAACTTGGAAAACTGTTTTTCTAGTGGCTATCACTTCTGCCAGACGCATAAGTGAGTTGCAAGCCTTGTCAGTGGAAACTGACTTTATTTCTTTCACAGGGATAAGGTAGTCCTTAGGACTAACAGGAAGTTTTGCCTAAGGTGGTTTCAGATTTCCATCTTAATCAATCTATCTCCCTTCCAGTATTTTCACTGATCACTCCTCTTCTGGTGAGAGGAGGTTGCACAACCTGGATGTTAAGAGGCTCTTAGTTACTATATAGGCGTACCAAAGGTCACAGGTTGAATCCTCCAACTTTTCCTTACCTATGGTGAAGTTGGGAAAGGCAAACCTGCCACTAAGAGATCAATTGCCAGGTGGATTGTCTCTTGTATCCAATTTTGTTATCAGAAACTGGGCAGAGCCCCGGCTTGAGGGCTCATTCTACCTGAGGTACAGCTGCGTCTCTAGCTGCTGCCAGAGACATCCCTATATTGGAGATATGCCAGGCTGCTACTTGGAAAGCAGGTACACACTTTACCAAGCATTACTCCCTGGATGTCCAGGCCAGGAGAGATGCTCGGTTTGGCACAGCTGTTCTTCAGAGCCTATTCCTAAGTAGGTTCTGCCCTCCTCCATGGAGGTACTGCTGTGTATTCTGCTACTGTCATAATATAGCAAGACTTCATGTTGTTTGAAGAAAAATTACTCACCTTTGTAATGTTGTTTCTTCTAATGAGTCTTCTATATTATCAACCTCCAACCTGCCCTCTCAGAACCTCTACTTGGGTGGGGTGCGGGCAACTTGGTGTGGGCACCTTTTTATGCCCTGTTAGCATTTTTGTCCCCTTTTGGGGCTTTGGGGGTGTGTGTGTGTGTGTGTTTTATTATACTTATGTTTTATTCTCATATGATTAGAATTGTGTTAGTATTTCTGGTCCCCTGACTTGAGTCTTGGGTGTTGGGACCAGCAATGGTTGTTATTATTTAGGTAGCCATTTGGCTAGTGTAGGTTACAGCTTCCACACAGACCTTAGTGAGTTTGGCTCGTAAAGATCTGACAGTTCAGGTTTGAAATAACACAGATAGAGCTGCTTCTTAGAGCTCGTGGCCAAAATTCTATTTTGGAATGGTTTTAACCATTTCACCTCGAACAGTTCTAGAGCTGGATCAAACTGCTACTGTCATAATATGTAAAGACTCCATTAGAAGAAACAACATTACTAAGGTGAGTAATTTTTCTTCTTTTCCATAGTGTTTTCCTGGCATTGTGCCCAACACCTTGGTGGCGCCGCGGAGTCTGGTGCCGTGCCCTGGTTTGGCATGGGTGCCATAGGCGGCACCGCTTGTGTTTGGGTCGGCGCCGTGGCTCGGTGCCGTGCTTGGCACCGTACTGGGTGCTGCAGTCGGCGCCGTGGCTCGGTGCTGTGCTCGGTGCCGTGGTCGGCGCCGTGCTCTGTGCTGCAGTCGGTGCCGTGGCTTGCTCGGCTCCGTGTCTCGGCGCCATGTTCGGTGCCGTGGTCGGCGCCGTGCTCTGTGCTGCAGTCAGCGCCGTGCTTGGTGCCGTGGGTCGGCTCCGTGGCTCACGCTGTGCTCGGCGCCATGGGTGCTTCTTTGTCAGCGCCACTAGCGGTGCTGTGAGTGTCTCACGGTGCCACTGATGCCCGCGGGCACCCGTGGGTGCTGCGGCCGGTGCCGGGCACCTGTGGGTGCCGCAGGTGGCGCCAGGCACCCGCGGGTGGCACGGTGGGCGGCGCCGTGCACCCACGGGTGGCGCCTGGCACCCACGGGTGCCATGTTACCATGGGTGCCATGGCCGTCGGGGGGTGCCCTTGCGTGCCATTGTTGCCGTTGGTACCGAGGATACCTGCGGGTTCTGCCGTGGGTGCCCTCTGGTGTCTCTCAGGTTGGCATGGTTACTGCTTGGTGCCTTCCTGTGCCAGGAGTGATGCTAATGCCGCAGGGGTGCCAGTTGGTGCTGTCTGACAGAACTAGGGAAAGATCTGTGTTTGCAGACCTCTCTTCCACAGGACTTGTGTTGGGATGTTTCCATGGAATGAATTCCTATTCTGCGGATTATTTCCACACATTTTAGTGGGTGGCGGTCTGCATCGGATCTCCTCATCCAGCGATTTTCCGCTGATGGGACTCTTCTGTTTCTGTCAGCAGAATCTCTCACTCCACTCAGCACTTTCTCAGCCCCCTACGTGGTGCCAAGCTCCTCGACACCCTTCCTGGTGGCGGAGTCTCTAGTGGCTCTAACCGAGACCTCTTTTGGGGTCCTTCTGTGGTAGAAAGGCATCTGGATGAGTCTTTCCCTGTCCTTCTGGTCAGTGATACAGCGGATGACTCATTTTATATACTGAGCATCCCTCTCTATCATCAGAGTCTGTGATGCAAGCTCTTTTAGTAGTTCCTCATTTATGGGGTCCACCATAGTGTTCAGACTGGATCTGTGGACTATATACCTCTGCGTCTAGACTTTTTCAGTGGTCAAGACAATTACACTCTTTGGAACATTTTAGTTCTATGCTCGGGAGCTGCACAGACTGTCCCGCTCCTTTGATAGGGGTATACAGCCCATTTTTTGATGCTGCCCCTCTGGTGGCTGCTTCACCACAGGTAGTTAACATCTGTCTAGCTATTATTAGTCCAGTCAGGGGTTCAGTTATGGATCTTCAGGCTCCTCCTGCTCCTCAGAGGAATGACATCCTTGTCATTTCTGTATCAGGCAATACTTGCCAAATAGCAGCCAGCAACCTTGTCAGGCTCGGACTAATGATATTTAAAAAAAAAAAAAAAAAAAGGGGGTCAGAAATTATCACAGCACAGGGCCTAGTTGGAATTTCCTGATACCACGCTTGGATCTGATCAGGTTCCGCCTCAACCCTGAGGCGGTCATCTCTAAACCTCAGTAAAGGGTACCTGTTTTCTTCTACCCCTAGGGGGCAGTCGGATCCAGCGGTGGTATAGCTCACCTTTTTTCTCTAAGAGAATTTCTCTTATTCCGAGATATTTCCAAAACCTAAGCATCTAACCAGTCTGTTAGTCCCCTTTTTTGTTTTTTAATCAGGCTTTCTTCTCCTGATCAGAGCCTTGCAGCAACAGAAGTGACTCTTCAGCAAGTCGGAACTTAGATTCCTACTTCCATGTTTGCTCCAGCTTAACAGATGACATGCTTCTTTCTTGACCATTGGTCAAGAAGGTTCTTTCTAAGGTAGCTTCGCAAATATTCACATACAGTCATACTACCCTGAACCTGTACACTTTACCTCTGGCTCTTGCAGTTCCTGAGGTCTTTTACATTAGATTAGTGCATGTCTTTGAACTATTAATTTTGGTCCTAGATCAAATTGTGAGGCCAGGTTCTTGCCGCTCTCCTAGAATAGTTGCGGCTGCCTGGCAAACTTTAATTTTTTGCCCATTGTAGTTGTCGGCAAGGTGACGAGTTACAACTCGAGCGTTTATCTTGTAGGCAGTATGTTATAGATGCTCTTACAAGACAGCTCTTTTTATTAACAGGACAGTCCTTGGCTGTCCTTTCTGAGTGAACCCTATCTCCTACCACCCTACTCAGGGTTGTTGATTTTAGCTTGGTACTCTCCCACTAGTGTGAATGCGTGATGCAGACTTAGTCCAGGAAGATATGGAAATTACGTACTTACGTAATTATTGATCTTCTTGGACAGTCTCCATCACTCATTCTACACTCCCCACCATCCCCTGGGTTCACTTTCGTTTTTCTTTCCTGGTCTTCATGGCCTGTGGTTGGGACTGTGAAGACATTGTTCTTGACCTTTCTTACAAAGGCCATCTGGGCCCTCTCAGGCCCAGACACTCAGAATGAGTTATTCTCATTAGTTACGCTGCACCTCCTTGGTCGAAAAGGTACTGAGGTGGTTAGAGGTCGACGCCGAGATAGCCTATACAGGCGCGAGTCAGTTTCGCGGTGCCGCGCGAGCATGGTCCTACCTTGGGGCCGGCCCTTCAGAAAATGTTTGGCTCCCGCTTGGTCCTAGCGCCTCCGGCGCTATCCCACTAGTGTGAATGAGTGATGGAGACTGTTCAAGAAGATCAATAATTACGGTAAGTATGTAATTTCCATGTTCTGTGCGCCCTACTCGATGTCGCCTGGTAAGACTGTTTCTTATTTTATTTTGCAACGTTGGGTCTTGTTTGGTGTTCTTTTTCTGCAGGTCATGTCTCGGTCAGTGGGCAAGAAATATTTGAAGACAGGATGGCCCCCCATGCGTCGGTGCCCATGTAACTGTAAGTACTCCGTCACTAACCAGCACTACCATTGCCTTGTGTGTCTTGGCCCACATGATATGGATTACGTGCAATGCCTGCTTCTCCATGGGCCGGCCGTGTCATGAGCAGTGTGTGTGGAAGGTAGGGGCCGAGCTCCGCTGACTTTCGAGGGCCAGGCGCGCACTAAACCGGGCCAAACCGCATTCTCTCGGCCTTCCCCTGGGTCCCCTCCAGTTCTATATGGACTGAGGAGGAGGGCCTCTGCCTCTTGTAGCCTAGCCGTGGCAGAGGCCCTTCCAGCGGGCTGGGAGGCCCAGTCTGTCCCCCACCCCAGGGGACAAGCAGGAGGCACCTCCTTGGCAGTCGCCCCTTTAGGAAAAGGTCCCCGGTATCGTATCCTCGGCTCGGATGGCCTGGGTGATTGCTGTCCTCAACGCCGTCTGTTGGCCCCGTCTTTGGCCTCAGCGCCATTTGCGGTGCCGTGGGCCCCGATGGCACCGGTTCGGCACTCGCGCCTGTTGCTGCTGTCAGCGCCGTTTGCAAGATCAGGTGCTGTTAAGGGACTGCTCAGAGTTACTCAGTATTCGAGTGGAGTTTGCTGGAATCTAACACGGGTCTGTTGGATGTGCCACTGCAGTGCACACAGCGGTGCAATATTACTATTTTAAACCTGCCTCCGTCTTACAGTTTTCCATCCAGTTACCTGTGGCTCCTATATCAGGTTCTTTTACGGTGATTTGGGTGCGAGTCCTGTCTCCTCCCCACACACACACACCAAGTATTGGGAAGTAATATGCAGCACTACTTTGCTACACGGTAGATACCAGATAAGCTTTCTGTACTCTACTCTGTTACAGGCTCCCTGAGAAAAGAAGCCCCAGAGCCTAATATTGACTATTATAGCACTTTTGGCAATGTTCCTCATATGCACAGTATTCCATACATAAGGTACACATAATGGAAGCCCCCCCCCCCCGTTGTGAATGAACGTTAGCTGTGTTTTCCAGTTACTATACTTCTACGCTCTTCGAGTATTCTTATACTCACAATGCAGTGGCCACTCATGAACTAAGACTCAGTGTGATACAAAAAAGGGGGGAAAGATGAGTATTTGTGTTTTTACCACCCTAATATGTGTGCTAATCACAAAGTGTGTGGAAAATCATGCAGGCAGAATGAGTCTTTTTTGTTTGTGACCAAAATAAAGAATGTAGCCATCCAGCTAGTGTGTGATGATGAACCCTGAGGAAACGAGTCTGTAACTATCTTAGCCAAAATAAATGAGACAGAGAGTGGGTTGCCAGTCCCTTCCTGTGGAGCCTTGCATTAGTGGCAAGGGATTCAAGGACTGGAGAGTGCTGCCAAGTAAGTGTCCTGTCCTGTCTGCTGTTTAACTATGAATATTTCCTCTGATGTGTATTGCTCCGAGAAGAGCTGTACTCCTGTGTTACTACTGCAGCCGCTAATATATCCATCATAGATAAGAAATACAATAATGCAAAATGTTCATTTTAAATGGTCCTTATCGTATTAACAGCTTCAAAAACCTCTTTGCTTTTCTATATAAAAACAAGCTCTGCAATAATTAGACCAAAATCACTTACCCCAGCATTTATTTGTTGCATACACTAGCTTTAAAAATGATAGTACAGCACACAGCTAACTCACCAGAAATTGTTTGCTATACATTTGCATCCACTCATATAAATATTGTTACTCTAATGAATGTACAGCAAGCCCAGTGCTTTGAAAGAAATGCAGTTAACAAAATTGTTATACAGACATGCTTACTGATTTCTGTAAGTGTGTAATATATATTTTTTTTAACTATTTCTTTATCCTCCTATGGCTGCCACTGATCCCTCTCTCAGAGCTCCCCTCGTAGATCCCAATTTACAGTCCCAAGGAGTCTGCCCCTAGAGTGCTAACGCTACTGTCGTACCTTCAGGGCCTCGGATTACCCTCCGGGCAGGGTGGCGGAGATCCCCTGCATCTCCCCTTGAGCATTGTTGGGAGCGCGCACAGTGGAGTCTGCTTCTCGGTTGCTGCCCTGGAACCAACGCTGAGGCTCGTTGCCTAGATCAGTGCAGGGATTTTCGGGTGTTCTGATGGATCCCCAACATTGGCGTGCAATGAGGAGCAAGGCTGCCGGCGTGCATAGAGACACATGTCGAAGCTGGTCCTCTGCCAATGTCTGCCCTTGCGTAGAGCGTCTCTCAGCTGCACCGACCACCCTAAGGTTCCCCAACAGGTGGCAGTATCGCGCGGAGGAGTGCAGTCCCCCTCCCAGAGAGGAGGCAGCCGTTGGGCACTCAGTCTTCTCCCTCCCGGCCGACCCCCGTCGACTCAAATCTGCTCCCGAACCCAGGTCGCCAGTGTCTTACGAGGCGTGGCGTCCAGCGCCTCAACCCTCAGTGCCACCTGGCCGGCCATGTGTAATATTTTTAAAAGGGATGTACTGTAAGTTGTCCAGGGAAATCGGGGAAAATACATTTTATCTGCTTGATCTTCCTGGACATAAGTCTCCACCACTCATTCACACTATTGGGATCAGTGCCGGAGGCACTAGGACCCATTGGGAGCAAACTTTTGTTGGAGGGTCGGGCAGTGGAGCCACGAGGAACAGCACTGGAGCCTCAGCTCAGCGGTAATGATGACTATCTCGGCGTCGGCCCTCCAACTGCCTCAGTTCCTTTTTTCCCGCCGTCGAGTGCGCTTCAGTGTCGACGTCGCTCGCCCACCGGGAGTCAAACTTCAAACTAGCAGCATAGTTTTCAGTTTTGTTATTTTGTAGTATTATCTCGATAAAGTATCGCTTAGTTTACTTTTATTTTAAAAATAAAGCGTCTCAGCCTACTTTGTGGTCGACCATGAGCAGGTCAGGTGCGGTAGGGAGACTTGATGTAAGCTGTATTCAGTCAGTCGGGCTGGGTCGGTCCGCCGCCTTCTCCGGAGGGTCTGACAGCGGTCAGTCCATTGCCGGGATGGGCGGTCCCAGCAGAGCATAAAAATAAACTGTTGCATTCTCGGCACCGTTCATTTTCGAGCTCTTCTTGACCCACAGGTCTAAAAAGAGAAGGCATCACTCGAGGTCGCCCTCTGATATGTCTGTGCGTAGACGTTCGGTTATTGGGGCTAGTTGCCGGTCTCCTCCTTCGGAGTCACCAACCTCTGCTTCTGGTAGCCAACGGCTTCGACATCGGAGCCCTACCCCGCCCGCAGGTAGGTCTTCAGATGAGCAGTTTCATCAGTGGGCCACTCTTATGGAGCAATGGGCTCGAGATTGGTCCAGCTACCTGGCTTGGTCTCTCGTGCGCTTTCGGGCTCATTGGGAGACCAGGTTGGGCGGTTGGATTTTCCTGGTCTCGCGGCACCTTCTTCGGTACCGTCGACTCTGCGCTTAGGTGTTCCCCCCCCACATGGCTACAGCGCAGGGGGCCACACCGATGCCCTTATCTCCTGCTCTTCTTCCTTCAAAACCTGTTTTTCAGAGTCTGGGGGTGTTTCCGGTGCCTTTGGCGCCGTGGCAGCTCTCGGCGCGTCCTCTGCATGGCGGCTTCGGCGCCGTCCTCTGCACCGCGCGGCTTCTCGGCACTGTTCTCGGCACCGTGCGGCTTCTCAGCACCGTTTTTGGCGCCACGTGGTCCCTCGGCGTAGTTTTCGGTGCCGTGTGGTCCCTCAGCGTCGTTCTCGGCGCCGGGAGCTCTCGGGGCTCCCTCTGCTTTTCAGGACTCCTCCTTTCTCTCATTTCCTTCTTCCCTTTCTTCTGATTTTCATTCCTTTCCTGTCCATGCAGTCCCTCCTGGACTGTCAGGAGATGACATTGAGCCTGACCCAGACCTTCGGTTGGGTGATGAAGTGGATGAAGCAGGATCTATTACTGCTACAGAGCCTGTGGTCGAGGACCTGTCATTTAAGTCTCTGCTGAAAAATCTGAGTTCCACTCTTTCTCTCAGACTACAGACATTGATCCTGGGAAATTGTTAAGACTCCAGTACTTCATGCCCGGAGATCCCTGGTTTGACTCCTCCGGTTCAGCCTTCCTTGAGGCGCTGTCTCAAATGGTATGGAATAATCCTGCTCACACCCCTTGGTGGCTAAATCCATAGATAGGAAATTCAGCCCCAAGGATCGTCCCATTTTGGCATCTCAGGCCTTTGCGGATCCTATTGTAGTCCTGGCAGAGAATGATAAGGTCGTTCTTCCTCAAACTACTACAGCTCGACTTATTAACAAAGAATCTTGTAAGATAGACACCTTAGGTAAGAGAGTCTTTGCTGCTTCTACCCTAAGTATGTGTATTGCCAGTTACCAAGGCTATTTCTCCCAGTGTGAGTATATCCTGTGGCACTCTATCAAGCAGATGGTTGAAGCTCTTCCGGAGTCGGATACAAAGACAGAGCTTCTTCAAACCGTTACCAGAGGTATCGAATCTAACAACCAGCAGGTTAAAGCAGCCATGGATGCTTTCGACACTGCTCCCCGTTCAGCAGCTGCTGGTATTTGCACCCGCCATCATTCCTGGCTGCATACTTCGGGCTGTATGGGAATGGTGCTTGGAGCACAAGGCTCTAATTCAAGCGGTCTACCTGCCAGGTGTACAGAACGACTTGGCAGACCGTCTCAGCAGAACAGAGACAGATCCTCACGAGTGGTCTCTCGACTCAACCATAGTTCAGTCACTGTTCGAAGAGTGGGGAACTCCAAACCTGGACCTTTTTGCATCCACACTCAACGCAAAACTGCCTCTCTTCTGCTCCAGAAATCCAGGGCCTGGCATTTTCTTTCAGGATGCGTTCAGGCTGCGGTGGACAAAACGCTTTCTTTACGCCTCTCCACCTCTTCCGCTAATTCAGAGGGTACTCCTCAAGTTCGAATCCCAGGGGGACAAGATGATCCTCATTGCCCCCTTTTGTCCTCGGCAGCTGTGGTTTCCACTACTCAACAATATGTTGGCAGTTCCTCCGAGACCTCTTCCCCTGCAGATGAACCTTTTGACACAGGGACCGGTGGTCCATCCCAACCTGAGATCGCTTCACCTTCACGCTTGGCTCCTGAAGAGGTAGAAGTTCAATGTCTCTCGCAGGGTTTCAGATATTCTTCTGGCTGCGTGGAAGCCAGCCACTCGGAAAACTTACACAGCCAAGTGGAAGCGTTTTTCGCTCTGTTGTGCGAAGTTCTCTTTGAATCCCTTTTCCTGCCCACCAGATAAGGTTTTGGAGTACCTTTTGGACCTCTCAAATTCAGGTCTGCAGTACTCAACAGTAAAAGTTCACCTTAGTGCCGTTTCAGCGTATCATGAGACGGTTTTTTCCTTAACACTGGCCCAGTTACCTGTGGTTAAAAGATTTCTTAAGGGAATTCTGCATACCAGACCTCCTACAAGACGTCCAGTTGCAGCCTGGGACATTAATCTTGTGCTAGACATACTTACTCGGAAACCTTTCGAACCTCTGGCTACCTGTGAGCTAAAATTTCTCACGTGGAAGACTGCCTTCCTAGTGGCCATTGCCTCAGCCTGCAGAGTCTCTGAGATACATGCCCTGGTCACAGACCCTCCGTATACTGTGTTTCATAGGGACAAAGTAGTTCTTCGTGCTCACCCTAAATTTCTTCCTAAAGTTGTGTCAGATTTTCATCTAAACCAACCTTTGGTCCTTCCCTCTTACTTTGCAGACTTCCAAAATGAAGGAGAACGTTCTCTTCATTGTTTGGACGTTAAGAGGGCCTTGCGTTTCTATCTAGATAGAACCAAGGATTTTCGCAAGGCCCAACAACTGTTCATTTCCTTCAGCGAGACCGGCTGGGTCAACCTGTCGCTATCAGATGTATCTCAACATAGCTAGTGGCATGCCTCCGCCATACTATTCCATGGCGCAGGTTAAGTTGGAGGGTAGGGTTTACGCTCACTCTACTAGAGCTGTCGCGGCATCCCTAGCGGAAATTCGCAATGTGCCCATTGCAGATATTTGCAATGCGGCCACCTGGAGCTCAGTGCATACTTTCGTTAAACATTATGCACTGGATGTCCACGCCAGATGACATTCTTCCTTTGGCAGGGCCATCCTTAATGGACTTCTGTCCTAGAAACGTGAGCTCTTGGTCTCTCCTGCACGCCCTCTCGGGGATTATTAGCTTGTGCTCTCCCAATAGTGTGAATGAGTGGTGGAGACTTATGTCCAGGAAGATATGAAATTACGTACCTGCCGTAATTCTTGATCTTCTTGGATGAGTCTCCACCACTCATTCACACGCCCACCCTCCGTCCCCCGAGCTCACCTCTGTTGTTGGTCTTCGCTCCCTCAAATCTTTAGGCTGTGAAGACTTCTTGTTGACCCTTCTTATACGGGTCGCCTGGACTATCTTATGTCCGGTTTTTAGGTTAGGCTACCCTTCCAGGTTAGTTGTGCTGCACCTCTTTGGTAAAAAAGGAACTGAGGCGGTTGGAGGGTCGATGCCGAGATAGTCATTACCGCGCGAGCTGAGGCTCGCGGTGCCGTTCCTCGCGGCTCCATCTCCGGTGCCGACCCTCCAGCAAAAAGTTTGCTCCCGATGGGTCCTAATGCCTCTGGCGCAGATTCCAATAGTGTGAATGAGTGGTGGAGACTCGTCCAAGAAGATCAAGAATTACAGTAGGTATGTAATTTTCATTTTTTGTTCATTTTTTTTTTGAAAGACATTATTTCCTCAGTAAATTTAAAAAAAAAAAATCCAGCATGTTGCAGGCACTCAGATCTGTACAAAATGTGTAGCAAGTTACTGAGAGGAGCATTTGATTGTCGGGGGAGTGCTTGTGGGGCTGACACTGTCAGTGATATCGCTCTCTCATATTAATGACATACTTATAGGAAAATGGGAGTGCTATACTTTCCTCAGCAGAAATAAAGGAAAATATGTTGTACAAGGTCAGAGCGGAATGATCAAAGAGGCTGGCGAGTTAAGGAATAGTAGGAGATTGAGGGGGTTCTTTAGAGTGAGGAAAAAAAATATTTTATGCTGAGGTCTGGTTTGTGCCAGAAATGATATACAAAAATATCTAGAAATAAATACACTGTGTCTGGCACTCTTCAATATCGCCGTAGTCTGAAGGGCAGGGCAAGAGATGCATGTTGTGGTTTAGCCATTAAGATCGCTATTTCATGCAACTGTACCAGGCTGAGAAAAAGAGCATAGATTTTACAGTATACATGTTGCCTCCTTTGGATGAAGAGCATAGTGCAACGTGCAGTGTTTCCATTCTTTCAAGCTTGGGATGACACCATTAACAATTTATGATGGCAGTGCAAAAAATATAATTTGGACAGTAAGCACACAACCCCTCCTGCACCCCCAGATCGGACAGGCAGCGTATGGAGACATTCATTATGTATTTAAAACAAAAACAAAAAGTCTGGTTCCAAACATCATATCCCTTTAAGTAGTGTGGTCTTTTGTCAGGAAGGGATCAGCTAGAGGGAAACCTTAAGAAAGAGGAGGTCACAGATTTAGGTCCTACCATAAAAGTTAAAAAAAAAAAAAAAACTTAAATAATTTAAATTGTCATTTCAGCTGTACACCATACCCTTCAAGCTTGGAAATGCTTTCATGGAAACAGCAAACACAGGCTACTAGGAAGAAAAAAAACCAACTTTTATAAAGTAACTGACCTGTACCCTATTTTTAGTTAGCACCCCTCCCCCAAAAAAGTTTTAGCTGCACAGAGTGCAGTTGTAAACCTATTCCCCACCATGTCATCGGTATCCCAAAAGCTATTACCAGTATTTTAAAGCAGCAGTATGTTAATTAGCAAAGAATGTAATTATACCGCATGTATTTCGGACATCCTTGGATTCATGCTGGGCACATTTTTAGTTCTCTCAAATATTGCTAAAATGGCCTTTGCAGACACTTTTATAATTAATGACTCATGTAATTAAAAATGGCTGTCTCTCCTAATTTAAAAAAAGTCTCATCTGTTGAACCTACATGCTAAAATCATAATGTGGATGTAGTGAGATGGTCTTACCATATGCTTCTGATGGTAGACAGAACAATACTTTACCAAGATATTTAATTTTTGATGGCTGCTATTTATTTCATAGTAGTGGGGACTTTTAAAAACGTCAGAGCCCAGTACCTTGGAACATTAACGAAAGAAAACAAAAAAGAAATAGGAAATCTTGATATTTTTGCCAGACAAACATTGTTGAAAACAAAATGGTCACTAACAAATACTGCTGCTTTAAAATGGATTTTACAGTGTCCCAGTTTGCCTCATTTGGATGAAGAGCAAAGTGCAGCATGCAGTGTCAAATCACTGTACAGATTTTAAAGAACCAGACAGAGAGAGACTGAATTCAGACTGGTGCTCTCTGCTACAGGTGGCCAGCCCGATATAGGCGTAACAGAATCCAAAATTGCAGAGGCACTCGAGACCATGCAGTCAGTACAAAAATATTGAAGGTTTTTATTGCTCAGTAGCAAATAGGAAGTACTTGCTATTTGCTGCTTGCTACTGAACAATAAAACCTGCAATATTTTTGTACTGACTGCATGGTCTTGAGTGCCTCTACAATTTTGGATTATGTTTGGTACACCTGCCTGGTAAAAAAAAAAAAAAAAAAACCCTGGACAGTTGTTTCTTTTAAACTTCAGGTCTCCATCACGATTGCACTAAAATACAAACCACATAACCCCCCACTGGCACCTGGATGCAGCACAGCGCTTTTTATAAAAAAATACCACCAGCAGTTTGATTTGGTTCAGTTTAGTAGGTTTTCATCTGTACTCCCCACCCCGACAAGCTGAAAAATACAATACTATTGAAAAGATAATAGACTAATAAGTCTTATTGTTTTTTAAAATATAACCCCTCAACAAACCTCCCCAAACAGTTAAACCAATATATCAACCAATGAAACAAAGCATATTTGCAAACGAGTGATTGATTGCTAAAATCTCAACTCCTTTCAACTTAAACTTATGTTGCACCATATGTGAGGCTGAAGGTAGGGACTTAAAAAAAAAAAAAAAAAAGTACAAAGTCCCCCATCAGAACTCTCACACAGAGTGCATCCAGCACTGCCAGGTTGCCCCCTTTCCTTGGCATTGGAACCAATTAGATTCTGAAACTGATGAACAACTGGGGTTGGATTGCTTGGAGCCCCCTGTCAGGAAACATAGAATCTGACAGCAGATAAGGACCGCTTGGCCCACCCAGTCTGCCCATTTCCCTACCTGATGGATAAGCTGCAGATTCTAGTTAATCAACAGTTTACTTCCTCCTGCCCCCCACTAGAATTGCCTTATGCCTGTCCTATGCATTCTTGAATTCTCCCACTGTTCCTGACTCCACAACCTACTCAGGAAGGCTGTTCCATGCATCCACAACTCTCTCTGTGAAAAAATACTTTCTAACATTACCTCTGAGCCGTCCTCCCTCTATCTTCAAATTGTGCCCCCTTGTTCTTGTACATCTCTTCTTCTGAAAGATACTTCCCTCTTGTACCTTGTTAATTCCCTTGAGATACTTGAAAGTTTCTATCATGTCCTCCTCTCCTCCTTTCCTCAGGGTATAGCATGCTAAGCTGCTATAGTCTCTTCATATGTCTTCTGGTGCAGACCTTGCACCATTTTGGTTGCCCTCCTCTGAACAGCCTCTACTCTGTCTATGTCTTTGCGGAGATGGGGTCTCCAGAATTGCACGCAGTACTCCAGATGGGGTCTCACTAACTGTCTGTAGAGAGGGATAACAGCTTCTTGTTTTCTGCTGTTGATGCCTCTCCCTATGCATCCCAGTATCCTCCCAGCCTTCCTTACTGCCTTCTCACATTGCTTGCCCACCTTTAGGTCATCTGATGTAGTTACACCTAGGTCTCTTTCGATTTTTGTTGTTGTTATTACCTCACCCCCCCCCCATTGTGTACTCTTCCCCAGGGTTTTTGTTTCCCAGATGCATCACCTTGCACTTCTTTGCATTGAATCTGAGCTGCCACGTATTTGACCATTCCTTCAACCTTGCCGAGTCTCTTTTCATTCTTTCCACCCCACCTTGTGTATCAAACCCTGTTGCAGATCTTTGTGTCATCTGCAAAGAGACATACCTTTCCTTCCAGGTGCTTTCCAATGTCACTTATAAAGATATTAAAGAGGACCAGTCCCAGTACCGAACCCTGCGGTACTCCGCTAGTCAGAGCTTGACAAATCCCATAGCCCGACGTCCTGGACAACTATTTTTTAACCAGGGACAAGCAGTCTGCTATGCACTGCTTGTCCCCGGACTAAATCTTTATTTTATTTATTTTATTTTTGATTTGTTTCATTTTCCCAGCCACTAGGTGGCAGCAGCGCAGGCAACATTCTCAGCAGCCTACAAAGCCCCAGAGGCTCAGTCACCTGATAGCCACAACTGTAGTCATGTGGCACTGGTCTGGAATCTGGCGCCCTGTTACAGGCGTGGCACTCTATCTAAAGGCGGGGGAGCAGTGGAAGCATGTGAAGACAGGTTGGGCGGGACTACGGGCGGCAGAGCTTGCTGTGGCGACCGTCCTTTGCTACTGGAGGAGGCGCATCTTGAGGAGGAGCTGTGAGTGTCGGTAGCTGGCACGAGATGGAAAATGCGCCATTTCGCTACCGACACTTGCAGAGAGCAGAGGAATTTTTGCTGCTAGCTTGTGGTGGGTGGTTGCGTGGTGGGGAGTGGGGACAGAGAGCAACGACTGCCTAAGGGGCCACATACTAAATACTACACTGCAACTAAATGAACTAATAAAAAAATACGAGAGGGCACTGAGGGGGTAGCGGATCAGTTGAGAGACTGGGCGGGGGGAGGGGAAGACAAGCGTGGACTCCGTGGAGGGAGACTCAGGGAGTGCTGAGAAAATTAAGAAACTTTTAACTTGGAGAGGAGAAGATAAAAAATAAATGGGCAAGCAGGCAGCAGCACTGCAGTAGTGAATCAGAGGGCTGTATGTGTATGTGTTTGTGTCTGGGAGTCAACTAAACTTAACTTACTCTGCTGATTGGGGGGTGCGACTAATAACTAGTACACTTAAGTACCTAAATCTAGCTAGTGTTTGTGTGTAGCTGGGACTGTGAGACCTAATAACCTGCCCTCAGGCTGAGAGGTAGAGGAACTTGGGAACTTTTTTTGCTAGCTACAGAAAACCAACCCAACTGCCTGCTACTGCTGCTAGTCTGGCATCTGCTACCTATACCCCTTAACCCCTACCTCCTACTTACTTTGGTGAAGGTGTAACCTGCTGCCCTGAGAGCCAGGGTAGAGGAGGGACTTGGGGATTAACAGAAAATAAACTATAGGAACACAAAAAAATAAACCCAGTGTGATTCGTGCCTATGTTATTATTATTACTTTGGTGAAGGTGTGAGACACTATGTGGCTGTGAGACCTAATACCCTGCGCTGGTGCGCCCCAGGCTGAGAGGTAGAGGAACTTGGGGATTGGGGAACAAGTTCAACTGCGCCTGCGTACATACTGAAGGGGAAAACATTTTTTGTGATACACAAAAAACCTAAATAAACCACCTACTTCTATATATATTACTATTACTTTGGTGAAGGTGTGCGAGACACTGTGGCTGTGAGACCTAATACCCCGCGCCCCCCCCCCCCAGCGGACTTATTAGATATAAACTATACTGAAGGGGAAAACATTTTTTGTGATACACAGAAAACCGAAATAAACCTAGCCTTAGCCTAGCTACCTATATATTACCTACTTTGCTGAAGGACGGTGTGTGAGACATTGTGTGGCTGTGTGTGTGAGACCTAACCTCCCTGGAGTGGGAGGGTAGAGCCTTGAGGAACTTCAACAACTAACTGCGGACTTTTGGTCCATTTTGTGCTACACAGAAAAACAAATAAACTGCCTAGTGTAGCTACTTGCATATTACTTACTTTGGCGAAGGTGTGTGAGACAAATAAAACCTGCTGCACTAGAGGGTAGAGGAAGGAACTTGGGGAACAACTGCAGACTTCATAGAAATAAGCAATTAATACAAACTAAGGGGAAAAACATTTGTTGGTAAACAAAAATAAACTCTTCTTTGGTGGAGGTGTGCGTAAGTGGCTGTGAGAGACCTAACCCGCCCTGAAGGACGGTATAGGAACTTGGGGTGAACAACTGCGGAAGAGTAGTACTTGGTGACCTCTACCTCCCTCTCACTAATACTCCCACCTACTCTGTTGTCCTGCCCACAGGCCCTTTTGTACTAGTGTTCTAAGCATAAGCACTAACTTCTAAGCACAGTAGCTTCAGGTAAAATATTACACAATACACACAAATATAAAATACAATTTTGTTGTGTACAACAATATTTCAATATTTTTTACAATTGCATTAGAAGGTAAAAAAATGCAAAAAAATAAGCCAAAGCAAACTACTTCATTTTCCCTTTGGACTGGAAAACAATCTTCCATCTCATCTTCTTCAGGAACAAAAAGTAAAGATGCAGACTTGGAGCCTTCTTCACAGTCAAGCCAGTCCCAACCAGCCCCCTCTCCGAGTCCTTACCACCCTAGTCAGGAAAACGACCAAAACAGTGATTCTCAGTCTGGGTCTGTAGTATTTGTAGACATAACAGGTGATCAATCTGACTTGGTCATACCAATTTCTGAAATGAGTGAGAAAAATTATAGCAGCAGCAGAAAGCGACCTTTGATTTTAGATGAGGAAAATGAAACAAACTTAAAGTCTGATGAGAAAAGAAGCAAAGATAAAAAATATGATGTTGAAAAGGGCTCGAACATTTCAGCATCACTGGCTAAATCAGTTTACCTGGTTAAGGTATGATGACCAAAATACGTCATGTACTGCTCTGCCTGTGAGAAATATCCCACTCTTGCGACTCCTGCTTATTCAAAAAAAACTAACGTGTTTGCCACTGGTTCAGATAATTTCAGAATTGAGTCCGTGAGAGCCCATGAGAAATCAGATCCACATATAATTTGTGCAAACCAGCATAGTCACGAAACTGGTGAACATGCAGTCAATTTTAACATATCTGAAACTGCAATATATCACGCATTTTCTCAGATGGAGGAAGTCACCAAAAATAAAATGAGGCGTTTATTTAACACTGCATATTCCTTGGCTAAAAATTTACGTCCTTTCTCAGATATGGAGTGGCTTTGCACATTGCAAGAAAAAAATGGGGTTAAACTCAGCAGCAATTACGCAAATGGTAAACGGGCCAGATATTTCTGTAACGCAATATCAGCTGTCATGTCTAAAACACAGATCTTCCTGGACATAAGTCTCCACCACTCATTCACACTAGTGGGATTAGCGCCGGAGGCACTAAGACCCATCGGGAACAAACTTTTGCTGGAAGGTTGGTAGCGAGAGAGCGGCAGCGAGACCGGCGCCCATGACAGCGCTCGGCGATAATGACCATCTCGGCGGACCCTCAACACGCCTCAGTTCCTTTTTCCCGCCCGTCGAGTGCGCTTCGATACAGCGGCGTCGCTAAGCCTGTCGAAGTCAAACTTCAAACTAAGCGCATAGTTTTCAGTTTGTTTTGTAACTTATCACGATAAGTAGTATCGCTTAATTTTATTCTATTTTAGGTTAAATTTTCTAATATTTAAATTTTTACTTGAAGAAGTCTCGACCTACTGGACGAGGTCGACCATAAGCAGGTCAGGTGGCGGTAGGGAGACTTGTATAACTGTTCAGTCAGCGGGCTGGTCCGTCAGCCTCCTTCTCCTCAGCGGGGTTCCGACAGCGGTCAGTCCGATGCCGGGGATGGGCGGTCCCCGCCGGCATAAAATAAGCAGTCGCATTCGGCACCGTTCGGCCTCGAGCTCTTCTTGACCCACAGGTCAAAAGAAGGCATCACTCGAAGTCGCCCTCTGGTATGTCTGCGGCGTCGGCGGCTCGGTTATCGTTGCTAGTTGCGGTCTCCTTCTTGAGTCGCCAACTTCCGTAATCGTCGTCCTCGACATCCAGTCCCTCCGCCTATAGGTAGGACTCCAGATGAGCAGTTTCATCAGTGGGCGCTCTTATGGAGCAATGGGCTCGGAGGTTGGTTCTTCTGCCTGGCTCGGTTGCCTCGGCCCTCGGGCCCCTCGGCGATCAGGTAGAGGCGGTTGGACCTTCCTAGTCGCGTGGCGCCTTCTTCGGTGCCAGCGACTCCGTGCTGAGGTGTTTCCCCCCCTCACATGGCTGCAGCGCAGGGGGCCTCACCGATGCCCTTATCTCCTGGTTTTTTTCCTTCTCTAGCTTTCCAGGTTCCTGGGGCTTTTCCGGCGCCTTCGGCAGGGTCTGTTGGCTTGTCAGCGCCGTTTTCGGTGCCGCTGGGTCTTGCGGCGCCCGTCACGCGCGGTCTCGCGGCGCGCCCGGTAATCCGTTGAGATAGCGGCGCCGTTGCGAGTGTCGTCCGCGGTGCGTTCAGCGGTCGCTCTGGCGGCGTCGTCAGCTGCGCCGTCGCATTCTGCGTCCAGTGGCGCGCCGAAGCGCTGCGGGGCCAGTGCCTCTTGACACCGTCGCCTCCTCGGTGCCGTCTTCAGCCCGTTTTGCCGTCTCGGCGCCGGCAGCCCTTGGGGACTCTCCTTGTTTTTCTGCTATTTCCTCCTCTCCTAATTTTCACTCCTTTCCTGTCCAAACAGTCCTTTCTGGACCATCAGGAGATGATGTTGAGCCTGACCCAGACCTTCGGTTGGGTGATGAAGTGGAGGAAACAGGATCTTTCTTTGCTACAGAGCCTGTGGTCGAGGACCTGTCCTTTAAGTCTCTGTTGAAGAACCTGGGATCCACTCTTTCTCTCAGACTACAGACATCGATCCTGGGAAGATATTAAGACTCCAGTATCTTCATGCCTGGAGATCCTACGGTTTGACTCCTCGATCCAGCCTTCCTTGAGGCGCTGTCTCAAATGGTATGGAATAATCCTGCTCTTATTCCCTCAGTGGCTAAATCCATTGATAAAGTATTCAGCTCCCAAGGATCGTCCCATTTTGGCATCCCAAGCCTGCGGATCCTATTGTAGTCCTGGCAGAGAATGACAAGGTCGTTCTTCCTCAAACTACACAGCTCGACCTATTAACAAGAGTCTCGTAAGATTGATACATTAGGTAAGAGAGTCTTTGCTGCCTCCACTCTAAGTATCGTATTGCCAGTTATCAAGGCTATTTTCTCATGTATATCCTGTGGCACTCTATGAAAAGAATGGTTGAAGCTCTTCCAGATTCGGTTCAAGTCAGAGCTTCTTCTGACCGTTATTAGAGGTATTGAGTCCAATAACCAACAGGTCAAAGCCGCCATGGGCCGCTTTCGACACTGCTTCTCGCTCAGCAGCCGGCGAGATTTGTACTCGGCGCCATTCCTGGCTGCGTACTTCTGGCTTCACGAATGATGCTCAGCAGCAGGTGATGGCGCTGCCTTTTGATGGCTCCTTTCTTTTTGGCCCTCAGGTGGAGCAAGCCTTAGAGGCCACTCAGAAGACTAGATCGGCCATTAAGTTGGCCAGACCTCCGCCTGTCCCCTCTGGGGGCATGTGAACAGGCGTCAGTTTCATAGTCGTCAGTCCTTTGAGGCAGAGGCGGGAAGCTTCCATAAAAGCCAACCTGCCCAACCTCAAGAAGAGCGCAGCAAGCGCGGGGCCTAAAGCTCCCAGTGCTACCTTATAGTCGTTGGCCCAAGTTCCATCCATCCCTCTGCCCGGTGGAACTTTCTCCTCCGGTGGGAGGTCGTCTGATGTACTTCTACAACCAGTGGAAGTCCATAATTTCGGACAAATGGGTCCTTGGATAATTCGCGAGGTTATTCTCTCAATTTCTTGAAACCCCCAATTGTCCTCCCAGGCTTGACAACCCAGGTTGTCGGCCTCTCAATCAGACCTCCTCACAGCGGAGATCCAGGGCCTTCTGAACAACAGGGCAATAGAACTGGTGCCCCGCATCTACGAAACACAGGTTCACTCCCATTACTTTCTGGTTCCAAAAGAAATCTGGGGATCGCCCATTCTAGACCTCAGAAAGTTAAACAAATTCCTCCCCAGGGAGAAATTCAAGATGATTTCCCTAGGTACCCTGTTACCCTTGCTGCATCAGCACGACTGGCTGGCCTCTCTGGATATGCAGGATGCTTACCAGCATATCCCTGTCCACCCGACCCACATAAGTTCCTCAGGTTTGTAGCTTTGGGTCAGCATTATCAGTTCAGAGTCCTGCCCTTTGGGCTATCCTCGGCCTGTGATTTTTACAAAGTGTTGTGCAGTTCTGCTGGCGCATCTCAGGAAATCGGACTCAGTGTTTCCCTACCTGGGCGATTGGCTTCTAGCAAGCCTTCCGTCCAAGGACTTTGGAAGCCGTGCAAGCGACTTCTCGTCTTCTCACGTCCATGGGAGTTCTGCTGAATTTGAAAAATCGCTGCAACCCTCCCAGAGCTCCTTTTCATGGAGCTTCTAGACACCTCTTCAGCGAGCTTTCCTTCCAGAGGACAGAAGACTCGACATCCTTGAATGGCCCGTTACATCAGGGAGAACCAATCGGTTACAGCTCTCTCGATGCAACGCATGTTGGGTCTCATGGCGTCCTCGGTCTTCACTGTCCCTCTGGCCCGACTGCACATGAGAACCACCCAATGGATGCTCTCCACTCAGTGGTCCCGACCTCTCACCCCAGTCTTATCCCATCAAGGTGGCGGAGCCCTTGAAGGTCTCTCACCTGGTGGTCTCAAGAAACAATCTCCTGGAAGGATTCCCTTTGCTCCCCGGATCATCAGATCTCCATCACCACAGACGCATCGCTAATGGGATGGGGAGCTCACTGTCTCTCCCTCCACACTCAAGGTGTATGGACTCAGTTTGAAACTCATCTCCACATAAATGTCCTGGAGATGAGAGCGGTCTCTATGCAATCCGAGCTCTGAAGGATGTCCTTTGTCACAAGAACATTCTCCTTCAAGCGGACAACAAAGCAGTGATGTATTACATCAACAAGCAAGCGGTGCTCATTCTTATCCCTTTGCAGGGAAGCAATGAGGGGTGTGGGAGTGGTGCTTGGAGCACAAGTCTCTGATTCAAGCGGTTTATCTGCCGGTATACAAAGCGACCTAGCAGATCACCTCAGCAAACGGAGCAGACCCTCACAGTGGTCTCTCGATCAGCCGTAGCTCGGTCCCTGTTCAAAGAGTGGGGACTCCAGACCTGGACCTTTTGCATCCCCACTCAGCATAAAACTGCCTCTCTTCTGCTCCAGAAATCCAGGGCCTGGCATTTTCTGTCAGGATGCGTTCAGGCTGCGGTGGAAAAAGCAGCTTTCTTCGCCTTTCCACGCTTCCTCTAATCCAGAGTAGTCTCCTCAAGTTCGAGTCTCAGGGGACCAAGATGATTCTCATTGCTCCTTCCTGGCCTCGGCAACTATGGTTTCCTCTACTCAACAGTATGTTGGCAGCCTCTCCGAGACCACTTCCTTTGCAAATCAGTCTTTTGACTCAGGGTTCGTTGGTCCATCCCAACCTGAAATCACTTCACCTTCATGCTTGGCTCCTGAAGAGATAGAAGTGAATCGGTTCAACGTCTCTCGTAGAGTCTCAGACATCCTTCTGGCTGCTCGGAAGCCAGCCACCCGAAAAACGTACGCTTCCAAATGGAAACGTTTTTCTCTCTGGTGTGCAAAATCCTCTTGGAATCCCTTTTCCTGTCCTCCTGGCAAAGTTCTGGAGTATCTTTTGGACCTGTCAAACTTAGGTCTTCAGTACTCCACAGTTAAAGTTCACCTTAGTGCCATCTCAGCGTTCCATGAGCCGGTTTCTTCCTTAACTCTGGCTCAGTTACCTATAGTGAAGAGATTTCTTAAGGATTCTCCATACCAGACCCCCTGTTAGCGTCCAGTTGCAGCCTGGGACATTAACCTGGTGCTGGACATGCTCACTCGGAAGCCTTCGAACCCTTAGCTACCTGTGAGCTAAAATTTCTTACCTGGAAGACTGCCTTCCTGGTGGCCATTACCTCAGCCATGAGGTCTCTGAGATACATGCCCTGATTACGGACCCTCCATTACTGTATTCCATAAAGACAAGGTAGTTCTCCGTACTCATCCTAAATTTCTTCCCAAGGTTGTGTCAGAATTCCATCTAAACCAACCTCTGGTACTTCCACGCTTCGCTAATTTCCAAAATGAAGGGAAGAGCTCTTCATTCCTTGGATGTTAAGAAAGCCTTGCGGTTCTATTTAGATAGAACCAAGGATGTTACATAAGACTCAGCAACTGTTCGTTTCTTTCAGCGACACCGGCTGGGTCAACCTGTAGCTATTAGATGCATCTCTTCATGGTTAGTGGCATGCCTTCGTCATTGCTATTCCATGGCTCATGTTAAATTAGAAGGTAGAGTATGCGCTCACTCTACTAGGCGGTCGCTGACATCCCTAAGCGAAGTCGCAATGTTCCAATTGCAGATATATGCGCCATACCTGGAGCTCAGTGCATACCTTAGTTAAGCACTATGCACTGGATGTTCATGCTAGGCGACATTCCGCATTCGGCAGAACTATCCTTAATGGGCTATCTTAGGCGCGTGAGCTCTGGCTCTCCTGCCACCCTTTTGGGGATTATCAAGCTTGGTACTCTCCACTGAGTGTGAATGAGTGGTGGAGACTTATGTCCAGGAAGATAGGAAAATGCAGTACCTACCGTAATTCTTGATCTTCTTGGGCGAGTCTCTCCACCACTCATCCTCCTCCTCCCTCCATCCCCCGAGCTCACCGCTGTATTGGTCTTCACTCCCTCAAATCTTTAGGCCGTGAGGACTTCTTTACTGACCCTTCTTACACGGGTCATACGGACTATCTTATGTCCGTTTTTTAATGTTGGGTTTACTCTTTACGTTAGTTGCGCTGCACCTCCTTGGTAAAAAAGGTACTGAGGCGGTTGGAGGGTCGTCGCCGAGATGGTCATTACCGCTCGAGCCGCTGCTCTCGGCGCCGTGTCTCGCGGCGCCGTCTCTCGCGCCGACCCTCCAGCAAAAAGTTTGCTCCCGATGGGTCTTAGTGCCTCCGGCGCTAATCCCACTAGTGTGAATGAGTGGTGGAGACTCGTCCAAGAAGATCAAGAATTACGGTAGGTACGTAATTTTCCTATCCAGACTGTCAAAAATACAAAATTCATTACCGTTCTTGCAGATGGCAGTACAGATGCAAGCATTGTGGAGTGGGAAAATGTCTTCCTTCGTTTTGTTGATGGTGCAGAAAAAAAAGTTACAACTGTGTTAATTAAAGCTGTACCTCTTAAACATTCTCATGCAGATGGAGTTTTTAAAGCAATAACCTCCGCACTTGAGTCTGTTGATCTTTCTGTTGCAGACCTTAACGATGTGAGCAGACCTGGACCAGATCTTTCTGGACATAAGTCTCCACCACTCATTCACACTATTGGGATCTGCGCCGGAGGCACTAGGACCCATCGGGTGCAAACTTTCTGCTGGAGGGTCGGCACCAGAGATGGCGCCGCGAGCCCTAGCTCGCTCAGCAATGACTATCTCGGCGTCGACCCTCCAACAGCCTCAGTTCCTTTTTTCCCGCCGTCGAATGCGCTTCAGTGATGACGTCGCTCGCCTGTTGGGAGTCAAACTTCAAACTAGCAGCATAGTTTTCAGTTTTTATCATTTTGTAGTATTATCTCGATACAGTATCGCTTAAGTTTATTCTTATTTTTAAATTAAATAAAGAAGTCTCAGCCTACATTGATGGAGTCGACCATGAGCAGGTCAGGTGACGGTAGGGAGACTTCGTATGAAAATTTTTCAGTCAGTCGGGCTGGGTCCGGTCCGCGCCTTCTCGGGGGTCTGACAATGGTCAGTCAATGCCGAGGATGGCGGTCCCGTGGAAGCATAAAAATAAGCGGTCGCATTTTCGGCACCGTTGACCTCGAACTCTTCTTGACCCTAGGTCTAAAAAGAAGGCATCATTGGAGTAGCCCTCTGATATGTCTGTGCGTAGAGCGTTCGGTTATAGGGGCTAGTTGCCATCTCCTCCTTGGTCACCAACCTCTGCTTCTGGTATGCGCGGCCGACATCAGAGCCCTACTCCGCCCATGAGTAGGTCTTCAGATGAGCAGTTTTATCAGTGGGCCACTCTTATGGAGCAATGGGCTGGAGGTTGGTTCAGCTACCTGGCTCCAGTCGCTCGTGGGCCTTCAGGCTCTTTGGGCAACGGGTAGGGTGGTTGGACTTTCCTGGTCGCTGGCACCTTCTTGATGCATCGACTCAGCGGCAAGTGTTTCCCCGTCCATGGCTATGGCGCGGGGGCCACACGATGCCCTATCTCCTGCTCTTCTTTCCTCAAAACCTGTTTTGCGGAGTCTGGGAGTGTTTTCGGCGCCGTCCTCAGCGTCGATGGTGCGCTCGGCGCCGACCTTGGCGCCGTGTGGCTTCTCGGTGCCGTTTGCGCCGTCCTCGGTGCCGTGCGGCTTCTCGGTGACGTTCTCGGCGCCGCGTGGTCCCTCGGCGTCGTTCTCTGTGCTCTGCGCCTCCTCGGCGCCGGGGGCTCTCGGGGCTCCCTCTGTTTTCCATGACTCCTCTTTTCACTCATTTCCTTCTTCCTTCTCTTCTGATTTTCATTCCTTTCCTGTCCATACAGTCCCTCCTGGACTGTCAGGAGATGACGTTGAGCCTGACCCAGACCTTCGGTTGGGTGATGAAGTGGACGAAGCAGGCTGTATTACTGCTACATAGCCTGTGGTCGAGGACCTGTCCTTTAAGTCTCTGTTGAAAAATCTGAGTTCCACACTTTCTCTCCAGACTACAGACATCGATCCTGGGAAATTGTTAAGACTCCAGTATCTTCATGCCTCGGAATCCCTAGGTTTGACTCCTCCGGTTCAGCCTTCCTTGAGCGCTGTCTCAAATGGTATGGAATAATCCTGCTCGCACCTTGGTGACTAAATCCATAGATAGGAAATATTCAGCCCCAAGGATCGTCCCATTTTGGCATCTCAAGCAACTGCGGATCCTATTGTAGTCCTGGCAGAGAATGATAAGTAGATCCTTCCTCAAACTACTACAGCTCAACCTATTAACAAAGAATCTCGTAAGATAGACACCTTAGGTAAGAGAGTCTTTGCTGCTTCTACCCTAAGTATGCGTATTGCCAGTTACCAAGGCTATTTTTCCCAGTATGAGTATATCCTGTGGCACTCTATCAAGCAAATGGTTGAGGCTCTACCAGAGTCGGATTCAAAGCCAGAGCTTCTTCAAACCATTACCAGAGGTATTGAATCTAACAGCCAGCAGGTTAAAGCAGCCATGGATGCTTTCGACACTGCTTCCCGTTCAGCAGCTGCTGGTATTTGCACCCGCCGCCATTCCTGGCTGCGTATTTCGAGCTTCACGAATGATGCGCAGCAGCAGGTGATGGCATTGCCCTTTGATGGTGCATATCTTTTTGGTCCTCAGGTAGAGCAAACTCTAGAAGCTACACAAAAGACTAGGTCAGCCATTAAGTTGGCTCGACCCCCTCCTGCCCCCTCTCGAGGGCATGTCAGTAAACGTCAGTTTCACAATTGTCAGTCCTTTCGAGGCAGGGGCAGAGGAAGTTTCCATAAGAACCAACCTACCCAATCTCAAAGGAAGGCGCAACAGAAAGCGCAAGGGCCCAAAGCGCCAAGCGCTACCTTATGAATTGCTGGCCCAAGTCCCATCTCAGCTGCCCGAGGTGGGCTTTTCCTCTCCGGTTGGAGGTCATCTGATGCACTTCTACAGCCAGTGGAAGTCCATAACCTCAGACAAATGGGTCCTTCGGATAATTCGCGAGGGGTATTCACTCAATCTTGTGGAAACCCCTCCGGATCGTCCTCCCAAACGGCAGCCCAGGCTGTCTACCCTTCAGTCAGACCTTCTCGCCAAGATTCAGGGCCTTCTGAACAACAGGGCAGTAGAAGTGGTGCCACTGCATCAGCGAAACACAGGGTTCTACTCCCATTACTTTCTGGTTCCAAAGAAGTCCAGAGGAATGCGCCCCATTCTAGATCTCAGAAAGCTAAACAAATTTCTCCCCAAGGAGAAATTCAAAATGATTTCTCTGGGAACCCTGTTACCTTTGCTTCATCAACACGACTGGCTAGCCTCCCTAGACATGCAGGATGCTTACCAGCACATTCCTATTCACCCGAGGCATCACAAATTCCTGAGGTTTGTGGCTCTGGGACAACATTATCAGTTCAGAGTCCTGCCCTTTGGGCTATCCTCAGCGCCGCAAGTTTTTACAAAGTGTTGTGCAGTTCTCGCAGCCCACCTCAGAAATGTCGGAATACAGGTGTTTCCTTATCTGGACGATTGGCTTCTAGCAAGCCCTTCCAGACAAGGGACTCTGGATGCCGTAGAGACGGCTCCTTGCCTCCTTATGTCCATGGGAGTACTGCTGAACCTCAAGAAATCGCAACTGCAGCCCTCCCAGAGGCTTCTTTTTATAGGGACTCTTCTGGACACCTCCTGTGCGAAGGCTTTTCTTCCAGAAGACAGAAGGAACGATATCCTTCAGATGGCCCATCACATCGGGGAAAACAGTTCAGTTACAGCTCTCTCGATGCAACGGATGCTAGGCCTCATGGCATCCTCAGTGTTCACTGTGCCACTAGGACGTCTGCACATGAGAACCACCCAGTGGATGCTCAGTACTCAGTGGTCCCCAACCACTCATCCGCAGTCATATCTCATCAAGGTGACAGAACCTTTAAAGAGGTCACTCACCTGGTGGTCTCAAGAGAGCAATCTCCTGGACGGATATCCTTTTGCTCCTCTGGACCATCAAATCTCCATTACCATGGAAGCATCCCTAAAGGGGTGGGGAGCTCACTGTCAGGCTCTCCACACTCAAGGTGCATGGACTCAAGTCGAGTCCCAGCTTCACATAAATGTCCTAGAAATGAGAGCCATCCTTTATGCGGTCCGAGCGTTGAAGGACATTCTCTGTCACAAAAACATTCTCCTTCAAACGGACAACAAAGCAGTGATGTATTACATCAACAAGCAGGGCGGTGCTCATTCTTACCCCTTATGCAGGGAAGCAATGAGGGTATGGGAAGCAATGAGGGTATGGGAATGGTGCTTGGAGCACAAGGCTCTAATTCAAGCGGTCTACCTACGGGAATACAAAGCAGGCTGGCAGACCGTCTCAGCAGAACAGAGACAGATCCTCACGGTGATCTCTCGACTCAACCATAGTTCAGTCACTATTGAAGAGTGGGAACTCCAGACCTGGACCTTTTGCATCCCCACTCAACGCAAAACTGCCTCTCTTCTGCTCCAGAAATCCAGGGCCTGGCATTTTTTGTCAGGATGCGTTCAGGCTGCGGTGGACAAAACGCTTTCTTTACGCCTTTCCACCTCTTCCTCTAATTCAGAGGGTACTCCTCAAGTTCGAATCCCAGGGGGACAAGATGATTCTCATTGCTTCCTTTTGGCCTCGGCAGCTGTGGTTTCCACTACTCAACAATATGTTGGCAGTTCCTCCGAGACCACTTCCCCTACAGATGAACCTTCTGACTCAGGGACCGGTGGTCCATCCCAACCTGAGATCACTTCACCTTCACGCTTGGCTCCTGAAGAAGTAGAAGTAAACCGGTTCAATGTCTCTCGTAGGGTTTCAGATATTCTTCTGGCTGCATGGAAGCCAGCCACTGGGAAAACTTACACAGCTAAGTGGAAGCATTTTTCGCTCTGGTGTGCAAAGTCCTCTTTGAATCCCTTTTCCTGCCCACCAGATAAGGTTCTGGAATACCTCTTGGACCTCTCAAATTCAGGTCTGCAGTACTCTGTAGTCAAAGTTCACCTTAGTGCCATTTCAGCGTATCATGAGCCGTTTTTTTCCTTAACACTAGCTCAGTTACCTATGGTTAAGAGATTTCTTAAAGGAATTCTGCATACCAGACCTCCTACAAGGCGTCCAGTTGCAGCCTGGGACATTAATCTTGTGCTAGACATGCTCACTCGGAAACCTTTCGAACCTCTGGCTACCTGTGAGCTAAAATTTCTCACCTGGAAGACTGCCTTCCTAGTGGCCATTACCTCAGCCCGCAGGGTCTCTGAGATACATGCCCTGGTCACAGACCCTCCGTATACTGTGTTCCATAAGGACAAAGTAGTTCTTCGTACTCATCCTAAATTTCTTCCTAAGGTTGTGTCAGAATTTCATCTAAACCAACCTTTGGTCCTTCCTTCTTACTTTGCGGACTTCCAAAATGAAGGAGAACGTTCTCTTCATTCTTTGGATGTTAAGAGGGCCTTGCGTTTCTATCTAGATAGAACCAAGGATTTTCGCAAAGCCCAGCAACTGTTCGTTTCCTTCAGCGAGACCCGGCTGGGTCAACCTGTCGCTATCAGATGTATCTCAGCATGGCTAGTGGCATGCCTTCGCCACTGCTATTCCATGGCGCAGGTTAAGTTGGAGGGTAGAGTTTACGCTCACTCTACTAGATCGGTCGCGGCATCCCTAGCGGAAATTCGCAACGTGCCAATTGCAGATATTTGCAACGTGGCCACCTGGAGCTCAGTGCATACTTTCGTTAAACATTATGCACTGGATGTCCATGCCAGCCGACATTCTTCCTTTGGCAGAGCCATCCTTAATGGACTTCTGTCCTAGAAACGTGAGCTCTTGGTCTCTCCTGCCGCCCTCTCGGGGGTTTATTAGTTCGGTACTCTCCCAATAGTGTGAATGAGTGGTGGAGACTTCTGTCCAGGAAGATAGGAAAATTACGTACCTACCGTAATTCTTGATCTTCTTGGACAAGTCTCCCACTCATTCTATCCCTCCATCCCCGAGCTCACCTCTGTTGTTGGTCTTCACTCCCTCAAATCTTTAGGCTGTGAAGACTTCTTTGTTGACCCTTCTTATCGGGTCCCGGACTATCTTATGTCCGGTTTTGGATTAGGCTACCCTTCTAGGTTAGTTCGCTGCACCTCCTTGGTAAAAAGGTACTGAGGCAGTTGGTGGGTCGGCCTTGAGATAGTCGTTACCGCGTGAGCTGAGGCTGCCAGTGCCGTTCCTCGCTGCTCCATCTCTGGCGCCGACCCTCCAGCAAAAGTTTGCTCCCGATGGGTCCAAGTGCCTCCGGCGCAGATCCCAATAGTGTGAATGAGTGGTGGAGACTCGTCCAAGAAGATCAAGAATTACGGTAGGTACGTAATTTTCATTTCTCGTATGTGCCAACTTTGGTGCCAGTGTGATGATGGGCCATACAGGTGGCACCACATCAAAAATCTGAGAACATGCCCCACTGTTATACCCATGCATTGCGTAGCCCACAAACTGGAGTTAGCAGTTCTCGACGTCATGAAAAAAATCCCTTTGTTCAAAAGGTAGAAAACACCTTGAAAGGAATTTTTCAATTTTACCACTACAGCCCCAAGAAACTTAGGGAACAGCAGGAAATAGCAGATGTCATACACACCGAGTTGGCTCATTTCAGTGCAATAAAGCAAGTCGTTGGCTTGCAAGTAAGATCGCGTTCAGTTCATGCTGTTCAAGTCAACCTGCCTACAGTAATTCAACATCTTGAACATGTCTCAAACTCTGCTGGTGATGATGGGGCCAAACCAAAAGCACTTCTAAGAGATCTCGCAGTACAGTTTTGTAAAATCACTGTTTATTCTTCAAGATTTTCTGCCAGTATTGAAAAATTTATCACTTGAATTTCAGAAGGATGACCTACTAATATTAGAAGTCCCCCAACTCGTTGATACATGCTTACTCCAGTTGACTGAGCTAAAAACAAGACCAGGAAAGTTTATGACATCATTTCAAAACCAATATAATCATGCAGAGAAATGCATGAACTATCTCATTTCAAAACGTGGCAGTGAGGACAAGATTGTTCCTTTCACTTTTAGAGGGAACTGTCCAGAAGTAAATTTTACGACTGATTCACAGCTGCACAGTTTAATAGATGCAGCAGTATCTTACATTGATCAGCGTTTTCAGAATTTCTTGGAAGAACCTCTAAAATGGTTCAGTTGCTTAGATTTCAAAAATTTCGATCTGTCATGAGAAGAACTTGTGCAATTTGTCACAACTGATTTAAGTCATTTATTAGACTACTTTCACAACTTTTCACGTAACCAGTATAAAAAGGGAGTATTGTGCATTAAAAGCAATGCTTAAGTCTGCAGTTGATAAGCCATATCTGCAAGTGTATTCACCACTACTACGAGAGAAACCGGCCCAGCTTGCTCACATCCTTGACCTAATAGAAATGTTACTGGCTATGAGTGTGTCTACAGCTAAATGTGAGAGAGTATTCTCCATTCAGAATCTTATAAAAACAAAAATAAGAACAAGTTTGGCTGATGACACTCCAGTCACTTCTGCATATAGCAGTTGAAGGCCCTGCATTAGACAGCTTTGATCCGGATCAAGCTATCAACCACTGGCTACTATCTGGTCCTGGCACACGCCAAATTCATGGTCATCATGGTCATGCTAGTTCAACTACTAGTTCTGCTGATTCATGCGAAAATGTCCCTGAGGCTGTCACTAGTCCTGATGATGACATGACTGAATATGATGCTCCGGCTGGAGCAAGCTCAGACTTCCTGTAACTTTTCCCGATGCTGATGCTGTGTCTGCTACTCTGCTGTAATGATGTTCTCACTGTGCTGCTGGCTGGCACTCTGTGCTGCTGCTGCAACCACACTTGCTGTCAGTTCCTGCTGCTGATGCTAATTCTGTCTATGCTCACCATGCTGCTGACAAAAATAAAATCATATTTTATTCTCCTTATTGTCTATTTCAACACTAAATAACATACTACAATAAATCCATTGAGTTTTCTGTAGTTTGATACTTTCCATTAAAAATATGCCATTTTATACCTGGACTACCAACTCAAGCACTGGGACAACTACTTTTGTTCAAGCCACTTGTCCGTGGACAAGTACCTTATTTTAAAATTTGTCAAGCCCTGCTGCTAGTTACCCTCCTTTCTTCACTGTGGACTCCGTTTAAACAAGATCTTGTGGTCTCAAACCATTGGCCTTATCTTCCTGGACATAAGTCTCCACCACTCATTCACACTAGTGGGATTGGCGCCGGAGGCACTAAGACCCATCGGGAGCAAACTTTTTGCTGGAGGGTCGGCACGAGAGGCAGCGCCCGTGAGACCACGCGCCAGCGAGCAGCCTCGTGACAATGACCATCGTGACCCTTCAACCCTCAGTTCCTTTTTCCCGCCCG
Source organism: Neoceratodus forsteri (assembly GCA_016271365.2). NCBI lineage: Eukaryota > Metazoa > Chordata > Ceratodontiformes > Ceratodontidae > Neoceratodus > Neoceratodus forsteri. The sequence continues at coordinate 1,434,907,779 of CM057453.1, forward strand.
TCAGTGCGCTTCAGTGGCTGACGTCGCTCGCCTGTCGAAGTCAAACTTCAAACTAGCGCATAGTTTTCAGTTTGTTTTTGTAACATTATCACGATAGTAGTATCGCTTAGTTTTATTCTATTTTAGTAAAATTTTTCTAATATTTAAATTTAACTTACTTGAAGAAGTCTCGGCCTACTGGACGGTCGACCATGAGCAGAGTCAGGTGGCGGTGGGGAGCTTCGTAGTAAACTGTTCAGTCAGCGGGCTGGGTCCGGTCAGCCTCCTTCTCCTCAGCGGGGTTCCGACTACGGTCAGTCCGATGCCGGGGGATGGCGGTCCCCCAGCCGGCATAAAAATAAACGATGCAGCATTCTCGGCGCCGTTGACCTCGAAACTCTTCTTGACCCACAGGTCAAAAAGAAGGCATCACTAGGGATTAGCCCTCTGGTGCTCATCTCTACGGCGTCGGCGGTGGGTTGATCGTTGCTGATTGCGGTCTCCTTCTTGAGTCGCCAGCTTCCGATAATCGTCGTCCCTCAGACATCGGGCCCCTCTCGCCTATAGGTAGGGCTCCAGATGAGCAGTTTCATCAGTGGGCGCTCTTATGAGGCGATGGGCTCGGAGGTTGGTTCTTCTGCCTGGCTCGGTTACCTCGGGCCCTCGGGCTCCTCCGGCGATCAGGTAGGGGCGGTTGGACCTTCCTAGTCGCGGCGCTTTCTCGGTGCTAGCGACTCCGTGCTAGGTGTTTCCCCCTCACATGGCTGCGGCGCGAGGCCTCACCGATGCCCTTATCTCCTGGTATTTTTCCTTCTCTTGTTTTCCAGGTTCCCGGGGCTTTTCGGCGCCTTCTGCAGGGTCTGTGGCCGTGTCGGCGCCCGTTTGAAAGACGCCCGGGCTTCGCAGCGCGGTTGGCGGCGCAGCGCGTGGTCTCGGCGCCGTTGGTCAGCGCCGCGTTATCTCGTGGCGCGCCCGGTGGTACCGTTGAATCGGTGGCGCCCGTTAGCGGCGTCGTCTGCGATACCGTTGGCGTCGTCCAGCAGCGCCTTGCCGGCGTCGTCCGTGCGCCCGTTCGCGCGTCCGTGGCGTCGTCGATGGCGCCGCGGCGTTCGCGGAGGCGTGCCTCTTGGCGCCGTGCGCCTCCTGATGCAGTCTTCAACCCGTTTTGCCGTCTGGCGCGGCCCTCGAGGACTCTCCTTGTTTTCTGCCATTTCCTCCTCTCCTAATTTTCACTCCTTTCCTGTCCAAACAGTCCTTTCTGGACCATCAGGAGATGATGTTGAGCCTGACCCAGACCTTCGGTTGGGTGATGAAGTGGAGAAACAGGATCTTTCTTTGCTACAGAGCCTGATTGGAGGACCTGTCCTTTAAGTCTCTGTTGAAGAACCTGGGATCCACTCTTTCTCTCCAGACTACAGACATCGATCCTGGGAAGATATTAAGACTCCAGTATCTTCATGCCTGGAGATCCCTACAGTTTGACTCCTCCGATTCAGCCTTCCTTGAGGCGCTGTCTCAAATGGTATGGAATAACCCTGCTCTTATTCCCTCAGTGGCTAAATCCATTGATAAAAGTATTCAGCTCCCAAGGATGTCCCATTTGGCATCCCAAGCCTTGCGGATCCTATTGTAGTCCTGGCAGAGAATGACAAGGTCGTTCTTCCTCAAACTACTACAGCTCGACCTATTAACAAAGAGTCTCGTAAGATTGATACATTAGGTAAGAGAGTCTTTGCTGCCTCCACTCTAAGTATGTGTATTGCCAGTTATCAAGGCTATTTTTCTCAGTATGAGTATATCCTGTGGCACTCTATGAAAAGAATGGTTGAAGCTCTTCCAGATTCGGATTCCAAGTCAGAGCTTCTTCTGACCGTTATTAGAGGTATTGAGGTCCAATAACCAACAGGTCAAAGCCGCCATGGACGCTTGACACTGCTTCTGCTCAGCAGCAGCGAGGTTTGTACTCGGCGCCATTCCTGGCTGCGTGCTTCTGGCTTCACGAATGATGCTCAGCAGCAGGTGATGGCGCTGCCTTTTGATGGCTCCTTTCTTTTTGGCCCTCAGGTGGAGCAAGCCTTAGAGGCCACTCAGAAGACTAGATCGGCCATTAAGTTGGCCAGACCTCCGCCTGCCCCCTCTCGGGGGCATGTGAACAGACGTCAGTTTCATAGTCGTCAGTCCTTTCGAGGCAGAGGCAGGGGAAGCTTCCATAAAAGCCAACCTGCCCAACCTCAAGAAGACGCGCAGAAAGCGCGGGACCTAAAGCTCCCAGCGCTACCTTATAGTCGTTGGCCCAAGTTCCATCCACTCTGCCCGAGTGGAACTTTCTCCTCCGGTGGGAGTGTCTGATGTACTTCTACAACCAGTGGAAGTCCATAACCTCAGACAAATGGGTCCTTGGATAATTCGCGAGGTTATTCTCTCAATTTCTTGGAACCCCCGAATTGTCCTCCCATGGCGACAACCCAGGTTGTCGGCCTCTCAGTCAGACTCCTCACCGCGGAGATCCAGGGCCTTCTGAACAACAGGGCAATAGAACTGGTGCCCCGCATCTACGAAACACAGGGTTCTACTCCATTACTTTCTGGTTCCAAAGAAATCTGGGATGCTCCATTCTAGACCTCAGAAAGTTAAACAAATTCCTCCCAGGGAGAAATTCAAGATGATTTCCCTAGGTACCCTGTTACCCTTGCTGCATCAACACGACTGGCTGGCCTCTCTGGATATGCAGGATGCTTACCAGCATATCCCGTCCACCCGACCACCGCCAAATTCCTCAGGTTTGTAGCTTTGGGTCAGCATTATCAGTTCAGAGTCCTGCCCTTTGGGCTATCCTCGGCGCCCTGAGTTTTACAAAGTGTTGTGCAGTTCTCGTGGCGCATCTCAGGAAATCCGGACTCAGTGTTTCCCTACCTGGACGATTGGCTTCTAGCAAGCCCTTCCGGCCAAGGGACTTTGGAAGCCGTGCAAGCGACTTCTCGTCTTCTCACGTCCATGGGAGTTCTGCTGAATTTGAAAAAATCTCAACTGCAACCCTCCCAGAGCTCCTTTTCATAGGGCGCTTCTAGACACCTCTTCAGCGAAGGCTTTCCTTCCAGAGGACAGAAGACTCGACATCCTTCGTATGGCCCGTTACATCAGGGAGAACCAATCGGTTACAGCTCTCTCGATGCAACGCATGTTGGGTCTCATGGCGTCCTCGGTCTTCACTGTCCCTCTGGCCCGACTGCACATGAGAACCACCCAATGGATGCTCTCCACTCAGTGGTCCCCGACCTCTCACCCCAGTCTTATCCCATCAAGGTGGCGGGCCCCTTGAAGGTCTCTCACCTGGTGGTCTCAAGAAGCAATCTCCTGGAAGGATTCCCTTTGCTCCCCGGATCATCAGATCTCCATCACCACAGATGCATCGCTAATGGGATGGGGAGCTCACTGTCTCTCCTCCACACTCAAGGTGTATGGACTCAGTTGAAACTCATCTCCACATAAATGTCCTGGAGATGAGGCGGTCCTCTATGCAATCCGAGCTCTGAAGGATGTCCTTTGTCACAAGAACATTCTCCTTCAAGCGGACAACAAAGCAGTGATGTATTACATCAACAAGCAAGGCGGTGCTCATTCTTATCCCTTTGCAGGGAAGCAATGAGGGTGTGGGAGTGGTGCTTGGAGCACAAGTCTCTGATTCAAGCGGTTTATCTGCCAGGTATACAAAGCGACCTAGCAGATCACCTCAGCAGAGCGGCAGACCCTCACAGTGGTCTCGATCAACCGTAGCTCGGTCCCTGTTCAAAGTGGGGACTCCAGACCTGGACCTTTTGCATCCCACTCAGCATAAAACTGCCTCTCTTCTGCTCCAGAAATCCAGGGCCTGGCATTTTCTGTCAGGATGCGTTCAGGCTGCGGTGGACAAAGCGCTTTCTTCGCCTTTCCACCACTTCCTCTAATCCAGAGTACTCCTCAAGTTCGAGTCTCAGGGGACCAAGATGATTCTCATTGCTCCTTCCTGGCCTCGGCAACTATGGTTTCCTCTACTCAACAGTATGTTGGCAGCCTCTCGAGACCACTTCCTTTGCAAATCAGTCTTCTGACTCAGGGTTCGTTGGTCCATCCCAACCTGAAATCACTTCACCTTCATGCTTGGCTCCTGAAGAGATAGAAGTGAATCGGTTCAACGTCTCTCGTGGAGTCTCAGACATCCTTCTGGCTGCTCGGAAGCCAGCCACCCAGCGTGCGCTTCCAAATGGAGCGTTTTTCTCTCTGGTGTCAAATCCTCTTGGAATCCCTTTTCCTGTCCTCCTGGCAAGGTTCTGGAGTATCTTTTGGACCTATCAAACTTAGGTCTTCAGTACTCCACAGTTAAAGTTCACCTTAGTGCCATCTCAGCGTTCCATGAGCGGTTTCTTCCTTAACTCTGGCTCAGTTACCTATAGTGAAGAGATTTCTTAAGGGATTCTCCATACCAGACCCCTGTTAGCGTCCAGTTGCAGCCTGGGACATTAACCTGGTGCTGGACATGCTCACTCGGAAGCCTTCGAACCCTTAGCTACCTGTGAGCTAAAATTTCTTACCTGGAAGACTGCCTTCCTGGTGGCCATTACCTCAGCCACAGGGTCTCTGAGATACATGCCTGGTTACGGACCCTCCGTATACTGTATTCCATAAGGACAAGGTAGTTCTCTTACTCATCCTAAATTTCTTCCCAAGGTTGTGTCAGAATTCCATCTGAACCAACCTCTGGTACTTCCGCTTACTTAGCTAATTTCCAAAATGAAGGGCGAGCTCTTCATTCCTTGGATGTTAAGAGAGCCTTGCGGTTCTATTTAGATAGAACCAAGGATGTTGAAGACTCAGCAACTGTTCGTTTCTTTCAGCGACACCCGGCTGGGTCAACCTGTCGCTATTAGATGCATCTCTTCATGGTTAGTGGCATGCCTTCGTCATTGCTATTCCATGGCTCAAGTTAAATTAGAAGGTAGAGTGTCGCTCACTCTACTAGAGCGATCGCGGCATCCCTAGCGGAAGTCGCAATGTTCCAATGCAGATATATACAGCGCCGCTACCTGGAGCTCAGTGCATACTTTGTTAAGCACTATGCACTGGATGTTCATGCCAGGCGACATTCCGCATTCGGCAGAACTATCCTTAATGGGCTTCTATCTTAGACGCGTGAGCTCTGGCTCTCCTGCCGCCCTTTTGGGGGATTATCAGCTTGGTACTCTCCCACTAGTGTGAATGAGTGGTGGAGACTTATGTCCAGGAAGATAGGAAAAGTACGTACCTACGTAATTCTTGATCTTCTTGGGCCAGTCTCACTCATCCTACCTCCTCCCTCCATCCCCCGAGCTCACCGCTGTATTGGTCTTCACTCCCTCAAATCTTTAGGCCGTGAGGACTTCTTTGCTGACCCTTCTTACACGGGTCATACGGACTATCTTATGTCCGTTTTTTAATGTTGGGTTTACCCTTTACGTTAGTTGCGCTGCACCTCCTTGGTAAAAAAGGTACTGAGGCGGTTGGAGGGTCGTCGCCGAGATGGTCATTACCGCTCGAGCCGCTGCTCGCGGCGCCGTGTCTCGCGGCGCCGTCTCTCGCGCCGACCCTCCAGCAAAAAGTTTGCTCCCGATGGGTCTTAGTGCCTCCGGCGCCAATCCCACTAGTGTGAATGGCCCAAGTTCCATCCACTCTGCCCGAGGTGGAACTTTTCCTCCGTGGAGGTCGCCTGATGTACTTCTACAACCAGTGGAAGTCCATAACCTCAGACAATGGGTTCTTCTGGATAATTCGCGAGGGTTACTCTCTCAATTTCTTGAACCCCCGTATGTCCTCCCATACGACAACCCAGGTTGTCGGCCTCTCAGTCAGATCTCTCACCGCTGAGATCCAGGGCCTTCTGAACAACAGGGCAATAGAACTGGTGCCCCGCATTCATGAACACAGGTTCTACTCCCATTACTTTCTGGTTCCAAAGAAATCTGGGGATGTGCGCCCATTCTAGACCTCAGAGTTAAACAAATTCCTCCCTAGGGAGAAATTCAGATGATTTCCTAGGTACCCTGTTACCCTTGCTGCATCAGCACGACTGGTTGGCCTCTGGATATGCAGGATGCTTACCAGCATATCCTCGTCCACCCGACCCCACCGCAAATTCCTCAGGTTTGTAGCTTTGGGTCAGCATTATCAGTTCAGAGTCCTGCCCTTTGGGTATCCTCGGCACGAAGTTTTACAAAGTGTTGTGCAGTTCTCGCGCGCATCTCAGGAAAGTCGGACTCGAGTGTTTCCCTACCTGGACGATTGGCTTCTAGCAAGTCCTTCCGGCCAAGGGACTTGGAAGCGCGCAACCGACTCTCTCGCCTTCACGTCCATGGGAGTTCTGCTGAATTTGAAAAATCTCAACTGCAACCCTCCCAGAGGTCCTTTTCATAGGGACGCTCTAGACACCTCTTCAGCGAAGGCTTTCCTTCCAGAGGACAGAAGACTGGACATCCTTCATATGGCCCTATATCAGGGAGAACCAATCGATTACAGCTCTCTCTGGGATGCAACGCATGTTGGGTCTCATGGCTCTCTGTCTTCACTGTCCCTCTGGCCCGACTGCATGAGAACCACCCAGTGGATGCTCTCCACTCAGTGGTCCCCGACCCTCACCCCAGTCTTATCCCATCAAGTGACGGAGCCCTCTCGGTCTCTCACCTGGTGGTCTCAAGAGAGCAATCTCCTGGAAGGATTCCCTTTGCTCCTCGGATCATCAGATCTCCATCACCACAGATGCATCGCTAATGGGATGGGGAGCTCACTGTCTCTCCCTCCACACTCAAGGTGTATGGACTCAGTTCAAACTCATCTCCACATAAATGTCCTGAGATGAGCGGTCCTCTATGCAATCCGAGCTCTGAAGGATGTCCTTGTCACAAGAACATTCTCCTTCAAACGGACAACAAAGCAGTGATGTATTACATCAACAAGGCGTGGCAAGCTCATTCTTATCCCTTTGCAGGGAAGCAATGAGGGTGGGAGTGGGTGCTGGAGCACAAGTCTCTGATCTGAAGCGGTTTATCTGCCAGGTATAAACAACGACTCCAGGATCACCCAGCAGAACGGAGGCAGACCTCACGAAGTGGTCTCTCGATCCAGCCGTAGCTCGGGTCCTGTTCAAAGAGTGGGACTCCAGACCTGGACCTTTTGGCATCCCCACTCAACGCAAAACTGCTCTCTCTTCTGCTCCAGAAACCAGGGCCTGGCATTTTCTGTCAGGATGCGCTCAGGCTGCGGGACAAAAACGCTTTCACGCCTTCTTCCACCACTTCTCTAATCCAGGAGTACTCTCAAGTTCGAGTCTCAGGGACCAAGATGATTCTCATTGCTCCTTCCTGGCCTCGCAACTATGGTTTCTCTACTCAACAGTATGTTGGCAGCCTCTCCAGACCACTTCCTTTGCAAATCAGTCTTCTGACTCGGGTTCGTTGGTCTATCCAACCTGAAATCACTTCACCTTCATGCTTGGCCCCTGAAGAGATGAAGTGAATCGTTCAACGCTTCCTCTCAGAGTCTCAGACATCCTTCTGGCTGCCCGGAAGCCAGCCACTCGAAAAACGTACGCCTCCAAATGGAAACGTTTCTCTCTGGTGTCAAAATCCTCTGGAACTCCTTTTCCTGTCCTCCTGGCAAGGTTCTGGAGTATCTTTGGACCCATCAAACTTAGGTCTTCAATACTCCACAGTTAAAAGTTCACCTTAGTGCCATCTCAGCTCCATGAGCCGGTTTCTTCCTTAACTCTGGCTCAGTTACCTTGGTGAAAGAGATTTCAAGGATTCTCCATACCAGACCCCTGTTAAGCGTCCAGTTGCAGCCTGGGACATTAACCTGGTGCTGGACATGCTCACCGGAAGCCTTTCAACCCTTAGCTACCTGTGAGCTAAAATTTCTACCTGGAAGACGCTTCCTGGTGGCCATTACCTCAGCCCGCAGGGTCTCTTGAGATACATGCACTGGTTAGGACCCTCCGTGTACATTGTATTCCATAAGGACAAGGTATCTGCACTCATCTTAAATTTCTTCCAAGGTTGTGTCAGAATTCCATCTGAACCAACCTCTGGTACTTTCCTGCCATTTCGCTAATTTCCAAAATGAAGGAACGAAGCTCTTCATTCCTTGGATGTTAAGAGAGCCTTGTGTTCTATTTAGATAGAACCAAGGATGTTGTAAGACTCAGCAACTGTTCGTTTCTTTTCAGCGACACCGCTGGGTCAACCTGTCGCTATTAGATGTATCTCTTCATGGTTAGTGGCATGCCTTCGCCATTGCTATTCCATGGCTCAAGTTAAATTAGAAGGAGAGTAACTCACCTACTAGGGCGGTCATGCATCCCTAGCGGAAATTGCAATGTTCCAATTGCAGATATATGCAACGCCGCTACCTGGAGCTCAGTGCATACTGTTACACTATGCACTGGATGTTCATGCCAGGCTAGTATCCGCATTCGGCAGAACTATCTCCTTAATGGGCTTCTATCTAGACGCGTGGAGCCTGGCTTTCCTGTCACTTTGGGGATTATCAGCTTGGTACCTCCCACTAGTGTGAATGAGTGGTGGAGACTTATGTCCAGGAAGATAGAAGATTACGTATCACCTGATTCTTGATCTTCTTGGACGAGTCTCCACCACTCATTCACACGCCTCACCTCCATCCCCCGAGCTCATCACGGCCATTCTCACCCTCAAATCTTTAGGCCGTGAGGATTCTTTGCTGACCCTTCTACACGGGTCATAATGGACTATCTTATGTCCGCTTTTTAATGTTGGGTTTACCTTTCGTTGGTTGCGCTGCACCTCCTTGGTAAAAAGGTACTGAGGCGGTTGGAGGGTCGCCGCCGAGATGGTCATTACCGCTGAGCTGCGCTGCTCGCGGGCGCCAAGGTCTCAAGGCGCTCGCTCGCCGACCCTCCAGCAAAAGTTTGCCCTCATGGGTCTTAGTGCCTCCGGCGCCAATCCCACTAGTGTGAATGAGTGGTGGAGACTCGTCCAAGAAGATCAAGAATTACGGTAGGTACGTAATTTTCCTATCTTTACTCTTGTGTTTTTCTATATCTGTGGCACCAACGGGGCAATCCTATACAGAGAAACAAGTACAGCAAATCAAGTAGTGTGGAAGCTCAATTGCAGCCTAAACAAATAAGGGATGTTACTGATATCCGATATTTCTGCATGGATGCTCAAAAATCTAACTCCAGGATCCCACTTTGAAGTCCGTAAGGACTCTAGAGAACAGACAGCCACTTCTTGGAACCAACCGTCTGCTTGATAGTCCCAGCTAAGGATCTGAAAATAACTTAGTCTGGTCCTCATCCCACCCCTTCCCTGACTCTGCAGCACAACAAGGAGTCACATGGAGGGTAAAGGCAAGAGAACTGAGTAAAGGTAACTTAAAAAATATATATATTGTGTCGGTTGTCTTCTACTGATTGTGTAATGCCAATGGCGGTGGGACAATAGTTTAACCAGGCCACCAGAACTTGACACCCCCCACAACATTATAGTTAGACATCTCAACAGGTTGGGGATAATGAGGGTAATACCCACAGCACTGGATAGCTCGTTTAAAATTGTTGACATTCAGACCATTGTCATTAAATAGTTTCCCTAATGGTTTGATGTGTGCAAAAGAGGGGACAGGATCTCAAATCCCCCCTCATAAGGCAATAGGGGTGCCAGGGCAGCAAATCAGGGAAGAGGAAATGTAGCATTCTGTCATCACATGTTTCCATCAGGGCATGATCCTCTATGAATTGAGCTCCTTAGGGTCGGTATTGTGGGAGGTGAATCAGTATATATGAGGTTTATACTCAGGTTCATTTCTAAGGGGGGGTTGCTTCCTGTGATGGGTGCTCAGGGGGTCAACACAACGCCATCTTGTTATATGATAATGTTATTTTCCTGCCCCTCATCCCCCAGCTCACACACATGAGCTGAGATGTTCAGGCTGGACTTCAGTGACATCACCCAGTACTGTCATGCTACACAGCCTGGTTGACCAAAGACAGTATATTGGGTTGACCTGCCACCGTCCCCCACATAGCGGATTCTCAGACCCCTTCCTCTTAGCACATCAGCCAGAAACTACAGGAGTCACCAGCCAAGAGATCACAGTAGTAAGGACCATTGGTATCCATGTTCAAGTGACAACCCCCCTCCCTCCTATTAATGGTACAGGCCTGCCCATCTTTCAGAGGTATAAAGCCCCCGAATGGGACAGCCAGTGAAACCACGCTTTCAAGCCAACCTTCCCCCTGTCCCTTATAATTGACAAATTTGCATAGCTCCCTTTTAAAAACGGATATGGTAACTTTAATTACCCAATCCAGTTTGTAAACCCACGGCATCAACTAGATATCCTAGGGGTGATCGCATCATTAGATCTAAATCATCCCAACTGCAAACTCTTTCCCCGTTCTTTCCACTATAATGGAAATTATGGCCCCATATGACATAATAATGTTTTGGTATAGTAAAGCACAGCGTGGAGTATAAAGGGGTACAATCTAGTGCCATAAACAGTTCTTCCATCACTCTACATGTCTCATTAAGACCCCACATAGATTAAGCCCCTTGTTGCCCAATTCATTGTGACAGGCTCTGCCAGTGTGGGATATTATGTTCTGTAATACTTCTGAAAGGGGAGAGTCATAGATATCAAAGGAGCTGGAGGTTTCAGCCACAATATCCCAAATGTATGTGCTGTAATTTACCTGCCTGCCCACCCATCGCCCACAAGTTTGGAGAGGACCGCATTGAATAGACTTCACAATTGTCACCCAGCAATGTCAGTATTCGTAGGCTGGATAGAAAGACATGATGAGGTGGGTTAGCCCGCCACAGCCTTCTCACAAAACAGAATTTTGGCCCCCTGCCTCTTCACTCAAACCAGCGATGACCAGAGCAGGCATTACCCGCTCACCTCGGAGGGCTGGCATAACCCAAACATGAAGGGTAGCTAAATCCCCAGACTAGTGGGGTCAAGGGACCGCAGTCAGGAAAATCTGTGGTTACCCCACTTGAGGTACAGCCCTCCCCACTCATGATAACTGATTAGAACCGCCCATCCCCCTGAACCAACAAGCCCACGAAAAATGCCAACTAAACTGAGTCTTTGGGAACTGCCGCTCCCTGCCCCTTGCAACTGACAGCACGCAATGGCATTACTCTACTACTACAGAAACATTTACTGAGTTTTTAAAGGGCAACCAAAACTCCCCTGGAGGTGATCATGCCTTAAATGTACACACAAGAACAGTAGCCGTAACCAACGGTATTCCCACTCCCTGAACCATCCAATCCCTTTTTCATACATTGTATAGCCCCAATAAATTACATCAATGACTGTAGGCAGTCCAGCATATTTAGGGGAGCAACAAGTGAATGTCCTGTACAGGGTCAAGGGGGATTAACTGAATGCCTTAGCAGGGTACAAGAGCGCCACTGTTACCTGCACTATCAAGGGGTAATACAGTGTGGGCAGAGCTTGCTCGTGGGCCCAGAGAAGCAGATGAAGCAGATGATGTAACAGAGACTGGTCCTCTAAAATTGGGCATGCCAGCCAGAGGCAGAGCTGCCACATCTGTGAACGGGACACACAAATCGAAGGACTTCACATCAAGCTGCCATGAAAGTCACAAAATCAATGACAGATCGACAGCCAGTCATGTAAGTTAAATATTTAATTTGGAATATTTCTGAGGCATGCACATCGGAACAAAAGTGGAAAGCGAACTTATGGGACCAGACTTAAGATTTTAGAATTGACAACAATAGGTATAACTCTCAGGTAGCAGATGCCCCTCCCACCCCACCCCCCATACCCCGAGTAACTTGTTTTTTCAAAAGGTTTTAACTTGCAGCATTCTCTTAAGCACAGAAACTTGAACCCTACACTCAGACATTTCCCAGTGTGAACCCGCCAGATATGTGTTGGTTATGGTACTGCAGATAAGGGCCCCCCCATTGTTATGAGACGGTCATTTCAACTTGCCTTGAGCTTTGATCTTTGTATTTGATGATGTCTCCCTCATTCTGAGGGTCACCTCCCACTACTGTTTCCCCCTTTTAAACTACAGAAACATTAAAGAGTAGTCCCGGCTGTCTCTCCCCCCGGAAAACTTCTCAAACTCAGTAAAACGATCCTTCTGTCACTTTGAAATGTAAATACATGCGCCATAAAATGCGGGCTATAGATGCATACACTGCATTCTACATTGTCATGATTATGTGACTGGCTGTTTGCTGTTTAAATTCTGCCTCTGAAACTGCACACTTCACAACTTAAATCAGAAGATTCAGTGCAATACATGCTGTACAAATGGCAAAAAAAAAAAAAAAAATGTGACGGGTGCTGGAAAATAAGTTCTCACAGCCCAGATCTTTAATGGCTGCACTATGTGACACTTTTACATCATTTAGTTGTATTACCTACTCTGACCAATTTATTTATTTATTTATCTTGTTTTTGTTAACTGGGTAGGTGTACTAGACAAAGGCATTCCCTTTTTTCAGGCACGACCTGGGAGCGTTGAATACAGCAACCAAGATACATTAAATGGTGACACAAACTGTTAACATTTAACACGTCAGTTGCTGTATGTAACGCTCCCGGGTTGTGCCTGAAAAAAGGGAATGCCTTTGTCTAGTGCACCTACCCAGTTAACAAAAACTAAATAAACAAACAAAAGGATCAGAGTGCTTGGAGGGGCCAGGAGAGAGATGCTATCCATCGGGACCGGAATATGATTGGGGAATTGCTTCACACAGTGATCATAACTTTGGAGAGAGACTGTTAACTATATTGACCTTAATTTTAGGTATCTCAACATAAGCGAACCTGCTAAACAAAATATGCGGAACACATTCACAAGTGAAAACAGTACTAGTAGTGTATTGTTCTATATGATGATGTAAAAGTCTGCTAGAAATATTACCAAAAAAGTGACAGTTTGATATATATTTGTTAAATGCTATTGGAATATATCTGTTTGCCCCTGTAAAAAGTAAATTAACACCTCCAATAATTTTTAATATTCCTTTTCATATTAACAGCTTCAAAAACATCTTAATTTTTATACAGAAAAGCAGTCCTTATAGTTGTAACTAGCGCTGCAATAATTAGACCATAATCACGTACCCTGGCACTTCTTATTGCTGACAATGCGCTAGCTTTAAAAATGATACTAGAGCAGACAGCTAACTCACCAAAAAGTACTGTTTGCTACACATTTTTGCATCCCTTCACATAAATATTTTTACTCTAATAAATATACGACAAGCTCGGTGTTTTGAAATAAATGCAGTTAAAATTGTTATATAGGTGTGCTTACTGATCTCTGTAAGTGTGTAATATTTTTAACAGGGAATACTGTAAGTTGTCCAAGGAAATCAGGGGAAATACATTTTTGTGCTTGTTTTTTTTTTTTGTTCGTTTTTTCAAAGATGTTATGTCCTTACAAAATTTAAAGAAAAAAAACCAGCGTGCTGCAGGCGCTCGAATCTGTACAAAATGTCTGGCAAGTTACTAAGAGAAGCATTTGGTTGTCGGGGAAACTGCTTGTGGGGCTGACACTGTCACCGATAGCGCGCTCTTTCTCTCTCATATTATTGACGTGCTTATAGGAAAATGGGAAAGTTTGTTACAAGCCCCAATAACATTAGCACAACAGATGTTTTACAAGGTTGGAGCTGAATGATTAAAGTGGCTGGTGAGTTAAGGAATAGTAGGGGTTTGAGGGGGTTCTTTAGAGTGTGGAAAAAATATTTTGTGCTTACTGGTTTGTGCCAGAAATAATACACAAAAATCTGTAGTATTAAATAATTCAGCTGCTGTGTCCGGGACTCTTCAGTATTGCTGCAGTTTGTAGGGCAGGGTGAGAGATGCATATTGTGATTCAGCCATCAAGATCGATAGTTTATGCTACTATACCAGGCTGACAAAGACATTATGGAGTTTACAGTATACCTGTTGCCTCCTTTGGATGAAGAACATAGTGCAGCGTGCAGTGTTTTCATTCTTCAAGCTTGGGATGAGACAATTAACATTTTATGATAGGAGTGCAAAAAAATTATTTTGACCACAATAAATACACAACCCTTCCCCCAGGTACAGTGACAGATAGTGTATTGGGACATTCTTCATTTATTTAAAACAAAAAAGTCTGGTTCCAAACATCATACCCCTTTAAGTAGTGTGTCCTTTTGTGAGGAAGGGGTCAGCTAGAGGGAAAGCTAAAGAAACAGGAGGTCACAGATTTAGGTCTCACCATAACAGTAAAAAAAAAAAAAATACCTAAAAAAAACCTCAAGTAATTTAAATCATCATTTCAGCTGTGCACTATACCCTTCAAGCTTGGAATTGCATTGTTGGAAACAGCAAACACAGGCTACTAGGAAGAAAAAACCTTTTTAAAAGTAACTGATCTGTACCCTGTTTTTAGCTAGCAACTCCCCCTCTCCCCAAAAGGTTTTAGCTGTACAGAGTGCTTATTCCCCACCATGTCATCGGTATCCTAAAAGGTATTACTGTACCAATATTTCAATGCAGCAGTATGTTAGTCGACAAAGAATGTGATCATACCACATGTATTTCGGACATCCTTAGATTCATGCTGGGCTCATTTTTTGTTTTCTCAAATACTGCTAAAACAGCCTTTGCAGCCACTTTTGTAATTAATGATTTATGTAATTAAAAAAATGACTGCCTCTCCTAATTTAAAAAAAAGTCTCATCTGTTGAACCTACATGCTAAAATCATAATGTGGCTGTAGTGGGATGGTGTTACCGTATGCTTCTGATGGTAGACAGCACAACACATTACCAAGATATTTAATTTTTTGTTGGGGGGCATTTATTTCACAGGATCCAGTATCTTGGAAAATTAATGAAAGAAAACAAAAAGAACATGGGGAATCTTGATATTTTTGCCAGACAAACATTGCTGAAAATGAATTGGTCACTAACAAATACTGCTGCTTTAAAATGGATTTTACACCGTGCAGTACCAGTTGCCTCATTTGGATGAAGAGCAACATGCAGCATGCAGTGTTAAATGCTTGTACAGATTTTAAAGAACCAGACAGAGAGACTCAATTCGACTTATACAGGCGGCTAGCCCGACATAGGCCTAACAGAATCCAAAACTGCAAACCTACTAAAATTGAACCAAATTAAGATTCTGGTGATATTTTTTTTATTAAGCGCTGTGCTGCATCCAGGTGCCAGTGGAGGGTTATGTGGTTTGTATTTTAGTGCAATCGGGACGGAGACCTGAAGTTTAAAAGAAACAATTGTCCAGCAGTTTTTATATACCAGGTAGGTGCCCCAAACAGAATCCAGAATTGCAGAGGCATTTGAGACCATGCAGTCAGTACAAAAATATTGAACGTTTTATTGTTCGGTAGCAAGTAGCAGCAGGGCTCAAAAACAAATCCAAATTGTGGAAAGCAGAGTAAACCTTGGCCAGAAATAACACATGCATACACCTTTTCAGGTCTAGTACTGCATATAATGACTACAAACTGTAACTTTTTGGGCCATCAGGGAAGGTCCTCTTTATGGGCTTGGCACATTTGCACCCCCTACATAGGGAACTGGTGCCAGCATGAGACCTAAATGTGTGCATAGCTAAACTCATGGGGCCTCTCTTTGAGCCCATGTCTTCTGCTCATTTGAAATGTCACCTGGAAAACAGTTTTCCTGGTGGCAGTGACTTCTGCAAGAAGAATCAGTGAGCTTCAGGCTCTCTGCATTGAACAAGACTACATCTCATTCCACAGGGATAAGGTGGGCCTGAGAACGAACAGGAAATTTCTCCCTAAAGTAGTCTCTAATGTCCACCTGGATCAAACCATTACCCAACCTGTCTTTTTCACTGAGCAGTCTACCTCCGGTGAAAGGAGACTCCACAGTCTGGATGTCAAGAGAGCTCTTAGCTTCTATATGACCGCCACTAAGGACCGTAGGCAGGACAGAAAACAGCTATTCCTGACTTATGGGGATGTGGGAAAGAGTAATCCAGCATCAGAATGGTCCATTTCTCAATAGATAATATAGTGTATCCAGTTTAGTTACACTAAGGCTGGAAAGGAACCCCCAACAGAGTTGAGGGCCCATTCTACAAGGAGCACAGCTGCTACCTTAGCAGCTGCCAGGGATGTTCCATTAGTGGACATCTGTAAAGCAGCTACCTGGAAAACAGTACAC
Organism: Neoceratodus forsteri; assembly: GCA_016271365.2. NCBI lineage: Eukaryota > Metazoa > Chordata > Ceratodontiformes > Ceratodontidae > Neoceratodus > Neoceratodus forsteri. Next base: position 1,434,923,993 of record CM057453.1, read on the forward strand.
ACCTTTACAAAGCATTACAATCTGGACATCCAGTCCAGGGGTGATGCTAGGTTCAGCACAGCAGTCCTGCAGAGTCTGTTTCCAAAATGAGGTTCTGTGCCCACCTCCAAATGTATTGCTTCATAGTCTACAGAAGCTATGAATACCTGAGTATTACTGGGGTAGAAGAAAAAATTACTTACCACAGTAATGTTGTTTCTTCCCAGTGATACTCGGGTATTCAGAACATCCCACCCTTCCTCCCCTTCTAGAACCAGTAGCCTCTGCACTTCTGAATACTGTACGCTAAGGGGTATGAGTGCCACTCCCTGGCACTGTGTTTTCTAACTATTTCATAGTATTTTCCCACTTTTTCAGGTGATTATGACATTTTTGGGGTACCTTTTAAGGTTTTACCCTCCAGTTGGAGGGTTTATTTGGGGGTTTATAGGTTTAATTATCATTATTATTATTGTTATAATTTAATATAATTAGTCCGGGGGCTTGCCTTTCCAGGCATCCAGGAAGTCTGAGAGGTTTAGAACTAAGGCAGTTAGTTCAAGGCAGCATTTAAAAAGTTGTCACATGCAAAAGGTTCCATCATTTGCATGTGTTCCATTCTCTCCGGGCAGTTCTGTCTTAAAGGATCACTGCAGAAGTTCTGAATACCCGACTATCACTGGGAAGAACCAACATTACTATGGTAAGTAATTTTTTCTTCTGGTTCTCTTGAGTGCTTTGTTTATAGTCTTATAGGTCACCAGCCTTTTATGATTTGTTTCAGGGTAAAGGAGGTGCCAAGACCCTGATGAACACCATCATGCAGCTAAGAAAAATATGCAACCATCCCTATATGTTCCAACACATTGAGGTAATAAAATACCTTTGTTGACTCTCTTGTCTTCAGCAAAAGTTAACTAAAACATGAGCCCATCAGCTCAAGAAGATGTAGGTGATCTTCCCTTGTCAGTCTTCACCATTCATTACTGCTTGGGTTAGTGGCGGAGGCGCGCACCCGCTACGGGAGATTTTTTTTTTTGGAGTCGGCTCATAGGCACCACCAGAGAGCAACGCACTGCATCGCGCCAGGCGCCATTAGGTGCCACAGACTCCTCCTCCATCTCAGTTTTGTTTCTCCCGCCGTTGAGGCTGCACCTGCTGCGCGGTGGAATTAACAGTATGCCACTAGGCCTAGTTGTCGTTCGTCGATGCCGTATTTCAGACTTCTCCTTCATCCTGCCTTTTTCTTGACGTTGTCACTGGTAAGACCGTTCTGTTTTTTTCTCTATTATATGACGCCGCCGAGAGCTGTGCTTTTTTGCCTTAATTGTTTAGCATCATGTCAGGTTCAGGGCAAAGCGCCAGTCGAAGGCGGGCCACACCCCTATGCGTCGGTGCTCCTGTAGCCGGCATTTTTCCGTCATGGACTGGCATGATGTTTGTCTCCGTTGTCTGGGACCCAACCATAATATGGATGCATACGATGCCTGTTTCTCGATGGACCATCGTGTCCTGGAAGTCCGCGCGTTCAAGATCGGCAAGGCTCCGCCGACTTTCAGGGGACGGCGCCGCTCCAGGGATTCCCAGGTAAGGTCTCTAGACCCTTCCTCCGGGTCCCCTCTCAGGCCTATACGGTCTGGAGAGGAGGAGGCCTCTTTCGCGGTGTCGGAGGAACACCGGGTTCCCTCCCGGGGTCGCGGTGGAGACACCGCCGCGGCAGTCACCTCCTCAGAGGTGCAGGCTCCCCCAGTGTCGAGGCCCAGGTCTGCTGGGCCCGGCATTGGTGGACCCTCGACGCCGCCTTCCGGCACATTCGGATCTAAGCGCGATGGTCGAGGTGGCGCCGTGGGCGGTCGGCTCTTCTAAGCGGCGTCGGGTCCGGCGAGGAAGCCTGTGTGTGAGTCTGGCCAGCGCCATTGAGAGTCAGGGCGGGTTTCAGCATTGCGGGGGTCAGGGTGTCCGCGCCACGCTGGCACCGCGCCTGTTCACGGTGCCGTTTCACTGAAGACTCCGGGGTGGCCAGTATTGTGGTTCAGCTGGTCTCTTCCTCCTTGGAGGAGGATGATTCGGATGTGGACCCATCCTGGCACCCTGACTCTTCGGGACAGTGTCTCCAGTGAGACGAGGTGCTAGGCGGCCCAGCACGCCTATTCCTCTGTCTCCTCTGCTGTCCTTCCCTGAGGCCTCCCAGGCTGGGGGTGGTCTGGAGTCCCTGGAGGGGGATGGCGTGGAGGCAGAGGGAGGGGCTCTCCCTCCTGGAGGGGTTGTGGCAGCTGCCGATCCCGGTGCTGCTGCACTCCTCGGGGTGGGGTGTCGCTGGGGTCAAGGAGGAGGGCGTTCTCAGAGTCCGGGGGGTCGAGAGACCAGGTTGAGGCACCTTGGTCTTCACCTGCCACCCTGGAGTGGAGCGCCGGGCCCTGTCTTTCCCTTTCGAGCTCCAGGGACCCTTCTGTTGGTGTTGCTGTGGGCTGCCCTTCTGGACCCATGCAGCCCCGGGTTCGTCACAGTGGAGGATCCCCATCTAGGCTTTTCCAGGCTTCGCATCCGCAGGGTTCCGTTCTGCGACCTGGTTTGTTGTCCGGGATCCCGTCAGCTCGGGCCCTGTTTTCCGGATTTCAGAGCCTCCGCAGAGGACAGTTGCTTCACTGGAGGTACCCCTCTCCATTCCTCTGCAGCCACCCCCCTTCTCTCCCAGGCCATGTCGGTCCTATGGGCCCGTTATCCTGGGGGACGTTCAGAGGCTCTGCGGCGGCCTTCCCCTCATACATTAGGTATATGCATGAGCAGGTGTTTCGCCTATCCCCACCGCCGCAGGAGTCCTCTGGACATTCGCGCTCTCCATCATCCTCGTCCCCCTCTTCTTCGGAGGGAGAGGAATCCGCTTCTCATCTCTCCTTCGATGCTGATTTCACTGAATATTAGCGATTCCTTTCAAGGATGGTGAGGGATCTTCGCGTATCTTTTGTTAGGAGAGACAATATCAAACGGCAGACGCATGAATTCCTCAGTGAATTCAGTGCCCAGCATTTGGTGATACTGTCCTGGCCTATTCCCTTCCAGGAGGCGTCTATCCGTTCCTGGCAGTCGCCAGCCGCCCTTTCTCCAGCCCCGGCAGACTGCAGAAGAAGGTATTGTGCCCCATTGGAGTCTCTAGGTACTCTCCCCAACCCGCCTTCGAGATTGGCATACCTAGAAATTCCCTCCGGGCGCCGCCGTCTGGTGCACGACCGTCCACGAGACTCAGATTCCCTACAATTTGACCGGTGGGGGCGAAGAGTGTTCTCTTCCTCTCGTGCGATGTTATGCATTGCATCACATCAGGCTCACCATGCTGCCTACAATAGGCATTTGTGGTCGATGCTCTCCCAAGTCTTTGAATCAATCCCTGATATGGAGCAATCCAGACAAGCTATTGCCCTCTCTGCTGTAGGCCTGGAGCTGGCAAGACAGCAAGCAAGGGCATCTTACGACGCCAATGAGGTGGCTTCCAGGCTTGCAGGGACAGCGATCTGTATTAGACGGATGGCATGGCTTCGTCTATCAAGGTTGTCACACCTGGCCCGGCGTAGGGTGATTCGCTCCACTTTCCGAGGGACCCGTCCTTTTTCCTCCAGAGCTAGGAGACTTCTGCAGGGGCTTCCTCCGTCTCCCCGTCCTCGGGGGACACTTCCTAACTCTCCTCCACCATAGGCTTCTCACCTGATTAGCCCAGGGTCTTCCCCTCCTCTTTCCCATCAACAGGAGGCTGGGGGTCTTGTTCCCTCAGGGTTCCTATTATCTCCACCCTTGTGGGGGGGGAGAGCTCGGTACTCACCCAAGCAGTAATTAATGGTGAAGATTGAAAAGAGAAGATATGAAAATGACGTACCTACCGTAATTCTTGATCTTCTCTTGTATCTTCACCATTCATCTGATACCCGCCCACCTTCCCTTCAGTGGCCTCCTACTCCGGCGTCTCCCCCTTCCCTTCTCATTCTTCTCCTTTCCTCTTTGGCCTTTATGCCAAAAAAACAAACAACCCTATCCTGGTTTCCGTTCTTCTATGGGCAGATCTTTTTTCCTCAAGGTAAAGGGGAACGAGCAGGACCTTTTTCCTATCCTGAGGGAACTCTTTCTGACTGCCCCTAGGGTGACCTCTTGGCTCCTTAGCCATGTTGTTCAGTTCACAGCTGAAGAGACCATCCCTCTATGGCTTGGCCTCAAATTTCAGGTTCCTTCGGGCAGGCATCATATAATTGTCAACTTCTTCTGGTTGGTGCTTCTGCACTTTTTAACCTTGAACTGTTGTCCTTGCCTTGCCTTCAGGGAGTCCAATTGAGTTCCCACTCTATCCTTCATATAAAACTGCCTTTTATAGGGCCTAACCTCTTCCCACACACTCCGGTGTTAGCACTTAACATGGTGCTAAGGGGCTTACCCCCCTCATAGTTGGGCTCTCTCCTTCTGGAACAGATTTCTGCCTGGGCAGTCTGTGAGCTCTCAGCTAGAGTGTAGGGGGGTTGGGATGATGAGAAGTTAGAGAGTCTGCCCTTTGTGTCCAATTGATATAAACGGTTCAGTGGAACCTTCTCTCACTCCTATCAGGAGGGATTCTTGCTCCCTTGTTTTTGGCTCCGAGCTTATAACCCTCTCAACCAATGTATTTATGGGCAGTGTTCTCCCCTCTCAGCATCCCTCCTTTTTTCTTCTCTTTCTCCTTCTTCTTCTTTTTCCTTTTCTCTTTACCTGTTCCTCCCTTAGAGCCGCCCCAGAAGGGAGGCCCTGCGGTTCCTTAGGGTAGGTATTCCTCCTCTTCTATCTGTCCTCTACCGGCTTATTCCTTCTTCAGTTTATATCCTTTTCTTTTCCTGTCCCTCAGCTCTCTTACTTCACTCTTCCTTTTTTTCCTTTACCCTTTATTTCGCCTCTCCGGCTACCAGAACTGAGATGGAAGAGGAGTGTGCGGCACCTAACGGCCGCCCCTCGCGCATGACGCAGTGCGTCGCTCTAGTGGGCGGCACCATTGGAGCCGACTCAAAAAAAAAAAATCTCCCGTAGCGGGTGCGTGCCTCCTGCACTAACCCAAGCAGTAATGAATGGTGAAGGTACAAGAGAAGATCAAGAATTACGGTAGGTACGTAATTTTCATTTTTATTCTCTTCAAAGTTTGTTTTTCTTTCTTTTCCATAATACTATGGAAATAGTGAAATGAAAAACCTTGATCGTAAGTAATGACAAGATCTTGAATACAGCAAGGCTATGCATTGTAAATCACTTATCTTTGCTCAGTCAATCAGGTAACAGGGTTACCAAACATCCCATTGCATCCTGTTCTTCTGCAAATGTCACGTTATGTACAGAACCTCTTAAAGGAAAATCCTCTCTCTGTTGTTAATTGGAAAAATGCAGTTGGTCCTGTTCAACAGAAAGGAGTTTCAAACATGAAATGCTTAACATAAGGTTATCTTTTTGGTGTAAGGAGCAGGGTCACCATATGCAGTCACTAGGAACTGGTGCTATTTGTCTACATGACAAAACTTGCCAGTCCCTTAACTTATTCCCAGTTTTGCCATACACAAACGGAGTCGTAAACCGTCCCTTTATGGTCACACAGCACACTGCGACCATGCTGCAAAGGAGACGCTGGTCGCCATGCAAATGACCCACAATGCCATGTTCAAAGAATGGCCACCCCTCCCCCCCCCCATATCCAAGCAGTAACTAAGTTTTACAACACCCACTGCCTATAGAATTAATACAGGATGGCAGAAGGGGCATCAGAACTTTGCTACAGCTGAGGATGAGGATAGTGGGGGACGTAGCTTGGAGAGGAAACTGACTCATCAGAGCATATCATAATAGAATGGGGCTTAGAGAGGGGATGCAGTGGATGCCAAGGACTTGTGTTGCTCCGTCAGACAGGTGGGGGCATTGGATGACCAGAAGCTGGACCAGAGGACGCAGAAAAATAAATTGTGTGCCATCTCCGGAGTGGACCCTGAGGTAAGTGTCTGTGTTGGACCATGGCCCTGGAGCTCTAGGCATGACATAGCACCATGCAGCTGGAGCTGTGACATGCCCAGAACTTCATAGGTGACACTGTCCAGTATGTTTGTGGTTGTTTACCCCTGTCTGCACCGACAAATATCTGGCAGCCATATTTGCATTGTGACCTAGTCATGTGGGAGACCCCCTTCCCAATAGAGGCTAAGTTTTCCTTTCGTATGTGGCCATCCCAAATCTTCTTCAAGGATATCTCTTCTATTAGGCCACACCTTTGGAACGGTACCCTAATCAGTGCTAGGACATCATGGAAACTTTTGCTAGTCGGGGGGCCTCCCACAACGATGTCATGCATCAGCATCTGTATAAACATGGGCGGCTCCATTACTCCTCAGTTCTTTTACCGCCATCGATCATACTCGTCAGACCTGCTGAAAGAAGCATCATCAAATAGCCAATGCCATTTATTCTTTATTTCAACAAAGTGTTTTTCGTCATCTCTGCATGCTGCCAGAATCGAAAGTGGCTTTATTTCAGTACTGTAAGTGCAGAGAAAAAATTTATAAAGAAGATACACACACAGTTTGTGTGTGCTGTTTGGGCCTGTCTCACAACATGAGGACTTGTGAGATCTGCCACAGCTTCTACCTAGCAACAAGGCAACTTTGTAAGAAAGCTCTTGAAAATGTCCTTCTCCAAAAAGCCTTAGCAGCCATGGAGAAGGAGCTAGGCCCAAAGTCAATGCTGCCATCCATATCAGCTGAGACACGGCCACTGATGTCGAAGGACTGGAACAAGGAAAGTTTGTTGTCATGGCCTTCCTTGGGCCATAAGCATAAGCACAGAGGCAAAGAGAAGTCTGCTTCTCCAGTGAGAGCCTGGTCACTGTTGAGACAAGGTAATTCTACAGCGTCATCGCCAGCTGGAGCTGCGTTGCCAATAGCCCCCCCCCCCCACTGTCGCTGAGACACCAAGGTGGGGATCTAGCTAAGGCATGGACAGTATGACACCATCGTTGTCGGGCCAAGTCCTGTCAACTATACAAGCAGTCACAGCCCCTGGCTAGGGCATCATCAACTCTCAAGCTGTGCTGGTGTCGTTTTCAGAGATGATTGGATGCATTCGGCTGGCTTACCTATGCAGGCTGTTATCCTGTTGATGAGGCCAGTGGGCACTTCAAACTCATGGGTGGCTTCTTGCAGCACACAGCAAATTCTTCCCTCTCAGCCATCGCCATTATCTCTGGACCTTTAGTGGCATAATCCTGACCTCATGGTATTAGAGAAGGATTAGGAGGGAAAACATTATGTAGTACCTTGATCTTCCAAGAATAAGTCTTCAACATTCATCACTGGTGGATCTGTGCTGGAGGTACCAGGACCCCTTGGGAGTATATGCCTTTAAAAGCTTTGGAGGCAGGGGGGCTGACATCTCAGATGGTTCTACCCACGAGATGGATGTATAATGTGGCACTCGTGGACTGGCCAGTAACCGACGAAGGCCCCCCTTGCCTCCTCAGTTCATCCCGCTGTCAAGGATGGTACTGTGTGAGAAGGTTCATCATTTTCTAGTGCATCATGGCGTTCAGTGCTGTTCATCGACACTAGCTCAACACCATATAGGTTTTCCGACCTTTCGTTGCCACCTTTTCTTTTCCTATCATCTTATACAGTGCTGAACTCTTCTTTTGCTAGTTTTTATTATTTTCTGTGAGTTGATCACATCCGAATCCCAGGGCAAGAAACAAGAAAACTGACATGAAAGCTGACCCCTGGCATCGGTGCCCCATGGGAGAAATATGTCCATTCGAGACCAACATGATCGCTGCTGGACCTGCCTCAGAGTGGACCATGACATGGATCACTGTGACACCTGCTTCTCGATGGATCTTCGCACCTTGGAAATCCGTGCAGTGAGGAGGGGGGACAGGACCCCCCCACATACACCTTCGGAGGCAGGCATCGCACCCAGGACTCAAAGGTAAGGTCCTTGGGCTCCTCCCCTGAGCCCCTCCCCGGTACTTTATATACTGAGGGAGACCAAGCTGTCACTAGTCCTCGTCTCACTGAGACAGGAGATCTGGGGGAGGGAGTCTGTGGGACAGCAGGTCCCCCCCAAGGGACCAGTTGCACACCCCTCCTAGTCCGGTACCCCTCAGGGGTCTGGATGCCCCTGGTGGAGGAGTCGTAGCTATACGCTGGGCCTGTGCCGGTGGGTCCCTTGGAGCCGCGGTCCAGCAGCACTTCGGCTTCTGGCACTAAGACCGGTGCCAATGAGTGTGGTGCTGTCGCATGTGCGGCCAGGTCCCCCTCCTGCTATCATTTGTGTCTCCAGGAGAGGGAAGATCTCTGGAGCCTGCTCTCTGTTGTCGATTTTGTGGACCTCATCATCTGAGCGGTCGGATGATCTGGAGGGCAAGGACTGGGATGATCCTGACCGGCTTCCCGGCCCAGGTGAGGAAAGAGACCTTTTTGGGCCTAGCCCTAGGCCTTTAGCATCCGCATGATCGTCTGGGGTGCTTCTCGACCTGATGACAGCCATGGCGCCACCTCCCCAGAGTCCCACGGTGCTGCTTGCAGTGTCAGGGATGCCTCCGGTAACTTTTCCCGTGCCAGAGGGGATGTTGGCGCCAGGTTTGATATCGGTGCCGTCTCCAGCACTGGGTCAGGTTCCAGCGCCACCCCCAGCACCGAATCCCGTTCCGGTGCTGTTGATGGTGCAGAGGGGGATTCTGGTGTCACTTGTGGTGCTGGATCTCCCTTGCTTCATGTTTTTTCTGCTGGGGATGCTTCTAGGCCTGGCCCAAGGGGCAGGGCCCACGTGGGTGAGGTGGGGCTTGGTAGGTCCCAGTTGGTGCCATGCTCCATGTCTAGAGTGGCTGGGGGCTCTGGCACGAGTCACAGTTTCAGCTCAGGTCTTTTGGCTCCCCCCTTCGAGCCGTCTGGGCCTGTGGTAAGTGTGGATAGGGGCCACCCTGTGGGACTTCTACAGCTCCAATCTCCCCACCTTGGGATTCCCCTCCCAAGGGCACCCTCCAGATCACCCCTCTTCAGTTGGGTGTTCCTGGGTCAACAAGATGCACTGCCCCTCCCCTTGAGGTGGGTCACCTGTCCAGTCTTGTAAGCCTAGTAGAGGATCTGGTCTGGTCCTTCATGACCCACCACCTCCTCCTCTGCTTGCCCCTCCTCATCTTTTGGGCATTTCTTGTCCTACGGGACCCCTGACCTGGGAGCAGTTCAGGGCTTTGGTGTGTGCCTTCCCAACCTACTTGAGAGCGATAGACAAGGCTGTCTTTCAGCCTGAAACCCTGGCATTGTCACCCCATCCTTCCCCGAGTCTACCTCCTTTTCTTGTTTGTCTTCCTCCACTGAGGAAGAGGACTTCTCTGTCAGCCTCTCCTCCGATGCTTACTACATCCATTATCAGTAGTTCCTTTTGGAGATGATGAGGGAGCTGCAACTATCGCACTTTTCCAGCCGCAGTCCTGCATGTCTGAAACTGTCCTTCCTTGGCGAGTACAGTCATAAGTCCACAGTCATATTTCCGTGGCCTTGGCCATTTGCAGAGATGTTGAGACGTCTAGCTTCGTCCCTCTGCCCCTTCTCCAGCCCTGAGGGATGCCCAGCGCAGGTACTGCACACTGCTGGGTTCTCCAGGAGCCATGCCACACCCCTCTTCTTGGGTGCAGCTCCTGGACACTCCCTCTGGGCATAGGCGCCCAGTGCATGACCATCTCCCAGAGTCGAAGGCTAGACATCTAGGGTTGTAGGGTTTCCTCAGTGGTGCGCACTGTGTTGTGCAGTGCTGCACACCAGGCATCCTGTGTCAGACATCTGTGGACAATGCTGGGTCTGCTCCTAGCATCTTTGCTAGATTGTGAAGCAACCAGACAGGCCATACTCCTTTCTGCTCAGGGTCTGGAGCTGGCGAGACACCTGGTGAGAGCATCCTACGATGCCAACGAGGTAACCTCCAAACTAGTAGGAACTGTGGTCTGCATTAGGCAAATGGTGTAGCTACGTTTTTCATGGTTGTAACCCTTGGCCTGGCATAGGTTAATTGCCTAAGTTACCGGGCAGCCCACTTCTTCTCCTGTAGGACCAGGCGTGAGCTTTCGGATCGGATTTCTGCTCCCAGGCCACGGGAGCCTCCATCTGACCCTGACCAGCCTTGGCCTGTCCAGACCTGTGAGGGACCCCTGCCCCTCTGTGTCTTCCCCCACAGGAGACTGAGGAAACAACCGTTTATCTCAGGGTTTGCCAACACCACCATTTGGTGGTGGCTTGGTACTCTGACCCACCAGTGATGAATGGTGAAGATTGATTCTTGAAAGATATGAGAAATCTTCCTGGACATAGTCTCCACCACTCATTCAAACTAATGGGATCTACACCGGAGGTGCTAGGACCCAGCGGGAGCAAACTTTTCAAGAGGGCCGGCGCCAGAGATAGAGCCGTGAGGAAGTGGCACTGCAAGCCCTGGCTTATGTGGTAAAGACTATCTCGGCATTGACCCTCCAATTGCCTCAGTTCCTTTTTTCCTGCCGTCAAGTGCACTTCAGTGATGATGTTGCTCGTCCGCTGGGAGTCAAACTTCAAACTAGCAGCTTAGTTTTCAGTTTATTGGTTTGTAATTTATCTTCAAAATAAGTACAGACTACATTTAATTTTAATTATTATAAGAAAGAAGTCTTCAGCCCTCCATTGACGGAGTCGACCATGAGCGGTTCAGGTGATGGTAGGGAGACTTCGTATGAAAGCTGTTCAGTCAGCCGGTCTGGGTCCAGTCCGCGGCCCTCTCCGGAGGGAGGGTCTGACAACGGACAGTCCGATGCTCGGGGAGATGGGCGGTTCCCCCAAAAGCATAAAAGGAAATGGTCCCACTCTCAGCACCATTCAGCCTCGAGCTCTTCTTCGGCACACAAGTTGAAAAAGAGAAGGCATCACTCGAGGTCGCCCTCTGGTATGTCTGCGCGTCGACAGTCGGTTATTGGGGACAGGCACCAGTCTCCACCTCTGTCGGAGTCGCCGGTTTCTGTCTCCGGTGGCCGACCTCCTCGACATCGAGCCCATCCCCGCCTATTGGAGGGGCTTCCGATGAGTAGTTTCACCAATGGGCTGCTCTCATGGAGCAGTGGGCTCGGAGGTTGGTCCAGCTGCCTGATCTGGTCACTCCGAGGCCTTCGGGCCATTCGAGGGAAACAGGTAGGGCAGTTGGACCTTCCTAGTATGTGCGTCTCTTCTGTGCCGGCGACTCGCCGCTTAGGTGTTTTTTCCCTTCACATGGCTGCGGCACAGGGGTCCTCACCGATGCCTCTATCTCCTGCCAGTTTTCCTTTTAGCTCAAATCACTGTTTTCAGACCCTTGCGACACTCTCGGCGCTAAGGACTCTCTCAGCAGCGTCCACGGCACCGGGGGCTCTGTTGGTGCCATCCACAGTGCCGAAGAGTCTGTCAGCGCTGTCCGCGGCACCGTGTGCTCTGTCAGCGCCGTCTGCGGTACTGGGGGCTCTATCTCTGTCGGTGCCATGGGCTCTGTCAGCGCAGTGTACTGGGCTGTTTCAGATGGCGCCGACTTCCTTGTGTTCGACGCCGTGTTCTTTGTCGGCGCTGAAGCTTGGTGCGGCGCCGTCCAGCCTCCAGGGGTTCTCGACTCCGATTCTTTCCTCTTCTACTTTTCTTTCTGATTTTCACTCCTTTCCTGTCCATACAGTCCCTCCTGGACTGTCAGAAGATGATTTTGAGCCTGACCCAGATCTTCGACTGGGTGATGATGTTGAAGGAGCAGGGATCAATCATGCTGCAGAGCCTGTGGTTGAAAAACTTACCTTTAAGTCTTTGCTTAAAATTTTAAATTCTACTCTTTCTCTCCAGACTACAGAAATAAATCGATCCTGGGAAGCTTTTAAGACTCCAATACCTGCATGTCCCGGAGATCCCTATGGATTTAACTCCTCCCGTACAACCCTGTTTCGAGACCCTCTCTCAGATGGTATGGAACAATCCTGCTCTTATTCCTTCCATGGTTAAGTCCATAGATAGGAAGTATGCACCTCCCAAGGATCGCCTCATATTGGCTTCACAAGTCTTTGCTGATCCCATTGTAGTCTTGACAGAGAATGATAAGGCCATCCTTCCTGAGGCATCTACAGCCCGGCCTATAAATAAAGAATCTCGAAAGATAGACACCATAGGTAAGAGAGTCTTTGCTGTCTCCACCCTGGGTATGCGTATTGCCAGCTACCAGGGCATTTTTTCTCAATATGAGTATGTTCTTTGGCATTCGCTCAAACAAATGGTAGAAGCTCTGCCCGAGTCTGAAAATAATTCAGAACTACTTCAGACCATAACCAGAGGTATCGAGTCCAACAACCAACAAGTTAAAGCTGCTATGGACGCTTTCGATACTGCTTCACGAGCGGCGGTGACTGGCATCTGCACCCGTCGCCACTCTTGGCTACGTACTTCGGGCTTCACGAATGATGCCCAGCAGCAGGTCATGGCTTTACCCTTCGGTATGTATCTCTTCGGGCCCCAGGTGGAGCAAGCTGTGGAGGCCACACAGAAGACTTGGTCTGCCATTAAGATGGCTAGACCCGCACCCACCTCCTCCGGGGGGGGGGGGGTGCCAACAAGCGTCAATTTCACAACCGTCAGTCCTTTTGGGGCAGGGGCAGAGGAGGTTTTAACAAAAACCACAACCTTCAGCCACAAAAGAAAACACAGCAGAAGACAAAAGGCCCTAAAGTGCCCAGTGCCACCTTCTGAGTTTCTGGCCCAGGTCCCACCTCAACTGTCCGAGGGGGACTCTTCTTCAGTGGTGGGAAGATGTCTGACTCAGATCTACAACCAGTGGAAATCCATAACATCAGACAAATGGGTCCTCTGGATAATCCGCGAAGGGTACTCGATCAATCTTTTGGAGACCCCTCCGGATCATCCCCCCGCAAACGACAGCCCAGGCTGTCAGCAGTACAGTCAGACCTTCTTGCTTCCGTGGTACAAGGCCTTCTGAACAACAGGGCAGTAGAAGTAGTTCCGCTGGATCAACAAAACACAGGTTTCTACTCCCATTACTTCCTGCTCCCGAAGAAAACTGGTGGCATGTGCCCCATTCTGGATCTCAGAAAGTTAAACAAGTTCCTTCTCAAGGAAAAGTTCAAGATGTCGCTAGGTACTCTGCTACCATTGCTTCATCAACACGATTGGCTAGCCTTCCTGGACATGCAGGACGCCTACCAATACATTCCTATACACCCAAAGCACCACAAATACCTATGGTTTGTGGCGTTGGGTCAACATTATCAGTTCAGAGTCCTGCCCTTTGGGCTATCCTTGGCACCTCGAGTTTTTACAAAGTGTTGTGCAATTCTTGTGCCGCATCTCAGGAAAATCGGAATACAAGTGTTCCTATATCTGGACGACTGGCTCCTAGCGAGTCCCTCCAGACAAGGAACCCTGGACGTCGTAGCCACGGCCTCAGACTTCCTCACGTCCATGGGAGTCCTGCTGAATCCCAACAAATCACAGTTGCAGCTCTCCCAGAAGCTCCTCTTTATAGGAACTCTTCTGGACACCTCCTGTGTGAAGGCTTTTCTCCCACAGGACAGAAGGAGTGATATCTTACAGATAGCCCAATATATCGAAGAAAACAGCTCGGTTCAAGCTATCTCGATGCAAAAGATGCTGGGTCTCATGGCATCCTCGGTGTTCACTGTACCCTTAGCACATCTCCACATGAGAAACTCTCAGTGGATGCTTAGTGGTCCCCAACCTCTCACCCTCAGGCCTTTCCCATCAAGGTGACAAGACCTCTGAAGAGGTCATTCGCCTGGTGGTCGCAGGAGGACAACCTTCTGGAAGGAGATCCCTTTGCTCCTCTGGATCCTCAGATCTCCATTACCACGGACGCGTCGCTGATGGGATGGGGATCTCATTGCCAGAATCTCCACACCCAAGGTACGTAGACTCAGGACGAGTTCCAGCTTCACATAAACATCCTGGAAATGAGAGCTGTCCTCTGTGCAGTCTGAGCCTTGAAGGACATACTCTGTCACAAGAACATTCTCCTTAAAACGGACAACAAAGCAGTGATGTATTACATCAAAACAAGCAGGGTGGTGCACACTCTTACCCTTTATGCAGGGAAGCTATGAAAGTGTGAGAATGGTGCCTGGAGCACAAGGCTCTAATCCACATGGTTTACCTGCCAGGAGTACAAAACAAGCTGGCAGACCGTCTCGGCAGAACGGAGAAAGATCCTCACGAGTGGTCTCTCAACTTAACCGTCGTTCAGTTACTCTTCAAAAAATGTGGAACTCCAGACCTGGACCTTTTTGCATCCCCACTCCACGCAAAACTGCCTCTCTTCTGCTCCAGAAATCCAGGACCCAGCATTTTCTGTCAGGATGCGTTCAGGCTGCAGTGGACAAGACGCTTTCTATATGCCTTTTCTCCTCTTCCCCTAATTCAGAGGGTACTTCTCAAATTCAAGTCTCAGGGGAACAAAATGATCCTCATTGCTCCCTTCTGGCCTTGGCAGATATGGTTCCCGCTGCTCAACAGTCTGTCGGAAACCCTTTCAAAGTTGCTTTCCCTTCAGATGAACCTTCTGACCCAGGGTCCCGTGGTCCATCCCAATCTGAGGTCGCTTCACCTCCACGCTTGGTTCCTGAGGAGATAGAGGTGAATAGGTTCAGTGTTTCTCATAGGGTTTTGGATATTCTTTTGGCTGCACGTAAGCCAGCCACTAGAAAAACCTACACAGCCAAATGGAAGCATGTCTCTATCTGGTGTGCAGAATCCTCTTCGAACCCTTTTTCCTGCCCACCAAATAAAGTCTTGGAGTACCTTTTAGACCTCTCAAATTCAGGTCTGCAGTACTGTACAGTCAAAGTTCATCTTTGTGCCATTTCAGCTTATCATTAGCTGGTACTTTCCATGTCACTGGCTCAGTTACCTGTAGTTAAGAGGTTTCTTAGGGGTATTCTGCATACTAGACCTCCTATCAGACATCCAGTCGCAGCCTGGGACATTAACCTTGTGCTAGACATGCTCACTCGAAAACCTTTCGAGCCTCTAGCTATTTACGAGTTGAAATTCCTCACTTGGAAAATGGCCTTCCTGTTGGCTATCACTTCGGCCCGTAGAGTTTCTGAAGTACATGCACTGGTCACAGACCCCCCTCCCCCCCCAGTACACAGTATTTCACAAGGACAAAGTAGTTCTTAGGACTCATCCTAAGTTTCTCCCTAAGGTTGTCTCAGAATTCCATCTAAACCAACCTTTAGTCCTGCCTACCTACTTTGCGAACTTCCAGAATGAAGGGGAGCATACCCTTCATTCTCTGGATGTTAAGAGAGCGCTGCGATTCTATCTAGATAGAACAAAAGAAATTCTCAAGGCTCAACAACTGTTTGTTTCCTTCAGCGAGACCCGGCTGGGCCAACTTGTCACTATTACATGTATTTCAGCATGGCTGGTGGCATGCCTTCGCCACTGCTATTCTGTGGCACAGGTTAAGCTGGAAGGCAGAGTGTGCGCTCTCTCTACTAGAGCAGTCGCGGCATCTCTGGCTGAAATCCGCAACGTGCCCATTGCAGATATTTGCAATGCGGCTACCTGGAGCTCAGTGCATACTTTTGTAAGGCATTACACCTTGGATGTCCATGCCAGGCGACATCTATCGTTTGGCAGGACTATTCTTAATGGACTTCTGTCCTAAGTATGTGAGCTGTTATTTCCTGCCGCCCGTCTCAGGGGATAATTAACTTGGTAATCTCCCATTAGTGTGAATGAGTGGTGGAGACTTTATGTCCAGTAAGATATGGAAATTACATACCTACCGTAATTCTTGTTCTTCTTGGACGAAGTCTCCACCACTCATTCACATGCCCACCCACCATCCCCCGAGCTCACTTCTCTGTTTTTGGTCTTCACTCCCTCTATGGCTGGGCTGTGAAGACTTCATTTGCTGTTTACATGCAGTGGAATCAATTACTTTGTAATCAATTCTTTTCATTCAGATTGGTTTACATGGTGTTGGACTGTTGAGAATGAACAACCAGAGTCAAACTCTTCAGTTGCTGTATGTTTACATGGAATGGGAATTGGTCACCTTGTAATCAGTTCAGACGGAACTGATTACAAGATGACTGATTCCCATTGCATGTAAACACACAGCAATTGAGGATTTTAAATCTGGTTGCATTCCTTTTGCAGCAGTTACAACAGTAAATAAAGCAGAATCAATTCATGAATCAGGTTTACATGTACAAAGTAACCGGGTTCAAAAGAATCAGTGCTTTTGAACCACTGCAATTGAACCCAGTTCAGATTGAAACAGGAACCCAACTCCGAATGAGTTTACATGAGCCTCCAATTGAGGAATGCAGCATTGATTTCACTGAAATTGAAGTTTGAACCCGGTTTCAGGGTGCATGTAAACAAGGCAAATGTTGACCCTTCTTGCACGGGTCAATCAGACTATCTTATGTCTGTTTTTAGGTTAGTCCTTCTAAGTTAGTTACGCTGCACCTTCTCGGGGGAGAGGTAATGAGGTGGTTGGAGGGTCGATGCCGAGATGGTCTTACCGCCCGCGAGCAGGGGCTGTAGTGCCACTTCCTCGCAGCTCATCTCTCTGGTACCGGCCCTCTTGAAAAGTTTGCTCCTTCTGAGTCCTAGCGCCTCCGCCGTAGATCCCATTAGTGTGAATTAGTGGTGGAGACTTCATCCAAGAAGATCAAGGATTACGGTAGGTACATCATTTCCATTTACATACTCACCTTAATTTTTGATCTTAGAATATCTTCACCATTCATCACTGCAACCCGCCCACCTTCCCCTGCAATGGCCAGGCTTCTAGGCAGTCTTCTTCCCTTTCAGCCTTACCCCCTTTTCTGTTAAAAAAAAGAAAGGGGGAGGAATTGAGGGCAACTCCTTTGGGGACTTGTTCCCTCCACATGCCCCTGTGTGGCCCCTCAAACAATAAAAAGGAAAAAAGGAAAGGAACTGTTGTCTGACAAGCAACTCTCACTCCACCCTTTCCCTTAGCTTTCCCTTTGTTGTGAAAAAAAAAAATTGGGGGAAGGACTCGTACTGGGTCCTAGTTTTTCCCCCTTTTTCCTTTCCAAAGGGAAAAAAAAGAGAGTAAAGAGAAAGAGAGAACCTTTTTTTATTCCAAGTGGGCTGTTCTAGGGTTTGTTTTTCCCCCCCCCCACCTGTGATGCGAAGGTGATCTATAGATCTTACCCAGATTAATCTTCCATTCATCACTGGTGGGTTCTAGCTGGAGGTGCTATGTCTCTGCAGGGAGCTCATAGCTCTAAGCTTTTTAGCTTTCTTACAGAGGTGGGGGTCGACATCTGGGATGGCGCTGCCTTTGAGGCAGACATATTGTGTGGCACCTTCAGGTTGGCCAGTAAACGACGCCAGCCCTTCCACCACCTCAGTTCTTCTTTTCCCGCCGTTGAGGTGCATCATC
Source organism: Neoceratodus forsteri (assembly GCA_016271365.2). NCBI lineage: Eukaryota > Metazoa > Chordata > Ceratodontiformes > Ceratodontidae > Neoceratodus > Neoceratodus forsteri. Next base: position 1,434,941,435 of record CM057453.1, read on the forward strand.
CTGTGGGAGGTGAAGCCAATTTGGAAATTCCCACGCGTAGTCTGCCAAAGTTCTGCCACCGCCGCTAACTCGATGCTGTAAGCCTCTGGAATACTGATAAAACTGTTTAATTCTTTTTTTCTGTTTTTGTCTGTCTCTGTGGCACCACATCTGTTACTGTGTTAATTTCTTCCATGTGATTATGCCCAGTTCGGGGCCTAGTTCGAAATCTAAGACGGTGCATGACCCTATGCGTCTTTGCCCCTGTGGCAGGCCAGTGACCATAACGGACTGCCAAAATCGCTGTTTAACCTGCCTGGGTCCATCACACGACATGGACAACTGCGACGCCTGCTTCTCCATGGACTGCGGGGTGCTCGAGTTGTGCACATTGAAGGTGGGTCAGGATCCTCCCACCTTCGGAGGTCAGTGTTGGTCCCGGGATGCCAACGCCAGGACTTTTGGCCCTTTCCCCAGGTCTCCCGCCTGTGCTGTACGAACCGAGGGGAGCAGGCCTCTTCTGATTCTAGTCTCACTGAGATGGTAGGCCTGTGTGAGGGGTTAGGCTGGACAGTCAGCTTCCTCCAGGGGATTAGCTGAGTACCCTTCATGGTCCGTTGCCTCCTCGGACGCACGGACTCCCCCGATGTTACAGTCATAGCTGTACGCTCGGCCTGAGCTGATAGAATCCTCGGTGCCCCCTGTCGGCACCGCTTCAGCTCCTGACACCTCCCTTGGTGCCAGTGAGCGAGGTGGTGCCTCTGTTGGCGCTCAGTGCCCTTCCAGTGCCGTCGGCAGTACAGGAAGAGGGAGAGGGAGAGTTTCAGGGGTGGTCTCGTTGGTGGTCTCCTTGGTGGTCTCCTCATCGGAGGAGGAGGATTGGGATGACCCCGACTGACTACCCAACTCCCAGGAGTCCTGTCGCTCTCCTACGCCCAGCCGTTTGTCTCCAGTACAGCTGGATCTACTGCTCTTTCTGGGTCTGCCCCTGGGGCTGACTCCTCTGTGGCCTCCAGTGTCGTTTGCAATTCTGGAGGCGATGTCTGCGCTGATTCTGAGGGTGGCACCGGCTGAAACTCTGGCGCTGACCCCAGTGTCGGGTCTGGTTCTGGCGCCAAGCTCAGCACCAAATTGGATCCTGTCACCGGGGTGGGTTCTGAAATGGATTCTGGCACTGTTTCCGGTGCCGGAGTTCTCTCTGAGCCCTCTTCTCTGGGGTAATAGGGACCAGCCGAGGAGCAGGTCCCTATCTGGTGAGGTGGGGTGGGGAGGTCGAGGTTGGCACGCAGGCACTCTTCCAGGGCAGTTGGTGGTTCTGGGAGGAGCCATAGTGCAGACCCTTCTCTCCTTACCGGATCCGGTAAGATCTGCAACAGGTGGGGCCAGGGGCCACCCGCAAGGGACAGACCGGCTTGCATCAACCCATCATGGGGCCCTTTCCCATGGGCACCTCTTTAGGCGCCCTGTCTGATTGGGCATTCTGCAGTGGGTGAGTTATGCAGCCCCGGGAGGGTCCCCTGCATGGTCTCGTAGCCCTAACAGTGGTCCTGCTGTGGCTTGCCAGACTTCCCACCCCCCGTCATTTGATCCTCTGCCTCGTTCTCTTACACTCCCAGGCCTCTGTGGCCCTTTGGGGCCACTGACCTGGGAGTAGTTCAGGGCATCGGCGACTGCCTTCCCTCACTACCTTAGAGCCCTGGACAAGGTAGCTTTTAGATCTGAGCCTCCAGCCACCCCTGACTCGGAACCAGGCTCCTCAGCCTCCTCATCTTCCTCCCCCGAGGAAGAGGATCCTTCTGTCCACCTGTCCTCAGACACTATCACCAACTATCAGCGATTCCTGTCGGGGATGCTAGGGGAGCTCCATATCTCGCATTTTGCAAGTCACAATCCTGACCCTGGAATGCGCGCTTTCCTTGGGGAGTTTAGTACCGGAAAACCTTATCATCCCTCCATGGCCTTACCCTTTCATGGAGGCATTGCATCCGATCTGGCAGCGTCCCTCTGCCCCATCTCCAGCCCCGAGGGACTGTCAGCACAGGTACTAAGCACCCCTGAGGTCTCCAGGTGCTATGCCCCACCCATCTTCGGGAGTGGAGTTCCTGGATACCCCTTCCGGGCATCAGCGCCCAAGGCACGACTGTCCCCCAGACTGTGACTCGGCTGAGTTTGACTGCTTGAGTAGAAGGGTTTTCTTGGCAGCACACTTCCTTTTGTGTGTCGTGGCACACCAGGCTGCCTACACTAGGCACCTGTGGGTGGTGATGGGACAACTTCTGGCATTCTTGCCTGACTCAGAGGTGACCAGGCAGGCTATTAGCCTTTCTGTATGTGGTCTGGAGCTAGCGAAGCACCAAGCAAGGACATCCTAATGAGGTGGCTTCCAGACTGGCAGGAACTGTGGTTTGCATTAGGCGGACGCTGTGGCTTCACCTTTCCAGGTTATCACCCCTTGCCCCAGTGTAGGGTGATTGCCCCTCCCTTCCAAGGGGCCGACTTCTTCTCCCGTAGAGTCTGGCGTGAGTTATTGGGGTGTCTTCCTTCTCTCAGGCAGCGGGAGTCTCTGCGTCATCCTGACCAGTCTCGGGCCTCACCAGGCCTGTAAGGGGTCCCTTCCTCTCTGTGCTTTTCCCCCATATGAGGCTAAGGGATGATTCAGCTCTCGGGGAGGCGCCAGCGCCACAGTTGTGGTGCTTGGTACTCGCCCACCAGTGATGAATGGTGAAGATTAATCCAGGTAAGATATGAAAATTATGTACCTACCATAATTCTTGATCTTGCTGGATATCTTCACCATTCATCACTGCTTCCCGCCCACCATCCCCTCTTGGGCCCCAATCTCCTGGGCAGTGCCTCCTCCCAGCTTGCTTTCTCCCTAATTAAGGCCAGTGGTGGGTATAATCTCACTGACACCTCTAGGTTCCGTACCTCTTCCTCTGGAAGCACCAGGGAGTGGGCAGACAGGGTGCTCCTCGGGGGGCCCACACAACCTCAGCTGAGACTCCTTTGGGACAGCAGCATGGGTCAGGAGTTCCCTGGTTTTCTTACGGGCTCCCTGTCTCTCATGCCTCCTTATGCCTAAAACTCAAGGATTGCCCCCCTCTCTTTTGAGTCCCTGTCTTGGTCAGAGGGTCTCCAGGGACCCTCTTCTACCTCTTGGAGCCTTTAGTTTGCTTCTTTTCTTTTCAGTGACAACCCACTCCTCCAGGGTTGCCCGTGGGGCAAGGTCCCCTCGGACCCCCTACTTCCAAACCCCTTGCTCTCTTCCTGAAGGCATAAGTCCTCTGCCTTGCACCACTTTTCCAGTGGCAATGGGTTCGAGGGGTTCAACATTTCACTCGGGGATCAGGGGCTCTCCTAGTTAGGTGACCTCCTATCTGGAGGGATCTTGCCCTGGGGTGGGCCCTTTCCCCACCCCTATACAACGGAAGACAGAGGGTGAGAGATTCTGGTGGCCCCACCCCTCTTGTTTCTCAATGGACCAGGAGGGTAGTGACCTTGAATGTCAGTGGCAAGGATCAGCTGTGTCTTGCCTGACATGTTGTGGTGCTTACTTCAAGACTCCTGGAGCCTGTGAGGCCTCTTGTCCTCTCTTGCATCCTCCTGTACATGCCACCCGGGGTCTCCACCCGTGTAAGAAAAAAAAAAAGTGGGTCACCAGGGTACTAAATAGCTGGTATAGTATAGCAAAATGCTAGGCAGAACAGGAGGTAATGCTAACCATTTTCAGAAATGCTTAGCAGTAGACTGCCAACGATTTTTCTGAGTGAGTCCATAACACAGTACACAACATTAATAAAACGTATGTAATTTTTAAAAATTTTGCTGATCAACCTGTGCCAAGTGCTATGCATTTTCACAGCTGATTAGCACTTTTACACGTCAAACTGCTAATTAGTTTTTTCAGCTTATTTAAAACCCTGGTCACCTCTCTTGGTCCACAAAGGAAAACTCCCCTTTTTAGGGTCCTCCTTGCTGGGGTCCACATCCTTCCCTCTCTCTGTCTGTCTGTCTCTTTCTTTCCTTTTCTTTATTCTCTTCAAACAACATGAAGTCTTGCCGTATTCTGACAATCTGCAGTTAGCTCCAGCCTTTAAGACTCCATTAGAAGAAACACAATTACTAAGGTGAGTAATTTTTCTTTTCTTCCTCCCTCCATCCTCTTACCCCCTCCTTGGCCTGTCCAGTGGTTGGGGACCCCTTCCAGACCTCTTAGAGCCTTACCCCTTCTCCTGTGGCCAACTTACTCCTTTTTTTCAGTTTATATCCTTTCCTTTTTCTATCCCTTGGGCTCCCTTGCCCCACTCTCCCTCCTTTTTCCTCTATCTCTGATTTCCTCTCCAGCAAGTAGAACTGAGGCGGTAGAGGGGCCGGCGTCAGATACGGACCAACCAACGAGCACCACGCAATATGTTAGCCTCGAGGGCAGTGCAGGCAACATCGACCCATCCTCCATAGGAAAGCTAAAAAGCTTAGAGCTATAAGTTTCCCGCAGGGTCCTAGCGCCTCTGGCTAGAACCCACCACTAATGAATGGTGAAAATATTCAGGAAGATCAAGAATTATGGTAGGTACGTAATTTTCATTTTTTGCTGTTGGATAGCCTTTTCTCATCCCTCTTGGGACAAGGCCTTTCATTGGAGGCTAAGGGCTAAGAATGTTGGCATTATAGCACACTTTCTTTACAAGTTCTGCTTCTTCCCCTTGTAGTCCACCTCCACAGTTGTTTGTGACCTATTACACCTCTCTTTCTCTTAATTCCCCTATTTCTGTAGTGTTCCACATTGTCAGTAGGTAATCATGATAACAGGGTATAGTGCACCTCTACCAAGGGAAATGGCACAGCCCAAGCTTTAGAATGTTGGGCACATGAGAATTCCAAGCAGCAGCAATTCCCCAGTTAAGCTGTGCCACTTGAAGAGAACAGAGCTTCTTTTACCTTCTCTCAAGATTTTCAAGATTTCAAGACTTCTTCGGGGCTGCAATTCTGCATAGCAGGTCGGGGCTGCCTAGTTTCAGGGAGCACCCCTAAATTTAAATCGTGCCTGTTAAGCTGCAGCTTTCAAATTGAATAACTTGCCTTTTCCCTGTGTGGATTGAGAGCCATTTCTGCCTTGTTAGGGTGTTTTTTATGGTCTCCATTTAAAAAAAAAAAAAAAAAACAGCAAAGGTGCCAGAAGTAGGTACAATTTCATTTATTTCTGGAAGTGTAGGGTTTCTGTGGGGTCCTTCAGCTCTGACATCTGTCCGTCTCCTCACCCCCCACCCCCATTCAGGTTTTGTATTTCTTGTTTCTCAGTTAATTTGAATTTATGGTGTTCCTCAGAGGTTTTTTTTTTCTCCACAGCCCTGTTTTTTTCCTGTTTGCACGACCACCATTAATGGCTGGGCACACGCTCTTCCTTCGGGCCATTTTTCCGCCTTTGTTTTCCCACGTCCACATGTTGTACAGCATGTTAGCGTAGTGTAGTAGCCTAATAATTGCATTGCGCTATTGCGCTTACGCGCCTGCTGGTGCGTGCATGCCCACACAAGTGCACTAACATCCTGCGTGCACCTGCTAGAGAGCACGCATGCCTATTTAGCGTCATTTGGTGCACTAATTACTGCCTACAACTCAGTGGAGAGTTTGTTTAGTCCAGCAAAGATATATCCAGATATTAGGGCTAATTATCTTATTTTACCTCTCAATTGTTACTTTATAGGATTCAAAGGAAGGGTATCTGGTCAGTTAGCATTAGCCATAATAGACCAGCTCTGAATCAGTTAACATCATGGAAACAGTTATTCCCATAATGTTTGTCCAGTGCTATTTTGAACTGACTCGTACTGTTGCTAGTCACAACATCTGTTGGCAGTGCATTCCATTTCGATGCACACTTGACACTCAATTATATCTCTGGCACCATGACTTATCGGAGACCATTAATCATGAAACAATGTAAGATCTGCAAAAGGGTGATGAGGCCCTCCACCATGGGTTCCTTTTACCTTTATTGTGTTGCTCAGCACCCCCAGCCAGTCCTCCGGCCTGGGGAGGGAGAGCACCTGGTTCTTCAGTTGGCAGTGGCAAGCAGAACTGTGAAAAATCACCTTTGTGGCTACTGAGTGAGCTTGGGCCCTGATGTCCCGCAGGACATCCCAACACACACCCGACCCCAGTTGGGCCCCTCAGGTCAGGGGGGTCCCACACAGGCATATCCAGGTGCGGCGCAGCGAGCTTAGGCTACAATAACAGATGTGCAGGCAGACCTCGACCTGCCTTCTTAGAAGGCCAGGACGAAGATTACAGGTATCTTGGAGAAGTTCCTGACTTTATATTAAAAAAAAAAAAAAAAAAAAAAAATGTCGGAAGACGCTCCGCTCACTCTGTGGAGGAGGAAGAGGAAAGGGAGTGCCAAGTCAGGATTTTCTCCATCCCTCCCGGGTTTGATAATAAATCCTTGTCTTTTTTGGATAGCTAAGGCATGTAGTTCCTTACAGCTCAGGAGGTACAGTCCATGGAGATGGTGGATGTCAGTCCAATTCTGTCTGCATCATTTTCGACTATTATGTGACCAAAATTATTGAGCAACAATGAGCAGGTGTGGATCAGAGACAGTATCTTCCCAACCAAAGTCATGGAATTTCCATTTTTTAAGGAAAAGATCTCGCAGGTGGGAAGCTCCTCCGCTGAAAGACAAGGCCATTTGTGTTTCTGTTAAAAAACACCACCCTGCCTATCAAAGGCTCTCTAGCCCTGGCAGACTCTCATGTCAAGCTGGTAGACATAGAATGCAGGAGAGGGTTCGCCTCTATCAGCACAAACATTTATATGTCTTATGCTTCCTTTATTGTTGCCAGAGTTTTAAACATATGGGTCACTACTCTGGCCAGTTTCGCTCTGCCTGACTCTGAAGATGCGAGCCTTTTGCAATTGATGGCCATGGCCTCCCTCTTTATAGGTGGTTATACACTGGAGAATTACGCATATCAGCCCACTCTGCCTACTTTCATTGTTTTCGGCCATGAGGGCCATGTGGCTTAGTGACTGCTGATCGAGCTTCATAAGCTAAGCTGTTTAACCTCCCCTTGACGAAGGCTTATGGTTTGAGTTCGACCCGGATACTATTTTAAAGGATATGCGGTAAGAAGGGTTATCTCCAGTGTCAAACAGCAGCGCAAGACCACCATAACCCAAAGGGGTCAAGGTACTGGTTGGCGCAGACAATTCCAAGGGGGGTGTCATTCCTTAGAAATAAATTTTGGATCCAGAGAATAGAGGAGCCTACTCAGGTAACAAAGAATACAGTATCAGAGGAGCCCTGGCCAGACGCTGTGCAGGAGACCCAGAACCAAAAGTCTGGTAGCTCACAGGAAGGCACGTGGGCCCATCCCGGACTCCTTTTCTTTAGCAGAAGACTACAGGAGTTTTTCCTCAAGATGGGCCAAAAACAATGTCAGACGCCTTATTAAGGGACGCTTTCTTCTGCCCCAGTTTCCAAGGACATCGCAAAGTCCAGGCGTTGTCAGAAACCCTGATCCCCTCCTTCATTCGGGCCATTGTGCAGGTCCTGCTAGGTGAACAAGGTCAAGGATCTTGTTGGATCTCTTTCATAGTTCCCAAGAAATTGAGTTTTTGTTTCAAACAACATGAAGTCTTGCTGTATTCTGACAATATGCAGTTAGCTCCAGCACTTGTACTGCCCCGCAGAGGAAAGCATTAACTCTATGCAGAAGCATAGAATGTTGAGCTCGAGCTCGGTTTTTAGACCTCTGTCTCCGGTACTTACCAGTGTAATCGTCAGATTCTTTAACAGTGAAGTTGCTCCGGGGGTTTCTCTGCTCGGTTCGGTAGAGTTTGAATTAGCGTTCGTTTTTTCTGACCGTTTTATTATTTTCGGATTTACAGCCTCTGTCTACGGTACAGGTAGTGTGGTAGATAGGTGGTGACTTGTCTTTTATTTCAAAATTCTGTGGAAATAGTTTTTTCTTGGTTTCTCATCGGTCGGTTGGGAACCGACCTTTTTGCTTGTTTTTATTTTCTCTGGGATTTAGTGTGATGTTCCGGTGCCAATCGGTTTCAAAAGAACCAGACCTTTCCTGGTTCTTTTACAGAACCCGTAACACGGTTTGTAACTGATCGGTTGGTTATTACCTGGCTTAAAAAGCTTTTACGGGTAATTATTTAGGTTGACCATGTCTGAGAAACCCAAGAAGAAAACTGGTCCCACTGGGTTTCAACATTTTTCTGAGTGTGGGGAGGCCTTTACCAAGGCCGACCCCCACCTCATCTGTGTTTATTGTCTGGGGTTTGACCATCTCAAAACAGACAGTTAGATTTGTAAAAACTTCCCTAAAGCCACTCTGGAAAAAAGGTTGAGTGGCAGAAGGAAAGGGAGACCGAAAAGTCCATAGATCCGGATGGCCAGCCCGGTTCGGTTGTGGCCGAACCTGAGGAGGTGCCTACTGACCTAGGCGATACCTCCTTGAGCAAAAGGAGGTCCGACTCTGAGGGGTCGGTTCTGTCAAAAAGGAAGTGTGTCAGCCGGTTCGGATCCAACACCGCATACTCCAACCGCTGACGAGCTAGCCAAAGCGAATAGTATAGTTCATTCGCTTCGCCCGGTTCCGTCCAAACCAGTATCGCCGGTTAGGCAGTCGGTTTGGTTGGTTCCAACTCCATTGGATTACGATCCAGATGCTTTCTATGAGGAGTGGGAGGAAGACGAAGAGTATCCCAAGGATGAGGATGAAGACGACTTTGAAGGTCTGGATGTGCCCATTGAACCGGACATCTCCCCAGACAGACCCTCCAATGACTCCCCTCCCAGGCTTTCTGAGTCCCCTTCACACTTCTTGTTTTACAAGAAGGTGGCTGAAACCCTCCAGCTCCCAATGGTTGAAGCTGCTGAGGAGGAGGAAGAGCCTGATTTTGTAGAGATGATGGATATCCCAGAGTCCAAAAGATTGTCTATCCCTCTTCACAAGTCCTTGGGGAAACAGACAAAAAAATATTTTACAAACACCTAACTCCTTACCTCCCATGTATAAGAGAATGGAAAGGAGGTATATGCTATCAGGCTCAGGTACGGAGTTTTTATACAGTCATTGCAGCCATGTTGGGATAGTGCAGGCTGCAGCCTGTGACAGGGCTAACATTCTTTTGGCTTCACCCCCGACAAAGACTCCAGGAAGGTCGATGCAATGGCTAAGAAACAGTATTTGGCATCTTCTTTGGGACTCAGGCAGGCTAACTATATGGCCTACACAGCCAGGTACCAGAAGTCCAGGTGGGATACGGTTCTGAAACTGGCTAAACAGGCCTCCCCCCAGCTAGCCAGAGAGCTTGGAGGTGGTGGCTGCTGATGGAATTGCGGCATCCAGAGTACAGTTTCATGCTACTGTGTGTCACAAACCCATTCAGCAGGTCAGCCCTCTACTCCCAAAGTACCAACCTCTGAGCACAGTCGTGTGAACAGTTTAACAGAACAAGGTAACCCTCTTGTCTGTTTTGTGAGTTCAGATCAACCTTTGGTCTCAAGTCTTGGAGGAATTCAAACTGTGAGCCTCTTGTAGTGTACCCAATACACAGGCTCAGATATTTCTGTCTTCGGGGGGCCAGATATCTTTGCCTACGTGCACCTAAACCTAACCAGGTATACAAACATGAACCCTTAAAAACTTTAATAAAGACCTCAGATTTAAAATGCTTCTCTTTCCAGTTTGGTATCACCATTCAAGCTTATGCCTAGTGTCTGCTATAAACCATATATACTTTCTTACAGATGAAAGAAATTCAAAGACAGACCAAGTATGCTCTAAAAAGAGTTTTACTAAAATAGATAAAGATATGTAAAACAGAAAATACAGAACTATTATATCACAAGACATACAAATCTATTAAAAGAACAAGGTTTTAAACAGTGCGATTCCTACTACAGTACTTAGTCTCTAAATACCTGCCCTCTTTGTCAGAGTCTAGATAAAAGTGTCTCTGAAGGAAAACAGAATAATCTTTAAAAAGCTGGTTTTCCCCACCTATTTTGCATGAGGTCACCTAGCTCCTTCCTGTCAGAACATATAAAAAAACTATGTATAAAAACAGGATGTTTTTTCCAAGTATTAAATTCTGCAATCCTCAGCATGACTCATGTCCTTCAAATGACATTTCTTTGATCTATTGATCAGTTTCCCCTCTCACATAGACATCAGCATTTATGATTTCACACCAGTTTAGTAAACCTGATTTCCTCCTCTTGAAACGTCATAAAATGGATATGCTCAACTCAAGCCTCTTCCAGCCTGTAATTAGCTTCAGGCCTTCTAGGTCACACCTTGTCTCTAAAACCTGTGTGTGTATGATCTCACATGCTGTTTCAGCAGTTTCTCATGGCTTTTATCTTTCTCAGCTGAGACGGGGGGATGAGCGAGGTCACTCCAAGAGCACCAGATTTCTCAACATCTCTTATGACGTACAGTCCATAACCCATTTTGATTTTACAAAAAATTATACTACAGCACTCAGAACTGGCTGTCCACGTCACACTGTGGACTCCAATTATGTGGCATCAAGAGTCATGGCTACATCTATGTCTCTCAAGAGACATGCTTGGCTCAGATGTACTAGCCTTTCACAGGATACCCAGGCCATGGCTATGGATTTCCCTGTAGTGGGTAACTCTCTGTTTGGGGAGCAGACAGAGGCTTACATTAAGAAAATGGACGAGTACAAGACCACCTACAGGAGTACACAGGCTAAAGGGAGGCAAGCCACTCCTCAGAAGCAGCAGTCTAGGGGCAGGGGCAGGCCTTTCCACAGGCCTTTCTACCAAGCTCAGGCTTCCTCTTCCTTCCTACAGAGTGGGTTCTTTCGAGGGAGGGGCAGGAGCGGGATGAGCAGGGCTGCATCCTCTTCCCAGTCCAAGACTTCTGCCAAGCAGACACCCTGATGTGTCAGCCTGGGTGGACTCCCCCATTCCAGTAGGAGGCAGGCTGGCTTACTACTTCCAGGCCTGGAAGTCTGTTACCTCAGACAAGTGGATCCTGTAGGTAGTAAGCCAGGGACTGGCCCTCAGCTTCAAAAGGTTTCCAAAACTGAGGGTCAAGTCTTTCCCACCTGCATTCATCTCAGAGACCCTTGCCCTAGAGGCAGAGGTTTCGTCTCTTCTGGCTCTCAGAGCTGTAGAGAAAGTTCCTACTCAGCACAGGGGCAAAGGCCTGTACTCCAGGTACTTCCTTACCCCAAAAAAGACAGGGGAATGGCAACCCATCCTAGACCTAAGGTATCTGAACAAACACATCTCAAAACCAAAATTCCAAATGGTGACTCTGGGAATAATTCTTCTTCCCTCTCTAAGGCCAGGGGATTGGCTTGCATCGCTGGACCTCAAGGATGCCTGTTTCCATATTCCTATCAGGTGCTCCCACAGAAAGTACCCCAGGTTCGCGTTGCCTTCAGGCCACTATCAGTTCAGAGCCATGCCATTCGGCCTATCATCAGCTCCAAGTGTGTTCACAAAGTGCCTTGCAGTAGTAGTTGCCTTTCTCAGAAGGCAGGGTATTTACATTTTCCCATATCTGGATGACTGGCTAATTGTAGGTCAGTCATCTGACCAGGTCAAGTCAGCTCTACAAATCAATCAAGACTTGCTCAGTTCTCTGGGGTTTCTTCTCAATCTCCCAAAGTCTGTTCTCGAACCAGTACAACTTCTTACTTTCATAATGATGGAATTGGATACTATCCAAGCAAATGCCTTCCTTCCTTTGACAAGGGTAAAGGCCCTAACAGATCTTGCTTCCTCTTTTCAGCCTCTGGTCTCTCGTCTAGCAAGGCAGTGTCTTCAACTCCTGGGCCAAATAGCAGCTTCTACTACAGTGGTGCAAAGAGCCAGATTTCATATGAGGGACATTCAGTTCCACCTAAGATCCTTTTGGTCTCAGAAAAGAGAGACTCTCACCAAATTGATTCCAGTGACTCAGACTCTGGTCCAAGCTGTCCAGTGGTGGCTGGACCAGGATAACCTCAGACAAGGAGTTCTCCTAGGTTGGGGAGCCCATTTGGGAGCCCTTACGACTCAAGGGGTCTGGTCTCCACAAGAGTCTGTCCTTCATATCAATCTCCTGGAACTCAGGGCAGTTTTTCTAGCCCTTCAGGTCTTCTCGGAGTCAGTCAGGGGCAAGGTGGTCCAAGTCAGGACAGACAACACCACCACAATGTGGTACATCAACAGGCAGGGGGCACTCGGTCCACGGCCTTGTGCACAGAAGCCATGAAACTGTGGTCTCTAGCCTATTCTCTTCAGACTTCCATGATGGCAGTTTACCTTCCAGGAGAGGACAATGTACTAGCAGATGTTCTGAGCAGAATCTCCCAGGGGCATCAAGAATGGTCCCCGGACCCTCTCATACTACAGGTCATCTTCTCCAGATGGGGCACGCCAGAGATAGATCTCTTTGCAGCCCCGGACAATCACCAACTTCCTCAGTTTTGTTGCAGACCTGCAGTCCTGGGGACTGTTCCTCTGGATGCTCTCATTCTGGATTGGAAGGGCAGATCTCATCTGTGTCAGTCTTCACCATTCATCACTGTTGGGTATCTGCTGGAGGTCAGGATCCCGCGGGAGCTTTTTTAAGGTAGGCGGAGCCGACACACCATTAGCGCCGTCCTCGGCCGGCACTCCGTGGCGCTTGTGGGTTGGCCGTTAGGCTTTGTTTGACTCCACCTGCCTGCCAGTTCTTCGTCTCCCGCGTTAGAGGTCACCTCGTGGGACGCTGAGAGAAGATTTGAGGCCTGCTTCACAGTTTTCTCGACTCCGTTACTATTTTCTTCGGTGCTGAAGTCCGTCGGTTCCTCCTGCTGGTTCTGTGTTGCCATACTCGATGCCGCCCGGTAAGATCTTTCCATTATTATATTTTTCTGCTACGTCGAGTCTGTTTTTGGTGTTTTTTGCTCCCCGTAGGTCATGTCTCGGCCGAAGGGCAAGAAATCTTTACAGGACGAATTGACCCCCATCGCGGCGGTTGCCCATACGGCTGAAAGTATTCGTCACCGACCAACACGACTGGTGTCTTTCATGTCTTGACCAGCGTCACAACATGGATTCGTGCGATGCCTGTTTCTCCATGGACGGCGGGTCATCGAGCAATAAGCGTGGAAAGTGGCGAGCCTCCGACTTTGGGGTCGGTGGCAGCGCTGCCGGGCCAAGCCACACTCTCTCGGCCTTTCCTCCGGTCCCTCCCGGTTCTGTAAGGGACCAAGGAGGAGGGAGCCTCGGCTACTAGCAGCCTAGCCATTACCGAGGCTTCTTCCGCGGCGCAGGAGGCCCATCCTGCTCCTTCCGAGGGGCGGGCGGGAGGCGCTGCCATGGCAGTCACCCCTTCGGGGGTGAAGGCTCTCCCGGTGTCGGACCCATGGTTCGCAAGGCCCGGGTCGGCGCTGTCCTCGACGCCATTGGTCGGTGCCGTTGTGGGCCTCAGCGCCATTCATGACGCTGTGGGTCCTGATGGAGCCAGCGGCGGCACTGACTTGTCGTGCGGCATCGTGGCCTCTGTCTGAGCCTTTCGCTGCTAGTGGTGCCGTGGGAGATGCTACGAGCCGTCTTTTTCAGTGTCTCGCCTCGGCACCGTCCTCGGTGCCAGGTTGGCTGCGGCGCCCGTGCCGAGGCTCAGCACCATGGGACCTTCAGATTCCTCTGTCGGCGCTTGTCTCTGCCTCAGCGCCGCTCGGGCGGGGCGCCTGGAGCTGGGCAGCGCCTGTCCACCGCCAGAGCCATCATTGGAGCCACCACTGCCCTCGGCGCCAGGGAGCGGGGCAACACCATCGTCGGTGCCGGTAGTGCCGTCGGGGCCATCATCAGAGCCATCTCTGCCCTCAGTGGCGCCATGGGACCGGATGGTGCCATGACTGGTCCCGGCTCTGGACCTCTTGTTCGGGCTGGAGCTGTGCCTCCTGCGGATTCCGCTCGCAGAGCTGCGGGGAGCACTGGCACCGGCTCGGACACAACTTTGGTTTCTGGGTCTGTTGGCAAGGATGGCAGTGGCCGCCCTCCAACGGTTTGGCACAGGGCCTCGGACTCTACCTCCTCGGAGGCGGAGTCGAGCTCTGAGTCAGACGTGCAGTCTGACTCTTTGGGGTTGGCTGTTGAGGTGGGTAGCCCAGTAGTCTCCTCGACAAGCCGGAGTCAGCCCCTTCTGAGGTGGGGTCGGTGGCTACCGAGACTAGGGTCAGGGGGTGCTGACCAGCAGGCAGTGGTGCAGGCCACCATAGCTCTGCAGCCTGGTCTTGGCAGTTTCACGGACCACTCAGTAGTGGTACCCCCACCAGTGGTGTGCCTAGATCGCCCAACTTTGGGGCCGATTGGAGCACCTACAGGAGGGGAGGGTGCTGTGCCCTGGATAGCCCCTTTGGGGGCTGGCTCTCTCGAGGAGAGGGCTCTTTTGGACTCCGAGGGGTCGAGGGGTGTGGGGTCGGCACGTCGGCCTTTTTCGGGGGTCTACCCGGGCTCTTGGAGAAGCCGTAGTGCGGATCTCCGCTCTTCCCCTTCGGTCTCTTTGAGAGAGTCCCGTTCTTTTGAGGTAGGGGACCGTCCTTCTGGACCTATACGGCCCTGGTCACTTCATGGGGGATTCTTCCGGTCGCAGCCAAGGCAGTACCGAAATGGTTGTTCAGCTGTCGGCTGTGGGGTCTTCCGGGGCACCTTCTTCCGTGGGTGCCCATGGTCTGCTCCTTAGCCCAGGCGGAGGTCAGCCGACATCTCTTCTCATCTCTGTCCCCATCCCCCTGCCACACTCTCCTGTGCTCCCAGACATCCTTGGTCCTAGCGGGCCTCTCACCTGGGAGCAGTTCAGAGTGGTGGCTGCTCGGTTCCCTGCTTATGTTAGGGCGATGGACAGACAGGTTTTTCAACCTCCCCCCGTGCAGCCACCCACTGAACAGCCGGTGCCCTCCAGCTCCTCATCCCCCTCTTCTGGGGAACAGGAAACTTCTGTCCACATCTCTCCAGCTGCTGATCCCGCTGAGCATCAGCGATTCCTCGTGAGGATGTTGGAGGACTGGCACCTTACTCCTTCCACTACCAGCAATCCTAAGCACTCGGTGCATGCCTTTCTAGGCGATTTTGGTGAGGCCACCCTTGTGGTGCCGCCCTAGCCGGCTCCCTTTAGGGAGGCGTCGTTGCGTTCCTGGCAGAGGCCCTTCTCTGGAGTTCGTGCCCCAAGGGATCTCAGCCAGAGGTATTGCGCACCCCCGGAGTCTCCAGCTTCCATGCCTCATCCACAGTCTGGATTGACGCAGTTAGATACTCCTGATGGGCTTCGCGCCCTTCAGCGTGACTGGCCCTCAGATCAAGACTCCTCGGATTTTGACTTGTGGGGTAAGAGGACTTTCTACTCGGCATGGTTACTTCTTTCTATCTCTGCACATCAGGCCCACTATGCAGCCTATGACAGGTTCTTGCGGTCCAGGCTGGGTCAGCTCCTAGCCTCGTTGCCTGACATGGAGCAAACCAGACAAGCCATTGCACTCTCTGCGCGTGGCCTGGAGCTAGCAAGGCACCAAGCGAGGGCATCCTATGATGCCAACGAGGTAGCTACCAAGGTCGTAGGGACAGTGATCTGCACAAGGCGGACAGCATGGCTGCATCTTTCCCGGTTGTCACCCTTGGCCTGGCGTAGGGTGATTAACTCTGCTCACCGGGAATGTATCTCTTCTCCGCCCAGTGCGGCTTGCGCTTGTCGGGCAACTTCCTTCTCCGGGGACTCCGGCTCACTCTCCTCACTCTCGGCCTCTCCAGGCCCTGAAGGTCTCCTCTTAGTGTGTCACCCACTGAGGGCTAAGGATTTTATCCCTTAGGGTGTAAAAAACCCCTTCAGGGAGGGGGTCTCGGTACTCACCCAACAGTGATGAATGGTGAAAATTGACACAGATAAGATATGAAAATTACTTACCTACCATAATTATGATCTTTCTGTGTATTTTCACCATTCATCACGATCCCATCCTCCATCCCCCTGGGCCTCAGTCTCTGGGTCCCCTTCCCTCTCTGTGCCCACTCCTCCTCTTCTCCTCCTCCTTAGGAGTGGGGTAAAACAGGGGCACACAGGGGGATAATGTTTCAGGGAGAGTGGACAGCACGATGGGCACTTCTTCTCCAGTGCCTTGGCTCCACCCCTGTGAGGTGGGAGTTGACAGTAGCACTCCTTTCTCTCCTCCTCCCTGTTTCCGTCCAACCTATTTCTCCTTGCAAAAAAAAAAAAAAAAATTTCCCTTTTTTCACCAAAAATCTTTCCTTGAGAGGGTGTTGAATCTATGTAATCTGTCCTTCTTCCAGAATAGCCAACTCTGCTTATCTGGAGTGTTTGCCAGCTATTCCGTGCCTTGAATTCTGGCAGAAAGCCTTTGCTACTCCTTGCAGTTCCTATACAATCTGGAGACGGACCAGGGTCTGGGATGTGTTAACCTTCTCCCCTCTCTTCCTAAATTCTTTACCCACCCTACCTCCCTCCCTCTTCCTTTTCCAGAGATTGGGGCCCCTCCCAATCCCCTTTAGTTTCCAACTCTTCTCTTTTTCTGTCCTCTCAGTCGTTATTTCTCCTTTTAGTTCATACATCTTTTCTTTTTCTGTCCCTTGGACTTCCTTGTCCCACCTCCACTCCCTTCCTCTTACCTCTCCAGCGACTCCAGAACTGGCAGGCAGGTGGAGTCTACAGAGCCTAGCGGCCAACCCGTGAGTGCCGCGCAGTGCTGTCGGCCTCAGGGTGGCGCCCGATGAGTGTCGGCTCCGTCTGCTAAAAAAAAAAAAAAAAAACCTTGGGGTCCTGACCTCCGGCAGATACCTCAGTGATGAATGGTGAAGATAGCCACAGA
This sequence comes from Neoceratodus forsteri, assembly GCA_016271365.2. NCBI lineage: Eukaryota > Metazoa > Chordata > Ceratodontiformes > Ceratodontidae > Neoceratodus > Neoceratodus forsteri. The sequence goes on from CM057453.1 coordinate 1,434,958,259, forward strand.
AGATCATAATTATGGTAGGTAATGTAATTTTCATGTTTCTCTATGCCTTCCTTCCCTTCCCTCTGTTGTTCAGAGTCCTGATCAAAATCAGATCTCAACCCTGCACAGTGATACAGGTGGCTCCAGATTGGGCCAGACAGACTTGGTATCCTCTGTTGCTGTCTCTGGCAGTGTCACGTCCGCTGTCTCTTCCCAAGAGATACAATCTCCTAACCTTCTCTTAGGGAAGGATCTGGTACCCCAATTTCCAGTCTCTCAACCTCAAGGCCTGGTTCTTGAAGAGTTAGAATATGCAGGCCTGCATCTTTTCTCAGGGAGTCCTGGATATTTTGAAGGTTTCCAGGAAACCTTCCACTAGAAAAACTTATAATTCCAAAGGAAAAAGATTCAGCATTTGGTGTTCTCAGAAGAGCATTGTGCCTGATTCTGCAGGCATTGCTATAGCTTTAGATTATCTGGTTCATCTTAATGGTCTAGGCCTTAGGCCTGCAACTCTAAAGGTTCACCTAGCAGCTGTCTCTGCATTCCTTTCAGCAGGGAAGGGCTCTTCCCTGGCATCTCATCCTGTTTTCAGTAAGTTTTTCAAAGGTCTGGTTCATATTAACCCTCCCTTTCGAGAGCCTACTCCGGCTTGAGATCTTAATGTCTGCATTGCCGAGCTTATGCAGCCACCCTTTGAACCTCTGGCTTCGGCCGACCTGAAGTGCTTGACCTGGAAAACTGTGTTAAAAGGGCTCTTAGCTATCACATAGAGCATACTAAGGCACACAGAAATGACTCTCTTCAATTGTTTCTCACGTATGGTGAAGTGGGGAAAGGTAAGCCTGCTACTAAAAGAACTATTGCTAGGTAGATTGTCTCGTGTATACAATTCTGCTATGACAAATGGGGCAAAACAGCCCCTCCAGGCCTGAGGGCTCACTCAACTAGGGGTACAGCTGCTACTCTGGCTGCGGCCAGAGATATGCCCTTGCTAGAAATCTGTAAAGCAGCCACCTGGAAAACAGTCCATACATTCACCAAATATTACTCTCTGGACATCCAGGCTAGGAGTGGTGCTAGGTTTGGCACAGCAGTACTGCAGAGCCTATTCCCAAAGTAGGTTCTGCATTCCCTCCTCCTGGGGTGGCTGTTTTGGTAGTCTGTGTTGTCCAGAACACAGCAAGACTTCATGTTTTTTGAAGAAACATTACTCACCCTAGTAATGTTTCTCTAATGAGGTCTTGCTGTATTCTGATCTCCTCCCTGCCTCCCCTCTCAGAACCTAGTTTTTGGGAAGTGGGCTGGCAGGTACAGTGTTGCACCTCAGCGGTGTACCTTGTTCCCCTCCTCTTCAGGGTGGGATATTTGTTTTATTGTTACTATTATTATGTTTATTTTATATATATATATACACATACATATATATATATATATATATATATATATATATATATATATATATATATATATTATATTGTCACTACCTTTTTTCTGGGTTCTCGACTTGAGTCTTTTTGGAACCCAAATTTTTCCTTTTGGCTATATAATAAACAATTTCCATAGTTTAGTACTTAGTTTGCTCGTAAGAATCTGACGGTTACACTGGTAAGTACCAGAAACGGAGATCTGAAAACCAAGCTCGAGCTCAACGTTCTATGCTTCTGCATAGAGTTAACTCTTTCCTCTCTGGGGCAGTTCAAGTGCTGGGGCTAACTGCATATTGTCAGAATACAGCAAGACTCCCATCAGAAGAACCAACACTACTATGATGAGTAATTTTTTCTTCTGGCCTATCCTGGAATCGAAGCACCTGAACAAGTTGGTATGCCACAGAGCTTTCAAGATGGAGTCTCTGAGGTCAAACACCCGGGCTACTCAGTCAGGAAATCTCCTTAAGCCTCAATACATCTGACGGATGCCTACCTCCACATTCCCATCCATCATTCCTACCTGGAGTATTTCAGGTTCTTGATACTGGGCCAACCTTTCCAGTAGAGGACTCTTCTGTTTGCCAGTGCATTAGCCCCCCCCCCCAGTTCCTTGAAGGTGTTGATAGTCCTGGTGGGTCAGTTTCTTCAGGAGGGGCATCATGTCTATCCTTCTTGAATGACCTGCTTATTCGTACACCGACGTCTCTGGCAAGAGGGCAGTACTCAGGACTGCAAAGATGCTGGAGACGCATGGCTAGGTGGGAACCAGGAGAAGAGTTCTCTCCAGCCATCTCAGACCTTGGAATACCTGGTGGTAAAATTTTCGACACGAAACCGGGGAAGGTTTTTCTCACCTTCCCTGAAGGAGACCTTATTGATAGAATCCAGTGGCTTTGGACACAGTCAACTGCATCTGCCCTCGGTCTGCTGCGGTTTCTTGGCCTCATGACAGGCAGCGATAGATTTAATCCTGTTGGCTTGCTTCCATATGTGGCCTATTCAAATGGGTTTGCTGATGGCCTGGGATCCCTCATTGAAGGATTATCAAGCCAGTTTCCCTTCATCCCCCAGCTTTGTCACTCCCTGAGTTGGTGACTGGATGTGCAGGATCTGAGCAAGGGTCCCACTGGAACTTCCCCAGAGTTAATTCTCACAACATATGTCAGTTGCATGGATGAGGGCAGGCCAGAGCCAACTTCCCACTCAGAGGACATGGTCAGCCTTGGACCAGCATCTCCACATCAGTGTTCAGGAGATGGAGGTGGTTCGCCTAGCTCCCCTTTGCATTTAAAACAATGCCGCTAAGCATGGCATACATAAACATTAAGGCGGCACAAGCAGGGAAGTGCTCCAAGAGGCCACCGACCTGTCAGCAGTCCACCTGGCAGGGGAGTGGTTGGGAAAATGTTCACTCCGTGGAGTGGAGATTGAACATGGAGGTTTTCAAACTCCCTTTCAACTAGTTCAGTCGACCTCAGATTGATCTGTCCGCATCCAGCCACAATGCTCAAATCCAAAAAGTTCTTCAGTTGTTTTCGGTGTCCACAGATGGAGGTAGTGGTCACTCTGCCTCAGGAGTGTACTTTCAGCAGAGCATATGCTTCCTCCACTAACTCTTCTTCCAAAGTCATATTAAAAAAAAAAAAAAAGGAATAATAAATAAGACATGTTAGAGGAAGATGCCTCTTATTAACTTCAGAGTTGCCGAGAAAACCGTAGTTCTCGGACTTGGTGAATCTAGTTCAGCTAGCACCCTTCCGGTGCAAAGAGACCTTCTATCAGAGTCCCATTCTCCACCAAAATCCAGGAATGATGCAGCTCACGGCCCTGCTCCTAACAGGAGGAGGCCCCAATAAAAAAAAAATTTTTTTTTCCAAGAAACTAGTTGACACCTTGATGGTTGCCAGAAAAGCCTCTATGTTCACAGCCTATGCTCCGGTAGGGGCCACCTCTTTTTATCTTGAGCCAGAAGGGAAGGATTTTAAGCCTTCAACAGCCTCTATTCCACAGACTTTGGATTTCTACAGGAAGGCGTGGCAAGGGGCTGGCATTGAGTATGCTGAGAGGCCAGTATCTTCCTGGACCTAAGTCTTCACCATTTATTCACACTTCTGGGTTCTATCTGGAGGCGCTAGGACCCTGCAGAAGCCAAAAGTCTTGAGGAGGGCTGGCGCCGTGATAGGACCTTGCATGCATGGCACTGCAAGATCAGCTTGCGCCTGTATAGGCTTCCTCGGCGTCTACCCACCAACCACCTCAGTTCCTTTTTCCCTGCCATTGAGTGTGCTTCAGTGATGACATCGTTCGCCCGCTGGAAGTTAGTTCTTCTCGTCTATATGACAGCATTTTGTCGTTCAGTTCATTTTAGTATTTGTTATTCTTATTATTCTTCATTATTTATTTATTTATTTTAAAGTAAAGAAGAAAATACGTTTTTTCTCTCAGCCCTGCCATCGACTGAGTCAACCATGGACAGTCTCAGTGATGATTGGGAGACTTCGCTGGAAAGCCATTCTGGCAGTGGGGCTGTGTCTGGTCCGCTGCCCTTTCTGGGTGGGGGTCTGACCACGGGCAGCTAGGTGCTCAAGAGGGAGGGCAGTCCTCTCGTAAGCATGAAAAGAAGCGGGCCCTTTCCTGGTCTCGATCGGGGACCATGCACCGCTCTACCTCGACTTTTTCTTCCCGACGGAGGAAGAAGAGATGGTACCGCTTGATGTCGCCCCTTGGTACATCTGCGAGGGAGTCCTTGGTAGTGGAGAGTGGCAGGCCCACCCTGCCCCCTGGTGGCATCCACTCTTAATGTCTGGGACTGTCGACACCAGAGACCCTCTCTGTCTTCATGCGGGGTTTCCGGTGAGCAGGTTTCATCATTGAGCCACTCTTATGGAGCAGTGGGTACAGCATCTGTCACGTGGGCCTCTTCCACTGGACCTGGTTCCAGGGCGTAGTTGCCGCTGGGCCGTGGTTGGGGCATTCAGGACAACACATGCATTCGGTGCCGGCGGTGGACATTCCCACCTCACCGGTACTGACACCATTGATGCCTGTTCCACATGCCTTCCCCCCTCACTTTAACTCTTCGCAGGGGCCGGCACAGGTACCCCTTCCCTCCCCCTCTTTTTCTAGGTCTGGTGGTGGTTCTCAGACTCCGGTTCCATATCATGGGGATAACTTCTGCACCACACGGTGCCAGAGCCTTTGGCGCTGCCTCGTGTGGCACCAAGGTCGTTGATACTGGTACCGGTGTCTCCAGTCTGCACCTTGCCCAGGCCACGCCTCGGCCTCTCAGGGCCTGATTTTTGCAGGGTCGAGGTAGAGAACGATGAGTCTGACCCCGACCTGATATTACCTGACGACGGCGAGGATGACTCATGCCTTGGTGAGAAACCTTCTGTCTCAGCTGAGATGTCAAAGATCTTTCTTTCCAGTCTCTCCTCAAGAACATGGGACAGCCGTAGCCCTACAGACTGCCTCTGTGTATCCAGGTAGGCTTTTGCACCTGGAGTTCCTTCATAGTCCTAATGTCCGTATGAGTCCTGCCCCCCCCCCCGAGACCTAGTCTCAGGTGGTGTGTCAGAGGCCAGCTCTCATTCCTTCTGTGGCCAAGCCCATAGACAAGAAGTATTACCCTCCCCCCCCCCGGACAGACTTTTCTTGGCATCACAATCCATTGGAGATGCTTTGGTGGTCCTTGAAGAGAATGGCAAGGTTGTTCTCCCACAGGAGGAATCAGCTTGCCCTATCAAGTGCCGAGAGAGCTGACGCAGTCATTGTCAGCGCCGTCTCTGACCTCGGCTCCGTGACAGGCACCGGCTCCGATGCTGCTGCCGCCTCGGCCTCGTGTCTTCTTCGCGCACCGTTCGCGGTGCAGTTGGGGACTTCGGCACCAACTCTGGTGCAGTCACCTGGACTGGTACCCCCTTCGGTCGGGATGGGAGTGGGCATCCACGTACTGTCTGGCACCGGACTTCGGTGTCCATTCCTCGGAGGCAGAGTCGGACTCTGAGTCAGACAAGTGGTCTAACTCTTTGGAGTTGGCCGCTCACGTGGACACCCGGGTAGTGTCCTCGACTGACCAGAACCAGCCCCCCTCTGAGGAACGGGCAGTTGCCCCTGGGTCCAGGGTCAGGGGTGCTCACCAGCAGGCAGTGGTGCAGGCCACTATTGCTCTGCAGCCTGGCCTCCGAGGGTTTTCTGACCCCTCAGTGGTGGTACCCCCTCAGGTTCTGTGCCTGGATCGCCCAACTTTGGGGCTGATTGGAGCACCCACAGGAGGGGAGGGCGCTACTCCCTGGGTAGTCCCTTCGGGGACTGACCAGAGTTGTCAGCTGCCTAGGCTGGTGTTTGCGAGGAGAAGGGCTCTATAGGACTCCGAGGGGTAGGGGCTTGACACTGCAACCCTTTTCTGGGACCCACCCGGGTTCGGGAAGGAGTCATAGTGCGGACCTCCACCCTTCCTTCTCGGTCTCCTCAAGAGGGCCCTGTTCTTTGGAGGTAGGGAACCATCCTTTTGGAGTTCCACGACCCCGGTCACCTCACAGGGGGGAATCTTCAGGGCACAGTCTAAGCAGTTCCAGTACGGTTGATCAGCCGTTGGCTGTTGAATTTTCCGGAGCACCCTCTTCCCTTGGGGCTCCAGGTGCGCTCTCTTTCCCAGGCAGAGGATAGTTGATTCCTGTTGTCGGCTTTGCCCCCGCTCCTCTGCCACCTTCTCCTGCTCTCACAGGCATTCTCGGTCCCAGCGGACCTCTCTCATGGGAGCAATTCAGGGCTGTGGCTGCTCGTTTTCCCTCTTATGTTAGGGCCATGGACAGGCAGGTGTTCCAACCTCCCCTGAGCAGCCAGCCACTGAATCAACGAGTTCCTCCGCTTTTTCATCCTCCTCTTTGGGAGGAGAGGAACCCTCTGTCCACATCTCCCCTGCTGCTGATCTCACGGAGTATCTGCATTTCCTCGTGAGGATGTTGGAGGACCTGCATATCACCCCACCCACGCAGCACAATCTGGAGCACTCGATGCGCACCTTTCTAGGCGATTTCAGTGCGGACACCCTTGTGGTGCCCCCCCCCGCCCTGCTCCCTTTCTGGAGGCATCGTTGCGTTTCTGGCAGAGACCCTTTTCCAGAGTCCCAGCCCCTAGGGACCTCCACCAGAGGTATTGTGGCCCCCCCCCCGCGGAGTCTCCAGATAGTTTGCCTCATCCTCGGTCAGGACTGATGCAACTGGACACTCCTGATGGGCTTCGCGCCGTTCACCGTGACCAGCCCCCAGATGCAGATTCCATGGATTTTGACTTCCGGGGGAGGAGGACTTTCTACTCAGCACGGTTGCTCTTTTCAATATCTGCACATCAGGCCCACTACGCTACCTATGATAGGTTCCTGTGGTCCAGGCTAGGTCAACTCCTAGCCTCTTTATCCGATATAGAGGTAACCAGACAAGCCATTGCTCTCTCTGCACATGGCCTGGAGCTAGCAAGGCACCAAGCGAGGGCATCTTACAATGCCAGTGAGGTAGCTTCCAGGGTCATAGAGACAGCGATCTGCACTAGGTGGATGGCATGGCTACATCTCTCCCGGTTGTCACCCTTGGCTCGGCGTAGGGTGATTTCCTCCTCATACCAGAGAACCCATCTTTTCTCCCACAGGGTGAGGCGGCGTCTGTCTGGGCAATCTTCTGCCCCCTCCGGGGGTTCCCCGTCTCACTCTCCCCAGTCTCTGACCTCAGACCCGTGAAGGTTCTCTCTCTCTTGGTGTGCCACCCACTGAGAGCTAAGGGACTTAGTCCTTTAGGGTCCAGGGCCCCCTTCGGGGGGAGGGGCTCAGCACTCACCCAAAGGTAATGAATGGTGAAGATTGACACAGATAATATATGAAAATTACGTACCTACCTTAATTCCTGATCTTTCTGTGTATCTTCACCATTCATCACTATCCCACCCTTCATCCCCCTGGGGCCTCGTTCTCTGGGTCCCCATCCCTCTGTGTGCCCTCTTCCCTTCCCCTTCCTTTCCGTTGGTCAGGAGCAGGGTGACCTTGGGCACACAGGAGGATTTTTCACATTCTGTCAGGGGGGAGAGTGATCAGGGGAGAGGGCACTTCTTTTCTCAGTGCCTCGGCTCCACCCCTGTGGGGTGGGGGTTGGTGGTTGTCCTCTCTTCTTTTCTCTCTCTCTGTCTCCCTTTCCGCTATTCTCTCTCGTTCTTGTCCTTAGGGACTCAACCCCCAAATTAATTTAAGAAACGTATTTCTTACCTCCAGAATTTGTTTCGGGGTACAGCCCTGTATCCTGTCTTTTTTCCAGAATAGCTGCTTGTGCTTATGTTGGAGTTTATTGCCAGTGATTCTGTACCTCAGATTCTGGCAGTGTAGCCTTCTGGCTACTCCTTGCACCTATACAATCTGGAGACAGGTCAAGGCTTCAGGTGCAGCTCCCCAAACCCTTACTTCTGATTCTTCCTCCTCCTCTTCTACTTTCAGAGATTGGGGCCCCTTCCCAATCCTCTTAGATTCTAACTCTTTCTGTCTTCTCAGTTGTTTATTCTCTTTTGGTTTGTATATCTTTTCCTTTATCTGTCCCTTGGACTCCTCGTCCCTCCCTCCCTCCCAACCTTTTCTTACTCTCGTGACTCAGGGTGGTGGGAGGCGGTCAGCTTGTTTTCCTAACGGCCAACCTGCTGGCGCCACGTGATTCGTTGGCCTTGAGGCGGCGCCGATGGTGCGTCGACTCTGCCCATCCAAAAAAAAAAAAAAAGCTCTCTCAGGGTCGTGACCTCTGGCCACATTACCCAAAGGTGATGAATGGTGAAGATGCACAGAAAAATCACGAATTACGGTAGGTACGTAATTTTAATTTTTGGTCATTTCCTTGTTGTTCGGGCTGTGAAGACATTGTTGAATTGACCCGTCTTACATGAGTCATCCGGGTCATCACATGCCTGGAAGTTAAGGTTAGGTTTTCTTTAGTTAGTTTATGCTGCACCTCCTCAGTCGAAAAGGTTCTGAGGCAGTTGGAAGGTCAACGCTGAGATAGCTTATACGGCACAAGCTAGTCTCGTGGCACGCACATGCACGATCCTATCCTGGCGCCGACCCTCCTGAAGATTTGTCCTAGCGCCTCCGGCGTAGTCCCATTAATGTGAATGAGTGGTGGAGACTTCGTCCAAGAAGATCAAGAATTACGGTAGGTATGTAATTTCCATTTCTCCGTACTCACCCTAAGTTCAGAGTTCCACCTCAACCAGCCTTTTGTTCTGCCTACTTATTTTCTAATCTTCCAGAATGAAGGGGAGCACACCCTTTACTCACTGGATGTTAAAAGAGTCCTTTGTTTCTATATGGATGGAACCAATAACATCCGGCAATCCAAACAGCTCTTTGTGTCCTTCAGTGCCACCCGGCTAGGACAACCAGTTTCCATTAACTGTATCTCTGCTTGGATAGTGGTGTGCCTTCACCACTGTTAATGTGTGGCGCAGGTTAAGTTGGAGAGTCAAGTGCGTGGCCACTCTACCAGAGTGGTTGCTACGTCCTTGGCTGTGATCCACTCTGTTCCTATTGCGGAGATCTACAAAGTGGCGACCTGGAGCTCGTGCATGCCCGTTAAACACTGCTCTGGATGTCCATGCTAGACGGCACGCTTCCTTTGGCTGGACAGTCCTTAATGGACTTCTGTCCTGAGTGAGCTCTGTCTCCTACCGCCCTGCTCGGGGGATTGTGTTTCTGCTTGGTACTCTACCCAGCAGTATGAATAAATGGTGAAGACTTTAGTCCAGGAAGATATGAAAATTACATACTCACCGTACTTCTTGATCTTCTTGGACAGGTCTTTACCATTTATTCATACGCTCACTCGCCGTCCCCCAAGCTCGTTCTCTCTGTTGCTTGGTCTTCACCTCCCTTGTTTCGGTTTGGGCTGTGAAGACATTCTAGTTGACCCTTCTTACAGGCGTCAGAAGGGCTATCTTATGCCCTTGTTAGGTTAGGTGTTTCTTAGAATACGCAGCACCTCCTTGGTAAAAAGGGTACTTAGGCGGTTGGACAGTTGATGCCAAGATAGCCTACATGGTGCAAGCCAGTCTTGGGGTGCCGCGCTTGCACGGTCCTACCTCGGCACTGGCCCTTCTGAAGATTTGTGGCTCCCACAGGGTCCCAGCACCTCCAGCGTGAAACCCAGCAACATGAATAAATGGTGAAGACTTGTCCAAGAAGATCAAGAATTATGGTGAGTACATAATTTTCATTTCTGGGAGTGGTGTATGATGCACATTCACATGACCCACCCAGCCTCCCCTGGCAAGTGGCACACGGATCCCTGCTTCCAGTGTGCAAGATCTGACATCTGGGTGGGTGGAAGGAGCTTAGCTTGAAGATATGCCAGCTGAACTTGAAGGGAAACGAAGACTGACGAAGTGTGGATGTGCACCATATATCACTCCTGGAACTACTGTTACAGGTGAGCAACCCTCATTTGTTGTGGACCAATAATAACAATTTCTTATGAGCTAAGCTCCCCTGCTCTTGAGGTCTTGAGTCTCCCTTGCACAACATGTGCATTTAATGGCACTCATCCCATAAAAGACAACCTAAACCTGACAACAGAATGTAAGCAGTAACTTGCAGCATCGTGTGTGGTAATGCTAAATCACCAGGTGCCTTAGTTCCACTGCAGCGTAAAAGGTGTTACATAGTTCCTTCAGCCATTTTGAAGGTTGTTATTGTGCATTTAAAATGTTGTACTGTTATACAAAATGTAAAAATCCAGGTGAGTGCCAAACCTTGAGGTATTGTGGAACTTCAGCTTGGTCACGTGATGGCTTATCAAGTAGATCACTTGATTAATTCATCTATTTAAATAAGAATTTATGCATACTTGAGATAAAATCTTTATCTTTAATCCATAAAAAGACACTCAAGACTTAATTGTTCAGCAAGTAACTACCTAAAACATAATTACAAAGTGGAGCTCTCAAATCTGGACTCATGAAACACTAAGCTTCAGTTATAGTACATGCTATGTGATAATGTACATGACAACCATGAACATGATTTATTTAATATTTTCCTAGGAATCGTTTGCTGAACATTTAGGCTACCCCAATGGCATTATCAGTGGGTAAGTCCTTGTCTCATGTGCATTGTTTAGTAGTATAACTGCACAATTGAGTTACTGTGCTAATACACCAATAAAACAATATGTAAGTATCATTTTGTTTTGGTTTTTTTTACTTCCAGTCCTGAGCTGTATCGGGCCTCTGGAAAGTTTGAATTACTCGATCGTATTCTGCCCAAGCTACGAGCAACTAATCATAGGGTTTTGCTATTCTGCCAGATGACATCACTTATGACCATCATGGAGGATTATTTTGGTTTCCGTAACTTCAAGTATCTTCGTCTGGATGGTGGGTTTGAGAAAATTTTTTTTATCAAGAAATAATTTCCTCTTCTGAACATTGCTGACCACTCTTTAGAGCTCATTGTAGTGTGTTTATATTCCAGTATTCCAATTATATGTCTCTCAGGCTCTCAGACTTTTCGCCAAACAGTCTTATATTTGTGATAGGTTTTATAGTGCGGTTGACTTCAAGGTCTAAACAGCAGGTGCTGGTGCTGATGTTCTTGAGTTAAGATGGATGGACAGATGGACGGACAGACAGACTGTGCTAGCTATTTTGTGTCGGCATTTTGTAATTTATGACAGCTGGCTTTCTGTGTATTTATATTGCATTACGGTTGTATCCTTGCACTATATTGATACAGTTTTATGTAATTATTTTTTTGTTTTGTGATTAATTTGTATTTTGATATAATTTATTGTTTCTCATACCCTAGCCCCCATATCAGAGTTGGGCCCAGTCCCGTCCTCCAGCATTTCTGTTGTTTCTCTACAGTCAGTTCCAACCCCATGCTTGTGTGCCATCTGTCTGCAAGCACATTATTTAACCAAAAAAAACCCACTGCCTATAAGATAGTGCAGTTCATGTTTCTCAGCCTCAGCTGATGCCAATGTCATTCTTCCTAAAAATGACATGGTCGTTTACGCACCTTCTTACGAGGAGTCATGCAAGTGTGTCACTGCTGGAAAATGGATCTGCACAGCAGCTATGCTAGACATGTGGATTGCTACCAAGGGCATTTTTTCTGATGTGACTATCCCTTTTGGAGCTCGCTTAAGTCTCTGACAGAGACTAAACGAAGGATTCTTCTTATTGCCATATACAGAATTTAGTCCAGCGCTCATCAGCTCTAAGCCACTTGGATGCCTTGGCTTCTGCTTTCTGCTCGGCCGCTACAGGCATCTGCATCAGAAGGCATCTTTGGCTTGGACCGCTGATTAGTTTACTGGGGGCATACATCCCCTCCTTGACCTCAGAAAACTCGTCAGTTTCTTGGATCGAGAAATGTACATTTCTTCCAGGATTTGTTAGCTCTCTGGATATGCAAGATGCATGCCAGCACATTCAGGTACACCCCAGCTGCCTCAGATACCGCCGATTCTTCGGGATAGGGCAGCTTTACCAGTTCAGAGTCCGGCCCTCTGAGCTCTTCTCGGCACTTCAGGTCTTCACAAAGTGCTTTGCAGTACCCGCAGTGCACTTGAGAGAATTAGGACTTTACCCTTACCCGGACGATTGGCAGATATTCCATCCAGACATGAAACCGAACAAGCAGTGGCCATGGCCTCTCAGTTGCTTACCTCCATGGCGGTTCTGCTGAATCTAGAGAAATCTCAGCTTCAACCCTCACAGTGGCTACTATTCATAGGAGCTTTTCTGGGTACTCGGAGGCCCAAGTCTTGCTTTCAGAGAGCAGAATGCAGGTGATCCTGCAGATTGCATGTTACATTATGGAGTGCAGATCTGTTCAGTCCCACGCCATGCAACACATGCTGGATCTGATAGCCTTCTCAGTGCCCTTGGCATGGTTACACATGAGAACAACTCAGTGTATGCTCTGTGCACAGTGGTCACAAGCATTACATCCTCAGACCTACCCCATTGAGGTGGTCACTCAGATGATGGGTCAGTGGAGGACATTCTCCAGAGCTTTCCCTTCTCCCAGCCTGAACATCAGGTGATTCTCACTACAGATGCCTCCCTGTTGGGGTGGGGAGCCCGCTGTCCAGGCTTCCAAATACAAGGTGTCTAGGACCAACAGAGACTCATCTCGACATCAGTGTGTTGGTGATGCGAGTTGCTTTGACTGGCCTCAGAGGCCTAGTGGATCTCGTAAGGCACAACCCAGTCCTTCTCCAGACAGACAACAAGTCTGTTATGTAGTACATTGACAAAGAAGAAGAAGCACACTTTTACCCTCTCTGCAAGGAAGCGATGCGAGTGTGGGAATGGTGCCTGGAACAGGGTTTCTAGGAACATAGATATGTTGTTCATCCACACTCTCTGGCATGTCCCTTTCCCCTTTAAACTTGCCGGAAGTCTTCAAGCTGGTTCCTCCCACCCACCTGGGTGGTAAATACCTCAGCTCCACCCAATGGCGCCAGATCTTCCTTTCTGCTGGAAGATACAGGTCCCTCGTGCTGCTTCAGTAATTCGTAGGCCCTGATTTCACAATGTTGGTTTTACTGCAACTTGCTATTAAACTCGTTAGAGTTATTGATTCCGATTTGGATATGGAGGACAAGTCGTCCCCTGGATTTCGCCAGGGTACCTGCGGCCAAAAGATGTTGCACACCGATCCCCAGCTAACATGCGTGTACTGCCTCGGCATCAGATATGACACGTCGTGATGCACGTTTTTTCTGGCCTTCCATCCCAGTGTTCAGGACGACCGTAAGGCACGCCTTCAGCTGGGAAGACTGAAGAAAAGGAACCCGCCGGTGAAATCTAAAGAGGCGAGGTGGGCGGTTTCCACGGCCGCGGGATCCGCCGAGCAGTTAAAGCAGATGAAGGCATTCGAGGAGGAAGCGGCTCAAGCTTCGGCCTCGCGAAGCTTCTTTGTTCCTCTCAAACTCGGCTCGACTTTCACGGGCTCCTTCAGATAGTTGTGCCAGTCTCTCCCCACCAGGGGTGAGGCGCCCACGGGCTCGCACTCCTCCCGCCCTCGGAAGAGGGATAAGGACCCTAAGTCTTCTTCCTCCAGAAGAAGACGCTCCTGGGACCAAGAGAGGTCTGAGTCCCAGGAACCCGCGGTCTCGACCTCGGTCGAGATCGCTTCCTTGGCCGCCGGCTTTGTGAACCTTCCGTCGGGCCAAGACACTGAGACCGAGGAAACGGCCAAACTGGCCAAGATTACGCTCGACCCTATCGAGCCTTTGTCACTGACTCCTGTCGACGATTCCTTTGAAAGGACCCTGGTCCTTTCCTTTCCCGACGAGGGTACACAACCTTCAGGTGACCTCATCGAGGAAACTGTCCCGGAACCTTGGTTTTCACCAACTCCGGTGTCTCCCGATCGAACAAGCTGACCCAGTCGGTCTCAATCGAGGACTAGGACCCCTTCGATCGAAAAACCGAAGAAGAGCCATAAACATTCAAAAAAGAGGCGCCACCACCGATCCTCATCCTCCTCGGATGAGGAGAGACTTCGACGGAAACTCCGTCGACGTTATGAGGCTCTCATGTGGCAACAGCTGATTTTGTCTGGTCAGAAGCCGGCTCCGCCGGCCACACTGGACATTACTTGGCTTCTGTCTCCAAGGCCGACGCCGACCCCTCCGGAACCGAAGGCTTCAGTTCCACCGCCTGTGGGGCCGGCCCGTATCCCGGCTCGGCCTATTACGGTCTCTCCACCGATTTTGGCAGAGCCACCGCCTAAGCAGCCTCAGGGAGGGACTCTCTCGAAAGGGGACGGGACAGACACCGGACTTCCCCGTCATCTGTCCATCACGGTTGTCCCCGATCGCCCTCTGCGCATCGAGGGAGACGTAGGCAGGAGACCATTATATCCCGACTCCTCGGACTCGGACAACACTGGTTTGCAGTCCCATCCTGGGGATGATGAGTCATCAGTGGCTGGTTTGGAGGAAGGTCCTTCCTCTTTTCAGGGCATCCTCCGCCTAATCTCCGAATCCACCGGAATGCCCCTGGAGCCTATCCAGAAAAAGGCGGAGTACCCCCTTATGGATATCCTCAAAAGGGGGGATACCCCGACGGAGGCCTTTCCTGTAGCTGAAGCCATTGTTGGCCCGGCCCTTAAGCTTTGGCCGCATCCTGCTTCTTGCCCAGCTCCGTCTGCCCGCATGGCCTGCAAGTATATGGTGCCCATGGGGTCATTGGCGGGGTTCACAGAACATCCCTTGGCCGAAAGCCTTGTGACTGCTTCTGTGTTCAGACGCACTGGTAGCTCAGCTGACACGGACTGCCCCCCGGACAAGGAGTCCAAGAATATGGACCATTCTGCCCGGAAGGTCTATCCGGCCACCTCCATAGGCCTTCGTCAGGCCAGCTCGGCTGTTACCATGGCGCACTTCTCTCATGCCCTCCTGGGGTCATTAGATGAAGTCCTCCCTCATCTCCTGGCGGACATGCAGACCACAGTGAAGCAAGTCCATGACGAGGGCTGTGCTGTTGCAAAACAGCAGCTCCAGACGGCCCTGAATATTGGAGATTCCTGTGCCCACTCCTTGGCAGCCGCAGTGGCCACTCGCCGCAGGGCTTGGCTGAGGCTATCCTTCTTCCCGGCAGATACCCAGCATAAGTTAGCTGACGTGCCCTTCCTAGGAACCGACCCGTTCGGTCCAGGAGTGGCTGATCACCTCCAGCGCATAGAGCAGTCCAGTGCCACCTTGGACGCTACCTTTGCGAAGGGTTCTTCGGGCAAGAACCAGCAGAAGCGCAAGAAGAAGCCTTTTCGGCACTCTTCCCCTGCGGTTAGGCAGCCCTCCTTTCAAGGAGGCCAGCAGTAACAGCAGGCTTAAGCTTGGCACCCCAGGCCCAAGTAGGGTCCTCAACAGCCCCGTAAAGGAGGCCGAAGTGCTGGTCCAGGAGCCTCCTCCTCCTCTAAGTCTCCTCAGTGACGGGTTGGGGGTTGCCACCCCTACACATGTCATGCCAGCTCTGGGTCCTCCCATGGGGGGGCCGGCTCCGCCACTTTCTTTCTGCCTGGTCCGGTGTCACTTCGGACAGGTGGATTCTAGAGGTGGTCGGAAAGGGACTGCCTTTGGAATTCGAGCAGTACCCTCCCAGCCGAGCCCACGCCCCTTGGGAGGAAAGGATCTCAGTTTGCACTCAGTCGACTCTCCGAGATGACATTGCTCAACTCCTCCACAAGGAGGCGGTAGTTCCAGTTCTGGATCCTCCTACAGACCCAGGCTTTGTCTCCAGGTACTTCCTGGTGCCCAAGCCCCACTTTAGGACTTTAGGATCGGGGGGGCTTGGCGCCCCATCCTAGATCTCCGTGACCTGAATCAGTATCTCAGGTCTCGCACCTTCCGGATGGTAACTCTGAACCAGATCATACCATCCCTGGAGTGAAACATGTGGTTCTGTTCACTAGATCTACAGGACTCATTCTTTCACGTCCCAATCCCTCCATCCCACCAGCGGTTCCTCCACTTTAGGATCGAGGGGACCCTGTACGAGTTCCGAGCCATGCCGTTCAGCCTGTCATCGGCCCCACGGGTCTTCACCAAGTGCATTGCAGTGGTGGCGCTCATCTCCAACGTCGGGGGGGGGGGACAGAATTTACCCCTACCTCGACGATTGGCTCCTGGCAGGTTCCACCCAACAGGAGGTGGAGAGGTTCAGGGATCTGGCCCTCCAGACCTGCTTCCAGCTCGGCCTCCTGATCAAGCGAGGCCAAGTCGGAACTCGTGCCTTCTCAGGTGATGGGCTTCATCGGGGCAGAGCTCGACTCTTGTCAAGCCAGAGCTTGGCTCCTGGCGGACAGGGCGGAGGTTCTCTCCTCCTTTGCCCAATCATTTCTGGTTGGGCACTTGCGCTCTGCCCGGGACTTTCTGCGCCTTCTGGGTTACATGGCGGCGTGCACCTTAGTGGTTCGTTGGGCCCGGCTGCACATGCGCCCCCTCCAATGGGAGCTGGCCGCCCAGTGGACTCAGAGTCACGGTTATTTCAACCAGCTGATCACCGGTTGCAGGAAGAGATCCCGTTTGTCCGCCCCGAGCCGATGGTCGTTCTTATGACTGGTGCCCCTCTCATGGGCTGGGGAGCCCACATGTTGGACAACAGAGCCCATGGGCTCTGGACCCCTGAGGAGTCCTGATGCCACATCAACCTGTTGGAGCTCAGAGCAGTCAGACTGGCACTGTCAGCTTTCGCTCCTCAGCTTCAGAGTTAAGTGGTTCAAGTCCAGACGGACAATATCACGACATTGTACTACCTCAACAAACAGGGTTGCACGCATTCCCATCTGCTATGCACGGAGACGCTCCGCATCAGCACCCTCGTAGGCCGGTTGGAGGTAGATCTCCTCACCATCCATGTGGCAGGAGCCTCGAACCAGCTGGTGGATGCTCTCAGCCGCTTAGGCTAGACATCCCAGGAGTGGTCTCTCCATCCAGAGGTAGCTTACAGCCTGTTCTCCCATTGGGGCAAACCGATGGTGGACCTGTTTGCCTCCGGGAAAACACCAAGCTGAGGCTGTTTCATGCCCGCTCCCCTCAGCAGGGCTTGCTGCTGGGGGATGCCTTCTCGAGGCCTTGGACCCCAGGCCTCCTCTTCGCCTTCCCTCCATTTCCCTTGATCCACAAGGTATTACTCAAGGTGAGGAGGGACAAGGTGATGGTGATTCTGGTAGCCCCAGACTGTCCACACGTATTCTGGTATCCAGATCTCCTCAACCTAAGCTGCAGGCCCCCGGAGTGGCTTTGTACACGCCCGGACCTGATATCTTTGAACCAGGGGAAGGTCTTCCATCCGGACCTTCAATCCTTGCACCTCACAGTCTAGTACCTGAGCGGCTAGAGTTCCAGGCTTTGGGTCTTTCCGAAGATGTCTCCACTGTGGTGGAGGCATCTAGAAAGGAATCGACCAGGAAATGTTATGCCTTCAAATGGAAAAGGTTTTGCATTTGGTGTCAGGGTAAGGGTCTGGGACCCCTTATCCTGTTCTGTGGCTAACATCCTCGACTACCTTTGGTCTCTCTCCAAAGGGGGTCTCCGGTCATCGACCCTTAGGGTGCACCTGGCAGTCATTTCTGCTTACCAGGCGCGGGCCGGTCAGCCGACATTGGCGCAGGAGACAGTGGTCGGGCACTTTTTCAAAGGCCTGGATCACATATCCACTCCGGTGCATGAACCTCCACCTCCGTGGGATCTACTGCTGGTATTGGCAAAGGTCATGGGCAAGCCATTCAAACTAGTGCACAAGTGTGAGCTGTCACACCTGTCGTGGAAGACGGCCTTCCTGTTCAGTATCACGTCTGCCAGAAGGACAGGAGCACCAGGCGCTTTCGGTGAACTCCCCTTATCTGGTCTTCCACAGGGACAAAACTGTCCTGCGCCCACACCTGAAATTCCTTCCGAAGGTGGTATCAGAGTTTCACCTTAACCAGGTGTTGACTCTGCCAGTATACTACTCTAATTACACCTAGTAGGCCGAGTACAAGCTCCATACTTTGGGCCTGAGATGTGCTCTCTCCTACTATAAGAAGAGGACGGTGGAAATTCGGGGAGAGGTTCGCCAGCTGTTTGTCACCTACGCTGAAGCTGCTTCTGGCAGACCTGCAGCCAAACGGACTATTGCAAGATGGATCACATCATGCATAGGTCTGTGCTACGAGTTGGCGGGCATGGAGCCTCCCAGAAGGATAAGAGCTCATTCTACCTGCCATACTGCTGCTTCGGTGGCTGGTTCCAGGGACATCCCTATCCAGGAAATCTGTCGGGCTGCTAACTGGAAGTCAGCAAACACCTTCATCACCCACCACCACATCGACCTTGAGTCATGCCGGGATGCTGGTTTTGGGGCCTCGTTTCTCCAGTCTCTGTTCCCTAAGTAGGGGGTGTGTGCCTTGTCTCCCTCCTCCCAGAGAACTGCTAGGAGTCTGCGAATCAGTGTGGATGAACAACATATCCACAATCCTAGAAAAACAGGTTATTCACCTGTAACAGTAGTTCTAGGAGTGTTGTATGTTGTTCATCCACATGGACCCACCCGACCTCCCCTGCCATGGACGCACACAACCTGGCTTCCAGCGAGGTAAGAGCTGGTGTCATGGGGCGGAACCGAGGTATATACCTCCCTGGTGGGTGGGAGGAGCCAGCTTGAAGACTTCCGACAAGATTTAAAGGGGAAAGGGACATGCCAAACAGTGTGGATGAACAACATACACCACTCCTAGAACTACTGTTAAGGTGAGTAACCTGTTTTTTCTGCACACACCCAAGTTCCTTCCTAAAGTAGTGTTAAATTGGCCCAGTGGTACTGAGGGTTGAGGCACTGGATGCCACAACTTGCGCCTCGCCAGCGACCCGGGTTCGGGAACAAGCTTTTATGTTGGCTGGGGCAGGAGAGGATTGAGCGTCTGGAGGACTGCTCTGCTCTCCTCTCCTGGGGGTAGGTGGGTTGTGTCTCCTGCTGCACTGCGACTCTCAGTGGAGACTGGGGGCATTGCTACTTGCAGGAGCCACGCAAAGGGGTATGGAAGCGGCAGCGGAAATCCTGCGGTCGGGTACAGGAGCGTGCCTGTCATGCGCTGGATGTCATTGCACATCCACTTCTCTGGGAACCAGAAAAAGGGAAAACCCTGGCACCCGGACAGGCGAAGATGGGCTCAGTGGATGGCCCCCACGTCCTCTTTCAGGTCCAACCTGGCTGGTCTCCATCTCTCTGCCACTCCCCAGCGGCCCCTCTAGATTATAGATAGAGCACCGGAGGAGTTAAAGGCGGTCCCACCTTGGGGGATTCATAGCCGGGGTCAGGATGGTGGGCAGAGTTGGAGGAGCATTTTCCAGGGCAGAAGACCAGATCAGGAGCACCTCAGGCTGGGTTAGATACGGCCACTCTGAGTGTCCCACTGGAGAGAGGTCTAAGGGACCAGTGATAGGAGGATAAAGAAAGTTTAAAAAAAAAAAGTAGTGTCAGCGTTCCATTTTAATCTGCCACTTGTGCTGCTGACCTACTTTGCCAACTTCCAGAATGAAGGAGAGCGCACTGTCTATTCTCTGAGTGTTAAGAGGGACCTTAAGTTTTACTTTGACAGAACTAAGGACTTCAGACAATCCTGACAGCTCTTTATATCCTTCGATCCCAGTCAAAAGTGACAGCCTGTTACAATCAAGTGCATTTCTGCCTGGATTATGACCTGTCTGCCACTGCAGTGCCATGATTCAGGTCAAGCTAGGACAGGTACGTGCCCATCCACCTGAGCAGTTGCGACATTCCTGGCAGCATGCCAGCTTTGGCAGGACTGTCCTGAATGGACTTTTGTCCTGGGTGAGCCCTTGGCTCCTACTGCCCTAGTCCGGGGGACTTTGTCTGAGGTTAGTACTCTGACCCATTAGTGTGAATCAGTGGCAAAGATTAATTCCCGGAATATATGAAAGTGACATACTCACTGTAATTTTTGATGATCTAGGAATATCTTCACCATTAATACTAACATACTAACATACTATTTGCCAGCAGATTAGGCCTTATGGTCTATCAAGTCTGCTCGAACCTAGATCCTTAGTTGGGTGCCGAGACCCTCCCATCCCTTGTGCTCCAGAAACCCCTATCATCCATCCCCACCCCCCCGGGACAGGCCATCATCTGATACATCCACTTTCTGTGTCAGTCCCACCCTCTCTTAAAGCTCTCCACTGTGGATCTCTGAACCAGCTCCCCAGGCAGAGCATTCCAAGGGTCCACCACCCTCTCAGTGAAAAACCTCCTTCTTTTCCCCTCACCCTTCCACCTTCCAACTTCAAACCATGCCCTCTGGTGATGCTCTCCTGCTTTAGTCTAAAGATCCCTCCATGTTTACCCTATTTATTCCTTGAGGTACTTGAAGACCTCAATCATGTCCCCCTGTCTCTCCTCTCCTCCAATGAAAACAGGCGGAGCCCTCAAGTCTGTCCTCGTAAGTCAAATCCCTAGCCCTCGTGATCATCTTTGTTGCCTCCTCTGTACCCTCTCCAGGAGCTGTATGTCCCTCTTCAAGTGTGGTCTCCAGTACTGTACACAGTACTCAAGGTGTGGTCTAACCAGTCCATTGTACAGTGGCAGAATCACTTCCTTGCTCCTAGAGGTGATCCCCTTGCGATGCATCCCAACATCCTGTTTGCCTTGCTAGCTGCTCTCCTGCACTGCTCAGTGTTATTCATACATGTATCCACCATGACCCCTAGGTCTTTTCCCTGTTGAGGCTTCCAGCACCTCCTCCCAGGGTGTACCTGTGTTTAGGTTTCCCGACCAAGATGCAACACCTTGCACTTGGTGATATTGAAATTTAATTCCATGTGTGAGCCCAGCTTTCCAGGGTGTCCAGGTCCTTGCAGGCCAACCTCCCTCTTCTCCCTCAACTACTGCTCCCATCTTGGAGTCATCCGCGAAGAGACTCATTTCACACCCTATACCATCCCTGATGTCTGATATGTATGCATTAAACAGGATTGGACCCAGGACCGAGCCCTGTGGTACCCGACTACCAACCTCTGTAGGGTCTGAGAGCTCCCACAGACCACTACCTCTGAGTGCGTCCCAGCTATCCAGTTTTCAATCCATCTGACCATCAAAGGGCCTACTCCTAACCCCATCAGTTTCTCCACCAGACCATTGTGGGGACAGAGTCAAACGCCTTGCTGAAGTCCAAGAATAATACATCCACAGGCTTACCCTGTCCAGTTCTGATGTTACCCATTCATAGAACTCCACAAGGTTGGTTTGACATGATCTACCTGGCACAAACCCATGCTGCCACTATCCAGACCTCCCACCTCCTCCAAGTAAACCCCCAATCGCCTTTAGTATACTCTCCATTAATTTTCCCACCACCGAGGTTAAACTGATGGGTCTATAGTTTCCTGGTACTTCCTTGACCCCCTTTATGGATTGGTACCACATGCCTCTCGCCAATCCTAGGTACCCTCCCTGTCTCAAGTGACCTGTTGAAAAGCTCCGCCAAGTGCAGCCAGTATGTCCGCCAATTCCCATAGTACTCGGATGAATGCCATCCGCCCGGGAGATTTGTCTTTCTTTAGGGCCTTGAGGCAAACCACACCCTTTGGTGGGATGGCATCATCCGTCCTCCACCTTACTGGTCTTTTTATCCTTATCCAGATGTGACACCTCTGGGGTACCTTTCCTCCCTTTGCTCCATTTCTGCTGCTCCCTGATCCCACCCCTGCCGCTTCTATCCCCTTTGTGCCTTGCTTTGTAGATATCCCATCCCTCCCTAGTGAACACAGAGGCAAAGTACTCGTTAAATACCTCTGCCTGGTCCCTCGCCTTCCACCACCCTCCTTCTGATCTCAATCTGCTGAGATGGCCCTTAGTTTTTCTCCTCCTCCCCCAATGTACCGGAAGAACCCTTTTCCCTCCATGTATCCCCTGTGCCAGCCGTTGCTCTTTACTGGACTTTGCCCCCTCACCATACGGTGAGGACTTTTCTAGATGCAAGCTGGTACATTTCTTATCCCTATCCTCTTGTTGTTTTATATTTTTTGTAAGCCGCCTTCTTTTCTCTGACTGCTACCTGGACCTCACTGGACCACCAGCATGGTTTATGTGACCTTGCTGCCTTCTGCTTCAACTTAGCGCAGATCCTGACTGCCTCATGAAGTCCCTGTTTATGACCTCCCATCTCCTTTCCACACTTGTTGCTGAGGTAATCCTCTGTGATCCTGAGAATATTTCCCATGTCCATAAAGTCTGCCCCCTGAAGTCCCACTGCTAGTGTCCTAGATCTCACCCCACTCCCCAATGCTTATTTGAAACCAGACAGTATTGTGGTCACTCCCAGTCAGGGGTCCTGTACAACCATGTCCCTTACCAGATCCCCATCTGCCAGAACCACATCCAGGACATGCCCCTCCTTGTGGGCTCCATCACATGCTGTGTTAAGAACACATCCTGGAAGCCATCAGCAGCCTCTTGCTCCTTGGCCACCTTAAGGACATGGTTCCCCAGTTAGTACCTGGTATATTAAGGTCCCCATCAACACCACTCCTTCCCTTTGGACCACACTGGGCAATGATGTTGTCCAGCAAACCATCCTCTAGAACATCACTCATCCTGGGGCCTATGCTACTCCCAGCTTGACCTTATCTCCTGCTGGGGATCGTGGAGTGACCCATAAGGCCTCCACGCTTCCCTCTGCCTCTTCTACTATAGCAATTTCTTGTCATCTCTAATGAACATAGCCACTCCACCCCTCTGCCCTCCTTTCTATCCTTCCTAAGCATAGTGTACCCTCTGCACATTTGAGGTCCCAGTCATGGTTTTTGTTGTGGCCCACGTTTCCGTGTCCGCCATCCACCCCCCCCTCGAACAGCATGGCCTGGAACTCTGGAAACTTGTTTCCCAAGCTCCTGGCATTTACCAACACTCAACCCCACCCCTTATCCCTGATCCTTTTGCTCTAACCCCACCCAGATTCCTTATACTTCCATCCTCCCCTGCTCCTCCTGGAACCTCCACCCTCCAGTCTGTTCCCCCGGGCTTGAAGGCTACTCCCTCATCTGGAGGGGAGGCTTCTGTCAGCCCCTCCTTATCCCTTCCCCTTACAAGTTTAAACCCCACCTTTCTTGTATATAGTCAGCCATCCCTGTTTAAGGACTTCCTTCCCTAATGGGGCAAGATGAAACCTGTCCTGGCATATAGTCCCTTATCCTCCCAAACCCATTCCAGTTCCCTAACACCCCAACCCATTCTCTTCACCCCACTTCCTATTCTATTAACCTCTGTGAGCTTCATTTTTTCTCCACTGAGGCCTTTGGTACTGGTAATATTCCTAAAAGGAAATGTTGCATCCATTATCCGATAGACTCTGGCAAGTTCTTGGAACTCTGCTTGGATTTCCATAATGCTATTTCCTCTAGATCATTAGTTCTCAAATGCACCAGGAAATCCGTTTCTCACAATCCCTAACCATTTCATACACCATGAACTTGCTCTGTGCACTGTCAGCCCAGAGATACTACTACCTTCACCTGGCTATGGCATCCATCCCCTGTCCTCCCAATGGATACCCTAATCACTCGAGTCTCCCAGTAACAGAACCTTAACACCGCCATCATCCTTATGGTTACCCACTATGCCCTCTCAGCCCCTCCCCCACTTTATTCATGATCGCAATTTCATGGGAGTCTTCCTGCCTTATTTGAGACCCCCTTGTCACCCTCCCCTTTCTGCCTCCCTTGCTATTTTGCCCACTTAACTCAAACCCCCTCTGAATAGGTGTCCCCTTTAACCCTCTCTTATCTGAACCATTTATCCTGGCCCTGATGGTTTCCCCTTCCCCCGCACCCTCATCCCCCCCCCTTGTAATAGTACCCCTGTCTCCAGAGGCTCTCTGTGGGTCCCCTTTAGCTAGGGCCCCATCCTTGGTACTGACCTTCCTGCTGAAGGGGGGCTCCTCTCCCACCTCCTTGTCTCCCAGTTCCTCTCCAATCATGCTCTCCTCCCTCATGTCTGGAATATGTTGCATCTCCCCCATTTGCTTAACATATATGTTTCCCCTTCTCCCTCTGGGACTATGTCTATCCTTTCCATAGCTGTTCTGTGATGCCCTATAGGTATCTGACTCCCTCCCCCCGGCCTCTGTATAAGTTTCCTCCTTTCCACCAACCCCTTCCTCCCCCTCTAGGATGCTTAGTATCTCAAATTTATTGTGACACTCTATGTCAGCCTCCATCAAGTAACCCGAGTTTCCCCTGACTGCATCTCTAAACTGACCCTCTTCTTCCTCTCTTGCACTGTTCACCTTAGGAGCTCCCTTCCCACAGTCTGCTGTTTTAGGCTTCCGCACAACAGCCCCTCCTGACTTTTCCCTCCAGTCTCCCTTGAATTCAGAATTTTCACCTGTACGCTTTCCCTTAGCATCA
This sequence comes from Neoceratodus forsteri, assembly GCA_016271365.2. Classification (NCBI taxonomy): domain Eukaryota; kingdom Metazoa; phylum Chordata; order Ceratodontiformes; family Ceratodontidae; genus Neoceratodus; species Neoceratodus forsteri. Next base: position 1,434,982,614 of record CM057453.1, read on the forward strand.
ACTTCCCATTCTAAGGGTCCTCTGTCCCTAATATCCCCCTTCTGCTTGCTGTAGCATAATGTCCTGTAATTTCAGAGCGCTGCCCAGCCTCCCCTCAGCCCCCACCTTCTGCTGCCCATATCCACACCCCTTATCCTTGGACACCCCCCAGCTCCACAGCTTACCTCCTTAACTAATATACCTCACTCCTGATACAAGATAGGTGTCTCACAGAGTGGGCAGCCTCCTCTCCAGGCCCAATTTAGAATATTGCCACATCCCACAGCCTGTGCAGCCTACAACCCTTCTGAAGATGCCTGCCATGGTGGAATATGGCCACCCTGATTATCCCCCTCTGTTTATAATAGCACACCCCCTTTTCTCAGTCCCTTTCCCCTGGAGTACAGTTTCTCTCTATACTGACTGTAGTTATTTACAAACCCAAATTTCAACCCCACCAACAAAGTTCCCAAGTCTCACAAACACATACAGTCCAGTATGTGTTCAGTCCCACTAACAGTGTGTGTAAGCAGACTCCAGGTACCGTATGATGTCACAGGCTCACTAACCTGTTGCTTCAAATTTCAGTCCCAAACAGAAATACTCAGCCCTTCAATCCCAACCCCCAGTGGCTTTTCAGTATTTAAGAAAGCCTACAAAACAGGGTGGGTTGGGAGGACTCTTACCAAACACCAGGCAAACACACATTTAAATTACCTTCTAATTTTCCCTGCCAAACATCTATCCCCAAACCTACAATATCACAGCCCAAGTATCAGTTCAAATTCAAGGTAATAATTTTTAACACATAGAACTAATTTCACTAACAAACTATTCAAATATTTCAGTTTAAAACAAAATATAACTCCTGGCCTCTTTTCTACCAACCTGTTGCTTAAGCTCCCAAGTGAACAATGCACAATACACAAGCATTTCTGCCATCCCCTTGGGCTCAGTCCTGTCTCTGTTGATCTTCACCCCTTGATCTTCCTGGACATAAGTCTCCACCACTCATTCACACTATTGGGATCTGCGCCGGATGCACTAGGATCCATCGGGAGCAAACTTTTTCCTGGAGGTTCCACACGAGATGGCGCCTGCATGAGCCTGAGACATGAGCACTAGCTCAGCTGGCACGACTATCTCAGGCCGTGACCCTCCAACCGCCTCAGTTCCTTTTTCCCTGCCTCAGAGTGCGCTTGTTACGACGTCGTCTGTCGGAGTCAGACTTCAAACTAGCAGCGTAGTTTTCAGTTTATTTTTTTGTAGTATTATCTCGATATAGTATCGCTTAAGTTTATTCTATTTTAATATACAATAAAGAAGTTTCAGCCTACTTGACGGAGTCGACCATGAGCAGATCAGGTGAGTTGGGGAGACTTCGTATGAAAGCTGTTCAATCAGTCGGGCTGGGTCGGTCCGCCTCCTTTTCTCCCGAGCGGGGTCCGACCGGTTGTCTAATGCCCGGGGATGGGCGGTCCTCGAGGCATAAAACAAACGGTCGTGATTCTCGCACTGCTTCGCCTCGAGCTCTTCGCCCACAGGTCTAAAAGAGAAGGCATCACTGAGGTCGCCTTCTGCTGATATGTCTGCGTGTTGCTCTGTTGTCGTGTAGTTGCCGGTCTCCTCCTTTGGAGTCGCCAACTTCTGCTTCCGTAGCTGCCGTCTTCGCATCGGAGTCCCACCCCGCCTATTGGTAGGTCTTCAGATGAGCAGTTTTGATCAGTGTGCCGCTCTTATGGAGCAGTGGGCCGGAGGTTGGTTCTGCTACCTGGCTCTGTTTGGCCCTGCCTCGGGCTTGTCGGGCGACCAGGTAGGTTGTTGGACTTCCTGGTCGCAAGGCACCTCCTTCTGTGCCGACGATCAGCCGCAGGTGTTCCCCCCTCATGGCTTGCGGTGCAGGGGCCACACCGATGTCTCTTATCTCCTGCTTTTTCCCTTCTAACCATGTTTCTCAGGGTCCTGGATCGCCCGCCTTTGGCGCCGTCCTGTGGCGTCGCGGGGTTTGTCGGGCGCCCGTTTTACGCCTGGGGTTGTCGGCGCCGTCCGCGCCGCCAGGCGGCTTCTCCGGCGCGCTGTTCTTTAGTTGCCGTTTTGGTGCCGTTTGCCTCCCTCGGCGCCGGGAGCTCTTGAGGACTCCTCTTTCCTCTCTATTCTTCCTTCCTGTTCTGTATTTCACTCCTTTCCTGTCCAAACAGTCCTCCCTGACCATCAGGAGATGACGTTGAGCCTGGACCCAGACCTTCGTTGGGTGATGAAGTGGACGGCATGATCTTTCACTGCCATAGAGCCTGTGGTCGAGGACCTGTCCTTTAAGTCTCTGTTGAAGAACCTGAGCTCCACTCTTCTCTCCAGACTACAGACATCGATCCTGGAAGCGTTAAGACTCCAATATCTTCATGCTCGGAGATCCCACGGATTTGACTCCTCCGATTCAATCCTTCCTTCGAGACGCTGTCTCAAATGGTATGGAATAATCCTGATCTTATCCCTTCGTGGCTAAATCCATTGATAGGAAATATTCAGCCCCCAAGGATCGCCCCATTTTGGCATCTCAAGCCTTTATGGATCCTATTGTAGTCCCAGAGAATGATAAGGTCGTTTCTTCCTCGTTACTACAGCTCGACCTATTAACAAAGAGTCTCGTAAGATTGATACATTAGGTAAGAGAGTCTTTGCTGCGTCCACTTTAAGTATGCGATGTGACACAGTTACCAGGGCTATTTTTCTCAGTATGAGTATATCCTGTGGCACTCTGTCAAAGCAAATGGTTGAAGCTCTTCCGACTCGGACTCTAAGTCAGAGCTTCTTCTAACCATTACCAGAGGTATTGAATCTAATAACCAACAGGTCAAAGCAGCCATGGATGCTTTCGACACTGCTTCCTCGCTCCAGCAGCCGGCTGATTGTTTGCCAGTCACTCCTGGCTGCGCACTGGCTTCACGTAATGATGCACAGCAGCAGGTGATGGCGCTGTCCCTTGATCGCCTGTATCTTTTGTCCTCAGGTAGAGCAAGCCCAGAGGCTACCAGGAAGACTAGGTCGGCCATTGGCTGGTTCTCATCCTCCTACCCCTCTCGAGGGCATGTCGGTAAACGCCAGTTTCAATCATCAGTCCTTTCGAGGCAGGGCAGAGTGAGTTTCCATAAGAACCAACCTGCCCAACCTCAAAAGAAGACTTAACAGAAAGCCGCAGTGCCAAAGCGCCCAGGCCATCTTCATGAGTTGCCGGCCCAAGTTCCATCTCCACTGCCCGAGGTGGACTTTTCTCCTCCGGTGGAGGTCGTCCTGATGCACTTCTACAACCAGTGGAAGTCCATAACCTCAGACAAATGGGTCCTTCGGATAATTTTAGCAGGGGTTTTCCTCAATTTTCTGGAGACCCCTCCGAATCGCTCCTCCCAAACGACAACCCAGGCTGTCAATCCTTCAGTCAGACCTTCTCTCCGAGATCCAGGGCCTTCTGAACAACAGGGCAGTAGAACTGGTGCCTCTGCATCAGCGAAACTCAGGGTTCTACTCCCACTACTTTCTGGTTCCAAAGAAGTCTGGGGTGCGCCCTATCTAGACCTCGAAAGTTAAACAAATTTCTCCCTAGGGAGAATTCAAAATGATTTCTAGGAACCCTGTTACCTTGTTTATCAACACAACTGGCTAGCCTCCTGGACATGCAGGACGCTACCAGCACATTCCTATTCACCCGAGGCATCACAAATTCCTGAGGTTTGTGGCTCTGGATCAACACCATCAGTTCAGAGTCCTGCCCTTTGGGTTGTCTCAGCGCCCGCGAGTCTTTACAAAGTGTTGTGCAGTTCTCAGCAGCATCTCAGGAAGCTCGAACTAAGTGTTTCCTTACCTGGACGACTGGCTCCTAGCAAGCCCTTCCAAACAGGGGGACCCTGGAAGCTGCTCAGACGGCTCGCCTCTTGCATGCCCATGGGAGTTCTGCTGAATCTAAAAGTCACAGTTGCAGCCTCCCAGAGACTCCTTTTCATAGGGCCTCTACTGGACACCCTCTGCGAAGGCTTTCTTCCAGAGGACAGAAGGCTCGATACCCTTCAGATGGCCCGCTACATTGGGGAGAACAGATCAGTTACAGCTCTCTCAATGCAACGTATGTTAGGCCTCATAGGCGTCCTCAGTGTTCACTGTACCCCTAGTTTGCTACACATGAGAGCCACCCAATGGATGCTCAGTGCTCAGTGGTCCCCAACCACTCACTCCACAGTCTTATCCCATCAAGGTGACAGAACCCTACAGAGGTCTCTCACCTGGTGGTCTCAAGAGAGCAATCTCCTGGAAGGATTTCCCTTGCTCCTCTGGATCATCAAATCTCCATCACCACAGACGATCGCTAACGGGATGGGGAGCCCATTGTCACTTTCTCCCACACTCAAGGTGTATGGACTCAACTCGAGGCCCAGCTTCACATAAATGTCCTAGAGATGAGAGTCGATTTTATGTGTCCGGCTTTGAAGGACATCCTCTGTCACAAGAACATTCTCCTTCAAACGGATAACAAAGCTGTGATGTATTACATCAACAAGCAGGGCGGGCTCACTCTTACCCTTATGCAGGGAAGCCGATGAGGGTGTGGGAATGGTGCTTTGAACACAAACTCTAATTCAGTGGCCCACCTGCCAGGTGTACAAAACGACTTGGCAGACTGTCTCCAGCAGAACAGAGGCAGATCCTCATGAGTGGTCTCTTTGACTCAACCATAGTTCAATCACTATTCAAGAGTGGGGAACTCCAGACCTGGACCCTTTTGCATCCCCACTCAACGCAAAACTGCCTCTCTTCTGCTCCAGAAATCCAGGGCCTGGCATTTTCTATCAGGATGCGTTCAGGCTGCGGTGGACAAAACGCATTCTTTCCGCCTCTTCCTCTAATTCAGAGAGTACTTCTCAAATTCGAGTCCCAGGGGACCAAGATGATTCTCATTGCTCCCTCTTGGCCTCGACAACTATGGTTTCCTCTACTCAACAATATGTTGGCAGCCCCTCCGAGACCACTCCCCTGCAGATGAACCCTGCTGACTCAGGGTCTGGTGGTCCATCCCAACCTGAGATCGCCCACCTTCACGCTTGGCTCCTTGAAGAGGTAGTGAACCGTTCAATGTCTCTAAGAGTTTTCAGACATTCTTCTGGCTGCTCGGAAGCCAGTTACTCTCGGAAATTACACGCCTAAGTGGAAGCTGCCGCTTGGTGTGCAAAGTCTCTTGAATCTCTTTTCCTGTCCACCAGACAAGGTTTTGGAATACCTTTGGACCTCTCAAATTCAGGTCTTCAGTACTCTACAGTCAAAGTTCACCTTAGTGCCATTTCAGCGCATCATGAGTCGGTTTCTTCTTTGTCTCTGGCTCAGTTACCTATGGTTAAGAGATTTCTTAAAGGAATTCTGCATACCAGACCTCTATAAGACGTCCGTTGCAGCCTGGGACATTAACCTTGTGCTAGACATGCTCACTGAAACCTTTCGAACCTCTGGCTACCTGTAGAACTAAAATTTCTCACCTGGAAGACGGCCTTCCTAGTGGCCATTACCTCAGCCCGCAGGGTCTCTGAGATACATGCCCTGGCTACGGACCCTCCGTATACTGTGTTCCATAAGGACAAAGTAGATCTTCCTGGACATAAGTCTCCACCACTCATTCACACTAGTGGGATTAGCGCCGGAGGCACTAAGACCCATCGGGAGCAAACTTTTTGCTGGAGGGTCGGCGCGAGAGACGGCGCCACGAAAGCAGCGGCTCGAGCGGTAATGACCATCTCGGCGACGACCCTCCAACCGCCTAGTTCTTTTTCCTACCGTCGAGTGCGCTTCTAGATGACGTCGTCATTGCTCAGTCGAGTCAAACTTCAAACTAGCGATAGTTTTCAGTTTGTTTTTTGTAACTTTATCACGATAAGTAGTATCGCTTAATTTTATTCTATTTTCGTAAATTTTTTCTAATATTTAAATTTTTACTTGAAGAAGTCTCGCCTATTGGACGGAGTTTACTTATGAGCAGGTCAGGTGACGGTGGAGACTTCAGATGAAAGCTGTTCAGTCAGCCGGGCTGGGTCCGGTCAGCTCTCCTTCTCCTCAGCGGGTTCCGATAACTGTCAGTCCGATGTCTGGGATGGGCGGTCCCCGCCGCATAAAATAAACGGTCGTGATTTCGCACTGCTCGCCTCGACCTCTTCTTCGCCCACAGGTCAAAAAGAGAAGGCATCACCGAGGTCGCCTCTGGTAGTGTCTGCGCTGGCCGACGCCGGTTATCGCTCAGTTGCCGGTCCCTCTTCGGAGTCGCCTTCCGTAATCGCTGCCCCGACATCGGAGTCCCTCCCCCCATAGGTAGGACTCCAGATGAGCAGTTTCATCAGTGGCCGCCTATGGGAGCAATGGGTCGGAGGTTGGTTCTTCTGCCTGGCCTCGGGTTGCCTCGAGCCCTCGGCCCTCCGGGCGATCAGGTAGGGCGGTTGACCTTCCTAGTCGCGTGGCGCTCTTTGGTGCCAGCGATCTGCTTAGGTGTTTCCTCACATGGTTGCGGCGCAGGGGCCCTCACCGATGCCCTTTATCTCCTGGTTTTTTTCCTTCTAGCTTCCAGGTTCCTGGGCTTTTCCGCACCTTCGGCAGGGTCTGCTGGCTTGTCAGCGCCCGCTGTGCCGCTGGTCTTATGGCGTTGGCCCGCGCTCTGCTGGGTCTCGCGGGCGCCGGGTGGTGCTGGGTGATAGGGCGGCGTTGCTCAAGGCGCCGGGTCATGGGCGCCGCCCGCGTGCTATGCGCTGGCGCTGCTGCGGCCGGGCTGCGGCGCTCGCTCGTGCTGGCGCCGCTGGGCGCGAGGGCACAGGCTCTTCGCACCGTGCGCCCCTGGTGCCGCTTTCAGCCTGCTTATTGCCTCGCCGGGGCAGCCCTGGGGACTCTCCTTGATTTTTCTGCTATTTCCTCCTCTCTAATTTTCACTCCTTTCCTGTCCAAACAGTCCTTTCTGGACCATCAGGATGATGATGTTGAGCCTGACCCAGACCTTCGTTGGGTGATGAAGTGGAGGAAACAGGATCTTTCTTGCTACAGAGCCTGTGGTTGAGGACCTGTCCTTAAGTCTCTGTTGAAAAACCTGGATCCACTCTTTCTCTCCAGACTACAGACATCGATCCTGGGAAGATATTAAGACTCCAGTATCTTCATGCTCGGAGATCCTTACGGATTTGACTCCTCCGATCCAGCTTTCCTTCGAGACGCTGTCTCAAATGGTATGGAATAATCCTGCTCTATTCCTCAGTGGCTAAATCCATTGATAAGAAGTATTCAGCTCCCAAGGATCGGCCCCATTTTGGCATCCTCAAGCCTTTATGGATCCTATTGTAGTCCTGGCAGAGAATGACAAGGTCGTTTTTCCTCAACTACTACAGCTCGTAATTTATTAACAAAGAGTCTCGTGAGATTGATACATTAGGTAAGAGAGTCTTTGCTGCCTCCACTCTAAGTATGCGATTGTCAGTTATCAAGGCTATTTTCTCAGTATGAGTATATCCTGTGGCACTTCTATGAAAGAATGGTTGAAGCTCTTCCAGATTCGGATTCCAAGTCAGAGCTTCTTCGACCGTTATTAGAGGTATTGAGTCCAATAACCAACAGGTCAAAGCCTTCATGGACGCCTGACACTGCTTCTCGCCTCAGCAGCCATGATTTGTAATCGGCGCCATCCTGGCTGCATACTTGCTTCACATGAATGATGCTCAGCAGCAGGTGATGGCGCTGCCTTTTGATGGCTCCTTTCTTTTGGCCCTCAGGTGGAGCAAGCCTAGAGGCCACTCAGAAGACTAGATCGGCCATTAGTTGGCCAGACCTCCGCCTGTCCCTCTCGGGGCATGTGAACAGAGCGCTCAGTTTCATAGTCGTCAGTCCTTTCGAGGCAGAGGCAGGGGAAGCTTCCATAAAAGCCAACCTGCCCAACCTCAAAAGAAGACGCAGCAGAAAGCGCAGGGGCCTAAAGCTCCCAGTGCTACCTTATGAGTCGTTGGCCCAAGTTCCATCCATCCACTCTGCCCGAGGTGGAACTTTCTCCTCCGGTGGGAGGTCGTCTGATGTACTTCTACAACCAGTGGAAGTCCATAATTTCGGACAAATGGGTCCTTCGGATAATTCGCGAGGGTTATTCTCTCAATTTCTTGGAAACCCCCCCGAATTGTCCTCCCAGACGACAACCCAGGTTGTCGGCCTCTCAGTCAGACCTCCTCACCGCGGAGATCCAGGGCCTTCTGAACAACAGGGCAATAGAACTGGTGCCCCCGCATCTGCGAAACACAGGGTTCTACTCCCATTACTTTCTGGTTCCAAAGAAATCTGGGGGGATGCGCCCCATTCTAGACCTCAGAAAGTTAAACAAATTCCTCCCCAGGGAGAAATTCAAGATGATTTCTAGGTACCCTGTTACCCTTGCTGCATCAGCACGACTGGCTGGCCTCTCTGATATGCAGGATGCTTACCAGCATATCCTCAGCCCACCCACCCACCGCAAGTTCCTCAGGTTTGTAGCTTTGGGTCAGCATTATCAGTTCAGAGTCCTGCCCTTTGGGCTATCCTCGGCGCCATGATTTTTACAAAGTGTTGTGCAGTTCGTGGCGCATCTCAGGAAAGTCGGACTCGAGTGTTCTTACCTGGACGATTGGCTTCTAGCAAGCCCTTCCGTCTAAGGGACTTTGGAAGCCGTGCAAACGACTTCGCCTTCTCACGTCCATGGGAGTTCTGCTGAATTTGAAAAATCTCAACTGCAACCTCCCAGAGGCTCCTTTTCATAGGGACGCCTCTAGACACCTCTTCAGCGAAGGCTTTCCTTCCAGAGGACAGAAGACTCGACATCCTTCAATGGCCCGTCACATCAGGGAGAACCAATCGTTACAGCTCTCTCCGATGCAACGATGTTGGGTCTCATGGCGCCTCGGTCTTCACTGTCCCTCTGGCCCGACTGCACATGAGAACCACCCAATGGATGCTCTCCACTCAGTGGTCCCCGACCTCTCACCCCAGTCTTATCCCATCAAGGTGACGGAGCCCTTGCAGGTCTCTCACCTGGTGGTCTCAAGAGAGCAACTCCTGGAAGGATTCCCCTTTGCTCCCCCGGATCATCAGATCTCCATCACCACAGACGCATCGCTAATGGGATGGGGAGCTCACTGTCTCTCCCTCCACACTCAAGGTGTATGGACTCAGTTCGAATCTCATCTCCACATAAATGTCCTGGAGATGAGAGCGGTCCTCTATGCAATCCGAGCTCTGAAGGATGTCCTTTGTCACAAGAACATTCTCCTTCAAACGGACAACAAAGCAGTGATGTATTACATCAACAAGCAAGGCGGTGTTTCATTCTTATCTCTTTGCAGGAAGCAATGAGGGTGTGGAGTGGTGCTTGGAGCACAAGTCTCTGATTCAAGCGGTTTATCTGCCGGGTATACAAAACCACCTAGCAGATCACCTCAGCAGAACGGAGGCAGACCTCACGAGTGGTTCTCGATCCAGCCGTAGTTCGTCCCTGTTCAAAGAGTGGGGGACTCAGACCTGGACCTTTTGCATCCCCACTCAACGAAAACTGCCTCTCTTCTGCTCCAGAAATCCAGGGCCTGGCATTTTCTGTCAGGATGCTTCAGGCTGCGGTGACAAAACGCTTTACGCCTTTCCACCGCTTCCTCTAATCCAGAGAGTACTCCTCAAGTTCGAGTCTCAGGGACCAAGATGATTCTCATTGTCCCTTCCTGGCCTCGCAACTATGGTTTCCCACTCAACAGTATGTTGGCAGCCTCTCCGAGACCACTTCCTTGCAAATCAGTCTTTGACTCAGGTTCTGTTGGTCCATCCTAACCTGAAATCACTTCACCTTCATGCTTGGCTCCTGAAAGATAGAAGTGAATCGGTTCAACGCCTCTCGTGGAGTCTCAGACATCCTTCTGGCTGCTCGAAGCCAGCCACCAAACGTCGCCTTCCAAATGGAAACGCTTTTTCTCTGGTGTGCAAAATCTCTTGAATCCCTTCCTGTCCTCCTGGCAAAGTTCTGGAGTATCTTTTGGACCTGTCAAACTTAGGTCTTCAGTACTCCACAGTTAAAGTTCACCTTAGTGCCATCTCAGCTCCATGAGCCGTTTCTTCTTAACTCTGGCTCAGTTACCTATGGTGAAGAGATTTCTTGATGATTCTCCATACCAGACCCCTGTTAAGGCCCAGTTGCAGCCTGGGACATTAACCTGGTGCTGGACATGCTCACTGGAAGCCTTCAACCCTTAGCTACCTGTGAGCTAAAAATTTCTTACCTGGAAGACTGCCTTCCTGGTGGCCATTACCTCAGCCCGCAGGGTCTCTGAGATACATGCCCTGGTTACGGACCCTCCATATACTGTATTCCATAAAGACAAGGTAGTTCTCCGACTATCCTAAATTTCTTCCCAAGGTTGTGTCAGAATTCATCTAAACCAACCTCTGGTACTTCCCGCTTACTTGCTAATTTCCAAAATGAAGGGGAACGAGCTCTTCATTCCTTGATGTTAAGAGAGCCTCGTGTTCTATTTAGATAGAACCCAGGATGTTCGCAAGACTCAGCAACTGTTCGTTTCTTTCAGCGACACCTGCTGGCTCAACCTGTCGCTATTAGATGCATCTCTTCATGGTTAGTGGCATGCCTTGCATTGCTATTCCATGGCTCAAGTTAAATTAGAAGGTAGAGTGTACGCCACTCTACTAGGGCGAGTCGCGCATCCCTAGCGAAACTTGAATGTTCCAATTGCAGATATATGCAACGCCGCCACCTGGAGCTCAGTGCATACCTTGTTAAGCACTATGCACTGGATGTTCATGCTAGGCGACATTCCGCATTCGGCAGAACTATCCTTAATGAGCTTCTATCTTAGGCGGCGTGAGCTCTGGCTCTCCTGCCGCCCTTTTGGGGATTATCAGCTTGGTACTCTCCCACTAGTGTGGAGGTGGTGGTGAGACTTATGTCCAGGAAGATAGGAATTGTCCTACTCTGATCTGTCTTCTTGATCCAGTCTCCACCACTCATCTCACACGCCCACCCTCCATCCCCGAGCTCACCGCTGTATTGGTCTTCACCCTCAAATCTTTGGGCGTGAGGACTTCTTTACTGACCCTTCTTACAGGGTCATACTGGACTATCTTATGTCCGTTTTAATGTTGAGGTTTACTCTTTCGTTGATTGCGCTGCACCTCCTTGGTAAAAAGGTACTGAGGCGGTTGGAGGGTGGGTAGCCGAGATGGTCATTACCGCTCGAGCCACGCTGCTGGGCGCCATGTCTGGCGCTACTGCCTCTCGCTACCGACCCTCCAGCAAAAAGTTTGCTCCCGATGGGTCTTAGTGCCTCCGGCGCTAATCCCACTAGTGTGAATGAGTGGTGGAGACTCGTCCAAGAAGATCAAGAATTACGGTAGGTACGTAATTTTCCTTTCTTCGCACTCATCCTAAATTTCTTCCCAAGGTTGTGTCGGAATTCCATCTAAACCAACCTTTGGTCCTTCCCTCTAACTTTGCGGACTTCCAAAATGAAGGGGAACGATCTCTTCATTCCTTGGATGTTAAGAGAGCCTTGCATTTCTATCTAGATAGAACCAAGGATTTTCGCAAAGCCCAACAACTGTTTGTTTCCTTCAGCGAGACCCAGTTGGGTCAACCTGTCGCTATCAGATGCATCTCATCGTGGCTAGTGGCATGTCTTTGACATTGCTATTCCATGGCACAGGTTAAATTGGAAGGTAGGGTTTACGCTCACTCTACCAGAGCGGTCGCGTCATCCCTAGCGGAAATTTGCAATGTTCCGATTGCAGACATCTGCAATGCTGCCACCTGGAGCTCAGTGCATACCTTTGTTAAGCATTATGCACTGGATGTTCATGCCAGGCAACATTCCACCTTCGCAGAACTATCCCAATGGACTTCTGTCCTAGAAACGTGAGCTCTTGGTCTTCCTGCCGCCTCTGGGGATTATTAGCTCGGTACTCCCCAATAGTGTGAATGAGTGGTGGAGACTTATGTCCAGGAAGATATGAAAATTACTCACCGTAATTCTTGATCTTCTTGGACGAGTCTCCACCACTCATTCACACACCCACCCTCCATCCCCGAGCTCACTTCTGTGTTGGTCTTCATCCCTCAAATCTTTAGGCTGTGAAGACTCTTTGTTGACCCTTCTTACGGGTCGCCCGGACTATCTTATGTCCGGTCTTAGGTTAGGTACTCTTTATGTTAGTGCGCTGCACCTCATTGGTAAAAAGGTACTGAGGCGGTTGGAGGGTCGGCGCGAGATAGTCTGCCGCGCCGAGCTAGTGCTCACAGTGCCGGCTCTCGGGCGCCATCTCTGGTGCCCACCCTCCAGCAAAAAAGTTTGCTCCCGATGGGTCCTAGTGCCTCCGGCGCAGATCCCAATAGTGTGAATGAGTGGTGGAGACTCGTCCAAGAAGATCAAGAATTACGGTAGGTACGTAATTTTCATTTCTTGGTTTGGACTGTGAAGGCAACTGTGTTACTGGTTTTTTGGCCCTTCTTCCACAGGTCACCAGGGCTGTCTTATGCCCTTAAGTACTAATTTGGTTATGCTGCACCTCCCCATTAAAAAAGCTACTGAAGCAGTTGAAGGCTGGTCCTGCGAACCACTCCCACAGTGCCTTGCCTGTGCACAGCTTGCCTCTGCGCCAGCCCTTCTGAAAAGTTCGGGCTCCAGCAGGGTCCTAGCCACTCCGGCTAAAACCCATTAGTGTGAATCAGTGGTGAAGATATTTCTAGAAGATCAAAAGCTAAGGTAATTTTGTAAATCTTCCCTTGTCAATCTTCACCATTCATTACTGCTTGGGGTTAAGCCGGAGGCGCGCCACCCTTCTGAGGAGTTTTTTTTTCGAGTTGGTTCTAACGGCGCCTCCGAGGGCGCACGACCGCGGCCATGCGCCGAGGACTGCCGCTAGGAGCCGGGACTCCTCCTCCATCTAGTTCTGTTTCGCCTGCCGTCGAGGCTGCACCTGCTAGCCGGTAGTGTATAGTGTTCGCTTCGGATCTGTCCCGACTCTCCTCATCTTGTGTTCTCAGACTTCCACTCAACGCCGTATACCGGTAAGACCGTTCCTTTTTATTTCTATCTACGGCGCCGAGTGTTTTCCTACTTTTTTTCCTCAGTTAGTTCGCATCATGTCCGGTTCTGGAGCAAGGCGTAAGTCGAAGGCGGGCCGCGCCCCTATGCGTCGGGCTCCTGTGGCTGCATTTTCCATCTCGACCGGCATGATGTCTGTCTCCATTGCCTGGGACCCAACCACGACATGGACGCGTGAGAGTCTTGTTTCTCCATGGACCGTCAGGTCTCGAAGTCCGCTGCTCAAGCTCAAGGCCCTCACGACTGGGGATTGCAATACGCCCAGGGATTCCCAGGTAAGGTCTCTAGGCTCTCCCCGGCCTATACGGTCCGTGGAGGAGGGAGCTCCTCTCTTCTCTTGCCGAAGAGGAGCCATGTGTCGGGGAACGTCGTGGTCCCCCCCGGGCCGTGACGGTGACACCGCCTCGGCAGTCACCTCCTCGGAGGTGCAGGCTCCCCAGTGTCGAGGCCCATGATTTCTGGGCTGGGCACCCGTGGACCCTCGACGCCGCCCGATGCTGCCCCGGTGCCTTCGTGCGCCGTGGGCCGGTCTCTCTCGGCGGGCGCCGGAGTCAGGTTCCGACGCCGGGAGCGGCGCCGTGCAGGCCTGGCTGGTACCAGAGGGGAGGGGCCGGGCCTGGCTGTCGCGGTGGGCGGGTCATCCGCGCCCCCCTGGCACTGGCGCCCGCTCACAGTGCTGCTGCCTGGGATTCCCGGAGTTGCCAGCATTGAGGTTCTGCTGGTCTCGCCTTCTTCGGAGGCCGATGACTCGGATGTGGACCTATCCTGGCACCCTGACTCCTCGGAGTCAGGGTCCCGTGGTGCAGGGTGCCAGACGGCGAGCGGGCCCTTCCACTGTCCCTCCTGGCCCCTCCCTGAGGGTTCTCGGCTGGGGTGGCCCTGGGTCCCAGGGGGTGATGGTGGGACTGAGGAGGAGGCCCTCAGGGACTCTATGGTAGCTGCCTCCCGGGCGCTTGTTGCCTCCTCTGGGAGTGCGGGGACGCTCAGTCGAGGAGGAGGGCCTTTTTCGGAGTCCGAGGGGTTGAGGGGCAGGGGACGGGGCCCCGTCTCTGTCGGCCGCCTCTGGTGGGTGGCTAGGAGCCTAGCGCAACCCCCGCCTTCCCTCCTGGGCTCTAGGGTGCCCTCCGTGGCGTTGCTGTGACTGCCCTTCTGGAACCATGCAGTCCTGGTTCGCTACAGGGAGGTTCTCCCTGGGCTCTTCCAGGCATCGCTTTCAGGGTTCCGCCTTGCGGCTGGTTTGTTGTCCGGGATCCCGCCAGCTCATGCTCCGCCTCGGATTTCAGAGTCCTGGCAGAGGTCAGTTGCCTCTTCCTAGCTGCCCTTCTCCAGTACCTCTGCTTCCACCCCCCGCGCTTCCAGGCCATGTCGGTCCTACGGGTCCGTTATCCTGGGAGCAGTTCAGGGGTTCTGCGGCGGCCTTCCCCTCTTACGTTAGGGTGTATGCATGAGCCGGTCTTTCACTCCTCCCCACCGCGCAGGGAATCCTCTGGACATTCGAGCTCTCCGTCATCCCTCGTCTTCCTCCTCTGAGGGAGAGGAAAGCTGCTCATCTTTCTTCGACGCTGATTTCACTGAATATCAGCGATTCCTCTCGAGGATGGTGAGGGACCTCGAATTCTTATGTAAGGAGAGACAGTACCGAACGGAGACGGTGAATTCCTTGGAGAATCTAGTGCCCAACACCTGGTGGTCACCTTCCTGGCCATCCTCCAGGAGGCGCTCATCCGTCTCCTGGCAGTCGCCAGCCGCCCCTTTCTCCAGCTCCTGGCTGACTGCCGTCAGAGGTATTGTGCCCCTCGAACTCTGGGTACTCTTCTCAACCCGCCTCGGGCTTGGTGTACTCTAGAGACTCCTCCGGGCGCCGTTGCCCAGCGCACTACCGCCCACCAGATTCGGATTCTATCAGTTCGACCGTGGGGCGTAAGAGTGTTTCTCTTCTCGTATGGTGGCTTGTGTTGCATCACATCAGGCTCACCACGCCTGCTAATCGCATCTGTGGTCGATGCCTCCAGCTCCTAGCATCAATGCCTGATATGGAGCAAACCAGGAAGCTTATTGCCCTCTCCGCTATAGGCCTGAGCTGGCAAGACACTGCTGGTGGCATCTCATTTACCAATGAGGTGGCTTCCAGGCTTGCGGGACAGCGATCTGCATTAGGCGGACGGCATGGCTTCTGCCTATCAAGTTGTCACCTCTGGCCCGGCGAGGGGTGATGCGCTGCCTGGGACCTGTCTTTTCCTCCAGAGCTAGGAGACTTTTGCAGGCTTCCTCCGTCTCCCGCCCTCGGAGGCACCTCCTAGCTCTTCTCCCACATAGGCTTTCTCTGTACTAGCCAGGTCTTCCTTCTGTTTCTCACCAACAGGAGGCTGGGGGTCTTGTTTCCTCAGGGTTCTACCCTCCCTTTTAAGGGGAGGGGCTTACTTTTTAGTAGACGATGGTGAAGATTGACAAGGAAGATATGAAAATTACGCACTCTACCATAATTCTGATCTCTCTTGTATTCTTCACCATTCATTACTGATACCCACCCACCTTCTCAGTGGCCTCCTTCTGTGGTGTCTCTCCCCTGCTCCTCTTACTT
This sequence comes from Neoceratodus forsteri, assembly GCA_016271365.2. Taxonomy (NCBI): domain Eukaryota; kingdom Metazoa; phylum Chordata; order Ceratodontiformes; family Ceratodontidae; genus Neoceratodus; species Neoceratodus forsteri. The sequence continues at coordinate 1,434,998,301 of CM057453.1, forward strand.
CCTGGCCTTATGCAAAAAAAAACTTTCTGTTTTTCCCATTCTTGGTGAATGGATCCCAGGGATTTACTTCACCTAAGATCGATCTGGCGTTTGCCCATAAAAGTGCTGAGTCGATTGGGAGATGATGGCTCTTGCCTCGCCATGTTTGGCAGGCGCAGCACTTCTAGGGACTCTGTGTAAATACTGTCTGTACAGTTAGTATAGTCCCAAGAAAGAAAGAAAAAAAAAAAAACTGCTAATCAATTATTTAAAATCCTGGACCCCCTTTTTTCCTCAAGGTAAAGAGGAACGAGTACGGTTTCAAATTTCTTTAATTCTGAGGGAACTCTTTCTGACTGCCCTACGGTGCAATTCCTTGCCTCCTCAGGTCATGTTGTTCCACAGCCTGGTGGCCATGCCCTGTCTGGGAACTTTCAATTAGTATCCCTTGGCAGGCATTGTTTTCAAAAAGTTTACAGCTGTTGGCTGACCTTGTCAGCTTCAAGCCTCTGTCTGCCTTTGTCATGGCAAGTCTGATTGAGTCCTCTCTATTTTTCTACAAACTGCCTTCAGAAGGCTTAGTTTTTCCCATTCTCTTCTGTGGTAGCACTTATCAAGGTGCTAGGAACTTAGTCCTCTTCCTGGATGGGCGCTCTTCCGGAACAAGTTCTGCTCAGTCAGTCCAGGAGCCCTCAACTGGGATGAAGAGACTTGGCATGTTGAGAGTCCTGAGACTCTGCCTCTCTTGGTCTGTTTAGCAGGTTCGGTGGAACCTCTCCTCAGTCCTACCAATGGGGAATCTTCCTGGACATAAGTCTCCACCACTCATTCACACTAGTGGGATTAGCGCCGAGGCACTAAGACCCATCGGGAGCAACCTTTTTGCTGGAGGGTCGGCGAGATGGCGCCATGAGACACGGCGCCATGGCAGCGGCTCTGAGGCGGCAATGACCATCTCGGCGACGACCCTCCAACCGCCTCAGTTCCTTTTTTCCCGCTGTCGAGTGTACTTCCAGTGACGATCGTCATTAAGTCGGGAGTCAAACTTCAAACTAGCGCATAGTTTTCAGTTTGTTTTTGTAACTTTATCATGATAAGTAGTATCGCTTAATTTTTCTTATTTTCATTAAATTTTCTAATATTTAAATTTTACTCTGAAGAAGTCTCGCTCACTGATCGGAGGCCCACCATGGAGCAGGTCAGGTGATTGTAGGAGACTTCAGATGAAAGCTGTTCAGTCGGGCCGGGCTGGTCCGGGTCAGCCTCCTTCTCAGCGGGGTTCCGATAACGGTCAGTCCGATGTCGGGGGATGGGCGGTCCTCCGCCGCATAAAAATAAACGGCTCGATTCTCGCACCGCTCGCCTCGAGCTCTTCTTCGGCCCACAGGTCAAAAAGAGAAGGCATCACCGAGGTCGCCCTCTGGTATGTCCGCGGCCGACGCCGTTATCGCTGATAGTTGCCGGTCTCCTTCTGGAGTCGCCGACCGTGATCGCCGCCCGACATCGGAGTCCCTCTCCCGCCATAGGTGGTGGACTCAGATGAGCAGTTTCACTGTAGCGGGTCAGCTTCTATGGAGCGCCGGGCTGGAGGTTGGTTCTTCTGCCTGGCTCGCTGCCTCGGAGCCCTGGCCTCCGGCGATGTAGGGTGGTTGGGCCTCCAGTCGCGTGGCGCCTTCTTCAGTGCCAGCGACGCTTGCCAGGTGTTTCCCCACATGGCTGCGGCGCAGGGGCCCCACCGATGCCCTATCTCCTGGTTTTTTCCTTCTAGCTTTCCAGGTTCCTGGGTTTTTCCGCGCCCGGCAGGTCTGTTGGCTTGTTTCACGCTTATTTTCGTGCCGCTGGGTTCGGCGGGCGTACCGCTGGATAGGCGGCGCTGCTCGCGAGTGTTGGGTTCGCTGGGCGCCGTCTGCATGAGCCGATCGCGCCAGCATCGCTGCCGGGTTGCGCCTGCAGGCGTTGTTTCTGCTCCCGGGCGCGCTGGGCGCTATAACATTGCAGTTCTCAAGGCCAGGCGCCTCGGTGCCGCCTTTCAGCCTGCTTTTGCTTGCCTCAAGCGCTGGGCGGCCCTTTGGGACTCTCCTTGTTTTTCTGCTATTTCCTCCTCTCCTAATCCTCACTCCTTTCCTGTCCAAACAGTCCTTTCTGGACCATCAGGAGATGATGTTGAGCCTGACCCAGACCTTCGGTTGGGTGATGAAGTGGAGGAAAGAGGATCTTTCTTTGCTACAGAGCCTGTGGTCGAGGACCTGTCCTTTAAGTCTCTGTTGAAGAACCTGGGATCCACTCTTTCTCTCCAGACTACAGACATCGATCCTGGGAAGATATTAAGACTCCAGTATCTTAGGTGACGGAGCCCCTTCGAAGGTCTCTCACCTGGTGGTCTCAAGAGAGCAATCTCCTGGAAGGATTCCCCTTTGCTCCCCCGGTCATCAGATCTCCATCACCACAGACGCATCGCTAATGGGATGGGGAGCTCACTGTCTCTCCCTCCACACTCAAGGTGTATGGACTCAGTTAAACTCATCTCCACATAAATGTCCTGGAGATGAGGCGGTCCTCTATGCAATCCGAGCTCTGAAGGATGTCCTTTGTCACAAGAACATTCTCCTTCAAGCGGACAGCAAAGCAGTGATGTATTACATCAACAAGCAGGCGGTGCTCATTCTTATCCCTTTGCAGGGAAGCAATGAGGGGTGGGAGTGGTGCTTGGAGCACAAGTCTCTGATTCAAGCGGTTTATCTGCCAGGTATACAAAACGACCTAGCAGATCACCTCCAGCAGAACGGAGGCAGACCCTCACGAGTGGTCTCTCGATCCAGCCGTAGCTCGGTCCCTGTTCAAAGAGTGGGGACTCCAGACCTGGACCTTTTATGTCCCACTCTCAACGCAAAACTGCCCTCTCTTCTGCTCCAAAACCAGGGCCTGGCATTTTCTGTCAGGATGCGTTCAGGCTGACGGTGGACAAAGCGCTTTCTTCGCCTTTCCACCGCTTCCTCTAATCCAGAGAGTACTCCTCAAGTTCGAGTCTCAGGGGACCAAGATGATTCTCATTGCTCCTTCCTGGCCTCGGCAACTATGGTTTCCTCTACTCAACAGTATGTTGGCAGCCTCTCCGAGACCACTTCCTTTGCAAATCAGCCTTTTGACTCAGGGTTCGTTGGTCCATCCCAACCTGAAATCACTTCACCTTCATGCTTGGCTCCTGAAGAGATAGAAGTGAATCGGTTCAACGTCTCTCGTAGAGTCTCAGACATCCTTCTGGCTGCTCGAAGCCAGCCACCCGTAAAATGCACGCCCAAATGGAAATTTTCTCTGGTGTGCAAAATCCTCTTGGAATCCCTTTCCTGTCCTCCTGGCAAGGTTCTGGTGTATCTTTGGACCTGTCAAACCTAGGTCTTCAGTACTCCACAGTTAAAGTTCACCTTAGTGCCATCTCAGCGTTCCATGAGCCGGTTTCTTCCTTAACTCTGGCTCAGTTACCTTGGTGAAGAGATTTCTTAGGGAGTCTCATACCAGACCCCTGTTAAGCGTCCAGTTGCAGCCTGGGACATTAACCTGGTGCTGGACATGCTCACTGGAAGCCTTTTCAACCCTTAGCTACCTGTGAGCTAAAATTTCTTACCAGAAGACTGCCTTCCTGGTGGCCTTACCTCAGCCCTGGGGTCTCTGAGATACATGCCTGGTTACGGACCACTCCGTATACTGTATTCCATAAAGACAAGGTAGTTCTCCGTGACTATCCTAATTTCTTCAAGGTTGTGTCAGGATTCCATCTAAACCAACCTCTGGTACTTCCCGCTTACTTCGCTAATTTCCAAAATGAGGGGCAAGCTCTTCATTCCTTGAGATGTTAAGAGAGAGCCTTGCGTTCTATTTAGATAGAACCAAGGATGTTAGCAAGACTCAGCAACTGTTCATTTTCTTTCAGCGACACCCGGCTGGGTCAACCTGTCGCTATTAGATGCATCTCTTCATGGTTAGTGGCATGCCTTCGTCATTTGCTATTCCATGGCTCAAGTTAAATTAGAAGGTAGAGTGTCGCTCACTCTACTAGAGTGATCGCGGCATCCCTAGTGAAAGTCAATGTTCCAATTGCAGATATATGCAACGCCGCCACCTGGAGCTCAGTGCATGCATCGTTAGCACTATGCACTGGATGTTCATGCTAGGCGACATTCCGCATTCGCAGAACTATCCTTATGGGCTTCTATCTTAGACGCGTGAGCTCTGGCTCTCCTGCCGCCCTTTTGGGGATTAATCAGCTTGGTACTCTCCCACTGAGTGTGAATGAGTGGTGGAGACTTATGTCCAGGAAGATAGGAAATTGCATTACCTACAGTAATTCTTGATCTTCTTGGGCGAGTCTCCACCACTCGATCTACGCCTCCCTCCATCCCAGAGCTCACGCTGTGTTGGTCTTCACTCCCTCAAATCTTTAGGCCGTGAGGACTTCTTTTGCTGACCCTTCTTACCGCGGGTCATCTACGGACTATCTTATGTCCGTTTTTAATGTTGGTTTACTCTTTACGTTAGTTGCTTTGCACCTCCTTGGTAAAAAGTACTGGCGGTTGGAGGTCGTCGCGAGATGGTCATTGCCGCTCGAGGCGCTGCTCGCTGGGCGCCGTGTCTCATGGGCGCCTGTCTCGCCTACGAATCTCTCCAGCAAAAAGTTTGCTCCCGATGGGTCTTAGTGCCTCCGGGGCTAATCCCACTAGTGTGAATGAGTGGTGGAGACTCGTCCAAGAAGATCAAGAATTATGGTAGGTACGTAATTTTCCTTTCTTGCTCCCTCATTAATTTTGAGCCTATAAGCCTCTCAACCAACACTGCTTGACGGGCACTGTTCTCATTCTCAACATGCCACTCTCTCTTTCTTTCTTCTTCCTTCATTCCTCTCTTTCTCCTTCCCCTCTCTCTCTCTCTCTCTCTGTTCCTCCCCTAGAGCCGCCCCAGAAAGGAGGCCCTGCGGTCCCTTAGGGCAGGAATTCTCTCTCCTCTGTCTATTCTCCTTCGGCTTATTCCTTTTTCAGTTTATTTCCTTTCCTTTTTCTATCCCTTGGCTCTCTTGCCTCGCTTTCTTTTTTCTCACACTTTATTTTGCCTCTCCGGCTATCAGAACTGAGATGGAGGAGGAGTCCGCGGCTCCTAACGGCTGTCCCTCGCACATGGCCGAGTAGCGTCACCCTCGAGGAGCGCTGCTAGGAGCCAACTCGAAAAAAAAAAAAAAAAAAAACTCCCGTAGCGGGTGCGCGCCTCTGGCTTAACCCCAAGCAGTAATGAATGGTGAAGATACAAGAGAAGATCAAGAATTACGGTAGGTACGCAATTTTCATTTTTCATTTACAGGTGAGTAACCTATCTTTCTGTTCCATAGGCCAGTCAGGCTCTAGCCCACAACTATAAGATAGTCAGGCTGTTAAGCAACAAGACTAGCATTCTCTTACTAGAACTCTTCATTCTCACCTGATTATCTATAAAATGTTTAGTGCGTATCAGGTTGATATGTGGCACAGTTTTTTTTTTTTTTGGGGGGGGGGTTTGTAATATTTTTTGTTCAGCTGTTGTACCCATATACTTAAGAAGGTAAGATATGTATTGACTGTGTATCTTCTGGAAAAAAATGCACTAAGGACACCAGACAGCCAAAACAGCTCTTTGTCTCTTTTTGACTGTAATCAAAAAGGACAGCCTGTAACAATCAGTTGAATTTCAGCCAGGATTGTGAATTGCCTGCACCACTACAGTGCCATGGCCCAGGTAAAACCGGAAGGCAAGGTTCATGCCCACTCCACCAGAGTGGTTGCCACTTCCCTATCAGAAATACACAGGGTACCCCTTGGAGAGATTTGCAGAGCTGCAGCTTGGAGCGCAGTGCATACTTTTACCAAGCACTGTGCCCTTGATGTCCATGTCAGGCAGCATGCCGCCTTTGATGGGACAGTTGTGGATGGATTACTATCCTGAGTGAGCCCTGAGCTTCAGCTTCCCCATCCTGTTATACTTTCTCAGCTTGGTACTCTGACCCATTAGTGAGAAGATTGATTCTAGAAAGCTATGAGAGTTATGTACTTACTGTAACTGTTTATCTTCCTGAATTTCTTCACCATAGATATCCGTACCCCCTCACCATCCCCCAGACTCACTCCAGTATTGCTGTGTTATGGTCTTCACCCTCTTTGTACTTGAGTTGGGCTTTGAAGACACTGTGTGACTGGGTTTGGTAGCCCCTCTTATGCGGACCACAGGACTGTCTTATGCCCTTAGGTTAAGTGCAGACATTACTTGCCAGGTTCATGCGGCTCACGTCCTCGGTAAAAAAGGCACTGAGGCAGTTGGGAGCTGACACAATTAGCCCTCCAGAAAAGTTCTGGCTCCTGCGGGGTCCTAGTGCTGCCAACACAGACCCATTAGTGGGAATCTGGAGAGAAGATATTCAGGAAGATAACCATTTGTGTTACGTATGTAGCTTTCATTTTTGGCACCACTGTTCTCGAAGGCACTGATATTTGCTAGTTTTAGTCCCATTGATGTTGTATTTTTTTTCATTTAGTGGACATTAAGTCACTAATTTTCAGGGGACCCACTTCTTTTCTCTCAGAGTCAGACGTTAGTTGGCAGGGCACATTCCTGCTCCCAGTTCATGGGAGCCTCCACCTGACACTGACCAATCTTTGATCTCGCCAGACCTATAAGGGGTCGCTGCCTCTTTGTGGTTATCCTCGCAGAAGAGGCTGAGGGAATAACCATTTCCATCAGGGTGAGTACACTGCTCTCTTGGGTAGTAAGCTTGGTATTCTGATCCATAAGTGGGAATAGGTAGTGGAGATAGATTCTTGGAAGACATGAAAATTACGTACTCACCATAATTTTTGATGATCTAGAATATCCTCACCACCTATTCACACACCCGCTCACCATCCCCTCGGTAAGTATGAGTCAGGCATCTGGGCAGCTCACTCCTTTTTATGTTTGCTTGCACGCATGTGCAAGAAACATAGTGCCATCATACGAGTTTTCCAGAGGTGTGTCAGCCTCTTCCAGTTCAGTCAGTGTGTTTGCAGGCGTGGTCGCAGAGCGCCAATCACTGCTCCAGCTGTCTATGACAGCTGAAAATGCAGTGGCATACATTTGAAGGGAGAGCTCGGCTGAGTGAGCAGAGCTCTCCCCACACACACACACACACAGGCACGCCACGCGCCGCACACTGCGTGCTCATGCGCCTTCCCCTCCCCCCACACTGTGCGGCCGGGCGGGGTGCCCAACCTCGGCTCCACCCCCCAAAGATGTCCAGGTGCCACGCTGGGAGCCCACCCCAGCGTGGCAAATGTTTTATGGTTGACGGGGTGCCCAATCCCCGCCGGCTGCACGCCCAAAGCATCCAGGTGCCATGCTGGGAGCCCACCCCAGCGTGGCAAAATGATGTTATGGCCGGACGGGTGCCCAATCCCCGCCGGCTCCACTGTCTCCTCCTCTCCATGCTGTCGCCAACGGGTGCCCAATCCCCGCCGGCTCCACTCTCCTCCCCTGCATGTGCCGACGGGGTGCCCAATCCCCATCGGCTCCACTGTCTCCCCGAGAACAGGGTGCCATGCTGGGAGCCCACCCCAGCGTGGCAACAGATGCTATGGCCGACGGGGTGCCAGTCCCCCTCGGCTCCGCGCCCCTCAGCAGGTCCTTCTGCCACACTGGGAGCCCACCCCAGTGTGGTAAATGTCCCGCGTCGTTAAAAACTGAAAAGCAAAAACGGTCCTCGCAGTGTCTGCACCCACCCGCGCCACCCATTGGCGCACCCTGCCTCCCCACACCCCTCACCCCATACTTACCTCCGAGTCCGTCGCGATGATCTTCGTGGACGGGAACACGTCTGCACTCTTCAAAGCCGACTGCGAACTGAGGAAATGCCGGTAAGCTGTATAATGGGATAGATAGGGTTTTTTTAACTTTGTTGCTTATCTCAGGCAGGTTTTAGAATTTTTGCATCAAATTTTCAACATGGGGTTTTTGGAACCCCTCCTCATGAATTCTTGCAGTGTCATGGCGTTACTCGGGCCCGAAGGGTGATTTCGCAGCCACTGCGCGAAATCACCTTTCCAGAACAATTAACGAAACGACACTGCCAGTGTTCATAAGGCGGGCTCTCAAAAAGCCTATTTTGAAAATTTGGTGGAAAAATTCCTAAAATGACCGTTTTATTTAGCTGCATGCTGTGCAGTTCCTACACACACTCATAAGTTCGCGAATTTTCAATATTTTCACTCCAGATTTTCAACATTGCCATTTTACCACACCTTCTTATGAGCAGTACAGCTGTCATTTTCACATCTCACCCAAAATGTGTTTCGCCCATGTAGCGCACTATGGCGTGTCGATGTGCAAAATCAATGTGCAGGGACACATTAAGAAAATCACAGTGACACTGTTCATGAGCAGGCGTCTTAAAATGGCTGTATTGAAATTTGGTGAAGAAATTCCTAAAATGACTGTTTTACGAGCATCGTTGCGCGGTTCCTCATGCGCTTTCGTAAGTTCTTAATTCAATATTTTCACTCCAGATTTTCAACATTGCCATTTTACCACACCTCCTTATGAGCAGTACAGCTGTCATTTTTCACATCTCACCCAAAACATGTTTCCGCCCATGTAGTGCACAATGGCGCAGTCGGTGTGCGAAATCAATGTATGGGACACATTAAGAAAATCACAGTGACACTGCTCATGATCAGAGGTCTTAAAATGGCTATTTTGAAAATTTGGTGAAAAAATTCTAAAATGCTTTCTGGCGTGCGTTGCGCAGTTCCTCATGCGCTGGCAAGATTCAAATTGTAATATTTGCACACCAGATTTTCAACAGTGCCATTTTACCACACTTCCTTATGAGCAGTGCAGCTACCATTTTTCACATCTCGTCCAAAATGTGTTTCCGCACATGTAGCGCACAATGGTACAGTCGGTGTGCGAAACCAATGTTTGGGACAGATTAAGAAAATCACAGTGACACTGGTCATGAGCAGAGGTCTTAAAATGGCTATGTTGAAAATTTGGTGACAAAACTCCATAAAATGACTGTGTTACGAGTGAGCATTGCGCAGTTTCCACGCACCCTCGTAGGTTAATGAATTTGTAATATTTTCAGTCCAGATTTTCACCAGTGGCATTTTTCCACACCTCTTTATGAACAGTACAGCTGTCATTTTCCACAACATGGAGTGCAGAGATGCGTGGTCGCTGTGGGAAATCATTGTTCGGGACAGATAAAGAAAATCACACTGACACTGTTCTTGATCGGAGGTCCCAAAATGCCTGTGTTAACAACCTGCTGTAAAAAAATCCCCAAACTAGTTACATTACGGGTGTGCGATGCACAGTTTCTACGCACGCTCGTGACTTCACCAGTTTTTATAAGATTTTTCACAGCAGATTTTCAACATTGCCATTTTACACCTCCCCATGAACAGTACCGCTGTCATTTTTCACATCCTGTTGAATGTGTTTTGCACCTGTGGTGCCAAATGCCATAGTCGCTGTGCAAAAGCAGTTTTCGCTAACAAACTGATATTGCCACTGTTCATGAGGTGGGGTCACAAAAACCATGTTGAAAATTTGGAGTGAAAATACCAACGATGCCTGAGGCGTTAGGGTTTCTGACCATAACGCCCACCCTGTAGAGTATGACAGGCATCAGGGGTGTGACTTGGGATTCTTGCCTGTCATGCTCATACCATTCACCCCACCCACACCTTGCAGCCAGTGAGGCATCAAAGGTGTGCCTCGGATCTTGGGCCCAAACTTCACCCCATTCTCCTATACCACACACACATCTCACTGTATTTCCTGATGGAATGGGGTGTGCATAAGGGCCAAAGACCCCAAGGCACACCGTGACACTTGTCAGTGTCTGCAGGGTAGGGTGTGGTGAAATGGCGTGGTCGTTATGCCTGACGACCCAAAGGCACACCCCAATGCCTGCCACTCTCTGCAGGGTGGTGGTGGGGTTGGCTTCAGCTCAATACTTCGCTGCCATTCCTATTATGCAGCTCTGTAACTTCTACACTACCAATGCCAGTGCCAGCAAGCAAACATTCGGCATTGACAAATGCTTGTTTCTCTTCTTTCTCTTCTTCTTGTCCTTTGGCTCCTTAGTCCTCTTTCCCTTGGCTCCTTGAGCCTGTTGTATTTATGAAAAAAAATAAATAAAAAATTCTGGCCTCAATCAGGTTGGGCTCGACCCTCAAAAAAAGAAATAAAAAAAAAAAAAAAAGGATTTTCCTCCTCCTTTCTTGCCCTTCTCCCTCCCTCCTTCGGCATTGGCCTACATGCAGTGGCTTCCCCCTGCACAAAGCTTCTGTTTTTATAGGCTTAGCCTAGTCCCAGTAGTCTGGCTCATTTAGGTTTGAGCCTTTTTACTCATTTCTTTCTCCTATAGAGTGAAAAGGGCAGCCCCCTTTCTTGTTTCCTTCTTTTCTAAGAAAAAAAATATATGGCAATAAACGTATATATAGAATTAAAAAATGTATTTAACAGGTAAGGGGTCTCTGTTTCAGTGCTCCCAGACTGATTGGTTCTTCATGTAATCCAGGGTGTCTTCTTGTGTTTTTCCTGTGATTACATTATGTCCTAGTAAACAGAATTACTCTGATTCTTGCATTACTAAGGCAAGTCTGTGGGAAGAAATCTTTCATAGATCCTCTAGTCCCTGTGAATACAAGAATCTCTCTCTCTCTCTCGATCTCTCTCTCTCTCTCTCTCTCTCGACTCTTGTCTTGGGGCCCGCCTCCATTTGCCTGACCAGATGGCCTTGGGCCCTTGTCTAAACCTACTACCCCAAGCTGTCCCTCCCACTCTCTCTCTGGCAGGTGGGTTTTACTTCTTTGTTGATTGTATATCGTCTATCTTCATTTTTGTTTGTTTGCTTGCTTAAATCCCTATGGGTGATTTTTAGCCCCTCTTCTTTCTTTTTGTCTCACTTTGTTTCTCTCCTGGCTAACAGAACTGAGGTAGGCAGGCAGGGCACCACCATCGGTTACTGGCCAGTCCACGAGCGCCACATCATACATGCGTCTTGTGGGTGGTGCTATCACCGATATCAGTCCAGTAGCTCAAAGCTGCAAAAGTTTTGATCTTATCTGTGTCAAGTCTTCACCATTCATCACCTTTGGGTACATGGCCGGAGGTCATGACCCCGCAGGAGCTCTTTTTTTTTTTTTTCTTGGAACCGCCGCCCGGTTCCATGAATGGCGCCAAAGGCAGGGGCGGCGCCGATGACAGCGGATTCTGAAGCCCCCACAGTGCCATGCTCAAACTCAGTGCCGAGGCAAGAAGAGAACAAAGACGGCGCTGTAGAGGCTTCCACGGCACTGCTAGCACTATTGGCACCGTTCAGCAGCCACGGCACCGAGCGACAAACCGGCGGTGCCGGCGCCTCATCAGGGCCACGGCGCTATGAATGGCGCCAACCAGCAGCGGCGCGAGGACGGCGCGCTAACCTGGCCTTGCGAACCATGGGTCCGATACACGGGGAGCCTCACCCCGAAGAGGCGACTGCCTAAGCGACGCCTCCCGCCCCACCCCGAAAGGAGCGGGCAGGCCTCTGCACCTCGGAAGAAGCCTCGCGACGGCCAGGCTACTAGAAGCCGAGGCTCCCTCCTCCTCGGCCCATATAGAACTGGGAGGGGACCCAGAGGAAAGACCCAGAGTATGCGGCTTGGCCCGACGAGTGCGTGCCCGACCCCGGAAGTCGGCAGAGCTCGTCCCACTTTCCACGCGCGTTGCTCGATGACCCGGCGGTCCATGGAGAAGCAGGCATCATAGGAATCCATGTTGTGAAGTGGACCAAGACACGTAAGGCAATGGTCGTGCTGGTCGGTGACGGAAAATTTATGGCCGCAAGGGCACCGTCGTCTAGGGGGCGGTCCCCTCTTCAAAGTCTTCTTGTCCTCCTACCGAGACATGACCTACGAGGAAAAAAACACCAAAAACAGACTCGATGTTCCCAAGAATAAAAATAATTGGAAAGGTCTTACCAAGCGACGTCGAGTAAGGCAACTAGAATCGGCAGGAAAGGAGCCGACGGACTGCGGCACGGACGAATAGTCGACGGAGTAGAAAAACTTTAACTGCAACTGCATAGCGGTAGGCCTGAGGTTCTGTAGAGCTTCCCACAAGGGGACCTCGACGGCAGAAGACTAAGAACTGGCAGCAGGTGGAGTCGACAGCGCCTAACGGCCAACCCGCAAGCGCCACGCACTGCGTCGGCCTTGAGGGCGGCGCTGATGGTGCGTCGGCTCCACCTACCAAAAAAGAAAGAGCTTCTGCTGGAAATATGACCTCCGCCATGTACCCAAAGGTGATGAATGATGAAGATACACAGAAAGATCATAATTATGGTAGGTACGTAATTTTCATATCTTATCTGTGTCAATCTTCATCATTTATCACTGGTGGATTCAGGCCGGAGGACAGGACCCCACAGGAGCTTTTTATTTTTGCAAGAGGTGGAGCCGACATCGGGATGGCGCTGCCCTTGAGGCCGACGAATTGTGTGACGCTCGCGGGTTGGCCAGTAACCAATACCTCCTCCTCCTCCTCAGACCCAGTTCTGCTTCTCCCGCCATTGAGTTGACAGAAACCTCGTGCAGAGCGAATCGAAACTGTGTCAGCGGCCTAGTCAGTACCTAGTTCTGTACCACTTCTCACGGCACCGTCAAGCTGGTAAGACTATTCCATTTATTTTATTTTCGATGACACCGAGTACTGTTTTTGTTTGTTGTTTTTCCGTCTGGTCATGTCTCATTCGGGGGAGAAGAAGAAACCCTCCAAGGTGGGTCAGCCTCCTATGCGGCGGTGTCCCTGCAACTGACTTTTGTTCGTCATGGACGAGCATGACTGTTCCTTGACCTGCTTGGGCCCAAACCATGATATGGATCATTGCAATGCCTGTTTTTACATGGACCATGCAGTACTGGAATTGCGTGCGTCTAAAGTTGGACGTGTGTCGCCGACTTTCAGTGGACAGGCTCAAACCCAGGATGCCAAATGCAGGGTTCTTGGCCCTTCCTCCGGGTCCCCTCCCAGTCCTATATGGCCCATGGAGGAGGGGGTTTCCACCTTTTCTAGCCTTGCCTCGGCGGGAACTCCTTCCACGGTGAAGGAGGCCTGGCCTGATTCCTCCGGAAGTCAGGCGGGAGGCACTGTCCTGGCAGTCACCTCCTCGAAGGCGAAGGCTTCCCCAGGGTCGTTAGCTAGGGCCTCCAGGCCTGGTCTGGCGTCTTCCTTGGCACTGCCTGTCAGTGCCACCTCGGATCCTGGTGCCACTTGTGGTGCTGGAGATCGGTGCAGTGCCGTCTCTGATCCCAGTGCCGCATGCTGTGCTGGAGAGCGTGGTGGGGCCGCCTCGCAGTGCCGGAAGTGGAGGAGATCTTGGAGTGGTTTGGGTCCGAGCCCCCTTTGGGGGGGGGGACGATTCGGAGGCAGGCCCAGACTGGCTTCTGGATTCCTCTGAGTCATCCGACTCCTCCTCGCCCAGCGCTTCGGCTTCAGTTCAGCCCCCTTCCTTGGAGTCGGCACCTACTGTCGGTTCCTGTGTCGGTGGTCCCGACCAGTCCTCTGGTGCTGAGAGTGGCACCAGGGGACATACCAGAGTCAGTGGTTCCCCTTCTCCCTTGGGAGGTGTACCCCCTTCTTTGGCTGCTTAGGCTGGCCCCACTTTTAGACCAGCCAGAGTGCCTCAGGCAGGGAAGGGTACTCTCTCCGTGACGGTCTTTCAGGAGTCGGCCACAGTGATCGAGTTACCTAAGCTGATTCTCAGGAAGAGGTCCCTCTCTCAGTCTGATTGGTTGAGGGGACAGGATCGGGGCAGTGCTCTTCCCTGGGAGCACGCGGGGGCTCAGGCAGGAGTCACAGTGCCAGTCATGTTTTCTCCCTCGGCCTTACTGGGAGGGGTCTCATCTTTAGAGGCTATGGGCCGCCCTTCTGGGCTCATGCGGTCCCAGTTGCCTTGCAGGGGGGATTCTATCTTAGGGCTCAGTCCTAGCCGTTCCACCGCGGTTGAACGGCCCCAACTAGTGTGGCCGGCAGATCTTCTCCAGTCTTGAGGTTTCCTGTTCAGTCCCCCAGCCCTGGCAGGAGTCGTGCACCTCCTCCCTCTCTTCCAGGCCATGTCGGTCCTACGGGACCTCTCACCTCAGAGCAGATCTTCCCTTGTCAATCTTCACCATTCATTACTTCCTGGGTGTAAGCCGGACGCGCGCACTCGTCACGGGAGCTTTTTTTTTTTTTTTTTTTTAAAAGCTTGCACCAACGGCGGCGCCCTCGAGAGTGACATCATGCACGAGGGGCGGCCGTTAGTAGCGACCGACTCCTCCTCCAACTCAGTTCTGTTTCTCCCGCCGTCGAGGCAGCACCTGCTCATGGAGTGTTTGTATTTTCAACTGCGTCAGCGACTCCTGTTTTCCACACACTCGACGCCAACCGGTAAGACTGTTCCTTTTCTTTCTAAAGCGACGCTGGGTGTGTTTTCCTACTGTTTTTTCTCATTAGTTTCGCGTTATGTCCGGTTCCGGCGCTAAGCGTTTCTAAGACGGGCCGCCCTGCGCCTAGGTCGTGCTCCTGTGGCCGGCATTTCTCCGTCTCGACCGGCATGATGTTTGTCTTGTGCCTGGGACCCAACCATGACATGGATTCGTCGCGTGCCTGTTTGTCTATGGACGCCCGTGTCCTCGAAGTCCGCTGCGTTCAAGCTCGGCAAGACCCGCCGACCTTTGGGGGCAGCGTCACTCAGGGATTCTCAGGTAGTCTCTAGGCCTTCCCCGGGTCCCCTCCTGGGCCCTACTCACAGTCCCGAGGAGGGGGTCTCCTTCTTTTCTTGCCGAGGAGGAGGCCTCTTCTCTGGTGTCGGGGCGTGCGTAGGTCCTTCCGGGCTGCGACGCCAACACGCCGCCGGCAGTCACCTCCTCGGATGCAGGCTCCTCGATGTCGAGGCCTCGACTTTTGGGCCTGGCACCGGTGGACCCTCGACGCCTTCGCGCCGTTTGAATCTGGTGCCGTCACGGTGCCGGTGATCATGGCGGCGCGCTTGCTGGTGCCGCTTTGGCTCTTCGCCCGATGGACAGGCGGCGGCGCGTCATCAGCGCGGCGTCACACCTCCGGCGCCATGGCGCGTGGCCTGGTCTTGCCTCCTCGCTGCGCGGGTCGGTTCCGGGGCGGTGCTGCAACCTTGCCGGGCGCTGTGGGGGTTGGGAGTCGGGCCTGGCTGCTGCCGCATTGGGGCGAGCGCGCCATTGCTGGTACCGGTGCCGTCAAGGCGCTAGTGGCCTCTGGGACCCCTGGGTGGCCAGCATTGAGGTCCAGTTGGTCTCTTCCTCCTCGGAGGACGATGACTCAGACGTGGACCCATCCTGGCACCCCACTCGTTCTGGGTCCCCTGTGGCTAGAGGTACCAGGCGGGCAGGCGGCCCCTCTCTCTGTCCCCCTTCCGTCGCCTCCTGAGGGCTCCCGGCTGGGGTGGCCGGGGTCCCAGGGGCAGGCGTGGGGTGACGGAGGGAGGCTCCCTCCGGAGGGCCGGTGACACTACCCCCGGTGCTGTTGCCCCTCTGAGACAGGGGACTCTGCTGTCGAGGAGGAGGGCCTCTCAGAGTCCGGGAGGGGTTGAGGGGCAGAGGGTCTGGCGCTGGTCTTCTTTGGCCACTCGGGGTGGCCAGGAGTCAGAGTGTCAACCTCACTCTTCCGCCGGGTTCTAGAGTGCCCTCCGGCGGCGTTTTATGGGCTGCCCTTCTGGATCCATGCAGTCCCGATGTCATCACAGGGAGGTTCTCCTGGGCTCTTCCAGGCCCGCTTCCCCAGAGTTCCGTCTCTGATGGCCTGGTCTGTGTCCGGGACCCCTCCAGCTAGGGCTCTGCTCGGATTCCAGAGCCCTGGCAGAGAGCTGTTTCCTCCTCGGAGGTGCCCCTCTCCCATCTCTCTGCCTCCACCACCCCCGCTCCCAGGCCATGTTATCCTGGGAGCAGTTCAGGGGTTCTACGGCGGCCTTCCCCTCATATGTTAGATGCATGCATGAGCGGGTCTTTCACTCTCCCCACTGCCAAGAGTCCTCTGGACATTCCAGCTCCCCATCATCCTCGCCTCCTCCTCTGAGGAGAGGAACCCTGCTCATCTCTCCTCCGATGCTGATTTCACGGAATATCAGTGTTTCCTTCGAGGATGGTGAGGATCTTCAGATTTCCTATGTTCGGAGAGACAATAACGAGCGGAGACAGGGAATTCCTCTGTGAATTCAGGTGCCCAGCATTTGGTGGTACCATCCTGGGTTTATCCTCTTCCAGGAGGCGCTGTACCGTCCTTAAGAAATTCCCCAGCCGCTTTTCTCCAGCCCCGCTGACTGTCAGCGAGGTATTGTGTGCACCTCAGAGTCTCTAGGTTCCCTTCCCAACCCCCCTCTGGTTTGGCTCTGCCTGACACTCCTTCCGGGCGCCGCTGCCTGGCGCATGACCGCCCACCGGATCCGGACTCTCTCCAGTTCGACTGTTGGGGGCGAAGAGTGTTCTAGAGACATGGATATGTTGTTCATCCACACTCATTGGCAGTATCCTTGCCGCTTTAAATCTTGCCGGAAGGTCTTCAAGCTTGCTCCTCCCACCCACCCGGGTGGTATAACTCTCGGCTCCGCCCCATGACGCCAGATCTTCCTTACCGCTGAAGCTCAGGTTCCCTTCATCGCTCTGCGCTTGCGACTGGTTCCTATTTCTCCTGCTTATGGATTTAAAATAATATTTTGCAAAAAGACTTCAGTCTTCGATCCCCCTGTCATGGATGGACAACCGACTCCCGATTTCGGAGATGCCCATGCGGGCAGAAGATGTCTCGGACGGATCCACACTCCACGTGTCTACTGGTTAGGCCTTGAGTACGACCCGCAGGCTTGCGACCAGCTCATCTTTTCTCGCGCCTCGTCCTCGAAGACCGTGCTGCCCGATTGTAACTGGGCCGCCCGAAGCGTTTCCCTCCGGTGAAGTCAAAGGAGGCCGATCGTCGGTGCGTGTCCGCGCGCGGGAGCCCGTGATCAGCTCGAGCGGATGGTCATTTCTTAAGAGGAGGCAAGGCGCCGGTCAGATCTTTCCTCGGTCAAGGCATTTATCCCGCCTTCTGGGTTCTTCCTACACGGCTTCCTTTAAGGAGTTTTGTCTGTCCCTCCACTAAAGGAGAAGGGCTCATGCCTGCTGGACCTTATTCTCGGTCCAAAAAGAGGACAAGGGTAAGTCCCTCCGTCGACGCTCTTGGGAGCGGGAAGAGTCCCTCTCCCGGGCCGTCGACCGTCGGCTTGCCGATCGATCGCTCGAGCCCGCCACTCACGTCACGGTGTCCCCTGCCAGGTCAGTTGACCGAGACTCCTGACTGATGAAGTCGAGTTTTTCTCACCCATTGACGGCTGTCGCCTTTAGCAGCCGAGATTCCTCTCTCGGGTTCCCCGGGAGGAGTTGAGGATCCCGTGGTCGCCTGCCTCCGGTTCCGGAGCCTCGGATGGACCTTTCCGAGCTCGGCGGGAGTGCCGGTTCCGCCGACACCTCCCGACCGACTCCTGAAATTCGGACCTCGGTCTCGGTCTGGACCTCTTCGGGTCCAGCTGCTCTCACTCATATAGGCGGTCTCGGTCTCGGCACCGCTGTGAGCGGCGCTGCCATATCCTCGCCCTCCTCGGATGAGGGAGGTTCGGCGTGAATTACGCCGACGGTACGAGGACCTAATGTTGCAACAGCTCCTCCTGGCCGGAATGCTTCGACTCCGCGCCTTTCCCTGCCATTAAGGGTTGTGGACCGGAACGGCCGGCACAACCCCTCGACTTGTCCGAGGAGTTTACACCCAGGCTCTATAGTGCCAAACCAGTTGCTCCATCGATTCCGTGAAACCTCCGCCTACCACAGCCACCATTACTGGGGCTCTGACCATGGATTTCCTCGGTCGGCGAGGAGTTTACCCCATCTGCTGTCAGTTACCTCACTCCCGACCGAATTTCGGCAGTAGTGAAGGGTGGCTCAGGCCAGAGGTAAGTAGCTCTTCGAGGACTCTTTCCGAACCGAAGACGGTTCTCCTTCTTCTCCAAGCGCATTGGACTTGGAGTCTTCAGGAGGTCAGTCAACGGACTATAGCCCGCCGTCTTCCTAGGACTGCTTCGGCTCATCTCGAGTTCACCGGGATGGAGCTCGAACCCGCTTCCAGCGGGCCAGGTATCCCCTCACGGAGATTCTGGACCGAGGATTCTCCGACTTGAGGCCCTTCCGTGGCCGAGGGCCATAGTGGGTCCGGCACTGGAACTTGGCAGCGCCCTGCTTCCTGCCCTCCGCGCCCGGCCAGGATGGCCAGGCGATGGTCCTACCGGTTCCTTGTCCGTTTTTCGAACACCCTCTGCTGAGGGGTTGCCATCGACAATGCTCATGCCACGGCAACGCCCAGGGATGTGGACAAACCTCCTGACAAGGAGTCCAAGAAATTGGACTATGTCGGGCGAAAAGTCTACGCTGCCCTTCTCGGCTTTCGACAGGCCAGTTCGCCCGATCTCATGGCACATTTTTCTCATGCCCTGTTGGGCCCCTGGATGAGGTTATCCTCATCTTCCCGCCCGATCTGCAGACTACGTGTTAAGCAGGTGCGGACCAGGGCAGGCAGTGCCAAACAGCGCTCCAGACTGCTTTGGATGTAGGGGACTCTGTGTTAGATCGGTGGGCGCCGCAGTGGTATGCAAGGTCGGGTGGGTTTGATTGAGATATCCACCCTTACTGGATACCTGTACAGCTGGCTTGATGTTCCTTTTGGGACTGACCTCTTCGGCCCTGGGGTGGAAGGTCACCTGCAGAGGATCGAGAAGTCCAATGCTACCTTGACTCGGCTCTCTTCCAGCCAGAAGGACAAAGGCCTTAAACCACAGCCTAAGCTCTTTCGTTCTTCTGTGCCTCGGCGCCCCGCCTGCCCAGTTAACGCCAGGGCTAGCAGGCTCAGCCTTGGTATCCCAAACCCGCCGCCTGCTTCCTTCTAGCTGTGAGGCAGGAAAGGGCCCAGGAGGTCCTCGGCTGTCCCTCCTCCAAGCCTGCCCAGTGACGGGCTGAGGGTGTCGCCCCATCCCTCGCTACCTTACCCCTGTGGTCCTGGGGGACGGCTCCACTGTCTCCTGGTCCGCTGTTACCACGGACAGGTGGGTCTTGAGGTGGTGGGAAGAGGCTGTGCTCTGGAATCTGAAGCAGGCACCACCCTTCAGAGCTGCCGCCTCGGGGGCTCTCAGATCCCCAGCCTCACTGGCGGCCTGTCGTGAGCCGACATCACCTCCTCCTCCAGAAGGAGGGTAAGAGAGGTGGTGGACCCTCTTTCAGACCCAGGGTTTGTGTCCAGGTACTTCCTGGTTCCATGGCCGACGGGGCTGGCGCCCATTCTCGACCTGCAGGACCTAAACAAGTTCCTAGGTCTCGAACCTTCAGGATGGTCACTCTGGCTCAGATAATACCATCCTTGAGCGCAGCGTGTGGTTCTGCTCTCTGGACTTGCAGGGCGTGTTTTTCGTCCCTATCCGTCCGTCTCCCACCAGAGATTCCTTCGCTTCCGAGAAGAAGGATCTCTTGATTCAAGCCATGCCCTTCGGCTTGTCTCCAGCTCAGGGTCTTCACCAAATGCATGGCAGTGGTGACAGCATTCTCCTGGCGCCGAGGGGTCCGGTGTACCCTTACCTGGGCGACTGGCTGATAGCAGCTCCCTCCAGGAAGGAGGCGGAGTGGTCCAGAGATCTGGCCTCCAGGTCTTCTCTCAACTGGGCCTCCTTATCAACGAGGCCAAGTCGAACTCGAGCGAAGCAGGTGATTTTATTCATCGGGCGCAGCTCTCGACTCTCTTCGAGCCAGGCGCGGCTCCCGGCGGACAGGGCGAGGTTCTTTCCTCCTTTGCCCGATCTCATTTCTGGTTGGAGCAATTCGCCCTGCCGGGACTTCCTGCGCCTCCTGGGTCTCATGGCGGCTGTACCAGCGTGGTCCGTTGGGTCGCTGGAACATGCGTCCCTTCAGTGGGGACTGGCCAGCCAGTGGTCTGGCACGCTGCGATCCCTTGGACCAGCTTTGGCGGTGACACAGGGGATGTGGAATGCTCTCCAGTGGTGGACCGTTCCAGATCATTTGCAGGAGGGCATCCTGTTCGTCCGCCCGGAGCCGGTCTCTCTGTCGACCGATGCCTCTCTGATGGGTTGGGGTGCCCATCTGGGGAACACAGGCTCATGGCCTCTGGTCCCAGCTGAGTCGATGCCACATCAACCTGCTGGAGCTCCGGCGGTCCGCCTAGCTCTCACCGCCTTTGCTCCGTTCCTCGGGGTCAAGTGGTCCGAGTCCAGGCGGACAATACCACGACCATGTACTATCCTAAACCGCCAGGGCGGGGCGCGCTCCATGCTTCTATGCAAGGAAGCTCTCCGCGATTTGGTCACTGTGCGCAGCCTGGAGGCGGATCTCTAGCCATTCACGTGGCAGGAGCCTCCAACACCCTGGCCGATGCCCTGAGCCGGATAGGGGCTGCATCCCACAGTGGTCCTCCTGCCGGAGGTACAGCATCTGTTCTCCTTTGGGGCACACCTCAGGTGGACCTGTTTGCCTCCATGGAGAGCGAGGCTGAGTCTGTTCCATGCCCGCCCCTCAGCAGGGGCTCGCTGCAGGGGATGCCTTCTGAGGCAATGGACCCGGGCCTCTTTACGCCTTTCCCCATTTCCTTGATCCACAAGGTGCTTCTCAAACAGAGGAGGACAAGGCGCAGGTGATTCTGATAGCCCCCAGACTGGCCTCGCCAGTTCTGGTACCCAGATCTCCTCAGTCTCAGCTCAGGACTCACGGAAGCTTCCAGCTCGCCGGACCTGCTCTCAGTCAATCAGGGAAGGTGTTCCATCCGGACCTTCAATCCCTGCACCTGACGCCTGGTTCCTGAGCTGCCAGAGTTCCAGGCTTTGGTCTTCGGACGAGGTCCTCAATGTAGTTGAGGCGTCCCGTGAGAGTCGACCAGAAAATGCTATGCCTTCAAATGGAAAGGTTTTCCATTTGGTGTCAGGGCAAGGGCTTGGACCCTTCCTCCTGTTCCTTGGCAAGCATCTTGGACTATTTATGGTCCCTTTCTAGTCAAGGGCTTGGAGTCGGACACCTAAGGGTGCACCTGGCAGCCATCTCTGCTCAGTAGCGCGGCCGGGAAGCAGTCGGGTGGCGCAGGAGAAGGTGGTCTGGCGCTTTTCAAGGCCTTGATCACATTTCCTCCAGTGCGGGAACCCCCACCTCCGTGGGATCTACTGCTGGTACTGGCAAAGCTCATGGGCAAGCCATTCGAACCTATGCACAGGTGTGTTCTCTCTCACCTGTCGTGGAAGACCGCCTTCTTGGTGGCTATCACGTCAGCCAGAAGGATGGGAGAGCTCCAGGCGCTTTCCATCGAGTCTCCTTACCTGGTCTTCCACAGGGACAAGGTTGTCCTGCGCCCCCCGAAATTCCTTCCGAAGGTGGTGTCGGAGTTTCACCTTAACCAGGTGTTGACTCTGCCGGTGTTCTACCCCAATCACACCTCGGAGGCCGAATATAGGCTCCATACTCTGGATCCTAGAAGAGCGCTCGCTTATTATAAGGAGCGGATGGCTGAAATTCGGGAGAGGTTAGCCAGCTGTTTGTCACCTACGCTGGCTTGCATCTGGCAGACCTGCAGCCAGCGGACGATAAGCAGGTGGGTAACCTCCTGCATAGATCTCTGCTATAAGTTAGGCGGGCATGGAGCCTCCCAGAGGATAAGAGCTCATTCTACCGCCATACTGCTGCAGCGGTGGCTGCTTCCAGGGACGTCCCTATCCAGGAAATCTGCAGGGATGCTATCTGGAAGTCAGCAAACACCTTCATTACCCACTACCACATCGACCTTGAGTCACGCGGGATGCTGGTTTTGGGGCCTCGGTTCTCAGTCTCTCTTTCCCAAGTAAGTATATGGGGTGTGCGTCTTGCCTCCCTCCTCCGGAGAACTGCTAGGAGTCTGCCAATGAGTGTGGATGAACAACATATCCATGTCCCTAGAATACAGGTTACTCACCTGTAACAGGAGTTCTAGGAATGGTATATGTTGTTCATCCCACATTCCCGACCTCCCGGCCCGGCCTTTAACCTGAGCTTCCAGCGGGCAGATCTGGCGTCATGGGGCAGGAGCGGAGTTATACCACCGGGTGGGTGGGAGGAGCAAGCTTGAAGACCTTCCGGCAAGATTTAAAGCGGCAAGGATACTGCCAATGAGTGTGGATGAACAACATATACCATTCCTAGAACTCCTGTTACAGGTGAGTAACCTGTATTTCTCTTCTTCTAGTGCGGTTGCCTGTATTGCATCTCATCAGGCTCACCACGCTGCCTACAACCGGCATTTGTGGTCAATGATGTCCCAGCTGTTGGCATCAATGCCTGATACGGAGCAAACCAGACAAGCCGTTGCCCTCTCCGCGGTAGGCCTGGAGCTGGCAAGACACCAAGCAAGGGCATCTTACGACGTCAATGAGGTGGCTTCTAGCCTTGCGGGGACAGCGATCTGCATCAGGCCGGGACGGCATGGCCCGTCTCTCTTAGGTTGTCACCCCTGGCCCGGCGTAGGGTGATTCGCTCCGCCTTCCGGGGAACCCGTCTCTTCTCCTCTAGAGCTAGGAGACTTTTGCAGGGGCTCTCTCCGTCTCCTCGTCCTCGGGAGGCACCTCCTAGCTCTTCTCCCACTTAGGCTTTTCTGAATAAGCCAGGGTATTCTCCTTCTGTTTCTCACCAACAGGAGGCTGGGGGTCTTGTTCCCTCAGGGTATTTTACCTCTTCCCCGGGAAGAGGAGCTTGGTACTCACCCAGGAAGTAATGAATGGTGAAGATTGACAAGGGAAGATATGAAAATTAAGTACCTACCGTAATTCTTGATCTTTTCTTGTATCTTCACCATTCATTACTAACCCCCACCCACCATCCCCTCAGTGGCCTCCTCCTGTGGCTTCTCCCCCTCCGTCTCCTTCCTCTCTCTGCAAAAAAAAAAAAAATTGTACAAAAAAAAAAAAAGAGGAAAAATTACTCCAATTTTTCCAAAAAAAGAAATATATATATATTTTTTAGGGGGGCCTTATTTCTATCCAGAAAAATTATTTACTCTAAGATTCTTGGGCCGTTTTCCTAGAATTGCGGTGTGGTGATCAGGCTGCACAACTATCTCTTGCCATACCTTCTGGCAAGATACTTCTGGGGTTTTTTGCCTGACTCTGTCTATACAGTTTTAATCCTGCAATTCCCTGCTACCAGCTGTTAAGCCCAAGAATCACAAACCCCCCCTTTATTCTTGCCTTGCAGAGCAGAGGAACGGGTACGATTATTTTTCCTTCCAAAAAAAAGGGAAAAAACTGAGGGAACTCTCTCCGACTGCTATAAGGCAATCTCTGGCTTTTAGGGTCATGCTCCTAAGCCTGCAAGTTATGCTCTATCAAAAAAAAAAAAAAAAAGGCAAAGAAAATTCTTTCTTATAATAATATTGATGATTGTTTTTCCCTTCAAGTGTCCTTCCTGGACAGTTTTGCAGAGAAGCAGTGCTGACCATGACCAATCTTTGCCAGCCCAAGCCTCTGGCCCTGCTTTGGCAAGTCCGACTGAGTTCCATTTCAATACCTATAAACCGCCTGAAAGGCTAGATTTTCCATTTCTAAACCCTTGAGCAGCTCTTACATGCTGCCTGGATTTATCCTTTCCTACTCGGTGTCCTCCAGTTAGGCCTTTTTCGTCAGGAGCCAGTGTGGAATCAAGAACCATGGCATGTTGAGGACGAGGACTATGCCCTTCTGAGTCTGTCTAGCGGGTTCGGTGAACCTTCTCTTCAGCTCTATCACCGGGGATTCTTGCTTCCCTGCTAATCGAGCCTTAAGCTTTCAGCTAACTATGCTCGTTGGGCATTCTGGTCCCTTCAACATCCCATCTTTCTCTTCTCTTCTTCTTCTTCTTCTTCTTTCTTCCTCATTACCTTCCTTCTCTCTCCTCCTAGAGTCGCCCAGGTAAGGAGGCCCTGCGATCCCTAGGTTAGGAATGCTCTTATCTCCTCTGTCCTTTCTCCATCGGCTTATTCCTTTTTCAGTTCATTCTTCCTTACTTTGCTATCCCTTGGCTATCTTGCCTCGCTATCTCTCTTTCTATGCTTTCGCTTTTTGCCTCTCCGGCTCACAGAACTGAGTTGGAGGAGGAGTCGGTCGCTACTAACGGCCGCCCCTCGCGCATGACGCATGACGTCACTCTCGAGGGCGGCGCGCGTCAATGCAAGCTTTTAAAAAAAAAAGCCTCGTGAGAAGTGCGCCTCCGGCTTACACCCTGGAAGTAATGAAGGTGAAGATACAAGAGAAGATCAAGAATTACGGTAGGTACGTAATTTTCATTTCAGGTCCATGGCTGCACTTTTCCCCACCTATTTTAGGTCCATGGATGAGGAGGTGTTCCACCATTCCCCAGTGCAGCCACTGCCTGACTCTCTGAACTCGTCAGCTCCCTCATCTTCCTCTTCTGTGGGAGAGGAATCTTCAGTCCACCTGTCACCAGCTGCTGATCTGTCTAGCTATCAGTGCTTTCTTTCGGGGGTGTTTGACAAGTTCTATATTGCCACGCTAGGAAGTCACAATCTTGACCAGGCAGCGCACGCCTTTTTAAGCGAGTTCAGTGCGGCCAACCCGAGGGTTCCTACCTGGCCTTCCCCCTTCAGGGAGGCATCGTACTGTACCCGGAGAAGTCCCTCAACCCTCCCTCCAGCCCCAAGGGACCTCAGGCAAAGGTATTGCGCACCCCTAGGGTCTCCAGGAGCCCTAGCTCGCCCTCTGTCGGGTGTGACACTCCTGGACACACCTTCTGGGTAGAGACACCCCAGGCATGACCGACCCCCGGAGTCGGACTCTGCTGAGTTTGACTTTTGGGGGAGAAGGGTGTTCTTTTATCACGTCTTTTGTTATCCCTCTCTGCACATCAGGCCCATCGTGCTGCCTGTAACAGGCACTTAAGGTCTGTACTAGAACAGATCCTAGTATCCTTGCCTGATTCGGAGGCAACCAGACAAGCCATTGCCCTCTCCGCACGGGGCCTGACACTTGCGAGGCACCAGACAAGGGCATCATATGATGCCAACGAGGTAGCATCCAGGCTGGCGTGAACAGCGATCTGCATTAGGCGGACGGCATGGCTTCGTCTTTCCAGGTTATAACCCTTGGCCCGGCATAGGGTGACTGCCTCCTCATTCCGTGGAACCGACCTGTTCTCCCACAGGCTGAGGCGAGAGCTTCAGGGGCGACTTCCCTCTCCTGCTCAAAGGAGAACACCACTGCACCCAGACTAGTTTCAGGCCTAATTAGGCCTAGAAGGGTTCCCTCCTCTGGTGTCTCCCCCACAGGAGGCTGAGGGACTTCTGTCCCTCAGGGAGGCACCAGGTCCCCTTCGGGGGGCTTGGTAATCACCCACCAGTGATGAATGGTGAAGACTGACACAGATAAGATATGAAAATTACGTACCTACTGTAATTCTTGATCTTTCTGTGCATCTTCACCATTCATCACTGCTTTCTGCCCACCTTCCCCTGTTAGGCCTCAGTCTCTGGGTGATACTTCCTCCCTATTTGTCTCTCCAAATTGTGTACTGCCAGTAAGTTTAGTACCTCCAGCTACATCACTTTTTAGAGTACCTAGAGTGCTTGGGGAGATAAGCAGGGAGGCAACCCCTTGGTCACCAGGTCTCTCTTTTCTCCCTAATGGGACCCTCCTCTGGGGTTGGAAACTTCGATCTCCATGCTTACCTAAGCCCTAAGGATTCTCTTAAAACCGGGATGGTGAGGCCCTTTCCATTTTCCACCTCTATCTGAGCATTTTCCCTGAGGAGTTTTCCCTCTGGGATTCCTGTGGCTCTTTATTTCAAGTTAGCCCCCCATCCTCCTCAGAGAGTGCTGTTAAAAACGGAAGAGTTAGGGGCTTAATTTCTGTCTCTGTTCAGGACGAGTCCTGTCCCTTCCCTTATCCCTTGCTTGGGTGGGGGGAGAAGACAGGCAGTATAGCCTAGATGTTAGAGTAACAAGCCATGAACGAGCTTGGTAGATCCAGCAGACCACACCTGGATTTGATTCTCACAACCTCCACTTGCATACTGTGTGAATCTTGAGCAAGTCACTTCACCGCGCGGTGCTCCCAGGTCACCCTTGAAAACAGGCACTTGTGCCTAGTGGGCCTTACCCAGTTACCAAAGACTAAAATTAAAAAAATAAAAATAAAAAAAAACATTGCCTCCTATCCCTTGAGGACTCTTCAGAGTCGGTGTGCTGCCTTGCCTTTCAAACTTAGCCAGCCGTCCGCTGCACTCTCCCTGACGTTTCCTTCTTTGGAAGAAATGTAAATGGCTCAGTAGCATTGCCCTTCTGTAGTCCTCAAGCAGTCCTTCAAGCCTGTGGTGTGGAGTGCGTTGTCTTCCTTCATCCCAACCCCCTTCTATTCTCTCTTTATTCCCTAGCCTGTCTCTTCTCCGTCCCTTGTCCTATACCTCCCTTACTCGCCCAGAGGTTGGGGCCTCCTTTCCCATACTCTCAGGTTCTTATCCTTCTGTCCTCTTACCCGACTTTATTCCTTCATTAGTTCTATATCCTTTCCTTTTTGTATCCCTTGGGCACCCTTGCCCCACCCTTCCTTTATCTAGACTACTCCAGCGTTCAGAACTGGGTCTGAGGAAGAGTCGGCATCGGTTACTGGCCAGCACGTGAGCGCCATGCAGTGCGTTGGCCTCGAGGGCTGCGCTGTCCCAACGGCTCTGCCTCTTGCAAAAAAAAAAAGCTCCTGCAGGATCCTGTCCTCCAGCCTGAACCCACCAATGATGAATGGTGAAGATGCACAGAAAGATCAAGAATTACGGTAGGTACGTAATTTTCATCTCCTGCGGGGTTCTAGTGCCTCTGGCATAGACCCATAAGCGTGAACAGGTGGTGAAGATATTCTGGAAAATCAGCAATTGTAGTAGTATGTAATTTTCATTTCTCAAAAGTTCTAACTCCCCGAGTCCTAGTGCTCTGGGCAAAGACCAAGAATCGGCTCTATAGAGAAGATATCCTAGAAGATTAAAATTTACAGTAAGATCTTCCAAGAATTAGTCTTCACCATTCATCACTGGTGGGTCTGTGCTAGAGGCATGAAGACCCCATGGGAGCATATGCCTTTAAAGCTTTGGAGGTAGGGAACTGACTTCAGAGACGGCGCCACCCATGAAGCAATTCTGTTCTTCCCGCCATCGATGAAAGCACTCCCTGGGAGCATTTGCAGTTTTTGCTGCTTCACACGGCCCAAGTTCTGTTCGTCGCCACTCACTCAATGCTGTAGAGCTGTTTTTGGCCTTTTGTCGCTGCCTTTTTTCTTTGTGCTCTTTTTTATGGCGCCAAGTCCTATTTTTGTTGGTTTTCTTTTATTTCTGCGAATCAATCATGTCTGGATCCAAGGGCCTAAGAAACAGAAGAAGTCGACCAAGAAGACTGAGTCTCCTCCCATGCTTCGGTGCCCCTTTGGGGAAACATGTCCATCCAGGACTGACATGATTGCTGCTGGACCTGCCTTGGAGCATACCATGACATGGACCACTACGATGCCTGCTTCTCCATGGACTTCCGAACTCTACACATCCGCTCGATTAGATGGGGAGGACCTCCTCTCCCCCTACTTCAGAGACGGGCATTGCACTTGGGACTCGAAGGTATGAGTTTTTCCCCTGAGCCCCTCCCTGGTACTACACGTACTGAGGGAGACCAGGCCTCCAGTAGCTTTCATCTTGCCAAGACAGGAGGCCTGGGGGAGGGGTCTGTGGGACAGCCAGTCCCCCCCAAAGGGGTTGCGCACCCCTCCCAGTCTGGTATCCCCTCAGGAGGTCTGGGTACCCCCGGTGGCAGGGTCTCAGCTGTACATTGGGCCTGTGCTGGTGGATCTCTTGGGGCCATGGGTCCAGTGCCGCTTCAGCTCCTGGCACTAAGGCAGTGCCGCTGAGTGGGGCACTGTCGCCCACGTGGCCGGATACCTTCCTGCTGCCTTTCCTGGCTCTGGGAAAGGGAAGGTCTCTGGAGCCAGTCGCCCATTGGAGATCTGGATCTCATCCTCCGAGTGGTCAGATGAACCAGGGGTGAGGACTGGGATGATCTCAACTGGTTTCCGGGCCCTGCTGAGGAAAGAAACCTTGCTGAGTCTAGCCCTAGGACTTTAGCTTCTGCATCATCGTCCAGGTGTTCTTCTTGGCCTGATACTAGCCGCGGTTTCGACTCTCTTCTGTCTTGTGCCACTCACTGCTCCAGGGATGGTCCTGGTGCTGATTTCAGTGCCTGGGGAGAGGTCAGCACCAGACGTGGCGCCAGGTTGGGTTCCGGTGCTGCTTGTGGTGCCGAGGGGGGTTCTGTCACTGCGTGCGGTGCCAACTCCCCCTTGCTTCAGGCTCGTACTGCTGCTGATGTCCATAGGCCTAACCAGAGGGGCAGATTCCATTCAGGTGAGGTGGGGGCTGGTAGAACCCAGCTGACGCTGTGCTCCACGTCTAGGGTGGCTGGTAGCTCTGGCAAGAGTCTGAGTATTGACTCAGGTCCTCTGCCCCCGGAAATGTGGGTCCACTACGGCTTTGATCTCCCCACTTGGAGGTTCCCCCAAGAGCACCATCCAGATCACTCCTCTATGGTTTGGTGATCATAAATGGATAAGATGCACAGCCCTCCCTTCGGGTGAGGTCCCCTGTTCGCTCTTGTAGCCCTGGCAGAGGACCTGGTCTGGCCTGTCATGACCCTCCTCCTCCTCTTCTACCTATCCCCCTTCCTCTCCTGGGCATTTGTGGTCTATGGGACCCCTGCCCTGGGAACAGTTCAGGGCTTAGATGAGTGACTTCCCCACCTACATGAGGGCACTGGACCAGGCTATCTTCCAGCCTGAAACCCCGGCACCACTGCCCCCGGAGTCCAGCTCCTCTTACTAACATACTAAAAGCCAGCAGAATAGGCCTCATGGTCTATCGTGTCTGCTTGGTAGCCAGCCCCCTACTGGGTGCTCGCTTCTCCGTCCCCACACCTCCAGAGCGGGTTTTCCACGGCTTCAGTTTCCCCTAGTACCTGTCCACTGCTTCTTGGATCCTCCTGCTGCCTCTTCCACCAGACTTCTGGGCAGTGTGTTCCATGGCCACCACCCTCTCAGTGAAATAGTGTCTCCTCGCTTCCCCTGTAATTTCCCCTTCCAGCTTCCACTCGTGCCCCTGGTTGTCCCCCCTTCTTTAGCCTGAACACCTCCTTGGCTCCACTCTTATTGATCCCCTTTACATGCTTGAGGACATCTATCATGTCCCCCCGTCTCTCCTCCCCTCCATTGTGTACAGCCTGAACTCCTCCAGTCTCTCCTCATAGGGCCTACCCCCCATGCCCTGAATCATCCTGGTCGCCCTCCTCTGGACTCTCTCCAGCAATGCTATGTCTGTCTCTTTTTTTTTTTTTTTAACTTTCTGTTTTCTTCCCCCTTCGCCACAGTGCCTACCTTCCCTCAGGGACTCCCAAGGCATCGTGCCCGCCAAGTCTCCGGGATATGAGCCCTTCACACGTCTGCCTTGCCATCGCCCTCGGATTACCCCCGCCCGAGTGGGGTGGGAGGCCTACCCCCCAAGCCTCCCATCAATCATGCAAGTGTTGGCCGGACTTGTGCGACCCCTCTCCGGTCCTGGTCTCGTGATGTTAGGGCCCATCTCTACGCATCGCTGCGGTTGATTTTCTGCTTTTCTGGAGAGTAGTGGTGTGCGTCCGACGTCAAGGTGTTCCGCTGACGTCAACCACTCCCAGCCCTGTTTGCTCCGCATGCTTGCTGTACCTCTCAGCCAAGCGCCGAGACTGTGCCCCACCCAGGAGAGGAGAGCTGTCCTCCGGATGCTCAATCTTCTCCCTCCCTGCCGACCCAGGTTTGTTCTTGAACCGGGGTCGCCGGTGTGGTGCAATGTGTGGCGTCCAGCGCCTCAACCGTCAGCGCCACCAGGCCGGGGCTACGTCTTTCTTAAGGTGAGGTCTCCAAAACTGCACACAGTACTCAACGATGGGGCCTGACTAAAGCATTATACAGAGGGAGAATCACTACCCTCCTTCTGGAGGTAATCCCCCTGGCTATGCAACCCAGTATCCTGTTTGCCTTTGCTGTGGTTCTTCGACAGTTTTCAGTGTTATTCATTTTGACGTCCACCACCACCCCCAGGTCCCTCTCGCCCGATGTGTCTTGTGTGTGACACCCCCGGTGTATACATGGCCTGGGTTTCCCACCCCAGGATGCAGCACCTTACATTTCCCTGCATTCAACTTCAATCCCCCCTGCTTGACCACCTCTCCAGGGTATCCAGGTCCCCCTGGAGTGCCTCTCTTCCTTCCTCCCCATCTGCCAGTGCTCCCAGTTTTGAGTTGTCCGCAGAGAAACTCAACCTACTCCTAACACCCCTCCCTATGTCCGAGACATAGGCATTGAACAGGAGTGGCCCCAGGAACGAACCCTGGAGGACCCCACTGATGACTCTTCTAGGGGAGGAGACTATCCCACCAGCCACAACCCTCTGTATTCGCCCCGTGAGCCAATTTTCTACCCCACCTGAGCAACTGCCCCCACCCCCCCCAACTTTGTTAGCAAGCCATTGTGGGGTACCGAATCAAATACCCTGCTGAAGTCCAGGCAGAGGACGTCCACCAGCCTATGTCATTCCAGTGTATCTGTCACCCAATTGTAAAACTCCACAAGGTTGGTCTGGCACGATCTCTGGAGCAAAACCATACTGCTTGTCGTCCAGGTGTCCCAACCTTTCCAGCTGCCCCCCAAGCCTCTCCTTGATAATGCCCTCCATTACTTTGCCTACCACAGACATTTAGGCTGACAGGCCTGTCATTTCCCATCTCCTCTGTAGACTCCACTTTGTGGATAGGCACCACATGGGCCACCCTCCAGTCTTGAGGTACCTATCCTGTCTGCAGAGAGATGTTGAAGAGTGCAGCCAGTGGAGCTGCCAGCACATCCGCCAGTTCTTCAGAACCCTCGGATGCAGCCCATCCAGTCCCGGCGCCTTCTCTAGATTTGACCCATCCCCTACCCTAGCCTCTTCCTGTCCTCCAGACTCCAGCTGGCCTCCCAATTCTGTGGGCTCCCCTTCCCTCCCGTTGGAATGGAAGGAACTCCGCCTCCACGGTAAAGATCGAGGCGAAGTACTCATTTAGTACCTCTGCTTGCTCCCCTGCTTCCTGAGCCCATCCCTCCCCAGTCCTAATCCTGCTGATCTGTGCCCTCTCATTTCTTTTCTCCCCTATGTATCTATAGAATGGGATCCGTACTACGTCCCGACGCCGGACTTCCCGACAACAAACTTCCCGCCACCAGTTTCCCTACCGAACCAAAACCCGACAAGTTATCATACTGACAAACAGTATCCCGACAAGCCTCATCTTTTTATGGCACAGTTCAAGAAATGAGAAGCTTTAAAAAAGAAAAAGAAAAATAGAGATTAATTGCGTTAGTTTCGAGATTTGGATTGGTTCCTAGAAGAGAGCCAGCTCGAGTCATGGCAATCTGGCATTCTGAAGGTAATAAGCAGAATAAGCAGAAGGACTACAGTAGCATCTTCATCCTCCTTCTTGGAGGGAGAGGAATTGTCTGTCCACATCCCCCCCAGCGTCTGATCTTTCATCATATCGGCGCTTCCTTGCGAGGATGCTGGACGAGCTCCATCTTACTCCAGTCCCTGTGAGCAATCCTGAGCATGTGATGCTCGCCTTCTTAGGCAAATACAGTGTGGCCAACCTGATGGTCCACACCTGGCCCGTCCCCTTCCAGGAAGCGTCACATTGGCTTTGGCTACGTCCCTTCTCCACTGTTCCAGCCCCGAGGGACCTCATGTCCAGCAGTGTGCCCCCAACCCGGTCTCCAGGTACTTTGCCTCATCCCTTTTCAGGTTTGACTTGCCTGGACACCCCCTCTGGGCCTCGCGCCCCGCACCGTGACCGACCCCCAGATTTGGAATCTGCAGACTTCGATTTTTGGGGGAGAAGGATTTTCTATTCGGCACAGATCTTCTTTCCATTGCTTTACATCAGGCCCACTTTGCTTCCTATGATAGGTTCTTATGGTCCAGGCTAGGACAGCTCCTTGCCTCAATGCCTGATATGGAGGAAACCAGGCAAGCCATTGCCCTCTCTGCTCAGGGTCTGGAGCTAGCAAGGCACCAAGCAAGGGCATCTTTTGACGCCAGTGAGGTAGCCTCCAGAGCTATAGGGACTGTGATCTGCATTAGGCGGACGGCAAAGCTTTGCTTATCCCAGTTGTCACCCCTTGCCCGGTGTATGGTGATTTCCTCCACCTACTGGAGAACCCACCTCTTCTCCTGCAGGGTGAGGCGGCGGCTTTCAGGGCACTTTCCCTCCCCCACTGGGGGCTCCCTTTCTCACCCGGACCAGTCTCAGGCCTGTAAGGGTTCTCTGCTCCAGTGTCTCCCCCACTGGAAGCTAAGGAACTTAGTCCCTTAGGGGAGTATTGGGCCCCCTTCGGGGAGCTAGGTACTCACCCGGTAGTGATGAATGGTGAAGACTGACACAGATAAGATATGAAAATTACGTACCTACTGTAATTATTGATCTTTCTGTGTATCTTCACCATTCATCACTAAATCCCGCCCTCTTTCCCCGGGGACTCAGTCTCTGGGCTCCCCCCACCCGTGTGTCTCCCTGTTGTTCTTCTCCTCTCTCTCTCCTCTCCCTTGTGGTCAGGATTAAGGGGACTCTGGAGGAGCGCAGGGAGGAGTTTCTCCTGTAAGGGATTCTTGTTTTTTGGAGGGGGGGCCTCCTCTCCCTTCATTCACCTTGTCTTCTCCTCACTTCCTTTTTCTGGAGTGCAGTGAGGGTCCAGGGGCCCCACTTCCCCCCCCCCTCCATTTTTTCCCTTGGCCTAAAAAACCCTTGATCTTATCTGTGTCAGTCTTCACCATTCATCACTGTTGGGCACTTGGCGGGGTCAGGACCCCGCAGGGCTTTTTTTTTTAACATGAGCAGGCAGGCAACACCGGCGCCACCCTCGAGGCCGGCCCTTTCGGGCACTCGCTGGGTTAGCTGTTAGGCTGTGTCACTCCACCTGCCTACCAGTTCTTTGTCTCCGCCAGAGAGTCGCACCTCGTGTAGGCTGCTGCATTAGAGGCCTAGTTTGACTCCGAAAATCCTTCAACGCCGTCTCTATATTTCCTTTGGTGCTGAAGTCTGTCAGTTCCTGCCGGTTCTGCTTTGCCATACTTGACGTCGCCCGGTAAGATCTTTCCATTTCTTTATATTTCTGTGATGTTGAGTCTATTTTTGGTGTTTTTTTCCCTGTAGGTCATGTCTCGGTCAGAGGGCAAGAAAACTTCTAGGACGGGTCAGCCCCCCATGCGACGGTGCCCATGCGGCCGAAAGTATTCTGTCACCGATCAGCACGACCGGTGTCTTTCGTGTCTTGGCCTGCTTCACGACATGGATTTGTGCGACACCTGTTTCTCCATAGACCGCCGAGTCATCGAACAACACGCGTGGAAAGTGGGGCGAGCTCCGCCGACTTCCGGGGGTCGGGCGCGCACTAGTCGGGCCAAGCCACGCTCTCTCGACCTTTCCTCTGGTCCCCTCCCAGTTCTATATGGACCAAGAAGGAGGGAGCCTCAGCTACTAGTAGCCTAGTTGTTGCCGAGGCTCCTTCCAAGGCGCAGGAGGCCTGTCCCGCTCCTTTCGGGGCAGGAGGCTCCGCCATGTGTCGCCTCTTGAGGTGAAGAGCTCCCCGGTGTTGGACCAGCGTTGTAAGGCCCTGATCGGTGCCATCCTTGATGCCGTCTATCGGCACCGTTGCAGAGCCTCAAGCGCCCGTTCGCTGCGCCGTGGGCCCTGAAAGAGCCGTCATCGGCACCAACTTGACGCGCGGCGCCATGGCTTCTGTCGGAGCTGTTCACGGTGCTGATACTGCTAGTGGCACCGTGGGAGCTGCTATGGCGCCGTCTTTGTCCATGTCTTGCCTCGGCGCCGAGGTTGAGCACGGCGCCGTGAGGCTGTCGGATTCCGCCGTCGGCATCGGCGCCACCTCTGCCCTGGCGTCGTGGAGCCATGCTGCGCTGTTGGCACAGTCATCGGCGCCACCTCTGCCCTCGGCGCTGTGGAGCCGTGCGGTGACATCGGGGCAGTAGTTGGCGCCATCTTCATCCTCAGCACCTCTCGTGGGGCCGAATGGCACCGTGGCTGGTCCCGACTCTGGAGCTCCTGTTCGGGCTGGAGCCGTGCCCCCTGTGGATTCCGCTCGTGGTGCTGTAGGGGGCACTGGTACCGGCTCGGGCACGGCTTTGGTTTCTGGCCCCTTTGGTAAGGATGGCAGTGGGCGCCCACCTATGGTTTGGCACAGGGCTTCGGCCTCTACCTCCTCGGAGGCGGAGTCGAGCTCCGGGTCAGACGGACAATCTGACCCTTTGGGGGTTGGCTGTTGAGGTGGGGAGCCCAGTAGTCTCCTCGAAAAGCCGGAGTCAGTCCCCTTCTGAGGTGGGGTCGGTGGCTTCTGAGACTGGGGTCGGGGTGCTGACCAACGTGCAGTGGTGCAGGCCACCATTGCTCTGCAGCCTGGTCTTGGTGGGTTCACTGACCCCTCAGCAGTGGTACCCCCACCTGTGGTGTGCCTAGATCGCCCAACTTTGGGGCCGATCAGAGCACCTATGGGAGGGGAGGGTGCTGTGCCCTGGATAGCTCCTTCGGTGCTGCCCAGAGCTGTCAGCTACCTAGGCTGGCCCTCTCGAGGAGGAGGGCTCTTCCGGGACTCGAGGGGAGGCGTGGGGTCGGAGTTGACCTTTTTGGGGTCCACCGGGCTCTGGGAGAAGCCGTGGTGCAGATCTCGCTCTTCCTCCTCGGTCTCTTTGAGAGAGCCCCATTCTTTTGAGGTAGGGGACCGTCCTTCTGGACCTATACGGCCCCGGTCGCCTCACGGGGGGATTCTTCTGGGAGCAACCAAGGCAGTACCGAAATGGTTGTTCAGCTGTCGGCTGTGGGGTCTTCCGGGGCACCTCCTTCCGCGAGTGCTCCCGGTCCGCTCCTTAGTCCAGGCAGAGGTCAGCCAACATCTCTTCTCGGCTCTGTCCCCATTCTTCTGCCACATTCTCCTGCGCTCTCAGGCATCCTTGGTCCTAGTGGGCCTCTCTCCTGGGAGCAGTTCAGAGCGGTGGCTGCTCAGTTCCCAGGTTACGTTAGGGTGATGGACAGTCAGGTTTTTCAACCTCCCTCCGAGCAGCCGCCCCCTGAACAGCCGGTGCCCTCCAGCTCCTCATCCCCCTCTTCTGGGGGAGAGGAACCTTCTGTCCACATTTCTCCAGCTGCTGATCTCGCTGAGTATCAGCGCTTCCTTGTGAGGATGTTGGAGGACTTGTACCTCACACCTGCCACTATTAGCAATTCTGAGCACTCCGGCGCACACCTTTCTAGGCGATTTTGGTGAGGCCACCCTTGTGGTGCCGCCCTGGCCTGCTCCCTTTCGGGAGGCGTCATTGCGTTCCTGGCAAAGGCCCTTCTCTGGAGTCCCTGCCCCAAGGGATCTCAGCCAGAGGTATTGCGCACCCCCGGAGTCTCCAGGTTCCATGCCTCATCCGCAGTCCGGATTGACGCAGTTGGATACTCCTGATGGGCTTTGCGCCCTTCACCGTGACCGGCCCCCAGATCAAGACTCCTCGGATTTTGACTTCTGGGGTAGGAGGACTTTCTACTCGGTACGGTTATTGCTTTCCATTTCTGCACATCAGGCCCACTATGCAGCCTATGACAGGTTCTTGTGGTCCAGGCTAGGTCAGCTTCTAGCCTCATTGCCTGATACAAAAGCAAGACAGACAAGCCATTGCACTCTCTGTGCGTGGCCTGGAGCTAGCAAGGCACTAAGCGAGGGCATCCTATGATGCCAATGAGGTAGCTACCAGGGTCGTAGGGACAGCGATGTGCACTAGGCAGACGGCATGGCTCGTCTTTCCGGTTGTCACCCTTGGCCAGCGTAGGGTGATTAACTCCGCTCACCAGAGAACCTATCTCTTCTCGTTGAGACGAGATGGGCTTCTGGGGCAACTTCCTTCCCCTCCGGGGACCCGTCTCGCTCTCCCACTCTCTGGCCTCTCCAGGCCCTGAAGGTTCTCCCTCTTAGTGTGTCACCCACTGAGAGCTAAGGGACTTTGTCCCTTAGGGTGTTAAAGAAACCCCCTTCGGGGGGGCTCAGTACTCACCCAACAGTGATGAATGGTGAAGATTGACACAGATAAGATATGAAAATTACGTACCTACTGAAATTATGATCTTTCTGTGTATCTTCACCATTCATCACGATCCAACACTCCATCCCCCTGGGGCCTCAGTCTCTGGGTTCCCCTCCCTCTCTGTGCCCATCCTTCCCCCTCTCCTTTCTTAGGAGTGGGGTAAAACAGGGGGACACAGGAGGATAATGTTCTGGGGAGAGTGGACAGCAGGGGGGGAGCACTCCTTCTCCAGTGCTTTGGCCCAACCCCTGTGGGGTTGGAGAAGTTTTTCCCTTTTTTTCACCAGTAATCTTTCCTTGAGAGGGTGTTAATTCTCTGTACCCTGTCCTTCATCCAGAATAGCTGACTCTGCTTATCTGGAGTGTTTGGCAGTCATTCTGTGCCTTGAATTCTGGCAGAAAGCCTTTGGCTACTCCTTGCAGTTCCTATGTAATCTGGAGACGGACCAGAGTCTGGGATGTTTAACTCCCCCCTCTCTTCCTAAATTCTTTACCCACCCTACCTCCCTCTTCCTTTTCCAGAGATTGGAGCCCCTCCCAATCCCTCTAGTTTCCGACTTTTCTCCCCTTTTGTCTTCTCAGTCGTTATTTCTCCTTTTGGTTTATATATCTTTTCCTTTTTCTGTCCCTTGGACTTCCGTGTCCCACCCTCCACTCCCTTCCTCTTACCTCTCCGGTAACTCAGAACTGGCACGCAGCCTAACGGCCAACCTGTGAGCGCCACGCAGTGCGTCGGCCTCGAGGGCGGCGCCGATGGTGCGTCGGTTCCACCTACCTTAAAAAAAAAATAAAAGCTCCCGCGGGGTCCTGACCTATAGTCAAGTACCCAACAGTGATGAATGGTGAAGATACGCCGAAAGATCATAATTACGGTAGGTACGTAATTTTCATTTTTTCTTTGTCCCGTATTGGATATCCCTTTGACTATCCTCCTTAACTTTTTAAGGTTCTTCCTTTATTTTTTGGGGAGGCACCCTTTATTTCCTGACCCACTTCTTAAGGTTTTGGCCTTTCTCGGGCTACTGCTGCTCATTCAAGCTCAGGCTTTGCCTCCTGGCTGCTCTTTTATCCAAGTCAGATGGTCCAGACGATTCTGGTTTGCCATCAGTTTGCTCAAATCCCTGGGGTCCAGGACTGGCTTTAGGGGTGCAGTCCTCTCTTTTCGCCCCTTCTCTTCCTTATGCCTCTATGTTTCCTCTTCTTTCCCATCTTCCTTTCCAGAGATTGGGGCCCTTCCCCCTTTTCTCCAGTCCCTCGAATCTATCTTCTCCTTCCTGTCTCCTCTGTCATTTATTTCTCCTTTTGGTTTTTATATTCTTTCCTTTTATCTGTCCCTTGGGCTCCCTTGCCCCACCCCTCTATCCCTTTTCTTACACTCTCCGGCATCTCAGAACTGAGGCTAGGATGGAGTCGATGACAGATAACGGCCAACCCTCGAGCGCCACGTGGAACATCAGCCTTGAGGGGGCGCTGGCCCTGCATCGACTGCACCCCATTCCCTGGTGCAGCCCGTGCCTGACTCTCCGGACTCGTCAGCTCCCTCATCTTCCTCCTCTGAGGGAGAGGAGTCTTCTGTCCAGCTATTCCCCGCAACTGATTTGTCTAGTTATCAGCGCTTCCTTTCGGGGTTGCTTGACGAGCTCCAAATCTCCACATCTCCACTTTAGGCAGTCACAATCCTGACCAGATGGCGTGTGCCTTTCTAGGCGAGTTCAGTACGGCCAACCTGTTGGCTCCCGCCTGGCCTTCTCCCTTCAGGGAGGCGTCGTACCATGCCTGGCGAAGTCCCTCAACCCTTGTACCAGCCCTGAGGGACCTCCGCCAGAGGTGCATCCCTCGGGTCTCCAGGAGCCTTGGCTCACCCCCTTTAGGCGTGACTCTCCTGGACACACCCTTTGGGCGTAGAAGGCCAAGGCGGGACAACTTCGGATTCAGATTCTGCTGAATTTCATTTTTGGGGAGGACGGCTTTCCTTTCGGCACGCCTCCTGTTATCCCTCTCAGCTCATCAGGCCCATCATGCTGCCTACAGCAGGCACTTATGGTCTCTGCTAGGACAGATCCTTGTCTCTCTGCCTGATTCGGAGGTGACCAGACAAGCCATTGCCCGCTCCACAAGGGGCCTGGAGATTGCGAGGCACCAAGCAAGGGCATCTCATGATGCCAGTAAGGTGACTTCCAGGCTGGTGGGGACAGCGATCTGCACTAGGTGGCTGGCATGGCTTCATCTTTCCCGGTTATCACCCATGGCCAGGCGTAGGTTGACTGCCTCCTCTTTCCAGGGAATCCATCTTTTCTCCTGCAGGGTGAGACGGGAACTGCTGGGGCGACTTCCCTCTCCTACTCGGAGAACCCCGCCTCACACAAACCAGTCTCAGGCCTAACCAGGCCTGGAAGGGTTCCCTCCTCCGGTGTCTTCACCCACTGGAGGCTAAGGGACTTTGGTCTCTTAGGAAGGTTCCGGTTCCCCTTCGGGGGGGCTCGGTAATCACCCACCAGTGATGAATGGTGAAGATTGATGCAGATAAAATATGAAAATTACGTACCTACGTAATTCTTGATCTTTCTGTGTATATTCACCATTCATCACTGCTTCTTGCCCACCTTCCCCTCTTAGGCCTCAGTCTCTGGGTGATCCTTCTCCCTGTTTGTTTTCTCAACTAGGGACCATATGGTCTTTCTCCGGTACCTTGTGGCTCCACTTCTCCCTGAGGGTGTTGGAGGTACCCTGGGAAGACAAACAGGGCGGTTTCCCCCTGTTGGGGGTCACCAGGGTCTCCTATCTGTCCTGTTGGAACCTTTCTCTTCGAGGCTTCCCTGGACCCTCGCTCTGCTTCAACCAAACCCGTGGTTTCTCGACTCAGTGTTGGGGAGGACCCTGGTGACCCTTCCCAGATAATTCTTCCTTCCTCCAACTGCTGCTTAAGCGGTCTCCCCTGAGAGGTTCCCCTCGGGGACCTCCTCCACCTCCTCTTATTCAGAAAACAATAAATTCTCAAAATTCTCCTCCTTTGGAGGTGATGCTTCTCTAAAATTCTCAGAAACCCTCCTGGGTATGTGTTTATCCTCAGAGGGATAGTTCTTCAGAGTGGTCCTATCCCCACTTCATGATACCCTTCGTCAAGAGGGGGAGACACTGACCCATTACCTTGGTCCAGTATAAAGACTCCTCGGACTAGCCACTCTGCCTACCTCCTGGGCTTTGTGTCAGTCCCCCTCTCCTAGCCTTAGTTAGAGGTTCTTCTCATCCTGGATAGAAGAGTTATTGGCCTAAATTAGTTGTGTCTTCCTCCATCCTCGAGCAGTCCTCTGGGACCCTGTCATTCGAGTGTGGTGTCTTCCCCCCTCTCTCTCTCTCTCTCTCTCTCTCTGTCTCCTTCCATTCCCTCCCTTATTTATCCCTCCCCTACTCGCCCAGAGGATGGGGCCTCCCTGTTCCAAATCCTTAGGCTTTCTTCTCTTACTGTCCTCTCCTCAGCTTTATTCCTCATTTTGGTTTCTATAACCTTTCCTTTTCCCGGTCTTTCAGGCTCCGTTGCCCCGCCCTCTCTCTTCTCTCTATCACTTTCTG
Organism: Neoceratodus forsteri; assembly: GCA_016271365.2. Lineage (NCBI taxonomy): Eukaryota > Metazoa > Chordata > Ceratodontiformes > Ceratodontidae > Neoceratodus > Neoceratodus forsteri. Next base: position 1,435,038,151 of record CM057453.1, read on the forward strand.
ACATGCAGAACTGGGACTGGGGAGGGGTCGGCTTCAGTTACTGACCAATCCGTGAGCACCATGCAGTGCGTCGGCTTCGAGGGAGGCGCTGCCCCAACGTTGACTCCTCCCCCTTGCCCAAAAAGGAAAAAGTTCCCATAGGGTACTGATCCTCTGGCCAGAACCCACCAGTGATGAATGGTGAAGATACACAGAAAGCTCAAGAATTACAATAGGTACGTAATTTTCATTTCTCGTACTCCCCGACCTCTCCTCAGCTTTTGACACGGTAGACCATTGTTGTGTTACTCGACCGCCTGAGGGAATTTTGTGGACTCACCGGCACTGTCATCTGCTGGTTTGAGTCCTATCTCACGAACAGGAGACAACGGGTAGTGATGGGGAATTTCTCTTCCTCCCCTAACCTCCTGTCGTGTGGAGTACCTCAGGGTTCGGTCCTGTCACCGATGTTGTTTGCCATGTATATGCTGCCCCGGGAGTGCACATTAAGAAGTACAGCTTGGGTTTTCATTTCTATGCGGATGATACCCAGCTGTATCTTTCTTTTGCACCAAGGACATCCAGTGCGGTGGATGTGCTAAAAAATTGTCTCGCCAAGATCAATGCCTGGATGGCCTCCAGTTGGTTGTGACTGAACCCCGATTAGCCGGAGGTACTGGTTGTGGAGTTGAACAGAGGGCGTGATAGGATGGCCCCTGGCTCAGACACAGGATTGTTCCTGGGATCTGTGCTGTTGAATGCCTCCTCTAGGGGTCGCAATCTTGGTGTGACCTTTGACAGTGCATTGACATTTGAAACTCAGGTGTCATCCGTTGTCCAGTCCAGCTTTTATCACCTGAGGAATATCGCCAGGATCAAGTCCCTAGTTCCGCCCCGGGCTTCTCCACCCTAGTACACGCCTTCGTGACGTCAAGGCTAGACTACTGTAATGTGCTCTGTCTCAGGGTCACGGGAGGTACCCTCCGCAGACTGCAGCTGGTGCAAAATGCTGCTGCAAGGTTGGTGATGGGCCAGTTGAAGTACTGCCATGTCACCCCGGTGTTGCTCAAGCTGCACTGGCTGCCAGTCAGGTGGAGGGTCCTCTTTAAGGTGGGTTTACTCACCTTAAAGGCCCTACACAGACTGGGCCCTGACTGCTTGTCTGACCTTCTGACTCCTGCTGCCTCGGTCTGCTCCCTCCGTTCTTCTGGGAGGGGCCTCCTTTCGATTCCCAGGACGAGGATGAAAACTACCAGCAACGGAGCGTTTAGCTTTGCTGACCCCGTCCTGTGGAATTCGCTTCCATCATCTGTGCGGGAGGCCCCTTCGGTTGGAGTATTCAGAATCTGCCTAAAGACCCATTTGTTTAGTCAGGCCTTCCCAGACTTTCTGTATTAGATCCTGCCTGGGTTGGCCCTTTTTACTTTTTTTTAGTTCAGCTCTTTTATTATACTTTTCCATCCGTGTCTTATTCACTTTTTTGTATTTATTTATCCTACTGTTGTAATTTTGTTTTTGGTACCCAGAGCCTTGCCTTGCCCATAGTCTGGATGTTAAGAGCCCTATCCTACTACTTGGAGCACACCAAGCGGATCGGGGCTCCACTACCCAGCTTTTCTGCACCTATGTGGAGGTAAGTAGAGGAAGACCAGCCACTAAGAGAACTCTCATTGGATAGTCTCTTGTATTCAGTTCTGCTACGACAAGGCTGGTAAACAGCCCCCTGAGGGCCTCAGGGCTCACTGTACCAGGGGTACTGCTGCCACAGTGGCAGCTGCAAGGGACATTTCCTTACTAGATGTCTGCAAAGCAGCCACATGAAGACTGTACACACATTCTCAAAGCACTATTGCCTGGATGTACAGTATAGATGTGATGCCAAATCTGGCAGGGCAGTCCTGCAGAGTGTCTTCCTTAAGTAGGTTCTGTACCAGCCTCCCAACTACACTGCTTTGTAGTCTGCAATCAGTTACTGATGCTAAAGGACCCCTGGGGTGAGAAGAAAAAATTACTCACCATAGTAATATTGTTTCTTCCAAGATGTGCTTTAGCATCAGTAAGATCCCACCCTTCCTCCCTTGGAAACCTATCTGAAGAGGACTCTGCTTCCTCATTATTGCCAAATTTGTTCCTGAAATTTTGGAAAGCCATTTAAAGCAAAGTGCTCATGGTTTTCTGTTCATGCTGCTGTTGCATGATTTTTAGATCCTGTTCGTCCAGACTAACATGGGCATGTTCCTATTCTTCCTTGGAAAAAATTCTAGCGCCCTCTGGGCAGACTCCAATCAGCACACCCTCCTGCGCTTTTCCTATTGGCCAATTCATTGTATGAATATTCATTGCTCCACATCCAAAGCAGTTCAGCCTAGTCAGCTTACTGCAGTCAGTTACTGATGCTAAAGGACACATTGAAAGAAACACTATTTCTACAGTGAGTAATTTTTTCTTACTGCTGGTATACACTTCACAGCTGCATGACCAACTGAACCTCCCCTGGCTATTCCCACTCTTCTGCTTTTTATTTGGTGTCCAACTATGAAAACTACTGGAGGGAGACTTATGGACATATGGTTGGGGGGAGGGGTAGAAGTAATCAACTTGCATTTCTTCTTGAGGCACTGAGTGTGCAATGTGAAACTGCTACAGTGTGGATATGAACCGAATACCAACACTAAAACTATGGTTGCAGGTTAATAACTGCTTATTCTGTCTTGTTATGCTGAAGATGATGTGCAGTTATTAACTTAGCAACTATATGCTTCCTACCAGCTGTTCCAGTACACATGATCTTCCTGGACTTAAAGTCTTCACCGTTATTCATATATTTGGGTTACAAGCCGGAGGCGCTGGGACCCTGCGCGAGCGAAAAATCTTCAGGAGGGCTGGCACTGAGGTAGGACCACGCATGCATGGTACCGCGACTGTCTCTAGCCTGTGTAGGCTACCTTCAGATCAACCTCCAACAGCCTCAGTTCTTTTTCCCGCCAAGCGCTTTCTGAATGCCAGCGACGCCTTCTCAACAGAGTCAAATTTTCATGTCTATATGACAACAGCACCTAGTTCAGTTTTTACTTTGATTTTTTATTTACCAGAAAAAACAAGAAAAGTATTTTGCTATTATTTCTCTCTGCCCTACTGATCGAAGATGTCGACCGTAGATGGAGATGGTGACGGTAGGGACTCTCTGGCAGCTGGGCTATGTCTGGTCTGCCACCCTCTCCGGAGGGGAGTCGGGGGCGACCATGGGCAGTCTGGTGTTTGGGAGGGAGGATAGTCCTCCCATAAACACAAAAAGAAGCGGGCCAATTCCTGGTCCTGGTCAGGAACCCAGCACCACTTTACCTCGAGTTCTTCTTCCCCTCGGAAGAGGAAGAAGCGGTAACACTCAAGGTCTCCCTCTGGTATGTTTGCTAAAAGGTCTGCGGTGGTTGGGAGTGGTAGGCCATCTCCAGTGCCGTCCAGTTCTCCAGCAGCTTCCGCTCACGATCGCCTTGATTCTCGACACTGGAGCGCTTATGCGTCCTCTTGTGGGGTTTCCGGTGGGCAGTTTCACCACTGAGCTGCTCTTATGGAGCAGTAGGTATGGCGTCTGTCATGTTTACCCCTTTCGGCAGATCCGATTCCAGGGCCCACATGGCTAGGAATTTCAGTACTTGGGTTGGGGCCTTCGGTGCCAGCAACTGAATTTTCTCCTTGCTAGTACCCGCACTGCTGATGCCAGTTCCACTTCCCCCCACTGTTTTCCCGCAGGGCCCGGCAGAGGTACCATCCCCCTTCCCTTCTTTTTCTTTTAGGTCTGATGTGGATCTTCAGGCGGTGCTGTCCTGCTCGGTGTCATCTTTGGTGCCGCGTTCAATGCCAATTCCCCATGGGTCGGCGTCGGGTCTGGCATCGGGGCATGTGCTGCTGCGTCTGGCACTGGGACCCACGGTGCCAGTTTCGGCGTCGGGTCTAGTGCCAGTTCTGGTGTCTTCTGTTGATCCTTTGTCCAGACCAGGCAGAAGCTTGTTGGGGGCAGCTCCCACTCCCTCTGAAGGAGACATGGAGCAGGATGAATCTGATCCCGACCTTTTAATTTCTGAAGAAGGTGGTGAAGACTTGTTCTACAGTTTGGACAGTAAGCTCTCACTTCCAGCTGAAATTCCAGCAGAAGACCTTTTGTTCCAGTCTCCTTAAAAATATGAGGGCAACTCTGGTACTACAGACCTCGTCTATGGACCCAGGTAGGCTTTTGCGCCTGGAGTGGCTTCATGTTCCAAATATCCCAGTGAACCTTACGCCTCCTGTTCCCCCACCTTTCGAGACTTTTCTGAAGCTGTTTGGGTGAGGCCAGCTGTTATTCCCTTGTCTTCAAGTCCATAGATAGGAAGTATGTCCCTCCCAAAGAGAGACCAGTTTTAGCCTCGCAGCCCATCGTAGATGCTCTGGCTGTCCTCGCCGAAAATGACAAAGCTGTTCTTCCTCAGGAAGTATCAGCACCTCCTGTCAGCTAGGAATCTTGCAAGATAGATACCATGGGAAAAAGAGCATTTGCAGCCCCAAATCTGGGCGTGCACATTGCCAGCTATCAAGGGCATTTCTCCCAATACGAATATGCCCTCTGGACTTCCTTAAGTCCCTACCAGAGGGTCTCCCGGAGTCTGACTCTAAAATGGAGATTCTACAGATTGTTACCCGGGGTATAGAATGTAATAGTCATCAGCTGATAGCTTTCATCGATGCATATGATACAGCTTCCAGGGCAGCTGCTGCTTGAATTTGTATTGGAAGACATTCCTGGCTTAGGACATCAAGGTTTTCCTCTGATGCTCAGCAGCAGATAGTGAATGTTCCCTTCAATGGTACATATCTGTTTGGCCAACAGGTAGAAAAAGCCCTTGAGGACTCTCAGAAAACAGGACTGCCATTAAAACAACCAGGCCGGCTCCTTCTGCCACATCATCAACCTTTTTTTTGTAACAGGCAGCTCTTTCGAGGAAGAGACCGAGGAACCCCAGACAGGCACCAGCCTCCACCGCCACAAAAGAAAACGCAGCAGAAGGCACAAAGGCGCCCAGTGCCACCCTCTGAAAGTCCAGCTTCGGGCTCACCTCAGCTGCCCGAGGTGGACTTTTCCACGGCAGTCGGAGGTCATCTGACTCAGTTTTACAGTCAGTGGAAGTCACAGAATCACAGAAATCAGACTGCAAAAAAGGACCCCCAATGGCCCATCGAGTCTGACCCTTCCCCTCCCACTCATCTTCTCCACGGGCCCTCTCCTTTCCCCCACTTACCAACCCCATATGTCTGTCCCATGCTCTTTTGAATCCCTCCACTGTTTCAGCCCCTAACACCTCCTCTGGTAGTTTGTTCCAGGCCTCCACCACCATCTTCGTGAAGAACTGCCTCCTTACATTGCCTCTGTTCTTCCGCCTTCCAATCTTAGGCCATGCCCACTAGTTTTGGCCCCCTCCTTCCTTTTAAATAAGATCCCCTCCTTCACCTTATTGAGCCCCTTCATGTACTTAAAGGTTTCAGTCATGCCCCCCCCCCTTCTGGTCTCCAGTGGGTACAGATCCAATTCCCAACACCTCTACTCATATGGCTTCCCCTGCATACTGTGCACCATCTTGGTTGCCCTTCTCTGAATGCTCTCTGTTCCATCTACGTCCTTGCATAGGTGCGGTCTCCAGAACTGGACCCTGTACTCCAGGTGTGGCCTCACCATTGCTTTGTAAAGCGGTATCACTACTTATCTATCACAATGGACAAGTGGGTTCTCTGGATTAAAACAAAAAAAGGTTCAGACCACGCTCAGGTAGGAGAGAGTTCACAGTAAAAGAGTGGTTAACCCAGCTACTAAAGCAAATCAAAAGTTACTGCGCTCCAGCAATGAAAACACCAAAATCGACTAAATAGTTGTATTTCAAATTTCCACCGCCTGGATTATCTAGGAGGGGTGCTCTCTCAACTTTTAAGATTCCACCAGACTTACCACCCAAGTAGCAACACAGTTTGTCAGCCATCCAGTCAGACCTTCTTGCTTCAGAAATACAGGGCCTTCTCAAAAACAGGGCAGTGGAAGTAGTCCCCTGGGCAGAGCAGAACACAGGTTTCTACTCCCATTACTTTCAGGTTCCACAGAAGACAGGCGACATGCGCCCCATTCTCTACCTCAGAAAGCTAAACAAGTTCTTGTTCTGGGAGAATTTCAAGATGGTCTCCTTAGGCATGCTCCTACCACTTTTCCGACAGCTCAACGGGCTGGCATCCCTGGACATTTGACACCTACCAGCACATTGTAGTACACCCAAATCATCACAAGTACTTTAACTTTGTGGCATTGGGTCAGCATTACTGGTTAAGAGTCCTGCCCTTTGAGCTGTCTTCTGCGCTTCGAGTCTTTACCAACTGTTTTGCAGTCCTTGCTGCACACCTTCGAAAGCTCGGCATACAATTCTTTCCCTACCTAGGTGATTGGCTTTTGGCAAGCCCGTCAAGGGCAAGATATGCAGAAAGCAGTGTCCACATCATCTCAGATCTTCCTGGACATAAAGTCTCCACCACTCATTCCCACTGATGGGAGTATGCCGGAGGCACTAGGACCCAGCGGGAGCAAACTTTTTCAGGAGGGCCGGCACCGAGATGATGCCACGAGGAAGCGGCACCGCGAGCCAGACGCATGCGGTATAGGTCATCTCAGCGTCAACCCTCCAACCGCCTCAGTTCCTTTTTTCCACCGTTGAGTGCACTTCTGTAATGATGTCGCTCGCCTGCTACGAGTCTAACTAGCAGCTTAGTTTTCAGTTTTATTGTTTTGTATTTTATCTCAAAAAGTACCAATTACATTTTAATAAACTACTTACTTGTATAAGAAAGAAGTCTTCAGCTCTGTTGATGGAGTCAACCATGAGTGGGGCAGGTGACGGTAGAGAGACTTCAGATGAAAGCTGATCTTCCTGGACATAAAGTCTCCACCACTCATTCACACTGATGGGAACTACGCCAGAGGTGCTAGGACCCAGCGGTAGCAAACTTTTTGCAAGAGGGCCAGCGCCAGAGATGGAGCCACGAGGATTATTGCCACGAGCCTCGGCTCATGCGGCAATGACTATCTCGGCGTCGACCCTCCAACCACCTCAGTTCCTTTTTTCCCGCCGTTGAGTGCGCTTCAGTGACATCGCTCGCCCGCCAGGAGTTGAACTTCAAACTAGCAGCAGTAGTTTTCAGTTTATTGTTTTGTAGTATATCTCGAATAAGTACCGATTAATATAAAATTATTTTCTTATTCAAGAAGAAGTCCCAGCCTACATTGACGGAGTCGACCATGAGCGGTGGGTCAGGTGTCGGTAGGGAGACTTCATATGAAAGCTGTTCAGTCAGCTGGGCTGGGTCCGGTCCCCCCAGAATCATAAAAGAAAACAGTCGCATTCTCGGCACCGTTCGCCCTCGAGCTCTTCTTCGACCCACCGGTCAAGAAAGAGAAGGCATCACTCAAGGTCACCCTCTGGTATGTCTGCGCGTCGACCGTCAGTCATTGGGGTCAGTTGCCGATCTCCTCCTTTGGAGTCGTCAGTTTCTGTTTCCGGTCATCAACCTCTTCGACATCGGAGCCCTTCCCTGTCTTCTGGTGGGGCTTCACATGAGCAGTTTCATCAGTGGGTCGCTGTTATGGAGCAGTGGGCTCGGAGGTTGGTCCAGCTGCCTGGCCCGGTCACTCCGGGGCCTTCGGGCCTTTCGGGAGATCGGGTAGAGCGGTTCGGCCTCCCTAGTCGCGCGGTGCCTTCTTCGGTGTTCCCCGCCTCCCACATGGCTGCGGCACAGGGGGCCACGCCGATGTCTCTATCTCCCGGTCTCCTTCCTTCTTTCTCCTCAAATCCTATTTTTCAGAGCCCTGGGTTGGTTTCTGCACTATCAGCATCGATGGGTCGCTCGGGGCCGATGCGGCTGTCGGTGCTTTCCTCGGCGCCATTGGGATTGTCGACGCTGCACTATGTCAAGTGGCGTCGTGTTCTTCTTTGGGGCCGAGGCTTAGTATGACGTATTCCAACCTTCAGGGCTTCTCAACTCCAAATCCCTTTCCTTCCTCATTGCCTTCTGATTTTCACTTCTTTCCTGTCCATATAGTACCCCCTGGACTGTCAGGAGATGATGTTGAGCCTGACACAGATCTTCAGCTGGGTGATGATGTTGAAGGAGCAGGGATTAATCTTGCCACAGAGCCTGTGGTTGAAGACCTGTCATTTAAGTCTCTGCTGAAAAATTTAAATTCTACTCTTTCTCTCCAGACTACAGATATAAATCCTGGGAAGCTTTTGAGACTCCAATACCTACATGACTCGGAGATCCCTATGGATTTAACTCCCCTGGTGCAACCATCCTTTGAGACTCTCTCTCAGATGGTATGGAATAATCCCGCTCTCATTCCTTCTGTGGCTAAGTCAATAGAAAGTATGCTGCTCCCAAGGATCGACCCATTTTTGCCTCCCAGGCTTTTGCAGACCTTGTTGTAGTCCTGGCAGAGAATGACGAGGCCGTTCTTCCTCAGGCATCTACAGCCCGGCCTATAAACAAAGAATCTCGTAAGATAGACACCTTAGGTAAGAGAGTCTTTGCTGACTCCACCCTGGGTATGCGTATTGCCAGCTACCAGGGTTACTTTTCTCAATATGAGTATGATCTTACTTCGAGATACAGCTCTTGCAGCAGGTTACACCATTAGGACTGAAGCCGGCAGGCGTCAGGACCCCACGGAAAAATTCTAGCTAGCTATCTTCAGCGGGGACCGCCCGGCGTCGGTCCGCCTCGGCGTCAGGCGTGGTATATATGGAGGCGGTCCCGCCAGATTCCCCAGTTCTTTCCCGCCGCTCGACTTGCATGTCTCGACCCTTCGGTTCAGTCTCTAGCGCGCAACGTGTGGTAAAGTTTTTTCCTACGGGAAATTCGTTCTCTACAATCAAGTTTCTTCTCTGATGTCCTCTCCGACCTCCGGTCACTCCTCGAAGTGTGCTTGTGGGAAGCAGATCCCTTTCAAGGATCCGCACTCGGCCTGTGTCCGGTGCCTAGGCCCAGACCACTACACCCGGTCCTGCTCCTTTTGCCAGGGCTTTAATAGCAGAACCCGGATCCGTCGCCAGAAGGCCCTTCAGGCATTCCTGTTAGTAGAGAAACTCAAGACCATGGCTTCCAAGGGGGATTCTTCTCAGAAGGCCCACAAGCATGCTGAGAAGCATAGGGAGAAAGCCCCTTCCAGGTCCCCGTCTAGGGCTTCCGACTCGCGCAGCTCTGGTTCCAGGTCCAACCTCTCTCCTTCCAGGGCCAGCTCTCAGCCTCCCCCCCCGCTGCGGTGAGAAAGTCTTCATCCTCTTCCCAGGCCAAGACTCCCAGGCCTTCCTCATCCACTAAGGCCCTGGCCAAGTCGGGGGATCGCCACCATCACCACAAGTTGGGTTTCCGCCTTTCTGAACCCGACATCAGGTCTGCTTCCTTGCCTCCTCGCAAGACCAAGGAGCTCACCTCTCTGAAGAGGCCGCAGGATCCGACGCCGGTGCGTCCGTCGTCGACCTCTCGCCACAGGTCCCCGGAGCCGCCGCCGGAAGACCGCTGCCGCCGCCAGGCCAACGATCACCGGACGCGGTAGGGGACCGCGCCCGCTCCTATTGAGAAGAGGACCCCGACGCCTCCGATCGATGTCGGTCAGGAGACCATCACTGAGGAGGAGTTGACTCAGCCCGAGGACCAGACGGGCGACCCCGGTCCTGTCGAGACGTCCAGGGAACCCTCGCCACAACCCGAGCCCCCTGTGGAGCCGACGCCGGGACCCGATGACCGCCCACCAGCGCCCGGACCGTCGTCTGGCCTTTCCTTTTCAGAAGTGAAGGAGCTGTTTACTCACTGGTGGGACACCATAAAGAAAGACGTGGTCCCCACTCCACCTCCGCTTCCTCCTCCTCCTCCTACACCAGTTGCTCCTCCGGTTCCTGCGCCCCCCTCTCCATCGGGGTCGGCAGGCCGGTTACCTCCTCCCGGGAGCACAGAACACCTCCAAGGGGGAGACCAGACAAACTGAGACCTCCGTCCAAATCCTCTTCCAGGTCACCCAGCCCTAAGAGATCCAGAAGACACCGACGATCGCCTTCGACGGAGGACACGGGATCAGAGTTCTCAACATCCAGATCCCCATCTCCCCTCTCCATCCCTTCTCCGGATCCACGCGAGATGCCAAAGTCTCCTCCGGATGACCCTTTGTTCTCGGATATTATGAGATACATCCAAGAGAACATGGGATGGGATGCGGAAGAGCTAGACCCGGAAAGGCTACGCCTTGCGAAGTATCTTCGGCAGAAGGACCCCAAGCCTGTGGTGGTGCCACCCTTGGTAGACACTTTTGTGGGCATCACCAAGGCAGCGTGGAAGCGTCCACACTCGCTCCCGGCGATGCCGAAGAAAGCTGATCGCTTGTACAAGGCTCCCAGGAAGACCAGTACTTGACTCAGCATCCTCAGGCCGACTCTCTGGTCATAACAGCCTCTCATGACCGGTCCCAGAGACCACAACATTTGAGCACCCTGCCACCGGACCCAGAGTCCAAGCAGCTGGACGCCATGGGTCGGCGCACGTATGCTTCCGCTACCTGCGCCATCAGATCCCTGAACTACTTGACCCACATGGTGCAGTTCCAGAATGTCCTGTGGGAGCAGGGTCTGGATGCGGCTGAGAAACTGCCGGAAGGTGAGCAGAAGGAGGAGATGCTACAGCTCCTTCGTACGGGTTTGGACGTGGGAACCCAAGTGCTACAAGCTGCGTACGACTCCGCGGACTCCTCGGCCCGAGCAGCAGCTTCAGGCGTGTGCCTCCGGAGACACTCTTGGCTACGCGTCTCCGGTTTTACCCCGGACGTCCAGAAGAATATCATGGACGCCCCATTCGAGGGAGAAGTTTTGTTTGGTAAACCCTCAGAGAAGATAATTACCAAACTCCAAGAGGCCGGGAAGGCGGTGAGATCGGTTCAGGCCATGTACCGACCCAAGCTTAGTTCCTTTCGTAGGAACCAAAGCCGATTTCGTGGACGGACGCAGAGACAACAGTCCCGCCCCGCTCCACAACAAAGGGGCTCTGGCTTTCGAAGAACCCAGGGGAAACAACCCGCAGGCCGAAGCCAGCGTACTCCTAAGCCGATCCAGCCAGCGGGACCCTCAGCCGCCATAGCCTGGCTTCTTTCCGGCCCCGGCCCCTCAGGATCAACGGGAAGTCATGGTCGGGGGTCGCATTACAAACTTCCTGCCGGGATGGCAGGCTATAACCACCGACAGGTGGGTTCTTCATTTGGTCGGAAGAGGCCACTTTATAGAATTCGCAGAAAAGCCACCCTCGAGGCCTCCTTTGCTCTCCCGGTACCCGGGTCAGCACAAGTCACTGATCTGGCAAGAGGTACTGCCAGCTCTTGCAAAGGGAGCTATAGAGTATGTCCCAGAGAACCAGAGAGGACAAGGATACTATTCCCACTTCTTCCTGGTTCCAAAGAAAACAGGGGACCTCCGTCCGATTCTGGACCTCAGCGACCTCAACTTGTCGGTCGCCTGCAAGAGATTCCGCATGGTGACTATTCCGGGTCTCATTCCCATGCTGAAGCAGGACGCCTTCTTAGCGTCTCTAGACATGCAGGACGCATACCTGCACCTCCCTATAGCTCAAGCGCACAAGAGGTTCCTGCGCTTCGATTTCCTCGGCCACCACCTTCAATTCCGAGCCCTTCCATTCGGGCTGTCATCAGCACCCAGGGTCTTTACCAAATGCATGGCAGTCGTGGCAGCGTCTCTAAGGAGACAGGGCCAGTATGTGTTCCCGTACCTGGACGATTGGCTTCTCATGGCCGCCTTCAGAGAGGCGTTGTTACGGGCGATCCAGAGTACCCAGGACCTGTTTCGATCTCTGGGCATCCTAATCAACCCCGAGAAGTCTCTCCTGATACCGTCGCAGAAACTGCAATGTATAGGCGCAGTACTGGACACCGTTCAGGGAAGAGCATTTCTTCCAGACGACAGAGCGGAGCGCATCAGATCCCTCATCAGGGAGCTTTCGTCGAACAAGACCGTCCCAGCCAGGTCGGCCTGTCCTTCGCTGTCGACACATGGCTGCGGCCATTCCTACCGTCCCTTTCGCAAGGCTCCACATGCGGGTAACTCAGTGGATGCTCAAGGTGCAATGGGATCAAAGGCAAGACCACATGCAGCATCCGGTCAGAATCACGAACACCGTTATTTGAGACTGGCAGTGGTGGCTAGACCCAGAGACACTCTCTCCGGGCGTCCCATTTATAGCGCCGTCCCCGGAGGTAGTCCTCACCACAGACGCCTCAGGTCTAGGGTGGGGAGCACACCTGGACGGGGTGAAGTCCCAGGGGTCGTGGACCTCTCAGGAGGCCCACCTCCATATCAACGTCCTAGAAATGAGGGCGGTTCTTTATGCCCTGCAGGCATTTCAGTCAGAGATCCCGCCGAGTACTCTCCTGCTTCAGACAGACAACACGGCGGTGTTGTATTACCTCAACAAACAAGGAGGCGCACACTCTTACCCCCTTTGCAGGGAGGCAGTGAGGGTGTGGGATTGGGTAATCGGACACGGCGCAAATCTGATCGCAGTACATGTTCCCGGGGTGGACAACACAATTGCGGAAGGCCTGAGTCGCTCCCAGGCCAGAGTCCACGAGTGGGAACTTCTTCAAGAGGTGGCAGAGGATCTGTTTCTTCAATGGGGAACTCCAGAGTTGGACTTGTTCGCTTCCCCATCCAACGCAAAACTGCCTAATTTTTGCTCGCTAGATCCAGGGCCTGGTGTTTTCTGGCGAGATGCGTTGTCCCTCTCCTGGGCAGACAGATTCCTCTACGCTTTTCCTCCCTTCCCGTTGATCCAGAGAGTTCTTCTCAAACTGCACAGGGAGCTGGCAACTATGATCCTGGTGATCCCCTTCTGGCCCAGACAGATCTGGTTCCCTTTACTGATTCAGCTATCCCGGGAACCTCCGCTCCCGTTGCCGTTCAGCTCCCATCTCTTGTCTCAGGAGGAAGGTTCACTGGTCCACCCGGACTTACGCTCACTGAACCTGCATGCATGGCTCCTAGAGACATAGCCATTTTGCGACACGGGGTCTCGCAAGAGGTTGCGGAAGTTCTTTCTGCAGCCAGAAAGCCGGCAACGCATGCGACGTATGCCATGAAATGGCGCCGTTTTTGTTTATGATCGCAAGCTCGCGACCTTTCCCCTTTAGGTTGCCCGATGAAAGCGGTGTTAGAGTACCTGCTCTCCCTTTTCCGTTCGGGTCTCGCCTACTCCTCTATCAAGGTGCACCTCTGTGCCATTTCAGCTTACCACCTCCCGGTGGGACAGCGCGCAGTGGCACAATTAGATGCCTCTCGGGAATTTTTAAGAGGGGTGTTACATCTTAGGCCTCCCATTAAGGACCCAGTGCCGCCATGGGATTTGCTCTTTGTCCTGGAACAACTCACGCTTCCCCCCTTCGAACCTGCCGCGGATTGTGAGCTGCGTTTTCTGTCATGGAAAACGTTGTTTTTGGTTGCTGTTACATCAGCGAGAAGAATTTCCGAGCTTCATGCTCTCATGTGCAAAGAGCCTTATTTAATTTTCCACCGGGACAGAGTATCCCTGAGGACGAATCCTAAATTTTTGCCTAAGGTGATTTCCACACTGACTCTCAATCAGGATATTGACCTGCCGGTCTACTTCCCAAATTACTCTAATAGAGGAGAGGCACTGCTCCACACCCTGGATGTTCACCGCAGCTTGAGGTATTACCTCAACAGAACTAAACAGCTTCGTAATTCGGAGCAACTTTTCGTTTCCTTTTCTGAAAGGATGATGGGCCAACCAGTATCCAAACAGTCCCTGTCTCGCTGGCTTGTCCAGTGCATCTCATACTGTTATGCTATCAAACAAAAGCCCCTCCCGGGATCAGTCCGGGGTCATTCCACTAGGGGTGTGGCCACCTCCTTTGCAGCACTTTGAAACGTCTCCACTTCTGCCATTTGTGCTGCAGCCACTTGGAGCTCTGTACATACCTTTATCAGACATTATAGCCTGGACATTGCTTCACGGCGAAGAGCAGGCTTCGGCCTGGCTGTGCTACAGGGTCTCCTGTCCTAGATGCAGGACCTGGAATGTTCCTCCTAGTTTCCTCCTCCCAGAGTGTTTATAAACGCTACTGCTTGGGAATCAGTCCTAATGGTGTAACCTGCTGCAAGAGCTGTATCTCAAAGTAAGATAGTACAGTTACGTAAGAACTTACCGTAACAGTAGATCTTCGAGAACAGCTCTTGCAGCAGGTATCTTCCCGCCCACCTTCCTCCTTGGAGGAGGCATGGCTTTAGCCTTGTTTAACAGGGATTCTTTCCCCTTTGTCTTCTGACGGTGGATCCTCGGTCTCCCATTTCAATGTCAGCCTGCGGCCGGAAGTCTCCGGCGGGAGAACTGGGGAATCTGGCGGGACCGCCCCCTTATATACTACGCCTGACGTCGGAGGCGGGACCGATGTCGGGGGCGGTCCCCGCTGAAGATAGCTAGCTAGAATTTTTCCGTGGGGTCCTGACGCCTGCTTCAGTCCTAATGGTGTAACCTGCTGCAAGAGCTGATCTTCCTTGTCAATCTTCACCATTCATTACTTCCTGGGTGTGCCGGGCGCACTGGCCACGCGGAGCTTTTTTTTTTTTTTTTTATGTGCTGTTTCAACGGCCCCGGCTCTAGAGCGACGCCAAGGCCATGCGCGAGGGGCGGCCGCTAGTAGCACCGACTCCTCCTCCAACTCAGTTCTGTTTCTCCCGCCGTCGAGGCAGCACCTGTTTGTGAGCGTCCATTCTCCACCGCGCAGCGACTCCTTTTTCCACACACTGACGCCGATCGGTAAGACCTCGTTTTTCTTTTAAAGCGGCGCCGGTGTGTTTTCCACTGTTTTTCTTGTTGATTTCGTTATGTCCGGGTCCGAGCTAACGTGTTTCAAGACAGGCCGCGCCTATGCGCCGGTGTTACTGTGGCCGGCATTTCTCCGCCCGGACCGGCATGACGCTTGTCTTCGTTGCCTGGGACCCAACCATGACATGGACCAGGCGACGCCTGTTTCTCCATGGACGTGTCCTCAAGTCCGCCAAGATTCAAGCTTGGCAAAGCCCGCCGACCTTGGGACGACGTCACCAAGGGATTCTCAGGGATTCTCAGGCCCTTGGCCTCGGTCCTCCCGGCCCATACGGTCTTGAGGAGGGGGTTCCCTCGCTCTTTTCTTGCCGAGGAGGAGGCCCTCGGTGTCGGGGAGCGCAGAGTCCTTCCGGGCCGCGGCGCCGACACCGCCGGCAGTCACCCTTGGAGGTGCAGGCTCTCGTGGCGCAGGCCTCGCCTTGGGCCTAGCTCGGTGACTGACGCCGCCCGCGCCGCTGATCCTGGCACCGCTCATGTGCCGGTGATCTGAGACGGCGCCGCTTTCCGCTCCGTTTGAGTCCTGGCGCCGCTCGCGCGCCGTGATCAGAGCGGCGCCTGCGTGATTGCAGCGCGCGCGCTGGCGTGCCGCCAGCCTTGGCGCCCGCTCGCTGGGCGCGCGCCGGCGCGGATAGGGCGGCGCCTGGCGGCGCGTGCCGCCGCCCGACGCCTTCGCGCCAGGCTCTGGTCCTCTCTTCCAGGCGGTGCTGGTCACGCGCCTGCTGGGTGTGAGCTAGGCCTAGGCTGCTACCGGGCGTGAGGAGGCGAAGCGCCTTTTGTACTGGGCTGCTCAAGGGCCAGAGCTCGACCTCCTGGGTGGCCAAGTGGCATTGGAGGTCCTGCTGGTCTGTGGCCCTCCTCGAGGGCGTAAGGATTCAGACGTGACCCATCCTGGCACCCCACTCTTGGAGTCTGGGTCCCGGTGGCTAGAGGTGCCAGGCGGCGCAGCGGGCCCTCCTCTGTCGCCTCCCGAGGGTTTCCCGCTGGGGTGGGCCGAGCCCCTGGGGCAGGCGCGGGGTGACGTGAGGGGAGGCCCTCTGTGAGGCCCGGTGACAGCTACCCACGGGTGCTGTCACCTTCTAGGGACAGGGGAATCTTGTGGTCGAGGAGGAGGGCCTCTGAGTCCGGGAGGGGTCGAGGGGCAGGGGTCTGCTGCTCGGTCTTCCTTGGCCACCCCAGGGGTGGCCAGAGCCGAGTGCAGAGCCTCGCCTCCCTCCAGGGTTCTAGGGTGTCCTTCAGCGGCGTTTGCGGACTGCCCTTCTGGATCCATGCAGTCCCAAGGTCACAGGGGAGGTTCTCCCCAGGGCTGTTCCAGGTCCGCTTCCCCAGAGTTCCGTCTCTGCCTGGTCTGATTTCCGGGATCCCCTCTCAGGGCTCCTTTCCCCGGATTCCAGAGCCCTCGCAGAGAGCAGTTGCCTCCGCGAGGTGCCCCTCTCCCATCTCTCTGCCTTCATTCACTCCCCCACTCCAGGCTATGTGGCCCACGGGTCCGTTATCCTGGGAGCAGTTCAGGGTCTCATGGCGGCCTTCCCCTCATACTGCTAGGTACATGCATGAGCTGGTCTTCGGCCTCCCACCCCCCGCAGGAATCCTCTGGGCATTCCAGTTCCCCATCATCCCTGCCCCCTCCTCCAAGGGAGAGGAACCCCTGCTCATCTGTCCTCCGATGCTGATTTCACAGAAGATCAGCGCTTCCTCTCGAGGATGGTGAGGATCTCCGGATTTCTACGCTCAAGAGACACACCGAACGGAGACGCGTGAATTCCTTGGTGAGTTCAGTGCCCAGCATCTGGTGGTACCTTCCTGGCCTCATCCTTCCAGGAGGCGCCTATCCGTCATGGCAGTCCCCTGCCGCTTCTTCCCCAGCCCCGCGGACTGCCAGCGAGGTATTGTGCCCTCTGAGTCTCTAGGTTCCTTCCCAACCCGTCCTCAGGTTTGGTATACCTGGATACTCCTTCTGGGCGCCGTTGCCCAGGCACGACCGCCTACCGGATTCGGACTCTCCCAGTTCGACTGCTAGCTAAGAGTGTTCTCTTCTGCTCGCGATGGTGCTTGTATTGCATCACATCAGGCTCACCACTGCCTACAACCGGCATCTGTGGTCGATGATGTCCCAGCTGCTGGCATCTATGCCTGATACGGAGCAAACCAGACAAGCGTTGCCTCTCCGCTGTAGGGCCTGGAGCTGGCAAGATACCGGCAAGGGCATCTTACGACGCCAATGAGGTGGCTTCCAGGCTTTATGGGACAGCGATCTGCATCAGGCGGACGGCATGGCTTCGCTCTTTCCAGGTTGTCACCCCTGGCCCGGGTGATTGGCTCCGCCTTCCGGGGACCCGTCTTTTCTCTTCCAGAGCTAGGAGACTTTTACAGGGCTCCTCCGTCTCCTCGTCCCTCGGGAGGCACCTCCTAGCTCTTCTCCTCTTAGGCTTTCTGAATAAGCCAGGGTCTTCTCTTCTGTTTCTCACCAGCAGAAGGCTGGGGTCTTGTCTCTCAGGGTATGGCCTCTTCCTCCAGGGAAGAGGAGCTTATTCACCCAGGAGTAATGAATGGTGAAGATGACAAGGGAAGATAGGAAATTACGTACTACACGTAATTCTTGATCTTCTCTTGTATCTTCACCATTCATTACTTACACCGCCCACCATCCCCTCAGTGCCTCTTCCTGTGGCTTCCACCCGCCTCCTTCCTCTCTCTGCATTTATATGAATATAGGAAAATTTCAAATTTTCCAAAAAAAAAAGACAAAAAAAAAATATATATCTTTTTTGAGGGGGTTCTAAAATCCAGAAAATTACTACTCTAAGATTCATGGGCCATCTCGTGGATTGCATTGGCGATCAGACTGCACAACTGTCTCTTGCTATTCTTATGGCAAGATACCTCTGGGGTTTTTGGCCTGGCTCAGGCTATTCAGTTTTGATCCTGCAATCCCGTGTTCAGATAGTTGCCCTGAAATCTGTTTCCTCTATTCTTATCTTGCAGAGCAGAGGAGCGAGTCGTGCCTGTTCCTTTCTCTTTTAAAAAAAAAAAAATGCTGAGGAACTCTCCTGACTGCTGTAGGCATCTGGTATCTGGGTCATGCATCTACTAAAAAAAAAAAAAAATGGAGAAATCAAACAAGAAAGCAAATGAGAAGGTAGGCTATCCCTCTCGCTGTTTTGCTAGTGGTTTCTCCTTAAGTGTCCTCCTGGACAATTTTTACAGTAGAGCTCTGCTGACCATATCCATTTTAGCCAGCCTAAGCCTTGCCCGCCTTAGCCAGTCAGGTCTGAGTCCCATTTCTATCTTGAAACGCCTGAAAGGCTTACATTTTCTATTTCTAAACCCTGAGCAGCGCCTCCCATGCTGGGTTTTATTCTTCCCACCTCGGCTGTCCTCCACTTAGCAGGCCCTCCGTGGCCAGGAGCCGAGGTGGGTGTCAAGAACAATGGCATGTTGAAGATGAGGACTATGCCCCTGAGTCTGTCTAGCGGGTTCGGTGAACCTTCTCTTCAGCTCTGTCTCCGGGATTCTTGCTTCCTTTAGTCGAGCCTTCAGCTACAAGCTAACTATGCTCGTTGGGCCTTCTGGTCCCTTCAACATCCCATCTCTCTTCTCTTTCTTCTTCTTCTTCTATTTTCTCATTTCCTTACTCATCTCTCCTCCTAGAGTCGCCAGGTAAGGAGGCCCTGCACCCCTAGGCTAGGATGTTTTATCTCCTCTGTCCTTCCTCCATCGGCTTATTCCTTTTCAGTTCATTCTTCCTTGCTTTCTGTATCCCTCGGCTATCTTGCCTCGCTATCTATATTTTCTGCTTTCACTTTTGCCTCTCCGGCTCACAGAACTGAGTTGGAGGAGGTAGTCGCTACTGCGGCACGCCCCTCGCGCATGAGCGCGCGGCGTCGCTCTGAGGGCGGGGCAACTAAAAAAAAAAAGCCTCGTGACGGTGCCGCCCGGCTTACACCCAGGAAGTAATGAATGGTGAAGATACAGAGAAGATCAAGAATTACGGTAGGTACGTAATTTTCCTTTCTCGAAGATCTACTGTTACGGTAAGTTCTTATGTAACTGTACTTTCTTTGGCATTCACTCAAACAGATGGTAGAAGCTCTGCCCGAGTCAGACACTAGTTCAGAGCTACTTCAGACCATAACCAGGGGTATCGAGTCCAATAACCAGCAGGTTAAAGCAGCTATGAACGCTTTCGATACTGCTTCCCGAGTGGCGCGGGGGCATTTGTACCATCGTCACTCCTGCAAGCACTTGAAGACTTCCGCTAATGACGCCCAACAGCAGGTCATAGCATTACCCTTTCACGGTATGTATCTGTTCGGACTCTCAAGTAGAGCAAGCTCTGGAGGCCACGAGAAGACTAGGTCGGCCATTAAATGGCTCACCCGCCTCCCACCCCCTTCTCGGGGTTACCAGC
The DNA here is from genome assembly GCA_016271365.2 of Neoceratodus forsteri. NCBI lineage: Eukaryota > Metazoa > Chordata > Ceratodontiformes > Ceratodontidae > Neoceratodus > Neoceratodus forsteri. The sequence continues at coordinate 1,435,057,499 of CM057453.1, forward strand.
ACCAGTTTCACAACCGTCAGTCCTTTCAGGACAAGGATGGGGAGGTTTCAACAAAAACCAAGCCCCTCAGCCTCAAAAGAAAAGCAACAGAAGGCACAAGGGCCTAAAGCACCCAGTGCCACCTTCTGAGTTTTTGGCCCGGGTCCCACCTCAGCTGCCCGAGGGGGACTCCTCCTCAGCGGTGGGAGGACGTCTGACTTGGTTCTACAACCAGTGGAAGTCCATAACATCAGACAAATAGGTCCTCCGGATAATCCGTGAAGGGTACTCCCTCAGCCTTTCAGAAACCCCTCCGGATCGTCCTCCCAAATGACAGCCCAGGTTGTCAACAACACGGTTGGACCTTCTTGCCTCCGAGATACAAGGCCTTCTGAACAACAGGGCAGTAGAAATAGTTCCACTGCATCAACGAAACACAGGTTTCTACTCCCATTACTTCCTGGTCCCGAAAAAGACCGGTGGCATGCGCCCCATTCTGGACCTCAGAAAGTTAAACACGTTTCTTTTCAAGGAAAAGTTCAAGATGATATCGCTCGGGACCCTGTTACCTTTGCTTCATCAGCACGATTGGCTAGCTTCCCTGGACATGCAGGATGCTTACCAACATATTCCTATACACCCAAAGCATCACAAATACCTACGGTTTGTAGCTCTGCACCAGCAGTTCAAAGTCCTGCCCTCTGGGCAATCCTCGACGTCACAAGTTTTTACAAAGTGTTGTGCAATTCTCGCAGCGCATCTCAGAAAGATCAGAATACAAGTGATCTTTCCTCGTCAGTCTTCACCATTCATTACTGTTGGGTTAGTGCTGGAGGTGCGCACCCGCCACAGGAGATTTTTTTTTTTGTGTCGGCACCAATGGCGCCGCCCCTGAGAGCGACACGCCGCGTCATGCGTGAGGGGCGGCCCTTAGGTGCCGCAGACTCCTCCTCCATCTCAGTTCTGTTTCTCCTGCGCGGAGAGTATAGTTACTGCATCACAAGGCCTATTCTGTCGCTCGGGTCAACGCCATTTCATAGACCGCACTTCTCCTTCGATCCCGCTTTTTCTCGACGTCAACTGGTAAGACCATTCTGTTTTTCTATTTATTGACGACTTGAGAACTGTTCTGTTTTTTTCCTTAATTGTTTCGCATCATGTCAGGTTCAGGGCCAAAACGCAAGTCTAAGGCGGGCCGTGCCCCTATGCGTCGGTGCTCCTGTGGCCGGCATTTTTCCATCACGGGCCGGCGTGATGTTTGCCTTCGCTGCCTGGGACCCAACCATAATATGGATACATGCGACGCCTGTTTCTCGATGGACCGTCGCGTCCTGGAAGTCCGCGCTTTCAAGATCGGCAAGGCTCCACCGATTTTCGGGGGACGGCGCCGCTCCAGGGATTGCCAGGTAAGGTCTCTAGACCCTTCCTCCGGTTCCCCTCCCAGGCCTATACGGTCTGGAGAGGAGGAGGAGGCCTCCTCATCTTCTCTTGCCGAGGAGGAGGCCTCTTTCGTGGTGTCGGAGGAACGCCAGGGTCCCTCCCGGGGCTGCGGTGGAGACACCGCCTCGGCAGTCACCTCTTCGGAGGTGCAGGCTCCCCCAATGTCGAGGCCCAGGTCTGCTGGGCCTGGCATCGGTGGACCCTCGACACTGCCTTCTGGCTCCGCTTCGGATCCCGGTGCCATTCGCGGCACCGGTGATCGGGACAGCACTGTTCGTGGCGCCATGTTGGCTTTCGGCGCCACTCGCTGCACCGTGGGCCCGGTCGGCTCTCCTAGCGGCACCGAGTCGGGTCCCAGCGCCGAGGGCGGTGCTGCGGATCTGACCGGTGTCGTTGAGGAGTCAGGGCCGGGTTTGGGCATTGCGGGTGGTCCGAGATCGTCTGGCGCTGCCGCTGGCACTGGCGCCGTTCACGGTGCCATTTCTGTGGAGACCCCTGGGGTGGCCAGTATTGAGGTCCAGCTGGTCTCTTCCTCCTTGGAGGAGGAGGATTCAGATATGGACTTGTCCTGGCACCCTGACTCTTCAGAGTCATGGTCTCCAATGAGAGGAGGTGCTAGGCGGCCCAGCGCGCCTATTCCTCTGTCTCCTCTGCTGTCCTCTCCTGAGGCCTCCCAGGCCGGGGGTGGTCTGGGGTCCCTGGAGGGGGATGGCGTGGAGGTGGGGCTCATCCTCCTGAGGGCGTTACGGTAGCTGCCGATCCCGGTGCTACTGCACCTGCTCGGGTGGGGTAGTCGCTGGGGTCGAGGAGGGGTGTCTCAGAGTCCGGGGGTTGACAGACCGGGTTGAGTCACCTCGGTCTTCACCTGCCATACTTCGGGGTGTGGAGAAGCCGTGCGCCGGGCCCCGTCTTTCCCTCTCGAGCTCCAGGGACCCCTCTGGTTGCGTTGCTGTGGGCTGCTCTTCTGGACCCATGCAGCCCCAGGTTTGTTACAGGGGAGGATCCCCTACTAGACTCTTCCAAGCTTCACATCCCCAGGGTTCCGTTCTGCGACCTGGTTTGTTGTCCGGGATCCCGCCAGCTCAGGCTCCATTTTCCGGATTTCAGAGCCTCAGCAGAGGACAGTTGCCTTGTCGTAGGTGTCCCTCTCCCATTCCTCTGCAGCCACACCCCTCTCTCCCAGGCCATGTCGGTCCTACGGGCCCGTTATCCTGGAAGACGTTCAGAGGCTCTGTGGCGGCCTTCTCCTCATACGTTAGATATATGCATGAGTGGGTGTTTCGCCTATCCCCACCGCCGCAGGAGTCCTCTGGACATTCGAGCTCTCCATCATCCTCGTCTCCCTCCTCAGAGGGAGAGGAACCCACTGCTCATCTCTCCGACGATGCTGATTTCACTGAATATCAGCGATTCCTTTCGAGGATGGTGAGGGATCTTCGTATCTCCTTTGTTAGGCGAGACAATACCGAACGGGAGACGCGTGAATTCCTCAGTGAATTCAGTGCCCAGCATTTGGTGGTACTGTCCTGACCTGTTCCCTTCCAGGAGGCGTCTATCCATTCCTGGCAGTCGCCAGCCGCCCCTGTTCCAGCCCCGCAGACTGCAGAAGAAGGTATTAGCCCCATTGAGTCTCTAGGTTCTCTTTGCAACCCGCCTGGATTGGCATACCTAGAAACTCCTCCTCGGCGCCGCCGCCTGGCGCACGACCGCCCACCGGACTCAGATTCCCCACAATTTGACTGGTGGGGGCGAAGAGTGTTCTCTTCCTCTCATGCGATGTTATGCATTGCATCACATCAAGCTCACCGTTCTGCCTACAGTAAGCATTTATGGTCGATGCTCTCCCAAGTCCTAGCATCAATGCCTGATACGGAGCAATCCAGACAAGCTATTGCCCTCTCTGCTATAGGCCTGGAGCTGGCAAGGGACACCAAGCAATGGCATCTTATGACGCCAGTGAGGTGGCTTCCAGGCTTGCAGGGACCGTGATCTGTATTAGACGGACGGCACGGCTTCGTCTATCAAGGTTATCACCCCTGGCTCGGCGTAGGGTGATTTGCTCCGCTTTCCGGGGGACCCGTCTTTTTTCCTCCAGGGCTAGGAGGCTTCTGCAGGGACTTCCTCTGTCTCACCGGGGGACACCTCCTAGCTCTCCTCCGCCATAGGCTTCTCGTCTAATTAGCCCAGGGTCTTCCCCTCCTGTTTCTCACCAGTAGGAGGCTGGGGGTCTTGTTCTGTCAGGGTTCCTATTATCCCCCTCCTTGCGGGGGGAAGGGAGCTTGGTACTCACCCAGGCAGTAATGAATGGTGAAGTTTGACAAGGGAAGATATGAAAATTACGTACCTACCGTAATTCTTGATCTTCACCATTCATTACTGATACCTGCCCACCTTCCCCTCAGTGGCCTCCTACTGTGGCGTCTCCCCCTCCCTACTCGTTCCTCTCCCTTCCTCATTGGCCTTTATGCCCCCCCAAAAAAAAACCCTGTCTTGATTTTCCGTTCTTCTTTGGACGGATCCTTTTTCCTCAAGGTAAAGGGGACCGAGTAGGATTTATTCTATCCCGAGGGAACTCTTTCTGATTGCCCCTCGGGATGACCTCTTGGCTTCTTAGCCATGTTGTTCAGTTCACAGCTGAAGAGACCATCTCTCTGTGGCTCAGCCCTAATTTTCAGGTTCCCTCTGGCAGGTATTAATTAATATTGTCAGCTTCTTCTGGTTGGTGCTTCTGGCACTTCATTAATCTTGAGCTGTTGTTCTTGCCTTGCCTTCAGGGAGTCTGATTGAGTTCCCACTCTGTCCTTTCATACAAAGCTGCCTTCTGTAGGACTTAACCCCTCCCCACACACTTCTATGTTAGCACTTAACAGGGTGCTAAGGTGCTTATTCCGCCTCCTAGTTGGGCGCTCTCTTTCCGGAACAGATTTTCTGCCTGGGCAGTCTGTGAGCTCTCAGCTAGAGTGTAGGGGGTTGGGATGATGGGAGGTTAGAGAATCTGCCCTTTGTGTCCAATCTGTACAAGCGGTTCAGTTGAACCTTCTCTGTCCTATCAGGAGGGATTCTTTCTCCCTTGTTTTTGGATCCGAGCTTATAAGCCTCTCAGCCAATGTATCTATGGGCAGTGTTCTCCCCTCTCAGCATCCCTTGTTTTCTTCCCTTTCTTCTTTTTTTTCTTCTTCTTCCTTTTCTCTTTCTCTGTATCTGTTCCTCCCTTGGAGCCGCCCCAGAAGGGAGGCCCTGTGGTCCCTTAGGGTAGGCTTTCTCTCTCTCTTCTTTCTGTTCTCTACCGGCTTATTCCTTTTTCAGTTTATATCTTTTCCTTTTTCTGTCCCTCGGCTCTCTTGCCTCGCTTTCCTTTTCCTTACTCTTTGTTTCGCCTCTCCGGCCACCAGAACTGGGATGGAGGAGGAGTCCTGCGATATAGCGGCCGCCCCTCGCGCTTATGTACATGGCGCTTTCGCTCTCGGTGGCGCGTTGGAGCCGACTCCAAAATAAAATAAAAATCTCCCGTAGCGGGTGCGCACCTCCGCACTAACCCAAGCAGTAATGAATGGTGAAGATACAAAAGAAGATCAAGAATTATAGTAGGTACGTAATTTTCATTTCCCATATCTGGACGACTGGCTTCTAGCAAGTCCTTCCAGGCAAGGAACTCTCGATGCCGTAGCCACGGCCTCGGACTTTCTCACGTCCATGGGAGTCCTGATAAATCTCAAGAAATCGCAGTTGCAGCCCTCCCAGAAGCTCCTTTTTATAGGCACTCTTCTGGACACCTTCTGTGTGAAAGCTTTTCTACCAGAGGACAGAAGGAGCATTATCCTACAGATGGCCCGATACATCAGAGAGAACAGTTCAGTTCGAGCTATCTCGATGCAACGGATGCTGGGTCTCATGGCATCCTCGGTGTTCACTGTACCCCTAGCATGCCTCCACATGAGAACCTCTCAGTGGATGCTCAGTACTCAGTGGTCCCCAGCCACTCACCCTCAGTCCTTTCTTATGAAAGGAGCTTTCTTAACTAGGATCTGCAGCTTATCCAGTAGGCAGGGAAATGTGCAGACTGGGTGGGCCAAGCGGTCCTTATCTGCCGTCAAATTCTATGTTTCTATGAAGGTGACAGATCCTTTGAAGAGGTCACTCACCTGGTGGTCGCAAGAGGACAATCTTCTGGAAGGGTATCCCTTTGCTCCTCTGGATCACCAGATTTCCATTACCACGGATGCGTCCCTGATGGGATGGGGAGCTCACTCTCAGAATCTCCACACCCAAGGTACGTGGACTCAGGATGAGTCCCGGCTACACATAAATGTCCTAGAAATGAGAGTCGTCCTTTATGCAGTCCGAGCTTTGAAGGACATTCTCTGTCACAAGAACATTCTTCTTCAAAAGGACAACAAAGCAGTGATGTATTACATCAACAAGCAGGACGGTGCACACTCTTACCCTTTATGTGGGGAAGCAATGAGAGTGTGGGAATGGTGCCTAGAACACAGGGCTCTATTTCAGGTGGTCTACCTGCCGGGAGTGCAGAACGAACTGGCAGACCGTCTAAGCAGAACAGAGACAGATCCTCACGAGTGGTCTCTTGACTCAACCATAGTTCAAGTCACTATTCGCAGAGTGGGAAACTCCAGACCTGGACCTTTTTGCATTCCCACTCAACACAAAACTGCCTCTCTTCTGCTCCAGAAATCCAGGGCCTGGCATTTTCTGTCAGGATGCGTTCAGGCTGCAGTGGACAAAACGCTTCCGATACGCCTTTCCACCTCTTCCCATAATTCAGAGGGTACTTCTCAAGTTCGAGTCCCGGGGGACAAAATGATCCTCATTGCTCCCTTCTGGCCTTGACAGATATGGTTTCCGTTCCTCAACAGTATGTTGGAAACCCCTCCGAAAGCGCTTCCCCTTTAGACGAACCTTCTGACTCAGGGGCCTGTGGTCCATCTCAATCTGAAGTCACTTCACCTTTACGCTTGACTCCTGAAGAGATAAAAATGAACAGGTTCAACATCTGTCGCAGAGTCTCAGATATTCTTTTGGCTGCACGTAAGCCAATCGCTAGAAAAACTTACACAGCCAAATGGAAGCTGTTTTTCTCTCTGGTGTGCAAGATCCTCTTTGAATCCTTTTCCCTGCCCATCCAGTAAAGTTCTACAGTACCTTTTAGACCTCTCAAATTCAGGTCTACAATACTGTACAGTCAAAGTTCACCTTTGTGCCATTTCGGCTCATCATGAGCTAGTACTTTCCTTGTCTCCTTGTCACCAGCTCAGTTATCAATAGTTAAGAGGTTTCTTAAGGGTATTTTGCATACCAGACCTCCTATCAGATGTCCAGTCACAGCCTGGGACATTAATCTTGTGCTAGACATGCTCACTCAAAAGCCTTTCGAGCCTCTAGCTACCTGTGAGCTGAAATTTCTCACTTGGAAAACGGCCTTCCTGGTGGCCATTACCTCAGCCCGCAGGGTCTCTGAAATACGTGCCTTGGTCACAGATCCTCCGTATACTGTCCTTCATAAGGACAAAGTAGTTCTTAGGACCCATCCTACGTTTCTCCCTAAGGTTGTTTCAGATTTTCATCTAAACCAACCTTTAGTCCTACCAACCACTTTGTGCACTTCCAAAATGAAGGAGAATGTACCCTTCATTCTTTGGATGTCAAAAGAGCTCTGTGTTTCTATTTAGATAGAACAAAACAAATTCACAAAGCTCAACAACTGTTTGTTTCCTTCAGCGAGACCCGGCTGGGTCAACCTGTATTTCAGCATGGTTGGTGGCATGCCTTCGCCACTGTTATTCCATGGCGCAGGTTAAGCTGGAGGGCAGAGTGTACGCTCACTCTACTAGAGCAGTCGCGGCATCCCTGGTGGAAATCCGCAACATGCCCATGCCCATTGCAGATATTTGCAACGTGGCTACCTGGAGCTCAGTGCATACTTCCGTTAAACACTATGCCCTAGATGTCCATGCCAGGTGACGTCTTTCATTTGGCAGAACCATCCTTAATGGACTTCTGTCCTAAAATTGTGAGCTCTTGGTCTGTCCTGCTGCCCTCTCGGGAGATCATTAGCTCGGTACTCTCCCATCAGTGTGAATAAGTGGTGGAGACTTTTATGTCCAGGAAGATGTGGAAATTACGTACCTACCATAATTCTTAATCTTCCTGGACGGAGTCTCCACCACTCATTCACACGCCCACCCACCATCCCCCGAGCTCACCTCTGTTGTTGGTCTTCACTCCCTCATTCTTTAGGCTGTGAAGACTTCTTTGTTGACCCTTCTTATACAGGTCGTCTGGACTATCTTATGTCCGTTTTTTGTTAGGCTGTTCTTCTAGGTTAGTTACGCTGCACCTCCTCGGAAAAAAAGGTACTGAGGCGGTTGGAGGGTCGATGCCGAGATAGTCATTGCTGCACGAGCCGAGGCTCATGGTGCCACTCCTCGAGGCTCCATCTGTGGCGCTGGCCCTCCTGCAAAATGTTTGCTCCCGCTGGGTCCAAGCACCTCCGACGTAGATCCCATCAGTGTGAATCAGTGGTGGAGACTCCGTCCAAGAAGATCAAGAATTATGGTAGGTACGAAATTTTCATTTCTCTTTCCTGGTCTTCATGATCCTATGGTTCAGGCTGTGAAGACATTGTTCTTTGACCCTTCTTGCCAAGGGCCATCTGGGCCCTCTCAGGCCCAGAAACTCAGGATGTTATTTTCATTAGTTACGCTGCACCTCCTCGGTCGAAAAGGTACTGAGACGGTTGGAGGGTTGACGCCAAGATAGCTTATACAGGTGCGAGCTAGTCTCTTGGTGCCATGCATGCGTGTTCCTGTCTCGGCGCCGACCCTTCTGAAAAATTTTGCCTCCCGCTTGGTCCTAGTGCCTCCGGCGCTATCCCACTAGTATGAATGAGTGATGGAGACCGTCCAAGAAGATCAATAATTACGCTAAGTACGTAATTTCCATTTTCTACTCCCATTACTTCCTGGTTCGAAAGAAAACTGGCGGCATGCGCCCTATTCTGGATCTCAGAAAGTTAAACAAATTCCTTCAGAAGGAAAAGTTCAAGATGATATTACTTGGTACCCCGTTACCTTTGATTCATTGGCACGATTGGCTAGCCTCCCTGGACATGCAGTATGCCTACCAGCACATTCTCATACACCCCAGTCACCACAAATACCTAAGGTTCATGGTGTTGGGTCAGCACTGTCAATTCAGAGTCCTGCCCTTTGGGCTATCCTCGGCACCTCGAGTCTTTACAAAGTGCTGTGCAGTTCTCGCGGTGCACCTTAGGAAAATCGGAATCCAAGTATTCCCATATCTGGACGACAGGCATCTAACAAGCACCTCCAAGCAGGAGACTCTGGGGGCCATGGCCACGACCTCAGACTTCCTCACGTCCATGGGAGTCCTGCTGAATCTCAAAAAGTCACAGGTGCAGCCCTCCCAGAAACTCCTTTTTATAGCAACCCTTCTGGTCACTTCCTGTGCAAAAGCTTTTCTTCCGGAGGACAGAAGGAACGATATCCTACAGATGGCCTGATTCATCAGCGAACTCAGCTCGGGATATTCTTTTGGCTGCATGCAAGCCGGCCACCAGAAAAACCTACACAGCTAAATGGAAGTGTTTCTCTATCTGATGTGCAAAATCCTCTCGGAATCCCTTATAGTGTATAGTGGAGTGTTGTTCTGCATAGAATTCCATCCCTTTCAAAGTGCTGTTCTACCACAGTTCCAAGGTCATAGAATGCTGTTCAAACAACATGAAGTCTTGCTATATTATAGACATTAGCAGTTTGATCCAGCTCTAGAACTGCCCCAGAGTGAAATGGTTAAAACCATTCCAAAATAGAATTTTGGCACGAGAGCAGCTCTATCTGTGTCATTTCAAACTTGAGCTGTCAGATTCTTTACTCCGCCTCAGTGAACAGTCGCCCCGAGATTTCTCCTTCTGCTCGGTTCATTTCGTTTAAAGTGTTTCTCAGTTGATTTAACCGAATAGTTTTATTTAATCAGAAACCGCTCGTTCAAGCTCTCATCTGTGGTAACCGTAAGTAAATGAAGGTTTTGTCTGTGTGGAACTTGTAGTTATCGGTTCGGTTTTGAACCGATCAGTGGGTTTAAAACTCATTTAAAACTAAAAGTTACTATTTTAGAGTGCGGTTCCCGGTTCTTATCGGTTCTAAAAAAAACGGATTTATTACGTTTTTTTCCAATACCCGTGACACGGTTAGGAACCGATAAGGGTGTCTTGCCTGGCACTGCCATTAAAAGGGCAAGTTTTTAGTTAGGCTGGCATTATGTCTGAGAAACCCAAAAGAAAAACCGGGCCCACTGGGTTTCAACACTGTGATGTTTGTGGGGAAGTCTTTGCTAAGGCTGACCCATACACCACATGTGTTTATTGTCTGGGGTTTGACCACCTCCAGTCAGACTGCCAGGTATGTAAGAATTTCCCTGCAGCCACCCTGGAAAAAAGATTGGGCAGGCTCAGGGAATGAGAGGCCAAAAAGTCCGCTGACCCGGATGGCCAGCCTGGTTCGGTGCCAACCGAACCAGAGGGAGTGCCCTCTGACCAGGGCCAGACTTCCTCGGGAAAGAAAAGCTGGTTCTGAGGAACCAATTCCAGTAAAGAAAACAAGAAAATCAGCGGTCTGGAGTCCAAAATTCTTCTCCAACTGCTGCAGAGATAGCAAAAGCCATACAAATTGTCCAGTCACTGTCTCAGGGTCCGTCCGAACCACCACTATCTGGTAAAAGGTCGTTCGCCGTCCCAGTGGTTCAGGATTATGATATTGAGGAATTTTATGAACCAGAGGAGGGGAGGAGGATTATGAACAGTATGAATGTGGCTGGAAGGTCTGGGTGCCCATTGAACCGGACATCTCCCCAGACAGATCTTTAGAATTTCCCTGTGCTGTCTGAGTCCCCATCTCATTTTATGTTTTATGAAAAGTTGCTGAAACCTCCAGCTTCCTTTAGAAGAGGCTGTGGATGAGCAAGAGGAGCCTGATTTTGTAGAAATGATGGATATTCCAGAGTCTAGGAGATTGTCTATTCCTTTACATAAGTCTTTTAGGAAACAAACAATTAAAATTTTAAAAGCTCCTAATTCTGTGCCTCCTGTAGATAAAAGATGGACAGAAGGTATACATTGTCAGGCCCTGATACAGAATTCCTTTCTCAGCAATGCAGTCATGTTAGTAGTTCAGGCTGCTGCCTGTGATAAAGCTAATATTCCCTTGTCTCACATCCTCCTGACAAGGATTCCAGGAAGATTGATGCCATGGCAAAAACAGTATATGGCAGCCTCTCTGGGACTCAGGCAAGCAAATTTTATGGCTTATGTAGCTAGGTGTCAGAAATCTAGATGGGATACTGTTATGCAGTTGGCCAAGCAGGCCCATGGCCAGCTGGCTAGTGAACTAGAACAGGTGGCTGCTGATGGCATTGAAGCCTCTAAGGCAGGGGTTCTCAAATGGTGAGACCAGCCTCCTTGGGGAGGCCCCAACCTGTTCCAGGGGAGGCTCAAGCAAGTCTTGAAAAAGTATTATATTTCAATTTTGAACTTTATAGATTTTGTGTGAAGGGATAAGGCAAACTTAGAGGATAATAGTAGGTGAATTTATGTATTTATTCACAAGTCTGTGACCAGGGAAGGTACTATACACTGAGCCATGGCTTATTTCAGGTGTACCCTGGGAAGGGTAGTGAGAGACTACAATTCAAAATGTAACTGCAAAACACTCAAGAAATACACAATGAATAAAAGTACAAACAAATTAAGAACAATAAACTAACAATGTGAGGAACAATTGATCAATTAGACTGGCAGCAGAACTGTCTAAATACAAGAGTTAACCATACAGGTACTAGGAATAAGAGCAGAAGGGAGCAAAATGATCCCTGAGAAGTTGCTTAAGAGCAGGGGGGAAAGGGGGAGAAGCAGAGGTTGACAGGAAGGTTATTCCAGTTAGAGGGGAAACAGAAAAAGCAGTCTGACCCATGGCGGTATGGCAGTAAGGGGTAACAATGGTTTGAGAGTCAAAATATTGGAGCAAGTAGATTGTCCTGTTTGGGGGAGGGGGGGGTTACAATAAGCTTAATAACATGACAGCCAGCTATGCGAAGAGGTTTCAATTTATTCCTGATGTATTGTGAAAACTAAGCTATTTTTCTATGGGGAGGCCCAAAACTATTTCAGTATTTTTGGGGAGGCTCAATATCTTTTCCATGGCTTAGGGGGAGGCTCACTATGACAAAGTCTGAGAACTGTTGCTCTAAGGTTCAGTTTCATGCTGCTGTGGATGTTAATGATGTTTCCTCTAGGGTCATGGCCACATCTGTAGCTTTTTGTAGGTTGGCCTGGCTCAGGTGTACTAGTTTGTCACAGGATACCCAGACTAAGGCTATGGATTTTCCTGTGGTGGGAAATTCTCTGTTTGGAGAGCAGACAGAGAATTACATGAAGAAGATGGATGAATATAGGACTACTTACAAGAGTGCCCAGGCTAAGGAGCGGCAAGCCACTCCTCAAAGGCATGTCCCCAGGGGTAGGGGTAGGCCTTTTCACAGGCCTTTCTACCAGACTCAGGCCACCTCTGCCTATGCTCAGAGGGGCTTCTTCAGAGGCAGGGGCAGACGAGGGGTGGGCAGACCTGCTCCCACCCCCAGCCTAAACCTCCTCATAAACAGGCACCCTGATGGGGTGCCCAGGGCGCATTCTCCTGTACCAGTGGGGGCAGGCTGGCTTACTTCAGTCAGAATTGGGCTTCTTTAACCTCAGACAAGTGGGTTCTGGAAGTAGTAAGCCAGGGTCTGGTTCTCAGCTTCAAAAAGTTTCCCAAGTTGAGAAGCAGACTTTTCTACCTGCAGTGCTTCAGAGACCCTCGTTCTGGAAACAGGAGGTCTCATCCCTGTTAGCTCTCAGAGCAGTAGAAAGGGTTCCTCCCCTGCATCAGGGCAGGGGTCTGTATTCCAGATACTTCCTTACCCCAAAAAAGACAGGAGAATGGCGGCCCATTTTAGATCTCAGATATCTGAACAAGCATCTTTTGAAACCAAAGTTCAAAATGGTAACTCTGGCAATGATTTTACCTTCCCTAAGGCCAGGGGACTGGCTAGCCTCCCTGGACTTCAAGGATGCCTATTTCCATGTCCTAATCCGAAGATCCCATCGAAAGTACCTCAGATTCGAACTGCCCTCAGGTCATTACCAGTTCAGAGCAATGCCCTTCGGCCTTACCTCTGCTCCAAGGGTATTCACTAAGTGTCTAGCAGTGGCAGTGGCCTACTTAAGGAGGCAGAGGATTGCTGTTTTTCCCTATCTAGACGACTGGCTCATTGTAGGCCAGTCCCCAGAACAGGTAAAATCTCACCTGCAGGTCACCCAGCAGCTTCTCACCTCCCTGGGTTTTCTACTAAACCTACCAAAGTCGGTTCTGGAACCAGTCCAGGTACTCACCTTTATAGGGACAGAATTGGACACAAAGCTAGCCAGAGCCTTTCTTCCCCCAGAAAGGGTAAGGAATTTAGTGGCTCTGGCCTCTTCCTTCACTCTGCAGGCCTCTCGACCAGCAAGACACTTTCTGCAGCTCCTGGGGCACATGGCTGCATCCACAGCTGTTGTGCAGGGAGCCAGATTTCAGATGAGAGACATTCAGTTTCACTTGAGAACCTTTTGGTCTCAGAGAAGAGACCCTTTCCAAGTTGGTCCCAGTGACTCTAACCTTGATCCTAGCTCTCCAGTGGTGGCAGGATCAGAGCAACTTAAGCGGGGTCCCCTTCATTTCCCTTCTCACGACTTGACTCTCACTACAGATGCTTCCCTTCTGGGTTGGGGAGCCACATGGGCGACCTTTCCACTCAGGGAGTTTGGTCCCCAGGAATCTCTGCTCCACTTTGCTGGAACTCAGAGCTGTCTTTTTAGCTCTTCAAGCTTTTCTGCATCTGTCCACGACAAGGTGATACAAGTCAGAACAGACAACACCACAACAATGTGGTACATCAACAAACAGGGGCACTCGGTCTTCGGCCTTGTGCACCGAGGCAATGAAGTTGTGGTTCTGGCCTATTCCCGAACACTTCCCTCATAGCCGCTCATCTTCCAGGGAAGGACAATGTCCTAACGGATGCCCTCAGCAGGATTTCCCAGGCCATCACGAATGGTCCCTGGATCCTTAAGTGCTGGGGATAGTTTTGCCAGGTGGGGCATCCCTCAGATAGATCTTTTGCAGCCCCAGACAATCACAAACTTCCTCTGTTCTGTTGCAGGCCTCCAGTGCTGGGCTCAGTTCCCTGTATGCCCTTCTTCTGGATTGGGAGGGAAGTTCCTCATGCTTCCCCTTTCCTCTCTCATTCAAAGTACTAGTCAAAATCAGATCTCAGCCTTGCAGGGTGATTCTGATTGCCCCGGATTGGGCCAGGCAGCCCTGGTACCCACTCCTTCTGTCTCTGACAGTCCATCTTCCCCTGTGCCTCCCCAGGAATCACAATCTGTTGACTTGTGCCCAGGGAAGGGTTTGGTATCCGGACCTCAAATCCCTCAACCTCAAGGCCTGGCTCTTGAGGAGTTAGAGTTTGCTGATTTACACCTCTCTCAGGGTGTTCTTGAGATCCTAAAGGCTTCCAGAAAGCCTTCCACTAGGGCTACTTATAGTTCTAAATGGAAAAGGTTTTCCATTTGGTGTGCTGGGAAAAATATTTCCTCAGAATCTGCTGAATTGCCCATTTTGTTAGATTACATGGTACATCTTAATTCCTTGGGTCTCAGACCAGCTACCCTGAGAGTTCATTTGGCAGCTGTGTCTGCTTTTGTGTCAGCAGGAAAGTCATCCCCTCTTTCCTCTCATCCTGTGTTTTCCAAGTTTTTTAAGGGATTACTCCATACTAATCCTCCCTTTCGGGAACTGGCCCCTGCTTGGGACCTTAATGTTTGCATTGCCCAGTTAATGCAACCCCCTTTTGAACCTCTGTCTTCTGCAGAGCTTAAGTACCTAACTTGGAAACTGTTTTTCTAGTGGCTATCACTTCTGCCAGACGCATAAGTGAATTGCAAGCCTTGTCAGTGGAGACTGACTTTATTTCTTTCCACAGGGATAAGGTAGTCCTTAGGACTAATAGGAAGTTTTGCCTAAGGTGGTTTCAGATTTCGCCTTAATCAATCTATCTCCTTCCAGTATTTTTCACTGATCACTCCTTCGGGTGAGAGGAGGTTGCACAGCTTGGATGTTAAGAGAGCTCTTAGTTATTATATAGAGTGTACCAAAGGTCACAGGTTCGAATCCCTCCAACTTTTCCTTACCTATGGTGAAGTTGGGAAAGGCAAACCTGCCACTAAGAGATCAATAGCCAGGTGGATTGTCTCTTGTATCCAATTTTGTTATCAGAAGTGGTAGGAGCCCCAGTTTGAGGGCTCATTCTACCAGGGGTACAGCTGCGTCTCTAGCTGCTGCCAGAGATATCCTTATTAGAGATTTGCCAGGCTGCTACTTGGAAAGCGGTACACTTTTACCAAGCATTACTCCCTGGATGTCCAGGCCAGGAGAGATGCTCGGTTTGGCACAGCTGTTCTTCAGAGCCTATTCCCTAAGTAGGTTCTGCCCTCCTCCATGGAGGTACTGCTGTGTATTCTGCTAATGTCTATAATATAGCAAGACTTCATGTTGTTTGAAGAAAAAATTACTCACCTTAGTAATGTTGTTTCTTCTAATGGAGTCTTGCTATATTATAGACCTCCCCACAACCTGCCCCTCTCAGAACCTCTACTTGGTGGGGTGCAGGCAACTTAGTGTGGGCACTACTTATGTCCTGTTAGCATTTTGTCCCCTTTGGGACTTTGGGGGTGTATGTGTACGCGTGTGTGTGTTTTATTATACTTATGTTCCTTTTCATATTATTAGAATGGTGTTAGTATTTCTGGTCCCCTGACTTGAGTCTTGGGTGTTGGGACCATCAATGGTTGTTATTATTTAGGTAGCCATTTGGCTAGTGTAGGTTACAGCTTCCACACAGACCTTAGTGAGTTTGGCTCGTAAAGATCTGACAGTTCAAGTTTGAAATGACACAGATAGAGCTGCTCTTGTGCCAAAATTCTATTTTGGAATGGTTTTAACCATTTCACTCCGGGGCAGTTCTAGAGCTGGATCAAACTGCTAATGTCTATAATATAGCAAGACTCCATTAGAAGAAACAACATTACTAAGGTGAGTAATTTTTTCTTCTACCCTACTGTGGTAGAAGAGCATTCTAGAACCTCTAGAGACTGCATGAATCAGTTTCATTTTGAAAACAGAAAAACTCACAAAACACATTTTTCACATAGTACTATACACTGTAAAAAATACAGGATGAGCAACTGTGCAGAACCAGTGTGTTCTGCCACCTCAGGATTCTGATTCCCATGGACCTCTCAAGCTTCGCTCTCGAGGTCAAAGGGAATCAGAATCCCTCTGTGGCAGAACACACTGGTTCTGCATAGTTGCCCATCCAGTATTCTCTATTTCCTGCCCACCAAATAAGGTCTTGGAGTATCTCTTAGACCTCTCAAACACGGGTCTGCAATACTCCACAGTCAAAGTTCATTTTTGTGTAATCTCGGCATATCATGAGCCAGTACTCTCTATGTCGCTGTCTCAACTTCCTGTGGTCAAGAGGTTTCTTAAGGGCATTCTGTATACCAGGCCTCCTATTAAATGTCCAGTTGCAGCCTGGGACATTAACCTTGTGCTAGACATGCTCACTTGTAAACCTTTCGAGCCTCTAGCTTGCAAGTTGAAATTCCTCACTTGGAAGACGGCCTTCTAGGTGGCCATTACTTCTGCTCGTAGGGTATCGGAAATACACGCCTTGGTCACAGATCCCCCCGCCCGTATACTGTATTTTACAAGGACAAAGTATTTCTTACGATTCATCCTAAGTTCCTTCCTAAGGTCGTCTCAGAATTCCATCTGAATCAACCCTTAGTCCTTCCTACCTACTTTGCAGACTTCCAGAATGAAGGAGAGCGTACCCTTCATTCTATAGACATTAAAAGAGCCTTGCAGTTTTATCTGGATAGAACTAAGGAAATTCACAATGCTCAATGGCTGTTTGTTTCTTTCAGTACAGCCTGGCTGGGTCAATCTGTTGCTATCAGGTGCATTTCAGCATGGCTGGTGGCATTCCTTCGCCACTGCTATTCCATGGCACAGGTCAAGCTGAAAGACAGAGTGTACGCTCACTCTACCAGAGCAGTCACGGCATCTCTGGTGGAAATCCGTAACGTCCCCATTGCAGATATTTGCAGTGTGGCTACCTGGAGATCCGTGCATACGTTTGTTAAGCACTATGTCTTGGACATCCATGCCAGATGACATCAGTCATTTGGCAGAACAATTCTTAACGGACTTCTGCCCTAAAAAGTGAACTCCTTTCTCTCCTGCCACCCGTCTCGGGGGGGGGGGATTATTTAGCTTGGTACTGTCCTATCAGTGTGAATGAGCGGTGGAGACTTTATGTCCCGGAAGATATGGAAATTACATACCTACTGTAATTCTTGATCTTCTTGAATGAAATCTCCACCACTCTTTCACATGCCCACCCACCATCCCCCGAGCTCGCTTCTCTGTTTCTGGTCTTCACTCCCTCAGTGGCTGGGCTGTGAAGACTTTGTTGTTGACCCTTCTTACACGGGTCATTCGGACTATCTTCTGTCCGTTTTTTAGGTCAGTCCTTTCTAGGTTAGTTACGCTGCACCTCCTTGGAAAAAAAGGTACTGAGGCGGTTGGAGGGTTGACGCCGAGATGGTCTATACCACAGGTGCCTGGCTCACGGTGCCGCTTCTTTGCGGCTCCATCTTGGTGCTGGCCCTCCTGAAAATGTTTGCTCCCGCTGGGTTGTAGCACCTCCGGCGTACTCCCATCAGTGTGAATGAGTGGTGAAGACTTCTTCCAAGAAGATCAAGAATTACGGTAGATACGTAATTTCCATTTCAAACAACATGAAGTCTTGCTGTATTCTGACTATTGCAGTTAGGTCCTGCCTTTCAACTGCCCCGGAGAACAAAGAGTTAACTTTCTATGGCCAGCATGGAACGTTCAGCGCGAGCTCGGTAGAAGCCTCTGTCTGCTGTTGTTTAAACTCCAACCGTCAGATTCTTTACTCGCCTCACTGAACAGTCGCTCTGGAGATTTCTCCTTTGCTCGGTTCAAAAAAGTCGGTCAAAGTTTCGTTTTTTCGCTCGGTTTCTACCGAATTTCTGCTACGGAACCTGACGGTTTAAGTCTCTGTCTGTGGTACCGTGAGTACTAGATAGGTTTTGCATTTAGTTTCTGTGTGGAACTTGTAAACATTGGATCAGTTTGGTTTGAACCGATCAGATTGGTTTTGAAAAACTTTTGAATTTATTAGAGTGTGGTAACCGGTCCGTATCAGTTCTAAACAAAACCGGATTTAATTGCGTTTTTTTCCAAGACCCGTAACATGGTCAGGAACCGATAGGGGTGTCTTGCCTGGCGGATTGCCAAAAAAAGGGTAAGTTTTAGATAGGATTGGCCATGTCTGAGAAACCCAAGAAAGAAACCGGGCCCACTGGGTTTCAACACTGTAGTGTGTGTGTGGGGAAGCCTTTGCTAAGGCTGATCCCCACACCACCTTTGTTTATTGTCTGGGGTTTGACCACCTCGATACAGACTGCCAAATTTGTAAAAGTTTTCCCAAAGCTACCCTGGATAAGAGAGTAAGTAGACTGAGGAAAAGGGAGGCCAAGAAGTCCGCTGACCCAGATGGCCAGCCCGGTTCGGTTCCGACCAAACCAGAAGGAGTGCCCTCTGACCAGGGCGATACTTCTTCGGGCAAAAGAAGAGCCGATTCTGAGGAGTCGGTTCCGGTTAAAAGAAAGAGAGGAAAATCATCCGTTCGGATCCATCAAATTCTTTCTCCGACCGCTGATGAAATAGCCAAAGCGATAAGGATAGTTCAATCGTTAACCGGTTCCGGCCGAACCGGCACCATCTGTCAGGGGCTCGGTTCGGTCGGTTCCCCCGGTTCCGGATTATACTTTAGAAGAGTTTTGTGAACCAGAGGAGGAGGAGGAGGGAGAGTATGAGGATAGTGATGATGATGGTGAATATGAAAGTCTGGATGTGCCTATTGACCCGGACATCTCCCCAGACAGACCTTCAGGTGTTTCTCCTCGGGCTTTTGAGTCCCCTCCCACTTTATGTTTTACAAGAAAGTGGCTGAAACCCTCCAGCTTCCAATGGAAGAAGCAGTAGAGGATCAGGAGGAGCCTGATTTGTTGAGATGATGGACATCCCAGAGTCCAGGAGATTGTGTATCTCTCCATAAATCTTTTGGGAAACAGACATTTAAAATTTAAAGACTCCTAATTCCATACCTCCTGTGGACAGAAGAATGGACAAGAGGTATACCCTTTCAGGCTTGGACACGGAGTTCCTTTCTCAGCAATGCAGCCATGTTGGGGTAGTGCAGGCTGCTGCCTGTGATAAGGCAAATATTCCCTTGGCTTCACACACCCCCAGATAAGGACTCCAGGAGGATTGATGCCATGGCAAAGAAGCAGTACATGGCAGCATCTTTGGGACTCGGGCAGGCTAACTATATGGCCTACACAGCTAGATACCAGAAGTCCGGGTGGGACACTATGCTGGCTCTGGCTAAATAGGCCCCTGACCAGCTTGCCAAGGAGCTGGAGTGGGTGGCTGTAGATGGGATTGAGGCATCCAAGGTGCAATTTCATGCTGCTGTGGACTCCAATGATGTTTCATCTAGAGTCATGGCTACATCCGTGGCCCTTCGGAGGATGGCTTGGCTCAGATGTACTAGCCTATCACAGGATACCCAGGCTAACGCCATGGATTACCCTGTCATTGGTAATTCTCTGTTTGGGGAGCAGACAGAGAACTTCATGAAGAAGATGGACGAGTACAGGACCACCTACAGGAGTGCTCATGCCAAAGAAAGGCAAGCCACTCCTCAGAGACAGCATTCCAGGGGCAGGGGCAGGCCGTTTCAAAGGCCTTTTAACCAAGCCCAGGCCTCCTCTTCTGCTTATGCTCAGAGGGGGTTCTTCAGAGGGAGAGGCAGACAGGGAATGAGCAGGCCTGCTTCCACCCCTCAGCCTAAAACCCCTGCCAAGCAGACACCCTGATGGGTCTGCCCAGGCCGATTCTCCAATACCTGTAGGGGCAGGCTGGCTTACTTTGTCCAGGACTGGAAGTCTTTGACATCAGACAAGTGGGTGCTGGAAGTAGTAAGCCAGGGACTGGTTCTCAGCTTCAAAAAATTTCCCAAGATGAGAACCAGATCCTTTCCACCTGCAAATCCATCAGAGACCCTTGCCCTAGAGGCAGAGGTTTCTTCCCTCCTGGCTCTCAGAGCCATGGAAAGGGTTCCTACCCTACACAGGGGCAAAGGATTGTACTCCAGGTACTTCCTAACCCCCAAAAAGACAGGAGAATGGCAGCCCATCCTGGATTTAAGATATCTGAATAAGCACCTTTTAAAACCAAAATTCAAAATGGTGACTCTGGGAATAATTCTGCCTTCTCTGAGGCCAGGGGACTGGCTAGCCTCCCTGGACCTCAAAGATGCTTATTTTCACATTCCCATCAGGTGCTCCCATAGAAAGTACCTCAGGTTCGAGTTGCCCTCAGGCCACTATCAATTCAGAGCAATGCCCTTTGGCCTAACATCAGCCCCAAGGGTGTTCACAAAGTGCCTGGCAGTAGTGGTTGCTTTCCTAAGGAGAAGAAAGATCTCCATCTTTCCATACTTGGACGACTGGCTCATAGTGGGTCAGTCTCCAGACCAAGTCAAGTCACATCTGCAAATAACTCAGCAAGTGCTCACTTCCTTAGGATTCCTCCTCAATCTTCCAAAGTCAGTTCTCGAGCCAGTACAGCTCCTTACCTTTATAGGGCAGAGCTGGATACGATAAGAGCAAAAGCCTTCCTTCCCCTGGACAGGGAAAGGACCCTTATAGAACTGGCCTCTTCATTCACCCTTCAGGTGTCTCAACCAGCAAGGCATTTCTTGCAGCTCCTGGGCCACATGGCAGCCTCTACAGCAGTGGTCCAGGGGGCAAGATTCCAGATGAGGGACATTCAGTTCCACTTAAGAGCCTTCTGGTCCCAAAGAAAGGATTCCCTTACCAAACTAGTCCCAGTGACTCGAACCCTGATCCAGGCTCTGCAGTGGTGGCAGGATCAGGACAATTTGAGACAGGGAGTTCCTTTTGTTACTCAGTCTCATTCAGTGATACTCACCACAGATGCCTCCCTGCTGGGCTGGGGAGCCCACTTGGGGGATCTTACCACCCAAGGACTGTGGTCACCTCAAGAATCTCTGCTTCACATCAGTCTCTTGGAACTCAGACAGTGTTTCTGGCACTGCAAGCCTTTTCCAAATCTGTACAGAACAAGGTGGTCCAGATCAGAACAGACAATACCACTACCATGTGGTACATCGACAAGCAAGGAGGCACTCAGTCTACGGCCTTGTGCACAGAAGCAATAACGAGCTTCCTGGACAAAAGTCTCCACCACTCATTCACACTAATGGGATCTGCGCCAGAGGCACTAGGACCCAGCGGGAGCAAACTTTTGCTGGAGGGCGGGTGCCAGAGATGGAGCTTGAGAGGCAATCAGCGAGCCTCAGCTCGCGGCGGTAATGACTATCCCGGTCGACTCTCCAACCGCCTTAGTTCCTTTTTTTCCCGCCGTCCGAGTGCGCTTTCAGTGACAACGCTGTCGCCCTCGGAGTCAAACTCAAACTGTCAGCATAGTTTTCAGTTTTGTTATTTTGTAGTAATATCTCGAATAAGTATCGCTTAAGTTTATTCTTATTTACAAAGAAGTCTCAGCCTACTTTGACGGAGTCGACCATGAGCAGGTCAGGTGACGGTAGGGAGACTTCGTAATAAAGCTGTTCAGTCAGTCGGGCTGAGTCCGGTCCGCCGCCTTCTCCGGAAGGGGGTCTGACAACGGTCAGTCCAATGCCCGAGGGACGGGCGGTCCTCGAAGCATAAAATAAACAGTCGCATTCTCGCACCGTTCGGCCTCAAGCTCTTCTTCGCCCACAGGTCAAAAAGAGAAGGCGCCACTGAGGTCGCCTCTGATATGTCTGCGATAGACGGTTGGTTATTGGGGTTAGTTCCGTCCCTCCTTCGAGTCGCTTCTGCTTCTTGTTTCCGTAGCCAACGCTTCGACATTGGAGCCCTACCGCCCCCTCTGGTAGGTCTTCAGATGAGCAGTTTCTTCAGTGGGCCGCTGTTATGGAGCAGTGGGCACGGAGGTTGGTTCAGCTGCCTGGCTCGGTCACTCGGGCCTTCGGGCTTCTTGGGAGACCAGGTAGGGCGGTTGATCCTCCCTGGTCATGCAGCACCGTCTTCGGTGCCGTCAACTCCGCGCGTAGGTGTTTCCCCCTCACATGGCTGCGTGCGCAGGGGCCACACGATGCCTTTATCTACTGCTCTTCTTCCTTCCTTCCCTTCTCCTCAAATCCTGTTTTTCGAGTCTTAGGGTGTTTTCGGCACCTACGGCATCCGTCTGTACCTTTCGGCGCCTGTCTTCGACTCGTGCGTCTGTCGGCGCCGCATCCATCCTTCTCGGCATCGCCTTGTTGCGTCAGGTTTCTCGGCCGCTTCGGCGCCAGATGCCTCCAAGGCGCCTTTCCACTTTTGTGACTCCTCCTTAACTTTTTCCTTTCATCATTTCTCTGATTTTCACTCCTTTCCTTGTCCATACAGTTCCTCCTGACTGTCAGGAGATGACTTTTGAGCCTGACCCAGACCTTAGACTGGGTGTTGAAGTGGATGAAACAGGATCTATTCCTGCTGCAGAGCCTGTGGTCGAGGACCTGTCCTTAAGTCTCTGCTGAAAACTTGATTTCCTCTTTCTCTCCAAACTACAGACATCGATCCTGGAAATTGCTAAGACTCCAATACCTCCATGTTCCGAGATCCTGTTTGATTTGACTCTCCGGTTCAGTCCTCTCTTGAGACGCCTTCAAATGGTATGGAATAATCCTGCTCTCATCCTTCGTGGCTAAATCCATAGGTAGGAAATACTCAGCCCCAAGGATACGACCCATTTTGGCGTCTCAAGCCTTTGCGGATCCTATTGTAGTATTGGCAGAGAATGATAAGGTCGTCCTTCCCCAAACTACTACAGCTCGACCTATTGACAAAGAATCTCGTAAGATAGACACTTTAGGTAAGAGAGTCTTTGCTGCTTCCACTCTGGGTATGCGTATTGCCAGCTACCAAGGCTGTTTCTCTCAATATGAGTATATCTTGGCACTCTCAAACAGATGGTTGAAGCTCTACCGGACTCGGATACAAAGCAGAACTTCTTCAAACCATTACCAGGGTTGTCGAATCTAACAACCAGCAGGTTAAAGCAGCTATCGATGCTTTTGACACTGCTTCCGGCGCAGCTGATATTTGTACTCGCACGTCATTCCTGGCTGCACACTCAGGCTTCACGTAATGACTTTGACAGCAGCAGGTAATGGCGCTACTTTTGATGATGTGTATCTTTTCGCCCCTCAGGTAGAACACAGGCTCTAGAAGCTACTGTGAAAGACTAGGTCAGCCATTGCTGGCTCGACCTCCTCCTTTCCCCTCTCGAGGGAGTGTTAATGAACGCCAGTTTCATAACCGTCAGTCCTTTTGAGGCAGAGGCAGAGGAAGTTTTCATAAAAATCAAACTCCCCAGCCTCATGAGAAAACACAACAGAAGGCGCAAGGGCCCAAAGCGCCCAGCGCGACCTTATGAGTTGTTGGCCCAAGTCCCATCTCAACTGCTCGAGATGGACTCTTCCTCAGCGGTGGGAGGTCGTCTGATGCACTTCTACAATTAATGGAAGTCCATAACCTCAGACAAATGGGTCCTCCGGATAATCCGCGAGGGTATTCACTCAATTTTGTGGAGACCCCTCCGGATCGCCCCCCAAACGCATATAACCCAGACTGTCAACCTCCATTCAGACCTTTCGCCGCAGATTCAGGGCTTCTGAACAACAGGGTAGTAGAAGTAGTGCCGCTGCAACAACGGACACAGGGTTCTATCTCCCATTACTCTTGGTTCCAAAGAAAACTGGGGCATGCGCCTTTTTGGACCCTCAGAAAGCTAAACAAATTTCTACCCAAGGAGAAATTCAAAATGATTTCTCTAGGAACCTTGTTACCTTTGCTTCATCAACACGACTGGCTAGCCTCCGTAGACATGCAGGATGCTTACCAGCACATTTCTATTCATCCAAAGCATCACAGATTCCTGAGGTTTGTGGCTCTGGGACAGCATTATCAATTCAGAGTCCTGCCCTTTGGTCTATCCTCGGCGCCGCAAGGTTTTACAAAGTGTTGTGCAGTTCTTGCAGCGCATCTCAGAAAGATCGGAATACAGGCGTTCCCTTATCTGGACGATTGGCTTCTGGCAATTCCTTCCAGGCAGGGAACTCTGGACGCTGTAGACATGGCTTCACGCTTTCTCATGTCCATGGAGTCCTGCTAAACCTCAAAAATCGCGAGTTGCAGCCTCCCAGAGGCTCCTTTTATAGGAACTCTTCTGGACACCTCCTCCCAGCGGAAGGCTTTTCTTCCAGGAGGACAGGAGGAGTGATATCCTTCAGATGGCCCATCACATCGGGAGAACAACTTGTTCCAGCTCTCTCGGCATGCAACAGATGCTAGGGTCTCATGGCATCCTCGGGTGTTCACTGGTACCCCTAGCACGCCTTCACATGAGAACTTCCTCAGTGGATGCTCAGTACTCAGTGGTCCCCAACCACTCACCCTGAGTCCTATCCCATCAAGGTGACAGAACCTCTAAAGAGGTCGCTCACCTGGTGGTCACAAGAGAACAATCTCCTAGAAGGGTATCCCTTTGCTCCTCTGGATCATCAGATTTCCATTACCACAGACGCGTCCCTGATGGGGTGGGGAGCTCACTGTCAGGCTCTCCACACTCAAGGTACGTGGATTCAGGTTGAGTCCCAGCTTCACATAAATGTCTTAGAAATGAGTGCCATCCTTTATGCAGTCCGGGCGTTGAAGGACATTCTCTGTCACAAGAACATTCTCCTTCAAACGGACAACAAAGCAGTGATGTATTACATCAACAAGCAGGGCGCTGCTCACTCTTACCCCTTATGCAGGGAAGCGATGAGAGTGTGGGAATGGTGCTTGGAGCACAGGGCTCTAATTCAAGGCGGTTCTACCTGCCGAGTACAGAGAATGAACTGGTAGACCTGCCTCAGCAGAACAGAGACAGATCTCACGTAATGGTCTCTCGACTCAACCATAGTTCAGTCACTATTCGAAGAGTGGGGAACTCCAGACCTGGACCTTTTTGCATCCCCACTCAACACAAAACTGCCTGTCTTCTGCTCCAGAAATCCAGGGCCTGGCATTTTCTATCAGGATGCGTTCAGGCTGCAGTGGACAAAACGCCTTCTATACGCCTTTCCACCTCTTCCTCTAATTCAGAGGGTACTTCTCAAGTTCGAATCCCAGGGGGACAAATGATCCTCATTGCTCCTTCTGGCCTCGACAGATGTGGTTTCACCCTACTCAACAATATGTCGGCAGTTCTACAAACCACTCCCCCTTCAGACTCAACCTCTTGACTCCGGCCTGTTGTTCATCCCAACCTGAGGTCGCTTCATCTTCGTGCTTGGCTCCTGAAGAGGTAGAAGTGAACAGGTTCAATGTCTCTTGCAGGGTTTCAGATACCTTCTGGTGCTGAAGCTAGCCACTAGGAAAACTTTCTTAACAGCCAAATGGAAGAGTTTTTCACTGTGGTGTGCAAAATCCTCTTTAAATCCTTTCTCCTGCCTACTCAGATAAAATTTTAGAGTACCTCTGGACTTCTCAAATTCAGGTCTGCAGTACTCTACAGTCAAAGTTCACCTTTGTGCCATTTCAGCTTATCATGAGTCGGTACTTTCCTTGTCACTGGCTCAGTTACCTTGGTTAAGAGGTTTCTTAAGGAAATTCTGCATACCAGACCTCCTACACGACGTCCCGTCGCAGCCTGGGACATTAATCTTGTGCTGCACATGCTCACTCGAAAACCTTTTGAACTTCTAGCTACCTGTGAGCTAAAATTTCTCACCTGGAAAACGGCCTTCCTGGTAGCCATTACCTCAGCCCGCAGGGTCTCTTAGATACATGCCTTGGTCACAGACCCTCCGTATACTGTGTTCCATAAAGACAAGCTAGTCCTTAGAACCCATCCTAAATTTCTTCCTAAGGTTGTTTCGGAATTCCATCTGAACCAACCTTTGGTCCTTCCCTCTTACTTTGCAGACTTCCAGAATGAAGGAGAACGATCTCTTCATTCCTTGGACGTTAAGAGAGCTTTGCGTTTCTATCTAGATAGAACAAAAGACTTTCGCAAAGCTCAACAACTGTTTGTCTCCTTCAGCGAGACCCGGCTGGGTCAACCTGTCGCTATCAGATGTATATCAGCATGGTTAGTGGCATGCCTTCGCCACTGCTATTCCATGGTGCAGGTTAAGTTGGAGGGCAGAGTTTACGCCACTCTGCTAGTAGCGGTTGTGGCATCCCTGGCGGAATGGAACGTGCTCCATTGCAGATATTTGCAATGCGGCTACCTGAGCTCACAGCGCATACTGCAGTAAACATTATGCACTGGATGTCCATGCCAGAAGACATTCTTCCTTGGCAGAACCATCCTTAATGGACTTCTGTCCTAAAACTGTGAGCTCTTGGTCTCTCCTAGCTGCCTTCTCGGGATTTTAACTTGGTATTTTCATTAGTGTGAATGAATGGTGGAGACTTATACCCAGGAAGATATGAAAATTACGTACCTCACCGTAATTCTGATCTTCTTGGACTCCAGGTCTCCTCCACTCATTCACACGCCTCTCCTCTCTGTCCCCCTGGAGTCACCTTCTGTTGTTAGTCTTCACCCTCAAATCCTTAGGCTGTGAAGACTTTTGTTGACCCTTCTTATCATGGGTCATCCGGAATATCTTATGTCCGGTTTTAGTTAGGCTATCCTTCTCGGTTAGTTAATACGCCTGCACCTCCGGAAAAAAGGCATTGAGACAGTTGGAGGGTTGACGAGATAAATAATACCACATGAGCTGAGGCTCGCCGGGTGCTGCTCTTCGTGGCTCTATCTCTGGCGCCGGCCTCCAGCAAAGTTTGTTCCTCTGGTCCTAGTGCTCTGCCAGAGATCCCATTAGTGAATGAGTGGTGAGACTCATCCAAGAAGATCAAGAATTACGGTGGTACGTAATTTTCATTTCTAGGGACATGGATATGTTGTTCATCCACACTATTGGCAGGTTCTCTTGTCGCTTTAAATCTTTGCCGGAAGGTCTTCGTTGGCTCTCACCTGACCCGGTGGTAAAACTCTCGCTCTGCCCCATGACGCCAGATCTTCCCACCGCTTTGAAGCTCAGGTTTCTCCTTAATGCTATGCATTAAGACTGGTTCCTAATTAAAAGTTCAAATTAAAAAGTTTTTACAGACTTCGGTCTTCTTCCTCGCGCGGGCGGACAAATCGACTCTCGGAGCTGGAGGTGCCCTTAAGGGCAGCAGAAGATGTCTAGGGACGGATCCGCACTCCATATGCCTACTGTCATTTTGAGACAACCCGCAGGCTCATGATTGTGCTCTTCCTTTTCGCCTATGTCCTGAAGACCGTATGTCTGACATAACTGGGGCGCCTGAGAAAAGAATTCCACCGTGAAATCTAAAGAGGCTCTGATTGATGGTGTCCGCCAAGGCGGCACGGCGATCAGCGAGCAGATGATCGCCGAAGAGGAGTAAGCGCACGGGCCGCTTTACCCTTGCTGCGGCATTTTGTCCCGCCTTCTCTCGGGTGCCTCGCACGCTTCTTTTAAGGAGCTGGTCTGACCCTCTCTACCAAAGGTGAGGGTCCAACTTCTTCGGGACCTTTTCCGTCCAAAAGAGCAAAGTAAGTCTCTCCGTCGACGCTTTTGGGGAGCGCCGAGATCCTCCTTGTCGACAGCCCACTTCTGTCGACTCCTTGGGCCGCCACTGGCTCACGGTGTCCCCAGGCCAGTTGACCGAGACTCCTGCCCAGACGCCGTCGAGATTTTTCCAATCTGCTAGACCGGGTTGTCGGCTGGAGAAGCTGAACTCCTCTCCCGGTTCCCTGGTGGGAGTTGGAGGATCCCGCTGCTTGCCTGTGCCTCCGGTCTGGAGCCCGTGGATCAGCCCGAGCCGAGGGAGGCCGATTTCCAACACTTCTCCTCGTCCTCGGCTTGGTCGAGACTCTCGTCTCGACATCCGCGTCCAACCGGATCCCCGCCGCTTTAGGGCGGCTCCCCGGCATCATGTGCAGCGGCGCCACCGCCCTCTTCCTCGGATGAGGGGAGGTTGCCACGTTGCCGGAGGTAATGAGTAAACTTATGTGGCAATAGTTTCTTTTGACTGAATAAGCCACCCAGTCGCCTTCCCTCGGCTATTAAGTGGTTGTCACCGAGCAGCCTAAACATCCCTCATTGTAGTCGAGGAGCCTGCTCTCAGGCCGGGTTGTCTGCCAATTCCAGCTGCCCCACTGATTCTGGTGGAACCTCTGCCCACAGCCATTAGTTGGGGTTCACCAAAATTATCGGTCGGCTTTGGGTTTGCCCCATAGGCTGTCTGTCACCCTCACTCCCGATAAACCTCGGCAGGTGGAGGGTGGCTCAGGCCGAGGCAGCTCTTTGAGGACTCTTCTAAGTCTGATGATGGTTCCCTCCTCTCCAAGCCGCATGGACTTGGAGTCCTCTGGAGGGCAGTCAATGGACGAGTAGCTCCTTCGTTCTTCTTAGGTTGCTTCGATCATCTCAAGTCCACTGGATGAAGCTCGAACCTGCTTTCAAACGGGCCAGGTATCCCTCACGGAGATTCTGGACCGAGGGATCTCCCACGGAGGTCTTCCGTGGCCGGGCTACAGTGGGTCCGGCCTGAACTGGTAGAGGCCCCTGCTTCCTGCCCTGCGCCTTTGGCCAGGCTGGGCCAGGAAGCATGGCGGTCCCACCGGTTCTGTCCGGCTGAACACCCCGGCCGAGGGGTTGGTTACCGACATGCCTGCCATGCACGGGAACGCCCAGGATGTGGACAACCTCCGACAAGGAATCCAAGAAATGATTATGCCGGCTAAAGTTTATGCTGCGCTGCCCTTGGCTTCTTCATCAGGCCAGTTCGGCCGCCCTCATGGCACATTTTTCTCACGCCTGTTGGGCTCCCCTGGATGAGGTTGTCCTCATCTTCCCGAGATCTGCAGACCGCGGTCAGGCAGGTGGGACCAGGGCAGTGGCTAAACAGCAGCTCCAGACCTGCTAGACATCGGGACCATGTGTCAGGTCTGTGGCGGCCAGTGGCCATGCTACCGCCGGGCTTGGCTGAGGATATCCACCTTTACCTCGGATACCCAGCACAAGTTGGGCGGATGTTCCTTGTGGGACTGACCTCTGCCCTGGGGTGGAAGGTCACCTGCAGAGGATCGAGAAGTCCAATGCTACCTTGGACTCGTCTCTTCCGCCAGAAGGACAAAGGCCGCAAGCCAGCCTAAGCCCTTTCATCCTTCTGCGCCTGCGCGCCCGCCCAGCAACGCCAGCCAGCAGGCCTGACCTTGGTCATCCCAAGCCTGTTTCGTTGGCTTCTCCAACAGGAAGCAGGAGGTGAAAGCACAGGAGGTCCCTCGGCCATCTCTCCTCCAAGCCTGCCCAGTGACGGGCTGAGGGGTGTCGCCCCCATCCCTGTCACCTCACCCCTGGTTCCCCCCGTGAGGGGACGGCTCAGACACTTCCTTTCCGCCTGGTCCACTGTTACCACGGACAGGTGGGTACTGGAGGTGGTGGGAAAAGGCCTACCTCTGGAATTTGAGCAGGCCCTGCCCTTCAGAGCAGTCGCACCTCGGGGGGCCTCGGGGTCCGCAGCCTCACTGGCGGCTTGCCGAGCCGACATCGCCTCCTCCTCCAAAAGGAGGTGATCACGGAGGTAGAGGACCCCCTTCAGACCCGGGGTTCGTGTCCAGGTATTTCCTGGTTCCGAAACGGACGGGGGGCTGGCGCCCCATTCTCTACCTACACGACCTGAACAAGTTCCTAAGGTCTCGAACCTTCAGGATGGTCACTCTGGCACAGATAATACCATCTCTGGAACACGGCGTGTGGTTCTGCTCTCTGGACCTACAGGACGCGTTCTTTCACGTCCCTATCCGTCTGTCACATCGGAGATTCCTCCGCTTTCGAGCGGAGGGATCCCTCTTCAAGTTCCGAGCCATGCCCTTCGGCTTATCTCCAGCTCCAGGGTCTTCACCAAATGCATGGCAGTGGTGACAGCATTCTCTGGGCGCCGAGGGTCCGGGTGTACCCTTACCTGGACAATTGGCTGATAGCAGCCCCTCCAGACGGAGGTGGAGCGTCCAGAGATCTGGCCCTCCAGGTTTGCTCTCAAGTCGGAACCGAGTCAAGCAGGTGATCCTGTTCATCGTGCAAAGCTCGATTTCCTTCGAGCCAGAGCATGGCTCCCGCGGACAGGGCCGAGGTTCTTACCTCCTTTGCCTCAGTCATTTCTGGGTGCAATCGCGCCTGCCCGGGACTTCCTGCGCCTTCTGTGTCTTATGGCGGCCTGTACCAGCGTGGTCCGTTGGGCCCGCTGGCACATGCACCCCTTCAGTGGGGACTGGCCAGCCAGTGGTCACAACGCCTGCGATCCTTTGACCAGCTAGTGATAGTGACCCGAGATGTGGAACACTCTCCAGTGGTGGACCGTTCCATTTCATCTGCAGGAGGGCATCCCGCTTGTCCGCCCCCAAGCCGACGGTCTCTGTCGACCAATGCCTCTCTGATGGGTTGGGGTGCCCATCTGGGGAACACTGGTGCACGCCTCTGTCCCCGCGGAGTCCCGATGCCACATCAACCTGCTGGAGCTCCGAAGGTCCACCTAGCTCTCACCCGCCTTTGTTCCGCTTCTCCGGGTCAAGGGTCCGAGTCCAGACGGACAATACCACGACCATGTACTACCTGAACCGCCAGGGCGGGACGCTCCATGCTTCTATGCAAGGAAGCTCTCGCGATTTGGTCACTCTGTCGCAGCCTGGAGGCGGATCTCCTAGCCATTCATGTGGCGGGAGCCCAACACCCTGGCCGATGCCCTGCGGATAGGGGCTGCATCTCACAAGTGGTCTCTCCTGCCGGTGGTAGTGCAAGATCTGTTCTCCTCTGGGGCACACCTCAGGTGGACCTGTTTGCCTCCAGGAGAACGCGGGCTGAGGCTGTTTCATGCCCCGCCTCAGCAGGGCTCTGCTGCAGGGGATGCCTTCTCGAGGCTGTGGACCCCGGCCTCTTCTACGCCTTTCCCCATTTCCTTTGATTCACAAGGTGCTTCTCAAAGCAAGGAGGGACAAGGCCGAGGTGATCCCATAGCCCCAGACTGGCCCCGCCAGTTCTGGTACCCAGATCTCCTCAGCCTCAGCTCCAGGCTCCCGAGGCAGCTTCCAGCTCGCCCGGACCTGCTTTCAGTCAATCAGGGGAAGGTGTTCCATCCGGACCTTCAATCCCTGCACCTGACGGCCTGGTTCCTGAGCGGCTAGAGTTCCAGGCCTTGGGTCTTTCCGACGAGGTCCTCAATGTGGTTGAGGCGTCCCGTAAGGAGTCGACCAGAAAATGCTACGCCTTCAAATGGAAGAGATTCTCCATTTGGTGTCAGGGCAAGGGCCTGGACCCTTCTTCCTGTTCTGTGGCAAGCATTTTGGACTATTTATGGTCCCTTTCTAGTCAAGGGCTTAGGTCGGCTGACCCTAAAGGTGCACCTGGCAGCCATCTCTGCTTACAGGCGCGGGGCCGGGAAGCAGTCGATGGCGTGGAAAAGGTGGTTAGAGGCTTCAAAGGCCTTGATCACATTTCCCCTCCGGTGCGAGAACCTCCACCTCCGTGGGATCTACTGCTGGTACTGGCAAAGCTCATGGGCGAGCCATTCGAACCAATGCACAGGTGTGAACTCTCTCACCTGTCGTGGAAGACCGCCTTCTTGGTGGCTATCACGTCAGCCAGAAGGATGGGAGAGCTCCAGGTGCTTTGCATCGAGTCTCCTTACCTGGTCTTCCACAAAGACAAGGTTGTCCCTGCCCCACCGAAATTCTTCCAAGGTGGTGTCGGAGTTTCACCTTAACCAGGTGCTGACTCTGCCGTGTTCTACCTCAATCACACCTCAGAGGCTAATATAGGCTCCATACTCTGGACCCTAGAAGGCGCCGCTTATTATAAGGAGCGCACGGCTGAAATTCGGGAGAGGTTCGCCAGCTGTTTGTCACCCACGCTGAAGCCGATCTGGCAGACCTGCAGCCAAGGGGACGTGCAGGCAGGTGGTCACCTCCTGCATAGATCGCTGCTATAAGTTGGCGGGCATGGAGCCTCCCAGAGGATAAGAGCTCATTCTACCACCATACTGCTGCATCGTGGCTGCTTCCAGGGACGCCCCATCCAGGAAATCTGCAGGGCTGCTACCTGGAAGTCAGCACACACCTTTATTACCCGTTACCACATCAACCTTGAGTCACGCCGGGATGCTGGTTTTGGGGCCTCGGTTCTCCAGTCCTTATTTCCCAAGTAAGTATATGGGGTGTGCCTTGCCCTCCTCCCGGAGAACTGCTAGGAGTCTGCCAATAAGTGTGGATGAACAACATATCCATGTCCCTAGAGTCCAGGTTACTCACCTGTAACAGGAGTTTCTAGAAAGGTGATATGTTGTTCATCCACATGACCCACCTGACCTCCTGCCTTTATCAGCAGACAACCTGAGCTTCCAGCAGGCCAGATCTGGCGTCATGGGGCGGAGCCGAGAGTTTTACCACCCGGGTGGGTGGGAGGAGCCAGCTTGAAGACCTTCCGGCAAGATTTAAAGCGGTAAGGAACCTGCCAATAAGTGTGGATGAACAAAATATACCATTCCTAGAACTCCTGTTACAGGTGAGTAACCTGTATTTATGGTCTCTGGCCTATTCCCTGCAAACCTCTCTGATAGCAGTTCACTTCCCAGGGAAGGACAATGTCCTAGCAGATGCTCTCAGCAGGATATCCCAGGGCCATCATGAGTGGACCCTAGATCCCCTAGTTTTGGAAGTGATTTTCTCGAGATGGGGCACTCCACAGATAGATCTTTTTGCAGCCCCAGAGAATCACCAACTTCCTCTCTATTGTTGCAGACCCCCAGTCTTGGGCTTAGTCCCCCTGGATGCTCTGATTCTGAATTGGGAAGGGAAATTTCTGTATGCTTTTCCTCCCTTCCCTCTCCTGTTCAAAGTGCTAGTCAAGATCAGGTCTCAACCATGCAAAGTGATTCTGATTGCTCCAGACCGGGCCAGACAGCCCTGGTACCCACTGTTGCTGTCCTTAACAGTCCACCTTCCCCTGTCTCTTCCCAGGAATTACAACCTGTTGTCATCCTCTCAGGGGAGGATTTGGTATCCGAACCTCAGATCTCTCAATCTCAAGGCATGGCTCTTGAAGAGTTAGAGTTTGCTGATTTACACCTTTCTCAAGGGGTTCTGGATATCCTTAAGGCTTCTCGAACACCTTCCACCAGAAAGACTTAGAACTCCAAATGGAAAAGGTTCACTATTTGGTGCTCTAATAAGCATATTTCTCCAGAATCTGCTGGGGTTGCCTACAGTCCTGGACTGTATGGTTCATCTTAATGGCTTGGGACTTAGGCCAGCTACACTTAAAGTGCATCTGGCAGCTGTTTCTGCCGTCTTGTCAGTAGGCAAGCCCTCTCCTCTGTCAGCCCATCCTGTGTTCTGTAAGTTCTTCAAGGGATTGCTGCACACCAGTCCCCCCTTTAAGGACCCTGCTTCTGCTTGGGACCTTGATGTTTGCATTGCTCAGCTTATGCAACCACCCTTTGAGTCTTTGTCCTCTGCAGAGCTTAAGTACTTGACTTGGAAAACTGTTTTTTTGGTAGCCATTTCCTCTGCCAGGTGTATCAGTGAATTGCAAGCCCTGTCAGTGGAGCCTGATTTCATCTCTTTCCATAGAGATAAAGTGGTCCTAAGAACTAACAGGAAGTTTTTGCCTAAGGTGGTTTCAGATTTCCTCCTTAATCAGTCTCTGTCTCTCCCTGTTTTCTTCACTGACCATTCCTCCTCTGGAGAGAGGAGGTTGCACAGCTTGGATGTTAAAAGGGCCCTCAGGTACTACATAGAGCGCACCAAGGGTCACAGGTTTGAGTCCCTCCAGTTGTTCCTCACATATGGAGAGGTCGGTAAGGGCAAACCTGACACTAAAAGATCTATTGCCAGGTGGATTGTCTCTTGTATACAATTCTGCTATGAAAAACTGGGTAGAACACCACCCTCTGGCCTGAGGACTCACACTACTAGAGGTACAGCTGCTTCCCTGGCTACTGCCAGGGATATTCCTATCTTAGAAATTTGTCAAGCAGCCACCTGGAAAACAGTCCATACATTCACCAAGCATTACTCTCTGGATATCCAGGCTAGGAGTGATGCTCGGTTTGGCAGAGCAGTACTTCAGAGCCTATTCCCAAAGTAGGTTCTGTCCCTCCTCCATGGAGGTACTGCTTGGTAGTCTGCAATAGAATACAGCAAGACTTCATGTTGTTTGAAGAAAAAATTACCCATCTGAGTAATGTTGTTTCTTCTAATGGAGTCTTGCTGTATTCTGATCTCCCCCCCTGCCTCCCCTCTCAGAACCTGGTTTTTGGGATGTGGGTAGGCAGGAGCAGTGTTGGCACCCTAGAAGTGCCCTTTTTCACCCTCCTTTATTTTGGGTGTGTGTTGTGTTTGGTTTTTTGGGTTTCCTGACTTGAGTCTTTGCTTTGAATCCAAAAAAACACTTTTTTAATAAAAAATGTAGTTGCCAGTTGGCTAGTGTGAGTCTTACAGTTTCCACACAGAACTTCTAGTGAGTATTGCTCGTAAAGATCTGATGGTTGGAGTTTAAACAGCAGCAGACAGAGGCTTCAACCGAGCTCGCGCTGAACGTTACATGCTTGCCATGGAAAGTTAACTCTTTGTTCTCCGGGGCAGTTGAAAGGCAGGACCTAACTGCAATAGTCAGAATACAGCAAGACTCCATTAGAAGAAACAACATTGCTAAGGTGAGTAATTTTTTCTTTCTCACCTCCATGGGGGTCCTGCTGAACCTAGAGAAGTCACAGCTTCAAGCCTCCCAGCAGCTCCTTTTTATAGGAGCCCTCTTAAACACTACAAAAGTGAGGGCTTTTCTCCCGGGGGACAGGAGTAACGACATTCTCCAAATGGCTCACTTCATCAGAGAGAACAACCCTATATGACCTCACTCCAGCAACAAATGTTAGGCCTCATGGCTTGTTCCATTTTCACAGTGCCTCTAGCTCGATTGCACATGTGGACTACCCAGTGGATGCTCAGCACACAGTGGTCCCCAACGACACATATGCAGTCTTACTCCATCAAATTGACGGAACCTCTACAGAACATATGAACATATGAAACTGCCAGCAGATACAGGCCATATGGTCTATCTAGTCTGGTCGAGTGTGCAGCACTTCAGCCCATTAGACTGCAGCTGCCCACCCCCCCCCATTAACTCTTCCCTCACCCAACTGCTCCCCCTGGTATGTACTTTCCCCTTGAATTTGTCCCACCCTCTCTTGAAGCACCCCACAGTCTGCACTGATACAAGTTACTCAGGCAGTGCATTCCACCCTGTTACCACTCTTTCAGTGAAATAGTGCCTCCTCCTTTCTCACCTGAATCTGCCCCCATTTAACTTCAAGGAGTGCCCTCTGGTATCTCTTCCATTCTGAAGAGTGAACCCACCATGGAAGCCTACTCTGTTCATTCCCTTCAGGTACCTGAAGGTCTCGATCATGTCCCCTCTCTGTCTTCTATCCTCCAGGGTATACATGTTGAGCTCTTTTAGTCTTTCCTCATAAGTTCTATCCCCCAACCCCTGGATCATCTTTGTTGCATTTCGCTGCACTGCCACCAGTAGTTTGTTATCCCTTTTTAAGTACGGGCGCCAGAACTGCATGCAGCACTCCCAAGTGCGGCCTCACCATGGACCTGTACAGGGGTAATATGACTTCACTACATCTGGATGTAATCCCCCTTGCTATGCACTGTAGCATCCCGTTAGCCTTAGCCGCTGCCTTCCTACACTGGGCCGAGTGGTTTAATTCCCCGGTCACCAGCACTCCCAGATCCTTCTCCTCGTTGGATAAGGACAGATTGATACCATCCATCCAGTAGCTGTATCCTGGGTTTTTGGCTCAGAAATGCATCACCTTGCACTTCTTGGCGTTGAACCCAAGCTGCCAGGTGTGCGACCACTTCTTGAGTCTTGCCAAGTCCTCCTGCAGTAATTTGCCACTCTCCTCCCCATCCACCTCAGCACAGATCTTGGTGTCATCGGCAAAGAGGCTGATCTTATTCTTGATCCCAGCCACTATGTCTGCAATGAAAATGTTCCCAGAACTGGTCCCAGCACTGATCCCTGTGGGACACCACTTGTCACTGCCCTGGGCTCCGATGCTTCTTTCCCACAACTACCGCTGTTGCCTATCCCTCAGCCAGTTTTCTACCCATCAGGTTAGCTTACATCCTATACCAAGACTCCTCAACTTGCAGGTCAGCCATCCGTGTGGCACTGAATTGAAGGCCTTGCTGAAGTCCAGGTAGACTACATCTACTGCATGGTCCTCTTCCAGTGCCTTCGTGACCCAGTCAAAAAAATCAACCAAGTTTATCTGACAGGGTCTGCCAGCGACGAACCCGTGCTGTCTGTCATCTTGCAGATCATTATCCACAAGAAACTGCACCTGCCTTTCTTTGAGGATAGATTCCATCAGTTTCCCCAGAATTGTGGTGAGACTCACCGGTCTGTAGTTCCCTGGTTCGTCCTTGGGCCCACTTTTGTGGAGAGGTACCACGTGTGCCTCCCTCCAGTCTCTGGGCACACATCCTGTGTTTAGCGAGGTGTTGAACAGATCCACCAGTGGCTCTGCCAGCTCCCTCAGCACCCTAGGATGCACCCCGTCTGGCCCAGGTTCTTTGTCTACCCTCATGGACCTAAGGCCCTCCAGCACCCTTTCCACCATGATGACCCCGTCTGTGGTTGTCTCACCGCCCCATGCCTGTGCCCCCTTTCCCTGCATGAACGGACCCATCCCTCTCCCTTGTGAACACTGAACAGAAGTACTCATTAAATACTTCTGCCTTCTCGGCCCCCTTGTCTACCCACCCACTGCCTTTCCTTATCCTAACTATTTGATCCTTGCACTTCCTCTTTTCACTGCTATACCTGAAGAAATCCTTTTCTCCTTCCTTAATCCCCTGTGCTGATTTCCTTTCCCTGGCTGCCTTTGCAGTCCTGACCGCTTTGCTCACTTCCCTGGATTTCCTCACATAGTTGTCCCTATCCTCTGCCCCGTTGATTCACTTGTAGGTTCGGAAGGCCCTTCTCTTGTCCCTCACCTTCTCCGTTACCTCTCTGGTCATCCAGCTTGGATGTGTGGTCCTTGATTTCTTTTGCTGGCTCTTGACACAAGCTTTAGTGGATTCAATCAGCCCTAGTTCTGTGATTGCCCATTTCTGTTCTGCGTCCATGTCTGGGTGGATGCCATCTATGTTTATTCTCATTAATTGCCCCATCCTGCCAGAGATCACTTGCATGATGGATACAGGAGGACAGCCTTCTCCAAGGTCTGCCTTTCGCCCCACTGGAATCTCAGATCACCATTACCAGGGATGCATCTCTGTTCAGCCGGCGAGCTCACTGTCGGGATCTCCACACTCAAGGAATGTGGTCTCAGGAGGGATCTCCTTTCCATATCAACATTCTAGAGATGAGAGCAATCCTGTACATCATCCAAACTCTAGAAGAAGTTGTCAGTTACAAAGTAGCATTTCTTCAGACGGACAACAAGGCCATGATGTACTACATCAATAAGCAAGGTGGAGCGCATTCCTACCCTCTATGCAGGGAAGCAGTGGAAGGTATGGGAGTGGTGCCTCAAGCACAATGCTCTGATTCAGGCAGTCTATCTGCCAGGGACTCAGAACAATCTGGCAGACCACCTCAGCAAGGCAGAAGCAGATCCTCACGAGTGGTCGCTTGCACCAGATGTCATGCAGTCGCTCTTCGACAAATGGGGCACTCCTGTCCTGGACCTTTGTGTCCCCACCAGTGCAAACTGCCTGTAATCTGCTCCAAAATCCAGAACCTGGCATTTTCTGTCAGGATGCATTCAGACTGCAGTGGACAGAAGGCGCTTTCTGTGCGCATTTACCACTCTCCGCTAATTCAGAGGTGCTGCTTAGATTGGAGGCACATGGAGGTAAGATGATTCTCATTGCACCATACTGACCTCGGCAGATCTGGCTTCCACTGATTAACAAGTTGTCAGAAGCTCCTCCCAAGCAACTGCCCTGACGAACGGGACCTCTTGACACAGGGACCCATAGTCCATCCCCACTTACGCCCCTTCATCTCCGCCTCCTGGCTCCTGAGGAGCTAGAAGTGGGCAGGTTTAAGTTTCTCAGAGATCTTACAGATCCTCTTGGCGACATGCAAGTCCTCCACCAGGAAGACATACACCACTAAATGGAAACGTTTTTGAGAATGGTGTACTAAGATCTACTTAGATCACTTTAAGTGTCCTCCGGATAGAAAGTTGGGAGTACCTGCTAGACCTTTCAGATGCAGGGTTGCAATACTCGTCTGTTAATGTACACTTCTGTGCACTCTCTGCCTAACATAAGCCAGCCCAGAATATGACTCTGGCTCAGTTACCACTGTTTAAAAGATTCCTCAAAGGCATTCTTCACACAAGGCCCACTGTTAAGAAGCCGGTTGCTCCCCAGGATATTAATCTCATGCTAGACATACTCACTTGTAAACCTTTTGAGCCTCTAGCCACGTGAGATTTGACATTTCTAGCCTGGAAGACTGCCTTTCTGGTGGCCATCACTTCTGCTCGCAGGGTCTCTGAAGTACATGCCTTGGTCACAGACCCTTCGTATACCATCTTTCATAAAGACAGGGTGGTCCTCCATACTTTCCCTAAGTTCCTACCCAAACTGGTTTCGGATTTCCACCTCTACCAACCTTTGATTCTTCCCACTTATTTCTCGAAGTTCCAAAATGAAGAGGAACGCACCTTTCATTCCCTGGATGTTAAGAGGACTCTACGATTCTACATCGATATAATCTGGGATATCCGTCAGTCCATGCAACTCTTTGTGTCCTTCAAGCACAGCCCGACTGGGTCAGCCAGTGTCTGTCAAATGCATCTCTGCTTGGATAGTGGCATGTCTTCGCCATTGCTACTCTATGGTGCAGGTAAAGTTGGAGGGCGAAGTGTGCGCCCATGCTAGCAGAGCTGTCGCTGCATCCTTGTTGGAGATCCGCTCTGTTCCCATTAATGAGATTTGCCAAGCGGCTACTTGGAGCTCAGTGCACACTTTTGTGAAGCACTACGCTCTGAATGTCCATGCCCGATGGCGTGCTTCCTTTGGCAGGACAGTTCTTAATGGACTTCTGCCCTGAGTTAGCTCCATCTCCTACTGTCCTGCTTGGAGGATTGGTTTTAGTTTGGTACTCTAAACCAGCAATATGAATAAATGGTGAAGATTTTAAGTCCAGAAAGATATGGAAATTAAGTACTCACGTAATTCTTGATCTTCTTGGACAAGTCTTCACTATTTATTCATAAGCCTTCCCACCATCCCCCAAGCTCACTAATTCTGTTCCTGTTCTTCATTCCCTCATTTGGTTTGGGCTGTAAAAACATTATTTAGATTGACCCTTCTTATATGGGTCAATCAGGCTATCTTATGTCCTTGATAGGTTAGGTGATTCTTAGATTATTTTACGCTGCACCTCCTCAGTAAAAAGGTACTGAGGCAGTTGGAGGGTCGACACCGATGTAGCCTACACAGGCACAAGTCAGTCTTGTGGTGCCGTACGTGCATGGTCCTCCCTTGGTATTGGCCATTCTGAAGATCTTGGGCTCCCGCTAGCATGTAACCCAGAAGTATGAATAAATGGTGAAGACTTGTCCAAGAAGATCAAGAATTACAGTGAGTACGTAATTTTCATCTACAGTAGTTTTACATTTTCATGTCAGTACAGGATACATTGCATGGAAGATAGTCATAATTGATCATTTTTTATTGGCTCCTCTGGTTGTGATGAAAAGCAAGTAAATCCATACTGCTTTTTCCCAAGGTACTACAAAGTCAGAGGACCGTGCAGCATTGCTTAAGAAGTTCAATGAACCAGATTCGGATGTTTTTATCTTTCTCTTAAGCACTAGAGCAGGAGGTCTGGGCTTGAACCTTCAGGCGGCTGACACTGTCATTATCTTCGACAGTGACTGGAACCCACACCAGGTATGAGACATTTTTTATCTTCACAAGTTGTGTGGCAGCCAAAATTGGTGAATGGACTTTAGTCAGACCTTTGTAGTCAGGAGTGAGCCGTATGGCTAATTTAGATTAACACATAGTCACAAGGAACTGTTGTAATGTGGACACAACACCACTAAGCAACAGCGCCTTGATCTTCCCGGAATCAGGCTTCACATTGATTTACACTTATGGATTCTGAGCTGGAGGCACTAGGACCCTTCGGGAGCCAGAATTTTTCAGGAGGGCTGGTGTTGATGTAAGCTGCGCACACACACAACACCGTGAGATTAGCTCATGCTGCATGGCTTACCTTGGCGCCAACCCTCAATTGTCTTAGTTCCTTTTTTCCCCGCTGTCAGGCACGCTTAAGTGATGACTTCACTCGCCTGCTAGGTATCAGAACTTCATGTCTGTACAACAACAGCTTTCAGTTCTTTTCAGTTTTTAGTGTTTAAAGTTAGTTATTTCTGTGTAAGTTTAGTGAATTTACAAAAATAATTCAGTGTCTCATAGCTCTGCCAAGTCAACGGTCAACAGCCATGGATGGTGGTAATAGGGAGCTTCCTCTTGCAAGCTACTGTGGCAGCAGGGCCATGTCGTCCACTTCCTCCCTGGTGAGGGTTCTTACAGTGGGCAGTCCTGTACTCGGGAGAAAGGACAAAAAGAAGCAGGCTTTTTCCCGATCCCAGTCGCGGTCACAGCACTGCTCGGCCTCGAGTTTTTCCTCTTCCCATAGGAAGGGGAAGAAACAGTACCACTCGAGATTGCCCTCTGTGAGGTGTGCCGCAAGGTCCTCGATGTCCCAGAGCAAAAGGCCCTCAGTGGCACCTTCAGCATCACCAGGGGCTTCTGTTCACAGGAGGTCAATATCTCTGTCCTGGAGCCCCTTCCTGTCTATTAGTGGGGACTCTGGTGGGCAGTTCCACCACTGGGCAGCTCTTTTGGAGCAGTGGTTGCAGCGTTTGCTCGTTTGCCTATGCCTGCGGAACCAATCCCTGGCCCTTTTGGGCTGGTGGTGCTAATGCCTCAGGCAGGGCCTTCAAGCTTGATAGAGCATTTGGCTCCAGCAACAGTCTCAGGGTCCTTGTCGGTGACCGCACCACAAACTCCTGTCCCACTCTCCGCACCCCCATTCAGTGTCACTTCAGTAGGACTGGCCGTGGTGCCTTTGCTGATCACTCCAGTGCAAACTGCATTATCGGTGCCGGCTTTAGGCCTCTCGGGACCTTTCCCTGCACCAGTGTCAGCACTAGCCAAGGTGCAGGGAGACCTCCTGGTGCCAGTTCAGTTCTGGCCATGGTGCTGCCTCTGACGCTGGCTCCTTGTAAGTTGGAGCCAGTATCGCCAGTGTTGCCTAGGCCTAGCTCTAGATTGGGAACTTATGATTCACTTTCCTGTCAGATCCTCCAGGAAGGGGGGGAGATGAGTCTGACCCCGAACTCATTATTTCTGAGGGCAGTGCTGATGACTCCTTCTGTGGCCTGGACCCTTCGGACACAGGCCCTCCTCTTGTTCCTCAGGAGGATTTGTCTTTCCAGGCTTTGCTAAAAAAAAAATTGGATTCTGCACTTGATTTTGAGCCTTCAGCTCTTGACCCAGCTAAATCTATCTGCCTTTGGTGGTTAAACATCTCTACCATGCTGGTCAGTTTGGTTCCCCATTCCTCCATTATTTGGAATAGGCATGCTTCTTTTCTGTCTGTCAGTGGGTAGATAGATTGATTTATTTAAATTTTGGTAACTTGTGACTGACTTGAGACCTTTGGATTTGCCCTTTTCAGGGACCACCCGGGGTTACTTTACATGTACCTGGGAAAGAAACCAATGCTTTCTATAAATACAATACAGCAAATAGTACATAGTGTATAGGTATATACATCAACAATATAGAGTATATTACAAGATTTACAACATAGTGTACACATTTTGTTAGGAGCGGACATTCACGTTTATCAAACCACATAGACAAGTGCAAGGATCGGGTTCCTAATTATCAATCTGGTTGTCCCTACATCTCTTTGACGGAGTTTCCTAAATATCATCACCATAGCAGAATCCATTGGTAGGCCTTAGCTAGGGCAGCGGCACTGAGACCAAGGGCTTAGGTGTAACTTTAGGCCTTTCTTGAAAACCGCAAGAGAGGTGCTATCCTGTAACTCTTTGGCAGATCGTTTCAGAGTTTGGGTAGGCTACCCTGGCTGACTGTTGACCTAGGGATGTTTTGGCTCTTGGGATTTCAGTAGTTTCCGATCAGTAGTCCTGAGCTCTCTTCTGTTGATTTTGGAGGCAAGCAGGTCCCACAAACTTGGGGGCATCGGGTTGTTGTAGCTTATATGCCAGGCACAGGAGGATATGCTAGTCTGGCTTAGTGAAGGCTAGTTTAGGCATGGAGCACATTGCAGCAGTGCTCTATCCATTGTGTCCCAGCGGTATACCGGCTGACTCAATGGTACAGAGTGCTCAGGCGCAGCCTTTCTGTTGACCTCAGTGTCTGGAGCATAGTTGCTCCATAAAACAGCGTGGGTAGGATTCTCCTGTTTCCGACTCCTTTTGTGGTTTCTTTGGTCAGGTAAGGAGTCCCAGTTTTTGGTTAACCGCTTCTATAAGGTGGTCTATATGTGTCCTGAAGGAGATCTCCTGGTCCAGGTACATTCCTAGGTAATTAATACTGCCCACTACTTCTATCCTTGTACCATTTAAGGTGGAGAGAGATAGAAGGTTTGATCTCTTTGGGCCGAGGTTTTTTGGACCAAAGAACATGGCTTTGGTCTTCTTGCTGTTTAAGACCAGCCTGTTTGCCTGACACCATTCTTCAAGGGTTGCGAAGTCGTGATTCAGCTCTTGGTTAAGGGACCCCGCATCCATCCCAGTTCTGTACAATACTCGTCCTTCGGCATAAAGGCGTGACCTTTGCCCCACCACAGTGTAGGGGTAGGTTATTGACAAACAAGGAGAATAAGAGGGGCCTAAAATAGACCCTGTGGAACCCCATCTGATACTGACGCCATCTGATTTTACACCGTTTCAGCGGACCATTTGAGTCCTCCCATTAAGGTAATCAGTGAAGCAATTTAGGGCTAGTGTATCTAGACCTAGTCCCCTGAGCATTCTAGCAGTAGCTGTTGATCTAACTAGATAAAAGCGCCTTGGTTGGAGTCGATGAAGACTGCCCCAAGGAGTTTGTTCTGGTCCAATGCTTCATACACGCTAGTGGTGAAGCTTATCAGGCAGTTTCAGTGCCATGTCTCTTTCTAAAACCGTGTTGTTGATCTGTCTGCAGATTATGCATTTCCAGGTATTTATTAACCTGTTGGTAGACCACCTTTTCCAGCAGCTTGCAAAAGGTAGAGAGAATGGAGATTGGCCTGATATTTTCCACGTCCTCATGCGGCCCACTTTTTGGGATTGGGGTCACTAGTGCCACTTTCCATAGGGCAGGTATTTTTCCTTCAATCAAGGACCGGTTGAACAACTGGGCAATAGGTCCTGCGATGATGGGGGCTCCAGTCTTCAGCAGCTTGGGCTCAAGATTATCGTGGCCTACAGCCCCTTCTGGTTTTAGGCCCTTGAGCAGCTTTAGAACTTCACCTGCTGAGACCAGTTTGAGATGAAATTCAGGGCCCTGAGGGGGTCTCCCTGGACTCATTTGGCTTCCCAGGCTTTGTCTGGGGTTGCTAGTTTTGAAATTCTGGAGAGCCAAGAAGAAGTCATTGAATGCATTGGCCATGACTTTCAGGGTGGAGAGAGGTACCCTTTTTGCCTTTATTTCCCCAGTCCCTTTACCCTTATTCCCTTTTAGAAACAAATTTATATGCCCCCAAAACTTCTTTGGATCAGACAGGATCTTCCTGGACATAAAGTCTCCACCATTCATTCATACTAATGGGAGTCCGCCGGAGGCACTAGGACCCAGTGGGAGCAAACTTTTTCAAAGAGCTGGCTCGAGATGGAGCCGTGGGAAGCGGCACATGGCGAGCCTTGGCTCTGCATGGTACGACTGTCTCGCGTTGACCCTCCAACTGCCTCAGTTCCTTTTTTTCCCCGACGCCAAGAGCGCTTCAGTGACAATGTGGCTCGCCCTCTGGGAGTTAAACTTCACTAGCAGCAGTAGTTCAGTTTATTGTTTTGTAGTTTTATTCGAATCAGTACCGATTATATATTAAATATTTAAATTGTACATCGAGAAGTCTTCAGCCCTCCATTGACGGAGTCGACCATGAGCGGGTCAGGTGACGGATTGGAGACTTCATATGAAAGCTGTTCAAGTCAGCCGGGTCCGGTCCGCCGCCCTCCCCGGAGGGGGAGTCTGACAATGGATAGCCCAATGCTCAGGGGGATGGGTGGTCCCCCCAAAAGCATAAAAGGAAACAGTCCCATTCTCAGCACCATTCAGCCTCAAGTTCCTCTTCGACACATAGGCCGAAGAGGAAAAGGCATCACTCGAGGTCACCCTCTGGTATGTCTACATGTAGACGGTCAGTTGTTGGGGCCAGGCACCGGTCTCCATCTCTATCAGAGTCACCGGTTTCTGTCTCCGATGGCTGACCTCTTCGACATCAGAACCCCTCTCCGCCTTTCCAAGGAGCTTCTGATGAGCAGTTTCACCAGTGGGCTACTGTTATGGAGCATTGGGCTCGGAGGTTGGTCCAGTTGCCCAAGTCAGTCACTCCGACGCTGGGGCCTTCGGGCCATTAGGCTCTGGAGGGACGGGTAGGGCAGTTGGGCCTTCCTAGTCGCGCGGCGCCTTCTTCGGTGCCGTCGACTCCGCGCTCCGGTGT
This sequence comes from Neoceratodus forsteri, assembly GCA_016271365.2. Lineage (NCBI taxonomy): Eukaryota > Metazoa > Chordata > Ceratodontiformes > Ceratodontidae > Neoceratodus > Neoceratodus forsteri. Next base: position 1,435,102,100 of record CM057453.1, read on the forward strand.
TTATCCCCCTCACAATACTGCGGCGCAGGGGTCCACACTGATGCCTCTATTTCCTGCCATTTTTCTCTCTTTTACCTCAAATCAGTTTTCTGACCTCTGGGACACACCTGTAGCCGTATGCGGCACTGCAGGCTCATTCGCGTGCTTGCGTGGGCCCTGTCAGTGCTGTGTGTGGCGCGGGGGCTCTATCGGTGCCGTCTGGCAGGGGAGCTCCGTCCAGCGCTATGCACAGTGCCGGGGGGGCTCTGTCGGCGCCTCTTCAGCAGGTGCCTCCCTCCTTGTTCTCGGCACCGTTTTCTTCTTCAGCGCCGGGAGCTGGTGCAGCGCCGACCGGTCTTCGGGGGTTTTCAACTCCGATTCTTTCTTCTTTTGTTCTTCCTCATGATTTTCACTCCTTTCCTGTCTATGCAGTCCCCCCAGGACTGTCAGGAGATGATTTTGAGCCCGACCCAGATCTTCGCCTTGGTGACGATGTTGATGATACTGCCCTCAGAGCTGGGATCAATCCTTCTGCAGAGCCTGTGGTGGAAGACCTCTCCTTTAAGTCTCTGCTGAAAAATTTAAACACTACTCTTTCTCGCCAAGCTTCAGAAATTGATCCTGGGAAGCTTTTGCGACTCCCAATATCTTCACGTCCCGGAGATCCCTATGGATTTAACCCCTTCGGTACAGCCCTCTTTCGAGACCCTCTCACAGACGGTATGGAAGAATCCGGCTCTCATTTCTTCCATGGCTAAGTCCATCGATAGGAAGTATGCTCCTCCCAAGGATTGTCCTATTTTGGCCTCACAAGCCTTTGCTGATGCCATTGTGATCTTGGCAGAGAATGATAAGACCGTCCTTCCTCAAGGATCTACAGCCCAACCAATAAACAAAGAATCTCGTAAGATAGACACCTTAGGTTAGAGAGTCTTTGCTGCCTCAAACCTGGGGATGCGCATTGCCAGCTACCAGGGCTATTTTTCTCAACATGAGTATGTACTTTGGCATTCCCTCAAAGAAATGGTGGAAGCTCTGCCCAAATCGAAAGCTAGCTCAGAGCTGCTTCATTCCGTAACTAGGGGTATCGAATCCAATAACCAACAGGTTGAAGCTTCAATGGATGCCTTCGCTGCCGCCTCCCAGGCGGCGGCTGGCATCTGCACCCGCTACCACTCTTGGCTACGTACTTCAGGCTTCACGAACTACGCCCAGCAGCAAGTTATGGCCTCAGGTGGAGCAAGCTCTGGAGGCCACACAGAAAACTAGGTCTACCATTAAGATGGCTAGAACTACATCCACTCCCTCCAGACGAGGTGTGAACAAGCATCAGTTTCACAACCGTCAGTCCTTTCGGAGCAGAGGCAGGGTAGGTTTTAACAAAAATCACAACCCTCAGCCACAAAAGAAAGTGCAGCAGAAGGCCCAAGGCCCCAAAACGCCCAGTGCCAGCTTCTGAGTTTCTGGCCCAGGTTCCACCTCAGCTGTCCAGGGGCGCCTCCTTAGCGTGGGAGGACATCTGACTCAGTTCTACAGTCAGTGAAACTCTATAACATCAAACAAATGGGTCCTCTGGATAATCCGCGAGGGGTACTCTCTCAATCTTTCAGAAACCCCTCCGGATCATCCTCCCAAACGACAATCAGACCTTCTTGCTTCCGAGCTACAAGGCCTTCTGAAAAACAAGGCAGTAGAAATAGATCTTACTTCGAGAGGGCTCTTGCAGTAGGTACTTACATATAGGACTGACGCCGGCCGGCGGCAGGACCCTACGGAAAAATTTCTAGCTAGCAGTCCCTGGCGGGACCAGCCCGATCAGGTGACTGGCGTCCTCGGCCCCGTCGGTATAAAGGCGGTCCCAGGCGCCTGCCTTCCAGTTCTTTTCGCCTGTTAGCTCGTGTAGCGCTCGCGAAAAAGTTCGTTCGTCAGCCCTATCTTTCGTCGGTTTTACCGAAAATTCGTTATTTTTTCCTTATAACGTCAGGTCATCATCAGTGTATGTCGTCCCCTACACCCTCCAAGCACAAAAACAAGTGCAACTCGTGCGGCGTCCAATTGCCACACAAGGACGGCCATTCCCTGTGCCTTTTCTGCCTAGGCCCCGATCACCCGGTCGAGAAGTGCTAGCACTGCCTCAACTTCAACGCAGCTACCCGAAAACAGCGCCAACAATCCCTGGAAGCCCATCTTCTGAAGAAAAAGATGAGTTCTATGGAAAAGGAGCTCAAAAAGCTGAGGCAGGCGTCCACTTCCCCCGAAGGACATCGGAAAAAGAAGGACAAGGAGAGGCACCGGGATAAGACCTCCTCTACTGCGTCTCCCTCTGGCGTCACAGGGACACAGGTAACGTCCCCTCCGGGGGACCGCTCCTCGGCAGCCGCCTCGAAGGGTTTGGGAGCGGCGTCTGCCCGCCCGTCTGGCTCGCGCCGGGCCTTCAGGCGCCCCGAGCCATTGGAGGCCTCTGCCCCGTTCAGCCGCAGGCTTGCAGCCTCTATGCATGGCGACTCCAGTAAGTCGGCGTCGGCTCCTCTAGGATCCGTATGGAGAGGGCGGTAAGATGCCCGACTTGAGCGGACGGCGTAGCCCCTTCCCCACTGGACCTGGCCGACCCTTCCCTCGGCCCGCCTCCGGTGATGGCTCCCAGATGCCGGCTCCTCCGGCGCCCGCTGAGAGCTGCTCCTGCCGCACGACCGGCTCGTCTGACACTCGCGGGTGACTGAACCGGACGACGGACCCCCCAAGTCCGGCTGACCGGCCCTCGCAGCCTTCGCTGTCAGTCCGGGACCCAGTCACCCCAGCCTGACCCGGGGATATCTTATCTGTGTCAATCTTCACCATTCATCACATATGGGTACTGGCTGGAGATCAGGACCCGAGCTTTTTTTTTTTTTTTTTTAGGGGTAGGTGGAGCCGACACAGCATCGCGCCGCCCTCGAGGCTGGCGTACTGCGTGCACTCAGGATTGGCCGTTAGGCTGTGTCGACTCCGCCTGCCTACCAGTTCTTCGTCTCCCGCCGTCGAGGTCGCCTCGTGGGAAGCTAACTGAAGAAAAATTTTAGGCCTTTCAGCCTTTCGCTTCGACAGTCTGTCGGTTACCTGCTAGTTCTGGGTTCTGTCTCCACTTTCGGCGCGCGGTAAGATCTTTCCTTTTATTATGAAATATTACGGCGTTGAGTCTGTTTGGTGTTTTTTTCCGTAGGTCATGTCTCGGGTCGGAGGGCAAGAAGTTTTCTAAATGATCGGCCCCCTATGCGTCGGTGCCCATGCGGCCAATATTCCGTTACGACCAGCATGACCGGTGTCTCGGCGTGTCTTGGCCGCTTCCGACGACATGGATTCAGTGCGGCGCCTGCTTCTCCATGGACCCCGTGTCCTCGAACAGCCTGGCGTGAAAGTGAGGGCGAGCTCGACCACTTGGGTAGGATTTGCACTGCCGGGCCAAGCGCGCCTCTCGGCCTTTCCTCCGGTCCTCCCGGTTCTGTATGGACCGAGGAGGAGGGGCCTCGCTGCTTGTAGCCTGGCCTACTGCTGAGGCTCCTCCCGTGGCGCAGGGAGACCAGTCCTGCCTCATGGGAGCTGGTGGGAGGCGCCACACGGCACTCGCCTTTGGGGTGAAGGCTCTCCCGGTGTCGCTTCCTGCAGTTCGAAGGCCCGGGTCGGCTGCCGGTCGGTGTTGTGGGAGCTTTTGCGCCAGGCTTCTGTCGGGGCCGACTTGTCACTGGCGCTGGGCTCTGTCGTCACCATTCGCGGCGCCGACGCTGCTCGTGGACGCCTGGGACAAGACCCGCGCCGCTTTTATCATGTCTTGCCTTCGCGCCGAGTTTGAGCATTTGTAGGTGCTTCGCTGTTCGGGCGCCAGGGTTTCGCAGCCAGCGGTCGTGCCGTCCTCAGTGCCGTGGTTCTCTCAGTGCCACTTGCAGTGCCAGTAGCCGGTCGGTGCCGGTTCGCACCGAGTCCGGCCTGGGCTGTCAAGCGCCCACTGTCACTTGGTGCTGGGGCCGAGGCACCTGGTGGTGTCGTGGGCGCCGAGGCTGTTGCTGGCTGCTGCCGGGCGCCTGTCTTGTCCTTGGTACCGCCTCGTGGTGTTAGCTGTTGACGTGCGCTGGCTGGCCCGGGTTTCCTGACCTTTGGCCCGAGCTACTCCTGGCACCTTTCTAGAGCTCCCTACCAGAGAGTTATGGAGGGCGGGGCTACCTCACACTGCTTTAGCTGCCGGCCTGGTTTGCTCGCTCGCCTCCCACTGTTTGGCTCAGAGCCTCAGACTCTCACCTCCCGGGAGTCGGAGTCGGGCTCAGAGTCAGACGCGCAGTCACACCTTCGGGATTGTCTGCAGAGAGGGGCGCACCCAGTGGTCCGCCGGGACCAGTCGAGTCGGACCCTGCTGAGGAGGAGCTGCCTGTAGTCCCCCAGGTTAGGTCAGTGGTCCTGACCAGCAGGCAGTGGTGCGTGCCACCATTGCTCTGCAACCTGGCCTTGGGGTTTCTCTCCTGGGGTGGTGGTACCCACTCCAGTAGTGTGTCTTGATCGCCCAACTTTGGGGCCCACCGAGAAGTTCACAGGAGGGGAGGGTGCTGCGCCTGGGTCCCTTCGGGGCAGCCCAGAGCTGCCAGCTACCTAGGCTGGCCTCTCGAGGAGGAGGACCTCGGACTCTTGAGTGGTCGAGGGGTGTGGGTCATGCCACGGCCTTTCTCTGGGGTCCACCCGGCCCTGGGTGAAGCCAAAGTGCTGACTCCACCTCTTCCCCTTCGGGTTCCTTTGAGGGGGTCCCATTCTTTTGAGGCAGGGGACCGTCTTTTCTGACTTTACGGCCCCGTCGCCTCACTGTGGGGATTTTTCTGGCGTTGCCTAGTGCAGTACCAATGTGTTGTGCCAGCTGTCGGCCGCGGAGTTTTCCGGGCATCCCTCCTTGGGTGCTCATGGTCCGCCTCCCAGTTCTGGCGGAGGTCAGCCGATTTTTTCTTGGCTCTGCCCCTATCCCCTCTGTCAGATTTCTCCAGCACTCCCAGGCATTCTTGGTCCCAGCGGCCCTCTCACCTGGGAGCAGTTCAGAGCGGTGGCTGCTCGGGTTCCCTGCTTCCATGTTAGGGGCCATGACACAACAGGTTTCCAATCCTCCTCCCGGTGCAGCCACCGAATGCATGTGGTGACCTCCAGCTCCTCATCCCCCTCTGGGGGAGAGAACCATCTGTCCATTTCCTCAGCCGCTGATCTCAGAGCACCAGCGCTCGTAGGATGATGGAGACCTCACCGCCTGGGTCTGTTAGCAATCCTGTTATGCTGCACACGCCCTAGGCGATTTTGGGGGCCACCTTGTGGTGCTGCCCTGGCCTGCTCCTTCGGGAGGCGCCCTTGCTTCTGGCAGAGGCCCTTCTCGGAGTTCCTGCCTCTAGGGACCTCAGCCAGAGGTGTTAAGCGCCCCCGGAGTCTTCAGGTTCTATGCCCCATCCGTAGTCCGGCTTGACGCACCTGATACCCCTGATGGGCTTCAGTCTCAATCACGTGACCAGCCCCCAGATCAAGACTCTTCTATTTTGATTTCCTGGGGCAGGAGGACCTTCTACTGCACGGTTACTTCTTCCATTTCTGCTCACCAGGCCCACTATGCAGCTTCACAACAGGTTCTTGTGGTCCGCCATGAAGTTCAGATCCTAGCTGCTTTGCCTTGACCCGAGCAACCAGACAAGCCATCGCTACTCTCTGCACGTGGCCTGAGCCAGTAAGGCATTGCATGAGGGGCATCTTATGACGCCAGCGTAGGTAGCTACCATAGGGTCAGAGGGACAGCGACCCGTACCAGAGGTTGGCGTGGCTCATCTTTTCCCGTTGTCACCCTTGGTCCGGGGTAGATTTGGTTCACCACCAGGGAACCCACCTCTTTCCCGTGAGGGCAGACGGGCGCTTGTCGGGGCTGATTTCCTCCGGGGACCCTGCCTCGCCTTCCCACCTCGGCCTCCTCAGGCCTGAAGGTCCCCCGCTTAGTGTGTCACCCACTGAGGGCTAAGACTCCTGTCCCTTAGGGGTGTATGAATCATTTTCTCGGGGCTTGGTATCATCTATATGTGATGAATGGTGAAGATTGACAGATAAGATATGAAAATTAGGTACTTTCTGTAATAATGATCTTTCTGTGTATCTTCACCATTCATCACACCACCCACTCATCCCCCCTGGGGCCCTGTCTCTGGTCCCCTCCCTATGTGCTCCTCCTTTAGAGCAGGCAAAGTAGGGACACACGGGGTATTCTCCTTATGAGTACGGCTTGAGCAGCACCCTTCTCTATCAGTGTCTCCACCCCATTGTGGGAGTTGGTGGTTGCCCTCCTGTTCTCTCTTTCTGATTTCCACTCTACACTGTTTTAAAAGAAGGCTATTAAGTCCCTGTACTCTGTCCTTTCCAGAATTCCCGACTTGCTTCTTGGGTATTTGCCAGTTATTCTGTGCCTTGAATTCTGGCAGAGAGCTTGCTACTCTTTTGCGGTTCCTACATAATCTGGTGATTGACAAGGGTCTCGGATACCTTGTTACCTCTCACCTCTCCAAATTTCTCCTCCTTCCCTCCCTTTTTCCGCTTCCAGAGATTGGGGCCTCACCTAATCCTTAGTCTCCTCTTCTTCTCTGTCCTCTCTAGTCGTTATTTCTCCTTTTAGTTCAGTTTTCCTCACTTTTTCTGTCCCTTGGACCTCTTGTCCCATCTCTCCATCCCTTCCTCTTACCTCCGTGACTCAGAACTGGTAGGCAGGCGGAGTTGACACAGCCAACGGCCAATCCTCGAGCGCCATGCACGTCAGGCCTCGAGGGCTGCGCCGATACAGTCGGCCCGTCTACCCCTTTAAAAAAAAAGCCTCACTGGTCCTGATCTCGCCAGTACCCATATATGATGAATGGTGAAGATACACAGAAAGATCATAATTACGGTAGGTACGTAATTTTCTGGCTTTTCCTCCATCCTCGATGATGCGGGGATCTTCCTCCGCTGGAACCGATCTGACATCAGCCTCTCGGACGCCAGCACCGGCTGCCGTACTTCCACCGGTATTCTCCAACGCCGCCCCAGTGCTGAATCCTCCAACGCCGCCCTGACGCCTGTTCTACTTAACGCTGGGAGACATCCCGCCTGATGTCCCCACTCCAACAGGGCCCTTCAGTTCGGGCCTCCAATGTGGATCCGCCAGAGGTTGCCGCCGGGCCATCTGCTCCGCAGAAGTTGCCCTGCCCCCCGGTACCCGCTGGGTTTTATCCAACGCCGTCAGCATCTGGGACTGCGCAGGTATCCGCACCGAGTACCCGATGCCGCAGCAGCCCGACGCCGTTTCTGCAGCCGGCTTCGGTTACCGCCATGTGGGTATAACCCGCACTCCCCTTCCCTTCCTCCCCACCTCCACCACTCCCACAACCGGGATCTAGGACTTGGCTCCTGGTGGGCCGAGGCCAAGGCTCAGCTCACCAAGGAGGCCGAGGCTGCCTTTTCATGACGGTGGTGCCGCCTCCAGGTTCCATACGTCCGAGGCGGCACACCTCACCACCTCCGGACTCCAGGCTCTCCCTGCCTGTCCAGAGAGGGGCAGGACACGCTGCTCATGGGTATTTCCTAAGGAACCTGCTCCTCCCTGAGTGGGTAAGGGAGTCTTATTCTCTTCTTCTCTTCCTCTTGACTCCGGCCTCAAGGATGCACCGAGAGAGACGATTTGCTCCTGTTTCCATCGAAGTTCTCGCTCGAGGACCCTCCAAGTCTCTCGAGTATCCTCATTGAGTTGCTTAGAAAAACGAGGTTCATCAGTGGCACTTCTCTGAACCAGATCTTCAGCTGACTGAAACTTGTTGATCATCTGGATCTGCTGCGTGACAGCTCCTTGCTTAGTGCCAATTTGGATAGAGCCTGCTTTCACCATGTCACCTGACATGATATGGAAACAGCCATCAGCTGCTAGCCCCACTTCCAAGGAAGCCGTAATAGGCATATCAGGCCCTGAGGTGTTGACTACCTGGCCTCTCACCTCGGCTTGACTCGGTCGTGACTACGCCTTAGCCATGGCCGGTCGGCACACCCAGCATCTTAGCTTATCTCTCCTGATAAGGAATTCACTCTTCTGGACCAGTATGGAAGGCAAGAAAGATTTACGCTCTCCACACTGGGAATTCAGGCCCTGAACTACGCCGGCCACATGGGGGATTACCAGAAGGCTGTCTTCACCAGGGTGTAATCCAAGTTGGACTCCTTGCCTGACTCCCAAGTCAAACAGGAGTTAGCCGACCTTGTCCATTCTGCTCGTTCGCCAGTCGCCATTCTATGGGCGACATACCATGCAGGGACACTACTGGGCAGAGCCCGTCACGTGGGTCTACGGGCGCCATGCCTGGCTCATGCGGTCAGGTTGGTCCCGGAAGTGCAATCCGCTATTCAGGAGGCGCCTGGGGTTGCGGCCGGAGGTGATGTCAAGGACATCATCACCATTTGCAGGAGAAGGACGGCTCTGAAATCAGCGGATTCCGGCGTATCCCCATCAACAGCAGTGCCGCCCCTTTCGCAGACTCCGGTCCCGCCAGCTAAAACCACAGGGAAGGCACACCAAACCGCTAGCCCCTGTAGCTGCTGCCCCTCCACCCAAAAGCAGCGGCGCCAGCTGCCAAGCGCTGCCCCCACACCATCTGGATTCTCCATTCCTTCCCACCGCCCTGACCTCCCAGAGGAACTGGTTGGAGGGTTTTCCCTCCACCGGGATGGGAGAGGATAACCATGACTTGGGTGCTCCAGCTTATAGCGGAAGGGCACTCCATAGAGTTTCTTCAGAAACCACCCCTGCCACCCTCTGAAGTCGCCTTATTCAAGGAACACCTCCCTTTGTCGGGAAGAAATCGCCTTCTCATGAAGCAGGCTGTAGAACTCCTGTCCCCTTCATCTTCAATCAAGCTCTGGGCCAAAAGGCGCTATCAAAATCAGCGCTTGGTGCTCCTCGCGAAGTTTGAGAAGGACTCTCTGGATCAACGGAAGGGAGAAAAGGCATAGAGGAATCTGCCTGCCCAGGAGAGGGACAACGCTCTTGCCAGAAACACACCAGGCCCTGCATCTAGCAAGCAAAATCTGGCAGTTTTGGCTTGGATGGGGACGAAACAAATCCAATTCTGGAGTGCCCCATCTCAGAAACAGATCCTCTGCCACCTCCTGTAGAAGTTCCCACCGTGGACTCTGGCCTGGGAACGACTTCAGACTGTCTGCAACGGTATTGTCCACCCGGGACGTGAACTACATGAGGGTTCTGCGCCGTGTCAGACACTCCATTCAGACACTCCCATGACCTCCTGCAGAGGGGGTGGAGTGTCGTGCTCTTGTTTGTTGAGGTAATACATCACCGCCTGTATTGTCTGTTTGTAACAGGAGAGTACTCGGTGGAATGTCCGACTGGAAGGCTTTCTGTAGGGCATAAAGGACCACCCTCATCTCTATTATGTTGATACGGAGATAAGCTTCCTGAGTAGTCCATGCTCTCTGAGACTTCACCCCGTTCAAGTGTGCTCCCACCCCAGCCCTGAGGCGCTGTGGAGTGCTATCACCAGGGTCGGCGCTGAGTCGGAACTCCCAAAGAGGGTTCCTGGATCTAGCCACTGCCAGTCCCGAACCACGGCCTTCGTGATTCTGACTGGCTGCTGCAGATGGTCTTGCCTTGGTCCCATTGCACTCTGAGCATCCACTGGTTACCCTGCATGGAGCCTTGCCATCGGACTGTTAGAAATGGTCGCAGCCATGTGTCTGAGCAGGCAAAGGACCAATCTGGCTGGGACAGTCTTCTCCGATAGGTCCCTTATGAGGGACCGGATGCTTCCGCCTGTCTTCGAAGGAAAGCTTCCTTGGTGGTGTCCAGAACTGCTCCTATGAATTGCAGTTTCTGGGACGGTGTACCAGAAGAGACTTCTCGTAGTTGATTAGGATGCCCAGAGACTGAAAAAGAAATCTGGGTGTGCTGGATAGCTGTCAACAGCGCCTCCTTGGAGGAGGCCATGAGAAGTCAATCGGTTGAGGCTACGGGACACATAGTGGCCCTGTCTCCTCAGAGACGCTGCACACGACTGCCATGTACTTGGTAAAGACCCTGGGGCCGGCGACAGCCCTGAAGGAGCGCCGGAACTGATAGTGGTGGTCGAGAAACTCAAGTGCAGGAACCCTGTGCACTTGAGCGATGGGATGTGCAGGTAAGCATCCTGTTGTCCAGGGACGCCAAGAATGCGCCTTCTTCAGCATGGGGATTAGGCCCGGAGGTCACCGTGTGGGAAGCTGCTTGTAGGCGACCAACATATTGAGGTCGCTTAGGTCCAAGATTGATGAGGTCCCCTGTTTTCTTTGGAACCAGGAAGAAGTGGGAATAATATCCTGCTCCTCTCTGGTTCTCTGGGACGGTCTAAAGCTTTTTCTGCAGCAGCGTGAGCACTTCTTGTCTGATGAGCAGGGTGTGCTGTGACCCAGGTAACGGAAGAGCAGAGGAGGCCTTGTGGGTGGCTTGTCTAAGAATTCTATATAGTGGCCTTTTGACCAACTGTAGCACCCACCTGTTGGGTGGTGATCGACTGCCACCCTGGCAGGGTGGGCTGCGTCGCTGATCCCCGACCTTTATTTCCCATTGATCCTGAGGGGCGGGGCTGGGAAGGAGTCATTCTGTGGCAGCGAGGGTCCTGTGCAGGTTGGGCCGACTTGGTAGGACGCTGGCCTCTACCTGAGGATGACTTGCCCTGGGCTTTTCCGGTGAAGGAGCCCTCTGTTGCAGGCCGGAACGAGGCTGTTGTCTCAGTCGCGGCAAACCGACTCTGGTTCTTACGAAAGGAACTGGAGTCTAGATCTGTACATGGCCTGGACAGATCTAACGCCTTCCCAGTTTCCTGCAGTTTGATGATGACCTTCTCAGATGCCTCACCAAACAAAACTTACGCGTGAGGGGCGCCCAGAATGTTCTTCGGGCGTCCGGGTAAACGGAGACACGGAGCCATGAGGTGTCTTCAGAGGCATACGCATGAGGCTTCCGCTCTGGGCCGAGGAGTCCGCTGAATCATATGCAGCTCGAGCACCTGGGTCCCCACGCCTGAACCCGTGTGGAGGAGCTGGAAGTTATCCTTTGCCTACCGTCCTGGCAATTTTTCTACCAGATCTTGTCCCTGTTCCCTAGAGCGTTCTGAGAGTTGAACCACGTGGGTAGGTAGTTCAGGAACCTGATGGCATGAGTGCAGCTGTTGTAGTGCACCTACAGGCGTGTCCAGTTGCTTGGACTCGGTCCGTGGCTGTGTGCTCAAATGTTGCGGTCTCTGGGATCGGTCATGAGAGACTGTGATGACCAGGGAGTTGGCCAGAGGATGATTAGCCAAGTACTGGTCCTCCCTTGGGCCTTGTACAGGCGGTCAGCCTTCTTTAGCATCGCCGGGAGCGAATGTGGACATTTTCATGCTGTCTTGGTGACGCCCACAAAGGTGTCCAACAAAGGGTGGTACCACCACAGGTTTAGGATCTTTCTGCTGAAGATAACTGAGCTAGGCGTGGCCTTCCGGGTCGAGTTCTTCTGCGTCCCACCCCATGTTCTCCTGGATATGTCTCATGATCTCAGAGAATGAGGGTGACTCCGGAGGAGACCTGGGAAGCTCACGTGGGTCCGGAGAGAGGGGCGCTGATGGGAGAAGGAGATCTGGAGCATCTGAGATGTCGATCTGGAGTCCTCCTTAGACGGTGAGTGGCGCCTTCTGGATCTCTAGGGGTTGGGTGACCCAGAAGAGGATCTGGCCGGAGGCCTTCTCTTGTCTGGAGGTCCGGCTGGCTCCTGGGGAAGGTGCACGCCTGCTGCCCCACTGGGTGAAGGGAGGGGCGCTGGGGCCGGTGGTGCTGCAGGTTTGGGAGGAGGGTGCGTGGTGACCACATCCTTTTGATGGTGTGCCACCAGAAAGTGAATAACTCTTTCACTTCCAAAATGTTAAGGCCTGACGACGACCAGGAGCCGTCGGCCATCGCTCAGGTCCCGCGCGGCTCCCCTGGGGTCTCCGGTTCTGGGAGGGCTCTCGTGGAAGCTCGATACAGGTCCGGGGTCGCCCGCCTGGTCCTCAGGCTGAGTGGATTCCTCCTCTGTCAATGCCTCCTGGCCGGCGTCGGTAGGCGGCGGTGGGGTTCTTCTAGCTGCTGTGTCAGAAGTCGGGTCCTCCGCCGTGCCCTGGGAGGTGAGTGCCTGACTGGCAGCGGTGTCGGACCGTCATTGGTTCCCGGGTCTGTAGATTTGTCAACGTCGGTCCGACATCCTCTTCAGGGAGGTCAGGTCCTTAATCTTACGTTGAGGGGGGCAGGGAAACTGACCGGACGTCTGGGGCCGAGTGCCGCTTGTGGTGATCCTGACCTAGACGAGGCCTTGGAGAAGAAGAAGGCCTGGAGGTCTTAGAAGGCCTAGGGTAGAAGAAGCGCTGGCAGACCTGACCACGACGGGGAGGCTGAGAGCAGGCCCAAGGCGGAGAGCGGTCGGACCTGGAGCTAGAGCTGTGAGGTCCAAGCCCTAGAGGGATCTGTGTCTCACCTTCTCCTGTGCTTTTATGGTGCCTGCGGGATTTTTCCGAGATTCCCCTTGGAGGAAGGTTCCATGGCTTGAGCTTCTCTTCTAAAAGGTAGCCTGGAGAGCCTTCTGTCGGCAGATCCGGGTCCGCTGTTGAAGCCCCTGACAAAGAACAAGCCTGGGTGTCGTGGTCTGGGCCCAGGCACGGATGCAGGCCGAATGTGGGTCTTTGAATGAATCTGTTTCCTGCAGGGCGCACTTGGATGAATGGTACTCCACGGAAGTTGGGGAGGACATCAGACAGAGGAATAAATCTGGAGAAAGAAATTCTTGAAGAAGAAATGGTTTGAACAAATTTCCTGATCGTCAGCGCTAGATACTGACCGAAGGGTCAAGACATGCAAGCTGACGGTTGAGAAAGAACTGGGGATTCTGGCGGACCGCCTCATACTACGCTTGACGCCGGAGGGCGGACTGACGCCGGAGGCGGTCCTACTGAAGATTGCTAGCTAGAAGATTTCCGTGGGATCCTGACGCCTGGTCACTTCCAGTCTAATGGTGTAACCTGCTGCAAGAGCTGTACCTCAAGAAGATCTGGAAGTTCCCGGATAGCTGGTGCAGAAGAGAGAACCAAATCTGTCTGGGCCAGAAGGGCACGATCAAAATGAGCGCGCTGCTCCCTGCGAGTTTTAACAGAACTCTCTGGATCAACGGGAAAGGAGGGACGGCACAGAGGAATCTGCTGGCCCAGGTGAGGGACAACGCCTCACCAGAAAACACCAGGTCCTGGATCTAGTGAGCAAAATTGGCCAGTTTTATGCTGGATGGGGACGCCGAAAGGTCTAACTCTGGAGTGCCCCATCTGTGAAACAGATCCTCTGCCACCTCCTGTAGAAGTTTCCATTCGTGGACTCTGGCCTGAGTGCGGCTTAGACTGTCATGGCATGGAGTTGTCCATTCCCAGGACGTGTACTGCAATTAGGTTTCGCAGTGTTGCACTACCCACTCCCACACTCTCATGGCCTCCCTGCAAAGTGGGAAGGAGTGAGTGCCTCCTTGTTCGTTAGGTAATACATCACCGGTATTGTCTGTTTGTAACAGGGGTGTACCCAGTGGAATTTCCGACTGGAAGGCTTGCAGAGCGTAAGGACTGCCCTCATTTCCAAAATGTTGATGTGGAGATGAGACTCCTGGGCTATCCACAGGCCCCTGAGACCGGAACACCGCTCAGTTGTGCTCCCCACCTGAGCACTGAGGCGCCTGTGGAAAGTGTCATAGTCGGAGGCAGCGTTGTGAAGGGAATCCCCACGGACAGGTTCTCTGATTTAGCCACCATTGCCAATCCCAGGATCACGGCATTCGTGACTCGGATTGGCTGCTGCAGATGGTCTTGCCTTTGGTCCCACTGACCCTTAGCATCCACTGGGTTATCCGACGTAGACGTGCACAGCGGGACTGTCGCAATATGGCCAGCCGTGTGTCCGAGCAGGCGAGGACCGACTTGCTGGGGCGGTCTTCTTCACCAACAAGTCCCTGATGAGGGATCTGATGTGTTCGCTCTGTCCGAGGGAAGAAAAGCTTCCTCTGACGGTGTCCAGAACTGCTCCTATAAACTACAGTTTCTAAGATGGCACCAGAAGTGACTTCTCTGAGTTGATGAGAATACCGAGTGATTGAAAAGGCACTGGGTGCAGTGAATGGCAGTCATCAGTGCCTCCGTGAGGGCACCAGAGAAGCCAGTCATCCAGGTATGGGAACACATAGTGGCCTTGTCTCCTCAGAGACGCTGCTACGACCGCCATGCTCTTCGTGAATACTTGAGGTGCCGATGACAGCCGAAGGGAAGAGGCTGAACTGATAATGGCGGCTCTGAAACTCGAGCTTGCAGGAACCTCCGGTGCACTTGAGCAATCGGAATATGCAGGTAGGTGTCCTGCACATCCAAAGACGCCAGAAGGGCATCTTGCTTCAGCATGGGAATCAAGCCCGAAGGGTCACCATGCGGAAGCGTTTGTAAATGACTGACAGGTTGAGGTCGCTGAGGTCCAGTATTGGAAGGAAGTCCCCTGTTTTCTGGAACCAGGAAGAAGTGAGAATAGTACCTAGTCCTCTCCGGTTCTCTGGAGCGTGCTCTAAGACTTCCTTTCCAGAAGCGCGAGCACCTCCTGCTGTATGAGCAGGGCATGCTGACCGAATATCGGGAAAGCAGGGAGGTCTTGAGGGTGGACTGCCTACAAATTCTATATAATGGCCTTTTGACCAGTTGCAGAACCAATCTGTTGATGGTGATTGACTGCCACCCTGGCAAGTGGTGTCTTGATGCAACCCGCACTTTCTTTCCCCGCTGATTCTGAGGAGGGTCAGGGCCGGAAGGAGTCATGCTGTGGCAGCGATCCATCAGGCTGTGCCGACTTTGCAAATCACTGGCCTCTGCCTGGGGATGACTTGGCCTGGGCCTTGGGTGAAAGTGCCCCTCTGCTGCTGGCCAGAATATGACCGTTGCCTTTGTAGCCAGCCACAGAAGCGGCTCTGGTTCCTATGAACGGAACTGGGCTGAGACCTGTACATGGCCTGCACAGATCTTGACTGCCTTCCCTGCGTTCCCTGAAGTTTGGTGATTACTCTCTCGGAGGCTTCACCAAATAGGACCTTGCTGCTATAAGGGACGTCTAAGATGTTCTTCTGGGCGTCCGTAAATCTGGAGACACGGAGCCAAGAGTGTCTCCGGAGACATGCCTGAGGCTGCAGCTCTGGCTGAAGAGTCCACAGAATCATATGCGGCTCTGAGCACCTGGGTCCCACATCCGAACCTGCAGGAGGAGGTTCAAGAGCCTCCTTTGGTCGCCATCGGGCATCTTCTCGACCAGGTCTTGTCCCTGTTCCCACAGTGCATTCTGGAATTGAACCATGTGGGTGAGGTAATTAGTGACCTGATGGCGCAGGTCGCAGCCAGTCGCGTCGCGTACCAGGACATCCAATTGCTTGGATTCGGGTCCGGTGGCTGTGTGCTCAAATGCTGAGGTCTCTGAGACCGGTTATGCGAGCAGTGATGACTAGGGAGTCAGCCTAGAGGATGGTTCGCCAAATACTGGTCCTCCTAGGGGCCTTGTATAGGCGGTCAGCCTCTTCTTCAGCACTGCTGGAGTGGAATGTGGACGTTCAAGGCGGCCTTGGTGACGACCGAAGTGTATCCACTAAGGGCGCACTACCACAGGCTTCGGGTCTTTCTGCTGAAGGTAGCGGGCAGGCGTTGTCTCTCGGGTCAAGCTCTTCAGCATCCCATCCCATATTCTCCTGGATGTGCCTCATGATCTCCGTGAAAGAGTGATCATCCGGAGACCTAGGTAGGTCGTGTTGGTCCGGAGAGGAATGCTGATGGAGAAGGAGATCTGGCGCCCTGAGGTGTCAGATCTAGAATCCTCCCCAGACGGGTGTACCGGCGTTGTCTGGGTCTCTTGGGACTGGGTGACCCTGAGGTGGATCTGAAGGGAGGTCTTCTCCTTTCTGAGGATCTGCCCGAGGAGGTAGTGTTTGCTCATTGGGGTTGGCGACTGCCCTACGGGCCCCTTGGGCGGAGGAGGGGCGTGGTGAAGGAGTAGGAGGAGGTGGAGATGGAGTAGGAGAAGGACGTGTGGCGACCACATCTTTCCTGATGGTGTCCCACCAGAAGGTAAAGAGCTCTTTACCTCTGTCAAATTCATGCCGATGGCGGGCCCGGCGTGGCCTGTTGCTGGGGTCAGGTCCCGGGTTCTCCCACTCCAGGAAGGTTCCCTTAGGAGCCTGGCGTCTCGGTGTCGCCCACCTGGTCCATGGGCTGTGTGGTATCCTCCTCCGATGAGTCCTTCTGACGCATCCGCCGCGTCGGTGGTGGTCCTGTTCTCTCGGGTAGCCGACGCCGGTCCCTGGCCCGGCGCCTCGAGGCGAATGCCTGTCCGGGCGATGGGTGTTTTGGTGTCGCCGGCCCTGGGAGAGCCGTTGATGCTTGGCCGACGTCGAGTGTGCTGAGGCTGGGTCCGACGTCCTGCTTGAGGGACGTCAGGTCCTTGGTCTTCGCAGGAACGGATCTCGACCTCGCGGAGGGCTGGGAACCGACCTGAGTCGGGGTCCTCCATAGGGAAGATTTATGGCGCCCCGGACTTCGAGCGGGCCTTAGATGGAGGGAAGAGGCCGACGGCCTGGAAGTCTTCTAGGGCTGCAAGAAGGCGAACCGCTGGAGCATCTGACCTGAACCTAAGGAGGCTGCGATTGAGCCCTGGAAGAGAAGCGGTCTGATCACAGCTGGAGCTTCGGGAGTCCGAGGCCTCATGGGGACCTGGGCCTTTCCTTTTCCCAGTGTTTGTCCCGGTGCTTGTGGGTTTTACCCGACTACCCCTGGAGGAAGGTTCTTTATCCATGGTTTTCAGTTTCTCCTCTAAGAGAAATGCTTGAAGGGCTTCTGGCGATGGATCCTGGTGTCTGTTGAAGCCGTGGCAGAAGGAGCAGGCCTTAGTGTCGTGTTCCAGGCTTAGGCAGTGCACGAGGCCGAATGTGGATCCTTGAAGGGATCTGTTTGCGGCGCCCGTTGGTGACCCTCCAGAGGAATTAGTTGGAGGACATCAGTTGAATCCAAAGTCGTGAAGAAAGACTAAATCATCATGAGTGCTAAAGGTCGTTGCATGCTAGAAAAAGGACCGAGGGGCGATACTGGTCGATGTCGACGGCGGAAAAGAACTGAGGATTATGGGGGACCGCCTCCTTGTACTACGCCTGACGCTCGGGCGGGACCGGCGTCGGGGCGGTTCCGCTGAAGACTGCTAGCTAGAAAATTTCCGTGGGGTCCTGACGCCTGCGGCTTCAGTCCTAATGGTCTAACCTGCTGCAAGAACTGTATCTCAAGTAAGATCTGCTTGAATTCTGAGGCAGACCCCTCCTACCACTTCCGACACCCAGCAGTCCATAGTGATAGCGGACCAGGCGGAAAGACAGTGGTGGAGCCATCCCCCACGGGGAACCCGGCAGGAGTGACAAGGTTGGGGCGACACCCTCAACCGTCATGGGCAGGCTTGGAGGAAGGGCCGGCTGAGGAGCCACTTGGGCCTTTCCTCCAGGCTTCCTCCTGGAGGAAGCAGCAGGCTTGGCTTTGGGGCGTAGCGTGAGCCTGCTGTGGCCCCGATGCTGGTGTTGCTGGGCGGACGTGCGCAGGGGCTGAAGGATGAAAGGGCTTATGCTGCTGCTGGCGGCCTTTGTCCTTTGGGCAGACATGACTGAGTCCAAGGCAGCACTGACTTCTCGATCCGCTGGAAAGAACTTCCACCCTGGGCTCGAACAAGTCGGTACCCAGGAAGGGAACGCCTGCCAGCTTGTGCTGGGAATCAGCCACGAAGGTGGAGATCTGCATCCAAGCTCTGTGGCACGCGTCCAGCGAAGGTTGGAGCTGCTGTTTAGCTACCGCCTTCCTGATACGCACTTACCTGCTTGACCGTCGTCTGGCCGGTCAGCTGGGGAATGAGAATCACCTCATCCAGGGAGCTCAAAGGGCGTGTGAAAGTGTGCCATCAGAGCGGCCGAGCTAGCCTAACGAAGGCCTAGGGAGGAAGCAACGATACCTTCCGGCCTGAGTAATCCAACTTTTGGATTCCTTACTCGGTCACTAACCCTTCCGCAGAGGGTGCTCACAGAAACGGAGAGTGAACCAGTAGGGCCGCATACATTCGAGCCATCCTGGCCGAAGTGTGAGGACAGATGCTAGCCGCTGCCACAATTCCAGGGCGGGCCAACAATGGCTCGACCACCGGAAAAGCCTCTGTGAGAATTCCCTCGTCCAGTATCTCCGTGAGGGATACCGCCCGTTCTGAACTGGTTCAAGCTGCATCCCAGTAGACTCTGAGATGTGCTGAAGCATTCCCAAAAGCGAGGATGGGCTCAGTCACTGGACTGAACCCCTGTAGATTCCAGGTCAACCAGCCTGGAGAACAGGGAGGAGTCATGTCAGACTCGAGAGTCTCGAACAGCTGCCGAGTGCCTGAGCCACCCTCCACCTGCTGAGGTCGATCAGGAGTGAGGGTGACTGACAACCTAGGCACCGGTGGCAGCCCTCGACTACTACAGGCGTTGTTTGGTCGCTCAGTGACAGCCACTTAATGGCTAGAAGGCGATGGAGTCAGCTTGTTACCAGACAGTAAGAGCTGCTGCCATCACGTCCTCATGGCGCTGGCGCATCTTAGCCAGAGCCTATCCTCTGAAGAAGGCGAAGAGGATGAGTGGTAGGCGCCGCTTTCCCATGGTGCCAAGACCGAGACCGCCGACGTCAGCCGGGACCTGGAAGAGGACCGAGACCTTGCAGGATTCTCGAGGGTGGGTCAGAGAGAGGGCAGAGACCGCCCTTCCTTCAGTACAGGGACCTTAACCGGAGACTCCGGCACAGGCAAGTCCTCGGTAATCACCGGGGAACCGGTGGAGTAGGGTTGTTGGCATCACCAGTCGAGCAAACTGTCCGACAGGTCGAGAAAATCTTGACCACGTCGACGGTTTCTCGGCCTGCTGACCTGACAGGGACACTGTGAAGCCAGCGCCTTAGCCACAACCTTGACCGAAGTAGAAAGTCGACGGTCCGTGAAGGGGATCTCTCCATCAGATCTTCACGAGCAATACTCACTAGAAGTTCTGTGTGGAAACTGTAAAACTCAAAACTAGCCAACTGGCAACAATATCTATATAAAAGGGTTTTTGTTTCAAAGAAAAGACTCAAGTTAGGAACCCAAAAACAAAACACATCCCAAAACACAACACTCACCCAAAATAAAGGAGGGTGAAAAAGGACACCCTAGGGTGCCAACACTGCTCCTGCCCACGCACATCCCAAAAACGGGTTCTGAGAGGGAGGCGGGGTGGAGTCAGAATACAGCAAGACTCCATTAGAAGAAACAACATTACTAAGGTGAGTAATTTTTCTTCAAACAACATGAAGTCTTGCTGTATTCTGACATATCAGAACTACAAGCAGTACCTCCATAGAGGAGGGACAGAACCTACTTTGGAAACAAGCTCTGAAGTACTGCCGTCCAGCAGAGCATCACTCTAGCCTGGATATCCAGAGAGTAATGCTTGGTGAAAGTATGGACTGTTTTCCAGGTGGCTGCTTGACAAATTTCTAGAGAGGAATATCCTGGTAGCAGCCAGGAAGCAGCTGTACCTCTAGTGGAATGAGCCCTCAGGCCTGAGGTGCAGTTTTACCTAGTTTTCATAGCAGAACTGTATACAAGAAAGAATCCACCTGGCAATAGATCTCTTAGTGGCAGGTTTGCCTTTCAACTTCTCCATAAGTAAGGAACAACTGGAGGGATTCAAACCTGTGACCCTTAGTGCGCTCTAGTAGTAGCTGAGGGCCCTTTTAACATCTAAGCTGTGCAGCCTCTCTCTCCAGAGGAGGAATGGTCAGTGAAGAAAACAGGGAGAGATATAGACTGGTTGAGGTGGAAACCACTTTAGGCAAAAACTTCCTGTTAGTTCTTAGGACCACTTTATCTCTATGGAAAGAGATGAAATCAGGTTTCACTGACAGGGCTTGCAATTCACTGATATGCTGAAGTAATAATACCAAAAACACAGTTTTCCAAGTCAAGTACTTAAGCTCTGCAGAGGACAAAGGCTCAGGGGGTTGCATAAGCTGAGCAATGCAAACATTAAGGTCCCAAGCAGGAGCAGGAGCCCTAAAGGGGGATTGATGTCAGCAATCTCTTGAAGAACTTACAAAACACAGGATGGGCTGACAGAGGGATGGCTTGCCTACTGACAGGAAAGCAGAAACAGCTGCCAAGTGCACTTTAAGTGTAGCTGGCCTAAGGCATAGGCCATTGAGATGGACCATATAGTCCAGAACCGTGAACAACCCAGCAGAATCTGGAAAATATTCTTCTTAGAACACCAAATAGTGAATCTTTTCCATTTGGAGTTGTAAGTCTTTCTAGTGGAAGGCTTTCAGAAGCCTTAAGGATATCCAGAACCCTTGGGAAAGATGCAGGTCAGCAAACTCCTAACTCTTCAAGAGCCATGCCTTGAGATTGAGAGACTGAAGGTTGGTACCAATCCTCCCGAGAGGATGTCAACAGGTTGTAATTCCTGGGAAGAGACAGGGGAAGGTGGACTGCTAGGGACAGCAACAGGGGATACCAGGGCTGTCTGGCCCAGTCTGGAGCAATCAGAATCACTTTGCATGGTTGTGACCTGATCTTGACTAACACTTTCAACAGGAGAGGGAAGGGGGGAGAGCATACAAAATGTCCTTCCCAATTCAGGATCAGAGCATCCAGGGGACTGAGCCCAAGACTGGGGGTCTACAACAAAAGAGAGGAAGTTGGTGATTGTCTGGGGCTGCAAAAGATCCATCTGTGGAGTGCCCCATCTCGAAAATCACTTTCAAAACTAGGGATCTAGGGTCCATTCGTGATGGCCCTGGGATATTCTGCTCAGAGCATCTGCTAGGACATTGTCCTTCCCTTGAGGTGAACTCCTATCAGAGAGGTTTGCATGGAATAGGACAGGGACTACAACTTCATTGCTTCTGTGCACAAGGCCGTAGACCAAGTGCCCCCTGCTAGTTGATGTACTACATGGTGGTGGTGGTGTTGTCTGTCCTGACCTGCACCACCTTGTTCTGCACAGATTTGGAAAAGGCTTGCAGTGCCAAAAGACTGCTCTGAGTTCCAAGAGATTGATGTGAAGCAGATTCCTGAGGTGACCACAGTCCTTGGGTGGTAAGATCCCCAGATGGGCTCCCCAGCCCAGCAGGAAGCATCTGTGGTGAGTATCACTGAATGAGACTGAGTGACAAAAGGAACCCCTTGTCTCAAATTGTTCTGATCCTGCCACCACTGCAAGGCCTAGATCAGGGTTTGAGTCACTGGGACTAGTTTGGTAAGGAATCCTTTCTTTGGGACCAGAAGGCTCTTAAGTGGAACTGAATGTCCCTCATCTGGAATCTTGCTCCTTGGACCACTGCTGTGGAAGCTGCCATGTGACTTTGGAAGGTTGAGAAGGAATCCTAAGGAAGTGAGCACTTGCTGAGTTATTTGCAAGCGTGACTTGACTTGATTTGGTCTGAGACTGACCTACTATGAGCCAGTCGTCCAAGTATGGAAAGATGGAGATCTTTTTCTCCTTGGAAACCAACCACTACTGCCAGGCACTTTGTGAAAACCCTTGGGGCTGATGTTAGGCCAAAGGCATTGCTCTGAATTGATAGTGGCCTGGCGGCAACTCGAACCTGAGGTACTTTCTGTGGGAGCACCTGATGGGAATGTGAAAATAGGCATCTTTGAGGTCCAGGGAGGCTAGCCAGTCCCTTGGCCTTGAGAGAGGAAGGATTATTCCCAGAGTCACCATTTTGAACTTTGGTTTTTAAAGGTGTTTGTTCAGATATTTTAGGTCCAGAAAGGGCCACCATTCTCCTGTCTTTTGGGGGTTAGGAAGTACCTGAGTATAATCCTTTGCCCTTGTGTAGGATGGGAACCCTCTCTAGCTCTGAGAGCTAGGAGGAAGAAACCACTGCCTCTAAGGCAAGGGTCTCTGATAGATTTACAGGTAGAAAGGATCTGGTTCTCATCTTGGGAAATTTTTGAGCTGAGAACCAGTCCCTGATACTACTTCCAGGACCCACTTGTCTGATGTCAGAGACTTCCAGTCCTGGACAAAGTAAGCCAGCCTGCCCCCTACTGGTATTGGAGAATCGGCCCAAGCAGACTCATCAGGGTGTCTGCTTGGCAGGGGCTTTAGGCTGAGGGGTGGATGCAGGCCTGCTCATCCCCCTTCTGCCTCTCCTCTAAAGAACCCCTCTGAGAGTAAGAAGGAGGCCTGAGCTTGGTAAAGGCCTTTGGAAGGCCTGCCCTGCCCCTGGACTGCTGCCTTTCTTTGGCCTGAGCACTCCTGTAAGTGGTCCTGTACTGTACATCTTTTCATGTAGTTCTCTGTGTGCTCCCCAAACACAAAGTTACCAATAACAGGAAATCCATGGCCTTAGCCGGTATCCTGTGATAGGCTAGTACATCTGAGCCAAGCCATCCTCCGAAGAGCCACAGATGTAGCCATGACTCTTGATGAAACATCACTGGAGTCCACAGCATGAAATTGCACTCTGGATGCCTCAATCCCATCTGCAGCCACCTGCTCCAGCTCCTTGGCAAGCTGATCAGGGGCCTGTTAGCCAGACCAGCACAGTGTCCCACCTGGCCTTCTGGTATCTAGCTGCGTAGGACATATAGTTAGCCTGCCTGAGTCCCAAAGATGCTGCCATATACTGTTTCTTTGCCATGGCATCAATCTTCCTGGAGTCCTTATCTGGGGGTGTGATGCCAAGGGATGTTTGCCTTATCACAGGCAGCAGCCTGCACTACTAACATGGCTGCATTGCCAGGAAAGGAACTCTGTGTCTGAGCCTGAAGAGTATACCTCTTGTACATTCGTCTGTCCACAGGAGGTATGGAATTAGGAGTCTTAAGAATTTTATGTGTGTTGCCCAAAGTTTGTGGAGGGAATAGACAGTCTCCTGGACTCTGGGATGTCCATCATTTCAACAAAATCAGGCTCCTCCTGATCCTCTACTGCTTCCTCCATAGGAAGCTGGAGGTCTCAGCCACTTTCTGTAAAACATAAAGGGACTCAGAAAGCCTAGGAGGAGAAACACCTGAAGGTCTGTCTGGGGAGATATCGGGTCAATAGGCACATCCAGACTTTCATAATCACCATCATCATCCTCTCCTTCCTTCTCATCCGGGTTCATAAAATTCTTCCAAGGTGTAATCCGGAACCGGAGGAACCGACGAACCGAACCCCTGCCAGATGGTGTCGGTTTGGTCGGAACCGAGTAAGCAACTGCACTATCCTTATCGCCTTGGCTATCTCATCGGCGGTCGGAGTATGAATTTCTGGGTCGAACGGACAATTTATCTTTCTTTTCTTTTTACGGAACCAACTCCTCAGAATCGGCTCTCCTTTTGCCGAAGAAGTATCACCCTGGTCAGAGGCACTCCTTCTGGTTCGGTCGGAACCAAACTGGGCTGAGCCATCCAGGTCAGGGGACTTCTCGCCTCCTTTCCCTCAGTCTACCTAATCTCTTTTCCAGGGTAGATTTGGGAAAATTCTTACAAATTGGCAGTCTGAATCGAGGTGGTCAAACCCCAGACAATAAACACAGGTGGTGGGGATCAGCCTTGGCAAAGATTTCACCACACACACTGCAGTGTTGAACCAGTGGGCCCAGTTTTTTCTTGGGTTTCTCAGACATAGCCAATCCTAACCAAAACTTACCCTTTTTCAGCAATCCACCAGGCAAGACTCCCTATCGGTTCCTGACCGTGTCATGGGTCTTGGAAAAACGTAATTAAATCTTTTTTTTTTTTTTTTAGAATCGATACAGACCGGTTACCACACGCTAAGTAAATCACAAACTTTTTACCTGAAAACTGATCGGTTTAGCCAAACGATCCACAATTCTACAAGTTCCACACAGAAACTATACAGAAAACCTATCTAGTACTCCGGTACCACAGATAGAGACTTAAACTGACAGATCGGTAGCAGCAATTCGGTAGAAACTGAGCGAAAAACAACACTTTAACCGACTTTTCTGAACCGAGCAAAGGAGAAATCTCCAGAGCGACTGTTCAGTGAGGTGGATTAAAGAATCTGACAGTTGGAGTTTAAACAACAGCAGACAGGGGCTTCAACCGAGCTCGCGGTGAACATTCCATGCTGGCCATAGAAAGTTTAACTCTTTGTTCTCGGGGCAGTTGAAAGGCAGGACCTAACTGCATATGTCAGAATACAGCAAGACTCCATTAGAAGAAACAACATTACTAAGGTGAGTAATTTTTCTTACTGTACTACGCTCTGGTACTCAGTGAAAGCGCTATATAAATAAAGATTATTATTATTAAAATGAACAGTCACGGTAAAAATAAAGTCAAAATAAGCGCAGTTGCTATTAATAAAAATATACTGCGACACTATGAATTTGTAAAACTTTCCTCAGTACACTATTAAAAAAAAAAAATGTGAGGAAAACTTTACCCAGATAAGCACTAGAGGCTGTCAACAAGGAAAGTTGAGACACCCCTCAGGAGCAATGTTGCTCAGTCTAGCGGATAAAAAATTCTGAAGCCTTCAGCAGCTCTCACTCAGCTCACTACTCTTTCTGTTTTCTAACTGCCTATGGCCCTAAGCTCATTTAAATTTCTCTTAAAGGCACACCTCCGGGGCAGTTGCCCCTAGCCAGCTAGCTGCTAAAGTTACTGATGCTAAAGGACTCCTGGGTTAAGAAGAACTTGATCACCTCTGAAGGACTACTTGAACTTGTCAGGTTTGACCAACAGGCCCAACTCGCGTTAGTTCTGGAGGAGCAGCTCTCTGAACCTTCGGACAGCTTGGACAGCCTGGCTATCAGCAAGTCATCCAGGAAGGGATACATCCTAACACCCTTGCGATGCAAGAACCCTGCCACCACTGCCAGGCACTTGGCAAGACTCTGGGCAGAGATGACAGACTGAAAGGCATGACCTGGATCCAGTCCCAATATGACCTCAGCCATGGGAAAAGCAAACCACGGGATCAGTCCATATCCAAAATGTCTGTAAGCGGTATGTAAGCCTCTTTTGGCAGGCTCAGAGGGACATTCAAAGACTTCAATATCGTGGGAGAAGATCCTATATGACACGGAACATGGTCAGTGGTCAACTCTTGACCAAGCCCCAGTTGAAGATCACGAGTTCAGAGGACACCATGGACGACCAGTCCTAGTCATCGGATGACTCCTCAAAAATGGCCCTTGACCGTTTCTTGCTGTGGGCGACAGAGAATACTCATATTGGGTGATCTCTACTGATAACCGGCCTAGTACATTGGTGGCTGTGTGGGCCTCCTTGGTTTGAGTGCACCACCTTCGGCTGCGGTGGCAGCAGCTCCACTCTCAGAGTTGGAGAAGCAGCTGCAGGGTGTACCTACAAAGCATGGACCAGCAAGGGCATCACTGATGCCTGGCAGGGATCGATGGATCCTGAGGTAAAGCCCTACTCCGCGCCGCAATGGATCACTCTTGCTAGAGGAGCACCTCACAAGTGCCAGCACATCTTTCCACCAGTGCCTCTTCTCGCCCAACGACAAGGAGATCATGAAGCATCAATGGCAACGCTTCCACGTTGAGTTCAAGAACAGGAATGCTTCAATCAAGATCTAGAGCCTGGACTTCAACTGTCAACCTCACTGTCGATGTCGAGGTGAACCCTCGGCTGGTCATGGTATACCATGTGCCTCACTACACTGAGCAAAAGAGGCTTCAGATGGTCAACGCTGGTGGAGGCCACTAATGAGGTGACCTGTCCTGGAATACCGACCAGGCCACATCCTCCTGATCAAATCATCGATAGTGTCTGATAACCAGTCGACAGGTTCAAGGAAGATCTCAATGGGCTGCTTGACCGGACTCAAGGTCGATAAGTCTGAGGGTCCCAAGCCTAACATTGACTGAGGAGGCTCAACCAAAGTTGAGCAGTCAGGGAGTCCAGGGACTGGAAGGATCTCGGATCTTGGTCTCTCCTGGTACCACAACCCACACAAAGCGGCACTTGTGTTTCTTCACATGTGAGCTGAGCTGTCCCCATAGGACTGAGCGCCAGGCACATTTCATAGAAGGCTTCTGTGAATGACCTTCTGATGCTAGACACAGCTGGAAGAAGTGCTGAGGCTGAGGAGGTGCCACAACAGCAGCTGCTCCGTCCTCTAAGGCTGCAAGCTCAGTAGCCAAACCAACAGCTGCTTTGGCCTGCCTTCAATGCTTGGACAGTTTCTTTGGATCCCTTTCGGATGGCGGCAGAGGGCAAGTCGGTGCTTTCGCTCGCGGGATTCCGGATGCATGAAGAGACACAAGCTGCACCTTTCCAAGTCATGCTGCCTGCCTAGGCAGTAGAGGCATGTGCTGTCGCGGATCAGTGATAAGACATTTTTCGGCAGCACCAAATGCACAATTTGAATACCAGTTTACATGGTGCCATGGTCCATTGAGGGGAGTAAAGGGAACCGAGAAATAAACCAAAACACACTATGAAAAACTTTGATAGCCAAATGAGCAGTAACTAAAGCAGGAGCTCCTATGGAGGGATCTGTTTTTCCTGCAAAATATCTGATGTCACATGGTACAGTCAGGGGATATACCACCTGAGCAGTGGAAGAAACTTAACTTAAAATGTCAAACAGAAAGCCTGTTCCAGTGGAACTGCCAGAGTGTGGATAGTGAACTAAATCCATGCCTCTAGAAATACTTTTACTCCCCAGAGTCGGACAGAACAGAAAGGATAATGAAAACTTTTCATGTGGGGCCCCCTCTGTTGGGTACCTGGCCACCTTCTAAACTCTTGAAAAAAGTGTTTGTATTCATCATCTATTTTCTAACTAAATGGGGCATTTTGGGCACTGCAAGCAACTGTAGGATGCAAACACAGAGCTATTGTATCAAACTGAAGTGGAATATTGATATGATTGTCTCTCCCTGGGCCCTCTCCTACTGATTTTCCAGGTGAGTCCATGTATCACAGTTGAATCCAGCTACTCCCTCATAGACCTGATATTACTTTTGTGAAACCAGACCAGCATAAACACTATGTACATTACCCTTTCTCCAGTCATGGCAAATGGAGCATTGAACCACTGTTCAAAGGTGCTGCAGCTCTTGAAGATAGTGGGAAGCAGAAAATTTAGAAGGGCCCACAGTTCTGGAAGCTTGTTTTGCAGTGGAGTTCCAGTCAAGAGGATCCGTCTAGGAACAACGTAATGGGTGTTCAGGACTTGAGTGAGCTTGCAATGGTGATTCTTCATACGATGACCTTCATCCACTATCATGTACTTCCAGCGAATCTGATGTAGGAAAGAAAATTACCATAAGTTCCTTTTCTGTTAGTTCCAACATTGTCATTGTTATATGTTTACTACTGGGTCAATCATGTGTCCCTAACAGGAGCCAACCCCCTCCACCACCACCACCAAATCTGTGCCATTACCATGGAACCCTGATCCCTACCTCTTCACAGTGCCACCTTGAAAATCAGGTTTTTTTTTGTATTTACATTTCTCCGCTCAGTTTTTCTCCTTTCCTTATGTCTCCGGACATGTGCATGCCGCAGTTCTGAGATGCCCTCCTTCTACTGACGTCATACGCCTGCCTGCTCTCGAACCTCCACCTGGGGGCAGTGGAATTATGGTGGCGACAGGATCCTCCCAGGAGAAGAGCAACCTTTTGGCTGCTCAATCCTGCTCCTCAATCCAATCAGCCCGGCATGGCCGAGATAAGGCATTCAGTGCCTCAGCCCTCAGCGCCACGGTCCATGAACCATCAGTTCTAACTGATTTAGAGCCGTCAAAATAAACAGTTTACTCACCTGTACAAGTAGTTTTAGGAGTGGTATATGATGGACATCCACACTTCTGGCAGTGTTCCTTTCCCTTTAAGATGGAAAGTTTTCAAGCTGGCTCCTCCACCCACTTGGGTGCTAACTCTTTGGCACCACCCTGTGCGTCAGATCTTACCCACTGGAAGCAAGAATCAGTGTGCTACTTGCCAGGGAAGGTCAGGTGGGTCAGTGTGGTTGTACATCATATACCACTCCTAGAAATGAAAATGATGCATCTACCATAATTCTTGATCATCTTGGACAAGTCTTCACCATTTATTCATACTTTTAGGTTCTAACCAGAGGTGCTAGGACCCTGTGGGAGCCAAAATCTTCAAGAGGGCTGGCGCAGAGGTAAGACCGCACATGTCTGCGGCACTCTTGAGACTAGCTTGTGCCATACAGGATATCTCTACGTCGACCCTCCAACCGCCTCAGTACCTTTTTACGAGGGAGGTACAGTGTAATAAAACTAGGAAACCCCTAATCTAACAAGGGCATAAGATAGCCCGATTGGCCCGTATAAGATGGGTCAATTTAAACAATGTCTTCACAGCCCAAACTAAACGAGGAGTGAAGACCAAGAACAGAATAAGTGAGCCCAGGGGATGGTGGGTGGGCATATGAATAAACAGTGAAGACTTGTCTAAGAAAATCAAGAATAAGGGTAGATGTGACAGGGCTGAATAGGACACTGTCCCAGTTGTTATGAAGAGTATGAATGCAGGGATCTGTTCTGTCTTTTCCTATCTTTTGTCTTTCTAGTTGCATGACAAATTTTCTCGTGAAACCTAGTTTGATCACCCCAACAGTCTACGTAATTCTTTGCCTCTTACTGTCTCTCAGTCTTCCTTGCTGTTCTGTCTTTTCCTCCCTTGCATATCTGCTGGTATAAAAATATATGCAAATCATTATGTGGAAATGTAACTGATATTGGGATTATTTTGTTTAGAAATGATATAGTGTCACTGTCGAAATATATATAATTATAGTTTGAGATGATTGCAAAAAGCTATTAGAACTCAAGGGTTAACCTGAAATGCAATTTTAAGCCTTCTGCAGAAGAACGTGGAAAATGGGCCTCAGTTCTGGGACATGGTGTTCTAGCCGCACATGCCTGATATTTACAAGAACATTTTAGAAAAAAAAACAGGATGCTTGTTAAGAAAGGGGTTGCAAGGACTTACAAAACATGGAAATTGAGTACCTACCATAATTCTTGATCTTCTTGGATGAAATCTCCACCACTCATTCATACTGATGGGAGTATGGAAGTGCTAGGCCCAAGCGAAACCAAGCGTTTTAGAGGCCGGCACCAGGTGGGGCAGCAAGGGCGGCACTGCAAACCAGTCTGACACTGTATACACTACCTTGCCGTCGACCCTCAACCGCCTCAGTACCTTTTTTCAAAGAGGTATAGCGTAACTAACCTAGAGAAGGACTGACCTAAATATCGGACATAAGATAGTCCAAATGACCCATGTAAGAAGGGTCAAAATACAAAGTTTTCACAGCCCAACCATTGAAGGGTGAAGACCAGAAATAGAAAAGTGAGCTCGGAGGATGGCGGGTGGAGCACGTGAATGAGTGGTGGAGACCGTCCAAGAAGATCAAAATTATGGTAGGTATATAATTTACATCTTCCTGGACATAAAGTCTCCACCACTCATTCACACTGATGGGAGAGTACCGAACTAAAATAATCCCCGAGATGGGCGGCAGGAGAAGATGATCTCACCTGGATAGAAGTCCATTAAGGATTGTCTGACAAAGGACTGATGTTGTCTGACATGGACATCCAAGGCATACTGCTTTACAAGCGTATGCGGAGCTCCAAGTGGCCGCACTGCAGGCGTATGCAATGGGCACATTGCAGATTTTGACCAGAGATGCCACGACTGCTCTGGTAGAATCAGTGCATACTCTGCCTTCTAGCTTGACCTGTGCCATGGAGTAACAGTGGTGAAGGCATGCCACTAGCCATGCTGCAATACACCTGATAGCAACAGGTTGACCCAGCTGGGCCGTGCTGAAGGCGACAAACAGTTGTTTGGATTGCAGTTTCTTTGTCCTATCTAAATGGAAATGCAAGGCTCTCTTTAAATCCAAGGAATGAAGATACGCTCTCCCTCATTCTGGAAATTTGCAAAGAAGGTAGGAAGGACCAAAGGTTGATTCAGATGGAATTCTGAGACAACCTTAGGGAGGAACATAGGGTGAGTACTAAGAACTGCCATGTCTGTGGAATACAGTATACGGAGGGTCTGTGACCAAAGTGTGTATTTCTGATACTCTGCGGGCGGAAGTATTGGCCACCAGGAAGAGGCCGTCTTCCAAGTCAGAAATTTCAATTTGCAATTGACTAGAGGCTTGAAGGGTTTACAGTGAGCATGTCTAGCATGAGGTTAATGTCCCAAGCTGCAACTGGATGTCTAATAAGGCGGTCTGGTATGCAAAATACCCTTAAGAAACTGCTTAACTACAGGTAAGTGAGCCAAAGACAGTGAAAGTATTGGCTCATAATATGCTGAAATTGCTCAAAGATGAACTGTGACTGTAGAGTATTGCAGACCTTTGTGTTTGAGAGGTCTAAAAGATACTCCAGGAGTATATTCAGTGAGCAGGAAAAGGGGTTCAGGATGATTGCACACCAGACTGAAATGCGCTTTCACTAAGCTGTATAACTCTTCTGAGTAGCTGGCCTGTCACGCAGCTACAAGAATATCTGAAACTCTATGAAAGCGTTAAACCTGTTCACCTCTATCTCCTCAGGAGCCAGGAGTGGAGGTGAAGGGACCTCAGGTTGGGATGAACTACAGGGTCCTCGGTCAGTGGGTTGGTCTAGAGTGGAAGTGGCTTGGAGGGGTTTCCGATAGTCTGCTGAGTAGAAACCAGATCTCGTGAGGCCAAAATGGGGCAATGAGAATCAGTCTGCCGCCTTGTGACTCCAGTTTGAGCAGTACTCTCTGAACTAGGGAAGAGGAAGAAATGAGTATAGAAAATGTTTTGTCCACATAGCCTGAATGCATCCTGACAAAAATGCCAGGTCCTGGATTTCTGGAGTAGAAGATAGGCAGTTTTGCATTGGGTGGGGATACAAAAGGTCCAGGTCCGGAGCTCCCCATTCTTGAAGAGTGACTGAATAGCGGTTGTGTCGAGAGACCACTCGGGAGGATCTGTCTCCGTTCTGCTGAGAAGGTCTGTCAGCTCGTTCTGTACCCCTGGCAAGTAAACCACCTGAATTAGAGCTTTATGCTCTAGGCACCATTCCACACCCTCATTGCTTTTCTGCATAAGGGGTAAGTGTGTGCTCCACCCTGCTTGTTGATGTAATACATCACTGCCTTGTTATTCGTTTGAAGGAGAATGGTCTTGTGACAGAGCATGTTCTTCAAAGCCGGACTATTTAAAGGACAGCTCTCATTTCCAGAACATTTATGTGGAGTTGGGACTCGTCCTGAGTCCATGTGCCTTGGGTGTGGAGATCCTGGCGGTGAGCTCCCCAGCCCAGCAGGGACGTATCTGTGGTGATAGAGATCTGGGATCCAGAGGGGCAAAGGATATCCTTCCAGAAGGTTGTCCTCTTGAGACCACCAGGTGAATGACCGTTTGATGGGTTGTCACTATGATGTGAAAAGACTGAGCATATGGTTGGCGACCACTGAGTGCTGAGCATCCACTGAGTAGTTCTAATGTGAAGATGAGCCAGAGGTACAGTGAACACCAAGGATGCCATGAGACCCAGCATCCACTGCATCGAGAGAGCTCGAACTGAGTTGTTCTTTCTGATGAAGCAGGTCTTCTGGAAGGAAGGCTTTCGGCAGGAGGTATCTAGAAGGATCCTATGAAGAGGAGCTTCTGGGAGGTTGCAGCTGCGACTTTTTCAGATTTGTAGAATTCCCATAGATGTGAGGAAGTTTGAGGCCGTAGCCAAGGCCTCCAGATTCTTTTGTCTGGAGGGACTACGAGAAACCAGTCATCCAAATATAGGAATACTTGAATTCAATCCTCCTTAGATGTGCCGCCGAGAACTGCACAACATTTGTAAAGACTCGAGCGCCGAGGATAGCTCAAAGAGCAGGACTCTGAATTGGTAGTGTTGATCAAATGCTACTGAACCTTAGGTACCTGTGGTGCTTTGTAATGTAAATGTAAAATTTATCTATATAATGCGCCTTCCTGAGTTCAGGGCACCATTACAATAACCATCACAATCATTTAAAATCCACAATCATTATAAAAACATACATAAACATATATCAGGTGTCATGAAATGCTTGAAGAAACAAAAAAGGCTTCAAAGTTTTTTTAAAACTTTCTACAGTCAAGCTATCTAAGTATCTGACAAGGTAGAGCATTCCACAGGTAGGTGCCACAAAAGCGAATGACCTCCCTCCATATGTTTTCAGGGTTACCCTGGGAATCTCTAATCATCCCTGTCAGAGGATCGGAGTGAGCGGGAGGACAATAAGAAAATAAGAGTTTTTCAGGTAGCGGGTCCCAACTCGTAGGGCCTTGTAGGTCAGCAACGCAACCTTGAAGATAATCTGCCATTTGCTAGGCATTCTGCATGTCCAGGAGGCTAGCCAATCGTGTTGATGAATCAGAGGTAACAGAGTACTGAGTGACAGCAGATATTTTAAGTAAAACTAGAAAACAATAAAACTGAAGACTGTAGTTGCTGTCATATAGACAAAAGTTTTGACTACCGCCAGGCAAGCGTGAATCGTCACTAAAGCGCACTTGACGGAGAAAAAAGCTAACTTGAGGCGGTTGGAGGGTCAACGCCGAGTAGTCTATACAGTGTAAGCCTGGCTCAGGTGCTGCTCCTCCCAGCCCCACCTCGCCCGGCCCTCTTGAAAAACTTGCACCCGCTGGGTCTCCCATCAGTGTGAATGAGTGGTGGAGACTTATGTCCAGGAAGCTCAAAGCTGTAATTGCTTGCAAGGACACACAGATATTGAAGGAAAACTCAAGATGGATCTTCTCTGTTTATACTGTCTTTGTAAATAGTATTCTGAACAATTTTATTTTTATTCATAATAAAACTCTTATTACAATTTTACAACTGCTCCTGATTTTTCCTATGCTTCCGAACTGTGAATCGATGACAGTAGGTATGTAATTTTCATATATTCCTGAACATAAAGTCTTCACCGTTTATTCATACTTCTGGGTTACAATACAAAGCTAAACCAATACCCCGAGCAGGCGGCAGGAGACAAAGCTCACTAAAGACAGAATTCCATTAAGAATTGTCCTGACAAAGGAAGCATGCTATCTGGCATGGACATCCAGAACGTAGTGCTTCACAAAAGTGTGCACTGAGCACCAAGTAGCCGCTTTGCAAATCTCAGTAATGGGAACAGAGTGTGTCTCTGCCAGAGATGCAGCCACCAACTCTAGTTGAGTGGGCACGTACCTGGCCTTGAACCTGATCTGCGCCATAGCAATGGTGAAGGCATGCCACTATCCAGGCAGAACTGCATCTGATGGATACTGGCTGACCCAGCTGGGTCATACTGAAAGATACAAAGAGCTACTTTGCTTGACGGATGTCCCCAGTTCTATTGATGTAGAACAACAAAGCCCTCTCTTAATGTCCAGGGAATGGAGGGAGTGTTCCTCTTCATTTGGGAAGTTAGCAAAGTAAGCAGGCAGAACCAAGGGCTGGTTGAGGTGGAAATCTGAAACCACTTTGGGTAAGAACTTAGAGTGGTATGTAGGAAGACTACCTTGTCTTTGTGAAAGACGGTATCACAGAGGTCTGTGACCAAGGCATGTGTTTCAGAAACCCTGCAACTGGAAGTGATGCCCACCAAAAAGGCGGTCCTCCAGGTCAGAAACTTGAAATCACACATGCCTAGAGGCTAAAAGGGCTTCAGAGAGCATATCTAGCATGAGAATAATATCCCAGGGCAACCAATGTCCTAACCGGGGGCCTTGTGTGCAGAATGCCTTTGAGAAACTTCTTGAACTAAGGTAGCTGAGCCAGCGACATATTCTGGACTGGCTCATGATAAGCAGAAAGCACACAGAGGTGTACCTTGACCACTGAATATTGCAGTCCTGCATCTGAAAAGTCTAACAGGTATTCCAAAACTTTTGGTGGGCACTGGAATGGATCTAAAGAGATCTTAGCACACAAAATCGAGAATGCTTCCATTTAGCAGCATAAGTCATCCTGGTGGAGGGCTTACGCTGCCATGAGAATCTGAGAAATTCTCTGAGAACCTTAAACCTTCTCACCTCTATCTCCTCAGGAGCCAGGCATGGAGATGAAGGGAGTGCAGACTGGGATGAACCAGAGGTACCTGTGTCAGGAAGTCCATCCAGAAAGGCAGCTGCCTCGGAGGACCCTCCAACAATCTGTTGATCAATGGAAACAAGATCTGTCGAGCCCAGTATGGTGCAATTAGAATCATCGACTCCCCCACCTCTAATCTAAGCAACACCTCTGGATTAGGAGTAGTGGGGAAAAATGAGCACAGAAAGCGCCTTGTCCACCGCAGCCAGAATGCATCCTGACAGAAAACACCAGGTTCTGGAATTTTGGAGCAGAACAGAGGCAGTTTTGCGTTGAGTGGGGACGCAAAAGGTCCACATCCAGACTGCTCCACTCATCAAAAAGTGATTGCATGACATCTGGCATAGCGACCACTCATGAGGTCTGCCTCCATCCTGATGAGGTGATCCGCCAGATTGTTTTGATCTCCTGGCAAGTAGATCACCTGAATCAGAGCGTTGTGATCAAGGTACCATTCCCATACAAACATGGCTTCCTGCACAAGGGTTAAGAATGCTCCTCCCTACTTATTGATGCAATACATCACAGCCTTGCTGACTGTCTGAGAAAGAGTTTTCTTGCGACAGATGACTTGTTCCAGGGCTCAACGAGCATACAGGACAGCTCTCATCTCCAGAACATCTCCAGAACACTGATGTTGAGATGAGAGTCCTCCTGAGTCCACCTCCTTGAGTGTGTGCGATTCTGGCAGTGAGCCCCCAGCTGAGCAGAGATGCATCCGTGGTGATGGTAATCTGAGTCTCCACAGGGGCAAAGGGCAGACCTTGGCGAAGGTTATCCTCCTGAATCCACCATGCAAGTGATCTCTTCAGAGGATCTGTCAGCTTGATGGTGTAAAGTTTGAATGTACTGTTGGGAATACTGTGTTCTGAGCATCCACTGAGTGGTCCTCATGTGCAGTCAGGCTAGAGGCACTGTGAAAACAGAAGAAGCCATGAGACCCAACATTCGTTGCATGGAGTGAGAACAGCACAGGGTTGTTCTGCCTGATAAAGCTAGCCATCTGGATAATGTCATTCCTCCTGTCCTCGGAGACAAATGCCCTCACCTTGGAAATGTTGAGGAGGGCCCTATGAAGAGGTGCTGCAGAGGCTTGAAGCTGCGACTTCTTCAGGTTCAGCAGAACCCCGATGGAGGTGAGGAACTCAGACAACGTGGAGACTGCCTCCTGTGTCTCTTGCCAGGAGCCAATCATCTACATAGGGAAAATCTGAACTCCAAGCTTTTGAAGGTGTGCAGCAAGAAAGTACAGTTACGTAAAACTTACCATAACAGTAGATCTTGAGAGAGGCTCTTGCAGTAGGTAATTGCATATAGGACTGATGCCGGCAGGCGGCAGGACCCACAGAAAATTTCTGGCTAGTAGTCCCTGGCGGGGACCGCCCCACATCAGGTGACCGGCATCAGGAGGCGTCGGTATAAAGGGCGGTCCCGGACGCCTGCCTTCCAGTTCTTTCCCGCCACAGGCTGAAAGAGGCCGGACGAGAGAAAGGATATTTCTCTATATGGAAAGAGCTGAAAAAGCCTAGGGGATGGAGGGGAAGGTATTACCTACTGCAAGAGCCTCTTGAAGATCTACTGTTATGGTAAGTTCTTATGTAACTGTACTATCTTACTTCAAGAGGGCTCTTGCAATAGGTAATTACATATAGGACTGAATCCCAAGCAGTCTGGAATAAAGAAAGGCACCAGGAGGAGAAACTACTCAAGAAATAGCTTTAGCAGTGCAAGCCTCAAGACAGGAGGCCTTGCAAAACAGCTAACCAAGCCTGCTCTATGGTGAGAGGCAATATCCAAACTGTAGTGTTTCAGTAAAAGTATGGGACAGAAGTCCAGGTGGAGGCAGCGCAGATTTCTGCCGCCAGACACATTCTTGAAACAAGCTGCAGAGGCAGCTACTCCTCTTGTGGAGTGGTTCTGACTTGACCGGGAGGGTCTTGTGGTACTTCATAACAGAAAGTGATGCAATGAGCCAACCACTTAGGCAGGCATTGCTTGAAACAGCATTGCCTTCTCTTTTGTGAGCAAAAGGAGCAGAACAACTGATCAGTCTTTCTGAGATCCTTCGTCCTGTTAGTGTAGTATCTCAGAATCCGTGAACATCCATAGTATGGAGTAAATATTCCCTTGGTTGGAGTACTTGTAAAAAGGCAGGTAGCTCTATGGACTGACTTAAGATAGACTCTGCTACTACTTTAGGTAGAAACTTAGGATTAGATGCGAAGAGCAACTCGTTCCTTGTGAAACATCAAGTAGGGGATTTTACACATCAGGGCCTGGAGCTCGGAGATTCTTGAGGCAGTGATGGCCACCAAGAAGAGTGTCTTCCATGAAAGAAACTTCAAATCTGCAGAGGCTGCAGGTTCAAAGGGAGGAAGGGTAAGTTGCTCGAGAACAAAATTCAAGTCTCAAGGGGGGCAGGATGCAGGATGGGGGCCTCATATGGAGGACCTCTGAGAAAGGTCTTGAGATCTCCAGTTGAGCTTAAAGTTTGTTCATGGAAGGGGAACATGATAGGCCAAGATAGTCAGCCATGTGTACCTGCAAAGAGGGAATGGCTGAGGACCCAGGTCAGAACAGATGACGTAATACTCCAGCAGAAACCCGCTGAACAGGAGAAAGGCTCCACGTTCTTAGAGGCGGCCCAATTCCACTTCATGGCATAAGTGGACCTGGTGAAGGTTTTCTGGCCTCCACTAAAATCTCTGCCACTTTGGGAGGCGCACCAAAATGGGGTTGGGCTAGGTCTGCAGGAGCCATGCATGCAGTTGAAGGGATCTGAGGCCTGGATGGACCAGGGTCCCTGATTCTGGGTCAACAAACCTCGAGATAGAGGAAAGAAGGAAGGAGGATCCTCTGAATACTGTTAGTAGAAGAAGAACCAGATTTGCCTGGGCCAGAAAGGAGGCGATCAGAATTATTCTCGCTCCTTCTAGCCAGTTTCTGCAAGACTCGTGGGATAAGAGGAATTGGGAAGGCACAGGCGAATCTGTCCTTCCAGTCTAGAGACAGGCGTCATTCCAGAAACGCCTCGTTCTGGAGCAGTGAGCAGAATGTGGAAAGTTTTGCGTTTTGGGGATGCGAACAGGTCAACCTGTGGTGTTCCCAAAGTTGGAAGATATCGTCTAGGACCCTTGGTCCAGCTCCCACTCGTGAGTCAGAGCAGAAGAGCGACTTAGCCTGTCTGCCAGGGTGCTGTCAACTCCTGGAGCATGAATCGCCATGAGGTGAAGGTCGTTTTGTGTTGCCCAATCCCAAACCCTCATTGCCTCTCCGCATGAAGCGTGGGACCGAGTTCCTCCCTGTTTGATGTACCACACGCACATGTTGTCTGTCTGGACGGCTAGGTGGCGGGAGGGATGTATTGGTGAAGGGCTTGGAGAGTATACAACACTGCCTCGAGCTCGAGCATTGATGTGAAGAGCTTGTTCTAGCCTGGACCAAGAGCCCTGGGTCGATGAGGGCCTAGATGGGCTCCCAACCTTCGCCTGAGGAGTCTGTGGTTAGAGTCTGGGAGTAGGAAGGATGAAAGAAAGGACCCCGAAACAGGTTCTCTCGAACCATCCACCATTGCAAGTCTCGCATCATTGGCGATGAGATCAGAACTGAGTGATCTAGGTCATCTACTAGTTGATCCCACTGAGAGCGTAGAGTCCACTGAAGATCCTCATGTGGAGTCGGCGAGGGACCGTCGGTATAGCGGCCGCCATGAGCCCAGAGGCAAGGACCGACCTCACCGAGACCATCCTGCGGTCGGATAACACACATATCTGGGTCTGAAGGGAGGCCGCCCTGTCCGAGACAGGAAGGCCTTGCCCATGGTCGTATCGAGGATCGCCCCAATGAACTGTAGCCTCTGGGAAGGGTCCAGATGTGACTTGGAATGGTTGATGGTAATACCAGGCAAGCAAAAAACCTGCTGGGTGAGGAGAGAAACGCAGGAGTTCCTCCTGGATGAGGCCGCCAGGAGCCAGTTGTCAGGTGAGGAACACCTGTACTCCCTTAGCAAGTACATGGGTGGGCTACCACCACAGCCAGGCATTTGGTAAATACTCGGGGCGAGATAGACCAAACAGGAGTGCCTTGAACTGGTAGTGGTCCCCCTGGAATGCAAAAGCGAATGTATTTGCGATGGGAGGGGCAAATGGGAATGTGCAGAAAGGCATCCTGCATATCCAGGGCACAAAGCCATTGACCCGGCGGAGGGGGCAGAAGGCTCTCAGAGAGAGCATCCTGAACCTTTGTACTCTACATAAAGATTCAGGGAACTGAGATCTAAAATTGGTCTGAGATCTCCCGTCTTCTTTGGGACCAGGAAGAAATGGGAATAGTAACCCGTCCCTGAAGATGAAAGGGACAGGCTCTATCGCTTGCTTCATAAGAAGAGCCGTGATTTCCTCCTGGACCAAAGGAAGGTGTTCCAGTGAATCGACAACTTCAGGGGGGTGGCGGGGTGGTTTCTGAAGAAACTCTATGGAGTGTCCTTCTGCTATAAGCTGGAGCACCAAGAATCCATGGTTATCCTCTCCCATCCCGGAAGGTGGAGGAAAACCTCCCTCCTACCGTTCCTCCGGGAGTCGGGGAGCTGTGGGAGAGAAAGAAGTCAGGTGCTGTGGGGCAGCGCCGCAGCTGAAGCTACCCGCTGCTTTTTGGGTGGAGGGGCTTAGCAACCATGGGGGCCCGGCGTTTGTGGCCCGCCTTCCCTGAGGGTTCCGCCTTGGCGAATTCCGTCTAATGAAAGGACAGCACTGCTGCTGATGGGGGCGGTACATGGAATCAACTGATTTCAGAGCCGTCCCCTTCTCTACAAATCGGTAATGATGTCCTTGACATCACCCCGAAAAGCACCAACCCTTGAAAAGGTGCTTCCTGGATAGCAGATTGCACCTCCGGACCAGACCTGACACGCAGGAGCCAAGCATGACGCCATAGGCTCCCACGGCGAAAGCAGAGCTCAGTCCAGCAGAGTCCACTGCATCGTGATGTCGCACACAGCATGTGACGACTGGCCGAACGAGCAGAGCGGACGAGATCAGCCAACTCCTGTTTGACTTGGGCGTCAGGCAAGGAGTCCAGCTTGTCTTCCACCTGAGTAAGGATGGCCTTCTGGTAGTCCCCATGTGGCTGACGTAGTTCAGGGCCGAATCCCCAGTGTGGAGGAAGCTTAAATCTTTCTCCCGTACTGGTCCAGAAGCGAGATTCCTTATCAGGAGGTGACAGCTAAGATGCTTTGGATTTGCCGGACCGCCATAAGCGGCGCTAATCACGATCGAGTCGGCATGAGGGTGAGAATCTAGGAAATCAACACCCTCTAGAGCCTGATATAGCCTGTTCGACTTCCTGAGAAGTGGGGCCAAGGGCGACAGCTGTTTCCATATCGTGGTGACACGGTCAGAGTGAGACCATCCAGGGTGGCACTAATGTAGGAGCTGTCATGGGCAGATCCAGATGTTCATCGAGTTTCAGACACTGAGGATCTGTTTCCAAAGAGCGCCACTGATGGACCTCCTGGATTTTCTAAACAACTCCGTAAAGAAGGATCCTCGGAGGAGACTTGGAGGAGTCCTCACGGGGCTTTGACGGAGGCGAGACTCATCTTCTCTCTGGAGCAGCCATCGGAAGTCAGAGGAGTCCAGAGTGAAGAAGAGGAAGAAGAAGAGTAAGACTCCTTTCCCAACCCGGGAGGAACAGGTCTCTTGGGTAGACTCCAGGGATGCGTGTCCTGCCCTCTCTGGATCAGGCGGAAGAACCCTGGAGTCCGGAGGTAGTGAGGAGTATGCCACCTGGGCGTACAGGAACCTGGGACAGCACTGTCGCTCGGCGGCGCTCGACCTCTTTGGTGAGTTGAGCCTTGGTCTCAGACCTCCAGGGCCAGAGTCTCCTGCAGGTCCTCAAGCGGCATGAGGCGGTGGAGGAGGAGGAGGAGGCGGGGGATAAGAATATGGGCTATACCCATATGTAGCGTATCAAAACCCGACTACTGCGGGTAACCCAGCGTCGGGTATTGAGAGCGTCAGTACTGTGGTGTCGGTACTCTGGCGTTGGATACTGGCGTTCGAGGTGTCGAATAAGGCAGTCGGGTACCCGGAGACCAGGGGCTGTCTCCGCAGATGGCCCGGCTGGGAACCTGCAAGGCGGGTCCGTGTGGAGAGCCTGGAGGAGGCCCGATGGGGGCAGGAACTCTCCCTGGTCGGTAAGGCCGACGCCAGGGCCAACGGCGGAGGCCCTGGCCGAAGGTACTAGCGCCGGAGGGGCCGGGCGCTGGAGCCGGCCTCGGGAGCCGACGCCAGGTCCGTCACTCCAGATGGAGGAGGGACTAACGGAGGCAAAAGATCCCAACTGCGCCGGGACGGGGAAAAAAGTCCCGGGTAAGGATGGGGGACTCTGGTTCCCCAGGCGGCAGCAAAAGCTGTGGTGAACCGTAACGATGGACGTTGGGGGGCGCCGTCGGTTCCCTCGCCAGTTGGACGTCGGACGAGCCGACATGAGGCGTGAGAGGCGAGCTCTCAGCGGGTGCGGAGGAGCCGACGTCCGACATACAAGGCCTTCACCAGAGGCAGGTCGGGGGAAGGGTCAGCCTGGTCCGTGGGGAAGAAGCAGTCGCTGCCCGAAGGTCGGACGTCTTACCAGCCCTCTCTGGGCGGACATCAGAGGAGCCGACGCCCAGCTTACCGGAGTCGCCCGCTGTAGTGGGCGCAGCCTGCAGCTGAACCAGGGGCGGAGCTTCCAACTGTCCAGAGAGACCGCATAGGCTCCCAGCGTGAGCCAGACGGGAGGGATGAGCCGCCCAGAAACCTCAGAGGCGGTTGTCGAGGAGTGATCCCCGGAGGATGTTACCTGTATGTCTGCGACTCCCAGGGAGACAGGTGGAGGAGCCTTTTGTCCCAGTACTCTCCTTGTCCTTCTTCTTTTCGATGGCCTTCGGGGAAGTGGTCGCCTACCTTAGCTTTTTTAAACTCCTTCCCCATAGAGCTCATTTTTCTTTTAAGAAAATGGCCTCCAGGGATGCTGTCAGCCTTTTTCGGGTGGACACGTTAAAGCTAAGGCAATGCTGGCACTTCTCGACTTGATGATCCAGGCCTAGGCAGAACAGGCACAGGAGTGGCCGGCCCTGTGCGGCAGTTGGGAGCCACGAACTGCACTTTGTTCTTGTGCTCGGAGGGTGTAGGGGAATGACATACACGGATGTTAGTACTGACGTTGTCGAAAAAATAAGATTTTCGTAAAAACCAACAAAGGTAGGGCTGACAAAGTACAAACTTTTCCATAAGAGCTGCAGAGCTAATGGCGGAAAGAACTGGAAGCGGGAGTCCAGGTCGCCCCTTTATCTCGGCGTCTCCTGGCGCGGTCACCTAACATGGGGTGGTCCTCCGCCAGGGACTGCTAGCTAGAAATTTTTCTCATGGGGTCCTGCCGCCTGCTGGCGCAGTCCTATATGTAATTACCTACTGCAAGAGCCTCTCAAGTAAGATCTGTGAAACACTTTGCAAAGACTGGGCGCCGAGGAGAGCCCAAAGGGCAGGACTCTGAACTGGAAGTGTTGACTCAAGGCCACAAAGCAGAGGTACCTGGTGACTGGGGTGTACCAGAACATGCTGGTAGATGTCCTGCATATCCAGAGATGCCAGCCAGTTGTGTTGTTGGAGAAGTGGTAGAAGTGTCACCATGGAGGCCATCTTGACCATTTTCCTGGAACAGAAACTTGTTCAGTTTCTGAGGTCCAGAATGAGGCACTTGCATCTCTGCCCTTTCCAAAGCCCAGGTCCCACTGCCTGCCTTTCCCTGCATGTCCCTCCCTCTCCCTATCCCCTTCTTATTCTCTCTTTTCCCCCAGCATGCAGGCATACTTTGTACAGTGCCTCAGCATACTCAGTGAATTGTTGGTTTTTGCCATCTATGTATTTTTGTACGCTGTATTCTGTATGTATAATATCTGTAAATTTTCCCAATTATTCTGACTTGTTACCCTAATGTACTGACGTGGAACCTCTCAATGAGCATCCACTCACAAGTGTCATACAAGATTTTAATAAATAAAAATAAAATTAAAAAAATATATGGGGCACAATTTAAAGATAGAGGGGACGGCTCAGTGGTAATGAGAGAGAATTTTTTCTCATGGAAGAGTGGTGGATGCATGGAACCACCTTCCTGGGGAAGTTGTTGGGTCTAAAACAGTGGGAGGAATTTAAACATGCATGGGACAGACATAAGGCAACTGTAGTGGGGGTTGCAGGAAGTTAGCTGTTAGTTAACTAGAATCTGCAGCTTATCCAACAGAAAGGAAATGGGCATACTGGGTGGGCCAAATGGTCCTTATCTGCCATCAAAGTCTATGTTTCTAAAATAAATCTTTGGAATCAGAAAGCAACAGGAGTAGAAATGGAAATTACCTATCTGCACGTAATTCTTGATATTCTTGGACCGAAGTCTCCACCACTGATTCACACTAATGGGAGTATGCCAGAGGCACTAGGACCCAGCGAGCAAACTTTTTCGGAGGGCCAGCGCCAAGATGAAGTGGCACCGCAAGCCAGTCACATGCGGGTATAGACTATCTCGGTGTTGACCCTCCAACCGCTTCTGTATCTTTTTTTTTCCGAGGAGGTGCAGCATAACTAGCCTACAGAGGACTAACCTACAAATATAAGACAGTCCGAATGACCCGTGTAAGAAGGGTCAACAATAAATTCTTCACAGCTTAGCCATTGAGGGGTGAAGACCAGAAACAGAGAAGTGAGCTCAGGGGATGGAGGGTAGGCATGTGAACGATCAAGAATTATGGTAGGTACGTAATTTCCATGTCTTCCTGGACATAAAGTCTCCACCACTCATTCACACTGATGGGAGAGTACTGAGCTAAATAATCTCCCGAGACGGGTGGCAGGAGAGAAAGAGCTCACTTGCTTAGGACAGAAGTCCGTTACTAATTGTCCTGCCAAATGACTGATGTCGCCTGGCATGGACATCCTAAGCATAGTGCTTAACTAATGTATTCATGGAGCTCCAGGTAGCCACACTGCAAATATCTGCCAATGGGGACATTACAGATTCCGCCAGAGATGCGTGACTGCTCTGGTAGGGTGAGCACATATTCTGCCTTCCAGCTTGACCTGTGCCACAGAATAGCAGTGGCAAGTATGCCACCAGCCACGCTGAAATGGACCCGACAGCAACAGGTTGACCCAGCCAGGTCGTGCTGAAGGAAACAGTTGTTGAGCATCACGCGATTCCTTCGCTCTATCGAGACGGAACCGCAATGCTCTGTTTATGTTCAGTGAAAGAAGGTATGCTCCCTTCATTCTAGAAGTTCTTGAAGTAGGTAGGAAGGACTAAAGGTTGCTTCAGATGATTCTGAGACAACCTTAGGCAAAAACTTAGGGTGAGTCCTAAGAAAATACAGTTACGTAAGAACTTACCGTAACAGTAGATCTTCGAGAGAGGCTCTTGCAGTAGGTAATTACATATAAGACTGATGCCGGCAGACATCAGGACCCCACGGAAAATTTCCAGCTAGCAGTCTCTGGCAGGGGACCGCCCCACGTCAGGTGACGGCGTCAGTATAAAGGCGGCCCCACGGTCGCCTTCCAGTTCTTTCCGCCCTAAGGCCCAAAGGCCAGATGAGAGAGAAGAAAAATTACTCACCTTAGTAATTATTTTTTCTTCTAGTGGAGTCTTCCTGTATTCTGACAACTGCAGTTAGCCCCAGCCTTTAAACTGCCCCGAGAACAAGAGTTAACTTTTCTATGCATGGCACAGAATGTTCATCTCGAGCTCGGTTGAAGCCTCTGCCTGTTGTTATTTGAACTGCAACAGTCAGATCTTTACAAGCAAAACTCACTAGGTGTTCTGTGTAGAAACTGTAAAATTTTTAACTAGCCAACTGGCAGAAAAATAATGTTTTGGGTCCTCAAAGGAGGACTCAAGTCAGGAAACACAAAACAAAACCAATCAAATGAAATAACATTCCACTCAAAGAAAAATGAGGGTGTAAAGGGGCAC
The DNA here is from genome assembly GCA_016271365.2 of Neoceratodus forsteri. Classification (NCBI taxonomy): domain Eukaryota; kingdom Metazoa; phylum Chordata; order Ceratodontiformes; family Ceratodontidae; genus Neoceratodus; species Neoceratodus forsteri. The sequence goes on from CM057453.1 coordinate 1,435,146,303, forward strand.
CTCTAGGGTGCCAACATTGAAACCTGCCCACCCACATCCCAAAATCTAGGTTCTGAGGAGGAGGCGGTGGGGAGGTCAGAATACAGCAAGACTCCACTAGAAGAAACAAATTACTAAGGTGAGTAATTTTTTCTTTAAACAACATGAAATCTTGCTGTATTCTGACACTTGCAGACTACCAAGCAGTACCTCCATGGAGGAGGGACAGAACCTACTTTGAAATACCAAAGGTCCAAGGACCAAGGTGTGTATTTCTGATACTCTATGGGCAGAAGTAATGGCCACCAGGAAGGCTGTCTTCCAAGTGAAGAATTTCAATTTGCAAGTAGCTAGAGGCTCGAAGGTTTAAGTTTGAGCATGTCTAGCACAAGGTTAATGTCCCAGGCTGCAACTGGACATCTAATAGGTCTGGTATGCAGAATGCCTTTAAGAAACCTCTCAACTACAGGTAACAGCCAGAGACATGGAAAGTACTGGCTCATGCTATGCACAAATTGCACAAAGATGAACTTTGACTGTAGAGTATTGTAGACCTGTGTTTGAGAGGTCTAATAGATACTCCAGGACTTTATTCGGTAGGCAGGAAAAGCATTCAAGAGGATTTTGCACACCAGATAGAAATGCTTCCATTTAGCTGTGTAGGTTTTCTGGTAGCTGCCTTCGCACAGCTAAAGAATATTTGAAACTCTGTGAGAAACATTAAACCTGTTCACCTCTATCTCCTCAGAATAGCGTGGAGGTGAAGAGACCTCAGGTTAGGATGAACAACCGGGCCCTGGGTCAGAAGGTTCGTCTGAAGGGAAGCGGTTTTGGGAGGTTTCCATAGCCTGTTGACCAGAGGAAACCAAATCTTATGAGTCCAGAATGGGACAATGATAATCATTCTGCCCCCTAAGCCTCCAGTTTGAGCAGTACTCACTGAACTAGGGAAGAGGAGAAATCGTAAAGCGTTTTGTCCACTGCAGCCTAAATGCATCCTGACAAAAACAACAGGTCCTGGATTTCTGGAGCAGAAGAGAGGCAGTTTGCATTGTGTAGGGACACAAAAGGTCCAGGTCTGGAGTTCCCAATTCTTGAGTGACTGAAGCGATGGTTAAATTGAGACCACTCATGAGGATCTGCCTCCATTCTGCTGAGGCGGTCTGCCAGTTCGTTTTGTACTCCTGGCAGATAAACTGCCTGAATCAGAGCCCTGTGTTCCAGGTACCATTCCCACACTCTCACAGCCTCCCTGCATAATGGGTAAGAGTGTGACTGCCGTTGTTGATGTAATACATCACTGCCCAGTTGTCCGTTTGAAGGAGAATGGTTTTGTGACAGAGTATGTCATTTAAAGCCTAGACTGCATAAAGGATGGCCCTCATTTCCAGAAACGTTATATGCGTTGAGACTCATCCTGAGTCCACATGCCCTGGGTGTGGAGATCCTGGCAGTGAGCTCCCCAACCCATCAGGGACGCATCCGTGGTAATGGAGATCTGATGATCCAGAGGGCGAAGGATATCCTTCCAGAAGGTTGTCCTCCTGAGACCACCAAGTGAGGACCTCTTCAGAGGTTCTGTCACCTTGATGAAAAAGGACTGAGGTGAGTGGTTGGAGGCAGCTGGTACTGAGCATCCACTGAGTGGTTCTCATGTGGAGATGAGCCAAAGGCACAGTGAACACCAGGATGCCATGAGACCCAGCATCCGTTGCATCGAAAGCCCGAACTGAGCTGTGCTCTCTGATGAAGCAGGCCATCTGTAGGATATCAGCCTTTCTGCCCTCCAGAAGAAATGCTTTCACCAAAAAGTGTCTAGAAGGGTTCCTATGAAAAGGTGCTTCTGGGAGGGCTGCAACAGCGACTTTTGGGTTCAGCAGGACTTCCATGGGCGTGAGAAGTCTGAGGCTGTGGCCATGGCCTCAGGTCTCGTCTGGAGGGGCTTGCTAGAAGTCAGTTGTCCAGATATGGGAATACTTGAATTCGATTTTTCTTAGATGTGCCACGAGAATTGTGCAGCACTTTGTAAAAACTCGAGGCACGAGGATAAGCCAAAGGCAGGACTCTGATTTGATAGTGTCGACCAATGCCATGAACCTTAGGTATTTGCGATGCTTTGGATGTATGAGAATGTGCTGGTAGGCATCCTGCATGTCCAGGAGGCTAGCCAATCGTGTTGATGAATCAAAGGTAGCAGGAGCGAGTGATATCATCTTGAACTTTTCCTTGTACAGAAATTTGTTTAACTTTCTGAGATTCAGAACAGGATGCATGCAGCCAGTTTTCTTTGGAATCAGAAAGTAATGGAGTAGAAATCTGTGTTTCGTTGATCCAGTGGAACTACTTCTACTGCCCTGTTGTTCAGAAGGCCTTGCACCTCGGAAGCAAGAAGATCCGACTATGCAGCAGATAGCCTGGGCTGCCGCTTGAGAGGATGAGCCGTAGGAGTTTCCAACAGGTTGAGAGAATACCCCTCACGGATTATCCTGAGGACCCATTTGTCTGATGTTATAGACTTCTACTGGTCGTAGAAACTGAGTCAGGCGTCCTCCTACTGCCAAGGAAGAGTCCCGTCAGACAGCTGAGGTGGGACCTGGGCGAAAAACTCAGAGGGTGGCACTGGGCGCTTCTGGGCCCTGTGCTTTCTGATACATTTCTTCTCTTGACTGAGGAGTTTGTTTCTGTTAAGCGTCCTCTGTCTTTGCCACGAAGGACTGATGGTTGTGAAACTGACGCTTGTTCCCACCTCCTCGAGAGAGGCGGGCAGAGATCTAGCTGTCTTACTGGCAGACCTAGTCTTCTGAGAAGCCTCTAGTGCTTGCTCCACCTGAGGCCCAAACAGATACATACCGTCGAAGGGTGAGGCCATCGTGACTTTTTATTGGGCGTCGATTCGTAAACCCTGAGGTGCACAGCCAGGAATGAAAACAGGTGCAAATGTCAGCCACCGCCACCATGGAAGCAGTATCGAAGCGTCCATTGCAGCTTTAATTTGTTGATTATTGGACTTAATTCTCTAGTTATGGCCTGTAGTAGCTCAGTGTTAACCTCCAACTTGGGCAGAGCTTCTACCGCTGCTTTGGCGAATGCCAAAGAACATACTCATATTGAGAAAAATAACCCTGGAAGCTAGCAATATGCATGCACAGAGCTGAGGCAGCAAAACTCATTTACCCAAGCTGTCAATCCTAAGAGATTCTCTGTTTATAGGACGAGCTGTGGATTCCTGAGGGAGGACAGCCTTATCATTCTCTGCCAGGATCGCTTATGGCATCAGCAAAGGCTTATGAGGCCAAGATGGGGTGATCCTTGGAGATTATATTTCCTATATATGAACTTGGCTACAGAGGAATAAGGCGGATTCTTCCACACTATCTGGAAAAAGTTTCTAAACAGGGCTGTGCGGAGGAGTTAAATCCACAGGAGTTTCTGGAACATGTATACTGGCGGTGCAGAAGCTTCCCAGGATCGAGTTCCATGGTCTGGAGAAAGAGTAGAATTTATATTCTTGAGCAGAGACTTAAAGAAAGATCTTCCACTACAGGAGGACTGATCCCTGCCCCAGGGCAGAACTGCATCAACATCATCACCAGCCGAAGATCAGTATTAGGCTCAAAATCATCTTCTGACAGTCCAGGGGCAACTTATTAACATGAAAGGAATGAAAACCAGGAGGAAGAAGAGGAGGAGGAGACAGAATCGTAGTCAAAAACCTCTGGAAACTATGTGGCACCATAAGCATCCCCCAGCTTTGTCGAAAAGAAGCGACGCTGAGTAAAGAGATGGCACTGACACAGAAAAACAGCACCCACGCATGGCGCCAACAGGGAGTGCGGCACCCCACACAGCATTGACTCCCCACCTGCCGCCTAACAGGGAGCTCGGCACCAACACCACCTCAGACGCCGACACTGACACGTGGCGCCGAAGGGACCTTGGCGCTGGAGAAGCCGGCACGCAGCCAGCGGCACCGCCACAGAAGTCCGTGAACTGCGATTTGAAGGTAAAGAATGAAAATGGCAGGAGACAAGCTCGGTGACGAAGAAGCCAGCTGCCAGAGACAGAAACCGGCGACTCTGAAAGAAAAGACTGCCCTGACCCCAACAACTGACCATCTCGCAGGCGTACCAGAGGGTGATCTTGAGTGATACTGTCTCTTCTTGACCGTGGGCAAGAAGAAGAACTTCGAGGCTGAATGGTGCCACGAATGGGACCATTTCTTTTATGCTTTTGGGAGGCCACCTATTTCCTGAGCATTGGACTGTCCATTGTCAGATGCCCCTCCGGAGAGGGTGGCGGACCAGACCTGGGCCCGCTTGGCTGAACAGCTTTCATATGAAGTCTCTCTACCATCACTTGCCCCATTCATGGTTGACTCCGTCAGTGGAGGGCTGAAGACTTCTTTCTTGCACAAATAAGTCATTTTATTAAAATGTAATCAGTACTTTTCGTGATAAAAAACAAAATAATAAAACTGAAAACTAAGCTGCTAGTTTGAAGTTTGACTCTCATGGGAAAGCAACGTTGTCACTGAGGCGCACTCGATGCGGAAAAAAGCAACTGAGGAGAGGTCGCCGAGATGGTCTATACCACGAGCCTGGCTCTGTGCCGCCTCCTCGTGGCCTATCTCGCCGCCCTCCTGAAAAGTTTGCCTCCCACTGGTCCTAGTGCCTCCGGCGTACTCCAATTAGTGTGAATGAGTGGTGGAGACTTTATGTCCTGGAAGATCACAGAAACAGTGTGTCATCAAGCTGTTCCCCAGCAACCAACCAATAAACCAAAGCAGTTCTGTGGCATCACTAAACCTGTATCCTAACAGCTACATCCGCTTAAGGGCTGGTATCAAAGGGACAACTTTGTTCCCTGGACATAGCAAAGGCCTTCACTAAGCAATAAGACATGATGGAGATGGTTACTGAGAGGTAATTCTGTGCCACACACCAAACTGTATGAACCACAGAAAAGTGCAGCTCACTGTGGTGGGTGAGATTACCAATCTATAGCATACTTCCAGGAGTGTCTCACTGCAATTATAAAGTTTAGTAACAAGGCGGTTGGGCTCAATTTTGTTTACTTTGCAAATAAACAAAACTTAACCACTCTCTTGGGAACGTGCTCCTGAATCACACAGCACCCGAGTGTATGCACTGCCCATGGGATACCGGTGGTATTCACAGGGGTCCCAGCCAATCAGAATGCTGGATTTCCAAATCAGTACTAAAAGTTCACAGAAACCTCTGGTAGTAATGAAACTGAAGTTTTACCTTAGCAAGAATGTGCTTATCCTTAATGATGTACTAGTAAGTGGTCAAAAGAACATTGAATTTTCCACTTGAAGTTGAGGGACAAGTGAGGCGCGCATGGCGGAGTACCCTAGACAAACAAAGCATAAAGGTTTAAACAAACAAAAACATCCTGCTGCTCTAGGTTCCACACTCAGTACTCAGAACATACATTACAAAATACAGAACTATCAATATGAACAGATCAATAAAAGATGCCTGCAGGTAAATAAGCATGTAGGGTGTGGTAGATCTGTGATCTCCCTGAACTACTGCTTGGGCAGAGGATGCCTTTCCTATTTCTTTTCTTCTAGCTCATAAACCTGTTGCACAACTGTACTCCCTAAAAGCTATCCTGTTCTTTTTCCAACACTGAAGTAGGCTGGCCACCTACAACAGCCTTGTCTTGTACTTCCTAAATCTCTTTCCATCTTTCTTTACTTTCTTTTCACCATTCCACCACTCACCATATAAAAATCCAATAGCCTTGCTGTATATAAAGACAGCACAAAATGAGTATGTGCCTTAAAATTATTTATTTATTTAATTTTGGTAACCAGGTGAGCCCACTGAGACCATGACAGTCCCTTTTCATGGGCGACCCAGTGTTAATTACATACAGTGGCAGTGCATTTACAAACAGTAATTTGATAGAGAAATTTCTGAGAGATTCCATCTCAATATACATAGCGTGGCGGTACATATACAGTATAAGCAGTAATATAACAGACATTTCTGTGAGATTCCAACTCAATGGACAACATTAGCTGGTCATCTACAGACATTTGTTAATAGTGCTGCGTGATGCAGAAGCAGGAGGGGGCATCAGCGATAGCAACTACACGAGGTTGAGATCTAAAGGTCACCTTGAGCCCCTTTTCAAATTCTCTGAGGAGAAGCAGTCTTAAGTTTTCTGGGAGTGCAATCCAGAGGGGTGGGATGCTGGCTGGATATGACCTTTGCCTAGGCTGATCTGACTTTGGGTGTATTAAGGTAAACCAGCCACACTAGGGGGCGTCGTCTTGCCTCAGTTTGAAGGCTAGACATAATGATAGGTACTGTAGTCACACCCTTCTAGTAGCCGGACATGAGAAGGCATGTAGCACTTGACAATGGTGATCACGGCGGGGGCCCTAATGCTAATCGGCTAACCTAGTGATATAGGGATCTGAGCTTTTGCAATTCTGCCTCTCTGGCAGTTAGTAGAACTGGGCGCCATAAAATAGGGTGGGTATTAGGGTGTCCATAACCACCTAGAGCCAGGATTCACATGTAGTAAGGAGGGCTTAGGCGATAGAGAAACCCAGTTTTGATTCACAGTCTAGGTAAGATGGTCGGTATGTGACTTGAGAGTGCAGTTTAGGTCAAGAGTTATACCTAAGTACTTAATGGATTCGACCACCTCAACCTTCAGGCCACTGGTGAAAGTAGGTGTCAAGAGCAATGATCTATCCGATCCTAGGTTTCCAAGGCCAAACAACACTGCCTTAGTCTGTTTGCCATTTAACATGAAGTTATTTTTACCAGCCATTGCTTGAGGAGTTATAGGTCAGTTGTCAGTTCAGCATTTAAAGTGGCTATGTCTCTGGAGGACTTGTATAGGACTGCATCATCGGCATACAGGGTTATGTTTGCATCTCCGCAGTTAGCTGGCATCCTACTGATAAATAAGGAGAATAACAGGGGTCCCAAGATGGTGCCCTGGGGACCCCGTCAAGTATAGGGCATGTGTTAAGTGGGTACCCTGCCATTTTACTAGCTGGGTCCTCCCGGAGGTAGTCAGGAGAACCACTGCACTGACAGACTATCTAAATCTATTGCTCTAAGATTCTTGATAAGCAGTTTATGATCTACCAGGTCGAAAGCCTTGGAGAGGTCAATGAGGACCGCTCTGGTGAACCAGGACTCGTCAAGAGCTGCGAATATGTCTGAGGTGAGGCTGATTAAGGTGGTATCGGTTCCATGTTTTGTCTGAAACCATGCTGTCTAGCTGTGAATATGTTGTGGCTCTCAACATAGTCTATTAATTAGTTGTAGATAACTCTCTCTCTAGCACCTTGCTCAGGATGGAAAGAAGAGAGATGGGTGGTAACTCTCTACATTTTCACTTTCATGGCCCCTTTAAGTACTACGGTAACCAGGGCAACTTTCAAGAGTTGGGACTTTCCTTCTAGAATGGATCTATTAAATAACCACATGAAATGGTGCTGCTATGACTGGGGCTGTGATTCTGAGCAGTCCGGTTTAACTTGTCATACCCAGCAGATCCAGGGATGTTGATGTTACTAAGCAGTTTAAGGACCTCAAGTTTGTAGTTAGCTTGATATGGAAGTTGGGGGTTTATATCTGATTCAGTTTGCATGGATGGGTGTGATCCTGGACTATGTGTCTTGAATTCATCCAGGTCAGTGAAGAAAGATTGAATACCTCAGCAGCTTCATCAGAGTTTTTTATGCAAGCACCATTTGCTATTATAGCACATTCTCCCTGGGCAGGACAACCTTTGATGAAGGTATTGATCTGCGACCAGAATTTTGGGGGTCTGAGAGATTTTTTCGCTTGGAGGTTTCTTAAGGTAGAGAGCTTTTTGCTGCCCACATCTCAACTTTACATTTATTGCACAGTGCCCTAGAAGTCTGCCAATCACAAGGCAAATTAGTGGTTTTGAATGTCCCCAAGCTCTGTCTCTTTCCCTCATGCACTTTTTATGTCCCTGGTTATCCATTTTGCATCCTGCCTTTTACCCTAAGCTGTCTCACGGGGGTTTATCTGCTGCTGAAAGAAGCTTTTAATGAAGTCTAGGGCAGTGTCCAAGTTTGGTGCCAGTTTGACCTATGTCCACTTTACCTCGGCAAGTGTTTCAAGAAAGGGTTCCACAAAGAAATTTGAATAATTCCGTGCTCAGAAGATTCTGGGAGGCGGTGTGGTTCTTCCATATTCCAAGCGTTGGTGAGTGGTCACTAAGAAATCTCGAAGGTTCCTACCAAATGAAAGTTGTCAGGTTTGGAGGTCAGGATCCAGTCTAACGTGGAGTGATTTTCCTGTTTTCATGTTTAGCCTCAAGTTTTCACGGATCATCTGTGTCAGGTTAGCCTCCTGTAGGAGGTTACTTTTGCTCCCTGTTCACATGGGGCCTGCAGTGTATATTAAAGCCACCTAGTATTGTTTTCTGCCCCCTAGGAAGGTCAGGTAGAAAAGTTATGAGTGAATTTAGGGCAGCTGTGGCCGCCTTAGGAGGGCTGCATACACATCCAATCATCAGGGGTTTGGAGCCACCAAATAGTATAGTTATGAATACAGCTTTGCAGCTGGTATTGTGTAAAGGCGGACATTGTCAGCTGTGAGGCAGTCAGAGAGGATTTAACATAAATTAGTACTCCACCCCTTTTTTCCTTTCCTATCCTGTCTAAAGATTTTGAATCCATGTATCTCCAACTCTGCATCAAATATGTGGAGTTTGAGCAAGTTTCCTGAGATGGTTATCGCATCTGGGGAGTATAGACTCGCCCAGGCTTCCAGTTTGTGTATTTTTACCTTAAACTGTTGATATTCAGGTGGGTTATCCTTAATCCCTTAGTGTTAGTCCATTCTGGTTTTGTGGTGGAGGTAATCGTGCATTGGTATTGGGGGCAGGGTCAGTCTCAATGTCACCACTGAGTAGTAACTTTAGTTTTGCCATTGTTTTGATTATGAACCCTGGAGTGGGAAAGGGATCCTTAGCCTGCGGTCTGACATGTAAGAACAGGTTAATTACCTGTAACAGTAGTTCTAGGAGTGGCATATGTTGTTCATCCACACTTCTTGGCATGTCCCTTTCCCTTTAAATCTTGCGGAGAAGTCTTCAAGCTGGCTCCTCCCACCCACCCAGGTGGTAGTACCTCGGCTCCAGGTCACGATGCAGATCTTAGCCTGCTGGAAGCAAGGTTGTGCGCCTAAAAGCCGGGTGGGTGCGTCTGGATAAACAACATATACCACTTCTAGAACTACTGTTACAGGTGAGTAACCTGTTCTTCTAGAGCGTGGATATGTTGTTCATCCACACTTATGCAGACTCAAGCAGTTCTCCAGGAGGAGGAGGCAAGGCACAACCCCTAATTGGGAAATAAAGATTGGAGAACCGAGGCCCCAAAATGAGCATCCCGCGAGACTCAAGGTCGTTGTGGTAGTGGGTAATGAGGTGTTTGCTGACTTACAGGTAGCAGCCCATCAGATTTCCTGAATAGGGATGTCCCTGAAGCAGCCACCGATGCAGCAGTATGGGCGGTACAATGAGCTCTTATCCCTCTGGGAGGCTCCTTGCCCACCAACTCATACACAGACCGATGCATAATGTAATCCACCTTGCAATGGTCCATTTGGCTGCAGGTCTGCCAGAAGCGGCTTCAGCGTAGATGACAAACAGCTGGCAAACTTCTCTATGAGTTTCTGCCGTTCTCTCCTTCTAATAGGACAGAAACCGTCTCAGGTCCAGAGTATGGAGCCTGTACTCAGTGTCGAGATGTACTTAGGGTAGTATAGGCAGAGTCAACACCTGGTTAAGATGAAACTCTGATACCACCTTGGAAGGAATTTCAGGTGGGGCGCAGGACAACTTTGTCCTACGAAGACCAGATAAGCGAGTCCACGAAAGTGCCTGGAGCTCTCCCCGTCCTTCTGGCTGAGTGGATAGTCACCAGGAAGGCCGCTTTCCACAACAAGTGTGAGAGCTTAAACCTGTGCATTGGTTCGAATGGCTTGCCCATGAGTTCTGCCAAACCAGCAACAGATCCCACAGAAGTGGAGGTTCATGCACCAGAGGGGATATGTGATCCAGGCCTTTGAAGAAGTGCCCAACCACTGTCTCCTGCGCCAATGCTGGCTGACGCCCATGCCCGTAAGCAAAATGGCTGCCAGGTGCACCCTAAGGTCAATGACCGTAGACCACCTTTGGAGAGAGACCAAAGATAGTCCAGAATGTTAGCCACAGAGCAGGATAAGGGCCCAGACCCTTACCATGGCACCAAATGGAAAACCTTTTCCATCTGAAGGCATTTCCTGGTCGATTCCTTACAAGATGCCTCCACCATGGTGTAGACATCCTCGGCAAGACCCAGAGCCTGGAACTCTAGCCGCTCAGGTACCAGGCTGTGAGGTGTAGGGATTGAAGGTCCGGATGGAATACCTTCCCTGGTTCAATGATATCAGGTCCGGGCATGTACAAAGCCACTCTGGGGGCTTGCAGCTGAGGCTGAGGAGATCTGGGTACCAGAACTGGCGGCCAATCTGGGGCTACCAGGACAGTCTCAGCTTGATGTTTTCCCTGGAAGCAAACAGGTCCACCAGCGGTTTGCCCCAATGGGAGAACAGACTGTAAGCTACCTCTGGATGGAGAAACCACTCGTGGGAAGTCTGGCCTAGGCGGCTGAAAGCATCTGCCAATTGGTTCGAGACTCCTGCCACATGAATGGCTAGGAAATCCACCTCCAACTGGCTTACAAGGGTCCAGATGCAAGCACCTCCTTGCACAGCAGACAGGAGTGTGTGCCGCCCTGTTTGTTGAGGTAGTACATGGTTATGGTATTGTCCATCTGGACTTGACCACTTAACCACGGAGCTGAGGAGTGAAACTGACAATGCCAGTCTGACTGTTCTGAGCTCCAACAGGTTGATGTGGCATTGGGATTCCTCGGGGTCCTGAACCCGTGGGCCCTGTTGTCCCCATGTGGACTCCCCAGCCCATGAGAGAAGCACTGGTCATAAGGGCGACCGTCAGCTCGCGGGCGGACAAGCGGGATCCCTTCCTGCAACCGTTCTGGGGCGGTCCACCACTGGAGAGTGTCCCACATCTTCTGGGTTACAGTGATCAGCTGGTCGAAATGACTGTGGCGCTGGGTCCACTGGGCAGCCAGCTCCCATTGGAGGCGCGATGTGCCACCTGGCCCAATGGACCACTGAGGTGCATGCAGCCATGTAACCTAGAAGGCTAAAGTCCTGGCAGGGCACAAGTGCCCAACCAGAAACGATCGGGCTAAGGAGGAGAGAACCTCCACCTGTCTGCCAGGAGCCGAGCCTGGCTTGACAAGAGTCAAAGTTCCTGCCTCGATGAAGCCCATCACCTGAGAGGGCACGAGTCTTGACTCTGGTCTCGCTTGATCAGGGGGCGAGTTAGGAGCAGGTTCGGAGGGCCAAATCCTGGATCTCTCCACCTCCTGAAGGGAGGAACCTGCCAAGAGCCAATCATCTAGATAAGGGTAGGTTTGTACTCCTCACGCCGAAGATGGGCTGCCACCACTGCAATGCACTTGTGAAGACCCGTGGGGCCAATGACATGCAGAACGGAATGGTTTTAGAACTCGTGACAGGTCCCTTCAATTCTGGAAGTGGAGGAACTGCTGATGGGATGGACTGATTGGGATGTGAAAGAACACGTCCTGCAGATCCAGTGAACAGAACCACATGTTTCACTCCAGGGATGGTATGAACTGGTTCAGAGTTACCATCCAGAAGGTGCAAAACTATTCAGGTCATGGAGATCTAGGGCGGGGCCCCCGACGCTTGGGCACCAGGAAGTACCTGGACATGAAGCTTGGGTCTCTAGGAGGATCCGGCACTGGAGCTACTGCTTCCTTGCGGAGGAGTTGAGCTATGTCGTCTCGGAGAGCTGACTGGGTGCAAGCTGATGATATCCTTTCCTCCCGAGGGTCGTGGGCTCGACTGGGAGGGTACTGCTCAAACTCTAGAGGCAGTCCCTGACCAACCACTTCAAGAACCCACCTGTCCAAGGTGATGATCGGACCAGGTGGAAAGAAATGACAGAGCGGCCCCCAGGAGGACCCAGAGCTGGCATGATGGGTGTAGGGATGGCAATCCCCAACCCGTCACTGAGCAGGCTTAGAGGAGGAGGAGGAGGCTCCTGGACCTGTGCCTCAGCCTCCTTTACGGGCTGTTAGGACCCTGCTTGGGCCTTGGGCGCCAAGCTTGAGCCTGCTGCTGCTGCTGGCCTCCTTGATAGGAGGGTTGCCTGACCGCAGGGGAAGAATGATGAAAAGGCTTCTTCTTACACTTCTGCTGGTTCTTGCCCAAGAACCCTTCACAGAACTACCATCCAAGGTGGCACTGGACTGCTCTATGTGCTTGAGGTGATCGGCCACTCCCCGGACCGAACAGGTCGGTGCTAGCAAGAGCACGTCCGCTAACTTGTGCTAGTATCCGAGGAAAGGAGGAAAGCCTCAGCCAAGCCCTGCGGTGAGTGGCCACTGCGGCTGCTAAAAAGTAGGCACAAGAATTCCTGATATCCAGGGCGGTCTGGAGCTGCTGGTTTGAAACAGCACAGCCCTGATCACGGACTTGCTTCACCGTGGTCTGCGTGTCTGCCGGAGATGAGGGAGGACTTTGTCTAATGACCCTAGAAGGGCATGAGAGAGTGTGCCATTATAACAGCCGAGCTGGCCTGGCGAAGGCCTAAGAAAGAGGCGCATAGACCATCACGGCAGAATGGTCCATATTTTTGGACTCTTTGTCTGGGGGTCAGTCAGTGTCAGCTGAGCTACCGATGCGCCTGAACAAAGGCGGTCACTATGCTCTCAACCGAAGGATGTTCTGTGAACCCGCCAGGACCCATGGGCACCGCGACACTTGCGGGCCATGCAGGCAGATGGTGCTGGGCAGGAAGCTGGGCGCTGCCAAAGCTCAAGGGTCAGGCCAACAATGGCTTCGGCCACTGGAAGGCCTTCATCAGGGCATCCCTCCCTTTTGAGGATATCCGTGAGGGAACATCGCCTTCTTCTGGATGGACTCAGGGCATTCCAGTGGATTCGGAGATCAGGCAGAGAATGCCTGAAAGAGGAAGGGCCTTCCTCCAAACCCGCCACGGACAACTCATCATCCCCAGGATAGGAGTGCAATCCGGTGGCATCCGAATCTGAAGAGTCGGGATACAATGGCCTCCCGCCTAGTTCTCCCCAATACACGAGGGCAACTGGGGATGACCATTATCGACAGGCGTTGGGAAGCCGGTGTCTGTGCGGTCCTCTTTCAAGGAGCCCCTCGCTGAGGCTGCTTAGGCAGTGGTTCTACCAAAATCGGTGGAGAGACTGAGGCAGGCCAAACTGGGATATGGACCACGAAGACTTCAGCTCCAGAGGCCAGCATCGGCCTAGGAGGTGGGAAGCCAAGTGATGGCCAGGGTGGCCGTGAGGGTCGGCTTCTACCGGACAAAATCAGCTGTTGCCACATGAGATCTTCATAGCGTCGGTGCAGTTTCTGCGAAGTCTCCTTGTCCAGGAGGATGAAGATCTGTGGCAATGCCTCTTCTTAGAGTGTTCATGATCCATCTCCGCCATTCGCCGAAAGGGTCCTGACCTCGACAGATTGAGGGAGTCGACCATTCGATTGGGACACACCGTGTCGGTGAAAACCGAGGGTCCGAACGCTTCTCAATGGTGACACCAGCAGGCTGGGTCTCCTCATCCGGAAAAACAAGGACCAGTGTCCTTTCCAAAGAGTCGCGACCATGGTCGGCGACAGAGGGTCGATTGGGTCGAGAGAAATCTCAGCCTCATCAGCCATTTCCTCGGTCCCTGGCCAGTCTGGATGCCCGAAGCAGGAGGCCGAGGATGCGATCTCGACCGAGGCGAGACGCGTGCTCTTGGGACTCAGACCTTTCCGTCCCAAGAACGCATTCGCTTGGACCAAGACTTGGATCCTTATCCTCTTGTGAGGTGGGAGGAGTGAGCCGAGGCGCCTCACCCTGGTGGTGAGAGACTGGCACAACTCCTTGAAGGAGCCCGAAGGTGGGGCCAAGGTTGAGCAGAACAAAAGTTTCGACTCATCCGAAGCTTGAGCTGCTTCCCTCCTCGATCGTTTCTATTTGCTCCAGCTGCTCGGGTGGATACCGTAGCCATGGAAACCGCTCACCTCACTTCCTTTGACTTCACCGGTGGGTTCTTTTCCCTGGTCTCCACAGTTTTGAGGCGACCTTGCAGTTGTCAGGACAATGGGATGAAAAGGCCAGGCAGAAAGTGCAAGACATGGTGTCATGTCTGACACCTAAGCAATAAGCATACGTTAGGTGAGGATTAGTCGTGACATCTTCCGGCACGAGGTACACTGGCGAAATCTGAGGGAGCGATTTATCCTCCATGTCTGATGTGCTCAATCGGAATCACTAACTCGAGCGAGTTTCAAGGTTAGTTTTGTAAAAACGACACTTTGAATCCAGGGCCTACGAACTGCTGTGAGAGCATGAGGGAACCTGTATCTTCCAGCGGAAAGGAAGACCTTGGCGTCATGGGGGGAGTCGAGGTATTTACCACCAGCTCCCTAGAAATGGAAATTATATATCTATCGTAATTTCTTGATCTTCTTGAACGAAGTCAACACCACTCATTTACACTAATGGGATCTCACGCCGAGGCGCTTAGGACCCAGCGGCAGCAAACTTTTTTGCAGGAGGGTCGGCGCCAGAGATGAAGCCGCGAGGAGTGTCATGAGCCAAGACTGCGGCAGCAATGACTATCTCAAGGCCGACCCTCCAACTCTCAGTACTTTCCCAGAGGTGCAGCATAACTAACCTAGAAGGATAGCCTAACAAAAACTGGACAAAGATAGTCCAGAAGACCCATATAGAAGAGGGTGAAAAGAAGCCTTCACAGCCTAAAGACTGAGGGTGAAGACCAATAACAGAGGTGAGCTCGGCGGATGGTGGGTGGGGTGTGAATGAGTGGTGGAGACTTAGTACAAGAAGATGAAGAATTACGGTAGTCGTAATTTCCATATCTTCCTGGACATAAAGCCTCCACCACTCATTCACACCAATGGGAGAGTACCGAGCTAATAATCCCCTGAGAGGGTGCAGGAGGAACCAAAAGCTCAAATTTAGGACAGAAGTCCATTCAGGATGGTTCTGCCAAACTAAATATGTCACCTGGCAGGGACACCCATGGCACAGTGTTTGACGAAAGTATGCACTGAGCTCCAGGTAGCCACATTCCAAATATCTGCAATGGGTACATTGCAATTTCCATCAGGGATGCATAACTACTCTAGTAGAGTGAGCGTACACTCTGCCCTCCAGCTTAACCTGCGCCATGGAATAGCAGTGGTGAAGGCATGCCACCAGCCATGCTGAAATGCATCTGATAGCTACAGGTTGACCCAGCGGGTCTCGCTGAAGAAACAAACAGTTGTTGAGCTTTCGAATTTCTTTTGTTCTAGCTAAATAGAAACGCAGAGCTCTTTTGACGTCCAAAGAATGAAGGAACACTCTCCTTCATTCTGGAAGTTCACAAAGTAAGTAGGTAGGACCAAAGGTTGGTTTAGATGGAATTCTGAAACAACCTTAGGAGAAACTTAGGATGGGTCCTAAAACTACTTTGTCTTTATGAAACACAGTATACGGAGGGTCTATGACCAAGGCATGTATCTCAGAGACCCTGCAGGATTAGGTAATGGCCACCAGGAAGGCCGTTTTCCAGTGAGAAATTTCAGCTCACAGGTAGCTAGAGGCTCGAAAGGCTTTCGGTGAGCATGTCTAGTACAAGATTAATGTCCCAGGCTGCGACTGGACATCTGACAGGGCGTCCTGGTATGCAGAATTCCTTTAAGAAACCTCTTAACTATAGGTAACTGAGCCAGTGACAAGGAAAGTACTGGCTCATGATAAGCTGAAATGGCACAAAGATGAACCTTGACTGTAGAGTACTGCAGATCTGAATTTAATTTTTTTTTATCGTTGTTTATTATGAAACATTTTATTTTACACTTGAACATTCACTTTTGCTAACAAGTTTTCTAACTGAAATGCCTCCTTTTTAGAAGAAAATAGAAGTACATTCCTTTACTAGAATTATTATTCCTTATTTAAGTTATTACATTCCTTAATAGCATTTAATCTCAAACATTTCTTTAAAAAACAGCATAACAAGTAACTAACAAAAAAAAAAAAAACCTTTAGGGACTACAAACTACATATAGAGGATTATAGTCAAAATTGATGAGGGTACAGGAAGGGGGATATTGTAATTATTCCATTATATCTTTATGTAACCCCTTGTTACCGGGGTTACTAGAATCCCAGTAAGACCTAGTGATAGGCAGGAAGGCAGCTTGTGAAACTCCAGTTAAATGGATTTCACACTGTCTCACTCTGTTCTCAGTCTCAGCTGAGACTGAGGGATGACATCAGCATAGAACTACCGTAGCTGCATGAGCCACATTGGAATCTGCAGAAAGGAGTTAGATTAGAATGTTGGGAGTTTTGAACAGTCAGTAGTCTGTAGTTGGAGATTGTTGTGAGAGGAGCACAGCAGTTCTGTGCATAGGCTCTTTGAGCCTAAGCTCTGAAATAGGAGCTAAAGAGGGACACAGTAAGCTGTTCTTTAAAGTGGTGGAGACCGCTGATACAAGTCTCTGTGCCCCATCCCTCAGGGATAGGGCTGGAAGGTTTGCCTGCTATTCCAAGTGCAACCCCTGGCTACTGCTAGAGAAGAAGCTGCCTTGTTTTCCCAAGTGTGTGGGTACAAGAAGATTTCAAGATTCGCCTGTGGGGCACCTGCAACAACAACGTGAGTTCTGCTCTTTCTAAAGGGCCCATGTTTCATCCTGAACTGTGTTAAAGTGGGGATTGGACTGCTGAAGTAGTGGGAGGCCTAGAGTAATAGGCTTAGCCAAAAGTAAAAGTATGTTCAAGTCAGCACAAGGGAAAGTCAAGACATGTAGAGGAGATGTGATATATGTCTACGTAGTAATCTACATTGCCAAGCTTTCAAAAGAGTTGTTTAGTTTCCAGAAAAATGGCAGGTATGGATTATGGGAGCTGGAGGTGGGAGACCCCCATCTTCAGTAACCAGGTCCACCTGTAGGATTTGCTCTGTGGATTTCTACTTTGCCTCATGCACTTGGCCAGTGATGAGGAAGTACCCAGGCGATGGGACTGGAAGGAAAATTTCCCTTAAGGAGTAGAAGGCTCTAAGGTGGTTTGGGGAGCCACCAACAGGAAAACTGGTTCATTCCCATATCGACAGCGGATCAAGTGGCCGGAGGGCAGACAATAGGAAAAACCCAAGTAGTGTACAAGTCGGGCTGTGTACCCAAAGCTGCTTGCAAGTCCGGGCTGTGTGCCTGGTGGGTTCAGAGTCTGAGGGCTGAAATAGTAAAGAAGTGTTCTGTATCTCTAATCTGCATTACCAGGAATGTAGCCCGTGAAGTCCGTCTACTCTTTGTTCAGTTTGGATGTGAATAAAGCCACACTTTGGAATCCCATTCCTGGTTTTGGACATTACAGTTATTGCTTCCTGTGTTTGGATTTACTTAGGTGCCCCTGTGCAGAGTAGCCAAACCTAGGCCCCCTGTGCGCGTAACCAAGTCCTCCCGAACCCAGTCCCCACCAGGTACTGCTGTCAGCTTCAACAGCATGCAAAAAGGCAGGGTGAGGCGTTACATTTATATAAATCCTACTTGAGTCCATCTATTCACATAAGAGTCTATAGCATGGTTAGCAGCAAAGTGATTCTCTCCATTGTCTGAATTTGAAGAACTATCTGTAGACAGTCCTTCATTTCTGGTATAGGCAGCTGAAGCAATTTTCAGTGATGGTCTTCAAGGCAGCTATGTATAGTATGGCCCTAAATATTGCCCTTCCTTCCCTTTAATTTCAGAAGGGTATATTCCCAATATTATATTTTCTGGGCCTAACAGTGAATCCATTCCAAATATTTTATTAAGGTGATTCTTCACTTCATTCCAATGCGTTTTAAGCAAAGAACACTTCCAAAATATATGGGTCATATCAGCTTCCAAACAGCCACACCTCTCCAACATTCTGCACTATTTCTCAATCCCATTCTAGACTGCCTGCATGGGGTTAAGAAATATCTGATCTTAATTTTCCAGACAAATTATTGCCAGTTTGGGGAAGATGTAGTCGCCAGCTGCCTTCTAAAGCTCAAACACCATTGTAATTGATTGTATTCCTAGATCCTGCTCCCACCGTTTTTGTATATTACCTGTGTTACATGCTCGGTCAGCTATCAGATTCCAGTCAAGCATTGTTATTGCTCCTTTACCATATGGTGAACCCCAGATAAGTTCAATTACATTAGGAAAAGGTCTAAGATCAACATATTTTAGATTCTTTTGCAACCTATCATTAATGTAATCTTTTATTTGATAGTAGTGTAATAAATCTATCTGTCCAACTATATAGGGACTTAGTCCTTTCAAATTAGATAACTGTATTTCCTTTGAATAGCTGCCAAGAGGCATAAATACCCCTACCTATCTGCTTTTGATACCAATTTGAGAACTTGGCTGGAGCAAACCTTTATCCGCCAACCACCATGTATATCTCCAAATATTTCTACCTGTGTAACCCCTTCTAATGCCCTGATACCAGCCATTTAAAGTCACCATAACTGAGGTCATTGATGTTCCCATATCTGAAGGTCTGCCATGTGGGTCAAACAGCTTGGTACACAACTGTATCTTGCCCATCTGGTGTAGTTAGAGTTGTTGTCAATGTGCCTTATAATTTTGGTGAGCCCATAACAGTGCAATTTTCATTTGAACTGCTGTCCAGTAGTCTACTATATGTGGACAAGCTCTCCTTCCTCTTGTTTTGGTAGATAAAGAGTATTTTGCTATTCTGGGACGCTTATTTCCCCATACAAAAGACATAACCCATTTTGCCAGTTAATAAATTCCTTTTGTGGAATTGTGCATGGAACTGTTTGAAATAGGTATAAAACCATAGCATTATGTTACAATTATTTGTAATCTAGAATAAAAGGAAAGGGTATGCAGTTCCACCTTGTAGATCTGCACACAGTTGCTTGACCAAATCTGGGTAGTTATCTGCACATAGTGTTGTTGGAGATTTACCTACCTAACTCCCAGATATTTAATGGTCTCACGGTCCCACTTCATAGGATATTTTACTTTTATATCCTCAGGGACTGTGGCAGTCAACACCAACACTTCAGTCTTAGACCAATTTAGTGTATACCCAGATAGAGATGAAAATCTATTAATTTGTTTAAAACCTCTGGTAGAGACTCCAATGGATTAGTCAAATACAGCAGGACATCGTCCGCATAAAGGGCCATTTGTGATTAATTTGCCCTATAGATACACCAGTGATCCCTCATTTACCCGTATACTCTGTGCCAGAGCTCTATGTATAATACGAAAAGCAAAGGAGATAAGGGGCAACCTGCCTGGTACCCCCTCCAACGTAAACAACCTAAACATGTATCCGTTTGCCCCTGATGTACGCTGTGGGACAGGTATATAATTTTGACAAAAAAAAAAATCGAAAGGGGGTAGGAAAACCATAGCGCCCAGAGCACCCCACAAAAATGACCAAGATACTTGATCAAAAGCCTTTTCGGCATCCAGGCTCATCACATATGCTGGAATTCCTGACCTTTGTGAATGTTCAATTATATCCACCGACCTCCTAATATTATCAAAGGTCTGTCTTCTCCAGAACAAACCCTGTTTGGTCCAAATTAATTATTTCTGGTAGTGTTTTTCAAGCCTTCTGGCCATTAACCCGTTAGTATTTTGTAGTCTGTATTTAATATGGAAATCGGTCTATACGATGAACATATAGTGGAGTCTCTGACCTGCTTTAGCAAAACGAAATAATAGCCCAGGACCAGGATGGGGCACAGTTTCCCTCATTCTCCCATCAGGTATTATAGGCTTTTCTTATTAAGGTATAATTACCTCCTTAAATTCTTTACAGAATTCATTGACAAACCTTCAACGCCAGGACATTTTCCTGCCTTCAGACGATTATTCCCTACTACTGAAAAGGGGAAGTTAGAGTTCTCTGTTGTTCAGAGATTTTGGGCAAGCGAAGAGAGGCAAGATAGCTCTCAATCTCCTCCAGGGTAGGATTTGCCCCCTACTATATAGTTTCATATAGTAATGTTTAAAGGCTTCTGCTATACCTTCTAGCTTGACCTGTCACTTTTTGGTTTTTGGGTCCATTATTTTTGAAATACAAGCCTTGACTTTCTGCTGGCGGCTCTATAGGTTAAGAGTCTTAGCTCCTTGGACCCCTTCGTAGTATCTTTGACTTAAGGAATAGTAACTTTGTCTTCGACTTGATAGTCAAGTATATCTATTAGTTCTCTCTTCAGTTTTTCAACTGCTTCCCTCTGTCCCTATCCATTTGCTGCAGCTGTTGGCCTTCCAACTCGCTATCTGGTCCTGTAACTGCACTTTTTCTTTCCCTCAATTTCTTTTTCTAGGCAGAGATCTCTATGAATTTACCACGCACTATGGCTTTTCACCATTATCCCATTAATTCCCAGAGATATCTCAGGGTCACTATTGTCCTTTACCGCTTGTTCTATTACCTTTTCTATTGTTTCCTTGGTCTCTCCTCATGTATTAGTGAGAAGTTTAATCTCCAGAAAGTATTACGTTTACTAGGCCCAATTTAAGTTTCAGTAAATTGGTGAGTGGTCCAAATTACCATATCCCTAACCAGTAATCGGTCATAAAGCTGTGGTTTCTCTAGATAGAAAAAATAATCTATCCTTGAATACGATTTATCGCTGATGAATAAACATATACTGTCTACTTTTTATGCATCTGTCTCCAAGTATCCATGAGACCCAATTCCCTCAGTAATTTCTCCACTCTCTTAGCTGTTCCATTTCCTGTCTGACCACTTCACCTGATGAGTCTAAATGAGCGTTAAGCCTCAGGTTTAAATCCCCTATAATAAGATGGCCTCTGCCCATTCAATTATTCTGAGGAAGAAGTCCCTGTAAAAAATAATCGGACCCCGAGAGGCATACATCAGACCAAAGAAACCATAGTTCCTCCATATTTACCCTTTACCCCACATAACGACCTTCACTATCTTTAATGGAGTCAAGCACTTCAAATGGACATTTGTTTGGAATCAGTACTGCAACACCACACCGTCTACCTTTCCTATATGATGAACAGTGGACTATATGAAACCAAACTTTTGAGCTTATCATGACTACTTTGTTCAGATGGGTTTCTTGGAGCATTATAAAAGATGCCTGTGATTTTCTACTTCTCTTAACTGTATGCGATAGATCATTTACATTGAGAGATAAAGTAATAATCTAAGAACTATCCATTTTCTTGGATTGTTTGGTACTTTTGAAACTCCTTATTTGTACATTCATTTTCCTACACTCCGCCTCTCACTAGACACCTTCCTCAGAGCAGCCGTAGCCTTGTCCCCATAAGTTCTAACCAAATCGTTTCTTAAAAACTATACCACATCAAAACTCTGGATGCAATAACAAATTAAGTAAACTAGAACAGTAATTAATTTGAACTTGTCTTCAAATGTGGAAACCCTTGTATGCACCAAGCAGGGGTCTCTAGTTCCAGTAAACACCCTACCCTGGAGGAACACCGAATGAGGAGGAAAATTACCACACCAAGTGTAATACTCTCGAGAGCCTAGATAGTGTGTTAGCAGGCTCTTACATAACACTAAAAAGTGTATATAATATTTGTGGCACCACTTCTCCTAGTCAGCCAGAGAAGAAAGGTAATAACAAGGTCTCTGGTTAACCGGTTAACTACAGCAAAAACACTGAGGTCCTCCCCCCCCAAAAGGAAAAAATTAAATTCCTTATTCAGTTGTTTAAAATGAAGAAAAGAAACAACACTGCCTTTGTTCATGTACATGCCCTGTGCCCAATAGCAGTAGAAACTAAACTCTATGCATATTCGATAAACAGTTATCAAGTTCAGTTAGTTCCTTCTAAATGCATTATGTCCTGGACAGCAAAAATTATGTCCAACAGAAAAAAGGCCTCTCTCAAGTCCAGCATTTGCGTTCATGCCCAAGACTTGACGAATATGATTCAGTTCAATATTGTAAATCGTAAGTTCCCAAAGAAAAGGCAAGTAGGAGAATATGCGCTTCAAAAGCACTGCCTTGTTTCCTCCTACGAATGACCCTCAACATCTGGTCATAATGTAGCAACACTTCATCTTGAGGAATCTAGTAAATTACGTAGTGTCAATCTCGAGAGTCCTTTTTAGGCCTTCATGACTCTCCTGTAGCTTCTGGATCAGACTTCTCATTGATGTACGCCGCCGCATGTTGACGCCCAGCCCCATGCATCCTTTCTTCCTGCTGCCTGTAGCGGTTACCCGCTCTGCAGATCGCCTCATGTGCTTCTGGGAGTTTGAGTCCTTACCAAAGTACAGTTATGCAAGAAATTAAAATTATGTACCTACAGTAATTCTGTCTTTCTGTGTATCTTCACCATTCATCACCATTGGGTAGATGGCTGGAGGTCATGACCCGAGGGAGCCCTTTCTTTTTTTTTTTTTTTTTGGTAGGTGGAGCCGATTCACCATCGGCACCGCCTCAAGGCCGGCCTGATGCATGGCGCTCGTGAGCTGGCCGTTAGATGCTGTCAACTCCACCTGCCTGCCAGTTCTGAGTCGCCAGAGAGGTAAGAGGAAGAGAGTGGAGGGTGGGACAAGGAAGTCAAGGACAGGAAAAATATGTTAAATTAAAAGGAGAAATAATGACTGAGAGAACAGAAAGAGAAGTCGAAACTAAAGGGATTGGGAGGGCCCCAATCTCTGGAAATAGAGGAGGGAGTAGGGTGGGACAAAGAATTTAGAAGATAAGAAGAAGATTAACACATCCCAGACCCTGGTCCGTCTCCAGATCGGTATAGGAACTGCAGGGAGTAGCCAGAGGCTTCTTGCCAGAATTCAAGGCACAGAATGGCTGGCAAAACTCCATCTGAGCAGAATCGGCTATTCTGAAAGAAGGACAGGGCACAGAGAATTAACACCCTCTCAAGGAAAGATTTTGGTGAAAAAGGAAAAGGAGTTTTTGTATAATAAAGGATAGTCCCAAGGATGAAGAAAAATAAGATGGACGGGACGAAGAGGAGGAGAGAATGGAGGCAACTACTAACTCCCACCCCACAGGGGTGGAGCAAACGCACTAGAGAAGGAGTGCCCCATGCTGACCACTCTACCCAGAACACAGTCCCCATGTGCCCCTGTTCACCACCTCCAAAGAAAGGAGGGGGGATGGGCACAGAGAGGAGGAGGACCCAGAGATTGAGGCCCCAGGGGATGGAAGGTGGGGTTGTGATGAATGGTGAAGATACACAGAAAGATCAGAATTACAGTAGGTGTGTAATTTTCATATCTTATCTGTGTCAATCTTCACCATTCATCTCACTGGTGATGCCGGGCCCCCAAAGGGGGATTTCTTTTACACCCCAAGGGCAAAGTCCCTTTGCTCTCAGTGGGTGACACACTAAGAGGAGAACCTTCAGGGCCTGGAGAGGCCGGAGAGTGGGAGAGTGAGATGGGGACCCACCGGAGGAGAGGAAGGTTGCCCGACAAGCGCCACTCTCACGGGAGACGAAATAGGTTCTCTGGTGAGCGGAATTAATCACTCGCCGGGCCAAGGGTGACAACCGGGAAAGACGCAGTCATGCCATCCACCTAGTGCAGATCGCTGTCCCTACGACCCTGACAGCTACCTCGTTGGACTCATAGGATGCCCTCGCTGGTGCCTTGCTAGCTCCAGGCCAAGCGCAGAGAGTGCAATGGCTTGTCTGGTTTGCTCCGTGTCAGGCAATGAGGCTAGGAGTTGACCTAGCCTGGACCACAAGGACCTGTCATAGGCTGCATAGTGGGCCTGATCTGCAGAAATGGAAAGCAACAACCGTTTAGTAGAAAGCCCTCCTACCCCAGAAGTCAAAATCTGAGGAATCTTGATCTGAGGGCCAGTGACGTGAAGGCGCAAAGCCCATCAGGAGTGTCCAACTGCGACAACCCGGACTGCGGAGGAGGAATGGAACCTGGAGACTACAGGCGCAATACGCTGGCAGAGATCCTAGGGGCAGGAACTCGGAGAAGGTCTCTGCCAGAAGCCTAACGACGCTTCCCGAAGGGAGCAGGCCAGGAGGCACCACAAGGGTGTTCTCGCTGAACTCAACCAGAAAGGCATCACCGAGTGCTCCGGATTGTTATAATGGCAGGGTGAGGTGCAAGTCCTCCAACATCCTCGTGAGGAACGCTGATACTCAGCGAGATCAGCGGCTGGAGAGATGTGAGAGAAGCACCTCCCCAGAAGAGGGGGATGAAGGGTTGAGGGCACCACTGCTCACAGGGCAGCTGCTCGGGGAGACTGAAAACCTGTCTGTCCATTGCCCTAACATAAGCTGGGAACTGAGCAGCCACAGCCCTGAACTGCTCCCAGGAGAGGCTCGCTAGGACCAAGGATGCCTGGGAGCACAGGAGAATGTGGCAGAGGATGGGGACAGAGCCAAGAAGAAATGTCGGCTGACCTCTGCCTGGGCTAAGGAGCAGACCAAGAGCACCCGAAGAAGGTGCTCAGAAGACTCCACAGCTGACAGCTGAACAACCATTTCTGTACTGCCTTGGCTGTGCCCAGAAGAATCTCCCTGTGTGACTGGGAGCGTATGGGGACGAGAAGAGCGGTCCCCTACCTCAAAAAGAATGGGGCTCCCTCAAAGAGACCCGAAGAGGAAGAGCGGAGATCCGCTGTCACGGCTTCTTCAAGAACCGGGTGGGCCCCAGAAAAAGGTCGCCAGTGAAGACCCCATGCCTCTCGACCCCTCGAGTCTGAAAGAGCCCTCCTCCTCGAAAGGGCCAGCCTAGGTAGCGGACAGCCCTGGCCAGCACCGAAGGAGCTATCCAGGGCACAGTACCTCCCTCCCATAGGTGATCTGATCGGCCACAAAGTTGGGTGATCCAGGCACACCACAGGCAGGGGTCAGTATCCTCACCCCAGTCTTGGCAGCCACCGACCCCACCTCAGAAGGGGCTGACTCCAGCTTGTCGAGATACCCAGAGCTGCCCACCCCAACAGTCAACCCCAAGGAGTCAGACTGTCTGACGACTCAGAGCCCAACTCCGCCTCAGAAGGTAGAGACCGAGGCCCTGTGCCAGGCGGTAGGACGACGCCGGTGCCATCCCTACAAAGGGGTGCCAGGAACCGAAACCATGCCCGAGCCAGTGCCAGTGCCCACTACAGCACCGTGAGCGGAATCCACAGAGGGCACGGCTCCAGTCTGAACCACAGTTCCAGAGTCAGGACCAACCACGGTGCCATCGTGCCCCATGGATGCTGCGACACCGGGCGAGTGGAGCGACATCAACAAAGGCCCCGATGGTACCATCGGCACCGAGTGGTGCAGTCCAGCTCCACAGCGCCACAAATGGTGCTGTGAGCAGAGGCAGCACTGGCAATGGCACCGACAGTGGAATCCAGCGGCCCCACGGCACTGAGTCCAGAGGACACGGCGTAGTGCTCAATCTCGGCACTGTGCATGGCGCCAGGTGAGACACAGACAAAATACGCCACCGTAGAAACTCCCATGGCGCCGCTAGCAGTATCGGTCGCGGCGAACAGCGCCAACAGCAGCCACAGCACCGAGCGACAAACTGGCACCTGGCACTGTTCTGTCAGGGCCCGCGGTGCCGCAAATGGCACCGAGGCCCACAACGGTGCCTAACCGACAGCGTCGAGGACGCCGCCGACCCGGCCTTGTGAACTGTGGGTCCGACACCGGGAGCCTTCACCCCAAAGGCGATTGCCGTGGCGGCACCTCCCATCTGCCCCCGAAGGGAGCGGGACGGGCCTCCTGCGCTGAAGGACCTCGGCAACGGCCAGGGTACTAGTAGCCGAGGCTCCCTCCTCCTCAGTCCGTGCAGAACCGGAGGGGACCCAGAGGAAAGGCAGAGCGCATATGGTTTGCCCGATTAGTGCACCGACCCCGGAAGTCGGGCAGAGCTCGCCCACTTTCCATGCACGTTGTTCGATTACTCAGCGTCCATGGAGAAACAGGCGTTGCACGAATCCATGTCATGAAGCGGCCAAGACACGCAAGGCAACGGTTGTGCTGGTCTGTGATGGAAAATTTACGCACACAAGGGTACCATCACATGGGGCCATCCAGTCTTCTTGCCCGCCGACCTAGACATGACCTACAAAAAAAACAAAAAACAGACTCGACGCTGCCAAGAACAAAATATATGGAAACATCTTATCAGCAACGTCGGTAAGGCAACTAGAACTGGCAGGACACGGCACCGATGGACTGCGGCACAAGAAATAGCTGGAATAGCTGGAGAGACGAACTGCATAGGCGGTAGGCCTCAAATCGGATCTGGCTTCCCATAAGGTGACCTCTATGGCGGGAGGCGAGAAGAACTGGCAGGCAGGTGGAGTCGACAGCACCTAACGGCAACCCGCGGCGCCGCGCCAATGCGTGGCACTCAGGGGCGCCAACGCACTGCTCCACCTACCTAAAAAAAAAAAAAAAAGCTCCGCGGGTCATGACCTCTGGCCATGTACCCAATGGTGATGAATGGTGAAGACTGACACAGATAAGAATCTTACCGTAAGAGTAGATCTTCGACAGGAGCTCCTGCATCAAGTAATACAATAGGACTAAGGTCGCCAAGAATTAGGACCCCACGGAAAATCTTCTAGCTAGCAGTCTGAGGCGGGGATGGCCCTGATGTCACATGTAGTGTAAAGGGAGCGGTCCCTGGCCTCAATTTTCCGCCGGAGACCCAGCTGACAAACAGAATGGAGAATCAAGGAGGGTCTCCCATACCCAAAGAGAAGGAAAAAAGTAATATGTTCCTGGGGGTTTGGGTTGATTGGGAAAAGCCACCTGCTGCAAAGACTCCTCTTGAAGATCTACTGTTACGGTAAGTTCTTCGTAACTGTACCATCTTACTCGAGGGGGAGCTCTTGCAGCAGGTAATACCAATAGGACTGAGTCCAAGCAGTACCCAAAGAGAGAACCAAGTCAGAGAGGAGGCGGATATAACTGATAAGGTGGAGCTTAGAAGAGGACGCTTAGTCCAAACCTGCTCTCTTCCTAGAGGCAATGTCCCAGACTGTAGTGTCTGATGAATGTATGGACTGAGATAAAAGTAGCGGCAGTGCAAAGGTCTGCCTAAGACACATTCCGTAGGAAGGCAAAGGAAGTTGCCACCACTCTGGTAGAGTGGCCCTTAACCGATCCCAGTAAGGGCTTGTTATGGTGCTAACAGCAATAGGTGATGCAATGCACTAACCATCTGGTCAGTGTCTGCTTGGTGACAGGAGCCCAGTCTTCCTATAGGCAAAAGAAACTATCAATTGGTCCGTCTTCCAGGCAGACTAAGCTCTGTCGAGGCAATATCTGAGGATCCTATGTACATCCAGAGTATGCAACAGGGCCTCCGCTTATTAGAATACTCTGGAAAATAAACTGGAAGCTGGATGTCCTGACTGAAGGTAAGCTCGGAACCCACCTTCGGTAAAAACTTAGGGTTTCTATGCATTGCCACCCTGTCCCTATGGAAAATGGGGTAAGGCTCTTTACACATCAGAGCCTGCAGCTCAGAAACTCTCCTGAGCAGAAGTAATACCAACTAAAATACGCTTCTCAAAGAGAAAGCAAGCTCATATGTTGCGGCTGGCTCAAAGGGAGGAAGGGTGAGCTTCTCTAAAACAAAAGAAAGATCCTGGAGGTCTGATGTGCAAGATTCCCCTCAAGAAGGTCTTGCACATCATAAGCTGTGTCAAAGATCCTCCCGCTCATTGGTGCATGGTAGGCTGACAAAGCACAAAGACGCACCTTAATGGGTGAGTAGCTGAGGCCCAAGTCCAAAAGATGGAGAAGGTACTCCAGCACAGATTTTATTGGACAACCCAATGGATCCAGGGAATGGGGTGCTGCCCATAAGAAAAATTACTCACTTAGTAATGTTGTTTCTTCTAATGGAGTCTTGCTATATTATGACATATGCAGTGAGTCCCAACCTTGAACTGCTCGGAGGTGAAAGAGTTAACTTTCCGTGCCAGGCATGGAACCTTGAGCGAGCTCGGTTGAAAACTCTGTCTGTTGTTAATCAAACTCAAACTGTCAGATCTTTACGAGCAAAACTCATCAAGGTTCTGTGTGGAAGCAAACCTACACTAGCCAACTGGCTACTAAATATAAGAACACATTTTCTTGGTCCCAAAACAAAGACTCAAGTCAGGGATCCAAAAATTAAAACATAACACCCAAACACCCCCAAAGGGAGGGGTGAAAAAATAAGGTGGGCATCTACTAAGTGCCAACACTGCACTGCCCACCCACATCCCAAAAGTAGAGGTTCTGAGAGGGGCAGGCTGGAGGTCATAATATAGCAAGACTCCATTAGAAGAAACAACATTACTAAGGTAATTTTTTCTTCAAACAACATGAAGTCTTGCTGTATTATGACATATGCAGACTACAGCAGTACCTCCATGGAGGAGGGACAGAACCTACTTTGGAAATAGGCTCTGAAGCACAGCTGTGCCAAACCGAGCATCACTCCTAGCCTGGATGTCCAGGAGTAATGCCTGGTAAAGTGTGAACTGTTTTCCAGGTAGCTGATTGGCATATCTCTAGGATAGGGATGTCCCTGGCAGCAGCCAGAGACGCAGCTGTACCTCTGGTAGAGTGAGCCCTCAGGCCTGAGGAGGAACCTTACCCAGTTTTCATAGCAAAATGGATACAAGAGACAATCCACCTGGCAATGGATCTTTTAGTGGCAGGTTTCCTTTACCAACCTCCCAACCTCACCATAAGTGAGGAACAGTTGGACGGAGTTAAACCTGTGACCCTTGATGCGTTCTATGTAGTAACTAAGGGCTCTTTTGACATCTAAACTGTGCAGTCTCCTCTCACCAGAGGAGGAATGGTCAGTGAAGTACACAGGAAGAGACACAGATTGATTAAAGTGGAAGTCTGAAACCACCTTAGGCAAGAACTTTCTGTTAGTCCTGAGGACCACCTTATCTCTATGAAAGAAGATAAAATCAGGTTCCACTGACAATGCTTGTAACTCACTTATGCGCCTGGCAAGTGATGGCTACCAAAAACACAGTTTTCCAAGTCAAGTACTTAAGCTCTGCTGAAGACAAGGGCTCAAAAGGGGTTGCATAAGCTGAGCAATGCAAATATTAAGATCCTAGGCAGGGCAGGGTCCCTGAATGGAGGGTTGGAGTGAAGCAACCCCTTGAAAAACTTGGAGAATACAGGATGAGCCTAAAGAGAAGAGGGTGTACCTGTTAATAAGAAAGCAGACACGGCTGCCAGGTGCACTTTTAGGGTAGCTGGCCTCAGCCCCAAAGTATTCAAATGCACCATATAATCCAGGACTGTGGGTAAGTAGCAGATTCTGGGAAATATGCTTAGCAGAGCACCAAATGGAAAATCTCTTCCATTTGGAATTATAAGTAGCCCTGGTGGATGGCTTCCAGAAGCCTTCAATATATCCAATACACCTTGGGAGAGGTGTAGGTCAGCAAACTCTAACTCTTCAAGAACCAGGCCTTGAGATTGAGAGATTTGAGATTCGGTACCAAACCCTCCCTGAGCACAGGTTAACAGGTTGTGATTCCTGGGAAGACACAGGGAAGGTGGACTGCTAAGGACAAAAGGAGTGGATACCAGGGCTGTCTGGCCCAATCTGGTGCAATAAGGATCACCTTGCAAGGTTGAGATCTGATTTTGACTAGCATCTTGAACAGAAGAGGGAAGGGGGAAGGCATAAAGAAACTTCCTTCCCAACTGAGAAGGAAGGCATCCAGAGGACTGAGCCCAACACTGGGGGCCTGCAGCAAAAAGGGAAGTTGGTGATTGTCTGGGGCTGCAAAAGATCTATCTGGGAGGTGCCCCATCTGGCAAATACTACCTCCAATACTAGGGATCCAGTGACCATTCGTGATGGCCCTGGAAATCCTGCTGAGAGCATCTGCCAGGACATTGTCCTTGCCTGGAAGGTGAACTGCTGTAAGGGAGGTGTTCAGAGAATAAGCCAGAGACCACAACTTCATTGCTTCAGTGCACAAGGCCGTAGATCGAGTGCCTCCTTGCTTGTTGATGTACCACATTGTAGTGGTGTTGTCTGTTCTGATCTGTACAACTTTGTTCTGAACAGAGGTGGAAAAACTTGAAGTGCTAGAAAACTGCTCTGAGTTCCAACAGATTGATGTGGAGCAGAGATTCCTGAGGGACCACAATCCCTGGGTAGTGAGATCGCCATGTGAGCTCCCCACCCAAGAGGATGCATCTGTAGTAAGGATTAGGAGTGAGACTGAGGGATGAAGGCCCCCTGTCTCAGATTGCTCTGGTCCTGCCACCACTGAAGGGCTTGGATCAGGGTTCGAGTCACTGGGATCAATTTGGTCAGAGGGTCTCTCCTTTGAGACCAAAAGGCTCTCAAATGGAACTGGATGTCCTCATCTGAAATCTTGCTCCCTGCACAACTGCTGTAGAAGCAGCCATGTGCCCCAAGAGCTGCAGAAAATGCCTTGCTGGTCGAGAGACCTGCAGGGTGAAAAGGAGGCCAGGGAGACCAAGGTCCTTGCTCTTTCCAGAGGAAGGAAGGCTCTGGCCTCTTTTGTGTTCAGTTCTGCACCTATGAAGGTGAGAAGCTGGACAGGCTCTAGAACTGACTTTGGAAGATTGAGAAGGAAACCTAGAGATGTGAGCAGTTGCTGAGTTACCTGAGGTGTAGTCTGACTTGTTCTGGAGACTGGCCTACTATGAGCCAGTCGTCCAGAGTAAGGAAAAATGGCAATCTTTTGCCTTCTTAAGTGGGCAAATGCTACTGCCAGGCATTTTGTGAATACCCTTGGGCAGAGGTGAGGCGAAAGGGCATTGCTCTGAACTGGTAATGGCCTGAGGGCAGTTCGAATCTGAGGTACTTTCGATGGGAGCTTCTGATAAGAACATGGAAGTAGGCATCCTTGAGGTCCAGGGAGCTAGCCAGTCCCCTGGTCTTAGACAGGGTAAAATAACTCCCAGAGTCACCATTTTGAATTTTGGTTTTAAAAGGTGGTTGTTTAGGTATCTGAGATCCAGGATGGGCCGCCATTCTCCTGTCTTTTTGGGGTAAGGAAGTACCTGGGTACAACCCTTTGCCCTGGTGTGCGGGTGGAACCTTTCCACAGCTCTGAGAGCCAGGAGGGTAGAAACTTCTGTTTCTAGGGCAAGTGCCTCTGATGGATTTGCAGGTGGAAAGGACCTGGCTCTCATCTTCGGAAATTTTTTGAAGCTGAGAACCAGTACCTGGCTTACTACTTCCAGAACCCACTTGTCTGATGTTAGAGACTTCCAGTCCTGGACAAAGTAAGCCAGCCTGCCCCCTACCGGGTAGAGGAGAATCGGCCTGGCTCGCCATCAGGGTGCCTGCTTGGCAGGGGCTTTGGGCTGAGGGGGCAAGCAGCTTGCTTGCACCTCGCTGTCTCTCCTCTAAAGAACCCCCTCTGGGCATAAGCAGAAGAGGAGGCCTGGACTTGGTGAAAAGGCCTGCCCCTGCCCCAGCCCCGGGATGCTGCCTTTGAGGAGTGGCCTGCCTTTCCTTGGCCTGTGCACTCCTATAGGTGGTCCTATATTCATCCATTTTCTTCATGTAATTCTCTGTCTGCTCCCCAAACAGAGAATTGCCCACAACAGGAAAATCCATGGCCTTAGACTGGGTATCCTGTGACAGGGTAGTACATCTGAGTCAAGCCATTCTGCAAGTGCTATAGATAGCCATGACCCTAGATGACACATCATTAGAGTCTACTGCAGCATGAAATTGCACCTTAGATGCCTCAATACCATCCAGCAGCCACTTGTTCCAGCTCCCTGGCAAGCTGGTCAGGGACCTGTTTGCTAAGAGCCAGCACAGTATCCCATCTGGATTTCTGGTATCTAGCAGCATAAGCCATATAATTTGCCTGTCTGAGTCCCAAGGATGCTGCATGTACTGTTTCTTTGCCATGGCATCAACCTCCTGGAGTCCTTTTCAAGGAGTGCGAGCTAGAGGAATATTTGCCTTGTCACAGGCTGCAGCCTGCACTACCCCACATGCTGTGTGAGGAACTCCGTATCAGAGCCTGATAATGTATACCTCTTGTCCATCCTTTTATCAACAGGAGGTATAGTGTGAGGAGTTTTAGAATTTTACTGTCTGTTTCTAAAGATTTATGCAGAGGAATAGACAGTCTCCTAGACTCTGGAATATCCATCATTTCTACATAATCAGGCTCCTCCTGGTCATCAACAGCTTCCTCAACAGGGAGCTGGAGAGTTTCAACAACTTTCTTATAAAACATAAAATGAGAAGGGACTCAGATAGCCTAGGAGGAGAAACCCTGATGGTCTGTCTGGAGAGATGTCCGTTCAATGGGCACATCCAGACTTTCAAACCCCATTCACTCTCCTCATACTCCTCTTCCCTCCCCGGTTCATAAAAATCCTCAAAATCATAATCTTGAACCGGTGGAACCAGCCGAACCGAGCTCTTCCCTGATGGTATCGGTTCGGTCGGAACCGGGAAAGTGACTGGACAATTTGAATTGCTTTAGCTATTTCCTCAGCGGTTGGAGAAAAACTTTGGAGCTGACTTTCTAGTCCTTTTAGTTGGAACCGCTCCTCAGAGCTGGCTCTCTTTGCCCGAGGCAGTATTGCCCTGGTCAGAGGCACCCTCCGGTTCGTTGGAACTGAACCGGCTGGCCATCCGGTCAGCGGATCTTTTGGCCTCCCTTCCTGAGCCTACCAATTCTCTTCTCAATGGTGGCAGCAGGAAAATTACTACATATCTGGCAGTCTGCATTGAGGTGGTCAAACCCCAGACAATACACACAGGTGGTGTGTGGTCAGCCTTAGCAAAGCTTCCCCACAAACACCACAGTGCTGAAAACCAGTGGGCCGGTTTTCTTTTGGGTTTCTCAGACATAGTGCCAGCCTAACCAACTTGCCCGTTATGGAAATCCGCAAGCAAGACTCCTTATCAGTTCCCAACCATGTCACAGGTCGTGGAAAAAACGTAATGAAATCCGTTTTTTTAGAACCGATAAGAACCGGAACTGCACTCTAAATAAGGACTAGTAACGCTTTAGAACAACCTGATCGGTTCAAACCGAACCAAATGAGCGCTATAAGTTCCACACAGAATAAAATAAATGTAGGCCTATCTATTACTTACAATACCACAGACAGAGCTTGAACCGACGGTTGCGGTTTAATTTCGTCAAAAACCGATAAAATAACACTTTAACCGACAAAATGAACCACAGAAGGAGAAATTCTGGAGCGACTGTTCAGTGAGGCGGAGTAAAGAATCTGACAGTTTGAGTTTGATTAACAACAGACAGAGTTTTCAACCGAGCTCGCTCAGGTTCCATGCCTGGCATGGAAAGTTAACTCTTTCACCTCCAGAGCAGTTTGAAGGTTGGGACTCACTGCATATGTCATAATATAGCAAGACTTCATGTTGTTTGAAACAAAAGCTACCACTTCATGGCATAAGTTGTCCTGGTGAAGGTTTTCTTGCTGCTACTAGGACCTCTGCCCCTCTCGTGACACTCCCAATCTTTCCTCAGCTAAAACTGCAGGAGCCATGCATGCAGATGCAGGGGCTGCAGAGCTGGGTGGACGAGTGTCTCTTGTTCTTGGGAGAGCAAGTGAGAGGAGAGGGAACTGGATAGGAGGTTCCGTGGCCAGCTGTTGCAGCAGCGAGTACCAGATCTAATGAGGTCAAAGAGGAGCTACCAGAATCATTCTGGCTTCTCTGTCTGCAGCTTGACCAGAACCTCTGAAGGAGAGGAAGGAGGAAGGCATATAGAAAACTCTCTGTCCAGGAGAGGACAATGCATCTTGCCAAAAACAGCAGGCTCTGGATCTAGCAAGCAGAAATTTGGCAGTTTGGCACTGCACTGGGAAGCAAAGAGGTCCATCTCTGGTCGACTCCATCTTTCAAGAGGTCTTCTGCCACTTCTTGGTGCAACTCCCACTCGTGATTCGGAGATCGAGAGTGACTTAAATAGTCGGCAAGAACATTCTGGAAGCCTGGGATGTGAATTGTCTGACGCCCAGACCCTGTCCCACCGCCCAGTACCACACTCTCATGGTCTCTCCTGCGTAAGGGATACGTAATGAGTGCCCCTTGCTTGTTTAGATGTAAACTACCAGGGTGTTGTCCGACTGGACTAGGAGAGGGCCCTGGTAAAGCTAATCTTGGAAAGCCTGAAGGACATACAGAACAGCTCTCATTTCCAAAATACTGATGTGAAGAGACTGCTCACCGCATTCCAAAACCCTTGGTTCGATGCGCATCCAGATGGGCTCCCAGCCTAGACCTGATTCATCCGTAGTGAGGATCTCCATTGGGCTTGGCCACTGAGAAGAACACCCACCCGAGGTTGGACCAGATTTAGCTACCAATTTTAGAGAATGATGGATCGCCCCGAAATCCAAATAGGCTGGTCCAGTTCATCTATTCCTGGTACCACTGAACTCTGAGGTGCCACTGCAGTGTCCTCATGTTCAGCCATACCAAAGGACCGTGGCTATGTCGGCTGCCATATGCCCCAGGAGTTGCAGGATTACCTCGGCCACGACTCAGTCTGAGGTCTGCACGCTTTGGGCAAGACTCAGTCTGAGGTCTGCATGCTTTTAGGCAACTCCTCTCAGCAATTCCGCTCTGTCTGCTGGCAGAAAGGTCATGCCTTGAATGGTGTCTAGGACTGCCCCAATATACTGCAGCTTTTGAGAGGGCCAAGGGTGTTACCGGACCAATTCTGAGTGATGCCCAGGGACTGGAACATCAAGATTGTTTCTTACAAGGCACTGTTTAGCTGGTCTTCTGACTGGGCAGAAATAAGCCAGTCATCCAGGTAAGGAAGACAAAGTGGTCTTTTCTTCTCCAGGCGCTGCTACCACCACCAGGCACTGGTGAAGACTCTTGGTGCTGAAGAAAGGCTGAATGGAAGTACCACGAACTGATGGTATTGACCTTGAAAAGGAAGTGCAAGAACTTCCTGTGCATGTATGTATCCTGCATATCTAAGGAGCATAGCCAGTCTCCTCGATGGATCATGGGCAACAGGCTTGTTAGGGTCACCATTCAAGCTCCAGTACTGGACATATTCTTTCAGTTGACTGAGATCCAGGATAAGATGGAGGTCTCCCATTTTCTTGGGAACCAGAAAGAATTATGAGTAGAAGCTTTGCCCTGCTGGATAGGTGGAACCACCTGGATGGCCTTCTTCTGCAGGAGGGCCTGTATCTCTGCTCTTAGAAGATGGGTGTGGCTGGGAGAGCAATGGAAAGGGATAGGAGGGTTGTTTAGAGGGCAGCACAGAAACTCTAAGGAGTAGCCCTCTCCATCGTCTGAAGGACCCATTGGTCCGAGGTGATACTGGACCACCCTGACAGGTAGAGGGAGAATTCCATCCTACCGTCCTGCAACTCCACAGTGCCGCAGAGGATGAAGGACGAAGGGCTTACACTGCTACTGGCGGCCTTTGTCCTTCTCGGCAGACGTGACCGAGTCCAAGGTGGCGCTGGACTTCTCGATCCATTGAAGATGACCCTCCACCCGGACCGAACAAGTCGGTACCCAGGAAGGAGCGTCTGCCCGCTTGTGCTAGGTATCCGCCCGTAAGGTGGAGATCCACAGCCAAGCTCTGCGGCAATGGCTACTGCGGCCGCTATGACTGGGAACACGAGTCAGCGATGTCCAAGGAAGTTTAGAGCTGCTGTTTGGCCACCGCTTCCCTGATCCGCACCTGCTTGATGTCGTTTGAAGGTCAGCGGAGATAAGGAATCACCTCATCCAGGAGCCCAAAAGGGAGTGTGAAAAGTGTGCCAACAGGATGGCCGAGCTAGCCTAATGAAGGCCTAGGGAGGAAGCAACATAGACTTTCCACCGGAGTAGTCCGATTTCTTGGCTCCTTATCGGGTGGCTTGTCCACATCCCGCCGCTCCCAGAATGCCGAAAACGCTGTCGGTCACTAACCCTCCACAGTGGGGTGCCCGAGAAACCAGAGAGTGAACCGGTAGGGACAGCATACTCGAGCCATCCTGCCCGAAGGTGCTGGACAAGAAGCTGCAGCCGCCATAGCTCCAGGGCCGGGCCAACAATGGCTTCAGCCACCGGGAAGGCCTCCGTGAGGGGAATCCCTCGGTCCAGTATCTCCATGGAGGATACTTGGCCCATTTAAACGGGTTCGAGCTTCATCCCAGTGGAGTCTGAGATGAGTCGAAGCATTCCAAGGAACGAGGATGGCTCTTGTCCACTGACTGACCGCCAGTGGACTCCAAGTCAAGCAGCCAGGAGAGCAAGGAGTCGCTGTTGCCAGACTCCGAGAGTCTGCGAACAGATGCCGAGTGCCTGAGCCACCCTCCAGCTGCCGAGGTCAATCGGGAGCGAGGTGGCCGACAACCCATGGGCAAACCCTGACCTGACCAAGAATTCTCGGTCGGGCCCCAGTTTTCGTTATGGAGGCGGAGGTTCCACCACAATGGGTGGCGAGCCGTTTCGCCGAACAACCGTGCCGCTTTGGCTCTCGACTACTATGAGGGGTTGTTTGGCAGCTCCAGTGACAGCCACTTCACCAGTTTTTAAGATTTTACGCAGATTTTCAACATTGCCTTTTTTACACCTCCCATGAACAGTACTGCTGTCATTTTTCACATCCTGTTCGAATGTGTTTTGCACCTGTGGTGCCAAATGCCACAGTCACTGTGCAAAAGCAGTTTTCGCCAACAAACTGATATTGCCACTGTTCATGAGGTGTGGGGTCACAAAAAATCATGTTGAAAATTTGGAATGAAAATAATCAACGAATGCCTGAGGCGCTAGGGTTTCCACCATAACGCCCAACCTTGAAGAGAATGACAGGCATCAGGGTGTGACTTGGGATTCTTGCCTGTCATGCTCATACCATTCCACCCCACCCACACCCTGCAGCCAGTGAGAGGCATCAAGGTGTGCCTCGGACTCTTAGGGCCCAAACTTCACCCCATTCTCCTATACCGCACTCCATCTCACGTATTTCCTGATGGAATGGAGTGCGCATAGAGACCAAAGACCCAAGGCACATCGTGACACTTGTCAGTGTCTGCAGGGTAGGTGTGGTGAAATGGCGTGGTCGTTATGCCTGACGACCCAAAGGCACACCCAATGCCTGTCACCTCTGCAGGGTGGTGGTGGGGTTGGCTTCAGTTCAATACCTGCCATTCCTATTATGCAGCTCTGTAACTCTACACTACCAATGCTAATGCCAGCAAGCAAACATTCGCCATTGACAAATGCTTGTTGGGAATGTTTTCACCAAATTTTAACATAGCCATTTTAACACCTCTGCTCATGAACAGCGTCACTGTGATTTCTTAATCTGTCCCAAACACTGATTCGCACACCGACAAGCGCCATTGTGCGCCATGTGTGGAAACACATTTTGGGTGAGATGTGAGAAATGACAGCTATACTGCTCATAAGAAGGTGTGGTAAAATGGCAATGTTGAATATCTGGAGTGAACATATTGAAACTTTGCGAACTTACGGCGTGCATAGGAACAGCACAGCATACTCATAAAACAGTCATTTTGGAATTTTCACCAAATTTTCAACGTAGGATTTTGAGGCCTACCTCATGAACTGTGACACTGTCGTTTCATAAATCAGCCCCAAAGTTGGTTCCACACAGTAACTGAAATCACCTTTCGGCTCGATTAACAAAATGACACTGACAGAATTCATGAGGTGGGCTCCCAGAAACCCCATGTTGAAAATTTGGTGAAAACATTCCCAAAATGCCCGAGATATGCACCAAAGTTGAAAAAACCCTATTTATTAAATTATACAGCTTACCGGCATTTTCTCCATTAATTGACGGCTTTGAAGAGTGCCGGACGCAGCTCCCCGTCCACATCAAGATCGTCACCGAAGCCCGGAGTTAAGTATGGGTGAGGTGGGTGTGGGAGGCAGGATGCACAGAGGATCGGGCGCGGTGCGAACGGGGTCAGGACAGTCAGCGAGGGAAGGTTTTTTTTTTTGGGGACAATGCGGGACGCTTGCTATGCTGGGGGGCTCCCAGCATGGCAGCAGGAAGGCTGTTTCGGGGGCAGTGGAGCCAACAGGGCACTGGGCACCACCGTCGGCCATCTGAACTGTTGCCACGCTGGGGTGGGCTCCCAGCGTGGCACCATAGTCTCTTGGGGGGCAGTGGAGCAGACAGTGGACTGGGCACCCCTGCGGCCATACAGACTGCTGCCACGCTTTGGGTGGGCTCTCAGCGTGGCACCTGGAACTCTGTTGGGAGGGAGCACAGCAGAGCCGATTTGGGACTGGGCACCCCCGCCAGCTACACAGTGTGTGCGTGGGGTCAAACATGAGCACGCTGACATCTATCGCTGCTCACTGAAGTGTAGCTCTCCCCTTGAACTGTATGGCACTGCATTTTCAACTACTGTCATAGACAGCTGCAGCATTCATTGGGGAACTGTGGCCATGCCTCCAAACACACTGACTGCAATGGAAGACAGGGTGCCACACCTCAAAAACTCTGATGATGGTACTATGTTTCTTTTACATGCATGCAAGAAAACACAAAAACTAAAAGTTAAGACATTACTAGAAGGTGCCAGCAGGTGGCATGTCGCTCCAACTATATATCTTATTAGTTGTGGAGAGGATTTTCTTGTTACCGATTCTGAAAGGGAGGCAGGGCAGGAGCAATAATATTAGTGGATCCTTGTGGAAGAAACAAGATTATTACAGGTGAGTAATTTTTCTTCTAACCCCAGGAATCCACTAATATTATTACTCTTGCAGACTATGCAGCACTACCTCAAGGAGGCAGGGCCAGAATCTATTTAGGAGTAGGCCCTATGACCAGAGGAAGGAACCTGGCCTGCCTTTGAATAGCAAAACTGAATACACTGTACTATACATCGAGAGACAGTCCTCTTTGAAGCAGCAGTACCTGTGCCTACTTCCCCATAGTTGAGGAACAGTTGTT
Organism: Neoceratodus forsteri; assembly: GCA_016271365.2. Lineage (NCBI taxonomy): Eukaryota > Metazoa > Chordata > Ceratodontiformes > Ceratodontidae > Neoceratodus > Neoceratodus forsteri. The sequence continues at coordinate 1,435,185,387 of CM057453.1, forward strand.
GTCTGTCCTGCCTATGATCTTTGGTCCTGCCAATGATCTTCAGTATGAGTCATATAACAACTCAGTGCTCTTTTTACATCCAAGCTGTGCAATCTCGCTCACCTGAACTAGAGTGTTCAGTAAAGAAAACTGGCAATGTTATAGACTGGTTCAAATGGAAGTCAGAAACCACCTTGGGGAGGAACTTCCATTAGTTCTCAACACTACCTAGTCCCTGTGAAAGAAACATAGTCCTTTTCCGCACAGAGGGCCTGTAGCTCGCTTATCCTTATGGCAGATGTGATTGCTACCAGAAAAAATGAAATTACGCACTCACCGTAACTCTTGATCTTCTTGGAAGAAGTCTCCACCACTCATTCACACTTATGGGACTACGCCAGAGGCACTAGGACCCAGCGGAGCAAACTGTTTGCAGAGGGTTGGCGCCAGAGGTGGAGCGCGAGGGAGCAGCGCCGCAAGCATCAGCTCATGTGGTAATGACTATCTCGATGTCGACCCTCCAACCGCCTCAGTACCTTTTTTCCGGAGGAGGCAGCGCAACTGACCTAGAAAGACTAGTCTAACACAAATCGGACATAAGATAGTCCGAACGACCCATATAAGAAGGGTCAACAAGAAGTCTTCATAGACTAAACATTGAGGGTGAAGACCAAAACAGAGAGGTGAGCTCGGGGATGGTAGGTGTATGTGAATAAGTGGTGGAGACTTAGGTCCAAGAAGATCAAGAATTACGGTAGGTACGTAATTTCCATATCTTCCTGGACATAAAGTCTCCACCACTCATTCACACTTATGGGCTAGTACAGAGTTAAAAACTCCCAGAGGGCGGCAGGAAAAACCAAGAGCTCACGAATTCAGGACACAAGTCCAGAAGGATAGTCCTGCCAAATGAAAGGTTTCATCTGGCATGGACGCCCAGCGATAGTGCTTAATAAAAGTATGCACTGAGCTCCAAGTAGCTGCATTGCAAATGTCCGCAATGGGCACGAGCGCGGATTTCTGCCAGGGATGCTGCGACTACTCTAGTAGAGTGAGCATACACTCTGCTCTCCAGCTTGACTTGTGCCACAGAATAACAGTGGCAAGGCATGCCACCAGCCATGCTGAAATGCATCTGATAGTGACCGGCTGACCCAGCCAGGTCTCGCTTGAAGGACAAACAGTTGTTGAGTTTCATAATTTCCTTCCTTCTATCTAAACAGAAGCCAAAGCTCTTAACATCTAAGGAATGACAGGTACATTCTCCTTCATTCTGGAAATCAGCAAAGTAAGTAGGTAGGTAAGACCAAAGGTTGGTTTAAATGGAATTCTGAGACAACCTCAGGGAGAAACTTAGGATGGGTCCTAAGAACTACTTTATCCTTGTGAAATACAGTGTACTGATGGTCTGTTATCAGAGCATGTATTTCAGAAACTCTATGGGCGGTGATGGCCACCAGGAAGGCCATTTTCCTAATGAGAAGTTTAAATTCACAGGTAGCTAGTGGCTCAAAAGGTTTTCTAGTGAGCATGTCTAGCACAAGATTAATGTCCCAGGCTGCAACTGGACGCCTGACAGGAGGTCTGGTATGCAGAATACCTTAAGAAACCTCTTAACTATCGGAAACTGAGCCAAAGATAAAGACAGTAATGGCTCATGAAAGGCTGAAATGGCACAAAGGTGAACTTTGATTGTAGAGTATTGAAGACCTGAATTTGAGAGGTCTAGAGGTACTCTAAAACTTTGTTGGGTGGGCAGGAAAAGGATTCAAAGAGTGTCCTGCACACCAGAGGGAAAATGCTTCCATTTTGCAGTGCAAGTCTTTCTGGTTGCTGGCTTCGAGCAGCCAAAAGAATGTCAGAAACTCTCCGAGAGGTATTGAACCTATTCACCTCTATCTCCTCAGGAGCTAAGCGTGAAGATGAAGCAACCTCAGATTGGGAGGGACCAGAGGACCCTGGGTCAGAAGGTTCATCTGAAGGAAGCACCTCCGGAGGGTTTTCACCATATTGTTGAGTAATGAAACCATATCTGTTGAGGCCAGAAGGAGCAATGAGAATCATCTTGTGCCCTGAGACTCGAATTTGAGGAGTACACTCTGGATTAGGGAAGAGAAGGAAGGGTGCATAGACAGCATTTTGTCCACTGCAGCCTGAACACATCCTGACAGAAAATGCCAGGCCCTGGATTTCTGGAGCAGAAAGAGGCAGTTTTGTGTTGAGTGGGATGCAAAAGGTCCAGGTCTGGAGTTCCCCACTCAGAATAGCAACTGAACCACGGTTAAGTCGAGACCACCGTGAGGTCTGCCTCGTTCTGCTGAGACGGTCTGTCAGTTTGTTCTGTATTCCGGCAGCTAGACCACCCGAATAAAGCCTTGTGATCTAGGCACCATTCCCACTTTCATTGCTTCCCTGCACAAGGGCAAGAGTCTGCCGCCCTGCTTGTTGATGTAATACATCACTGCCTTGTTGTCCGTCTGAAGGAGAATGTTCTTGTGACAAAGAATGTCCTTCAAGGCCCGGACTGCACAGAGGACGCTCTCATTTCCAGGATGTTTATGTGAAGCTGGACTTTGACCTGAGTCCATGTACCCTGAGTGTGGAGATCCTGACAGTGAGCTCCCCATCCCAACAGGGACGTGTCTGTGGTGACAGAAATCTGATGATCCAGAGAAGCAAAGGGTATCCTTCCAGAAGATTATTCTCTTGAGACCACCAGGTGAGTGACCTCCTGAGAGGTTCTGTCACCTTGATGGGAAAGGACTGTGGATGAGTAGTCGGGGACCACTGAGTACTGAGCATCCTTGAGAGGTTCTCATGTGGAGGTGTGCTAGGGGTACAGTGAACACTGAGGATGCCATAAACCCAGCATCCGTTGCATTGAGATAGCTCGAACGAGGCTGTTCTCTCTGATGTATCGGACCATCTGTAGGATATCAGCTCCTTCTGTCCTCTGGTAGAAAAGCTTTCGCACAGGAGGTGTCCAGAAGGTTCCTATGAAAAGGAGCTTCTGGGAGGCTGCACTGCGATTTCTTGAGATTTAGCAGGACTCCCATGGACGTGAGAAAGTCTGAGGCCGTAGCTACAAGGCAATACAGTTCTTTGCTCTGGAAGGGCTTGCTAAGCCAGCCGTCCAGATATGGGAATACTTGTATTCCGATCTTTCTGAGGTGCGCCATGTAGAATCGGTACAATACTTTGTAAAACTCATGGCACGAGGGTAGCCCAAAGGGCAGGACTCTGAACTGATAATCGTTGGCCCAAAGCCACAAACCTTAGGTATTTGTGATGCTTTGGGTGAATAGGAATATGTTGGTAAGCATCTTGCATGTCCAGGAAGCTAACCAATCATGATGATGAAGCAAGGGCAACAGGGTTCCCAGTGACATCATTTTGAACTTTTCCTTGGGACGAAATCTGTTCAGTTTTCTGAGGTCCAAATGGGGACGATGCCCCAGTTTTCTTTGGAACAAGAAAGTAGTGGGAGTAGAACCCTGTGTTCCATTATTCAATGGAATTATTTCTACTGCCCTGTTGTTCAGAAGGCCCCTGCATCTCGGAGGCAGAAGTTCTGACTTAACGCAACAGTCTGGGCAGTCGTTTGGGGAAGATCTGGAGGGTATCTAAAAGATTTAGGAATATCCTCGTGGATTATCCGAGGACCCATTTGTCTGATGTTATGGTCTTCCAAGGGTTGTAGAACTGAGTCAGACGACCCCCCACTGCTGAGAGAAAGTCCTCCTCTGGCAGCTGAGGAGGGACGTGGGCCAGAGAGTCAGAAGATAGCACTGGGCTCTTTGGGTCCTTGTGCTTCTGTTGCATTTTCTTTGAGGCTGGGGGCTTGGTTTTACTAAACCTCCTGCCTTTGCCTCGAAAGGACTGACGGTTGTGAAACTGACGCTTATTAACACCCCCACGAGAAGTGGTGGGAGCAGGCCGAGCCAATTTAATGGCAGACCTAGTCTTTGAGTGGCCTCCAGAGCTTGCTCCTCTTAGGGGACCAAAGAGATACATACCATTGCTGGTAACGCCATAACCTGTTGCTGAGCACCATTCGTGAAACCTGAAGTGTGCAGCCAGGAGTGGCGCAAGCAGTACAGATGCCTGTCGCTGCCAGAGAAGCAGTAGCGAAAGCCAATAGCTGCTTTAACCTGCTGGTTGTTGACCCGATACCCCTGGTTATGGTTTGAAGTAGCTCTGAATTAGAGTCCGACTCCAGCAGAACTTCTACCATTTGTTTGAGCGAATGCCAAAGAAATAAAAATTACGTACCTACCGTAATTATGATCTTTCTGTGTATCTTCACCATTCATCACAGATGGGTACTGGCCGGAGATAAGGACCCGGGGCCTTTCTTTTTTTAAAAAGGATAGATTGGAATCAACGCAGCATCGGGCGCCCTCGAGGCCGCCGTGCTCACGTGGCGCTCAAGGATTAGCCGTTAAGTTGTGTCGACTCCGCCTGCCTACCAGTTCTGAGTCGCCGAGAGGTAAGAGGAAGGGATGGAGGGTGGGACAAGAGAGTCCAAGGGACAGAAACAGGAAGAGAAAACTGAACTAAAAGGAGAAATAACGACTGAGAGGACAGCATAGAGGAAGTAAGACTAAGGGGACTGGGTAGGGGCCCCAATCTCTGGAAAAGGAAGAAGGGAGGGAGGGGAGAGAGAATTTAGGAAAGAGTGAGAGGTAACAAGGATCCAGGACCCTTGTCCGCCACCAGACTGTATAGGAACTGCAGGGGTGTGCAAAGCTCATTTGCCAGAATTCAAGCCACAGAATAACTGGCAATACCACAAAAGCAGAGTCGGCTATTCTGGAGAAGGACGGGCACAGGGACTCAGTACCTCTCTGTAAAGATATTTGGTGAAAAAAGGGAGTTCTTTTTTTTTTTTTTAATTAGATGGATAACAGAAGGAGGGCAACTCACCAGCTCTCACCCTGTAGGGTGAAGATATGGTAGAGAAGGAGTGCCACTTGAACTGTACCCCTTAGGAAGAAAACTAACCCCTGTGTGTCCCAACTTACCCGCTCAAAAGAGGGGTAGGCACAGAGGGAGGAGGAGGATCCAGAGACTGGAGCCCCAGGGGATGGCGAGGGATTGTGATGAATGGTGAAGATACACAGAAAGATCATACTACGGTAGGTACGTAATTTTTATATCTTATCTGTGTCAATCTTCACCATTCATCACAGATGGGTGAGAACCAAGCCCCTCAAGGGGTTGATTAATTGCACCCTCAGGACAGCGCCCTTAGCCCTCAGTGGGTGACACGCTAATGGGAACCTTCTGGGCCTGAGGAGGCCCGAGAGTGGGAGAGCGAGACGGGTCTCCGGAGGGGAAGGAATTTCCCGACAAACATCGCCTCGCCTCTACGGAAAAGAGATAGGTTCCCTGGTGAGCGGAGCAAATCACCCACGCCGGGCCAAGGGTGACAACCGGGAAAGGCGAAGCTATGCCGATCTCCTGTGCAGATCGCTGTCCCTACTACCCTGGTAGCTACTCACTGGCCGTAAGATGCCCTTGCTTGGTGCCTTGCTAGCTCCAGGCCATGTGCAGAGAGTGTGATGGCTTGCCTGGTTTGCTCCAAGTCAGGCAAAGCAGCTAGGATCTGACCCAGCGCTGACCACAAGAACCTGCTGTAGGCAGCGAGTGGGCCTGATGAGCAGAGATGGAGAGAAGCAACCGTGTCGAGTAGGAAGTCCTCCTTCCCCTAGAAATCAAAATCCAAAGAGTCCTGATCTGGGGCCGGTCACAGTGGAGGGTGCAAGCTCTGCCAGGAGTTTCCAGGTGCGCCAATCCGACTGTGGATGAGGCACAGAACCTGGAGACTCGGGAGTGCAATACCTCTGGTGAGGTCCCTGGGCAGGAACTCCGGAGAAGGGCCTCTGCCAGAAACGCATGGACGCCTCCCGAAAGGGAGCAGGCCAGCCGCATGCTCAGGATTGCTGACCGACAGGGAGAAAGGTGAAGGTCCTCCATCATCCTCACGAGAGCGCTGATACTCGAGAGTCAGGCAGGAGAGATATGGACAGATGGTTCCTTCCCCAAAGGAGGGGGATGAGGAGCTGGAGGTCACCACACGCCCGAGGGTGGTTGCTCGGGGAGGTTGAAAACCTGGCTGTCCATGGCCCTAACGTGAGGCAGGGAACCGCAGCAGCCACCGCCTGAACTGCTCCGGTGAGAGGGCCGCCAGGACCAAGAATGCCTGGGAGTGCTGGAGAATGCGGCAGAGCCGAGAAGAAGTCGGCTGACCTCTGCCAGGGCTAGAGGGACCATGGACACCCAAGGAGGGTGTCCCGGAAGACTCTGCAGCCGACAGCTGTACAGCCACGCTGGTACTGCCTAGGCTGCGCCCAGAAGAATCCCCAGTGAGGCGACCGGGCCATATAGATCCAGAAGGACGGTCCCCTGCCTCCAAAGAATGGGACCCCTCAAGGAACCGAAGGGAAGGGCGAAGTCCGACAACACGGTTTCGCCCAGGGCCGGGTGGACCTCAGAAAGAGGCGGGCGCCACGACCCATCACCCTCAACCCCTCAGAGTCCGAGAGGATCCTGGTCCTCGAGAGTGCCAACCTAGGTAGCTGGCAGCTCTGGGCTGCCCCTCAAGGGAGACCCAGGAGCAGCACCTCCCCGCCTGTACACTTCCCGATAGGCCCCAAAGTTGGGCGATCGAGACACACTATGGGAGGGGGTACCACCGCCAAGGGGTCAAGGAACCTCCAAGGCCAGGCTGCATGGCAATGGTGGCTCGGACTATAGCCTGCTGGTCAGTACCACTGACCCCAACCTCGGGAGAACCTGACGGCTCCTCAGAAGGGGCTGGCTGCGACTCGTCGCCGAGACCACTGGCTCGCCCTCCTCTGCAGACAACTCCGAAGGTGTGACTGCTCGTCCCAACTCCGAGCCCGACTCCGACAAGGTAGAGTCTGAGGCCTAAGAAAAAGCAGTGGGAGGCGAGGCGACCTTACCGAGAAGCCCGGAAGCCAAAGCAGTGGCTGAGACAGGTCCCGTGCCCTCCACAGCCCGCAAGCGGGCTGACAGAAGGCGCAGGGCAGCTCGCCAAACGTTTCTGAGCCAGGGCCAGCCGCGCGCTGGTTAAGTCCACTGGCACCAGGGCGGTACCAGGAAGAGAGAGCGTTGACGGCAGCCCCAGCAACGACCTACGCCGACAACATCAACATTACTCCTCGGCGCCGTGAACGGCACCGCAGGACCGGCGCGCCAACGGCCCCAAGCGACTCTGCACCGCCAGGCCCTCGCCGCCGCCAACAGCACTGAGAGCACCAACGCACAGAGGACGGCGCCGACAGACGGCCCGAAGGGCCCCACAGCGCCGTGTTTCAACCTCGCGCCGAGGCGAGACATAGCGAAGGCGACACCAATCCAGGGTCACGCATCGGAGCAGCGCCGCAGCAAGCCCACGGCGCCGAGACGGAGTCAGCGCCGCATCGGCGCCAACAGGGCCCACGGCACTGCAACAGCACCGGGCGGCCCCGACGGGTCAACCCGGTGCCTTTCTGGACCTCGGAGCATACACGGGAGCCTTCACCGGAAGAGGACACATAGCGGGCGCCTCCTTACTTCCTCCCGGGAGGAAGGGACGGGCCTCCTGGCGCCGCTGGAGGAGCCCTCGGCCAAGGCTAGGCTGTGAGAAGTCGAAATCTCCTCCTCGGTCCATACAGAACTGGAGGGGACCCGGAGGAAAGGTTTAGAGAGCGGGCTTGGCCCGACGAGTGTGAACCCTACCCCGAAAGTCAGTGGAGTCGCCTACTTTGAATGCACGCTGTTCTAGGACGCGCAGTCCATGGAGAGGCAGGCGCGATCGAATCCATGTCGTGAAGCGGGCCAAGACGCGAGACACCGGTCATGCTGGTCGGTAACGGAGTACTTGCGCCGATGGGCACCGACGCATAGCGGGCCGCCGGCTTAGAAAGTTTTCACCCTCCGATCGCATACATGACCTGCGGAAAACACCAAAATAGACTCGACGCCGCTATACTTTAAAATAAATGGAAAGATCTTACCGTGACGCCGAGTGGAGGCAGAACCCAGAACTAGCAGGAGACCGACAGACTGTCGAACGCACAAGTCGAGGCTAAAGCCTAACAACTGTCAAAAACTTCTTCAGTGGCTTCCGAAGGCGGTGACCTCGATGGCGGAGATGAAGAACTGGTAGGCAGGCGAGTCGAACAGCTAGCGGCTAATCCTCAACGCCACGTAATGCGTCGGCCTCGAGGGCGGCACCGATGCTGCGTTGACTGCACCATCCTTTTAAAAAAAAAAAGGTCTCGTGGGGTCCTGATCTCCGCCAGTACCCATCTGTGATAAATGGTGAAGACTGACACAGATAAGATCATACTCATATTGAGAAAAATAGCCATGGTAGCTGGCAATACACATACCCAGAGTAGAGGCAGCAAAGACTCTCTCACCTAAGGTGTCTATCTTAAGTAGATTCTTTGTTTATAGGCCGGGCTGAAGATGCCTGAGGGAGATGGCCTTATCATTCTCCGGCCAGGACTACAACAGAGTCTCGCAAGGCCTGGGAGGCCAAGATGAGTCGATCCTTGGGAGCAGCATGCTTTCTATCTATGGACTTAGCCACAGAAGGAATAAGAGCAGGATTATTCCATACCATTTGAGAAAGCGTTTAAGGAGGGCTGTACCGGAGGAGTCAAATCCATAGGGATCTCCGGAACATGGAGGTACTGGAGTCTTAACAGCTTCCGGATCAATATATGTAGTCTGGAGAGAAAGAGTGAATTCAAATTTTCAGCAGAGATTTAAAAGACAGGTCTTCACCAGAGGCTCTTCATAGGATGAGATCCTTCCACATCACCACCCAGGCGAAGGTCTGAGTCAGACTCAATGTCATCTCTTGACAGCCGAGGAGGACTGTATGGACAGGAAAGGAGTGAACATCAGAAGGAAATGAGGAAGGAAAAGGATTCTGAGAAGAGGAGCCCTGAAGACTGGACAATGCCCTAACAGGCCTCGATGCCAAAGAAGGGCATCGGCGCTGAAAAGCCGCACAGCGCCAAAGACAGAGCTAAGAGGCGACGGCGCTAAGATGGCACCGATGAGGCGCATGGCACGGACAACCCCAACGGCGCCGAGAATGGTGCCGACAGTCACATCGACACCGGGACGGCGCCAAACGAGACATCGGCGTCAAAGGCGCCAAAACATCCCAAGGCTCTGGAAAACAGGATTTGAGGAGAAAGGAGGATGAATACCAGTAGATAGAGGCATCGGTGTGGCTCCTGCACCGCAGCCATGTGGGGAACACTTGCGCGGAGTCGACGGCACCGCAAGAGGGCGCACGCTACTCAGGGAGGCCCAACCGCCTACCCAATCTCCCGAAAAGCCCAAAGGATCTGGAGTGACCGGCCAAGCAGCTGGACCAACCTCCGAGCCTATTGTTCCATAAGAGCAGCCCACTGATGAAACTGCTCATCTGAAGACCTACTGAGGCGGGTAGAGCTCGCTGTCGAAGAGGCTGGCGACTGGAAACAGAAACCGTGGCTCCGAGGAGGAGACTGGCAACTAGCCCCAATAACCGCACCGCCTATCGCGCAGACATACCAGGCAAACTCTCGAGTGATGCCTCTCTTTGACCTGTGGGCCAAGAAGCCCCTGAGGCTGAACAGTGCCGAGAGTGCAGCACTGCTTACTTTACGCTCGAGGGACCGCCCATCCCCTTGGGCATTGACTGTCTGTTGTCAGACCCCTCCGGAGAGGGTGGGCGGACCGGACCGAGCCCGGCTGACTGAACAGCTTACACGATTCTCCCTACCATCACCTGACCCGCTCATGGTCCACTCCAGTCAATGTAGGCTGAGACTTCTTTTCTTTTCTTTAATAAGAATAAATAAACTAAGCAGTACTTATTTGAGATATTATTACAAAACAATAAAACTGAAAACTATGCTGCTAGTTTGAAGTTTGACTCCAGGAGCGGCGACGTTGTCACTGAAGTGCACCGACGAGGGAAAAAGGAACTGAGGCAGCTGGAGGGTCGACGCCAAGACAGTCATTACTGCATGTTGATGCTCATGGCCCATCTCTGGCGCCACCCTCTGCAAAAGGTTTGAGCCTCGCTTGGGTCCTAGAGCCTCCAGCGTAGTCCCAAAGTGTGAATGAGTGGTGGAGACTTTATGTCCAGGAAGATCTACCTTCCAGGTAAGAAATTTAAGCTCTGCAGATGCCATAGGCTCAAAGGAATAAGCATAAGCTGGGCAATGCAAATATTAAGGTCCCATGCTGGCACTGGTTCCCTGTGAGGGGAAACAAATGAGAGAGCCCTTTAAAGAATCTTTTGAATATAGGGTTTGATGTCAGGGAGGTACCCTTTCTAGCTGAAACCGAATCCAGGTACACCTTCAGAGTTGAGTGCTGCAACCCCAGAGCATGCAGGTGAGACAAATAATCAAGAAGGGTTGGGATCCCAGCCTGGGCTGGGACTACACCTTGTCCCTGCACCAAATGGAAAATCTTTTCCATCTTGTGTCATAGGTTTTCCTGGTGGAAGGCTTCTGTAACCCTTAAGGACTTCTAAAACTGCTTCAGAGAATTGCAATCTGCATATTCTAAGTCCTCAACAGCCGGGCCTTGAGCTTGAGAGACCTGAGGTTGGGATACACTACCTCCCTGAAAGGAAGTCAGTAGACTGTACAGCTGAGGGAGGTGAATCAGTTTGCACACAGACATTGAGAGTAGCAGGGAGTACCAAGGCTGTCTTGCCCAACCCAGGGCAACCGGAATCATCCAAGCTGGTTGTGAGCTGAGCTTGATGAGCACCCTGAGTATCAGAGGAAAGGAGGAAAAGCACAGAGGTACTTCGCCTATTCAATCCAGAATCAGGGCATCCACTGGAACTGTCCCTTTACTGGGGCTCTGCAGCAATACACAGTTAAGTGGTGATTTTGGTGGGAAGCAAAAGGTCCATTTCTGCTGTCCCTACCTCCTGAAAAGAGCATTCATCACTTGCTTGTTCAATGCCCATTCGTGATGGGCCTTGTTTATCCTGCTCAAGACATCTGCCAAGGAGCTGTCCTTGCTTGGCAGATGAACTGACCGTAGAGAGGCATTTAGAGGAGTAAGCAAGGCTCCATATCTTCATTACCTCTGTACACAGAAAAGTGGACCTTGTCCCTCCTTGTTTGTTGGATGCAATACACTGTTGTGGTGTTGTTGTTCTGGACTTGTACCACCTTTCCTGTATGAGATGAGAGGAAACCCTGAAGGGCCAGATAAACAGTTCTTAACTCCAGCAGGTTTATGTGCAGGAGTGAGTCTGCACTCTCCCAGTACCGTGGATGGTGTGATCCCCTAGTGAGCACCCCAACCAAGTAGGAAAGCATCGGTTGTGAGAACCAGGAGGGAAGCTCCTGCAGAAATGGAACCCTTCCTTAAATTTTCCTGTTCCTCTACCATTAGAGGCCTGTAGTAATGTTTGAGTGATTGGTACTGGCTTTGAGGGGTCCCGCTTTGGCATCAGTGTGCTATGAGGTGGAACTGAATATCTCTCATCTGAAACCTGGCACCTATGACCGTGCTTGTTGCTGCAGCCATGTGCCTAACAGTTTAAGAAACTGTTTTGTTGGCTTTGGCCTGCTCAGGGCAAATGAGCCTGCCAGAAGCTGAATGCCTTCTGCCTCTCCTGAGGGAGAAAAGCTCATCCCACTACTGTATTCAGTTCTGTACCTGACTTTTTTCATTCACCACATTCTGCCTGCAACAGAGTTTTACTGTGTGTGTGAGAGAAGCTGTTTTGCTGGACTTTACATCGTTATGTGAGAAGCTGTTTTATGCTGGACTTGAAACATCTCTGTGCCAAGGCTCCCCTGCAATTAAGAACTTGAAACAGCTGTAGAAGCTAAACTGGCAGCCAGTGAGAGGGGCGGACAGGAGCTTGTGCTCTTTGTCATGGAGGAGGGGCAGTCACCATAAAAGGGTGCTCGTAGCTACAACGCCAGCATGAACTCGCATCAAAAATCTGTTTGTAGGTTTAGTGAAGGGCTGAGTTTTTAGCTTGAAGTCTGGATTTATACACTGAGAACTATTTGTAGTAAATGTTCAAACTCTCGTCAGATTTAAAAGTCCAAGCTTAGTGAGTGTTATACTGAATTTCGATTGTTTTAATTATTAACCATGCAGAGATATGTAATGCACTGTGTCCTAATTGTGATACTTATTAATCAGTGAAAGAAGACTGACTGTTGGGATTGAGGTCACTCCATCACCTGCAAGGCAAGCAAGAAAAAAAATGTGTTGTGGCATTTATTTATGTCGCTGGTTCAGAACTTATTCATAGAACCAGAAGAAATTGATTTCTAGGCAGTGGAGATTATTTAATGAGGTTAGAATCCAATGTTTTTCACCTAGAAAATCCCACTTAAAATTAACTACATCATTTGTATGTAGTATAGTAATACTGCTTGCAGGTGATGTGGAGATAAATCCACCCCAAAGGAGTCAATTAACAAAATTTAAAAATTTCACTTGAAAACGCAAGAAGTGTTATAAACAGGATGCATGAATTTCAAATAGGACTAAAAGTTTTGAACCAGGCGTGACAGGATTAACTGAAACCTGGTTATCTCAAAACACACAGGATAAGGAAATATTAATGGATGGTTATAATCTTTTTAGACTACAGGGGAAAGAAGGGTGGTGGGGTTCTTTTATATATCACAGAGAAATGAAAATTACGTACTACACGTAATTCTGATCTTTCTGTGTATCTTCTTCACCATTCATCACAGATGGGTACTGGCGGAGATCAGGACCCCGGGCTTTTTTTAAAAGGTAAGCGGGCAAACACAACATGACACCGCCCTCGAGGCTGACGTACTGCGTGGCCGAGGGTTGGCCGTTAGGCTGTCGACTCCGCCTGCCTATCAGTTCTGAGTTGCCGGTGAGGTAATAGGAAGGATGGAGGGTGGGACAAGAGTCCAAGGACAGAAAAGGAAAGGATAACTGAACTAAAAGGAGAAATAACGACTGAGAGGACAGCAAAGAAGAGATGAGACTAAGGGGATTGGGTAGGGGCCCCAATCTCTGGAAGGAAGAAGGGAGGGGAGAGAATTTAGGAGAGAGTGAGGTATCAAGGTATCAGAGACCCTTGTCCGTCACCAGATTGTATAGGAACTGCAAGGAGTAGCAAAGCTCTCTCCCACAATTCAAGGCACAGAATAACTGGCAAATACCCCAGAAGCAGAGTCGGCTATTCTGGAAGAAGGACAGGGTACAGGGATTTAGTACTCTCTCAGGAAAAATGTTTGGTGAAAAAAGGGTTTTTTTTTTTTTTTTAGACAGTTGGATGGAAACCAGAAGGAGAACACAAGGAGGGCAACCATCAACTCCCACTCAATCGGGTGGAAACATGTAGTAGAGAAGGAGTGCTGGAGCTGTACCCTTTAAAGGAGAATACACCCCTGTGTGTCCCTACATTACCCGCCCCTAAAGAGGAGAGGGGAGCCACAGAGCGTAGGGGACCCAGAGACTGAGGCCCCATGGGGATGGTGGTGGGTTGTGATGAATGGTGAAGATACACAGAAAGATCAGAATTACGGTAGGTACGTAATTTTCATATCTTATCTGTGTCAATCTTCACCATTCATCACAGATGGTGAGTACCAAGCCCCGCAAGAGGGACTGTTTCTTTACACCCTAAGGGACATAGTCCCCAGCCCTCAGTGGGTGACACACTAAGGGGGAACCTTCATGGCCTGGAGAGGCCCGAGAGGGGAGAGAGACGGGTCCCCTGGAGGAAGGAAGCTGCCCGACAAACGCTGTCTCGCTCTACGGGAGAAAAGGTAGGTTCCTGGTGGGCGGAGCAAATCACCCCACGCTGGGCCAAGAGTGACAACCGGGAAAGACGGAGCTACCGATCTCCTAGTGCAGATCACTGTCCCTACGACCCTGGTAGCTACTCTGGCATCGTAAGATGCCCTCGCTGGTGCCTTGCTAGCTCCAGGCCACGTGCAGAGAGCGCGATGGCTTGTCTGGTTTGCTCCAAGTCAGGCAAAGAAGCTAGGACCTGACCTAGCCTGGACCACAAGAACCTGTTGTAGGCTGCATAGTGGGCCTGGTGAGCAGAAATAAAAAATTACTCACCTTAGTAATGTTGTTTCTTCTAATGGAGTCTTGCTATATTATGACAGTAGCAGTTTGATCCAGCTCCTAGAACTGCTCGAGGTGAAATGGTTAAAACCATTCCAAAATAGAATTCTGGCCACGAGCTCTAAGAAGCAGCTCTATCTGTGTTATTTCAAACCTGAACTGTCAGATCTTTACGAGCCAAACTCACTAAGGTCTGTGGAAGCTGTAACCTACACTAGCCAAATGGCTACCTAAATAGTAACAAACCATTGCTGGTCCCAACACCCAAGACACAAGTCAGGGGACCAGAAATACTAACACAATTCTATCATATGAGAATAAAACATAAGTATAATAAAACACACACACACCCAAAGCCCCAAAAGGGGACAAAAGTGCTAACAGGGCATAAAAAGGTGCCCACACAAGTTGCCCGACCCCACCCAAGTAGAGGTTCTGAGAGGGGCAGGTTGGGGAGGTCATAATATAGCAAGACTCCATTAGAAGAAACAACATTACTAAGGTGAGTAATTTTTCTTCAAACAACATGAAGTCTTGCTATTATGACAGTAGCAGAATACACAGCAGTACCTCCATGGAGGAGGGCAGAACCTACTTAGTGAATAGGCTCTGAAGAACAGCTGTGCCAAACCGAGCATCTCCTGGTCTGGACATCCAGGGAGTAATGCTTGGTAAAAGTGTGCACTGTTTCCAAGTAGCAGCCTGGCAAATCTCTAATATAGGATGTCTCTCAGCAGCTAGAGACGCAGCTGTACCCTGGTAGAATGAGCCCTCAAACCGGTGGGGGCTCTGCCCAGTTTCTGATAACAAAATTGGATACAAGAGACAATCCACCTGGCAACTGATCTCTTGGTGGCAGGTTTTTCCCAACTTCACCATAGGTAAGGAAAAGTTGGAGGATTCTGAACTCAGACCTTTGGTACGCCTCTATATAGTAACTAAGAGCTCTTAACATCCAGGGCTGTGCAACCCTCCTCACCAGAAGAGGAGTGATCAGTGAAAATACTGGAAGGAGATAGATTGATTAAGATGGAAATCTGAAACCACCTTAGGCAAAACTTCCTATTAGTCCTAAGGACTGCCTTATCCCTGTGGAAAGAAATAAAGTCAGTTTCCACTGACAAGGCTTGCAACTCACTTATGCGCCTGGCAGAAGTGATAGCCACTAGAAAACAGTTTTCCAAGTTAGGGTACTTAAGCTCTGCAGAAGACAGAGGCTCAAAAGGGGGTTGCATTAACTGGGCAATGCAAACATTAAGGTCCCAAGCAGGGCCGGTTCCCAAAGGGTGGATTAGTATGGAGTAATCCCTTAAAAACTTGGAAAACACAGGATGAGAGGAAAGAGGGGATGACTTTCCGCTGACACAAAAGCAGATACAGCTGCCAAATGAACTCTCAGGGTAGCTGGTCTGAGACCCAAGGAATTAAGATGTACCATGTAATCTAACACAATGGGCAAATCAGCAGATTCTGGGGAAATATTTTTCCAGCACACCAAATGGAAAACCTTTCCATTTAGAACTATAAGTAGCCCTAGTGGCAGGCTTTCTAGAAGCCTTTAGATCTCAAGAACACCCTGAGAGAGGTGTAAACGGCAACTCTAACTCCTCAAGAGCCAGGCCTTGAGGTTGAGGGATTTGAGGTCTGGATACCAAACCCTTACCTGGGCACAAGTCAACAGGTTGTGATTCCTGGGAGGCAAAGGGAAGATGGATTGTCAGTGACAGAAGGAGGGGTACCAGGGCTGCCTGGCCTCATCCGGGCAATCAGAATCACCCTGCAAGGCTGAGATCTGATTTTGACTAGTACTTTGAATAGGAGAGGAAGGGGAAAAGCAGAGAAACTTCCTCCCAATCCAGAAGAAGGGCATCCAGGGAACTGAGCCCAGCACTGGAGGCCTGCAACAGAACAGAGGAAGTCTGTGATTGTCTGGGGCTGCAAAAGATCTATCTGAGGGTGCCCCATCTGGCAAAGACTATCCCCAGCACTTGAGGATCCAGGGACCATTCGTGATGGCCCTGGAAATCCTGCTGAGAGCATCCGCTAGGACATTGTCCTTCCTGGAAGATGAACTGCTATGAGGAAGTGTTCAGGAATAGGCCAGAGACCACAACTTATTGCCTCGCACAAGGTCAAGACCGAGTGCCCCTGTTTGTTGATGTACCACATTGTTGTGGTGTTGTCTGTTCTGACTTGTATCACCTTGTCGTGGACAGATGCAGAAAATGCTTGAAGAGCTAAAAGACAGCTCTGAGTTCCAGCAAATTGATGTGGAGCAGAGATTCCTGGGAACCACACTCCTGAGTGGAACCCAGAAGGGAAGCATCTGTAGTGAGAGTCAAGTCGAGTAGGGGGAATGAAGGGACCCCCAACCTCGGCGCCGACACGCTGGGCCCCACGGTGCTGCAAGCGGCACCGAGGACCGGTGGCACCGACGATGGCCCTGAGGCAGAGACCCGCGCCAACATGGCACTAACTGCTCGGTGCCGCGAGCGGCACCGAGAGCGTGGACAGCGCTTCAAGGACGGCACCGACAGCCAGAGTCGGCGTCTACAGTGCCGAGCCGCCAAGGCACAGCGCCGAGGTGAGACATGGCAAAGGAGGACACTGGATCTTGTCCCACGGCACTACTGAACGGCGCCGACAGGGCCCACGGTGCCGAGCGACGAAGTCGGCGCCAACAGGGCCCACGGTGCCGATTGATGGCATCGTAGGACGGGCGCGACACCCAGGCCTTCCGAGCCCCGGGAGCGACACCAGGGAGCCTCACCTCCGGCGGGCGATTGCCGTGGCGGGCGCCCCGCCCACTCCCGGAGGAAGCAGGACGGGCCTCCTGCGCCGAGAGGAGCCTCTGGCACTGGCCAGCAGCGACCGAGGTCTCCTCCTCGGTCCAGAGTAGAACCGGAGGGACCCGGAGGAAGGGCGAGAGCGCGCTTGGCCCGACGAACGAACCTACCTCGAAAAGTCAGCGGAGCTCGCCTCACTTTCAACGCACGGTGTTCAAGACCCGGCGTCCATGGAGAAGCAGGCGCCGCACGAGTCCATGTCGTGAAGCAGGCCAAGACACGCAAGACACCGGTCGTGTTGGTCGGTGACGGAATACTTTCGGCCGCAGCGGGCACTGGCTGGGGGTCAATTCCGTTTTGAAGACTTCTTTGCCCGACCGAGACATGACCCACGGAGAAAAAACACCACAAACAGACTAGACGCCGAGAATTTCAAATAAAAGGAAAGATCTTACCGGCGACGCCGAGTGGAGGCAGAACCCAGAACTGGTAGACTACCAACGGACTGAACGTCGATTTCAAACAGGCTGAAGGCCTAAAACTGGAGACAAGCTTCCCACGCGGCGACCTCGGCGGCGGAGATGAAGAACTGGTAGGCAGGTGGAGTCGACACAGCCTAGCCAACCCTCGAGCGCCACGCAGTATGCCGCGACCTCGAGGGCGGCACCGATGCTGTGTCGGGTCCTTCTAGCCTTTTAAACAAACAAAAGCTCCACGGGTCCTGATCTCCGCCAGTACCCATCTGTGATGAATGGTGAAGACTGACACAGATAAGATACTGGGTTTGGGAGAAGTTGTTTTCACGGTAATTTAGAGGGAATTGAATGTCTGTGTTAAATTTGAAAGACTGCAGTTCTTAATTAGTATAGTATATTCCTCCAAAAGTAAATACTACCAAGTTTGAATTATTGGCATCTAAATTAGCATTAGTGTCAGATGGTAAAGATTTAATACTAATTGGTGATTTCAAAGCTGCTTGGGGCAAGCTAAGGATTAAAATTGGAACAAAGTTTTGAGATATTAATGTCCATCTTTGATAAAATCAAAGTACTAGGAAAAGTGGGTTAAAAGTCAGGGAGTATTTTGGACTTTATTTTTCTCTCTAGGAGCTTCATGTCGAAAAATGTTTGATGTTACCTCCAAATTTGGGGATCATAATCCAGTATATTGTGTTGTAAATATTTAAATCAAATAACTGAGGAAGAAAAGATTACCCTAAAAAGAAACTTTAAGAACTATCACACAAATAATTCTGTCTATGATTTAAATTGTATAGAGTGGGAAGATTAAATTTAATTCCAGGCGAATTTGGCGTTGAAGAATTTTCAAAACGTATTTAGAGGCCTGCAATAGGCATGCACCATTTAAAAAAACTAAAACAAAGAAAAAGCAACTTCCGTGGATGAACGAATATTTGAAAGAAAATTCATACCAGAGATAGAATCTGGAAACAGCAAATGAAACAAAAAGGGAGGAAGACTGGGTTAATTTCAAAATTAAGCAAATGAATGCAAAAGGTTAATTAGATCTGCAAGAAAAAATTTACATTAAAATTGAGACAACTCATGATCCTAAACAATACTGGAATATGATAAAGAACTGGAAAACTCTTTGAGAGCTAAGTCTTGTATAAAATGTCTAATAATAAGAGTGAGCTCCTTGACTCAAAGAAAACAGCCCAGTTGCTGAATAAATATTTCTTAACATTGCCTGATATTACCATCCCAGCTGGTTCACAAGTACAAACAGATTTAGTAGATAAAGAAACTAATAATGAAAATTGTCCTTTTTTTATTATTAAAAATAAAAATCTCGGAAGTTAGGAGGAGATCTTAAAATTAAATAAAAATAAATCATATGGTATGGACAATATTGAAGGGAAATTTATTAAAGATGCAGTTGAAGTCTTATCACCAATATGGACTGATTTATTTAATCAAAGTTTGATGGAAAATGTTTTTCCCTCTATCTGGAAAATAGCCAAAATAGTATCTATATTTGGGGAGGGGATTCAAATGACCTCTCAAACTATAGACCAATAGCAATCTCTCTCCATTCTCTCTGAGTTAATGGAACGGATGGTGTTTGGCCAGTTGTACAGTTACTTAGAAAAATATTCAAAATTGACTAAATACCAATATGGCTTTAGGGCAGGTTATTCAACTTGCACTGCGCTCGAGGACTTTGTTGATAAGGTGGCAGTGGCCTTGGATAAGGGAGAGTCCACTGGCGCACTGTTTGTTGACCTGTCCAAAGCCTTTGATTTGGTCGAATTCACCATTTATTGTATGAGAGGATGGAGAGGATTGGCATAGCCCTAGGCCATTATTATGGTTTAAATCATATTTGAGTCAAAGAAAACAGCAAGTAGTAATAAATGGCAATTTTCTGAAGTAGGTAGTATACTAAGAGGTGTCCTCATGGTTCAATTTTGGGCATATATTGTTTTTGTTATATATTAATGAATTACCTACCAAAATAAATAATACACAAATCAGGCTGTATGCAGATGATACAGTACTTTTAGCATCAGCCAAATCTCAAATGAAATGATGGTTAAATTACAGATGGATTTTCATGTTCTACAGGATTGGTTTTCCAGCTCTAAATTAGTGATAAGTGATAAAAACACTCAGGTTATGTTTCTCAACAAAACAAAGGTTAATAAAAACAGATCAGAGACAGGGGACATACTAATGAGGAATGGGAAAAAATTGATAATCACAGATCAATATAAATATTTAGGTGTAGAGATTGATTATACTTTATCTTTCTCAGCTCATATTTATAATACAATAAAGAAAAATTAATAATAAGATAGGGGCACTATGTAGGTCTTCAAGGATATTGAATCTACAAACCCAGAGGTTAATTAATTTATTTATTTATTTGCTTTTGTTAACCGGGTAGGGCACACTAGACACCAAGCGCCTATTTTCAGGTGCGACCCGGGAGGGTTACAGTGGTGGAGGCATACAGGAAACAGATACATACAGTTGGTGGTAAACCTGAGTCAGTTTCATACAGAGGCAAACAACGGATTGACAGAATAAGCAAGCAGTAAAGTACATGTAAGGTAATCAAGAAAAACAACGAACAATACCTGAAAAGAAAAGGAAGCAATGCATCATTAGAGCTTGAGGTTGGGAGACGAGGTACACACAATTGGGGGAGTAAGGCTAAGAGAATTTAAAGGTAAAAACAAGATGTATTCGTACACTTTGTGAGGTTAATGGGTGCTAGCAGGAGTAAGTGGCATTGGATGGGGAAAAAAGGACGGGGGTGAGGAGGGTGGGAGGGAGAGGCCAAGTTGGGAGGAGGAGAGGGTGGAGGTGGGGAGTGAGGGACAGTAAGTGTTGTCAGGTATGAAGGGGTACAGAGCAGGGAGGCCCAGGGTGCTCAAGAGACTCGAGTAGGGGGTAGAGCTAGGAGGTACAGGGACAGGCAGAGGAGGGTTTCAGGTAGTGCCAGAGTGGGGTTTTGAAGTGGGAATGAGAGGGGTGGACCTGGTAAGGATTGGGAACGAAGTTCCAGAGTTTGGGGCAAATGAGGAGAAGGCCCGTCCCCATGAGGGAGTGAGTTCTAGGACGAGCCGATCGAGGGCCTCTCTTGATGTGAAGCTGATAGAGGGGGGCCAGGTTAACGGGAGGGGCGAGGGAGGTGGCTGACCTTATAATGTTGTCAAGGAAATTACCAAGCACGAAGGTGCGGATGTCGCTCAGGAGGGAGCCACCAAGTTGGGAGTAGAGGTCGCACACCGTGAGTCAGGGCGAGCAGAAAGGGCAAAGCGACAGATGTTATTATAAGCTGTGTCCCATTTCTGGAGGCTAGAAGGGGCATAGGAGCGAAGGTAACCAGCCCGTAGCAGAGAGTAGGGAGGAGCACCCTCTGGCTAGCGCCAAGCGAGCTGCAGGGTGGTATTTGTGCCTTGTAGGCAAGGGCCGAGTTTAACATTTGTGGTCCTGCAGACATTCTGAATATGCTGGGCAAGACTGCTGTGGGTCCAGAGTGACGCCTAGGTATTTGAATGAGGTTGCGGTCTGTATGGGGAGCCATCCTGTCCAGTATCTGGAGGGGAGGGGCAGGACTTTAGCTTGTGCCGTGAGCCGAACAGCATGGCTTGGGTTTTTGAGGTTGATGGTGAGCCTGTGATCTACTAGCCAGGATTGGATGCAATGAAAGTCGGCGTTAAGCTGGGCATTAATAGTGGCAATGTCACGAGCACTGGTCAGAAGGACCAGGTCATCCGCTGTGAGAGAGGGCACGCCCATGGATGGCGGAGGACAGGAGATCGCTGATGAAGAGGGAGAAGAGGGTGAGACCAAGAACGGAGCTCGGGGACCCCGCAGTGGACGGGAGAGGGGAGGAGAGGCACGATTGAAGTTAATGAACTGCTGCCTGCCTGAGAGGTAGTTGAGGAACATGCGGGCAGAGGTGGAGAAGCCGAGGGAGCGAGGGTGGAGCAGAGAAGGGAGGGTCCACTTTGTTAAATGCTTTGGAAAGATCCACAAAGATGGCACCAGTGAGGTTCCCTGGTCAGCAGCTGCTCTGATAGTCGAGGTGACAACAGCGCAGGGGTGGACGTAGCTGTGTCCTTTTCTGAATCCGTGTTGAGCCGGGAGAGGAGATTATGGTCCTGAATGTAAAGGGATAGCGGGAGGCCACGATTTTCTAGGATTTTGGAGGCTGCAGACAAGATCGCAATAGGCCATAGTTCTGGAGGTCCTTGGGGTTGCCCTGCTTTGGGACCGACCACTTTTGCCACTTTCAGATGGCCGGATAGACCCGAACTGAGGGAGGAATTGAAAATGTGTGAGAGGCCTGGCAGAAGGTGGGCCCCGAGCCTGAGCAGTTTAGGCTCGAGGCCGGCGACCAGCCCCACTGTGAGGGGAAAGGCTGGCGAGGAGCCTGGGTCTCGTAACATGTGGCTTTTGGAGGAAGAGAGGGGACGGGGTTCGAGCCAGGAGGAGGAGAGAGGGGCTCAGGGGCAGAACACGGAGGAGGGGCGGGGGTTCTGGAGAACAGCAAGTTAAAAGTGTTAGAGATGGTGTGAGGTTGCTGCAGCTGACCCCGCCTAAAGTAGGTCGGTGACCTGTTCTCTGGCCGACCTACCGGCAGCGCTTCTGATATTTTGCCAGAAATTTCTGGATTCGAGGCGGAGGAGAGCAGGACGGACTCACAGAATTTGCTTTTTGCAGAGCGGATGGCTTTTGCATATGTTCTTGATGGTCCTGTAGGCAAGGAGATCAGTAATGCTTTGGGAGGCCTTGTAGGTCGCCCAGCTTTTGTCCCTAGTTTTCATTAGGGGAAAAAGGCCACCATGAAGCCATTTGGTGACAGCGCCTTTACACGCCTCCTGGTGAGGGGCGTGCTTGTTCTGCATAGGGATGAACTTGGAAAGAAATTCTCTAGGGCTAGTGCTGGGTCATCTAGAGCTGTGACCCCTGACCAGTCAACAAGTGAGAGGTCGGAGAGGAAGTGTTGGGTATTTAGCTTAGAGTAGTCCTCATTGTGATCACTTGCTGGGGCGCTTGACCGAGAAATTCCTCATGTGCAGTAGGTGGGCGAGTGGTCAGAGATGGCGTCCGAAGGATGCCCATGATGTGATCCTTTCAGGTTTGTTAGTCAGGACCCAATCGATTAGCTGCCCATTTTTCCCCTGGCAGAGGGCCTGGTAGGTTAGTGATGACCTGGCTCAGGCATGGCCCGAGAGCAGAGGTTCATATTCTTGCGGTTGGGAGCCAGCCAGTTCAGATTAAAATCACCAATGACTAGGACTTCATTAGTCCCCACTGTGCCGCTGGTACTATGGAGGAGAGGAGAGTCCTTGTGGACCACCCTTGGGGGTTATAGGCACATATCAAGTGCAGCTATTCGTGTGCCCAAGTAAGAGGAGGGCATGTAGGAACTCCGTGGGGAGGGAGGTTGGGAGGAGATTAATGGAGGAGACTTGAGGAATTAAACAGCAGTAAAGTAGCACCCCGCTGCCCAGCTCACTGCCCGCGCAGTGGTGCCTGATAAGCTATACCCGGGAGGGAGATCCGGAGACCGGGACCTGGGGTTTCAGCCAAGTTTCTGATATACCTAAGATATTGGGGCGGTAGTGGGCTACCCAGGCAGTTAGCTCGGCCAGGTTGGCTAGTAGGCTGCAACATTTAAGTGGGCAATTTTCAGCCCTTTGAGGAAAACCAGGCGGGCGGAGAGAGGGGGAGACAGTAGCGCCCAGCTGGTTTGGGGCGGAGGCCACACACCCTGGGATGAGCAGCCATGCCAAGATGAAGTGAGGGAGGAGGAAGAATTTATAATGAGAGAGATGTAACTAATTAATTAGAATAGCCCACCTAGGTGAAACAGGGGTTCAGTTAGGTAGCACAGGCATAGGGTGACAAACAGAGGGAAGGTCGAGAGGGGGACAGAAGAGGAGAGAGAAATGATGAATAATGGGCGGAAAGGAAAGGGAGGTTAGTGAGAGTGAGATAACAGGAAAGACCAGAGATGAGGAAAATGATAACACAAGTACAGCCACTAGGTGGCAGCGTGGAGCAAAGGGAGGAGGAGATGCTGGCCTTGGAGGAAGGAGACAGATTGGGAAAGGGGAGTGCGCCACTAGTGGCAGTAGATGATAACCTGCAGATGGAGAAGTGGGCTGATAGGTTATTGTCACTCCACATGATCACCATCGCCTATAAGAAAAATTACTCACCTTAGTAATGTTGTTTCTTCTAATGGAGTCTTGCTATATTATGACTATTGCAGTTTGCCTGCCCCAGCCTTAGAACTGCTCCGGAGGTGAAAGAGTTAACTTCCATGCAGAGCATGGAGTTTAGAGCGAGCTCGGGTTCGGAAGTTTCTGTTTGGCTGGTTTCAACCTAAACCCACACAGATCTTTACGAGCAAAAACTCAATAAGGTTCTGTGTGGAAGCTGTAACTCACACTAGCCAACTGGCTACTAATATATTAACACATTTTTGCTGATCCCAACACAAAGACTCAAGTCAGTGGACCAGAAAATTAAGATAAAATAACTAAATAAACACAACACGTGAAACATGAAAGAGGGCATCAATAAATGCCAACAGGGGACTACCCACCCCATACCCCAAAATAGGAGTTCTGAGAGGGGCAGGCTTGGGGGGTCATAATATAGCAAGACTCATTAGAAGAAACAACATTACTAAGGTGAGTAATTTTTTTCTTCAAACAACATGAAGTCTTGCTATATTATGACTATTGCAGACTACACAGCAGTACCTCCATGGAGGAGGGACAAAACCTACTGGAATAGGCTTCAGCACGGCTGTGCTAAACCGAGCATCCCTCCTGGCCTGAATATCCAGGGAGTAATGCTTTGGTGAAAGTGTGTACTGTCTTCCAAGTAGCTGCTTGACATATCTCCAAGACAGGGATGTCTCTAGCAGCAGCTAGAGATGCAGCTGTACCCTCTGGTAGAGTGAGCCCTCAGGCCTGAGGGGAACCTTACCCAGCTTTTGATAGCAAAATTGGATACAAGAAACATCCACCTGGCAATGGATCTTTTAGTGGCAGGTCTCCTTTCCCAACCTCACCATAAGTGAGAAACAGTTGGAGGAGTCAAACCCTGGACCCTTGGTACGCCATGGTAACTTAGGGCCCTCATAACATCTAGCAGTAGCCTCTCACCAGAGGAGGAATGGTCAGTGAAGAACACTGGAAGTGAAATAGATTGGTTAAGGTGGAAATCTGAAACCACCTTAGGCAAAACTTCCTGTTAGTCCTGAGGACCACTTTATCCCTGTGAAAGGAAATAAAGTCAGTTTTCTACTGATAAAGCCTGTAACTCACTTATACGCCTGGCAGAAGTGATGGCTACCAGAAATACAGTTTTCCAAGTCAATACTTAAGCTCTGCCAAGACAGAGGCTCAAAGGGGGTTGCATCAGCTGAGCAATGCATACATTAAGATCCCAAGCGGGTAAGTTAGATGCCTTGTTATTAAGGAGGCACTAGTAAAATGACAAGCTGCTGGGCCCTCTGCACTAAACATGCTTTCTCTGCTCTGTCTGCCATCCGTGAACTCAATAGACTATGTACATGTTGCTTTATAAGTGGTTTACTTAGCCCTGGTACCTGGAGTATTTAGTGAATAGTTCATATGCACCACATGATTGGGGAGGAGAGGGGTAAGGAGGGAAAATCAGTCTGTTTATATTTTCTAGTTTTAACACTTGACAAATGGATACTCATTGGTTTAGTGGAGGTCCTTTGTTTCTTTTACTTGATGTTCAAAAAGCTCTGGAATAAGGATATCACTGTTATTGATTTGCCGTGGTTAAATTTAATAAAGAATACTGAATTATAAAAAAGATCCCAAGCCGGGGAGGGTCCCTGAATGGAGGATTGGTGTGAAGCAATCTTTAAAAACTTGGAAAATACAGGATGAGCAGAAAGAGAAGAGGGCTTCCTGTTGAAATGAAGGCAGAGACAGCAGCCAAGTGCACTTTCAGGGTGGCTGGTCTCAGTCCCAAAGAATTAAGATGGACCATGTAGTCCAATACAGTGGGTAGATCAGCAGATTCTGGGAAACATGCTTCCCAGAACACCATATGGAAAACCTTTTCCACTTGGAGTTATAGGTAGCCCTGGTGGAAGGCTTCCTAGCAGCCTTCAGGATTTCGAGAACACTTTGAGAAAGTTGCAAATCAGCAACTCTAACTGCTCAAGAGCCAAGCCTTGAGGTTGAGGGATTTGAGATTCGGATATCAAACTCTCCCTGAGCACAGGTTAACGGATTGTGGTTCCTGGGGAGACACAGGGAAGATGGACTGCTAAGCACAGAAGGAGGGGTACCAGGGCTGTCTGGCCCAGTCTGGAGCAATCAGGATCATTTTGCAGGGCTGAGACCTGATTTTGACTAGTACTTTGAACAGGAGAGGAAGGGGGAAAGGCATAAAGAAACTCCTTCCCAATCAAGGAGAAAGGCATCCAGGGAACTGAGCCCAACACTGGGGCCTGCAACAAAACAGTGGAAGTTGATAATTGTCTGGGGCTGCGAAAGATCTATCTGAGGAGTGCCCCATCTGGCAAACACTATCCCCAGTACTAGGGGATCCAGTGACCATTCGTGATGGCCCTGGGAAATCCTGCTGAGGGCATCTGCCAGGACATTGTCCTTGCCTGGGAGGTGAACTGCTATGAGGGAAGTGTTCAGGAGCAAGCCAGACCACAACTTCATCACCTCGGTGCACAAGGCCAAGACGGAGTGCCCCCTGTTTGTTGATGTACCACATTGTAGTGGTGTTGTCTGTTCTGACCTGTACCACCTTGTTCTGAACAGAAGCAGAGAAAACCTGAAGTGCTAGAAAAACAGCTCTGAGTTCCAACAGATTGATGTGGAGCAGAGATTCCTGAGGGACCATAATCCTGGGTGGAGAGGTCGCCCATGAGCTCCCCATCCCAAGAGGGATGCATCTGTAGTAAGGGTCAAGGAATGGGACAGAGGGATGAAAGGCACCCCTGTCTCAGATTGCTCTGATCCTGCCACCACTGAAGGGCCTGGATCAGGGTTCGAGTCACTGGGATTAACTTGGATAGAGGATCTCTTCTTTGAGACCAGAAAGCTCTAAAATGAAACTGAATGTCCCTCATCTGAAATCTTGCTCCTGCACCACAGCTGTGGAGGCAGCCATGTGCCCTAGGAGCTGCAGGAATGCCTTGCTGGTCGAGAGACCTGCAGAGTGAAGGAGGCAGCCAGGGCCACTAAGGTCCTTACCCTTCCAAGGGAAGGAAGGCTCCGGACTGCTTTGTATCCAGTTCTGCGCCTATAAAGGTGAGTACCTGGACAGGTTCCAAAACTGACTTTGGAAGATGGAGAAGAAATCCAGAGAGGCAAGCAGCTGCTGGGTAACTAGCAGGTGTGATTTGACCTGGTCTGGAGACTGACCTGCCAAATGAGCCAGTCAGTCCAGGTAGGGAAAATAGCAATCTTGCCTTCTTAGCTGAGCGACTGCTACTGCCAGACACTCTGTGAACACCCTTGGGGCAGAAGTGAGGGTCAAGGGTACGGTTTGAACTGATAATGGCTTGAGGGCAGTTCGAATCTGAGGTACTTTCATGGGAGCTTCTTGATAAGAACATGGAAGTAGGCATCTTTGACGTCCAGGGAGGCTAGCCAGTCCCCTGGCCTTAGGGAGGGTAAAATCATTCCCAGTGTCACCATTTTGAACTTTGGCTTTAAAGGTGCTTGTTTAGATATCTTAGATCCAGGATAGGCGCCACTCTCCTGTCTTTTTTGGGGTAAGAAGTACCTGGAGTACAGACCCTTGCCCTGGTGAAGGGAAGAAACCTTTTCTACAGCACTGAGAGCCACGAGGGTTGAGACTTCTGTTTCCAAGCAAGAGTCTCTAAAGGGTTTGCAGGTGGAAAGATCTGGCTCTCATCTTTGGAAATTTCTTGAAGTAAAATCAGACCCTGGTTCACTACTTCCAGGACCCACCTGTTCAGTTAAAGACTGCCAGTCCTGGACGGTGAGCCAACCTGCCCCCTACAGGTAGTGGAGAGCCACCCTGGGCATCCCATCAGGGTGCCTGTTTGGCAGGGGCTTTAGGCTGAGGGGTGGAGCAGGCCTGCTCGAACCCCGCCTGCCTCTCCCTCTGAAGAACCCTCTGTACATAGGCTGAAGAGGAGGGGCCTGAGTCTGGTGAAAAGGCCTACCCCTACCCTGGGGCTGCCTCTGAGGAGTGGCTTGCCGCCTTGGCTTGTGCACCCTGTAAGTGGTTCTATATTCATCCATTTTTTCATATAATTCTCTGTCTGCTCCCCAAACAGAGAATTTCCCACCACAGGAAAATCCATAGCCTTAGACTGGGTATCCTGTGACAAAGTAGTACACCTGAGCCAGGCCAATCTGCGTAAAGCCACAGATGTAGCCATGACTCTAGAGGATACATCGTAGAATCCACTGCAGCATGGAATTGCACCTTAGATGCCTCAATACCATCAAGAGCCACCTGCTCCAGCTCCTCTGGCGAGCTGGCCAGGGACCGGTTTGGCTAAGGCCATGACAGTATCCCATCTAGATTTCTGGTATCTTGCAACATAGTCATATAGTTAGCTTGTCTGAGTCCCAAGGATGCTGCCATGTATTGTTTTGGCCATGGCATCAATCTTCCTGGAATTCTTGTCAGGAGGATGAAGCCAGTGGAATATTAGTTTATCGCAGGCTGCAGCCTGAACTACCCCAACATGACTGCATTGCTGTGAAAGAAAGTCTTTATCAGGACCTGACAAAGTGTACCTCCTGTCCATCTTTTATCCACAGGAGGCACAGAATTAGGAGCTTTTAAAATTTTTATTGTTTGTTTTCTAAAGATTTATGTAAAGGATGGACAACCTCCTGGACTCTGGGATATCCATCATCTCCACATAGTCAGGCTCCTCTTGCTCATCCAAAGCCTCCTCTAAGGGAAGCTGAGGGTCTCGCAACTTTATATAAAACAAAAATGAGAAGGGACCCAGAAAGCCTGGGGAGACTCACCTGAAGGTCTGTCTGGGGAGATGTCCGTTCAATGGACACATCCAGACTTTCAAAGTCACATTCACACTGATCATAATCCTCATCCCTCCCTCTGGTTCATAGAACTCTTCTATATCATAATCCTGAACCACTGGAACCAACCGAACCGACCTTTTGCCAGACAGTGGCGGTTCGAGGAACTGAGGACAGGACTGGACAATCTGTATTGCCCTGGCTTATCCAGCAGCAGTTGGAGAAGGAATTTTGGACTCCAAACCTGCTGATTTTTAGATTTCTTTGCTGGAACTGGCTCCTCAGAGCCAGCTTGCTTGCCGAGGAAGTCTCGCCCTGGTCAGAGGGCATCCCTCCGTTCGGTTGGCACCGAACCGGCTGGCCATCCGATCAGCGGACTTTTTGGCCTCTCATTCCCTGAGCCTGCCCTCTCTTGTCCAGGGTGGCTGCAGGAAATTTTACAAATCTGGCAGTCTGAATTGAGGTGGTCAAACCCCAGACAATAGACACATGTAGTTGTGGGTCAGCCTTGGCAAAGCTTCCCCACAGACACTACAGTGTTGAACACAGTGGGCCCGGTTTTCTTTTGGGTTTCTCAGACATGATGCCAGCCTAACCAACCAACTTGCCCTTTTGATGGCAGTGCCAGGCAAGACACCCTTGATCGGTTCCAAACCGTGTCACGGGTCGTGGAAAAACCGTAATGAAACCGCTTTTTAGAACCGATAAGAACCGGAACCAGACTCTAAAAGCCTTAAAGGCTTTAAACTTATATTTAATACAACTCGATCGGTTCAACCGAACCGATAATACTTACAAGTTCCACACAGAAAAAACCCTATCTATTACTTACGATTACCACAGACAGAGCCTGAACCGATCAGTTTTGCGGTTAAAATAATGAAATGCAGTTAAATTAAACTGAGAAATAGCGCTTTAAACCGAAGAAATGAACCGAGCAACAGGAGGAATCTCTGGGTGACTGCTCAGTGAGGCGAGTAAAGAATCTGACGGTTTCGGTTTGAAACCAGCCAAACAGAGCTTCTGAACCGAGCAGCCTTAAACTCCATGCTCTGCATGGAAGTTAACTCTTTCACCTCGGAGCAGTTCTAAGGCTGGGGAAAACTGCAATAGTCATAATATAGCAAGACTTCATGTTGTTTGAAAAGGAGAGCGACCAAGGGGTGGTGGTGGGGGCCGGTGAGTAGGCAGAGCAGCGTGGCGTTCAGCGAAGACCTAAACTCCTCACGGCAATGGAAAAACCAGCAGCAGCCACTGGGAAGGTAGGGAGTCTAGGGCTTGGAAAACGCTCCTGCTTTCATGTTAAAGGTCCTTTTTTCACAGAGGAACAGCTGATTTGCAGATAGCAGTCTGGGTCTCAATTTGCAAGTTTAAATATTGAAATGGCGCCAAACGCTGGTTTTACCTGGCTACTCCGTGGGACACCTAGCTGGTGTGGGGAGGGCTGTGGGAAGCCCTCGTGACCTCCGTTGCAGGACTCCAGGCGATCTGTGGAAGGATTAGAGGAGGCAGGTGAGTTAAATGCAGAGGAAGGGGAAGAGGGAGCAGAACAAAGAACAGGGAGCAGTGTAGAGACTGGGCAGTACAAAACACCAGGACATTACAGCCTAACAATGAGTGCTTTTAACATGGAGGCACAGCAGTTACCTAACCAGAGCACACAGGAGCTGCTTGTGTACTGAGTAGCTGCCAGAGACTAGCACATGCAGTTACATGTGCCCTGAGGTAACAAGCAGATGTAACCTTAAGTTTAATAACTTCAAAAACTTTTAAATGCTGTTGTAGGCTCAGGGTACACAGCAGCTTAAACAACATACAACAGCTGGCTGGGAAAAGCCCTGAGTAAATTTACAGGCAGACACTCAGCATGCGTGGGATTCAGAGAAACTCTCGTGTTTACTCGCTACTAAAGCGTTTAGCAATGTTCCCAGAGGCGAAACCTCTGGCCTAGCACAGGTCTAACACAAATAACTTAACCAATCAAAACAATAAATGGCGGGGGGATGCAGAATCAGACAACGAGCAAAAAACAGTTCCCAGGGTGCACTAATACGCACGAGTTCTTAAGGTAACAGCTGAGTCTGGTGGCAGAGGCAGTGCAGATGAGACAAAAGGTTCAGAATGCACTATCTCCACTCCTACGACGACGGAAAACCAGCAGCGCCACTGGGAAGGTAGGAGTCTAGGCTTGGAAACGCTCCTGCTTGCAATGTTAAATGTCCTTTTTCACAGAGGAACGGCTGATTTTGCAGATAGCAGTCTGGGTCTCAATTTGCAAGTTTAAATATTGAAATGGCGCCAAAACGCTGGTTTTACCTGCTACTCATGTGGGACACCTAGCTGGGTGGGGAGGGCTGTGGGAAGCCCTCAAGACCTCCGTTGCAGGAGTCAGGCGATCTGGCTACTCCGATAGAGGACACCTAGCTGGTGTGGGGGAGGGCTGTGGGAAGCCCTCGCGACCTCCGTTGCAGGAGTCCAGGCGATCTGGCTACTCGTGGGGACACCTAGCTGGTGTGGAGGGCTGTGGGAAGCCCTCGTGACCTCCGGCTGCAGGAGTCCAGGTATCTGGCTACTCCGTGGGACACTAGCTGGTGTAATTGCAAATCAATTAATAATGCCTGTATTAGAATATGGAAATATGGTGTATAATTTTGTGGGTCAAACACATTTAAATAAATTAGTCATATCATATAATCGATTGGCAAGATTTGTCATGAACTGTAGCTATAATACTCATTATTGCATTTTGTATAAAGACCTAAACTGGGACAGTTTATCAGTACAATTTAAAAACAATATTCAGTATTTATCTATAAAATAATAAATGGGATGATTGATGGAAAGATGGAAATGCCTTCTGTTAGTAAATATTATCCATATCTTTTAAGGGATGCAAAGCATAGAGGTTACACTTTTCAAAAACTAATACAAGATATGGTACTATGACACTTGGAGGCTCAGACTACAAATATTTGGAATAATATTCCCCTGAATTAAGGAAAGCAACTAAACTATCCCAGTTTAAATTAGGATTGAGCACTGTATTTTATGATGAATGTACTTGTTTTTAAAATGTGGATAAATGTGTTAGTTGTTGGTCTGATTGAATATTTTGTCTTATATAATGTCAAAATTATTTATTAGTTGTTTTATGTAGTCTGAATTTTGTATGTTATATTGAATGTAATTTGCTCTTGACACAGGACAACTTTGAAAATAGGTCTATGACCTAAAGTTTGCTATCCTATATAAAAATAAACATTTTTACTACTACTACTTACTACTACCTATGAACTGCACAACCTGCACAGGGGTCAGGACTGACTTTTTGGTACTGAGAAGGAATCCCAGGAAAGCAGCATATACTGGGTTATCTGAAGGTGGTCTGACACCTGTTGGTGGGATTTTCCCTGATATAATCGTCCAGTTAAGGAACAATTGTGACACCCAGTCTTCTGAGGTGTGCCACTACCACTGACTATACACTTGGTAAAGACCCTTGGCAGAGGTAAGGCTGAAGGAAGTGTTGAGAACTGATAGTGGTCTGAGGAGAGTCTGAATCTGAGATACTTTCTGTACTACTCCCTTATGGGAATTTGGAAATATGCTCCTTTAGATCCAAGGGAGGCTAGCCAGTCCCCTTTTGCAGAGTTGGCAAAATCATGGCCATTGTGAACCAGGGCTTTACCAGGTGCCTGTTTAGCGTCTGAGGTCTAGTATAGGCCACCACTCTCCATTCTTTTTGTTGTTAGGAAATATCTGAAATAGAACTCTTGCACTCTTTGGTTGTGGGAGACAGTATCCACTGCTTTTGCCAGCAGTAGGGCCTGTACCTCCTGCTCCAGTAGTTTTCTTTCTGAGAAGGTGGCTGGTGCAAAATGTTTTAACTTTGGAGGAGGAGGAGGAGGAAGGAACTTGAAGCAAAGGGGGAGACCCTGACTCACTATTTCCAGGACCCACTCATCTGTGGTTATTTTTAACCATTACTGGAAATAGTGGTTGAGTCTGCCCCCGACAGGATGTGGAGAGGCAGCCTGAAGGGAAAAGTCAGGGGTTCTGTTTTGCTTGCTGCTGAGGCTCAGCAGATTGGGATTCTCTCCGAGAATCTTCTACCTCTAGCTCTGTAAATCCAGTCTGCTGTGGTTGGTACTGCTGCTGGGAAACAGCCTGCACCTGAAAGAAAGGCCTCCTAAAGAGGACCTGCCTCCCTAGAATAAGATGAAGCTGAAGTTGAGGGCCTGTCTCTGGTCGAGTTGTTCCTAAACATGGCTTTATATTCATCTACTTTTTCATATATGCCTCATTCTGGGCACCAAAAGAGAGTGGCTTTCAAAAGGAAAGTCCATTGCCTTAGTTTGGGTGTCCTGGGTAAGGTTGGTAGCCCTCAGCCAGGCAAATCATCTTAGAGCAATGGTACCAGCCATCCACATTGCAGCTGTATCATTGGTTTCAACTTGCCATCTTAAATTGGTATTTGAAGCCTCAAGCCCAATTTTGCTGTGTCTAGCAGCTCTGACACTATTAAAGAGGGTTTAGCCTCAGCATTGTTCTCACTGACTGCCAGAGAACTTTTCATAAAGGGCTGCATAGGCCTGGTAGCTGTTTTGATGAATTGCCAGGGATGCCAAAAGGTACCCTTTTTGCCATGCTGTCAACCTTTCTTGAATCCTTCTCAGGGGTGAGAGGATAAGGAGTTTTGGCTTTCTCACAGGCAGCATGTTATACAATACCCTGGTGGTCTGGTGACTAAAAGAAACTCCGCACCGGATCCTTCTAACTGATACTTCTTGTCACACTTTTGTCTGTGGTGTGACTGTATTGGGAGCCTTTAGGATTTCTAAAACATCCTTCTTAAAGAATTTGTAGATGGGTAGAAGGAGCCTTTTGAGGGCGCCAGCCCATAAGCTCCATATATCGTGCTCCTCTTCATCCTGGATCTCTTCAGCTGTTTGCAGATCCAGGGTCTCTACCATTTTCATAACACAAGAAATATGGGAAGAAAAATCCTCTGATGGTCTGGGAGGAAGACAAAATCCTGTTCTGGTGACACCTCAGGTTCAAGTCCCTCTTCATCTTGGTCATCCTCTTTATATGCCACTGTAGCAGTAGGCAAAAGAAGGTAACAACAGTTGCTTTTTCAGCAGTAGTAATCACAGGCTGCTGGGGGAAAAACCCTGCAGCACCTGGAGTAAGGAAAGCTTGTGTCAACTCAGCAGGAGAAGGAGCACTAATAGGCACCTGAGGGACCCTGCGTCATTTCAGCCAGGATTGTCAGTGTGTTTGGTTTTCTTTAATTTTCTGCCAGGCACCAGAGGTCAGCTGGTTGAGTGTTCTCTTGCCAGAGCCCTCACCCATATCAGGGTGGATTTAGAGGCTCTGGAAGGAACTCACAGTCTTGGAGGGCATGGACTGGTTAGGAGCCCATGGACCCCTCCTCTAGTTTTCTTGTAAGCCTCTCCCTGTGTTTTTCAGGGAAAGACTTACAAATATCACAGTCTTCATTGAACTGCTGTTGCCCAAGGCAGATCAAGCAAAGATCATCCTTGTCTGCCTTGGCAAACCCCTATCTGCACAAATCAAAAACAATTCTTGAACCCAGGAGGTCCTGTTTCTTTTTAGGCTTGTCTGACATTACAGAAAACAGGAACCAGTAACCCACCTAAAAATAAACTAAATTTAAATATTTGCGGTTGGTTTCAACAGAATAACGGTTGGTTCAGGAACCGATAAAGTGAAACTATCGGTTCCGATCGGATCCGAACCGAGAAACCGCTTGAGGAAACTGATAAACTTCAGTTCAAAAGCAGTAAAATTAAATAAAATTAAAGAATAAAGCAACCGAACCTTCTAAAAGGTTTAGATTAAATAAAAAGAAGGTTGTGAAGCTTCAATTGTATACATGTGTGACACTTGGACAGCTGGTTCTGATTAATCTATGCTTTTTGTAATACAAAAATGTGTTACTGAATGTTTCTCTTGGGACGTGCTGTGTTCTGGATGACCCCCACAGGTTTCAACTACAAGCTGTTAACCTAAAAGCCAGGAGATAATTATAGGCTAGAAGAGACACAAATGTAGAATATCCTGTTAATCTGATTTAATTGTAGCTGCCAGCTGCTAGGATGAAAATAATAAACTTTAATGACATTTAGAGGAAGAATACAGGTTATGTCACTTGGGTGTTAAGTTATAAAGGTCCATTGATGTCTGTGAAGGACAGGGAAGACACTTTAGATCAAAAGGACATGGGGAACAAGTTTTGCTGATGTCACCTTCTGAATGATGATACATCCTAGTTGTATGATTTTTATAAAAGAAGAGGAGCTGGGTGACATCATGGAGAAGGCAGGTTCAAGACATTGTTTTAATTATGTAGTGACTGACCTTTATAGAGATATACATGTTTGGACTCTGAAGAAGAAACATCTATCAGCACAATTAGAAGATATGTATTAGATAGGCCAGTCTAAGTGTATGGTTAGTAGGAATTTCACTTTTAAACCTTGTTCTTTTAAGTGATTGTATGGTTTTGTGATATATTGTTCTGTATTTACAGTTTACATATTTTTCTATTTTAAAGTAAACCTCTATTTTAAGAGACTACTTGGTGTACCTTTGAAATTCTTTATTTGACAAGTGAAGCATACATGGTTAAAGTTGACACTGTGCAAAAAGCTTACT
Source organism: Neoceratodus forsteri (assembly GCA_016271365.2). Taxonomy (NCBI): domain Eukaryota; kingdom Metazoa; phylum Chordata; order Ceratodontiformes; family Ceratodontidae; genus Neoceratodus; species Neoceratodus forsteri. The sequence continues at coordinate 1,435,220,484 of CM057453.1, forward strand.
GGTTTACCAAACTGGGGAAAAGGTAAGAGTTTATCTGAGGTCTTTAATAGAGTTTTAAGGGTTCATTTTGTACACCTGGTTAGGTGCCCGTGAGGTAAAAGATATCTGGCATTTCCCGAACAGCAGAATTATCTGAGCCTGTACATTGGGTACGCTAGCAAGAGGTTCACAGTTTGAATCCCTCCAGAACTTGAAATCAAAGGTTGATTCAGACCCACAAAACAGACAGGAGGGTTACCCTGTTTCTGTTCACAATACTGCGCTCAGGGTTGGCACTGTGGAGCAGAGGGCCTGACCTACTGAGTGGGGTTGTGCACATGGCATGATTTTTCCTCGTGATTGAGGATCGCCCATGTTGGAAGGTATATCTTTTTCAGAGCCTGCTGAAGCCCTTAAATAGGCATGTAGACATGCTCTTCCCACAAGAAAGCAAGATGAATCCAATCAGCAGTCTTCGGAGGATAAGGAGACTTGGAACTTGAACTGCTCGTCTGCGGTGGCCTGACTTATTCTCCAGGTAGTCTGGTGTTCTTTAGAAAGTTCTTAATTGAATCTCTTTGTTACCTGCAAGATCATTATAGAACTGATCTATGTTAAATATGGACTGTGCTGGAGACATCCATGTCTTTCAGAGACTTATATTAGTTCCTCCTAAATCTAAATACTTAAAATTTAAATCATAGCTCAAATGGCTAATTTTGGTTAAAATTTACTAATTAAGCTCTGGGATTTTTCACTTTGGTGGATCAAAATATTCAAATTACGTCTTACCGTAATTATGATCTTTCTGTGTATCTTCACCATTCATCACAGATGGGTACTGGCGGAGATCAGGACCCAGCGGAAGCTTTTTTTTTTTAAAAGATAGGCGGAGCCGATGCAGCATCGGGCGCTTATCCCCGAGGCCGACGTGCCACGGGCGCCGGTGATTAGCCGTTAGGCTGCATCGACCCGCCTGCCTACCAGTTCTGAGTCGCCAGAGAGGTAAGAGGAAGGGATGGAGGGTGGGACAAGAGAGCTCAAGGGACAGAAAAGGAGAGAAAACTGAACTAAAAGGAGAAATAACGACTGAGAGGACAGCATATAAGAAGTAAGACTAGGGGATTGGGTAGGGGCCCCAATCTCTGGAAGCGGAAGAAGGGAGGAAGGGAGGGAGGAGAAATTTCAGGAGAGAGAGAGTGAGAGGTAACAGGGATCCAGGACCCTTGTCCGTCACCAGACTGTATAGGAACTGCAAGAAGTTAGCAAAGCTCTTTGCCAGAATTCAAGGCACAGAATGACTGGCAATACCCCAAAGCAGAGTCGGCTATTCTGGAGAAGGACAGGGTACAGGGATTCAGTACTCTCTCTCTAAAGAGATATTTGGTGAAAAAGAAAAGGAAAATTTTTTTTTTTTTTAACCAGATGGATAACAGAAGGAGGGCAACCACCAGCTCCTACCCATAGGAAAAAGATATGTAGAAGAGGAGTGCCACTCAAACTATACCTCTTAGGAAGACTGTCCCCCTGTGTGTCTCAACTAACTCACTCAAGCAAGGGTGCGGAAGATGGCAACAGTTGAGGGCTAGGGGCGAAGGGCACTTTCCCAATACTGGTTTAACCATACAGGAACAATAAGTGGAGGGCTACACGCCCTTTCGCCCCAGAGGTTCCGCACCTATGCAGTGAAGATAGGGAAGGCACAGAGGAGGAGGATTCCAGAGACTGAAGCCCCAAGGGGAAGGTGGAGGGATTGTGATGAATGGTGAAGATACACAGAAAGATCATAATTACGGGATACGTAATTTGAATATCTTATCTGTGTCAATCTTCACCATTCATCTAGATGGTGAGTACCAAGCCCCCGAGGAGGGCTGATTGATTGCACCCTGGGACAGTGTCCCAGCCTCAGTGGTGACACGTAAGGGGGGAACCTTCTGGGCCTCAGGAGGCCCTAGAGAGGGAGAGCGAGGACGGGTTCCCCGGAGGGGAAGGAATTTGCCCCGACAAACGCCGTGTCGCCTCTATGGAAAAGAGGTAGGTTCCCTGGTGAGCTGGAGCAAATCACCCTACGCCCGGCCAAGGGTGACAACCGGGAAAGCAGCCATTGCCGATCTTCTGTGCAGATCGCTGTCCCTACGACTCTGGTAGCTACCTCACTGGCGCCGTAAGATGCCCTGCTTGTGCCTTGCTAGCTCCAGACCACGTGCAGAGAGAGCAATGGCTTGCCTGGTTTGCTCCGAGTCAGGCAGAGCGGCTAGGAACTGACCTAGCGCTGATCAAGTACCTGTTATAGGCAGCTGAGGGGCCTGATGCGCAGAAATGGAGAGAAGCAGCATGCCAAGTAGAAAGTCCTCCTCCCAGAAATCAAAACTGAGGAGTCCTGATCTGGGGACCAGTCACGGTGGAGGGCGCGAAGCCCATCTGGAGTGTCCAGGTGCGCCAATCCGGACTCCTGATGAGGCAAGGAGCCTGGAGACTCCAGGGGAGCCAATACTCTGGCTGAGGTCCCTAGGGCAGGAATCGGAGAAGGGCCTCTGCCAGAAACGCATGGATGCCTCCCGAAAGGAGCGGGCCAAGGCATCACGAGGGTGGCTGTCCCAAAAATCGCCTAGAAAGGCGTGCATCCGCATGCTCCAGATTGCTCACAGAAGAAGGAGAAAGGTGAAGGTCCTCCATCATCCTCACGAGGAAACGCTTGATACTCAAAGAGATCAGCAGCAGGAGAGATTGGACAGAGGTTCCTCTCCCCAGAAGAGGGGATGAGGAGCTGGAGGTCACCATAGGCTCGGAGGGTGGCTGCTCGGGGAGGTTGAAAAACCTGGCTGTCCAAAGCCCCATCGTAAGCAGGGAACCGAGCAGCCACCACTCTGAACTGTTCCCAAGTGAGAGGCCTCAGGACCAAAGATACCTGGGAACGCAGGAGAAGGCGGCAGAGGGGGTGGACAGAGCCGAGAAGAAGTCGGCTGACCTCTGCCAGAGCTAAGGGCGGGACCACGGACTCCCGAGGGGAGTCCTGGAAGACTCCGCAGTCGACAGCTGCACAACCGCTGACTGCCAGACTGCGCCCAAAAGAATCCCACAAGTGAGGCGACTGGGCCGTGAAGGTCCAGAAGGACGGTTCCCTGCCTCAAAAGAATGGGACCCTCTCAAGGAACCCAGGGAAGGGGTGAAGTCCGCACTCGCTCCATCCAGGACCCGGTGGGTCCCAGAGAAGGGTCAGGCCTCCGAACCTATACCCCTCGACCCTTCGGAGTCCCGAAAGGGTCCAAGCCCCTCGGGCGGGCCAGTCTAGGCAGCTCCATGCCACCCAGGGCCGCCCCGAGGCACCTTCCCTCCCGTGGGCCCTCTCGATAGGCTCCCAAAGTTGGGCACCGAGATGCCACGGTAGGGGGTACCCACCAGAGGGGTCAAGGAACCCCCAAGGCTAGGGCTGCAAGGCGATGGTGGTACACACCAGCTCCGCTGGTCAGCACCACTGACCCTAGCCCTAGAGGAAACCCGACTCACCTTGGAGGGGCTGGACGCGACCCGAAGAGGAAACCACCAGCTCATCCTCTCTTGCAGACAACCCTGAAGGGTGTGACTGCCCATCTCGACTCCGCCGAGCTGGACTCCGACGAGGAAGAGTCCAGGCCTAAGCCAAACAGTAGGGGGTCGAGAAGGACACCTTCCGAGGGGCCCAGGAGCCAAGGCAATCCCGCCTGTCCACAGCACCGCCGAAGGGTGCCAGCAGAAGGTGGCAGGGCAGCTTGGGCCAGAAGTCCTAGGCCAGGGCCAGCTGCGACACCATCAGGTCCACGGTGCCAGGGGAGTACCCGACGGAGACGGGCGCTATCAGCAACCCCAGTCTCGGAGCCGGCGTTACCGCCAGGTCAGCCGATGCCACGTGGCGACAGCAGTGACCAAGGCGCGCCAACGACCCCTCGGCGACTTTTCCTTACCACGGTGCCGATTATCGGGCGCCAGGAGATCGCCGGAGCCGAGCGGCATCGAGAGTCCCACGGCGCTTACCGCCGGGCGCCAAGGCCCCATCGCTGCGTTTCAACCTCGGTGCCGAGGACTGCCTTTGAGGTGCGGTAGGTGAAGGGTCTATGCCGGAAGGCGGTTTCACGGTGTCGCGAAAGCAGTGTCGTGGTGCCGCTGATGGCGCCGGGTAAGCCCCATAACGCCGACAGTCAGGCTCTGGCGCCTACAGGACCCGGCACCGCCGAACGGCACGTCAAACGACGCCCGCGCGACCCGGGCCTAGTGGACTCGCTGGGAGCGAGCACTGGGAGCTTTCACCCCGGGAGGATTGCCGGAGCGGCAGCTCCTGCCCGCCTCCCGGGGAAGCGGGACGGCCTCCTGCATCATGGAAGGAGCCTCGCCACGGCTAGGCTAGAAGAGGCCGAGGCCTCCTCCGCTGCGTGTAGAACCGGAGGGGACCCGGAGGAGGGGCCGAGAGAACGCCGGCTTGGCCCGACGAGTGCGCCGCCTACCCCGAAAGTCGGCGGAGCTTGGCCCGACCTTAAACGCTGCACCGTTCCAAAACTCGCGGTCCATCGAGAAGCAGGCGTCCGCAATCCATGTCATGTAGTGGCCAAGGCACGAAAGGCAATGGTCATGTTGGTCGGTGACGGAGTACTTGGCGGCCGCACGGCACCACGCATAGGGGCCGCCTGCCTTCGCGATTTTTGCCCTCCGACCGCGATATAGACCCACGGAGAAAAACACCAAAAACAGACTCGACGCTGCTTTAAATGTAATAAAAAGGAAAGATCTTACTGGCGACGCCGAGTGGAGGCAAACACAGAACTAGTAGACCGACGACTAAAGACGCGGGCTTCAAGGCCTAAAATTTTCAAATAAGGCTTCTTCAGGCTTCCCACAAGGCGACCTCGGCGAGCGGGGGCAAGAACTGGTAGGCAGGCGAGTCGAAGCAGCCTAACGGCTAATCCTCGGCTACTCGTGTCACGTCGGCCTCGAGGACGGGCGCCGATGCTGCATCGGCCCGCCTATCTTAAAAAAAAAAAAAGCTCCCCGGGTCCTGATCTCGCCAGTACCCATCTGTGATGAATGGTGAAGACTGACACAGATAAGATACAGGGTTACACAGACCTTATGCTTAACTATGTTGATGCCTGGCTTCCAGTACCACCTTGTATGGTGAAGGACTTTGGGATATCTATTTATTCTATTTTTGATAACTTCCAGGTTGCTCATGGCTCCTTTACAGCAATGATGATACACTTTGTAAAGTTAAAGGAATAGTATTTTGCTATCCTCTTTTGGTTTTCCTCATACATAGTATCTGTAAAGCATCTGATAGTTTATACTGCATGCATTAAGGAGGGGTGGCATCCTCTATGGAAATATAAATGTTATGAGGGTACCTTATCTGTGCTTGTAAATCACTGTATGTTTGTCTTGTACAGATTAAAACATAAGGTTAAAAAAACGTTGCCCCTCAGTTCAAAGGAACCGCATGGAACCGATAAGCTTAAATTTAAAACGAATGAGGTATAAAACACTAAAGAACAATGACACTAGGCAGTAATGAAAAATAAAACAAAATACTTTAGTTTTTTGCTCTATGCACTAGAGGAATCTGTCTTTGATTGAGAGAGATCTCCAGGGCATCTGAACTTTGCAGCAGAGAGAAGAAATCTGAGGTAGAATGTAGGCAGTTGACACTGGGCAGTTTGAAAATAGATGCACCAGCTAAACATTCCATGATTAGCATAGCAATCTATTCTCTCTGGGCAGTGTTGGCTTAAGGGAGCACTGCAAGAGTAATAATATTAGTGGATTCCTATGGTTAGATAGAATACACTGCTTTCAGCTAAAATATGACCCAGGACTAGAGGGCATGGGATGAAGTTGGAGGAAGGTGATTCAGAGGAAATGTGAGGAAGAATTTCTTCACAGAAAGGGTGGTGGACAAGTGGAACAGCCTGCCAGAGGAAGTGTTGGGGGCTAAAACAATCACGGATTTAAGAATGCATGGGATAGACATAAGGGAATTCTGGAGGTCAGGGGTAGAGGCAACAGACATCTAAAAAAACATAAAGGGAATTTATAAGCTCAAGTGGGCAGACTGGGTGGGCCATAGGCCCTTATCTGTCCACAGTGTCTATGTATCTATGTGTCTGGCAGGGTGGGAGGTGATCACTAGAGATTCGTGAGTCCTTCAACTAGTTTCTCAGGGCCACACGTTAAGAGTTTCTGTAGAGACATCAGACAACCTCCCGGTCCATCCCACTACCCAAAGGCACACATTCCCTAATCAGTGAAGAGACAGAGATAGAGGTTCTTCTGCAAAAGCAGCCATAGAGCATGTTCCTCTACACCAGGCAGAAAATGGTACTACTCTCTTCTTCCCGTTCCCAAAACCAAGGGAGATTTGTGCCCAATTCTAGACCTCAGCACCTTAAATCTGTAAATAGAGTACAAAAGATTTTGAAAGCTGACCTTCCAGGCCTGTTGCCCCTTCTGCACAAGGGATAGTGGTTCTGCACCCTGTACATGTAGGATGCTTACCTGCACATACCTGTCTTTCAGGCCTACCGCCACTACCTCAGGTTCTCCTTTCAGGAGAACACTACCAGTTCAAAGCCCTCACTTTTGGCCTATCCTCAGCACCCAGGGTTTTTACCACGCCTGGCAGTAGTGGCAAGTGGCCCTGCGCGCCAGGGTCACTACATCTTCCTGTACCTTGACGACAGGCTTATCTTAGCTCTGTCAAGGAAATGCTAAAGCTTTCCTTTGGCTACCCTGGACCTATTTGGCCAAGTGGGGTCACGTGAACTATCTCAAGTCTCAACTTACCCCTCCCAACGCCTGCAGTTCTTTGAGGCAGTGCTGGATATGGTCCAGTGTCAGAATTTCCTACCAATGGACAGGGCGGAAATCTTGAAACACCAGGTATTGCTGGTGGCTTCAATCGTTGGGTTTTGGCCAGGTCAGTGCTACATCTTCTTGGCCTTATGGCAGCGACTATTCCTACTATTCCCCTGACCAGGCTCTACATGTGGACATCGTGAGTGGACGCCAGGGTTCAGTGGGAACAAAGATCGGACTACCTGGACCACAAGATCATGGTCTCTGAATTGATACGTATAGCCATTTCCGCCTACCATATTCTGGTGGAGGGCAAAACTGTTGCTCAGTTGGAGGTTTACAAAACTTTTCTAAAAGGAATTCTCCATCTGAAATCCCCAGTGCGTAACCCTGTTCCACTTTGAGATTTAAATTTTATTTTAGAGAAACACACACTGCCTCCTTTGAACCAGCCACAATAAACATGCACTATCTGTCTTGGAACGCTCTTTTTAGTTGCTGTCACTTCTGCTTGAATGATTTCTGAGCTTCAGGCCCTGATGTATAAGAAGCCTTATTTGATTTTTCACAGAGACGGGTGGCTCTATATTTGGAACCTGAAGCCACTCCAGGCGCATAAATCTACCTGGGTCCACAGAGGAAGTCTGTAAAGCTAGGGCTGCCTCATATTTCTAAGCAGTGACTGGAACGAGAGATCCCTACTGGAGCCTCAACTGAGGGTGAGGTATCTTCTAAACTGTAAAAGGAAAGGGTCTGGATGGAAGTATGGTCCACTTCCTCCTCCTCTCCCACTTGGAGGGAGTTTAAGTGAAGGGTTGATTCGATTCTTTCTGGTCTCACGGTGGTGACATAGGGTATCAGGAGCTCCATCGAGCTGTTGGAGAAGATGCGGGAACAAGTAGCCTCACATAGTCATATTTTTTATCTTTGTCCTAAATTACGTAATTTCTGGTCTCAAATCTCCTTGCATTTTTCTGGCATGCTGGATACCCCACATCTCCGACAGGGGGCATTGTCTGCTGGGTGTTCTCAAGGGTGGAATGAGGGAAAAGATACCTTCTATTTATGGTCTATCTTACTATGTGCCACTTACAAAGCAACAACCAAGAAGTGGCTGCAGAAGAATTCCATCTATACTGGAATGGAAAATGAAAATTACGTGACCTACCATAATTATGATCTTTCTGTGTATCTTCACCATTTATCACATAAAATATGGGTATTCGGCCAGAGGTCAGGACCTTGGGAGCTTTTTTTTAGTAGGTGGAGCCAAGCCTGCCCTCAAGCACTCGACATTCTACATGGTGCTCATGGTTGGCCAAGGAGAACTGGCCAACTCCGCCTGCCTGCCAGTTCTAGAGCGGAGAGGTGAGGAAAAAAGAGAGTGGGAGGGTGGGACAAGAGACTCTAAGGACAGAAAAGGTTAAAGATATAAACCAAAAGAGAAATAAACAACTGAGAGGACAGAGCAAGAGAAAAACAAAATGCTACGGAGATTGGGAAGGGGCCACAATCTCTGGAAAACAGAAAAGGGTGGGAGTTAGGGAAGGATAGGGATTTTGAAACATAAATGTTTAGCATGAGAGGGGAACAAAACACCAGAACATGCTGGATTTTGCCCTGTCTCAAGATTGCATAGGAACTACAAGAAGTAGCCAAGAGGCTTAATTACCAGAATTCAAGGCACAGAATCTCTAGCAAAGAAATACAGGTTACTCACCTGTAACAGGAGTTCTAGGAATGGTATATGTTGTTCATCCACACTCATTGGCAGTATCCTTGCCGCTTAAATCTTGCCGGAAGGTCTTCAAGTTTGCTCCTCCCACCCACCCGGTGGTATAACCTCGGCTCCGCCCCATGACGCCAGATCTGGCCCGCTGGAAGCTCAGGGTTGTGCGTCAAGCCGGGAGGTCGGTAGTATGTAGATGAACAACATATACCATTCCTAGAACTCCTGTTACAGGTGAGTAACCTGTATTTCTAGGGACATGGATATGTTGTTCATCCACACTCATTGGCAGACTCCTAGCAGTTCTCCGGGAGGAGGAGGCAAGACGACATCCCCATATACTTACTTGGGAAAGAGAGACTGAGAACCGAGGCCCCAAAACCAGCATCCCGGCGTGACTCAAGGTCGATGTGGTAGTGGGTAATGAAGGTGTTGCTGACTTCCAGGTAGCAGCCCTGCAGATTTCCTGGATAGGGACGTCCCTGGAAGCAGCCACCGCTGCAGCAGTATGGCGGTAGAATGAGCTCTTATCCTCTGGGAGGCTCCATGCCCGCCAACTTATAGCAGAGATCTATGCAGGAGGTTACCCACCTGCTTATCGATCCGCTTGGCTGCAGGTCTGCCAGATGCGGCTCAGCGTGAGGGTGACAAATCAGCTGGGCGAACCTCCTCGACCTCTCAGCCGCAAGGCCCTTATAATAAGCGAGCCTCTTCTAGGGTCCAGAGTATGGAGCCTATGCGCCTCCAGGTGTGATTGGGGGAACACCGGCAGAGTCAACACCTGGTTAAGGTGAAACTCCCACCACCTTCGGAAGGAATTTCGGTGGGGGCGAGGACAACCTTGTCCCTGTGGAAGACCAGGTAAGGAGACTCGCTGGAAAGCGCCTGGAGCTCTCCCATCCTTCTGGCTGACGTGATAGCCACCAAGAAGGCGGTTCTTCCACGACAGGTGAGAGAGCACACCTGTGCATAGGTTCGAATGGCTTGCCCATGAGCTTTGCCAGTACCAGCAGTAGATCCCACGGAGGTGGGGTTCCGCACTGGAGGGGAAATGTGATCAAGGTCCTTTGAAAGCGCCAGACCACTCTTCTCTCCTACACGACTGCTTCCCGGCCCGCGCCGTAAGCAGAGATGGCTGCCAGGTGCACCCTTAGGTCGCCGACCTAAGCCCTTGACTAGAAAGGGACCATAAATAGTCCAAGATGCTTGCCAAGGAACAGGAGGAAGGGTCCAAGCCCTGTTCCGACACCAAATGGAAAACCTTTTCCATTTGAAGGCATAGCATTTTCTGGTCGACTTCACGGGACGCCTCAACTACATTGAGGACCTCGCCGGAAAGACCCAAAGCCTGGAACTCTAGCCAGGAACCAGGCCCGCCAGGTGCAGGGATTTGAAGGTCCGGATGGAACACCTTCCTGATTGACTGAGAGCAGGTCCGGGCGAGCTGGAAGCTGCCCATGAGTCCTGGAGCTGAGACTGAGGAGATCTGGTACCAGAACTGGCGAGGCCAGTCTGGGGCTATCAGAATCACCTGCGCCTTGTCCCTCCTCGCCTTGAGAAGCCACCTGTGGATCAAGGGAAATGGGGAAAGGCGAAAAGAGGCCCGGGTCCATTGCCTCGAGAAGGCATCCCCTGCAGCGAGCCCCTGCTGAGGGGGGCGGCATGAAACAGACTCAGCGCTGCTGCTTCCATGGAGGCAAACAGGTCCACCTGAGGTGTGCCCCAAAGGGAGAACAGATGCTGTACTCTCCGGCAGGAGAGACCACTGTGGGATGCAGCCCCATCCGCTCAGGGCATCGGCCAGGGTGTTGGAGGCTCCTGCCACGTGAATGGCTAGGAGATCCGCCCAGGCTGCGACGAGTGACTAAATGCGGAGAGCCCTTGCATAGAAGCATGGAGCGCCCCGCCCTGGCGGTTTAGATAGTACATGGTCGTGGTATTGTCCGCCTGACTGGACCACTTGACCCCGGAGGAACGGAGCAAAGGCGGTGAGAGCTAGGCGGACCGCCTGAGCTCCAGCAGGTTGATGTGGCATCGGACTCCCGCGGGGACCAGAGGCCATGAGCCCGGTGTTCCCCAGATGGGCACCCCAACCCATCAGAGAGGCATCGGCCGACAGAGAGACCGCCGGCTCGGGCGGACGAACGGGATGCCCTCCTGCAAATGATCTGGAACGGTCCACCACTGGAGAGCTGCTCCACATCCCTGTGTCACCGACACAAGCTGGTCCAAGGGATCGCAGCGCAGGACCACTGGCTGGCCAGTCCCCACTGAAGGGGACGATGTTCCAGCGGGCCCAACGGACCACGCTGGTACAGGCCGCATGAGACCCAGGAGGCGAGGGAAGTCCCGGCAGGGCGCAATTGCCCAACCAGAAATGATCGGGCAAAGGAGGAAAGAACCTCGCCCTGTCCGCCGGGAGCCGCGCCTGGTCGAAGAGAGTCGAGCTGCGCCCGATGAATAAAATCACCTGCTTCGCTCGAGTCTGACTTGGCCTCGCTTGATAAGGAGGCCCAGTTGAGAGCAGACCTGAGGGCCAGATCTCTGACCACCCGCCTCCTTCCTGGAGGAGCTGCTATCAGCCAGTCGCCCAGGTAAGGGTAGCACCCGACCTCGCGCACGAGGAATGCTGTCACCACTGCCATGCATTTGGTGAAGACCCTGGAGCTGGAGACAAGCTCAAGGGCATGGCTTGAATCAAGAGAGATCCTTCCGCTGGAAGCGAAGGAATCTCTGGTGAGACGGACGGATAGGGACGTGAAAAACGCGCCCTGCAAGTCCAGAGAGCAGAACCACACCGCTGCCCAAGGATGGTATTATCTGAGCCAGAGTGACCATCCTGAAGGTTTGAGACCTTAGGAACTTGTTTAGGTCGTGTAGGTTAGAATGGAGCCAGCCCCCGTCTCGCTTCGGAACCAGGAAGTACCTGGACACAACCCTGGGTCTGAAAGAGGGTCCACCACCTTCTTACCACCTCCTTCTGGAGGAGGAGAGCTATGCCTGCCTCGGACGACGCCAGTGAGGCTGGGATCCCAGCTCCCGAGGGCGACGGCCTGAAGGGTGGTGCCTGCTCGAATTCCAGAGGCAGGCCTCTTCCCACCACCTCTCAAGACCCACCTGTCCGTGGTAACAGCGGACCAGGCGGAACGAAGTGCCGAGCCGCCTCCATCGGGGACCTAGGGTAAGGTGACGGGATGGGGGCGACACCCCCAGCCCGTCACTGGGCAGGCTTGGAGGAGGACCGGCCGAGGGACCTCCTGGGCCCTTTCCTCCCTGCCTCCTGTTAGGAGGAAGCCGGCGGCTTGGGTTTGGGATGCCAAGGTCGAGCCTGCTGGCCCTGACGTTGCTGGGCCGAGCGCCAAAGTGCAGAAGGACGAAAGGGCTTAGGCTGTGGTTTGTGGCCTTGTCCTTCTGAGCGGAAGAGACCGAGTCCAAGGTGGCATTGACTTCTCGATCCTCTGCAGGTGACCTTCCACCCCAGGGTCAAGAGGTCAGTCCCAAAAGGGAACATCCGCCAACTTGTGCTGGGTATCCGAAGTAAAGGTGGATATCCTCAGCTAAGCCTACCGACGATAGCCACCGCGCCGCCACCGATCTGGCACATGAGTCCCCTACATCCAAAGCAGTCTGGAGCTGTTGTTTGGCCACTGCCCTGCCCTGGTCCCGCACTGCTTAACCGTAGTCTGCAGATCGGGCGGAAGATGAGGATGACCTCATCCAGGGAGCCCAACAGGGCATGAGAAAATAGTGCCATGAGGACGGCCGAACTGGCCTGACGAAGGCGAGAGAGGACGAGCGAGACTTTTCGCCCGATATAGTCCACTTCTTGACTCCTTGTCAGGAGGTTTGTCCACATCCCTGGTGCCAGTCGGGCGCGCCGAAAACGCTGTCGGTAACCAACCCTCAGCAGAGGGTGTTCAAAACCGGACAAGGAACCGGTGACGGATGATACTTCCTGGCCATCCTGGTCAAGGCGCAGGGCAGGAAGCAGGGCGCTCAAAGTTCCAGTGCTGGACTCACTATGGCCTCGCCACCGGAAAGGCCTCCGTCGGAGAATCCGGTCCAGAATCTCCGTGAGGGGATACCTGGCCTGCTTGGAACGGGTTCGAGCTCCATCCCGTAGACTCCAGATGAGCCGAAGCAGTCCTAGGAAGGACGACGGGCTATCGCTCCATTGGCTGACCTCCTGAAGACCCAAGTCCAGTCGCTTGGAGAAGAAGGAGGAATCATCTTCGGACTCGAAGAGTCCTCAAGAGCTGCCTCTGGCCTGAACCACCCTTCACCAGCCGAGGTCGGTCGGGTGAGGGTAACTGATGTAGCCGGTGGGTGAAACCCTTAGCCGAATCGAGAATCCTTTGGTCGGAGCCCCAATTGTGGCTGTGGAGGCGGAGGTTCCACCGCAATCGGTGGAGCAGCTGGTTTTGGCCGAACAACCGCCTGGGTATAGGCCCTCGGGCAAGTCGAGGGGTTGTGTCGGCTGCCCGTGACAGTTACTTATGGTCGGGAAGGCGCCGGAGTCGGCTTATTCCCGCCAGGAGGAGTTGTTGAACATAAGTCCTCGCATCACGATTTAATGACGCTGCTTCCTCATCCGGGAGGAGGAGGAGGACGTGGACGAGCGCGACGCCGCCATCATGTGCCGAGACTGACCGCCTATGACGGGAACGGCTGGACCGCCGAAGAGGTCCGAGACCGAGACCGAGAGTCCCGGAATTTCGGGGTCGGTGCAGGAGGTGTCGGCGGAACCGACACTCCTTCGGCTCGGAAGGTCCATCCGAGGGCTCCGGAACCGGAGGCACAGGCGAGCCCACGGGATCCTCAACTCCTCCCGGGGAACCGGGAGAGGGGAATCTCGGCTGCTAAAGGCGACAGCCTGTCTAATGGGTCGAAAATCTCGACTTCATCAGTGGGAGTTCTCAGTCAACTGACCTGACGGGGACACCGTGAGGCCAGTGGTCGAAGCTTCTAGCGGTCGACCCGAGCCGACGGTCGACGGCCTCGGAGAGGGACCTTCCCGCCTCCCAAGAGCGCCGACGGAGGGACTTACCCTTGTCCTTCTTTGGACCGAGAAAAAGGTCCAGCAGACGCAGGCCCTCTCCTTAGTGGAGAGGGACAGACAAAGCTCCTTAAAGGGAAGCCGTGGTAGGAAGAACCAGAGAGAGCGGATAACGCCGCGCCGAGGAAGATACGGCCCGCCGGCCTTCTTCGAGGGCCACCATCCGCCGAGCTGATCCGCCGAGCTCGCCGCGGACACCGCCAACCGGGCCTCCTTGGACTTCACCGAGGGAACGCTCGGACGGCCCAGTTGCAATCGGGCAGCACGGGTCTTCGAGGACGAGGCCGAGAAAGATGAGCACAGGTCGCAAGCCCGCGGTCGTGCTCAAGGCCTAAAGTAGACACACGTGGAGTGTGGATCCGTCCGAGACATCTTCTTCTGCCCGCATGGGCATCTCCAAATCCGGGAGTCGATTTATCCATCGAGCCGCGAGGGATCAAGATCAAAGTCTTTTGCAAATAGTTATTTTTAAATCGCAAACGGAGAAATAGGAACTAGCCACAAAACGCAGAGCGCGATGAGGAACCTGAGCCTGCCGTAGGAAGATCTGGCGTCATGGGCGAGCCGAGAGCCACCGGTGGTGGAGGTGCTGATCGCTCGCGATTTAAAGCGGCAGGATACCGTTATCGAGTGTGGATGAACAACATTCATGTCCCTAGAAACCCTTTATAGTAGAAAATACAGGTTACTCACCAGTAACAGGAGTTCTAGGAATGGTATATGTTGTTCATCCACATTGTCTGGCAGGTCTTTGCCGCTTAAATCTTGCCGGAAGGTCTTCAGCTGGCTCCTCCCACCCACCCGGTAGCAAACTTCCTCAGCTCCACCCCATGACGCCAGATCTAGCCCGCTGGAAGTCAGGTTAAAGGCCAAAGCCGGGAGGTTTAGGAAATATGGATGAACAATATATACCATTCCTCGAACTCCTGTTACAGGTGAGTAACCTGTATTTCTAGGGACATAGATATGTTGTTCATCCACACTGTCTGGCAGACTCCCTAGTAGTTCTCCGGGAGGAGGGAGGCAAGTGCACACCTCACTTAGGGAATAGAGACTGGAGAACCGAGGCCCCAAAACCAGCATCCCAGCATGATTCAAGGTCGTGTGGTAGTGGGTGATGAAGGTATGTGCTGACTTCCAGGTAGCAGCCCTGCAGATTTCCTGGATAGGGACGCCCTAGAAGTAGCCACTGATGCAGCAGTATGGGCGGGTAGAATGAGCCTACCCTCTGGGAGGCTCCATGCCCGCCAATCATAGCAGAGATCTATGCAACAGGTGACCCACCTGCCTATCGTCCACTTGGCTGCAGGTCTGCCAGGTGCGGCTTCATGTAGGTGACAAACAGCTGGCGAACTCTCCCTAACTTCAGCCGCCCGCTTCCTTATAATAAGCGAGCCTGCTAGGGTCCAATGGAGCCCATATTCGGCCTCCGAGGTGTGACTGGGTAGAACACCGCAGAGTCAACACCTGGTTAAGGTGAAACTCTGACAACACCTTCGGAAGGAATTCGGTGAAGCAGGACAACCTTGTCCCTGTGGAAGACCAGATAAGGAGGCTCTATGGAAAGCGCTTGAGCTTTCCCATCCTTCTGGCTGACGTTATAGCCACCAAGAAGGCGGTCTTCCAAGACAGGTGGAGATATCGCACCTGTGCATCGGGTTTGAATGGCTTGCCCGGGCGAGCTTGGCCAACACCAGCAGTAGATTCCACGGAGGTGGAGGTTCTCGCGATCGAGGGGATATGTGATCAAGGCCTTGAAAAAGCGCCAGATCACCTTCTCCTGCGCCTACCGACTGCTTCCCAGGCCCACGCCCGTAAGCAGAGATGGCTGCCAGGTGCACCTTTAAGGGTCGCCTACCTAATCCCTAGCTGAGACAGGGACCACAGGTAGTCCAGAATGCTTCACAGTGAACAGGAGGAAGGGTCCAGGTCCCTTTCCCGACACCAAATGGAGAATCTCTTCCATTTGAAGGCATAGCATTTTCTGGTCAACCTCACGGATGCCTCAACGACGCTGAGGACCTCGTCGGAAAGACCCAAGGCCTGGAACTCTAGCCACTCAGGAACCAGGCCGTCAGGAGCAGGGATTGAAGGTCCGGATGGAACACCTTCCTTAATTGACTGAGATCAGGTCCGGCGGGCTGGAAGCGCCTCGGGAGCCTGGAGTTGAGGCTGAGGAGATCTGGATATCAGAACTGACAGGGCCAGTCTGGGGCTACCAGAGTCACCTGTGCCTTGTCCTCCTCGCCTTGAGAAGCCCTGTGGATCAAGGGAAATGGGGGAAGGGTGTAGAAGAGGCCCGGGGTCCACGGCCCGAGAAGGCATCCCTGCAGCGAGCCCTGCTGAGGGGGCGGGTATGAAACAGCCTCAGCTTCAGATTCTCCTGAGGCAAACAGGTCCACCTGAGGAGTGCCCCAGTGGGGAGAATAGATCGTACTACCTCTGGCAGGAGAGCACTGTGAGACGCAGCCCCTATCCAGCTTAGGACATCGGCCAGGGTGCTGGAGGCTCCCGCCACATGGATGGCAAGGAGATCCGCCCAGTCTGCTCATGAGGGACCAAGTGCAGAGAGCTTCCTTGCTAAGGGCAAGGAGTGAGTCCTGCTCTGGCGGTTTAGGTAGTACATGGTCGTGGTATTGTCCATCTGGACCAGGACCACTTGACGCCATACAAACGGGAGCGAAGGCGGTAAGGGCTAGTCAGGACCGCTTGAAGCTCTGACAGGCTGATGTGGCATCGAGACTCCTGAGGGACCAGAGGTACGCGCCTGTGCTCCCCAGATGGGCACCCAACCCATCAGAGAGGTGTCGGTCGCTAGAATGACCGCTGACTCGGGCGGACAAATGGGATGCCCTCCTGCAGATGAGCTGAAATGATCCACCACTGGACAGCTGCCCACATCTCCTGGGTCACCGCCACTGGCCGGACCTAGAGGACCAGAGCGCTTGACCATTGCTGGGCCAGCCCCCACTGAAGGGTCACGCTATAGCACCGGGCCCAATGGACCATGATGGTGCAGGCCACCATGAGGCCCAGGAGGCGCAGGAAGTCCCAGGCAGGGCGAACTGCCAACCAGAAATGACTGGGCAAAGGAGGAGAACCCTTATCCCTGTCCGCTGGGAACCGTGCTCTGGCTCAAAGAGAGTGAGCTCTGCCCCGATGAATTGAACCTGCATTGGCTTCGAGTTCTGATTTGGCCTGCGTTGATGAGGAGGCCAATCTGGGGAAACAGACCTTGAGGGCCAGATCCTGGACCACTCCACCTCCAGCTTAGGGGACTGCAATCAGCCAGTCATCCAGGTAAGGGTACACCCGACCCTTGGCGCCGCAGAAATGCTGTTACCACTGCCATGCATTTGGTGAAGACCCTGGGAGCTTGAGAAAGGTCAAGGGCATGGCCCGGAACTCGTGAGAAGGATCCCTCCGCTCTGAAGCGAAGAATCGCTGATGGGACGGATGATTGGGGCATGAAGAACTCGCCCTGGAGGTCCAGAGAATAGAACCACACACCTCGCTCCAAGGATGGAATAATCCATGCCAGAGTGACCATCCTGAAGGTTTGAGACCTGAGGAATTGTTCAGGTCGTGTAGGTCTAGAATGGGCGCCAGCCCCCCACCCCCGTCCGCTTTGGGACCAGGAAATACCTGGACACAAACCCTGGATCTGGAGAGGATCCACTCCTGATCACCTCCTTCTGAGGAGCAGAGCAATGTCAGCTCGACAAGCCAACAGAGAGGTGTGAGCCCCCATAGCCCCCTATGGGGCGACGGCCTGATAGGGTGGGCCTGCCGCATTCCCACAGGCAGACCTTTCCTACCACTTCCAACACCCAGCAGTCTGGTGTGATAGCAGACCAGGCGGAAAGAAAGTGGCGGAGCTGCCCCCACGGGGACCCAGGGGGAGTGACGAGGCTGAGGGCAACACCCCTCAACCCGGCCACTGGACAGGCTTGGAGAAAGGACTGGCCGAGAGATCTCCTGGGCCTTTCCTCCCATCTCCTGCTGGAGGAAGCTGCCGGCTTGGCTTTGGGTGCCAAGTGTGCCTGCTGGCCCTGATGCTGGTGTTGCTGGGCGGACGTCCACAGGGCAGAAGGCCGAACGGGCATCACGCTGCTGTTGGCGGCCTTTGTCCTTCAGGGCAGACGTGACCGAGTCCAAGGTGGCTGGACTTCTCGATCCTCTGAGATGGCTCTTCCACCCGGCCCGAACAAGTCTGTACCCAGGAAGGAACATCTGCCGCTTGTGCTGGGTATCCGCCGTGAAGGTGGAGATCCACAGCCAAGCTCTGCGGCACATGGCCACTGCAGCCGCCATCGATCAGCACAAGAGTCTCCAATGTCTGAGCAGTTTGGAGCTGTTGTTTTGCCACCGCCTCTTCCCTGATCCCGACCTGCTTGACAGTCTGGAGATCGGCGGAGATGAGGAATCACCTCATCCAGGGAGCCCAAAAGGGCGTGGGAAAAGTGTACCATCAGTACGGCTGATGAAGGCCCAAGGAGGACGTAGCGAAACTTTACACCCGGAGTAGTCCAGTTTCTTGGACTCTTTATCTGGTGGCTTGTCCACATCCAGAGTGTTTCTGAG
The DNA here is from genome assembly GCA_016271365.2 of Neoceratodus forsteri. NCBI lineage: Eukaryota > Metazoa > Chordata > Ceratodontiformes > Ceratodontidae > Neoceratodus > Neoceratodus forsteri. The sequence continues at coordinate 1,435,238,654 of CM057453.1, forward strand.
CGCTGAAAACACTGTTGGTCACCAACCCTCCGCAGAGGGGTGCTCCGAGAACTGCTGAGTGAGCCGGTGGGAACGGTTACTCCCTGGCCATCCCGGCCGAGGGAGCTGGACAAGAAGCCGCCACTGCTATAACTCCAGGGCTGGCCAACAATGGCTTCGGCCACAGGAAAAGCCTCCAAGGAGAATCCCTCAGTCCAGTATCTTCATGAGGGATACTTGGCCCCTTTGACATGGGTTCAGCTTCATCCCAGCATGTTCTGAGATGAGCGAGGTAATCCCATGAACCAGGATGGGTTCTCGCCCACTGACTGTCCCTCAGAGGACTCCAGGTCGAGAGGCCTGGAGAACAGGAAGAAGTCATCGCCAGACTCGAGGAGTCTGCAAACAGCTGCCGAGGGCTTGAGCCACCTCCACCTGCCCAGGGCAATTGGGAGCGAGGGTGACAGACAACCGATGGGGAACCCAATGACCACCGAGATTCCTGGTCGGTGCCCCAGTTATTGGTTGTAGAGGCAGGGTTCCACCACAGTGGTGGCGCATGTGGTTTCGGCCGAACAACCGGCGCCCGCCGGCTCCTCGATGACCACGAGGGGTTGTTTCGCCGGCCAGGTGACAGCCACTTAATGGCCGGAAGGTAACGGGTCGGCTTGTTCCCAGTCAGAAGAGCTGTTGCTACATCAAGTCCTCGTAGCATCAATGCAATTTGCAGCGAAGCCTTTCCTCTGAGGAGGAAGAAGAGGCAGATGAGCGGTGCCGCCGCATTCCTCAGTGCCAAGACCGAGAACGCCGTGTCGGGCGGATCGGCTGGACCGAGAAGATGTCCAAGACCGCAGACCGCCGGTGTTTCTGAGGGTGGGTCTGGGAGAGCCGGGAAACCCGCCCTCCCTCAAGCTCGGCAACCTTAACCGGGACTCTGGCACAGGGTACAGGCAAGTCCTCGGTTTCCATCGGGAACCGTGAAGAAGGGTTGTCGCTTCTCCAGTCAACAGCCCATCCGACGTCAAGAAAATCTCTAATGCATCGACGGGTGTCTCGGCTGCTGACCTGACGGGACACTGAGAAGCCAGCGGCCTTAGTCGCAACCCTCAACCAAGTCGAGTGTCGATTGTCCGGGAAGGGGAATCTCCTGCCCCCACGAACGCCGACGGGTGGGACTTACCGCCGAGTCCTTCTTTCTGGACCAAGAGGAATGTACGATGGACCCTCACCTTTTGTAGAGAGGGATCGCATAGCTCCTTAAAAGAAGCCGTGTAGGAGGAGCCTTAAGGAGAACGTGATAAATGCCGCAGCCGAGAAGACGAAGATGCCTGGGCCGCCTTCCTCCTCGAGGGCGATCATCTGTTTGGTTGCTCAGCCGCGACACCGCAATGGGGCCTTTGACTTCACCGAGGAACATATCGCCCAAGTTGGAGTCTGGCACCGAGGACTGGACCGAGAAGGATCTGCACAATTTGCAGGCCTGCAGATGCGGATCGAGCCCGCTGCAATAGGACGATGTGGAGTGCGGATCGGTCCGAGACATTTTCGCCAGATGGGCACCGCCCAATCCAGGAGTCGATTTATTTATCGCAGCCGACGGAAGAAACAGACCAAAGTCTTGTAAACTTTAAAATGAGTTTCGGGTTAATCAAGAGTTTGATGTAGCCTAAAATGCAGAGCGCTATGAGGGAACCTCAGCTTCCAAGCGTAAGGAAGATCTGGTGTCATGGGGCGGGCCGAGTGTTTTACCACCGGTGGGTGGGAGGAGCCAGCATGAAGACCTTCCGGGAAGATTTAAAGCGGCAAGGAACCTGCCAGTAAGTGTGGATAGAACAACATATCCATATCCCTAGAAAAATTTTTAGTGGGATAAATCAACTTTAAAACATGTCCAGCGGATAAGTAAACTGAGGTTTGACGAGGAAAGAAGGAGGCGAGGATGGAGGACAACCGCCAACTCCCACTCTACAGTGGGGAGCCAGAGCACTAGAGAGGAGTGCCGCTTCATCCCGACCACTCTCCCTCAAACATACCATCCCACCATGTGCCCTAGATTACCCCCGACAGAGACAGCTGGGGGGGACAGGAGTGCACAGAGAGAGAGAGGATCCAGAGACTGAGGCCCCTAGGGGATGGCAGGTAGAGGTAGTGATGAATGGTGAAGATACACAGAAAGATCAAAATTACGGTAGGGTACATAATTTTCATATCTTATCTGTGCAATCTTCACCATTCATCATATATAGAGGAGTGCTGAGCCCCAGAAGGGAGCTCTAAAGGACAGAGTCCCTTAGCTCTCAGTGGGTGACACACTACAAGGAGAAGCTTCTGGGCCTGAGAGGCCTGAGAGTGGGAAGAGTGAGACGGGACTCGGAGGGAAGGAAGTTTCCAAAAAGACGCTGCCTCACCCTGCGGAAAAAAGAGATAGGTCCTCTGGTGAGTCGGAGTTACCACCCCGCCCAGGCCAAGGGTGACAACTGGGAAAGACGCAGCCATGCAGTTCGCCTAGTGCATATCGCTGTCCCTACAACCCTGGTAGCTACCTCATTGGCATCATACAATGCCCTTGCTTGGTGCCTTGCTATCTCCATGCCACACACAGAGAGTGCAATGGCTTGTCTGGTTTGTCTCGTCAGGCAATGAGGCTAGGAGCTAACCCAGCCTGGACCACAAGAACCTGTCATAGGCTGCATAGTGGGCCTGATGTGCAGAAATAGAAAGCAGAAACTGTGCCAAGCAGAAAGTCCTCCTATCACAAAAGTCAAAATCTGAGGAGTCTTGATCTGGGGCTCGGTCACGGTGGAGGGCCAAGCCCATCGGGAGTATCCAGCTGTGTCAATCCTGACTGAGGATGAGGCATGGAGCCTGGAGACTCAGGGGGCACAATACCGCTGGCAAAGATCCCAGGGCGGGAACTCCGGAAAAGGGTCTCTGCCAGGAACGCAATGACGCCTCCCATGGGAGCAGGCCAGTGGGCACCACAAGGGTGTCCTCACCGAAGTCGCCCAAAAGGCATGCGCTGAGTGCTCTGGATTGCTCTGAGTGGCAGGAGAGAGATGTAGGTCCTCCAACATCCTCACAAGGAATCGCTGATACTCCACAAGATCAGCAGCTGGGGAGATGTGGACAGAAGGCTCCTCTCCCCAGAAGAGGGGATGAAGAGTTAGAGGACCCTAAATGTTCAGAGGGTGGCTGCTCGGGGAGGATGAAAAACCTGTCTGTCCATTGCCCTGGCGTATACGGAAGCGAGCAGCCCGGCTCTAACTGCTCCCAGGAGAGAGGCCCGCTAGGACCAAGGATGCCTGGGAGCGCAGGAGAATGTGGCAGAGGATGGGGACAGAGCCGAGAAGTTAGCTGACCTCCACCTGGGCTAGGGAGCAGACCAGGAGCGCCAGAAGATGAAGGTGCTCTGAAGACTCCACAGCCGACAGCTGAACAACCATTTCGAACTGCCTTGGCTGTGCCCGAAGAATCCCCTCCTGTGAGGCAACCGGGGCAGATAGGTCCAGAAAGAGAGTTCCTATCTCAAAAGAACGGAGCTCTCAAAAGAAAGCAAAGAGGAAGAGCTGGAGATCCACATCTGCGTGCTCTTCCAGAGCCCGATGGGTCCCGGAAAGGCCTCTGCGCAGACTCCATGCCCTCGACCCCTCGAATCCAAGAGTGCCCTCCTCCTCGAGATGGCCAGCCTAGGTAACTGACAGCCCTGGTCAGCACCTGAAGGAGCTATCCAAGGCACAGTACCCCTCTTGTGAGGTGCTCTGATCAGCCCCAAAGCTGGGCTGATCCAGGCACACCATATAGAGGGGGTACCACTGCTGAGGGTCAGCGAATCCTCAAGGCTGGGCTGCAGTGCAATGGTGGCATGCACCACTGCCCACTGGTCAGGCGCCCTGACCCCTAGCCTCGAGGAGTGCGCCGGCCGCTCCTCAGAGGAGGGCTGACCCGGTCTGTCGAAGACACCACAAGGCTACCACACTGGCAGCTAGTTCAAGGAGCCAGACTGCTTGTCTGACTCAGAGACCCACCTCCTCCCAAGAGGTGGAGGACTAGCCCTGTGCCAAACCGTAGGTGGGCGCCTTTCATCATCCCTACCAAATAGGGTGCCAGAAAAGGAGACCACGCCTGAGCTGGTGCCAGTGCCCTCCGCACCACAGAATGGCAGTCGAAGAGGACACGGCTCCAGCCCGAACCAGCAGGCTCGAGTCAGAACCTGCCATGGCCGCCGCGCGCCCACGGTTCCGCAAGCAGCGTTGAGGGCAGAGACGGCTCCCGACGGCGCCACGAACAGCACCAGTCAGAAACTCCAATGGTGCCGACCCACTCCACGGCACCACAAACGGCGCCATAAGAGCAGGAACGGGCGCCAACGACGGCTCCAACAGCGCAGTCTGAACCCCCCATGGTCAGAGCCTGTCCAGTTCTGTGAATGGCTCCAGAACTGGACACGGGCGCCGCTGCTCAACCTCAGCGCCTGAGGCGAGGAGAAGAAAGGGACGCGCAGTAACAACCTCCTTGGCGCCGCAGCAGTATCCGACCTGGGCCCTATGAGCCACAGGTCCGACACTGGGGCCTCTCACTGGCGAACTATTGCTGCCATGACAGTAGCTCCTCCCACCTCGGGGAAACAGACTGGCGCCCGCACCGCTGAGGAGCCCTCAGCCACGGCCAGGCTACTAGAAGCCGAGGCTCTCCTCCTGGGTCCATAAAGAACCAGGAGGAGACACCGGAGGAAAGGCAAAGAGGGCGTGGCTTGGGTTCCCACAAGGCGCACCCGACCCCTGAAAGCTGGCAGAGCTCGCCCACTTTCTACGCGTGCTGTTCGATGATCCAGCGGCCCATGGAAGCAGGCGCTGCACAAATCATGTTGTGAAGCAGGCCAAGACACGAAGGCAATGGTCAGGCTGGCAGGTGACGGAAAGCACCTCGGCCGCATGGGCACCGCCGCATTGGGGGTCAATCTGCCTTCAAAATCTTCTTGCACCCCACCCAGACATGACCTTTCTGAAAAATACAAAACAAGACTTGACTTCGCTGGAAAATAGTAATATGGAAAGATCTTACCGGCAACGCCGAGTGGCTAGCAGAACCGCAGGAGGAACGACGGACTTGGCGTCGAAATTTTCTTGACGAGAACAAACTACGACACAGGTAGGCCCGAACTCAACATGCTGGAGAAAACTTTCCAAGGTGACCTTGAGCGATGCAAGATGAAGAACTGGAAGGCAGGCAGAGTCGAGCGGTGCCTAACGGCCAACCGGCGGTACGTGAACGCCGGGCCTCGAGGGCGGCGCCGAGGGCGAGCCGGCTCCACCCCAACAAAAAAAAAAAAAAAAGCTCCGCTGGGTTCTGACCTCCAGCTGAGTACCCACATGTGATGAATGGTGAAAACTGACACAGATAAGATCAATAATTTCCAGAATCCAAACATAGCGAGCAACTATCCATGCCCTCCACAACAGAATGGAGTCTTTCGTTTCTCAGTAGACAAGCTGGGAGCTCTATCAGAGCCTGATCCAGTACCCCTAATTTGGGAGAGAGAACTGGCTTAGTATTAGATGCACTTAAATGAGTGAGCCCCAGATGGTGGCCCTCAGGATTCCTCCCCGGGGCTACCCTACCTCCTATTAGGTAGATAACACAAGTAGTACTTTAGCCATAATTAGTCCTATGATATATGATGATAAATTTCTGAGATATCCCATCTATGCTTTTAATTCTGTTTTGTTTAAGTACAAAAAGCATGATTCATGGATAAATTAGCAAAAGGTTTATTGTTTAGTTGACTTTAATAAGTTATGGTAATGTTTCACACCATAATTAATATGTTACAAAATGATACATACTAATGTGTACACATCATTCAATTCTGTAAGAACACAACTCAAGTACTGAGCAAAATGTACACAGATGTCTCTCTTTACTCAATAAAAGGAGTATAAAATAATAAACTGTAGAAGGAATCCTCATCATCCTGTTCAGACAGTAGTAATTTGGGGTCAGATCTGTCCTGCTCCAAGTAACCATCAGAGGGAGCAAGGGCTGCCCCTAAAGGATCCATCCCTGACCTGGGAAAAGGTTAAACAGGGGAACCAGAAAACCAACAGACCCGGTGCTGCAGATCCTGGCACCGAACCTGGCTCCGCAGATTCAGGCGCTGCAGCTGACGCCCACACCCGTGCCACAGAATATGGCACTGTTGTGCGAGGACACAGCATGGGACTGACGCCACTGAAAACCCAGTGCAGACCTAGAAGAAAAGAAGGGGGAGTGGCACCTGAGTCGGCAACAGCAAGGGGAGGGCACATAACCGGGCGCCAGAGGGGCGGGCACAGGCAAGGAAAAGATCTGCTGCCTGTACCAACACCCACTCTGTCCCGAAGACCTGAGGCTTCTAGGCCCGAGGGCCTGAAACTGGATGAGAGGGAAGGGGCATACGGATGGATGCTGTACCCACTGCTCCATAACAGAGGCCCAATGATGAAACTGCCCACCGGAAACCCCACAGGAGGACAAAGAGGGGCTCGGTGCTGTGAATCAGAGGGATCATGTGCAGAAGCCATCAGAGAACCAGTCCCGAACCACAGGCGGCCTACCACCCTCGACCACGAAGACCTCTTGGCAGGCATACCAGAGGGTGACCCTGAGTAGTACTGTTTCTTCTTCTTCCAACGGGAAGAAGAAGAATAACTCAAGGCAGAGCGGTGCCAGGTTCCTGACCTGGATTGGAATGGGCCCACTTGTTTTTGTGTCTACAGGAAGTCTGTCCTCCTTCCTGAACACCGGACTGCCCGTGGTCAGACCCCCCGGAGGAGGGCAGCAGACCAAACACAGCCCAGCTGCCAGAGCAACCTTCCAATGGAGAGTCCCTACCGTCATCGTCTCCATCCATGGTAGACTCCTTCGATCGGTAAGGCTGAAGAAAAATAATAAAGCTCTATTGTCATAAAGCCTGAGATTTGACACCTGGCGGGTGGCGACGCTCTCACTGAAGCTCACTTGACGGCGGAAGAAAAAAGAAAAATTACTCACCTTAGTAATGTTGTTTCTTCTAATGGAGTCTTGCTGTATTCTGACATATTGCAGTGAGGTCCAACCTTCGAACTGCCCCGAGATGAAAGAGTTAACTTTTCATGCCAGGCATGGAACGCTGAGCTCGAGCTCGGTTGAGACTCTGTCTGCTGCTGTTTGAAATTAAACCGTCAGATCTTTATGAGCTAAACTCACTGGGTGCCCTGTGTGGAAACTGTAAACTTACACTAGCCAACTGGCTACTAAATATAATAAAGAGATTTTGGTCCCAAAGCAAAGACTCAAGTCAGGAAACCCAAAAATAAAACAAAAACACAACACCTACACACCCAAACCAAAGGGATGAGAAGACGGGTGGGGGCACCTCTAGGGTGTCAACATTGCACCTACCCACCCACATCCCAAAACCCAGGTTCTGATAGGGAGGCGGAGGTCAGAATACAGCAAGACTCCATTAGAAGAAACAACATTACTAAGGTGAGTAATTTTTCTTCAAACAACATGAAGTCTTGCTGTATTCTGACATATTGCAGACTACCAAGCAGTACCTCCATGGAGGAGGGCAGAACCTACTTAGGAAATAGGCTCTGAGCACTGCTGTGCAAACCTAGCATCACTCCTAGCCTGGATGTCCAGGGAGTAATGCTTGGTAAAAGTGTGTACTATTTCCAGGTGGCTACTTGACAAATCTCTAAGATAAAGATATCCCTAGCCGCATGCCAGGAAGCAGGCTGTACCTCTGGTAGAGTGAGCCCTCAGGCCTGAGGGTGGATCCTACCTAGTTTTCATTGCAAAATTGAATGCAAAAGACAATCCACCTGGCAATAGATCTTTAGTGGCAGGTTTTCCTTACCAACCTCACCATAAGTGAGGAACAGTTGAGGAGTCAAACCTGTGACCCTTGGTGCACTCTATGTAGTAGCTAAGGGCCCTTAAACATAGAAACATAGAATTTGACGGCAGATAAGGACCGCATGGCCCACCTAGTCTGCCCATTTTCCTACCTAACAGGTAAGCTGCAGATCCTAATTAACCAACAGCTTACTCCTCCTACTCCCCACTAGGACTGCCTTATGTCTGTCCCATGCATTCTTAATTCCCACTGTTCTTGACTCACGACCTCCTCAAGGAGGCTGTTCCATGCCATCCACAACCCTCTGTGAAAAAATACTTCCTATTACCTCTGAGCTGTCCCCCTCTATCTTCAAATTGCGTCCCCTTGTTCTTGCACATCTCTTTTCTGAAAGATGCCACCTCTTGGACTTTGTTGATTCCCTGAGGTACTTAATAGGCCTTTTCACATCCAAACTGTGCAGCCTCCTCTCCCCAGAGGAGGAATGGTCAGTGAAGAAACAGGAAGGACATAGACTGGTTAAGGTGGAAATCTGAAACCACCTTAGGCAAAAATTCTTATTAGTCCTGAGGACCACCTTATCTCTATGGAAAGAGATAAAATCAGGCTCCACTGACAGGGCCTTTAACTCACCTTATCGTCTGGCAGAAGTGATGGCTACTAGAAACACAGTCTTCCAAGTCAAGTACTTAAGCTCTGCTGAGGACAAATTAAAAGGGGGTTGCATAAGCTGAGCAATGCAAACATTAAGGTCCCAAGCAGGGGCAGGGTCCCTGAAGGAGGATTGGTATGAAACAATCCCTTGAAAATTTAGAAAATACAGGATGAGCTGAAAGGAAGAGTGTTTGCCTGCTGAAAGGAAGGCAGAGACAGCTGCCAGAGGCACTTTTAGTGTAGCTGGTCTGAGTCCCAAGCTATTAAGATGAACCATGTAGTCAAGGACTGTGGGAAGACCAGCAGACTCTGGAGAAATGTGCTGCCAGAGCACCATACAGAAAATCTTTCCACTTAGAGTTGTAAGTGTTTCTGGTGGAAGGTTTATGAGAAGCCTTCAAGATATCCAGAACACCTTGAGAGAGGTAAGTCAGCAAGAAAAAATTACTCACCTTAGTAATGTTGTTTCTTCTAATGGAGTCTTGCTATATTATAGACATTAGCAGTTTGTTCCAGCTCTAGAACTGCCCCGGAGTGAAATGGTTAAAACCATTCCAAAATAGAATTTTGGCACGAGAGCAGCTCTATCTGTGTCATTTCAAACTTGAACTGTCAGATCTTTACGAGCCAAACTCACTAAGGTCTGTGTGGAAGCTGTAACTCACACTAGCCAAATGGCTACCTAAATAATAACAACCATTGATGGTCCCAACACCCAAGACTCAAGTCAGGGGACCAGAAATACTAACACCATTCTAATAATATGAAAATGGAACATAAGTATAATAAAACACACACCACGCGTACACATACACCCCCAAAGTCCCAAAGGGGACAAAATGCTAACAGGACATAAGTAGTACACACTAAGTTGCCGCAGCCCCACCAAGTAGAGGTTCTGAGAGGGAATGTTGGGGGAGGTTCAATATTGCAAGACTCCATTAGAAGAAACAACATTACTAAAGTGAGTAATTTTTCTCAAACAACAAGAAGTCTTGCTATATTATAGACATTAGCAGAATACACAGCAGTACCTCCATGGAGGAGGGGCAGAACCTACTTAAGGAATAGGCTCCAAGAACAGCTGTGCCAAACCGAGCATCTCTCCTGGCCTGGACATCCAGGAGTGTAATGCTTGGTAAAAGTGTGTACTGCTTTCCAAGTAGCAGCCTGGCAAATCTCTAATAAAGAGATATCTCTGGCAGCAGTTAGAGACGCAGCTGTACCCCTGTAGAATGAGCCCTCAAACCTGGGGCTCTGCCCACTTCTGATAACAAAATTGGATACAAGAGACAATCCACCTGGCTACTGATCTCTTAGTGGCAGGTTTGCTTTCCCAACTTCACCATAGGTAAGGAAAAGTTGGAGGGATTCAACCTGTGACCTTTGGTACGCTCTATATAATAAGTAAGAGCTCTTAACATCCAGGCTGTGCAACCTCCTCTCACCCGAAGAGGAGTGATCAGTGAAAATACTGGAAGGAGATAGATTGATTAAGATGGAAATCTGAAACCACCTTAGGCAAAACTTCCTATTAGTCCTAAGGACTACCTTATCCCTGTGGAAAGAAATAAAGTCAGTCTCCACTGACAAGGCTTGCAATTCACTTATGCGCCTGGCAGAAGTGATAGCCACTAGAAAACAGTTTTCCAAGTTAGGTACTTAAGCTCTGCAAAAGACAGAGGTTCAAAGGGGTGCATTAACTGGGCAATGCAAATATTAAGGTCCCAAGCAGGGCCGGTTCCAAAGGGAGGATTAGTATGGAGTAATCCCTTAAAAACTTGGAAAACACAGGATGAGAGGAAAGAGGGATGACTTTCCTGTTGACACAAAAGCAACAGCTGCCAAATGAACTCTCAGGGTAGCTGGTCTGAGACCCAAGGAATTAAGATGTACTATGTAATCTAACAAACTGGGCAATTCAGCAGATTCTGGGAAATATTTTTCCTAGCACACCAAATGGAAAACCTTTCCCATTTAGAACTATAAGTAGCTCCTAGTGGAAGGCTTTCTGGAAGCCTTTAGGATCTCAAGAACACCCTGAGAGAGGTGTAAATCAGCAACTCTAACTCCTCAAGAGCCAGGCCTTGAGGTTGAGGGATTGAGGTCCGGATACCAAACAGGAAAATTACGTACCTACCTGAATTTTGATCTTCTTGGACGAGTCTCCACCACTCATTCACACTAGTGGGATTGGCGCCGGAGGCACTCAAGACCATCGGGAGCAAACTTTTGCTGGAGGGTGCGTGAGAGGCAGCGCCCTTGAGACACGGCCATGCCGAGCAGCGGCTTTCAGCAGGTAATGACCATCTCGGACGACCCTCCAACCGCCTCAGTACCTTTTTACCAAGGAGGTGCAGCGAACTAACGAAGGGTAAACCTAAGATTAAAAAACGGACATAAGATAGTCCGTATGACCCGTGTAAGAAGGGTCAGCAAAGAAGTCCTCACGGCCCAAAGATTTGAGGGGAGGAAGACCAATACAGCGTGAGCTCGGGATGGAGGGTGGGCGTGTGAATGAGTGGTGGAGACTTGTCCAAGAAGATCAAGATGCGGTGATGCATTTTCCTATCTTCCGGACATAAGTCTCCACCACTATTCACACTAGTGGAGAGTACCAAGCTGATAATCCCCAAAGGCGGCAGGAGAGCCAGAGCTCACGCGTCTAAGATAGAAGCCCATTAAGGATAGTTCTGCCGAACTGAATATCGCTTCGCATGAACATCCAGTGCATAGTGTAGCAGTATGCACTGAGGCTCCAGGGTGGCGTTGCATATATCTGCAATTGGAACATTGCGACTTCCGCTAGGGATGTCATATCGCCTAGTAGAGTGAGCGCATACTCACCTTCTAATTTAACTTGAGCCATGGAATAGCAATGACGAAGGCATGCCACTAACCATGAAGAGATGCATCTAATAGCGACAGGTTGACCCAGCGGGTGTCGCTGAAAGAAAGCAAACAGTTGCTGAGTCTTACTAACATCCTTGGTTCTATCTAAATAGAACCGCAAGGCTCTCTTAACATCCAAGGAATGAAGAGCTCTGCCCTTCATTTGGAAATTAGCGAAGTAAGCGGAAGTACCAGAGGTTGGTTCAGATGGAATTCTGACACAACCTTGGGAAGAAATTAGGATGAGTAATGGAGAACTACCTTGTCCTTATGGAATACAGTATACGGAGGGTCCGTAACCAGGGCATGTATCTCAGAGACCCTGCGGGCTGAGGTAATGGCCACCAGGAAGGCAGTCTTCCAGGTAAGAAATTTTAGCTCACAGGTAGCTAAGGGTTCGAAGGCTTCCGAGTGAGCATGTCCAGCACCAGGTTAATGTCCCAGGCTGCAACTGGACGCTAACAGGGGTCTGGTATGGAGAATCCTTAAGAAATCTCTTCACCATAGGTAACTGAGCCAGAGTTAAGGAAGAAACCGCTCATGGAACGCTGAGATGGCACTAAGGTGAACTTTAACTGGGAGTACTGAAGACCTAAGTTTGATAGGTCCAAAAGATACTCCAGAACCTGCCAGGAGGACAGGAAAAGGGATTCCAAGAGGATTTTGCACACCAGAGAGAAAACGTTTCCATTTGGAAGCGACGTTGGGTGGCTGGCTTCGAGCAGCCAGAAGGATGTCTGAGACTCTCACGAGAGACGTTGAACCGATTCACTTCTATCTCTTCAGGAGCCAAGCATGAAGGTGAAGTGATTTCAGGTTGGATGGACCACGAACCCTGAGTCAAAAGACTGATTTGCAAAGGAGTGGTCTCGGAGGCTGCCAACATACTGTTGAGTAGAGGAAACCATAGTTGCGAGGCCAGGAAGGAGCAATGAGAATCATCTTCGTCCCTGAGACTCGAACTTGAGGAGTACTCTCTGGATTAGAGGAAGTGGTGGAAAGGCGTAAAGAAAGCGCTTTGTCCACCGCAGCCTGAACGCATCCTGACAGAAAATGCCAGGCCCTGGATTTCTGGAACAGAAGAGAGGCAGTTTTGTGCTGAGTGGGGATGCAAAAGGTCCAGGTCTGAGTCCCCACTCTTTGAACAGGGACCGAGCTACTGCTGTATCGAGAGACCACTCGTGAGGGTCTGCCTCCGTTCTGCTGAGGTGATCTGCTAGGTCGCTTTGTATACCTGGCAGATAAACCGCTTGAATCAGAGACTTGTGCTCCAAGCACCACTCCCACACCCTCATTGCTTCCTGCAAAGGGGATAAGAATGAGCACCGCCTTCTTGTCGATGTAATACATCACTGCTTTGTTGTCCGTTTGAAGGAGAATGTTCTTGTGACAAGGACATCCTTCAGAGCTCGGATTGCATAGAGGACCGCCTCATCTCCAGGACATTTATGTGGAGATGAGTTTCGAACTGAGTCCATACACCTTGAGTGTGGAGGAGAGACAGTGAGCTCCCATCCCATTAGCGATGCATCTGTGGTGATGGAGATCTGATGATCCGGGGAGCAAGGAATCCTTCCAGGAGATTGTTTCTTGAGACCACCAGGTGAGAGACCTTCAAGGGGCTCCGCTACCTTGATGGGATAAGACTGGGGGTGAGAGGTCGGGGACCACTGAGTGGAGAGCATCCATTGGGTGGTTCTCGTGTGCAGTCGGGCCAGAGGGACAGTGAAGACCGAGGACGCCATGAGACTCTAACATGCGCTGCATCGAGAGAGCTGTAACCATTGGTTCTCCTGATGTAACGGGCCATACTGGAAGGATGTCGAGTCTTCTGTCCTCTGGAAGGAAAGCCTTCGCTGAAGAGGTGTCTAGAAGCCCCTATGAAAAGGAGAGCCTCTGGAGGGTTGCAGTTGAGATTTTTCAAATTCAGCAGAACTCCCATGGACGTGAGAAGACGAGAAGTCGCTTGCACGGCTTCCAAAGTCCCTTGGCCGGAAGGGTTGCTAGAAGCCAATCGTCCAGGTAGGGAAACACTCGAGTCCGACTTTCCTGAGATGCGCCCGTGAGAACTGCACAACACTTTGTAAAACTCCAGCGCCGAGGATAGCCCAAAGGGCAGGACTCTGAACTGATAATGCTGACCCAAAGCTACAAACCTGAGGAATTTGCGGTGGTCGGTGGACGGGGACATGCTGGTAAGCATCCTGCATATCCAGAGAGGCTAGCCAGTCGTGTGATGCAGCAAGGGTAAAAGGGTACCTAGGAAATCATCTTGAATTTCTCCCTGGGAGGAATTTGTTTAACTTTCTGAGGTCTAGAATGGGGGTATCCCAGATTTCTTTGGAACCAGAAAGTAATGGGAGAGAACCCTGTGTTTCGTAGATGCGGGGCACCAGTTCTATTGCCCTGTTGTTCAGAAGGCCCTGGATCTCCGATGTGAGGAGGTCTGACTGAGAGGCCGACAACCTGGGCTGTCGTATGGGAGGACAATTCGGGGTTTCAAGAAATGGAGAGAATAACCTCGCGAATTATCCGAAGGACCCATTTGTCTGAGGTTATGGACTTCACTGGTTGTAGAAGAACATCAGACGACCTCCACCGGAGGAGAAAGTTCCACCTCGGGCAGAGTGGATGGAACTTGGGCCAACGACTATAAGGTAGCGCTGGGAGCTTTAGGTCCTGCGCTTGCTGCTGCGTCTCTTTGAGGTTGGGCAGGTTGGCTTTATGGAAGCTTTCCCTGCCTCTGCCTCGAAGGACTGACGACTATGAAACTGACGTCTGTTCCATGCCCCTCAGAGGGTCAGGCAGAGGTCTGGCCAACTTAATGGCCGATCTAGTCTTCTGAGTGGCCTCTAAGGCTTGCTCCACCTGAGGGCCAAAAGAAAGGAGCCATCAAAGGCAGCGCCATCAAGCTGCTGAGCATCATTCGTGAAGCCAGAAGCACGCAGCCAGGAATGGCGCCGAGTACAAACTCGCCGTGCTGAGTGAGAAGCAGTGTCGAAGCGCCCATGGCGGCTTTGACCTGTTGGTTATTGGACTCAATACCTCTAATAACGGTCAGGAAGAAGCTCTGACTTGAATCCAATCTGAAGAGCTTCAACCATTCTTTTCATAGAAGTGCCACAGGATATACTCATACTGAGAAAAATAGCCTTGATAACTGGCAATACGATACTTAGAGTGGAGGCAGCAAAGACTCTCTTACCTAATGTATCAATCTTACGAGACTCTTTGTTAATAGGTCGAGCTGTAGTAGTTTGAGGAAGAACGACCTTGTCATTCTCTGCCAGGACTACAATAGGATCCGCAAAGGCTTGGGATGCCAAAATGGGACGATCCTTGGGAGCTGAATACTTTATCAATGGATTTAGCCACTGAGGGAATAAGAGCAGGGTTATTCCATACCATTTGAGACAAGCCTCAAGGAAGGCTGAATCGGAGGAGTCAAACTGTAGGGATCTCCGGGCATGAAGATACTGGAGTCTTAATATCTTCCCAGGATCGATGTCTGTAGTCTGAGAGAAAGAGTGGATCCCAGGTTCTTCAACAGAGACTTAAAGGACAGGTCCTCACCACAGGCTCTGTAGCAAAGAAAGATCCTGTTTCCTCCACTTCATCACCCAAACCAAGGTCTGGTCAGGCTCAACATCATCTCCTGATGGTCCAGAAAGGACTGTTTGGACAGGAAAGGAGTGAAAATTAGGAGAAGGAGGAAATGGCAGAAAAACAAGGAGAGTCCCAAGGGTTGCCGGCGCCGAGACGGCAAAACAGGCTGAAGACGGCACTCAGGAGGCGATGGGCGTCAAGAGGCACGCTGCCCCGCGAACGCCCGGGCGGGCGCGCCAGCTGCCGACGCCGCGACACCGGCGATACGTTAACGGCGCCATAAACGGCCGCCTCGATCCAACGGTATCAATGGGCGGCGCCAAGGAACCACGCTGGGCTGCCCAACGGCGCCGAGACCACGCGCGCCGCCAACGGCGCCGCGAAGTTCGCGGACCGAAACGCACCGAGGCGCCAGCAGACCCTGCAGAAGGCGCCCGAAAAGCCCCGGGAACCTGGAAAGCAAGAGAAGGAAAAACCAGGAGATAAGGGCATCGGTGAGGCCCCTCGCGCCGCAGCCATGTGAGGGGAAACACCTGCACGGAGTCGCTAGCACTGAAGAAGGCGCCGCGCACTAGGAAGGTCCAACCGCCTCTACCTGATCGCCGGAGGAGCCCGAGGGCCCGGAGGTAACCGAGCCAGGCAGAAGAACCAACCTCCAGCCCATCGCCCATAAGAGCGCCCACTGATGAAACTGCTCATCTGGAGCCCTACCTATAGGCGGGAGGCCTGATGTCGAGGACGCGATTATCGGAAGTTGGCGACTCAAGAAGGAGACCGCAACCAGCAACGATAACCGACCGCCGACGCAGAACATACCAGAGGGCGACCTCGAGTGATGCCTTCTTTGACCTGTGGGCCGAGGAAGAGCTCGAGGCCGAACGGCCCGAGAATGCGACCGCTTATTTTATGCCGGCGGGGACCGCCCATCCCCCGGCATCGGACTGACCGTGAGTCGGAACCCCGCTGAGGAGAAGGAGGCTGACCGGACTCAGCCCGCTGACTGAATAGCTTCATACAAGTCTCCCTACCGCCACCTGACCTGCTCATGGTCGACTCCATCCAGTAGGCCGAGACTTCTTCAAGTAAGTTAAATTTAAATATTAGAAAAATTTTACGAAAAATAGAATAAAACTAAGCGATACTACTATCGTGATAATGTTACAAAAACAAACTGAAAACTATCGCTAGTTTGAAGTTTGACTCTAACAGGTGACGGCGATGCTCACTGAAGGCGCACTTCGGCGGTAGGGAAAAAGGAACTGAGGCGGTGTGGAGGTCGTCGCCGAGATGGTCATTACCGCTGAGCTGCCACGCTCGGTGCCGTGTCTCACGGGCGCCTGCCTCTCACAACACCCTCCAGCAAAAAGTTTGCTCCGATGGGTCTTAGTGCCTCCGCGCCAATCCCACTAGTGTGAATGAGTGGTGAGACTTATGTCCAGGAAGATCCTTCCTGGGCACAAGTCAACAGATTGTGATTCCTGGGGAGGCACAGGGAAGATGGACTGTCAGAGACAGAAGGAGGGGTACCAGGGCTGCCTGGCCCATCCGGGGCAATCAGAATCACCCTGCAAGGCTGAGATCTGATTTTGACTAGTACTTTGAATAGGAGAGGAAAGGGGAAAGCATAGAGGAACTTCCTCCCAATCCAGAAGAAGGGCATCCAGGGAACTGAGCCCAGCACTGGAGGCCTGCAACAGAACAGAGGAAGTTTGTGATTGTCTGGGGCTGCAAAAGATCTATCTGAGGATGCCCCACCTGGCAAAAACTATCCCCAGCACTTGAGGATCCAGGGACCATTCGTGATGGCCCTGGGAAATCCTGCTGAGGGCATCCGCTAGGACATTGTCCTTCCTGGAAGATGAACTGCTATGAGGGAAGTGTTCAGAGAATAGGCCAGAGACCACAACTTCATTGCCTCGGTGCACAAGGTCAAGACCGAGTGCCCCTGCT
Source organism: Neoceratodus forsteri (assembly GCA_016271365.2). Lineage (NCBI taxonomy): Eukaryota > Metazoa > Chordata > Ceratodontiformes > Ceratodontidae > Neoceratodus > Neoceratodus forsteri. Next base: position 1,435,255,617 of record CM057453.1, read on the forward strand.
TTGTTGACATGTACATTGTTGTGGTGTTGTCTGTTCTGACTTGTATCACCTTGTCGTGGACAGATGCAGAAAAGCTTGAAGAGCTAAAAGACAGCTCTGAGTTCCAGCAAATTGATGTGGAGCAGAGATTCCTGGGGACCAAACTCTAAGTGGAAAGGTCGCCCATGTGGGCTCCCCAACCCAGAAGGAAGCATCTGTAGTGAGAGTCAAGTCGAGAGAAAGGGAAATGAAGGGACCTCGCCTTAAATTGCTCTGATCCTGCCACCACTGGAGAGCTAGGATCAAGGTTCGAGTCACTGGGACCAACTTGGAAAGGGGGTCTCTCTCTGAGACCAAAAGGTTCTCAAGTGAAACTGAATGTCTCTCATCTGAAATCTGGCCCCTGCACAACAGCTGTGGATGCAGCCATGTGCCCCAGGAGCTGCAGAAAGTGTCTTGCTGGTCGAGAGACCTGCAGAGTGAAGGAAGAGGCCAGAGCCACTAAATTCCTTACCCTTTCTGGGGAAGAAAGGCTCTGGCTAGCTTTGTGTCCAATTCTGCCCCTATAAAGGTGAGTACCTGGACTGGTTCCAGAACCGACTTTGGTAGGTTTAGCAGAAACCCCAGGGAGGTGAGCAGCTGCTAGGTGACCTGCAGGTGAGATTTTACCTGTTCTGGGGACTGGCCTACAATGAGCCAGTCGCCTAGACAGGGAAAACAGCAATCCTCTGCCTCCTTAAGTGGGCCACTGCCACTGCTAGACACTTTGTGAATACCCTTGGGCAGAGGTAGGCCGAAGGGCATTGCTCTGAACTGGTAATGACCTGAGGGCAGTTCGAATCTGAGGTACTTTCGATGGGATCTTCTGATTAGGACATGGAAATAGGCATCCTTGAGGTCCAGGGAGGCTAGCCAGTCCCCTGGCCTTAGGGAAGGTAAAATCATTGCCAGAGTTACCATTTTGAACTTTGGTTTCAAAAGATGCTTGTTCAGATATCTGAGATCTAAAATGGGCACCATTCTCCTGTCTTTTTGGGGTAAGGAAGTATCTGGAATACAGACCCCTGCCCTGATGCAGGGAGGAACCCTTTCTACTGCTCTGAGAGCTAACAGGGATGAGACCTCTGTTTCCAGAGTGAGGGTCTCTGAAGCACTTGCATGAAAAAGTCTGCTTCTCAACTTGGGAAACTTTTTGAAGCTGAGAACCAGACCCTGGCTTACTACTTCCAGAACCCACTTGTCTGAGGTTAAAGAAGCCCAATTCTGACTGAAGTAAGCCAGCCTGCCCCCACTGGTACAGGAGAATCGGCCCTGGGCACCCCATCAGGTGCCTGTTTGAGGAGCTTTTAGGCTGGGGTGGGAGAGGTCTGCCCACCCCTCGTCTGCCCTGCCTCTGAAGAAGCCCCTCTGAGCATAGGCAGAGGAGGCCTGAGTCTGGTAGAAAGGCCTTGAAAAGGCTCACCTACCCCTGGGGGCATGCCTTTGAGGAGTGGCTTGCCGCCTCCTTAGCCTGGGCACTCTTGTAAGTAGTCCTATAGTCATCCATCTTTTCATGTAATTCTCTGTCTGCTCTCCAAACAGAGAATTTCCCACCACAGGAAAATCCATAGCCTTAGTCTGGGTATCCTGTGACAAACTAGTACACCTGAGCCAGGCCAACCCTACGAAAAGCTACAGATGTGGCCATGACCCTAGAGGAAACATCATTAACATCCACAGCAGCATGAAACTGAACCTAGAGGCTTCAATGCCATCAGCAGCCACCTGTTCTAGTTCACTAGCCAGCTGGCCATGGGCCTGCTTGACCAGTGCATAACAGTATCCCATCTAGATTTCTGATACCTAGCTACATAAGCCATATAATTTGCTTGCCTAGTCCCAGAGAGGCTGCCATATACTGTTTTTGCCATGGCATCAATCTTCCTGGAATCCTTGTCAGGAGGATGTGAAGCCAAGGGAATATTACTTTATCACAGGCAGCAGCCTGAACTACCTAACATGACTGCATTGCTGAGAAAGGAATTCTGTATCAGGGCCTGACAATGTATACCTTCTGTCCATCTTTTTATCTACAGGAGGCACAGAATTAGGAGCTTTTAAAATTTTAATTGTTTGTTTCCTAAAAGACTTATGTAAAGGAATAGACAATCTCCTAGACTCTGGAATATCCATCATTTCTACAAAATCAGGCTCCTCTTGGTCATCCACAGCCTCTTCTAAAGGAAGCTGGAGGGTTGCAGCAACTTTTTATAAAACATAAAATGAGATGGGGACTCAGACAGCATAGGGAGATTCTAAAGGTCTGTCTGGGGAGATGTCCGTTCAATGGGCACACCCAGACCTTCCCAGCCACATTCATACTGTTCATAATCCTCCTCCCCTCCTCTGGTTCATAAAATTCCTCAATATCATAATCCTGAACCACTGGGACCGGACGAACCGACCTTTACCAGATAGTGGTGGTTCGGACGGACCCTGAGACAGTGACTGGACAATTTGTATGGCTTTTGCTATCTCTGCAGCAGTTGGAGAAGGAATTTTGGACTCAGACCTGCTGATTTTCTTGTTTTCTTTACTGGAATTGGTTCCTCAGAACCAGCTTTTCTTTGCCCGAGGAAGTCTGGCCCTGGTCAGGGCTCACTCTGGATTCGCTGGCACCGAACCGGGCTGGCCATCCGGCCAGCGGACTTTACTTCGCCCCTGAGCCTGCCCAATCTTTTTCCAGGGTGGCTGCAGGGAAATTTTACATACCTGGCAGTCTGACTGGAGGTGGTCAAACCCAGACAATAAACACATGGTGTGTGGGTCAGCCTTGGCAAAGACTTCCCCACAAACATCACAGTGTTGAAACCCAGTGCCCGGTTTTCTTTTGGGTTTCTCAGACATAATGCCAGCCTAACCAAAACTTGCCCTTTAACGGCAGCAAAGAAAAGACACTTATCGGTTCCTAACCGTAGTCACGGGAGTATTGGAAAAACTGTGAATAAATCAAGCTTTTTAGAACCGATAAGAACCGGAACCGCACTCTAAAATAGTAACTTTTAGTTTTAAATGAGTTTTAAACCCACTGATCAGTTCAAAACCGAACCGATAACTTACAAGTTCCACACAGACAAAACCTTCATTTACTTACGGTTACCACAGATAGAGCTTGAACCGAACGGTTTTATGGTTAAATAAAACTATTCTCGTTAAACCAACCAGAAAAACACTTTTAAACCGAGAAATGAACTGAGCAGAAGGAGAAATCTCCGGAGCGACTGTTCACTGAGGTGGAGTAAAGAACCTGACAGTTCAAGTTTGAAATGACACAGATAGAGCTGCTCGTGCCAAAATTCTATTTTGGAATGGTTCTAACCATTTCACTCTGGGGCAGTTCTAGAGCTGGAACAAACTGCTAATGTCTATAATATAGCAAGACTTCTTGTTGTTTGAAACTCTAATTCTTCAAGAGCCAGGCCTTGAGGTTGAGAGATTTGAGATTTGGATACCAAACCCTCCCCTGAGCACATGTTAACAAGTTGTAATTCCTGGGAAGAGACAGGGGAAGATGGACTGCTAAGGACAACAAAGAGGGTACCAGGGCTGTATGGCCCAGTCTGGAGCAATCAGAATCACCTTGCAGGGTTGAGACCTGATTTTGACCAACACCTTGAACAGGAGAGGGAAGGGGAAAGCATACAGGAACTTCCCTCCCAATTGAGAACTAGGGCATCCAGGGGACTGAGCCCAACACTGGGGCCTGCAGCAATAGAGAGGAGTTGGTGATTGTCTGGGGCTGCAAAAGATCTATCTGTGGAGTGCCCCATCTGGAGAAAATCACCTTCAGAACTAGGGGATCGAGGACCATTCGTGACGGCCTTGAGATATCCTGCTGAGAGCATCTGCCAGGACATTGTCCTTGCCTGGAGGTGTACTGCTGTAAGAGAGGTGTTCAGGGAATAGGCCAGGGACAATAACTTCATTGCCTCTGTGCACAAGGCCGTGAGACCGAGTGCCCCTTGCTTGTTGATATACCACATTGTGGTGGTATTGTCTGTCCTGATCTGAACTACTTTGTTCTGAACAGACTTGGAAAAGCTTGAAGTGCTAGAAACACTGCTCTGAGTTTTTTTTTTTTAACTTTATATTTATATCAAGTTTTAATTTTATAAAGGCACAAACAATACACACATTCCTTGAGGAAAAAAAAACAATCATAAATGAGCTAGATTTCCATATTTTTGTGTACCATCTTCCTCCAAGGGCATTTCATCACAAACCTTCTTGTAATTTAATCGGATGTCATACCAATTACCATTCAAGTATATCAGAGATTATTCTGTTAAGCTGTGAGTTATATCACATCTCTTAATTGATTGTTTATTTGTATCATTTAGCCCTCCGTACCCTTAAGTTCCCTCTAATTAGGATACCCTTAATTTGCCTTCAATAAAATTAATTGAGGGATAAAGTCAGGTCTAGCTTTCTCCATGTATACTATCCAGCGTCTCCACAGTATCTCAAAATCTGATGATCTTTTGTTGATGGCGGCAGTTAACGCCTCCGTTCTATATATATTTATCAACGCCCTGCCACATATTGACGGTGATCGCTTGGATAACCAATTGCTTGTTATTACCTTTGTGCTGCCAGGAATAGGATTTTAAAAATCTGGCAGACAATGGATCACTAAATTCCTTAGGTAACTCAAGCAAGAAGTAACAGAGAGGAGAAATCTTTAAGGTAGGGTCCATTATGAACTGCACTGCTCCTGCAGATCTTGTAAAAGGGTGCCAGAACAGGGCATTTCCACAGTAAATGTGCTAATGTTGCTGGTGGTGCCCACAGTTTCTCCAACATAGAGATGTATTAGGGTTCCCATATTTCCCTGAACATTTGGGGCTCGGAAATACCTAATAAAATCTTCCATGAGAACTCCCGTCAGCTTACTGCTGACAGGCCCCAGTGAATCCTTGTCTGTGTCCAGGCCCATAGCTCTTCAGGAAAGGAAAATTACGTACCTACCGTAATTTTGATCTTCTTGGACGAGTCTCCACCACTCATTCACACTAGTGGGATTGGCCGGAGGCACTAAGACCCATCGGAGCAAACTTTTTGCTGGAGGGTCGGCGTAGAGACGGAAGGTCATAGATGACGCCATATGAGCAGCGGCTCGAGCGGTAATGACCATCTCGGCGACGAATTCTCCAACCGCCCAGTACCTTTTACCAAGGAGGTGCAGCGAATTCAATTAAAAGGGTAAACCTAATATTAAAAACGGACATAAGATAGTCCGTATGACCGTGTAAGAAGGGTCAGCAAAGAAGTCCTCACGCCTAAAGATTTGAGGGAGTGAAGACTCAATACAGCGTGAGCTCGGGGATGGAGGGGAGGATGGTAGGAGTGGTGGAGACTCGCCCAAGAAGATCAAGAATTACGTAGGTACGTAATTTTCCTATCTTCCTGGACATAAGTCTCCACCACTCATTCACACTAGTGGGAGAGTACTAAGCTGATAATCCCCTAAAGGGCGGTGCAGGAAAGCCAGAGCTCACGCTGCCTAAGATAGAAGCCCATTAAGGATAGTTCTGCCGAATACGGAATGTCGCCTGGCATGAACATCCAGTGCATAGTGCTTAACGAAAGTATGCACTGAGCTCCAGGTAGCGGCTAAGAAGTATATCTGCAATAGGGAATACTGCGAATTTCCTCATTAGGGATGCCATGATCACCGGTAGTAGAGTGAGCGACACTCACCTCTAATTTAACTTGAGCCATGGAATAGCAATGACGAAGGCATGCCACTAACCATGAAGAGATACATCTAATAGCTACAGGTTGACCCAGCCGGGTGTCGCTGAAAGAAACGTAACAGTTGCTGAGTCTTGAGAACATCCTTGGTTCTATCTAAATAGAACCGCAAGGCTCTCTTAACATCCAAGGAATGAAGAGCTCGCTCCCTTCATTTTGGAAATTAGCGAGTAAGCTGGAAGTACCAGAGGTTGGTTCAGATGGAATTCTGACACAACCTTGGGAAGAAATTTAGGATGAGTACGGAGAACTACCTTGTCCTTATGGAATACAGTATACGGAGGGTCCGTGAACCAGTGCATGTATCTCAGAGACCCTAAGGGCTGAGGTAATGGCCACCAGGAAGGCAGTCTTCCAGGTAAGAAATTTTAGCTCACAGGTAGCTAAGGGTTCGAAAGGCTTCCGAGTGAGCATGTCCAGCACCAGGTTAATGTCCCAGGCTGCAACTGGACGCTTAACAGGGGTCTGGTATGGAGAACTCCTTAAGAAATCTCTTCACCATAGGTAACTGAGCCAGAGTTAAGGAAGAAACCGCTCATGGAACGCTTGAGATGGCACTAAGGTGAACTTTAACTGTGGAGTATTGAAGACCTAAGTTTGATAGGTCCAAAAGATACTCCAGAACCTTGCCAGGAGGACAGGAAAAAGGATTCCAAGAGGATTTTGCACACCAGAGAGAAAACGCTTCCATTTGGAAGCGTACGCTTTCGGGTGGCTGGCTTCGAGCAGCCAGAAGGATGTCTGAGACTCTACAGAGACGTTGAACCGATCTACTTTATCTCTTCAGGAGCCAACATGAAGGTGAAGTGATTTCAGGTTGGGATGGACCAACGAACCCTGAGTCAGAAGACTGATTCGCAAGGAAGTGGTCTCGGAGAGGCTGCTAACATACTGTTGAGTAGAGGAAACCATAGTTGCCGAGGCCAGGAAGGAGCAATGAGAATCATCTTGGTCCCCTGAGACTCGAACTTGAGGAGTACTCTCGATTAGAGGAAGTGGTGGAAAGGCGAAGAAGCGTTTTGTCCACCGCAGCCTGAACGCATCCTGACAGAAAATGCCAGGCCCTGGATTTCTGGAGCAGAAGAGAGGCAGTTTTATGAGTGGGGATGCAAAGGTCCAGGTCTGGAGTCCCCCACTCTTTGAACAGGGACCAGCTACGGCTGGATCGAGACCACTGTGAGGGTCTGCCTCCTGCTCTGCTGAGGTGATCTGCTAGGTCGCTTTTGTATACCTGGCAGATAAACCGCTGAATCAGAGACTTGTGCTCCAAGCACCACTCCCACACCCTCATTGCTTCCTGCAAAGGGATAAGAATGAGCACCGCTTGCTTGTTGATGTAATACATCACTGCTTTTGTTGTCCGCTTGAAGGAGAATGTTCTGTGACAAAGGACATCCTTCAGAGCTCGGATTGCATAGAGGACCGCTCTCATCTCCAGGACATTTATGTGGAGATGAGTTTCGAACTGAGTCCATACACCTTGAGTGTGGAGGGAGACAGTGAGCTCCCATCCCATTAGCTGATGCATCTGTGGTGATGGAGATCTGATGATCCGGGGAGCAAAGGGAATCCTTCCAGGAGATTGCTCTCTTGAGACCACCAGGTGAGAGACCTTCAAGGGGCTCCGCACCTTGATGGGATAAGACTGGGGTGAGAGGTCGGGGACCACTGAGTGGAGAGCATCCACTGGGTGGTTCTCATGTGCAGTCGGGCCAGAGGGACAGTGAAGACCGAGGACGCCATGAGACCCAACATGCTGTATCGAGAGAGCTGTAACCGATTGGTTCTCCCTGATGTAACGGGCCATCACGGATGATGTCGAGTCTCCTGTCCTCTGAAGGAAAGCTCGCTGAAGAGGTGTCTAGAAGCCCCCTATGAAAAGGACTCTGGGAGGGTTGCAGTTGAGATTTCTTCAAATTCAGCAGAACTCCCATGGACGCGAGAAGACGCAGAAGTCGCTTGCACGGCTTCCAAAGTCCCTTGGCCGAAGGGCTTGCTAGAAGCCAATCGTCCAGGTAGGGAAACACTCGAGTCCGGACTTTTCCTGAGATGCGCCAGAGAACTGCACAACACTTTTGTAAAACTCGCGCCGAGGATAGCCCAAAGGGCAGGACTTGAACTGATAATGCTGACCCAAAGCTACAAACCTGAGGAATTTATGGGGTGGTGGGGACGGGATATGCTGGTAAGCATCCTGCATATCCAGAGAGGCCAGCCAGTCGTGATGCAGCAAGGGTAACAGGGTACCTAGGAAATCATCTTGAATTTCTCCTGGGGAGGAATTTGTTTAACTTTCTGAGGTCTAGAATGGGGCGATCCCCAGATTTCTTTGGAACCAGAAAGTAATGGGAGTAGAACCCTGTGTTTCGTAGATGCGGGGCACCAGTTCTATTGCCCTGTTGTTCAGAAGGCCCTGATCTCCGCGGTGAGGAGATCTGATTGAGGTCGACAACCTGGGTTGTCGATGGGAGGACAATTGGGGTCCTGGGAATTGAGAGAGTAACCTCGCGACTATCCAAGAACCCATTTGTCTGAGGTTATGGACTTCCACTGGTTGTAGAAGTACATCAGACGACCTCCCACCGGAGGAGAAAGTTCCACCTCGGCAGAGTGGATGGAACTTGGGCCAACGACTCATAAGGTAGCGCTGGGAGCTTTAGGTCCCTGCGCTTGCTCGCGTCTTCTTTTGAGGTTGGGCAGGTTGGCTTTATGGAAGCTTCCCTGCCTCTGCCTCGAAGGACTGACGACTATGAAACTGACGCCTGTTCACATGCCCCCAGAGGGGCAGGCGGAGGTCTGGCCAACTTAATGGCGATCTAGTCTTCTGAGTGGCTCTGCAAGGCTTGCTCCACCTGAGGGCCAAAAGAAAGGAGCCATCAAGGCAGCGCCATCACCTGCTGCTGAGCATCGTTAAGTGAAGCCAGGAAATGCATGCCAGGAATGGCGCCGGTACAATCCCCAGCGGCTGCTGAGCCGAGAAGCAGTGTCAGCGTCCATGGCAGCTTTGACCTGTTGGTTATTGGACTCAATACCTCTAATAACGGTCGTAGAAGAAGCTCTGACTTGGAACTCAATCTGGAAGAGCTTCAACCATTCTTTTCATAGAGTGCCACAGGATATACTCATACTGAGAAAAATAGCCTTGATAACTGGCAACACGCATACTTAGAGTGGAGGCAGCAAAGACTCTCTTACCTAATGTATCAATCTTCGAGACTCTTTGTTAATAGGTCGAGCTGTAGTAGTTTAGGAAAAACGACCTTGTCATTCTCTGCCAGGACTACAATAGGATCCGCAAAGGCCTGGGATGCCAAAATGGACGATCCTTGGGAGCTGAATACTTTATCAATGGATTTAGCCACTGAGGGAGTAAGAGCAGGGTTATTCCATACCATTTGAGACAGCGCCTCGAGGAAGGCTGAATCGGAGGAGTCAAACATGAGGGATCCTCCAAGCATGAAGATACTGGAGTCTTAATATCTTCCCAGGATCGATGTCTGTAGTCTGGAGAGAAAGAGTGGATCCCAGGTTCTTCAACAGAGACTTAAAGGACAGGTCCTCACACAGGCTCTGTAGCAAAGAAAGATCCTGTTTCCTCCACTTCATTACCCAACGAGGTCTGGGTCAGGCTCAACATCATCTCTGATGGCCCAGAAAGGACTGTTTGGACAGGAAAGGAGTGAAAATTAGAGAGGAGGAAATGGCAGAAAACAAGGAGAGTCCCCAGGGCTGCCGGGTGCCGAGACGCAAAACGGGCTGAAGACGGCACCGAGGAGGGCGATCGTCAAGAGGCACGCTGCCTCAAGAACGCCGGCGGCGCTGTTGACGACGCCGCGACGCGCGCGCTGTTAACGGCGCCAGCGGACGATGCCGCCGAACGCATCGCAGACGAGCGCTGCCAACGGGCGCCGCCGATTCAACGGCACTACCGGGCGCGCCATGGGACAACGCGCGCACTCAACGGCGCCGAGATTCACGCGGGCGCCGCCAACGGCGCCGCAGCTCCGCGGTTCAAAACGGCGCCACATGGCCACAGACTCTTGCAGAAGGCGCCGGAAAAGCCCCGGAACTCTGGAAACAAGAGAAGGAAAATAACCAGGAGATAAGGCATCGGTGAGGCCCCGCGCCGCAGCCATGTGAGGGGGAAACACTAGCACGGAGTCGCTAGCATCAAGAAGGCGCCGCGCGACTAGGAAGGTCCAACCGCTCTACCTGATCGCCGGAGGAGCCCGAGGGCCCGAGGTAACCGAGCCAGGCAGAAGAACCAACCTCCGAGCCCATCGCCTGCATAAGAGCGCCCACTGATGAAACTGCTCATCTGGAGCCCTACCTATAGGTGGAGGGGCTCGATAAAATGAGGACTACTTATTATCGGAAGTTGCGACTCCAAGAAGCGAGACCGCAACTAGCAACGATCAAATCGACCGTCGACGCTGCAGATATACCAGAGGGCTACCCCGAGTGATGCCTCTTCTTTGACCTGTGGGCCAAGAAGAGTTTCGAGGTCGAACGGCGCCGAGAATGCGATCGCTTATTTTATGTCGGCGCGGGGATCACTATCCCCCGGGCATCGGACGACCGTAGTCGGAACCCGCTAGAGGAGAAGGAGGCTGACCGACCCAGCCCGGCTGACTGAACAGCTTTCATACTTAAGTCTCCCTCCGTCACCTGACCTGCTCATGGTCGACTCGGCCCAGTAGGCCGGAGACTTCTTCAAGTAAGTTAAATTTAAATATTAGAAAATTTTACGTAAAATAGAATAAAACTAAGCTCATACTACTATCGATAATGTTACAAAAACAAACTGAAAACTATGCGCTAGTTTGAAGTTTGACTCGACAGGCGAGCCGCATTGCCACTGAAGCGCACTCGACGGCGGGAAAGGAATTGAGGCGTTGGAGGGTCGCCGCCGAGATGGTCATTACCGCCGAGCTGGCCATGCTCGCGGGCAGCAGGTCTCATGGGCGCCTCTCTGCCGACCCTCCAGCAAAAGTTTGCCCTCGAGGGTCTTAGTGCTCCGCCAATCCCACTAGTGTGAATGAGTGGTGGAGACTATGTCCAGGAAGACTCTGAGTTTCTAAATCTCGCTCCCAGGCTATCTTTATGGTGGAGGATGAATCTCCCTTCCAGGCAAGGAGCGCTTGTTATAAAATTAGAAATAGCATGAGCTCCCGACCGAAACCATCTATTGCTTTCTAAATATGTCTGTAATCTAAGGGTATAGAAGTGTCCTCAAACTGATGGAGACAGCAGGTCTCCATATAATTTCTAATTTGAAAATATTCTAAACCTGTCCTTCCAGGGTATGCCATTTTACTAACCAACGCTTCAAACTGCAGTATCTCCTTCCTTTCAGAAAATGCCAAATCAAATGTAGTCCCACTTTTCCCACCTCCGGAATCCCACATCCCACTTAGCGGGAGAAAGGAATCCAGGTGCGGGACCGAAAGCAGGAGGTCCCTCCAGCTCTTCGCTTCCTGTCACTCAAGATTCCATGCCATATGTTCAAAGTATGCTGTATAGGGATTACCCCTCGATGTCCCTCTGTTTTTCTCTTGACCTAATAGTGCTTTTATTTAGGTTTTTAAGATGGTCCCGCTTCTCCCAACTCCCTAATGCTTCCAACTAGCTGAGTAAGTCTGGCCAAGCCAAAACATGACTATCCTTAGCTGCGTGGCCTGATAATAAAGTTTAAAATTTGTAGTGAGAGTCCCCTCTCTCTTTGGGATTTGAAGTACAGACAGGCGAACCCTGGGTTTTTGAGAACCCCATATAAACCGGAAATTTCCTATTGAGTGAATTAAAGTATGAACTGAATTAAGGTAGGGAGGACTGCATCACGATAAAAGCTTAGGAGGGCCACCATCTTTATCGCTCTACTCTCTGAATCAGTGATATAGGGATAAGAGCCCATCTCTTAGTTCTATCCTAAGATTATCTAGGATTGGGGTGAAATTAAGAGAGAACAGCTGAATTCTGAGATATTTAATATGAGATAAATTCCATCTAAATGGAAACTTCTTCCAGACCTGTTCAGAGGCCTGTACTCGGGATCTCAGGACCTCTGTCTTAGTTGTATTTATTTTATATCCAGCTAGAGTGCTAAATTCCATTAGTCGTACTCCACAGATGCTCCAATGATTGCTCTGGATCTCTTAAAATATATCAGTAAGTCATCTGCGATAGGGGCTAGTTTGTGTGTTTCCTCCCCAAATCCACCCCTAATCTGTTTGTCTTGTCTCAGTGCCTGAGTTAGAGGTTCCAGGTATATGGCAAAGAGGAGGGGAGAGGGGCACCCCTGTCTAGTACCACGGTGTAAGGACATCGGCTGATACTCACTGCTAACCCTTTATGTAGGCCTTAGGGAAGTATATATTTTATATATTGTTACTAAAGGCTTTTGAGAACCCTAGCTTCCCAGTGAAAGGGTCAAAATGTCCATGCCACCGGTCAATGCTTTTTCAGCATCCAGGCTTAATAACATACAGGGTGCCCCGACTGGGCTGGCATGATATAGCACGTAGTGTCCTCCTAACATTGTCCTGTGTCTGCCTACCCAGGACAAAACCTGTTTGGTCATAACTAATAAGTTTAGCAGTACCACCTTCAAGTTGCTTTGCTAGGATAGATGCATATACTTATAATCGATGTTCAAAACCAAAATAGGATGGAATGAACTGCATTGCGTAATATCTTTTCCTGGCTTGGGAACGCCAAATAATCTGCGTAATTCCAGGTATCAGGAGCCCCCGACTGCACTTCCCTACATGCTTTCAGCAGAGGGCCTCAATCTCTTTTGAAAGAATTTGTAAAATTCAGGGGTGTACCCATCTGACCAGGAGATTTTTTTTGTTTTTAATCTCTTTAATTGCAGTTGTCAATTTAAAGTTGTGATGGGGCATCAAGAGTATCCCTAGCTTCTCTGGTTAATTTTGGTAAATTTAACTTGGTCAGATACGCTTCTATTTGGTTTCGTCTGGTGGATGGTCTGATGCATACAACCCTGTGTAGAAGTCCCAAAGCCCATCAGAATTTTCTCTGAGGTTTTTAATAGGCAGCCGGTCCTGGGGTCTCGGATCTGAGTTATCATGGATCGAGTAGCCTGCCGCCTCAGGCGATGGACCAAGAGGCGAGAGGCCGAAGCCCTATCTCGTAGTACCGCTGGACGATATACTGTAAAGCCTGCTTCGCTTTTACATCGATTAGTTTTGGATCTGTTGTTTAATATGTTGTATGTCGGCCTGTACAGACACATCTCCCTAGCCTGACGCCCCTGCAGGTCCTGTAGTTGTAGCTGGAGTGTTTCCAACTTCTGATTTTGCTGCCTTTTAAAATGGGCTGCATATTTAATGCAATCCCCTAAATACTGTTTTCATGGTGTCCCACAACAACATGTTAGAGATACCGGATCATATTGTCCCGTTGTATTTGTACTAGTTTTGTGTAGCCATTTCTTAAATTCCTTTAGATTCAATAAGTAGTTATTGAACCGCCAGAGAGATTGCCCTTTGATTCTCCAATCCAGTTCCAGCAACAGCTGTGCATGGTCCGAGAGTACTGATGGGATATGTTTGCAGTCAAACCGGTCTTGATATTCCCCAGATACTAGTATGTAATCGATTCGGCAAAACATCCATGTGGAAATCAGTAATGCGTATATTCTCGTTATGTTTATTTTGTTTCCTCCAGGCATCAACCCAAACGACCTCTTTAAGTACTTCTTAACAAATTTACTGGCTGGGGTTTGTCGAAATGCGTTTGTTTTCAGGTATCCCTCTGCTCCCATATGTGATTTAGGTCTCCCCCACTATCAGTATCCTTTTGAAGCTGGGAAACTCTATGTAACAAAGTGCCAAAAGTTTCTTTTGTAGAGCCTGTGGGGCATACAGGAGACCAGGGTGATGGGGTGTTCTCAAGCTTGCCGAGTATAGCCATCTGCCCTCCGGGTCTATGTAGCTAGATGTTTTTGGAATTGAATTCCCTGGAAACTAAAATTGCAGCGCCTCTTCTTTTCCCTCCTCATAGAGGCAGCTATTATCAGATCATACCCAAACTTCCCCAGCTTCTGATGCTCATTTTACTTAAATGTGTCTCTTGTAGTAAAACAAATGAGGGGTTCTGTCGTTTTATGGTGGACATTACCTTATACCGCTTTATTGGATTGTTTAGGCCGTAACATTATGGGAAATGATTTTTATAACTGTGCTATCCTCCATTTAAACCTGTAAAGTCTTTCCGCTATGATTCTCAGCCCCATCTATCCATTCTCTATTCTTCTTTCCTGCTTTTGTTGGGATTTTCCTGGTATTTTCTCTGCCTCTTCTCTTATCCTCCCTGGATAATACTGCTTTATAATGTTTCTTCTGTTTCATCGGTATAACCTGCCTATGGGGATTTTTATTTAACCTGCTAGATTTTAGCTCAATAAACATACATATAAAACATATTAAAGCCAACAAACTCAAAATCAACCCTTGTCCAATTAGGAGAACTATTTACAAAGCGCTTCTTCCAAGGTAGAGGAACAAACAGTATTATTCCCTATATGTTCGAGCAGGCCATACTCGAACTGGAGGAGAAGGGGCCCAAAATGAGTCTCGCTCTCCGGACCTTATGTTTAACAGGTCCTTGCCAGATGTCATGGTACTTCATTGCCAGTAGCATCTGTGACATTGTACATACTGCATACCAACTCAAAACCCCGAGGTATCCTCTCCAAGTCTCTGCATAGCTATTCGAGACTTGGATCTCCCTCCCATCGTATTTGTCAAGATTCTGTTCTGTGACCCTAACTTCCAACCATTATTGGGATCTTGACAGGGATTGTTTAAAGCAAACCTTTCCTTCAAACCCCTAAAGGCCACCAGCGAATATTATTTAGTATATAGTTCAGAACCTGTCCATCCTGGTCTCAAACTAAGCATTTGGCTCAAGAAGGAGATCGCCTGAATCCTGAGTGTAAATGGTGCCCGTTGAGGTTCATTTGCTAAAATAAACTTTCATAACCCTTTTCAAGCATGAAACTCTGCTATGAAAGGAAGGAGTGCTAACAGAGTATGACCACTAAGGGTCACAGTGCCTCCTGCAGACTCAATGCTGCTGCTGGCTAGGTAAGCCCTCTAAGGATCCGGCCCATCCGAGCTCCTCAACCTTTTGAGGCTAAACAGGTCTGACTAGGAACCCCCGGTGAGACCCAACGGGAACATCAGACCAGCCCCCAGCCCTACATATGAAGCCACATAATATTATTGGCACATTCTAACTATATCCTGACCCAGTACAAACGATAATTCATCCCTACTCCTTAGTCCTGGATATCAAAGGACAGGAATCCCTTGTATATTAAGTAAGTAATTATAAATGCAAGGTCCAGAATTTCTTCATCATTTAAATGTGGCTTCAGTAGGAAAAGTTCCCTCCAAAGACCTCATCTATTCCATCAAGTTCAAACTCGACTTTCAGGTTTCGCGATTCTCTCAGTATGCGAATCCCTTGTTCTGCCGAGTGAGCAGGGTTCGACCTTAACATTGTTTTACTGGCCCTGAACCTAGTGCAAATTGGCCAGGGCTAGTGCAGCTAACCCTCTACTTGTCCGTCTTGACTAGTGCAGGTTTTTCATGGCTGTTAATGAAGCTGAAAAGTCCTCTACTTTAGCAGGCTATATTCCTTTGCTAATCTCCCTCAGTGTTCTAGGTGGTTCAGGTGATTAGCAGCTCATTAAGAGCTGCAATTATATGGCAATTCAAGAGGGGATCCAGCAAAAGACTCAATGTGAGTCATTATCACTCAATTGTTAGGACATTCAGCTAGTGTGCATGCTGTGATCACTGGTAGAGCGCTGTTAAGTAACTAGCTTCCAGTTTGCTGAACTTGTCTTTGATTTGTCCCACAATATTAAAACCAGTGTGCCTCATTTCCCAACCTTTTGTGCCTGTATCCAACACTGCACTAACAGAATACTATCATGTATACACGGTCTGCCCACTCTATACTTTCTCTGGACACCATTGCAGACTAGGCTATGAAGTGGCCATCCATAGACCCATAGCTACAATTACTGACTGGTGTATGGTTCACAGCTCCTCTTAATGGATCACATCAGTCAATGTCATCAATGCAGTACCACCCAGCATGTCATTTCATCCTAAAAGCAATGCTTTAGAGCATGTATGTTACAAAGCAAAACCTTAGTAAAATATATAATTTGAAAGGTTAAAATAGGTATTCCTGGTATGCACAGGTCATCCTATATAGAAAGAGAGGTAGTACAGCATCATGCCTGTATACTGCTCCCTCTGACTGCTGAAAGGATGCTGATATGAAAAATCTGTTTTTGTTAGGGCAGAGCACGTTAAATCAATATTTTTGTGCCTGGTATATATGAACAGATGTGTCAAAGTTTCTTACATGCCAGCTCCCTGTGTTTGTTTAACTGTCTCCAAAGAAATCCTAGAACTGCCCAGGCTCACTTGCAGTGTAAGAAAACTCCCAGAAGTGCAGTTCTGGTTAATCACAGGGTGGGGATGAGAGTATCTTCTCTGCCTGATTCTGTAGCATTACCCTGCAGGCCAGGGTGGAACTGTGGTGATGTGCATGATGATGTTGCCTGTTGTGCTGCAGAGCTAGAACTGCCTGAACATTTGCTATTATGGTATTCTCTGGTTTGACAGGAGGGGTGAAGAAAGAGGAAGAAGGGCACATGGTAAAACGCGGGTACACACTGCATGTGATTGGACTGCAGTCTTTTTTTTTTGCTGGGGCAGGAAGCAATGTGGGAGCAGGATAAATATGCAATAATCAGAGTATTTCTTGGCTTGCATTTTCCTGTATAACCGATCAAAATTTACCATTATTATTGTGGGCTAGTGCAACCATCTGCGGGCTAGTGCAATTTTAATGAACTTGTCCGGCTGGCTAGTGCAAAATAAAGTTAAGGTTGACCCTCAAGTAGTGAGTGTCGCTAAATAACATGCACTTGATGTCCTGAAGGGTATTGGTAGTCGTATTCTTTCTGACCTGAATGGGGATTTGTTGTCGAGTTGAGCACCAGAGGCTCTGCAGTGGTTGGTTGTTCCTTGTAATGCACGGCCTCCGGGACCTCGTGTCCTTTACTTTTCATTGCCTGATTTGCTTCTTCAAATGAATGGTAAGTCTCCCGCTCCTGTTTCCCAAAAGACTCTTAAACGGGAGGGGTAGGAGTCTGGAATCTGATTTTCAGGGTTTTTAATTTCGAATCAGCGGGATATAGGCCATGCGCTGCTGCTGGATTACCGGCTGGTAGTCCTGATCGAATATCAGCCGAGCTCTATTAGTATTCCCACACGCCCTGCTTCCATGCTGTTCAAGGACCTGTTCTTTCTCTCGATAGCTTGAAAACTTGGCTATATTGATCTGGCTATCGGCTGCTGAGGTGGGCTTGGGTATTAGTGCTGCGTGTGACCTTTCAATTTTAAAATGAAAGGATTAGTAGGTCAAGCACATGGCGCAGCATATCCTCCAGAAACTCATTCATGTCTCCTGTTTCCACCGACTCTGGTAATCCATAAATTCTTAGATTGTCCCGTGTGAACGGGCTTCTAAATTCAAACACTTAGCCCGTAAGTTCTTGTTGTTTTACCAGGCCTTCAATCACCCGTGAGATTTGAACTATGTCGTTTCAGCCACCGATATATGTTCTTCTGCACCAGACACTCTAGTTTCAGACCTTTTTATCCGAGTGTAATTTATTAAACTCCTGCTTCATTTCAGTTCTGAACTGTTTTATTTCAGCCAGTAAAGTCTCAAATCTGGATCTCGATAAAGTTTCCATTTCTGTCTCCGTGTCTCTCCGCCATACTTAATGGGATTCTCTCGCTGGTAGCTGAGCTCGTTGGGCTTAATCCGCCTTGATCCTTCTTTCCTTCAGATTTTTGAGCGTGGTCTTTTCTCAGCTGTGTTCTACTTTCGATCTGCGCATTTTCAGTGATATTAAACTGGCAATATTGTGTGGGAACGGTTTTGATAGCGATCGAGAGGAGAGCTAATTTACTAAACGGCCATGCCACTGGTGACGCCACCGAAGTCCCTCACTGCTCTGAGTTCTAATAGATTGATGTGAAGCAGAGATTCCTGAGGAGACCACAACCCTGGTGGTCAGGTCCTCAAGTGGCTCCCCAGCCCAAGAGGGAGGCATCTGTAGTAAGGATTAGAGAATGAGACTGAGTGACAAAAGGAACTCCCTGTCTTAGATTGTCCTGATCCTGCCACCACTGTAATGCCTGGATCAGGATTCGAGTCATTGGAATCAATTTGGTCAGAGGGTCCTTTTCTGAGACCAAAAGGCTCTCAAGTGGAACTGAATGTCCCTCATCTGAAATCTTGCTTCCTGCACCACTGCTGTAGAAGCAGCCATGTGCCCCAGGAGCTGCAGAAAATGCCTTGCTGGTCGAGACACCTGGAGGCTGAATGAAGAGGCCAGTGAAATAAGGGTCCTTGCCCTGTCTAAGGGAAGGAAGGCTCTTGCCCTTACTGTATCTAGCTCTGCGCCCTATGAAGATGAGGAGCTGTACAGGCTCTAGAACTGACTTTGAAAGATTCAGAAGGGAACCTAGAGAAGTGAGCAGTTGCTGAGTTATCTGTAGGTGTAACTTGACTTGGTCTGGAGACTGGCCTACTATGAGCCAGAGGTGTCCAGGTATGGAAAGATGGAGATCCTTTTCTTCTTAGGAAAACGCTACTACTGCCAGGCATTTTGTAGAACACCCTTGGAGCAGAGTTGGGCCGAAGGGCATTGCTCTGAATTGGTAATAGCCTGAGGGCAGCTCGAACCTGAGGTATTTTCAGTGGGAGCTTCTGATGAGAATATGGAAATAGGCATCCTTGAGGTCCAGGGAGACTAGCCAGTCCCCTGGCCTTAGAGAGGTAGAATCATTCCCAGAGTCACCATTTTGAACTTTGGCTTTAAAGGTGCTTGTTTAAATATCTGAGGTCCAGGATGGGCCATTCTCCTGTCTTTTTGGGGTTAGGAAGTACCTGGAGTACAATCCTTTCCCTTTGTGTAGGGATGGAACCCTCTCTATGGCTCTCAGAGCCAAGAGGAAGAGACCTCTGCCTCTAGGGCCAGTGCCTCTGAGGAATTTGCAGGGAAAGGATCTGGTTCTCATCTTTGGAAATTTTTGAAGCTGAGAACCAGTCCTGGTTTACTACTTCAGGACCCATTTGTCTGATGTTACACATCCAGTCCTGGACAAAGTAAGCCAGCCTGCCCCTACAGGTGGTGGAGAATCGGCCCTGGCAATCCCATCAGGGTGCCTGTTTAGCAGGGGCTTTAGGCTGGAAGCAGGCCTGCTTGTACCCGCCTGCCTCTCCTCTCTCTGAAGAACCCCTCTGAGCATAAGCAAAGAGGAGGCCTGGGCTTGGTAGAAAGGCCTATGAAAGGCCTGCCCTGCCCCTGGAATGCTGCCTCTGGGGAGTGGCTTGCCTTTCCTTGGCCTGAGCACTCCTATACGTGGTCCTGTATTCATCCATTTTCTTCATGTAATTCTCTGTTTGTCCCCAAACAGAGAATTACCTACAACAGGAAAAATATAAAAATTACGCACTCCACTGTAATTATAATCTTTCTGTGTATCTTCACCATTCATCACAGATGGGGTACTGGCCGGAGATCAGACCTCGGGAGCCCTGTTTTTTTTTTTTAAAGGATAGGCGGAGCCGACGCAGCATCAGCGCCGCCCGAGGCCGACGCACTATGTGGCGCCGAGGATTAACCACTGTAGCTGTGTTGACTCGCCTGCCTACCAGTTCTGATTCGCGGAGTGGTAAGAGGAAGGGATGGAGGGTGGGACAAGAGAGTCCAAGGGACAGAAAGGAAGAGAAAACTGAACTAAAAGGAGAAATAACGACTGAGAGGACAGCATAGAAGAAGTAAGACTAAGGGATTGGGTAGGGGCCCCAATCTCTGGAAAAGGAAGAAGGGAGGAGGGGGGAGAGAGAATTTAGGAGAGAGCGAGAGGTAACAAGGATCCAGGACCCTGGTCCGTCACCAGACTGTATAGGCACTGCAAGGAGTAGCAAAGCTCATTTGCCAGAATTCAAGGCACAGAATAACTGGCAATACCCCAAAAGCAGTCGGCTATTCTGGAGAAGGACAGGGCACAGGGACTCAGTACTCTCTGTAAAGATATTTGGTGAAAAAGGAGATTCCTTTTTTTTTTTTTGTTAGATGGATAACAGAAGGAGTGCAACTACCAACCTCACCCCGTAGGAGTGAAGATATGTAGTAGAGAAGGAGTGCCACTCAAACTGTACCCCTTAGGAAGAAACTACCCCTGTGTGTCCCAACTTTATCCCGCTCAAAAGAGGGGTAGGCACAGAGGAGGGGGATCCAGAGACTGAAGCCCCAGGGGATGGCGGAGGATTGTGATGAATGGTGAAGATACACAGAAAGATCATAATTACGGTGAGTACATAATTTTATATCTTATCTGTGTCAATCACCATTCATCTGGCTCAGATGATACCAAGCCCCCAAAGGGGTTGATTCATTGCACCCTAAGGGACAGAGTCCCTTAGCCCTCAGTGGGTGACACACTAAGGGAACCTTCTGGCCTGAAGAGGCCCGAGAGTGGGGAGAGCGAGATGGGGTCCCCCGGAGCGGGAAGGAAGTTGTCCTGACAACGCCGCCCGCCCCTACGGGAAAAGAGATAGGTTCCTGGTGAGCGGAGCAAATCACCCCACGCCGGGCCAAGGGTGACAACCGGAAAGGCGAAGCCACGCCAATCTCCTGGTGCAGATCGCTGTCCCTACGACTCTGGTAGCAACCTCATTGGCGCCGTAAGATGCCCTTGCTTGTGCCTTGCTAGCTCCAGGCCACGTGCGAGAGAGTGCGATGGCTTGCCTGGTTTGCTCCGAGTCAGGCAAAGCAGCTAGGATCTGACCTAGCTGACCACAAGAACCTGTTGTAGGCTGCATAGTGGGCCTGATGAGCAGAGATGGAGAGAAGCAACCGTGTCGAGTAGAAAGTCCTCCTCCCCAGAAGTCAAAATCCAAGGAGTCATGATCTGGGGCCGTCACGGTGGAGGGCGCCAAGCCCATCAGGGGTGTCCAGGTGCGCCAATCCGGACATGGATGAGGCATAGAACCTGAGACTCGGGGAGCGCAATACCTCTGGCTGAGGTCCCTAGGGCAGGAACTCCGAGAAGGGCCCTGCCAGAACGCATGGACGCCTCCCAAAGGGAGCAGGCCAGGGCGGCACTACAAGGGTGGCTCGACCGAATCGCCTAGAAAGGCGTGCGCCGCATGCTCAGGATTGCTCACAGACAGGGGAGAAAGGTGAAGGTCCTCCATCATCCTCACGGGGAACACTGATACTTGGAGAGATCAGCAGCAGGAGAGATATGGACAGATGGTTCCTCTCCCCAGAAGAGGGATGAGGAGCTGGAGGTCACCATGCTCCGAGGGTGGTTGCTCGGGGAGGTTGAAAACCTGGCTGTCCATGGCCCTAACGTAGGCAGGGAACCGAGCAGGCACTGCTCTGAACTGCTCCCAGGTGAGAGGGCCGCTAGGGACCAAGAATGCCTGGGAGCCTGGAGAATGCGGCAGAGGGATAGGGGCAGAGCCGAGAGAAGAAATCTGGCTGACCTCTGCCAGGGCTAGGAGCAGACCATGGACACCGAAGGGGTGTCCCAGAGACCGCAGCCGACAGCTGTACAACCACGCTGGTACTGCCTAGGCTGCACCCAGAAGAATCCCCAGTGAGGCGCACTGGCAATGATAGATCCAGAAGGACGGTCCCCTGCCTCCAAAGAATGGGACCCCTCAAGGAACCGGAAGGATGGAAGTCCGCACTCGGCTTGGCCCAGGGCCGGGTGGACCCCAGAGAAGGGCGACACGCCGACCCCATACCCCTCGACCCCTCAGAGTCCAAGAGAGGTCCTGGTCCTCGAGAGGGCCAGCCTAGGTAGCTGGCAGCTCTGGGCTGCCCCCAAGGGGAGACCCAGGAGCAGCACCTCCCTCCTGTAGACTTCCGATGGGCCCCAAAGTTGGGCGATCGAGACACACTACGGAGGGGGTACCACCGCCAAGGGGTCAAGGAACCCTCCAAGGCCAGGTTGCATGGCAATGGTGGCACGCACCATAGCCTGCTGGTCAGTACCACTGACCCCAACCTCGGGGAGAACCTGACGCCTCCTAGAGGGGCTGGCTGTGACTGTCGTCGAGACCACTAGCTCGCCTCCTCTGCAGACAACCCCAGGGTGTGACTGCCCGTCCGACTGAGCCCGACTCCGACTCGAAGAGATAGAGTCTGAGGCCCTAAGCCAAGCAGGTGAGGGGCGAGGGAAGGCAACCTACCAAAAGGCCCAGTAGTCAAAGCAGTGGCCGAGGCGGCACTGCAGCCTTCCACAGCCCGCAAGCGGGGCTGACAGAAGGCGGCAGGGCAGCTCGGCCAAAGGTCTTGAGCCAGCGGCCAGCTGTTGTCAAGCCCACTGGCACCAGGGCGGTACCAGGAACAGAGACGGGCGCCGACGGCAGCCCCAGCAACAGCCTCGGCGCCGACGACCGCCAGGCCCCTCAGTGCCGCTGGACCAAGCGGGAGCAGACCGACTCGGTGTCAACACGGCACTGCTAGGCTCCTCGCGCCGCGAGCGGCACCGAAGACCAACGGCGCCGAGGACGGCACCGGCAGACGACATGGCGCTCCCACGGGCCGTGTTTCACCCGCGCCAGGCGAGACATGGTGAAAGGCGACGCTGAATCTAGGGTCATGGCGCTGAAAGCAGCGCCGGCGCCGCAATGGCACCAAGGCCCACGGCGCTGAGACGAGTCGGCGCCGACAGCACCCCACCAACATCGCCGAGGACGGCGCCGCACACGACTTTTCCGGACTGCTGGGAGCGACACTGGGGTTTTCACCCTCAAGGGGCACTGCTATAAGGGTGCCCGCCCGCCTCCCGGGAGGAAGGGACGGGCCTCCTGCATCAAGGAGGAGCCTCGCCAAGGCCAGGCTAAGAAGTCGAGGGCTCTCTCCTCCTCGGGTTCGTATAGAACCGGAGGGACCCGGAGTGAAAGGCCGAGAGCGCGGGCTTGCCCGATCGAGGCGTAACCTCACCTTTGGAAGTCGGCGGAGCTCGCCTTACTTTAAACGCTGGGCTGTTCTAGGACGCGAAGCGGCCATGGCAAAGCAGGCGCTTGATTTAATCCATGTCGTGGAGTGCCAAGACATGCTAGACACTGGTCATGTTGGTCGGTAAATACAGGTTACTCACCTGTAACAGGAGTTCTAGGAATGGTATATGTTGTTCATCCACACTCATTGGCAGGTATCCTTGCCGCTTAAATCTTGCCGGAAGGTCTTCAAGTTGCTCCTCCCACCCACCCGGTGGTATAACCTCGGCTCCGCCCATGACGCCAGATCTGGCCCGCTGGAAGCTCAGGTTGTGCGTCAAGCCGGGAGGTCGGGATGTAGGGGGATGAACAACATATACCATTCCTAGAACTCCTGTTACAGGTGAGTAACCTGTATTTCTAGGACATGGATATGTTGTTCATCCACACTCATTGGCAGACTCCTAGCAGTTCTCCGGGAGGAGGGAGGCAAGACGCACACCCCAATACTTACTTGGGAAAGAGAGACTGAGAACCTGAGGCCCCAAAACCAGCATCCCGGCGTGACTCAAGGTCGATGTAGTGGGTAATGAAGGTGTTTGCTGACTTCCAGGTAGCAGCCCTGCAGATTTCCTGGATAGGACGCCCCTGGAAGCAGCCACCGCAGCAGTATGGCGGTAGAATGAGCTCTTATCCTCTGGGAGGCTCCATGCCCGCCAACTTATAGCAGAGATCTATGCAGGAGGTTACCCACCTGCTTATCGTCCGCTGGCTGCAGGTCTGCCAGATGCGGCTTCAGCGTAGGTGACAAACAGCTGGCGAACCTCCCCGATTTCAGCCGTGGCCCTTATAATAAGCGAGCGCCTTCTAGGGTCCAGAGTGGAGCCTATATTCGGCCTCCCGAGGTGTGATTGGGGTAGAACACCGCAGAGTCAACACCTGGTTAAGGTGAAACTCCGACACCACCTTCGAAGGAATTTCGGTGGGAGCAGGACAACCTTGTCCCTGTGGAAGACCAGGTAAGGAGACTCGATGGAAAGCGCCTGGAGCTCTCCCATCCTTCTGGCTGACGTGATAGCCACCAAGAAGGCGGTCTTCCACGACAGGTGAGAGAGCACACCTGTGCATAGGTTCGAATGGCTTGCCCATGAGCTTTGCCAGTACCAGCAGTAGATCCCACGGAGGTGGGGGTTCCCGCGACTGGAGGGAAATGTGATCAAGGCCTTGAAAAAGCGCCAGACCACCTTCTCCTGCGCCATCGACTGCTTCCCGGCCCGCGCCTGTAAGCAGAGATGGCTGCCAGGTGCACCCTTAGGTCGCCGACCCAAGCCCTTGACTAGAAAGGGACCATAAATAGTCCAAGATGCTTGCCAAGGAACAGGAGGAAGGGTCCAAGCTCCTTGTTCTGACACCAAATGGAAAACCTTTTCCATTTGAAGGCATAGCATTTTCTGGTCGACTCTACGGGACGCCTAACTACATTGAGGACCTCGCCGGAAAGACCCAAGGCCTGGAACTCTAGCCGCCAGGAACCAGGCCAGGTGCAGGGATTGAAGGTCCGGATGGAACACCTTCCCTGATTGACTGAGAGCAGGTCCGGGCGAGCTGGAAGCTGCCGCGAGTCCTGGAGCTGAGACTGAGGAGATCTGGTACCAGAACTGGCGAGGCCAGTCTGGGGCTATCAGAATCACCTGCGCCTTGTCCCTCCTCGCCTTGAGAAGCACCTTGTGGATCAAGGAAATGGGGAAAGGCGTAAAGAGGCCCGGGGTCCATTGCCTCGAGAAGGCATCCCCTGCAGCGAGCCCTGCTGAGGGGGCGGCATGGAACAGACTCAGCTCTGCCTCCTGGAGGCAAACAGGTCCACCTGAGGTGTGCCCCAAAGGGAGAACAGATGCTGTACTACCTCCGGCAGGAGAGACCACTTGGGATGCAGCCCCATCCGGCTCAGGGCATCGGCCAGGGTGTTGGAGGCTCCTGCCACGTGAATGGCTAGGAGATCCGCTCCAGGCTGCGCACGAGTGACCAAATGTGGAGAGCTCCTTGCATAGAAGCATGGAGCGGCCCCGCCTCTGGCGGTTTAGATAGTACATGGTCGTGGTATTGTCCGCCTGACTCGGACCACTTGACCCCGGAGGAACGGAGACAGCGGTGAGAGCTAGGCGGACCGCCGGAGCTCCAGCAGGTTGATGTGGCATCGACTCCCGCTGGGACCAGAGGCCATGAGCCCGGTGTTCCCCAGATGGGCACCCCAACCCATCAGAGAGGCATCGGTCGACAGAGAGACCGTCGGCTCGGGCGGACGAACGGGATGCCCTCCTGCAAATGATCTGGAACGTCCACCACTGGAGAGCGCTCCACATCCCCTGTGTCACCGACACAAGCTGGTCCAAGGGATCGCAGCTGCTAGACCACTGGCTGGCCAGTCCCCACTGAAGGGGACGATGTTCCAGCGGGCCCAACGGACCACGCTGGTGCAGGCCGCCATGAGACCCAGGAGGCGCAGGAAGTCCCGGCAGGGCGAATTGCCCAACCAGAAATGATCGGGCAAAGGAGGAAAGAACCTCGCCCTGTCCGCCGGAGCCGCGCCTGGCTCAAGAGAGTCGAGCTGCCCGATGAATAGAATCACCTGCTTCGCTCGAGTTCGACTTGGCCTCGCTGGATAAGGAGGCCCAGTTGAGAGCAGACCTGAGGGCCAGATCTCTGACCACTCCGCCTCCTTCCTGGAGGGAGCTGCTATCAGCCAGTCGTCCAGGTAAGGGTACACCCGACCCCTCGGCGCCAAGAGGAATGCTGTCACCACTGCCATGCATTTGGTGAAGACCCTGAGCTGAGACAAGTCAAGGGCATGGCTTGAATCAAGAGGGATCCTTCCGCCGAAGCGAAGGAATTTCTGGTGAGACGGACGGATAGGGACGTGAAAAACGCTGCCCTGCAAGTCCAGAGAGCAGAACCACACGCTGCTCCAAGGATGGTATTATCTGAGCCAGAGTGACCATCCTGAAGGTTCGAGACCTTAGGAACTTGTTTAGGTCGTAGGTCGAGAATGGGCGCCAGCCCCCGTCTGCTTCGAACCAGGAAGTACCTGGACACAAACCCTGGTCTGAAGGAGGGTCCACCACCTCTCTTCCACCTCCTTCTGGAGGAGGAGAGCGGCGTCGGCTCGACGAGCCGCCAGTGAGGCTGGGGATCCCGGCCCCCGAGGGGCGACGGCTCTGAAGGGTGGTGCCTGCTCGATTCCAGAGGCAGGCCTCTTCCCACCACCTCCAAGACCCACCTGTCCGTGGTAACAGCGGACCAGGCGGAACGGAAGTGCTGAGCCGCCTCTCCACGGGGACCTAGGGGAAGGTGACGGGATGGGGCGACACCCCTCAGCCCGTCACTGGGCAGGCTTGGAGGAGGGACCGCCGAGGGACCTCCTGGGCCCTTTCCTCCCTGCCTCCTGTTAGAGGAAGCCGGCGGCTTGGGTTTGGGATGCCAAGGCCGAGCCTGCTGGCCCTGACGGCTGCTGGGGCACACAGAAGGACCAAAGGGCTTAGGCTGTGGTTTGCGGCCTTTGTCCTTCTGAGCGGAAGAGACCGAGTCCAAGGTGGCATTGGACCTCTCGATCCTCTGCAGGTGACCTTCCACCCCAGGGGTCAAGAGGTCAGTCCCAAAAGGAACATCCGCCAACTTGTGCTGGGTATCCAAGTAAAGGTGGATATCCTCAGCCAAGCCCGCCGACGATAGCCACTGCGCGCGCCACCGATCTGGCACATGAGTCCCTATATCCAAAGCAGTCTGAGCTGCTGTTTGGCCACTGCCCTGCCCTGGTCCCGCACCTGCTTAACCGTAGTCTGCAGATCGGCGGAAGATGAGGGATGACTCATCCAGGAGCCCAACAGGGCATGAGAAAATGTGCCATGAGGACGGCCAACTGGCCTGACTAGGCCGAGAGAGGACGAGCGTAGACTTTTCGCCCGACATAGTCCAATTTCTTGGACTCTTTGTCAGGAGGTTTGTCCACATCCCTGGCGCTGCCGCGCGCTGAAAACGCTGTCGGTAACCAACCCTCAGCAGAGGGTGTTCCAAAACCGGACAAGGAACCGGGGACCGTAGATACTTCCTGGCCATCCTGGCCAAGGCGCAGGGCAGGAAGCAGGGCGCTGCCAAAGCTCCAGTGCCGACCCACTATGGCCTCGCCACCGGAAAGGCCTCCGTCGAAGAATCCCTCGTCCAGAATCTCCGTGAGGGGATACCTGGCCCGCTTTGGAACGGGTTCGAGCTCCATCCCGTAGACTCCGAGATGAGCCAGGCAGTCCTAGGAAGGACGACGGGCTATCGTCCATTGACTGACCTCCTGAAGACTCCAAGTCCAGTCGCTTGGAGAAAAAGGAGGAATCATCTTCGACTCGAAGAGTCCTCAAGAGCTGCCTCTGGCCTGAGCCACCCTTCACCTGCCGAGGTCGGTCGGGAGTGAGGGTAACTGACAGCCGATGGGGTAGACCCTTAGCCGATCGAGAATCCTTGGTCGGAGCCCCAATTGGTGGCTGTGGAGGCGGAGGTTCCACCGGAATCGGTGGAGCAGCTGGTTTGGCCGAACAACCGCCTGGGTATAGCCCTCGGATAAGTCGAGGGGTTGTGTCGGCCGCCCGTGACAGTTCACTTAATGGCCGGGAAGGCGACGGGTCGGCTTATTCCCCGCCAGGAGGAGTTGTTAAACATAAGGTCTCGCATCGCGTCATTTAATTTACGCCGAAGCCTCCTCATCCGAGGAGAGGACGATTAGGACGAGCGGCGACGCCGCCATCACGGGTAAGCCGAGACCGAGACCGCCATGACGGTGGGATCGGCTGGACCGCGAAGAGGTCCGAGACCGAGACCGAGAGTCCCGAATTTCCGAGGTCGGTGCGGGAGGTGTCGGCCGAACCGCACTCCCTTCGCTCGGATGGTCCATCCGAGGGCTCCGGAACCGAGGCACAGGCGAGCCCACGGATCCTCAACTCCTCCCGGGAACCGGGAGAGGGGAATCTCGGTTAAGGCGACAGCCCGTCTAATGGGTCGAGAAAATCTCGACTTCATCAGGTGGGAGTCTCGGTCAACTGACCTGACGGGACACCGTGAGGCCAGTGGTCGAAGCCGAGCGGTCGATCGAAGCCGACGGCCCACAGGCCCGGGAGAGGGACCTTCCCGCCTCCCAAGAGCGCCGACGGAGGGACTTACCCCGTCCTCTTTTTGACCGAGAATAAGGTCCAGCAGACGCAGGCCCTTCTCCTTAGTGGAGAGGGACAGACAAAGCTCCTTAAAAGAAGCCGCGTAGGAAGAACCCAGAGAGAGCGGATAAATGCCGCGGCCGAGGAAGATACGGCCCGCGCCGCCCTCTTCGAGGGCTACCATCCGCTCAGCTGATCCGCCGAAGCCGCCGCCGCGACACCGCCAACCGGCCTCCTTGGACTTCACCGAGGGAAACGCTCGGGACGGCCCAGTTGCAATCGGGCAGCACGGTCTCGAGGACGAGGGCCGAGAAAGATGAGCACAGGTCGCAAGCCGCGGGTCGTGCTCAAGGCCTAAGCTAGACACACGTGAGTGTGGATCCGTCCGAGACATCTTCTGCCCGCATGGGCATCTCCAAACCGGGAGTCGATTTGTCCATCGCAGCCGCGAGGGATAGAAGACTGAAGTCTTTTTGCAAAATTTATTTTTAAACCGCAAACGGAGAAATAGGAACCAGTCTCAAACGCAGAGCGCTAGGAGGGAACCTGAGCTTCCAAGCGGTAAGGAAGATCTGGCCATGGGGCGGAGCCGAGATATACCACCCGGTGGGTGGGAGGAGCAAGCTTGAAGACCTTCCGCAAGATTTAAAGCGGCAAGGATACCTGCCAATGAGTGTGGATGAACAACATATCCATGTCCCTAGAACGGAGTATTTGCGGCTGCACGGCACCGACGCATAGGGGCCGCCCTCATTTAGAAGGTTTCGCCTCCACCACATGACCAACGGAAAAACACCTCAAAACAGACTCGACGCTTATACTTTTAAAATAAATGGAAAGATCTTACCGCGACGCCGAGTGGAGGCAGAACCCAGAACTAGCAGGAGACCGACGGACTGTCAAATGAACAAACGCCAAAGGCTAAAGGCCTAAACACTCTTCAAATTTCTTCAGATGGCTTCCCACGAGGTGACCTCGACGGCAGGAGACGAAGAACTGGTGAGGCAGGCGGAGCTACACAGCTATCGGTAATCTCGAGCCACATGAGTACGCCGGCTCCAGGGCGGCCGCCATACCGCGTCCGGCTCCACTCTATTCTTTAAAAAAAAAAAAGGCTCCCACGGGTCCTGATCTCCGCCAGTACCCCATCTGTGATGAATGGTGAAGATTGACACAGATAAGATCCATGGCCTTAGTCTGGGTATCCTGAGACAGGCTAGTACATCTGAGCCAAGCCATCCTACAAGGGCCACAGATGTAGCCATGACTCTAGATGAAACATCATTGGAGTCCACTGCAGCATGGAATTGCACCTTGGATGCCTCAGTAGAACTCGCAGCCACCTGCTCCAGCTCCTTGGCAAGCTGTCCAGGGACCTGTTTAGCTAAAGCCATTACAGTGTCCCATCTAGATTTCTGATATCTAGCCATATAATTAGCCTGCCTGAGTCCCAAGGATGCTGTCATGTACTGCTTTTTGCCATAGCATCAATCCTCCTGGAGTCCTTATCTGGGGGTGTGAAGCCATGGGTATATTTGCCTTTCACAGGCAGCAGCCTGCACTACCCAACATGGCTGCATTGCTGGGTAAGGAACTCCGTATCTGAGCCTGGAGAGAGTATACCTCTTGTCCATTCTCTTGTCCACAGGAGGTATAGAATTAGAGTCTTTAAAATTTTCATTGTCTGTTTCCCAAAGGACTTATGAAGGGAATAGACAGCCTCCTGGACTCTGGGTATATTTATCATTTCAACATAGTCAGGCTCCTCCTAGTCGCCCACAGCTTCTTCCATAGGAAGCTGCAGAGTTTCAGCCACTTTTTGTAGAACATAAATGGAAGGGGACTCAGAAAGCCTAGGAGGAGAAACCCTGAAGGTCTGTCTGGGGAGATGTCCGGTCAATAGGCACATCCAGACTTCGTAATCACCATCACTATCCTCATACTCTTCCTCCTCCTCCTCCGGTTCATAGAAATCTTCTAAATTATAATCTGAACCGACCGAACCGAGCCCCTTCCCGATGGTGCCATTTCGTCGGAACCAGGGTTAGTGATTGAACAACTTATCGCTTTGGCTATTTCATCAGCGGTCGGAGAAAGAATTTGTGGATCCGCACCGCTGATTTATCCTTCTTTTCTTTTTAACCGCAATCCCACTCCTCAGAGTCAGTTTTCTTTGCCTAGAAGTTTCACCCTGGTCAGAGGGCACTCCTTCTGGTTCGTTGAACCGAACTGGCTGGCCATCCGGTCAGCGGACTTCTTGGCCTCTCTTTCCCTGAGCCTACCAACTCTCTTTCCAGGGTAGCTGCAGGAAAATTCTTTGCAGATCTGGCAGTCTGAATTGAGGTGGTCAAACCCCAGACAAAACACAGGTGGTGTGGGATCAGCCTTAGCAAAGACTTCCCACACACACTAGCAGTGTTGAAACCCAGTGGCCCGGTTTTTCTTTTGGGTTTCTCAGACATGGCCAGTCCTAACAACAACTTATCCTTTTTCGGCAATCCTGTCAGGCAAGACACCTTATCGGTTCCTGACCGTACATGGTCTTGGAAAAAACGAATGAAATACATGCTTTTCAGAACCGATAAGGACCGTTACCACACTCAAAAGCAAAATAAACTTTTTAATAACCTGATCGGTTCAAACCGAACCGATCCCATGTTTACAAGTTCCACACAGAAGAACAAGGAAAATAACCTATCTAGTACTCACGATACCACAAACAGAGTCTGAACTGACAGGTAATGAATTAAATTCGGTCGAAACCGAGAAAACGGCATTTAACCGACAACTTGAACCGAACAAAGGAGAAATCTCCGGAGCGACTGTTCAGTGAGGCGGAGTAAAGAATCTGACGGTTTCGCTTCAAACAGCAGCAGACAGAGTCTCAACCGAGCTCGAGTCATCGCTCCATGCCTGGCATGGAAAGTTAACTCTTTCATCTCCGGGCAGTTCAAGGTTGGACCTCACTGCAAAATGTCAGAATACAGCAAGACTTCATGTTGTTTGAAGGAACTAAGGTGGTTGGAGGGTCGATGTTGAGATAGCCTATATGGTGTGAGCTAGTCTAGCGGTGCCGCACATGCCGATCCTACCTTAGGCGCCGTCCCTCCTGAATTTTGTCTCCGCGGGGGTCCTAGCACCTCAAATTGAATCCAGAAGTAT
The DNA here is from genome assembly GCA_016271365.2 of Neoceratodus forsteri. NCBI lineage: Eukaryota > Metazoa > Chordata > Ceratodontiformes > Ceratodontidae > Neoceratodus > Neoceratodus forsteri. The sequence goes on from CM057453.1 coordinate 1,435,286,825, forward strand.
GAATAAATGGTGAAGACTAAGTCGAGGAAGATCAGCCTGATCTAGTGCCATAAGGTAAGTTGGGAAGGCACTCACCGAAGCCCTGAACTGGCCCCAGTTCAACAGTACCAGAGGATCTGAAATGTCTGGGAGAGCAGGAGGAGTAAGCAGAGGTGGAGGAGGAGGAGGAGAGACTTGGCGGACTTGGCCAGAACTTCTGCCAGGGCTATGACACCACAAAGGGACCTTGCCAGTGGGAAGGAACTGACCAACTCATCCACCTGGGAACACCCACCTACAGAAGGACAGTCTAGGTGGTGCCCTTGGGACCCCAAAGTAGGAAGAATGAACCCAGACAGGACCCACAGGGCACCCTATTCACATATGACAGGCCCAGACACTTGTAGGGAGGCCAGAGGACCACCAGCAACCCTGGGCATGGGGTGAGATGCCGACTAGAACCTACCACCGCCCCACCTCACTAGAATGGGTTCTGCCCCTTGGGCTAGGTTTAAAGACAGAACTGATGTCCAGAACCTGAGCTCAGGGGGCTGGAACCGGCAAGCTGCAACAGAACCCCTCAACACCACGAAGGATGCCAGAGTCAGACACAGCACAGGTGATGGTGCCAGAACACAACCTGGCACCGCACTCCAGCATCAGCCCTTCCCCTGGCATTCATAATCGGCACTGGGGTCATCCCCAGTGCCACAAGACAGAAGACGGGTGGCACCAAAGCCAGCACCAGGCTGGGAAGCAGCCACAGGTGATGCTGAGGACATCGGAGGCATAGGACTAGGCCCAGAAAGGCTTCCTTCATCATCAAAGCTCGGAAGCCAGTTGGAATCAGCCTGGTCCCCATCCCCGAGTCACCTGATCATTCAGGGACCAGATCTAGAAGATCACCACTAGGCCACTGGTTCCAGAAACATTTCTCTCCTAGTACCACAAGTGGCATCTGGAAGGGACCCAACCATGCGGGCGGTGCTGCTCTGCTCACCGCCTCAGTAGCAGGAGCTGAAGCCACCATCTAAGGTACCCACCAGTGTAGGCCCCAGTGTATATCTCCCACCTTGCCACCAGGTGCTTCCAGAACCCTAAGGGAGTACTGAACTGGGAGGGGTGTGCAACTGGCCCTTGGAGGGGGTCGACTGTCCCACTGACTCCTCCCCAGACTCTCAGTCTCAGCAAATGAGGACCAGTAGAGGCCTGGGCTCCCTCAGCACGTATAAGTACTCGGGGAGGGCCATGTGGAAAAGCCCAGACATTGGCCACCTTTGAATCCCTTTGCTTACGCCTGCCTCTGAAAGTGGTGGATGAATGACCCCACTTCATCATGGGAAGTCCACTGAGAAGCAGGCGTCACAGTGGTTCATATCATGTTGCGCTCAAGGTAGGTCCAGCAGCAGTCATGTCAGTCTCAGATGAACACATTTCTCCCACAGGCACCAATGAATGGGAGATTCTGTTGTTTTCTTAGATCCCTGAGACATGGCCATGACTAACCACGGAAAAAAGAAAAACAGCAAAACAGAGAGCTCTGCACTGAAAAGGGCAGGAATGAAAATCGGCGATGAAAAATGTTGAGAGAAGGGTTACAGCATCGAGCAAGCAGTGATGAACAGAACTACATAGTTAGAAATGGACCTCAATGAGAAGTACAGAACTGAGGAGGGCGGGGCAGCATCAGTCACAGGCCAGCCCGCAGCACCATGTCATGCTTCCGCCTCATGGCGGAGCGGTCCCTGATATCAGTCCGCTAGCTCTAAAAGTTTTAAAGCAGTATGCTCTCATGGGTCCTAGCACCTCCGCCACAGACCCACCAGTAATGAACGTGAAGACTAATTCTTGGAAGATCTTTCTCTTTGAACCAGGAACCCTCTTCTCTGCCTCCTCTTCTCAGAAAAAATAAAGAAAAGAAAAAACATGGGTACTAGCTGGGAAAGTGGGATGGGAGAGACGCTAAGGCTGCAACTCAGCATGCAGTCAGGACTCAGACCTAGAACACTGATTATGAACTGAGAACCCTCTCTTCTGACTGCCAAAAAAAAAAAAAAAAAAAAACTCGAATCTCTCCTGTGCGATGAGTTGTACTTATTAACCAGGAGACCCATCCTCATTAATCAGCACCAGTCTCTACAGAAATCTATGGCTACTTAATTTGTTCCTGGCGGACGTCCCAATAAAGCAGACTTCCAGATTAAGTGGATTTGACTATATTTTTATCCGGAAAACCACTGAAGAGTTCAGAGACGGAAAAGAGATTTGTCACACAAGAACTTTTTGTGACCTCATGTTCTGTCAGGTCAAATATGTCATCAACGATTGGTGTCTGTGTTGTAGTTCTTAACTACGGCCGCCGCCTTGATGTCAGACGATGGGGTTGTAGTTTTATACCTGCTGCCCAGCCCCTTTCTTAAATATGGATGTAATCATCACATTTCTTCAATCCTCCGGTATTTTTCCAGTTAAGGCAGAAATAAAGATATCTAGTAGAGTAAGTCAGACTGACTTTTGTTTTAGGACACGCGGGTGGATATTGTCTGCACCCAGTGCTTTATTGCAGTCCAGATGTTCTAATGCAATTTCTAGTATATTCATTTGGAACAGAACTGCTCAGTAACAGTGTTCCATTTATACAGGTTACTCACCTGTAACAGGAGTTCTAGGAGTGGTATATGTTGTTCATCTACACTTTGTGGCAGGTTCCTTGCCGCTTAAATCTTGCTGGAAGGTCTTCAAGCTGGCTCCTCCCACCCACCCGGGTGGTAAAACCCTGGCTCCACCCCATGACACCAGATCTAGCCCACTGGAAGCCAGGTTGCTGTCGGGCCGGGAGGTCGGGTGGGCATGTGGATGAACAACATATACCACTCCTACAACTGAGTAACCTGTATTTCTAGGACATGGATATGTTGTTCAATCCACACTTTGTGACAGACTCCTAGCAGTTCTCCGGGAGGAGGGAGGCAAGACGCTGCACTCCTACTTAAGGAATAAGGACTGGAGAACCAAAGTCCCAAACCACCATCCCGGCGTGACTCAAGGTCAATGTGGTAATGGGAAATGAGAGTGTGTGCTGACTTCTAGGTAGCAGCCCTGCAGATTTCCTAGATAAGGACGTCCCTAGAAGCAGCCACCAAGCAGCGGTATGGTGGGTAGAATGAGCTCTTATCCCTTTGGGATGCTCCATGCCTGCCAACCTATAGCAGAGATCTCCTGCCTATCATCTGCTTGGCTGCAGGTCTGCCAGGTGCGCTTCAGTGTGAGGTGACAAACAACTGGGAACCTCTCCAACTTCAGCCGTCCGCTCCATATAATAAGAGCGCTCTTCTAGGGTCCAAAGTATGAAGCCTATATTCGCCTCTGAGGTGTGATTGGGGTAGAACACCGCCAGAGACAACACCTGGTTAAGGTGACACTCGACACCACCTTCGGAAGGAATTTCGGTGGGGGGCGAGGACAACCTTGTCCCTGTGAAGACCAGATAAGGGGACTCAATGGAAAGCCTGGAGTTCTCCCATCCTTCTGGCTGATGTGATAGCCACCAAGAAGGCGCACTTCCACAACAGGTGAGAGATGTCATACCTGTGCATCGGTTCGATGGCTTGCCCATGAGCTTAGCCAATACCAGCAGTAGATCCCACTGAGGTGGAGGTTCTCACACTGGAGGATAAGTGATCAAGGCCTTTGAAAAAGCGCCCGACCACCTTCTCCCGCGCCCCGACTGCTTGCCAGCCCGCACCCGTGTCAAGAGAGATGGCTGCCAGGTGCACCTTATGGTCGCAGACCCAAGCCCTAGCTGAGAAAGGACCACTGGTAGTCCAGAATGCTAGCCAAGGAACAGGAAGAAGGGTCCAACCCCTTGTCCTCATGCTAAATGGAGAATCTCTTCCATTTGAAGGCATAGCATTTTCTGGTCGACTCTTACGGGACACTTCAACGATGTTGAGGACCTCGTCGGAAAGACCCAAGGCCTGGAACTCTAGTGCTCAGGAACCAGGCGGTCAGGTGCAGGATTGAAGGTCCAGATGGAGAACCTTCCCTCGCTGACTAAGAGCAGGTCCGGTAGGCTGAAAGCCGCCTTGGGAGCCTGGAGCTGAGGCTGAGGAGATCTGGTACCAGAACTGGCGGGCCAGTATGGGGCTACCAGAATCACCTGCACCTTGACCCTCTTCCGCCTTGAGAAGCACCTTGTGGATCAAGGGAAATGGAGGAAAGGCGTAATCAGAGGCCCGGGTCCATGGCCTCGGGAAGGCATCCCTGCTGCAGCAGCCCTGCTGAGGTAGCCCCAATGGGAGAACAGATCTTGTACTACCTCCGGCAGGAGAGACCACACGTGAGATGCGTGCCTATCTGGCTGAGGGCATCGGCCAGACTGTTGGACACTCCTGCCACATGGATGGCTGGAGATCCGCCTCCAGGCTGATCACGAGAGACCAGATGCGGAGAGCCTCCTTGCACAGAGGCAAGAAGTGGCCCTGCCCTGACGGTTGAGACAGTACATGGTCGTGGTGTTTTCTGTCTGGACCAAACCACCTGACCCCGCACAAACAGAGAGAAGGGGTGAGGGCTAGTCGCACTGCTTGAAGCTCCAGCAGGTTGATATTGCATCAAGACTCCTGAGGGGCCAGAGGCCAGGGCTCTGAGCTCCCCAGATGGGCACTCCAACCCATCAGAGAGGCATAGGTCGTTAGAGTGACCGTCAGCTCGGGCGGATTTGACGGGATACCCTCCTGCAGATGAGCTGGGATGAGCCACCACTGCAGGCTGTCCCACATCTCCTAGGTCACTGTCATCGGCTGGTCCAGAGGACCGGAGCGCTGAGACCACTGGCTGGCCAGCCCCATTGCAGGACGATATGCCAGCGGGCCCAATGGACCACGCTGGTGCACGCCACAATGAGGCGCAGGAAGTCATGGGCAGGATGCATTGCCCAACCAGAAATGATTGGGCAAAGGAGGAAAGGAACTCGCCCTGTCCGCTGGGAGCCGGGCTCTAGCTCAAAGAGAGTCGAGCTCTGCCCCGATGAACTGAATCACCTGCGATGGCATGAGTTCTGATTTGGCCTCGCTGATGAGAAGGCCAATCTGAGAGCAGACCTGGAGGGCCAGATCCCTGGACTGCTCCACCTCCAACCTGGGGGCTGCAATCAGCCAGTCATCCAGGTAAGGGTACACCCAGACCCCTCGGCCACAAGGAATGCTGTCACCATTGCCATGCATTTGGTGAAGACCCTGGGAGCTGGAGAGAGGTCAAGGGCATGGCCCGAATCGTAAAGAGATCCTCTGCTCTGAAGCGGAGGAATCGCTGATGAGACGGACGGATTGGGACATGAAAGAACGATCCTGAAGGTGCAGAGAACAGAACCACATGCCTGGTTCCAAGGATGGAATGATCTGAGCCAGAGTGACCATCCTGAAGGTGCAGGCCTAGGAACTTGCTCAGGTCATGCAGATCGAGAATGGAGCCCAGCCCCCGTCCATTTTGGGACCAGAAAGTACCTGGACACAAACCCTGGGTCTGGAGGGGTCCGCCACGCCGCTGATCACCTCCTTCTGGAGGAGCAAGACCAGACAGGCTCAAAGCGAGCCGACAGAGAGGCTCAAGGAGATCAGCCTCCCTGGGGTGATGGCTGGACAGGAGGAACTGCCTCGAATTCCAGAGGCAGACCCTGCCAACCACTTCTAGCACCCAGCGGTCCATGGTGATAGAAGACCAGGCTAGGCAGGCTTGGAGGAAGGGCCCGCTGAAGGACCTCCTGGACCCTTGCTTCCAGGCTTCCTACTAGAGGAAGTGGCAGACTTGGCCTTATGGCAGGCGCTAGGTGAGCTTGCATTGCCCTGATGCTGGTGTTGCTGGGCCAGAGATGCCGCAGGAGCCGAAGGGCAAAGGGCTTGCACTGCTGCTGGCAGCCTTTGTCCTTCTGGGCAGACGTGACCAAGTCAAGGTGGCGTTGGACTTCTCAAGCCTCTGGAGATGGCCTTCCACTCTGGGCCCGAGCAAGTCGGTGCCCAGGAAGGAAACGCTGCCAGCTTGTGCTCTTGGTCCGCTGTGAAGGTGGAGATCCACAGCCAAGCTCTGCGGCATGGCCACTGTGGCCGCTACTGAACGGGCACAAGAGTCACCAATGTCCAATGAAGTTTGGAGCTTTTGTTTAGCCACCGCCTTTCCCTGATCCCATACCCGCTTGACCGTCATCTGAAGGTCAGCCGGAGATGAAGAATTACCTCATCCAGGGAGCCCATAAGGGTGTGTGAGAAATGTGCCATCAGAAAGGCAGAGCTAGCCTGATGAAGGCCTAGGGAGGAAGCAGCGTAAACCTTCCGCCCGAGTATTCCAACTTTTGGATTCCTTATCGGGCAGTTTGTCCATGTCCCGAGAGTTCCCGAACGCCCGAAGATGATATCGTCACTAACCCCTCCGCAGAGGGGTGCTCCAAGAAACCAGAGAATGAAACGGTGGTGACCGCTGCACAGTGAGCCATCCTGGCCAAGGTGAGGGATAAGATGCTGACCGCTGCCACAACTCCAGGGCCAGGCCAACAATGGCTTCAGCCACTGGAAAGGCCTCCGTAGGGGAATTCCCTCAGTCCAGTATCTCCGTAAGGGATACTTGACCCATTTTTGAACAGGTTCGCTGCATCCCAGTAGACTTGGAGATGAGTCGAAGCATACCCAAAACAAGGATCGGCTCCCCACTGACTGGGCCCCTGCAGACTCCAGGTCAAGCAGCCTGGAGAACAGGGAGGAGTCGCTCATCAGACTCCAAGGAGTCCGCGAACAGCTGCCGAGCGCCTGAGCCACCCTCCACCTGCCAAGGTTGATCGGGAGTGAGGGTGAACGACAACCTATGGGGCAAGCCCTGACGTGACCGAGAATTCTTGGTCGGGGCCCCAGTCTTCAGTTGTGGAGGTGGAGGTTCCACCACAATGGTGGAGTAGCTGGTTTTGGCCGAACAATCGGCACCGGGTCGGCTCCCTCGACTACCATGAGGGGTTGTTTCGCCCTCCGGTGACAGCCACTTAATGGTCGGAGAAGGCGATGGAGTCGACTTGTTACTGGACAGTAAAGTTGCTGCCACATCAAGTCCTCGTAGCCCTGACGCAAGTTGAGCCGGGGCTTCATCTTCTGAAGAGATGAGTAGCAACGCTGCTTTCCATGGTGCGAGACTGAGACCGCCGACGTCGGTGGGACTAGCTGGTCCCGAAGAGGATCGAGACCTTCGGGATTCCAAGGGTGGTCAGAGATGAACAGGGAAACCCGCCTCCCTTGGTGCACGGACCTTAACCAGGGACTTCCAGCACAGGAGGCACAGGCAAGTCCTCTGTAACCACCAAGGGAACCGGAGAAGAAGGGCTGTCGGCTTCTCCAGTCAACAAACCGCCCGATGGGTCAAGAAAATCTCGACTTCGTCGACGGATGTCTCGGCGGCTGACCTGACGGGATATCCGTGAAGCCAGCGGTCGTAGCCGCAACCCCCGACTGAAGTCGAGAGTCGACTTGTCCATGAAGGGGATCTCTCCTGCTCCCTCACAAACGCCGACAGTGGGACTTACCTTACAGTCCTTCTTCTGGACCGACTGAAGTGTCCTGATGGCCCTTCTCCCTTAGTGGAGAGGGGCTGATAAAGCTCCTTAAAAGAAGCAGTGTAGAGGAGCCCAAGGAGAGGAGATAAATGCCGGGTCGAGGAGGAAGAAGCAGCAGCCTGGGCCGCCTCCTCCTCGAGGGCGATCATCTGCTCCAGCTGCTCCATGGAGCCCGCCACCGTGGACACCACCCAATGGGCCTCCTTAGACTTGGAGCGGCGGGTACCAATTTTCAGGGCACCCAAGAAGTAGTCTACACGTCCTCAAGACCAAGCCGAGAAAGACTTGCATAATTCACAGGCTCAATCGTGGGCCAAGCCCCAGGCAGTAGACGCACATGGAGTGCGGCTCGGCCCTGGGACAGCTTCTAGTCACAAGGGCACCGACGGAAGCCAGGAGTAATTTGTCCATCGCAGCTGCGAGGGAAGACGAAGACCTTAGTCTTGTAAATTTTAAAATTAGTTTCAGGAAATCCAAGAGTGTGGATCCAGGCCTCAAAAGCAGAGCACTAAGGAGGAACCTGAGCTTCCAAGCGTAAGGAAGATCTGGCATCATGGATGGAGCCGAGGGCTCACCACCCGGTGGGTGGGAGGAGCCAGCTTGAAGACCTTCCGCAAGATTTAAAGCGGCAAGGAACCTGTCACAAAGTGTGGATTGAACAACATATCCACGTCCCTAGAAATATTGTTATTTAAGTCATGTTCCATCTTTGCTGAAGACTGATCCAAATATGTATAAAAGCCTCCACTATCTCTCTGGGCTTATACAGGAATCCTGAAACAAAATCATCTCCTGATTTGAACAGACTACATGCTATCTGATGTCATTATATATGTTGCTGTCTAAAGCAGACTTAAGTTCATTATGGCAACTCCACTGGATAATTAATATGTTTATTTGATTCAAAGGGAACAGGACAACTTATTTCACTGAAACATAGTGTATGGTTTAGAGTCACAAGGAAAAGTGTATGTGTCTATGTCTGTGTGTGTGTGTGTGTCTGTCTGTCTGTCCATGTCTGTCTCCATCTGTCTGTGTCTCTGTGTGTCTGTCTGTCTGTGTCTCTGTTTGTCTCTGTGTCTGTCTGTCTCTCCGTCTGTGCCATCCGTGTCTCTCTCCAACTGTCTGTATCTCCGTCTGTCTGTGTCCGCCTCTGTGTCCCGGTCCTCGACGGTTCTCTGTCTGTCTGTCCCTGAGTCTGTGTGTCCTATGTCCGTGTGTCTGTCTGTCTGTCTCTCGTTGGTCAGTCTGTTTGTCTCTGTCGGTCTGTATCTGTATGTGTCTGTGTCTGTCACCCACCTTGTAAGAAATCTTCACTACTGAAGGAGCCCATTTGTCAAATTCATAGATCCAGTTGGATAAAGTTCTAAATGTAATAGAAAAGAGAGGATATGCCATCAGTACCAAGCACAGACAAAACAGTACTTTATAATTATAATCTAACAGATGAAATTGTATTGGAAGAAATGGCAAAGTTACTGTGGCTAAAACAACATCCCCCACATACCATACAGAGACAATCTCATTTGTTGAAGGGACAGAAGAAAGCTACTCACCGTAACTGTGTTTCTTCTAACAGATGTGATGGATAGTCAAACAGCAGCATGAAGTTCACACCTGCATTATGCCTCAGAACTTAAAGTATGCCATCTACACTGTGGTAGTCAAAAGCTCTCTAGAACTTTAATGAAAGATCCCTTATAGCTGAAGAGACCAAGATTACTCATGACTCAATTTAAAAACACAGAATTAAAACATTTCTAATGACACTTTCAAACTTGAAAATCATGCAGTGAAGGAAAGAAAATTACGTACCTACTGTCTCAAACGCACCCGCAGGTCAGGCCCTCTACTCCCACAGTGCCAACCTCAGAGTGAAACAGTGTGAACAGGTAACAGACAGGGTAACCCTCCTGTCTGCTCTGGGTCTGAATCACCTTTAGCTCGAGCTTTGAGGGATTCAAACTGTGAACCTTATGCTAGCATACCCAATGTACAGGCTTAGATATGTACCGTCTCGGTACTGCAGTACAATCTTTCGCCAGGGGCACCCAACCAGGTATCCAAATGAACCCGTTTTAACTCTACAAAGACCTAGGTAGTTCTACCTTTTACACAAGCTCAGTAACACAATCAATCTTTTCAACAGTTGTCAGACTTAACCATATATACATCACATGCAAAACAAAACTGAAAGACATCCAGGAAGTATTTCAAATAAATGGTTGTTTACTAAAAAAAATATGATAAAAACAGAATAAAACACCTAACAATATATCATAATTCCTACACTCATGTAAAATAAGAAGGAAGTTTCAGAACAAACACTCCTACCACAGATACATAATTATTTTCTATCTAAGTATTACCTTTTAAGTGCATTTTACATCAGAGACCTGTGTCTCTCAGTCAGAGAATCATATGTCACCATCCCATATACAATGTTTCATTTTTAATTCTATCTGTCCCCACCCCTTTTGATGAAGTCAGCTAGAACCTCCCTTAGATTTAATTTCTGACCCAAGTGTCTGTCCTCGTGAGGATAGGGTGACTAATAGAAATTCTGGGCCAATTGCTGCGTAGTGCGCGTTTCCAGATGACCAGAACAAGGGAATATCATGTGCAATCTTGAGCAACTGCTCTCTGTATCCCTGGGGACGACAAGCTGTCTGTCTATCACCCCTCTCTCTGTCTTAGTATCCTCGTATACATCAGTCCATTGCCCCAATAAACTTTGTGTTTCCCATCACCTCCCTGTGCTCCGCTAGAGTCTGCCAAGCCTCTCAGGCTCTAGACTAGAGTCACTTTTCTGAGCTGGCTACAAACTCCTTACACATTCCCAAGGCATGGACAGCTCACTGTCATTCCTAACCCTCTGACAATGGGTCATCCTTCCTTCCTCGGAGTAACCTTCTGTAGCTGTTTGGTTAACTGCTACTGGGAAATTTCTAACCCCTTTCATTAGTCTCCATAGCAGGAGACACAGGCTGGGAACCAACCTCCCAGTGGTTTTCACAGTGGCTTCTATGGGGTCCGGGCACCACAATTTTCCTTTGCTGCTTGGCTACGGTAACTGCACACACCATCCCGCTTGAGATTGTTGCCGCAAATTACATCAACTGCTAAAGTTTCTGCTATAGCAACCTGTTGCACAGTTCCCATCTCTCACCCCAGTCTAGGAGAACACTAGTGAGTGGCAATGTTTTCTCCTCCCCAGTGAACCGTGTACAGTTACAAATTTATTGGGTATAAGATGACCAGGCTCGACCAGATCCCCTTTACCAACGCCAGGGATGTCCCTGTGTCTCTTAACCCTTGTGTCCGTACACCATTCACAGTGACTAGGTGCATGTGTTCCTCATGTTTACAGGCATGCTTTCAGGGACACAAACAGCCCACTTCTTTCCTAGCACCACTTTTCATATTGCTCATCCTTTTGGGACACTGTCTGGCAATATGCCCGGTTCTTTGCAAACCCAACATTTTCCTTTTCTCAGAAAAATCTTTTCTTTGAAACCTGGGGGTAACTGGTTTTGTGGAGGCAATGAGGTTTTAGCTGCCCTGAAGGCACGCTTCCCTTTCTGCGCTGCCACCTCTGCCCCATTTGCTCTCAGAGCAGGTCTGCTTTGGCATAGCGGTCCGAGAGTTCAGCAGATTCTTGCACTGTTTTGGATCTCGGTCCTTCAGCAAGGTTTTAGCTCTACTGGGTATGCCAAAAAACTTTTCTAACAGTACAGCATTTTCATTTTATCTACAGAGTTTGCTTCAATTCCTTCCCACCAATGTTTTAAAACTGACGTTGTTGCATGGCTAGCTCCTCATAGCTCATGTCAGGGCTTCTCCTGGGCTTACGGAATTTAACTCTGCATGCTTCTGCATTCAAATCATATTTTTTAGAAAGGCAGCTTTAAGTCTGCTGTAATCATTACTGTCCTCACTGTCCATTTGACCCAATGCATCCCAAGCTTTCTCAGTAAGAAGCGGGATAGCTGAAGCTCCAGGACCTTCTAGGAATATTTGCCTGAATGCAAACATTTTCAAAGGAATTCAAAAGGCATCCATATCCTCCACCTCTTTAAATTTGGCTATCAATTTAGAATAAAATTTATAACCTAGTCCTGTAGTTCCGTTAAATCCAAGCCACTTACCTGTGCTAGTGCTGGTGGTTGGAATCATAGCTTCTCCAGTTCATGTTACCTCTGGCGCCACGCTCTTCACGATCAGCCTCTCACTGTTCACACTTTGCTTCTCGCTGTTCTCGCTCCCTCTTCTCCTTTGCAGCCTGCTGCTCGCCTCTCTCTCTCTCTCGCTTCTCTCTCTCAATTCCCGCCCACTGTTAGAACTCCAATTCCATCCTCCGCAGTTTCATTTGCAGCTTGATGGCTTCTGGCTCGGAATGCTGGTGACCTTCCCCTGCTGCTGTGGCCTTGGATTGCACTGGCCTTGTTGTCCTCCTCATCAGATCTGGACACTGCACTGGCCACTGGCCCTCCACGCCAGGTTCGGTCCTTTACAGTCACAGACTGTGACTCGAGGCTCTAGGCATCCATGGCCATCGGAGGCTCCACGGGTTCTGCTTCTTGGCTCTCCCCTCGCAGGACTCCTGTCTCTTTGCACAACTGCCTCAGGTAGTTTGCAGTGTGCTTCGCTGTAGTTGGAAGCCATCTTCTTCCCTAACTATGGCTACTCTAACTTGCACTTGGAAAAAAAAATAAAACAGGTAGGAACTTTGACCGTAAGCAAAATGACACAGTTCTGTTTCTTTTTTTTTAAAATAAATCACTGCCTTATTTTGCAAGTGAGCTGTACAGTATTAAACTGACACAATGAACTGTTAAAGCTTGTGTTACCAAATACTTAAATTGCACTGCTGCCAACCAAGTCTGTCACAACGCACCCCGCAGGTCAGCGGTTCATCTACAGTGCCAACCTCAGAGTGCAATAGTGAACAGGTAACAGTCAGGGTAACCCTCCTGTCTGCTTTGGGTCCGAATCACCTTTAGCCTTGAGTTCTGGAGGGATTCAAACTGTAAACCTTATGCTAGCAACACAATGAACAGGCTCAGATATGTATCCTCTTCGGGACTGTAGTACAATCTTTCACCGGGCGCCCAACCAGGTATCCAAAATTAACCATTTTAACTTTATAGAGATCTAGGTAGTTCTTACCTTTTTACACAAACTCAATAACACAATCAAGCTTTTCAGCAGTTGTCAGACTTAACCACATTTACATCACATACAAAAAGAAACTGAAAGACACCCAGGAAGTATTTCAAAGAAATGGTTGTTTACTAAAAAATATATATGATAAAAACAGGTAAAATAAAACACAAAACAATATATTATAATTCTTACACTGTAAAATAAGAAGGAAGTTTCAGGACAAACACTCCTACCACAGATATGTAATTCTTTTCTATCTAAGTATTACCTTTTAAGTGCAGTTTAAATCAGAGGCATGTGTTTCTCAGAGTCCGAGAATCTTCTGTCACCATCCCATATACAATGTTTCATTTTGACTCTATCTGTCCCTCGCCCCTTTGATGAGGTCAGCTAGAACCTCCCTTATATTTAATTTCTGACCCAAGTGTCTCTGAGGAAGTGAGTCATTGCTTTGAAAATCTGTAACTAGCCATTTCCCAAATATGACAGTCTTTAATTAAACATTTCTCTTTGAACTTAACAATCCCACACTCATGTCTCTTGGCTGATTTCCTGAGGGATTTTATGACTCTTCACACACTTCTGGCTATTTGCTACAATGAGAGGAACCAGCCCAGTTACTCCTGCCTCCTGTAACGTCATAAAACTCACATATGGTTTTCAACTTCAAAAGCCTGGGCAGATCATAAAGGCAATAAAATGCCCTTCAGTAAGGAAGTCTTAATTAAATGGTTCTGGTCTGTTCTACAACATCCTGTGGTTTCAGCTACTGACCTTGAAAGTTAAAGGTCAGATCTCTCACATACTGACATTTCATACACAGATCATTTATTTATAATATAAATATCATGCAGGTGACCAGAAGCAGGGGCAAAGTGTCACACCTACCTTAATTCTTGATCTTCTTGGACAAGTCCTCACTGTTTATTCATACTTCTGGGCTCTAGACGGAGGCAATAGGAGTCTGCAGGAGCCAAAAATCTTCAGAAGAGCCATCGCTGAGGTAGGGCCGCATCAGATAGCCTATCTCGGCAGCAACCCTCCAACCGCCTCAGTACTTTTTTTTTTTTTACTGAGGAGGTGCAGCATAATAAAACTAGGAAACACCTAACCTAACAAGGGCATAAGATAGCTTGATTGACCCCCATGTAAGAAGGGTCAGCTGAAACAATGTCTTTACAGCCCAAACCAACAAGGAGTGAAGACCAGAAACAGAATGAGTGAACCGGGGATGGTGGGTGGGCGATGAACAAATGGTGAAGACTTGTCCAAGAAGATCAAGAATTACGGTAGGTACGTAATTTTATATCTTCCTGGACTTAAAGTCTTCACAGTTTATTCATACTTCTGAGTTAGAGTACCAAGCTAAACCAATCTCCAGAGTAGGCGGCAGGAGACTAAGGTCATTCAGGACAGGATTCCATTAAGGATTTTCCTGTTAGGAAGCATGCTGTCTGGCATGGACCCCACAGCATAGTGCTTTACAAAGGTGTGCACTGAGCTCCAAGTAGTCGGCTGTGAAATCTCAGTAATGGAAGAGAGCACATCTCCACAAGAAATGCTGCCACTGCTCTAGTGGAGTGGGTGTACCTGGCCTTCCAACCTGACCTGCACCATAGAAAAGCAATGGATAAGGCATGCCAGTATCCAGGCAGAAATGCATCTGATGGATACCGCTGACCAGCAGGGCCATATTGAAAGAGCCAAAGAGCTGGTTTGCTTGACAGATATCCCCAGTTCTATCAACGAGAATCAGCAAAGCCCTCTTATTTATTTAGTTCGTTTTTGTTTACCGGGAAGGTGCACTAGACAAGAATGGTGCCTATTTTCAGACACGACATTCGAGAGTTACAAACAATGCAACATTGTACAGACAGGAAACTACAATGGGCATATTACAACAGGAATTAAGCAAAATTTGAACAACAAAGCAGTGTTTACAACTGTAACCAAGACAGTTAAATGACAGGAAGAACAGAGAATACAATAATTAAGTGCACTAGACAAGAATGCTAACTATTTTCAGGCAGACAACCAGGGAGAGTGGCATGCAGCGGTACAGGCAGTAGTACAGTATCCAAGCCACAAACTGATTCATGCAGCAGTGTCTCTATAAGACAGTCAATACAGTGGGTTAAATAACATTCTGTTACAACATTAAGGAGACAGTACTCAGGCAGGTGAATACAAGTGCAGATATAAGAGTGCCATTTGAGGAGCAGGTATAGCTACTAGATGCAAAGTCTGAACAAAAGTGCTTCAAGAACCACAACACCACAGATTTCAGCAACTATTGTTGAATTTTAATCTATCAGCGTAGCCCCTAGCACTCAGTTAAAGGCCTTCTAGGGCTACTAGCTGGGAGGCACAGGAATGTCACAGCAGGAGCAAATGTCAGTGTCTCTAAGGAAGGATTGAAGACCGCTTTTAAAAGCTTGGTGGGATTTGGAGAGTGACATTTAGAGGAAAGGAGTTCCAAGTTTTGGGAGCAGATATTAAGGAAAGTTTCCCTTTTGTGGAACTTCTGGAGTTGCAAGAGAAGATTGTTCAGAAGATCTCAGGGGTAAGCTAGAGTGGGATGGCTTAATATATTGGAAAGGATTCAGGAGCTCAGGATCTGATTATGTTATTAATCAGACAGCCAGTAGTATAGAGCCACTCCATGGGATGGGGAGAGCTAGCCTAGATGGGAGTAGAGTTGGCAGCGATGAGTTAGTCTGGGTGCAGAGTACAAACTGGCATTATGCTATTGCAGCATGTGCTCCATTTTTGAAAGCTCCTTTGTCGCTTCAAGATAGGCCATAGAGCCACAATGTAAGACAAGGATGGAGTATACCTGAGTATAGCAAGCCTGGCGGCAGAACTGAGGGAGTACTGGATTTTATATGCCAACCTCAGTTTATGTTAACTGCCTTACATGTGGCTGCAATGTGAAGGCTGAAATCAAGAGATGGGTCAAGTGTGACCCTGAGATACCTGAATGATACCTGAATGAGTTCACAGTCTCCAGGGGGAGCCTTCCGGCCCTGTATTGAGAGGGAAGAGGTACAAGATTTCATTCTAGGTGAGGAGTCAGAAAGTATGGCCGCTGTTTTCCAAGTGTTTAGAAGAAGCTTGCTTAGTAGCAGCCATGCTGTAGACAGTCAAAATCAGATTGAAGATTGCAGTTATGAAGGTCAGGGACTTTAACAGTCGAGTAAGTACTATGTCATCCACACAGGGATGAACAGGGCAGAGTGGGCAGATTGTTAATAAAAAGAGTAACAAGAAGGGGCCAAGAACAGATCCCTGGGGACTCCAACAAGGGCGGGACAATATAATGATATTTCAAGGTATAAAGCATGACTTCCCCATGTAATTGCTAACTGTACTATAAGTAAGGGTAAATTGTCATTCCACGCCTAACTATTTCTGTCAGATGTTTTCAACTGTATTGTAATTGTATGTATATATCTCAGGACCTGACCACCCTCGCCCTTCTTCCCCACTGTACCCTCCCCTCAGGTCGCACCGGACGCAGCAGTTCTTGCTCAGTGTGCTTTTCCTGGTGAAACAATTTCAATAAATAAATAAGATCAGAGATTGCAGTTCCTATTTGAACAAATTACTTTCTTCCAGAGAGGTAGCTCTCAAACCAAGAGGTGGCATCCTGTAAGAAGCCAAGTGCGGACAACTTGGATAGCAGTAGAGGGTGATCTACAAGATCAACGCCTTTGTGAGGTCAATAAAACAGCCCCTGTGAACATGCCCAGATTCCACCGCCGAAGACGCCATTAGAGAACTGAATTAGCGCGGTTGTTCTACTGTACCCTAACTGGAAACCTGCTGAACAGGGGATAGGAGCTTGTTTAGATGCAGATATTCTGTGACTTGGGTAACCACAACCTTCTCAAGTAGTTTGTTAAGAGTAGACAGAATGGCAAATGGTCAGTAATTGTCCATGTTTGTGTCCCCTTCTTATGAACAGGAACCATTCGAGTGATTTTCCAGAAAGTCGACCCATATGGGTTATAATGACTGTTGAAAATTGTCACAATTGGGGCAAGGCTTGGGCTGCAGATTTGAAGAACTTACGAGTAAACCATCAGGCCTTGCAGATCCGTGGGAGTAGGGACAGCTTTAAGAAATGCAGCACTTCCGCAGAAGTGACCATCCTTAGGATAAAGGGTGTTCGGGTAGGCACATCTTTAACAATCAGTGAGTATAGGGACTGACCTGAATTTTCCAGGTATGTAAACAGGTCAGAGAAGTAGGCGTAAGAGAATTTGCACTTGTGATTAAATTGTTATAGTTGGCATCATTCAGTGTCATTTCAGTTATAGATGGCTTGGGCCCTTGTCCCATAAAATTTTTAATGGTTCCAAACCCCCAGGTATCCCTTTGCAGAGGATCGGAGAACTTTATTGCAATAGTCTCTTTGGCCTCCCAAATATGTTTTTACAGGCATTCTTCAGGGTTCTGTACCTATCCCAGTCCACCTGCAGTTGGGACTTCTTAGCAGAGGCCCAGGCCTTGTCCCTTCTTCTCACAGATGCCAGGAGATCACTTTGCAACCATCCTGTTTCAGAGCCCATATTCTCTTTCTCTTTAGGGGCACACATAAGTCCTGGAGTGAGTAGCTTAGTTATCAGGTAGTCAAAGGCTATTCTCAACATAATCTGTGAGACAGATTGGAGACCAGTCAATGTTTCTCACATCAGATCAAAGCACTGTTTAGCTTAGAAATCTCGAAACTGTATTTCCTTATGGGGGTTTGGGGTCTTGGGACAGTGCCCATTCCAGAGACAGAAAGTTGGTAATGATGACTAACAGAATCCAGGAATGGAGAGTGCATTCCCTTCATTCTGGAAGTTAAGCGAGGTAGTAGGCAGAACCAAGGGCTGGTTGAGATGAAAATCCAAAACCACTTTGGGCAGGAATTTAGGCGCAGTACAGAGAACCATCTGTGACTAATGCATGTATTTCAGAGACCCCATGAGCAGAAGTGATGGCCACCAGGAAAGCAGTCTTCCAGGTCAGAAACTTAAAATCACACATGGCTAGTGGCTCAAAGGGTTCATGAGTGAGCATATCTAGCATCAGATTAATATCCCAGGCGGCAACCAGTTTCCGAACCGGGGCCTTGCATGCAGAATGCCTTTGAGAAATCTTTTGAACAAAGGTAGCTGGGCCAGTGACATATTCTGGACTAGCTCACGATGGGCAAAAAGCACACAGAGGTGTACCATGACCACTGAATATTGCAGTTCTGCAACAGAAAGGTCCAACATGTACTCCAAGACTTTATTTGGTGGGCAGTGAAACAGACCTAGAGAGATCTTAGCACCAAGTCAAGAAACGTCCATTTAGCAGTGTAGGTCTTCCTGGTGGAGGCTTTATGCGCTGCCAAGAGAATCTGAGAAATTCTCTGAGAAACCTGCAACCTGCCCACCTCTATCTACACAGAAGCCAGGTATGGAGATGAAGGAGTGCAGATTAGATGAACTAGGGGTCCTTGTATCAGGATGTCCATTTGTAGAGGCAGCTGCCTCAGAGGACCCTCTGACAATTTGTTGATCAATGGAAACCAGATCTGTCGAGGCCAGTATGGGGCAATCAGAATCATCTTACCCCCGCACCTCTAATCTGAGCAGCACCTTCTGAATTAGGGGTTGTGGGGTAATGCGCATAGACATGCTTCCTTGTCCACTGCAGTCTGAATGCATCCTGACAGAAAATTCCAGGTTCTGGACTTCTGGAGCAGAATAGACTCAAGAGCATACAGGCCGACTCTCATCTCCAGAACACTGATGTTAGGTCCACACTCTTGAGTGAGCCCCAGTCAAGCAGAGATGCATCCGTAGTGATGGTAATCTGAGATTCGGAGGGGTAAAAGGCAGACCTTGACAAAGGTTGTCCTCCTGAATCCACCACGCAAGCAATCTCCTCAGAGGTTCCATCATCTTGACGGGTAGGACTGTGGATGTGTCGCTGGGGACCACTGTGTGCGGAGCATCCAATGAATGGTCCTCATGTGCAATCGAGCCAGAGGCACTGTGAAAACAGATGAAGCCATGAGATTCATCATCTGTTGCATGGAGTGTGTTAGTACAGGGTTGCTCTCTCTGATGAAGCAAGCCATCTGAGAATGTCATTCCTCCTGTCCTCCAGGAGAAAGGCCTTCACCTTGGAAGCGCCAAGTAGTGCCCCTATGAAGAGGAGCTGCTGAGAGGCTTGAAGCTGCAACTATTCCAACTTCAGCAGAACCCCATGGAGGTGAGTAACTGAGACGTGTGTGAGACAGCCTCCTAGAAACATAGAAACATAGACTTTGTGGCAGATAAGGACCGCTTGGCCCATCTAGTCTGCCCATTTCCCTACCTACAGGATAGGCCGTAGATCCTAGTTAACCAACAGCCTATTTCTTCCCACCCCCACAAGAACTGCCTTATGTCTGTACTATGCATTCTTGAATTCTCCCACAGTTTTAGACCCCACACCTCCTCAGGAAGGCTGTTCCGTGCATCCACTACCCTCTCTGTGAAATAATACTTCCACACATTGCCCCTGAACCACCCCTTCCCATCTTTAAATTGTGTCCCCTTGTTCTTACACATCTCTTTTCTGAAAGATGCTACCTTCTTGGACTTTGTTGATTCCACTGAGGTACTTAAAAGTTTCTATCATGTCCCCCCTCCCTTCTTTCCTCAAGGGTATACATATTAAGCTCCTTTAGTCTCTCCTCATACGGTGTCCTGCATCTGTTGCCTTGATGGGCTTGCTAGAAGCCAATCGTCTAGGTAGGGAAAAACTTGAACACCAAGTTTTTGAAGGTGTGCAGCAGAAATGGAAATTACGTACTTACCATAACTGTTGATCTTCTTGGACACAGTCTCCATTACTCATTCACACTAGTGGGATAGCGCCGGACACCTAGGACCAAACAGGAGCCAAACATTTTCAGAAGGGTCAGCGCTGAAGACAGGACCATGCATGTCGGCACCATGGGACTAGTTCACGCCTGTAGGCTATCTCAGGCCGACCCTCCAACCGCCTCAGTATCTTTTGACAGAGGAGGCAGCGAACTAATGAAAATAACTTATCCTGACTTTCTGGGCCTGAGAAGGTCCGAATGGCCCTTGCAAGAAGGGTCAAGAACAATGTCTTCACAGCCTGAACCATAGGACAGTGAAGATCAGGAAAGAAAACGAGTGAGCCCAGGGGATGGAGGGCGGGCATGTGAATGAGTGATGGAGATTGTGTCCAAGAAGATCAACAATTATGAAGTACGTACTTTCCATATCTTCCTGGACCCAAGTCTCCACACTGATTTACACTAGTGGAGAGTACTCAAGCTAAAACCAACAACCCTGAGTAGGTGGTAGGAGACAGGGCTCACTCATAAAGGACGCACCAAGGACTGTCCTGCTAATAAAAAGAGCTATCTTGGAAAGATCATCTAGAACATAGTGCTTACAAGATAAGTGCTTGAGTTCTAACTCACCACTGTGCAGAAAACTGCAATAGACACAAAATGAAACTCTGCCAGGAGCGCAACCACTCTAGGAGAGCGGCAAGAACCCGCCCCATAATTTGGTCAAGGACAAAAATTAATGGCGTCAAAGACATGTACCAATCTAACGAAAAGGACCTCAGGAACTGAAAGAGCCAGAAGTAAAGTCTACTGGTTCAGGGTAGACCAGAATGGGCAGATGGAAACCCCTACTACAAGTATGGCTGACCTGTGAACAACAGGTCCAGGAGCATTTGAACCCCTTACTTGGTGAGCAAAAGGGGTCCAAGTGGGGTTAGCCCATCAAGGAGAAAGATTTCCACTTAGTCACTGAAACCTTCCTGATGGAAGGCCAAGCATGACTTAGAAGCCTCTTGTGATGGTCTAGTAGAACCAGATTCTACCCACTTCATATTCCAAAGGAATCATTCTGCCCTGTGTGCCTACAACTACAGTAGCAGTTTCTGAACTAAGGAAGAGAGGGAAGTGTACAGGAGGGACGTGTCCACTACGGAAAAACATTCCGACAGAAAAAACAGGGTCTAGATTTCTAAGGCAAATAGAGGCAGATGTGAGTTGAGGGAGGGACACAGCAGGACCAAGTTCGGGTTAACCCATTACGTTGAAAGTGACTGAATAATGGCAGAAGTGACTCAATGCGGTGAGGCACCACTTGCTCGGCCTTCCTGAAAGGAGTAGGAAGGACAAGCTGATGAAAACAAACATCCCAGTTTAGTCATCCACTCGAAGTGGGTAACCGTGAGCAACTGGCATGGAACCAGCGGCGCAGGAACGATGGTATAAATATGCGAAGCCATCTCTGAAACAGACCTACTTGACCTATGGTCAAGAAAGAAGCATGCCATCTGTTAACTTGAAGCAAGCAAGGAATTAGGAACCTGAGTTCCGACTTGTTGGAAAGTCACTTCTGTTGCTCTGATAAAGAGAAGAAAGCCTGATAAAAAGGAGAACCAACAGACTGGACAGCCGCCTAGGCCTAGGGAATATCTCTGAATAAGAGAAATTCTCTTGGAGAAATGAAATGACCCACATCTCGGCTGGATCGGTCTTCCCAGGGTAGAAGTCAGGTACTCTTCACCGTAGTTTAGAGAGCGACTGCCTCAGGGGCTGAGCGGAACCTGGCTGGATCTAAAAGAATGGTATGAGGTAATTTCGGACTAGGCCTTGTGCTGTGATGATTTTCTTTTTTTTTTTTTTTTTAACCATTAGTCCGAGCCTGACAAAGCTTTCAGGCTGCTATCTCACAAGGACTGCCAGATACAAAATGACGAAGATGTCGTCCATCTGAGGGGCAGGAGGAACCTGAGCATCCATAACTGGAATCGTAGCCAGACCAATAATGACAGCTAAAGAGATGTTAACCACCTGTTGTTGATGGAGCCACTGAAGGGCAGTATCACAAGGGGCTAAATACCCCTATCAAAGGAGAGGAAGAGCCTGAATGGCTCCCACCACTGAATTAGAATGTTAAACAGAGTGTAATTGTCCTGACGACTGAAAGCATCTGGTCCATGGATCTGAAATACTACAGGGGACGCCATCACTGAGGAACAACTGAAAAGATCTTCCATCACGGACCCTGGTGATAGAGAAGGCTTGCCCTCCAGTCTATAAAAATGAGACATCCGCTGTATCACCGACAAGCAGGACAGGAGAGACTCATCCAGATGCACTTCTACCCCAGAAGGACCCCTAAAGGAGTTCTAGGTCAGAGTCACTAAAGACTCCGCCACCAGGAAGGGTATTGAGGAGCTCGGCACCATGTAAGGAGTCGAAAGTGCAGGGCAGCATGGGGATTCTGCTGGCAGAACAGCACAGAATAGTTCCATGAACGGAAAACCGCTGGATGTCACAATATCCACATGAGTCCTCCACTCACTAAGATCTGTGGAAAAATAATTTGCATAACAGTATTTCATTCTGTGGAAAACATCTTGCCACAAGTTCCAAAAGAAGAAGAGGTCTGCAGAAGGAAAAATCCACCACTAGTTTTGCCGGACAGAACCAACTGGCACCCCCATGGCACCAGCATCACCCGTGGCATAGGATGGCACCAAGCAGTGCCTATGCCATCCTGAAGCGACACCGAGGGCACCCGGCACCAGCGGCACCTGAGGACATACACGGCAGTACCCACAGGCACCATGGCACTCATGACACCCATGGCACCCCATGGGTACCGGTACCACCCATGCCACCCATAGTACCCATGGTGCCACCAGCAGCACCCGTTGTTGCCCGGCACCACCCACGGGTGTCCATGGCACCATGAGACATCTGCGGCACCACCAGTAGTGCCAGAACCAATGGCACCGACATCAGCACCATGTGCCACACAGTAGCAGTCCTGGTTCTCTGAGCGCCTCCAGTGCTTGCTCTACTTGAGTGCCAAACAGATGAGAACCATTAAAGGGACAATCATGACTTGCTACTCGCATCTGAAGAAAATCCTGATGTTCTAAGCCAGGAATGTCATCTGATACAGATCCTAGAGGCAGTGTGTAGGCATCCATAGAAACTTTGAGCTGAAGGCTACTGGACTCTATGCCCTGGGTAATAGTCTGCAAAGCTCCATTTGGAGTCAGACTCTGGGAGATTCTCCACTATGGCTCTGAGAGAGTACCAAGGATGTACTTATATTAAGAGAAATGTCCTGATAACTGGCAACACGTGAAGCCCAAGGTCATGTAGCAAAAGCTAGTTTCCCCAAGGTATCAATCTTACGTAGATTCTTTACTGATAGGACTAGCCATGGTCTTCTGGGGAGAACAGCCTTGTCATTTTTAGCGCAGGCAACCACAGCATCTGCAATGGCTTGTGAAGCTAAGAAGGTTCTCTCCTTGGGAGGGACATACTTCCAGTCTCTGGATTTGGCCACTGAAGGAACAAGAGCAGGCCCCTCCCACACTGCCTGTAACAAAGTCTCAAAGGAGAGTGGGACAGGAGGTGTAAGTTCTTCAAATCATCAGGAATATGGAGGAACTCGTGTCGCAAAAGTCTCCCTGGGTCGACATCCAAAGTCTGCAGAGCCAAGGTAGAACCCATGTTCTTTAGAAGAGACTGCAAAGACAGGTCTTCAACCTGGGTTCAGCTGGGAGCGAGTGCTTCGTCTGTTGCAGAATGAGTCCGCTCACCATCCTCAGAAATAAAACGGTCAGGATCGGACTCATCCTGCTCCACATCCACCATGGAGAGATCAAGAATTGCTCCAGCAAGGCTACACCTAGGCAAGGGACAGACAGGCGACACCGGGACAAACATCGGACCAGGCATTGAAAACCCAGTCGCCACACTGACACAGAGAGCCCTGGCACCACATATGCCACTGAAAACACCCAGCGCCCATGTGGCACTGAAGCACATAATGTCGGAAATGAAGTAATCAAGGCCCGAAGCTCACATATAGCACTGAAGACACCAGTAACAGTGTTCAGGTGCCATCCCTGGAAAAAGAAGAGGAAGGGAGTGGTACCTGTGCCGCTCCTCGAGAAACAAGAGTGAGGGAGAGGCACGTGGAACAAGCGTCAATGGCGGCAGTGAAGGAAGAGCTTCTGTCACGGCACCAAAGAAAAATTACTCACCTTAGTAATTGTTTTTCTTCTCATGGAGTCTTGCTATATTATGACTATATGCAGTCAGCCACTGCAGCTGAACTGCCCCGGAGAGGAAAGAGTTAACCCAGAGAGTCTGAGTTCCACAGCGAGGGCTTATACCAAAGTTTATCTGGCCAGTTTCCAAATGAAACTGTCAGATCTTTACGAAGCTAACACTACAACAAGTCTGTGTGGAAAGCTCTACACTAGCCAAGTGGCTACCTACTAGTAGGAATAACAACAATATAAACAACAATATAAAAACAATAATAATAATAACAATGAATAATAGTATTATTAGTTTCTCCCTAACAAGCACTATTAGACCCCCTTCCCCAAGACTCAAGTCCAGGAAGGGGGCCAACATATTACTTAAAACAGAAATACCTAATTCCCTAATCCTAAATAAAGGGTGAAGGGAAGAAACTAAATGGCATGACACAGTGCTTGCACTTAATTTGCCACCCTACCCAAGTAGAAGTTCTGAGAGGGCAGGAGGGAGGGTGGTCATAATATAGCAAGACTCCATGAGAAGAAAAGCAATTACTAAGGTGAGTAATTTTTCTTCAAACACCATGAAGTCTTTGCTATATTATGACTATATGCAGATTACACAGCAGTACCTCCATGGAGGAGGGTCAGAACTCACTTAGAAATAGGCTCTGAAGCACAGCAGTGCCAAACGAGCATCTCTCCTGACTGAATATCCAGGGATAATGCTTGTAAAAGTGTGAACTGTTTTCCAAGTAGCAGCTTGACAGATTTCCAGAATGGGAATATCTCCAGCAGCCGCTAGAGATGCAGCTGTACCCTGGTGGAGTGAGCCCTCAGTCCTGAGGGAGTTCTCTACCTAGTTTTTGATATCAAAATTGATACAAGAGACAATCCACCTTGCAATTGTCCTCTTAGTGGCAGGTTTCCTTGCCAACCTCGCCATAGGTAAGGAAGAGTTGGAGGATTCGAACCTGTGACCCTTTGGTGCGCTCCAAATAGCAGCTTAAGGCTCTTTGACGCCCAAGCTGTGCAGACTCCTCTCACCTGAGGAAGAATGCTCAGTGAAAAATACTGAAGAGCGATGGATTGGTTCAGGTGGAAATCTGAAACCACTTTAGGCAAAAACTTTCTGTTAGTCCTGTGGACTACCTTATCTCTGTGGAAAGAGATAAAATCTTCTTCCACTGACAGGGCCTGTAGTTCACTTATGCATCTGGCAGAAGTGATAGCCACTAGGAAAACAGTTTTCCAAGTCAGAAACTTGAGCTCTGCTGAGGACAGAGGCTCAAAAGGGTTGCATTAACTGAGCAATGCAAACATTCAGGTCCCAAGCGGAGCTGGTTCTCAAAAAGGAGGTTGGTGTGAGCAACCCTTTAAAAACTTGGAAAGCACAGGGTGAGAAGAAAGGAAGCAGGCTTCCCTGCTGACAGAAAAGCAGAGACAGCTGCCAGATGAACCTTTAAGGTAGCTGGCCTAAGGCCTAAGGAATTTAAATGGACCAAATAGTCCAGTAAATGGGCAGATCAGCAGATTCTGGGATAATCTGCCTCAGAGCACCAGATGGAAAACCTTTTCCACTTAGAATTGTAAGTGGTCTCCAGTGGAAGGCTTCCTTGAAGCCTTTAAATATCCAAAACACCTTGAGAAAGGTGTAAGTCAGCAAATTCTAACTCCTCAAGAGCCATGCCTTGAGATGGAGGGATTTGAGGTCCGATACCACACTCTCCCTGTGCACAGGCCAGTAAGTCGTGGACTCTGGGCAAGCTCAGGGCAGGGTGGACTGTCAAGGACAGAAGCAGGGGTACCAGGGCTGTCTGGCCTAATCTGGAGCAATCAGAATCACCTTGCAGGGCTGAGATCTGATTTTACTAGTACCCTGAAAAGAAGGGAAAAGGGGAAAGGCATACAGGAACTCCCTTTCCACTCCAACTGAAAGGCATCCAGGGGACTGATCCCAGCACTGGAGGTCTGCAACAAAACAGAGGAAGTGGTGGTTGTCTGGGGCTGCGAAAGATCTATCTGAGGGGTGCCCCATCTGGCAAAGACTGACCCAGCACCTGAGGATTCAGAGCCCATTCGTGATGGCCCTGAGAAATCCTGCTGAGGGCATCCGCCAGGACATTGTCCTTCCTGGAAGGTGAACTGCTATCAGGGAGGTGTTCTAGGGAGCAAGCCAGAGACCACAACTTCATTGCTTGGTGCACAAGGGCTGATGACCGAGTGCCCCCTTTGCTTGTTGATGTACCACATTGTTGTGGTGTTGTCTGTCCTGACTTGAACTACTTTGTTCTGGACAGAAGCTGAAAACGCCTGAAGAGCTAAAAGGACAGCTCTGAGTTCCAAAAGATTGATGTGGAGCAGAGATTCCTGGGAGACCACACTCCCTGAGTGGACAGGTCGCCAGTGAGCTCCCACCCTAACAGGGAAGCATCCGTGGTGAGGGTGAGGGAGTGGGAAACGGGAATGAAAGGAACCCCTTGTTTTAGATTGCTTTGATCCTGCCACCAGTGTAAGGCCAGGATCAGGGTTTGGGTCACTGGAACCAATTTGGAAAGGGGTCCCTCCTTTGAGACCAATAGGCCCTCAAATGGAACTGAATGTCCCTCATCTGAATCTTGCTCCTTGCACTACAGCTGTGGAAGCAGCCATGTGCCCTAGGAGTTGCAGAAAATGTCTTGCTGGTCGAGAGACCGCGGGGTAAAGGAGGATGCCAGGGCAATGAGTCTGTCTACCCTTTCCGAGGGGAGAAATGCCCTGGCTAACTTTGTGTTCAATTCTGCACCTATGAAAGTTAGTACCTGAACTGGTCTCAGAACTGACTTTGGTAAATTCAGCAGGAATCCCAGGGAAGTGAGAAGCTGCTGGGTGACTTGCAAGTGGGATTTTACCTGATCTGGGGACTGACCCACTATGAGCCAGTCGTCCAGGTAGGGAACACAGCAATCCTTTGCCTCTTAAATGAGCCACTACCACAGCTAGACATTTCGTGAATACCCTTTACGCAGAGGTAAGGTAGTCAAGGCACTGCCCTGAACTGGTAGGCCTGAGGGTAGTTTGAACCTGAGGTACTTTCGTGAGAAGGCCTGATCAGAACATGAAAATAGGCATCCTTGAGATCCAGGAAGCTAACCAGTCCCCTGGCCTCAGGGAGGCAAAATCATTGTCAGAGTTAACATTTTGAACTTTGGTTTCAAAAGATGCTTGTTCAGGTACCTTAAATCTAAAATGGGCCGCCATTCTCCTGTCTTTTTGGGGTAAGAAAGTATCTTGAGTACAGCCCGTGCCCTGATGGCAAGGAGGGACCCTTTCTACTGCTTTGCAGTCAAAAGAGAAGAAACCTCTGCTTCCAAAGCAAGGGCTTCTGAAGGATTTGCAGGTGGAAAATGTCTGGCTCTCATCTTCGGAAACTGTTTGAAGCTGAGAACCAGACCCTGGCCTATTACCTCCAGAACCCACCTTTCGAGTTAGGGACACCCAGTTCTGGCTGAAATAAACCAACCTGCCCCCACTGGTACAGGAGAATGGGCCCTGGGCACCCCATCAGGGTGCCTGCTTGGCAGTAGCCTTAGGCTGAGGGAGGGACGGTTTACTTGTGCCCGGCCTACCTCTGCCTCTAAAGAAACCCCTCTGTGCAAATGCAGAGGAGGCCTGAAATTGGTAAAAGGCCTGTGGAAAGCCTTCCCCTACCCTCTGGGGCGTGCCTCTGTGGAGTGGCATGCCTCTCCTTAGCCTGGCACTTTGCAGGTAGTTCTGTATTCATCCATCTTTTCAAATAGTTTTCTGTTTGTTCCTCAAACAGAGAATTGCCCACAACAGGACAATCCATAGCCTTTGACTGAGTATCTTGGGACAGATTAGTGCATCTGAGCCATGCCAACCTCTGAAAGCTACAGAAGTGGCCATGACCCTAGAGGAAACATCATTAACATCAACAGCAGTATGAAATTGAACTTTAGAGGCTTCAATGCCATCAGCAGCCACCTGTTCCAACTCACTAGCCAGCTGGTCATGGGCCTGCTTGGCTAACTGCAATACTGTGTCCCACCTAGATTTCGATATCTAGCCACATAAGCCATATAATTTGCCTGCCTGAGTCCAAAGACTGCCATATATACTGTTTTCGCCATGGCATCAATCTTTCCTGGAATCTTATCAGGAGGATGAGGCCAGAGGAATATTAGCCTTGTCACAGGCTGCAGCTTGTACCACACCTACATGACTACACTGCTCAGTGAGGAAGTCTGTATCAGAGCCTGACAAGGTATATCTTCTGTCCATTTTTTATCTACAGGAGGGACAGAATGAGGATTTTTAAAATCTTTGTTGTTTGCTTCCTAAATGACTTATGCAAAGGAATAGACAACCTCCTAGACTCTGGTATATCCATCATTTCTACATAATCAGGCTCCTCTTAGCCATCCACAGCTTCCTCTAAAGGAAGCTGGAGGGTTTCTGCAACCTTTTGTAAAACATAAAATGAGAAGGGACCAGACAGAATAGGAGGAGATTCTTAAAGGTCTGTCTGGAGAAATGTCCGGTTCAATGGGCACGCCCAGACCTCCCAGCCACACATGTAATGATCAAATTATCCTCCTCTCCTGTGGTTCATAAAATTCCTCAACATCATACTCCTGAACCACTGGCACTGAACGAACCAACCTTTTACCAACTGTAGGTGGTTGCAGGACCCTGAGACAGTGACTGGACAATCTGTAGGCTTTAGCTATTTCTGCAGCAGTTGGAGAGACAATTTGGACTCAAACCTACTGATTTCTTAGTCTTTTCACTGAGACTGGTTCCCTGAACCAGCCTTCCTTTGCCCGAGGAAGTCTAGCCTGGTCAGAGGGAACTCCCTCCGGTCCAGTGGGTACTGGACCGGCTGGCCATCCGGTCAGCGGACTTCTTGCCTCTCGTTCCCTGGAGCCGCCCAATCTCTTTCCAGGGTGGCTGCAGGGAAATTTTACACACCTGGCAGTCTGACAGAGGTGGTCAGCCCTCAGACAATAAACACAGTGTGTGTGGGTCAGCCTTGGCAAAGGCTTCCCACAGACATCACAGTGTTGAAACCCAGTGGCCGGGTTTTTCTTTGCCTTCAGACATAATGCCAGCTAACCAAAACTTGCCCTTTGATGGCAGTGCTAGGCAAGACACCTTTATCGGTTCCTAACCGTGTCACGGTATTTGAAAAAACTATTTTAAAAGCAAGGTTTTTAGAACCGATAAGAACCAGGAACCGCACTCTAAAGGCCCAACCACACTTTAAAACGTTAAATTAGCTAAACCGATCTGTTCAAAACCAACCGATAATTGAATTTCCACACAGACTTTAAATTTTCTACTTACGGTTTACCAGATAGAACTTTAACCAAATGCGGTAAATAAATATTTTTGCCGGTTCAAATGAACCGAAAATACCGCTTGAACTGAGAAATGAACCGATGTGAAGGAGCTGATCTCTCGGAGCGACTGTTCAGTGAAGCGGAGTAAAGAATCTGACAGTTTCATTTGAAACTGGCCAGATAGAGCTTTGGTATAGCGCCTCGCGCTATGGAACTCCAGACTCTCTGGAGTTAACTCTTTCCTCTCCGGGCAGTTCAGCTGCAGTGGCTGACTGCATATAGTCATAATATAGCAAGACTTCATGGTGTTTGTTAATATTCTGCCCCGAACACCCCAACCACTGCCTAGCGGCTCCAAGGTCGAAGGCCCCAGAAGAAAAATTACTCACCATAGTAATGTTGTTTCTTCTAATGGAGTCTTTGCTGTATTCAGACATAATGCAGTTAGCCCCAACAATTGAACTGCCCTGGAGAGGAAAGAGTTAACTCTATGCAGAAGCATAGAACGTTGAGCTCGAACTCGGTTTTCAAACCTCTGTCTGTGATACTTCCCAGTTTAACCGGCCAGATTCTTACGAGCAAACTAACTAATATACTATAGTATGGAAATTGTTCAACAGATAGCAAAGGGCAAGGGATTCTTTCTGGGCCAAAAAGACTCAAGTCGAGAATCCAAGAAGAAAAAGGTAGTGACAATATTTAAGTATAAAACACCAGAAAAAATAACAATAACATCTATCCCACCCAAGAGGGAGGGTACAAGGTACACCCCTGAAGTGCAACACTGTACCTGCAGTCCACTTCCCAAAAACAGGTTCTGAGAGGGGAGGCGGGGAGGTCTGAATACAGCAAGACTCCATTAGAAGAAACAACATTACTATGGAGCATAATTTTTCTTCAAACAACATGAAGTCTTGCTGTATTCAGACATAATGCAGACTACCAAGCAGTTCCCTATGGAGGAGGGAATGCAGAACCTACTTTGGGAAGAAGCTCTGCAGTACTGCTGTGCCAAACCCAGCATCACTCCCAGCCTGGATGTCCAGGGGTAGTGCCTGGCAAAGTATGTACTGCTTTCCAGGTGGCTGCTTACAGATCTCTAACAAAGGTATATCTCTGGCCGCAGCTAGAGAAGCAGCTGTACCTCTAGTCGAGTGAGCCCTCAGGCCTGAAGGGGTGTTCTACCCAACTTGTCATAATAGAACTGTATACAAGAAACAACCCACCTAGCAATAGTTATTTTAGTAGCAGGGTTATCTTTCCCCACTTCACCATAAGTGAGAAACAACTGAAGACAGTCATTTCTATGTGCCTTAGTATGCTCAATGTAGTAGCTAAGGGCCTCTTGATATCCAGACTGTTAACCTTCTTTCATCTGAAGAATGGTCAGTGAAAACACAGGGAGAGATGTAGACTGGTTCAGATG
Organism: Neoceratodus forsteri; assembly: GCA_016271365.2. NCBI lineage: Eukaryota > Metazoa > Chordata > Ceratodontiformes > Ceratodontidae > Neoceratodus > Neoceratodus forsteri. The sequence continues at coordinate 1,435,317,423 of CM057453.1, forward strand.
AAAACCGATACCACTTTGGGCAAGAATCTCCTACTGGTTCTTAAGACCACTTTGTCCCTATGGAAGGATATGACATCAGGTTCAACTGACAGAGCCTGTAACTCACTAATCCGCCTGGCAGAAGTAATAGCTACCAGGAACACAGTTTTCCAGGTCAAGTACTTCAATTAGCCGAGCCAGAGGTTCAAAGGGTGGCTGCAAAGCTGAGTTATGCAGACATTAAGATCCCAAGGCGGAGTGGGCTCTAAAGGAGGGTAAATGTAGAACCAGACCTTTGAAAACTTTCTGAAAATAGGATGAGGTGCCAGTGAAGAGCCCTTTCCTGCTGAGAGGAATGCAGAGACAGCTGCTAGATGAACCTTCAGAGTGGCAAGCCTAAGGCCTAGACCATTCAGATGAACCAGATAGTCTAAGGTTGTGGAAATGTCTACAGAGTCAGGCAGGATGCCTTTCTGAGAGCACTCAGATACTGAACCTTTTCCATTTGGAGCTGTAAGTTTTTCTAGTGGAAGGTTTCCTGAGACCTTCAGAATATCCAGAACTCCCTGAGAGAGATACAGAGCTGCATATTCTAATTCTTCAAGAGCCAGTCCTTGAGATTGAGAGACTGAGATTGGGGTACCAGATCTGCCCTGGGAGGAGGGACAGGAGATTGTATGTCCTGGGCAGAGACAGGGGACGTGACACTGACAAGGACAGCAGTAGAGATACCAAGGCTGTCTGGCCCAATCTGGAGCCACCAGTATCACTGTGCATGGTTGAATCCTGATTTTGATCAAAACTCTGAACAGCAGAGGGAAGGGAGGAAGGTATAGAGAAACCTGCCCTTCCAGTCCAAATCTGAGAGCATCCTGGGAACCGCCCCAGGACTGGAGGTCTGCAGCAAAACAGAGGAAGTTGATGATTGTCCGTGCTGCAAAGAGATCTATCTCTGGAGTACCCCACCTGGAGAAGATGACCTTCAGAATGCGAGGATCCAGGGACCATTCGCGATGTCCCTGTGAAATTCTTCTCAGAGCATCTAGTACACGTAGTCCTTCCCTGGAAGGTGAACTGCTACCAGAGAAGTCTGAAGAGAATAGGCCAGAGACCAGAGCCTCATGGCTATGCACAAGGCCAAGGACCAGTGCCTCCTGCTTGTTGATGTGCCACACTGTGGTGGTGTTGTCCGCTCTGGACTTGGACCACCTTGCCCCGACTGAATCTGAGAAGCTCTGCAGGGCTAGGAAATCTGCCCTGAGTTCAGGAGACTGATATGAAGGAGAGACTACATGGAGACCATACCCCTTGAGCTGTCAGGGATCCCAGGTGGGCTCCCCACCCTAGGAGAGACACATCTAGTTCAACCACTGATGGGACTTGAGGGAGAAATGGAACCCTTGTCTGAGTTTGTCCTGGTCCAACCACCACTGAGAGCTTGGACCAGAGTCTGAGTCACTGGAATCAGTTTGGTAAGTGATCCTCTTTGAGACCAAAAGACCTTAGATGAAGACTGAATGTCTCTCATCTGGAACCTTCCTCCCTGCACCACTACCGTGGAAGCTGCCATGTGGTCCAGGAGCTGGAGGAACTGTCTTGCTGGGCGGGAGACCTGAGGTCGAAAGAAGGACGAGATCCACTAGGGCCTTTACCTTTGCCAGGAGAGGAAGCTTTTGCTTGTACAGTGTCCAACTCTATGCCTATAAAGGTGAGAAGTTGAACTGGTTCGAGGACAGACTTTGAAGACTGAGAAGAAACCCAGGGAAATGAGGAGGTCCTGGGTAGTCTGAAGAGCTGACTTGACCTGTAAAGATGTTTGGACCCACTAAGAGCCAGTCGTCCAGATACGGGAAGATGGTGATACCCTGTCTTCTGAGGTAAGCCACCACTACTGCAAGGCACTTTGGAACACCCTTGGAGCTGATGTTTGGCCAAATGGCATGGCTCTGAATTGGTAATGGCCTGAAGGCAACTCGAACTGGAGGTATTTCTATGGGAGTACCTGATAGGAATATGAAAGTAGGCATCCTTGAGGTCAGAGATGCTAGCCAATCCCTGGCCTTAGAGAGGAAGGATTATTCCCAGAGTTACCATTTTGAATTTTGGCTTTACAATGTGTTTGTTCAAATACCTTAAGTATTGGATGGGCCGCCATTCCCTAGTTTTCTTTGGGGGTAAGGAAGTACCTGAGTACAGCCCTTTCCCTTTGCTGAGCAGGAACTCTTTCTACAGCTCTGAGAGCTAGAAGAGAGAAACCTCTGCCTCTAGGGCAATGGTTTCTGAGGCTGATGCATATGGAAAAGACTTGGCCCTCTCTTTTTGGGAACTTTTGAAGCTGAGGTCAGTCCAAGCTTACTACCTCAGGACCCACTTAACTGAAGTCACAGGACTTCCAGGCCTGGAAGTAGTAAGCCAGCCTGCCTCCTACTGGAAATGGGGAGTCGACCCGGCTGACACATCAGGGTGTCTGGCAAGGAGCCTTAGACTGAGGCAGAGAGAGGCGCTGCTCATCCCCTCCTGCCCCTCCTCTGAAGACCCCCTCTGTGGGAAGGGAGAGGAGACCTGGGCTTGGTAAAAGGCCTTGTAAGGGCCTGCCCTGCCCCTAGACTGCTGTTTCAGCGGAGGGTTTGGCTTTCCTTGGCCTATGCACTCCTGCACGTGGTCGGTATTTATCCATTTTCTTCATGTAAGCCTCTGTCTGCTCCCCAAACAGAGAGTTACCCACTACAGGAGAAAATAAATAGCCTTAGTCTGGGTATCCTGTGAAAGGCTAGTACATCTGAGCCAAACATACCTTCTGAGAGACACAGATGTAGCCATGACTCTAGATGCCACATCACTGGAGTCCACAGCAGCATGAAAGGAAAAGTACGTGCCTACCGTAATTCTTGATCTTCTCTTGTATCTTCACCATTCATGCCCTGGGTGTGAAAGCGGGCGCACCACGTCCGCGTGAAACTTTTTTTTTTTTAAAGGATTTTCTTGTTGCCCTCAAAGAGGCGGCGTCGTCGTCATCATGCGGGCGGACGTTATGAACCGACTCTCCCAACTTTCAGTTCTGTGGGCGGAGGCAAAATGAAAAGCAGAAAATATGAATGGCGAGGCAAGATAGCCGAGATAACAAGCAGGAAGAATGAACTGAAAAAAGAATGGCGATGGAGGAGGAAGGACGGAGATAAGAACATCCTAGCACAAAGGTGCAGGGCCTCCTTACCTGGGCGACTCTAGGAGAGATGAGTAAGGAAATGAAGAAAATAGAGAAGAAGAAGAAAGAAGAGATGGGATGTTGAAAGGACCAGAATGCCCAAGCAACAGAAATAGCTTGTAGCTGAAGGCTCGACTAAAGGAAGCAAGAATCCCGGAACAGAGCTGAAGAAGGTTCACCGAACCAGCTAGAACAGACTCAGAAGGGCATAGTCCTCATCTTCAACATGCCATTGTTCTTGGCACTACCTCGGGCTCCTGGCCGTGGAGGAGGAGCCTTTAACTGGAGGACAGCCGAGGAGGAGAATAAAACCCCATAGCATGAGGCGCTGCTCAGGGTTTAGAAATGGAAATGTAAGCCTTTAAGTTCAAAGAAAAAGCAGGACCCAGACTGACTAGTAAAACCGGCCAAGGCTTAAACTAAGATGGATATGGTCAGTAGAGCTCTACTGTAAAATTGTCAGGAGGACGCAAAGGGAAAAACCACTTAGCAAAACAGCGAGAAGGATAGCCTACCTTCTCATTTTGCTATCTTGTTTGATTTCTCCTTTTTTTCACAGATAAAAAAAAATTTTTTTTTTTTTTTTTTTACTAGATGCATGACAGATACCAAGATGCCTATAGCAGTCGGAGAGTTCCCAACAACATTTTTTTTTGAGAAAGGAACACACATACTCGTTCCTCTGCTCTGACAAAGCAAGAAATAGAGGGGATTAGATTTCAGGGCAACTATCTGAACCGAGGATTGCAGGATCAAAACTGACAGCCTGGAGCCAGGCCAAAATAACCTTAGAGGTATCTTGCTATAGAACCTTAAAGAGATAGTTGTGTATTACGATCTGATTGCTTCAATACAATCCACCGAGATGGCCCATAGATCTTAAGTAAATGATTTTCTGGATTAAACCCCGAAGAAGATTTTCTTTTTGGTTTTTTTTGAAGTGACAATTTTCCTATATTTTAAATAAATGCAGAGGAAGGAGGCCAGGAGGTGGAGAAGCCACAGGAAGAGGCCACTGGGGGATGGTGGGGTGTAAGTAATGAATGGTGAAGATACAAGAGATCAAGAATTCGGTGAGTCGTGAATTTCCTATCTTCCCAGTCAATCTTCACCATTCACCCCTACCTCAGGTAATGCCAAACTCCTCCCTGGAGAGGCCTGAGACAAGACCCCAGCCTTCTGTTGGTGAAAACAGAAGGAAGACCTAACATATTCAAGACTAAGTGGGAGAAGAGCTAAGGGTGCCTCCGAGGGCGAGCAGGAGAGGAGGCCACTGCGAAATCTCCTAGCTCTGGAAGAGAAAAGCGGGTCCCCGGAGGCGGCAGGCAAATCACCCTCGCCGGGCCAGGGGTGACAACCTGGAAAAACGAAGCCATGCCGTCCGCCTGATGCAGATCGCTGTCCCATAAGCCACAGAGCCACCTCACTAGGCGTCATAGATGCCCTTGCTTGGTGTCTTGCCAGGCTCAAGGCCCTTGGAGGACAGCACTTGTCTGGTTTGCTCCATTATCAGGCATAGATGCCAGCAGCTGGGACATCATCGACCAGCGATGCGGTTGTAGAGCAGCGTGGTGACCTGATGTGATGCAATACATGCACTCGCGCGAGAAGACACTCTTAGCTAGCGGTCGAACTGGAGAGAGTCGAATCCGGTGGGCGGTAAGCACGACCGGCGCCCAGAAGGTATCCAGAGTATACAAACCTGGGGAGCGGGTTGGGAGAGACACAGGGAACTCAGAGGAGGGCACAATACCTCACGCTGGCGATCCCATGGAGCTAGGGAAGAAGCGGCGGGGACTGCCATGACAGATAGGCACCTCCTGGAGGATAGGCAGGAAGGTACCACCAGATGCTGGGCACTACAGATTCACAAAGGAATTCCATCCGGGTCCGCAGTGTCTCTTGAGCGTAAATCGGAATCCCGCCGTCCTGAGAGAAGCGCTGATATTCTGTCGTCAGCGCCGGAGGACAGATGAGCAGGGTTCCTCTCCCTCGGAGGCAGATGATGGGGAACTGGAATGCAGAGGATTCCCTGCTGGCCAGTGAGTGGGGAATCGAAGACCCGCTCATGCATGTATCTAACATATGAGGCCGCGCAGAACCCTGAAACCCAGGATAGCGGACCCGTGGGACCGACATAGCACGGAGGCGGGGTGGTGAGGCAGAGAGATGGAGAGCACTCCAGCGGAGGTAACTGCTCTCGCGAGACTCTGAATCAGGGGAAAGGGCCCTGGAAGAGGATCCCGGATATCAGACAGGCCGAGCGGAACTCTGAGGAAGCGGGCCTGGAGAGCCCCGGGAGAACCTCCCCTATAACGACGCGGGACTGCATGGATCCAGGCAATCCACAAAGCGGAGGACACCTAGAACCCCGGAGAGGCGAGCTCTGTGGGCTCCTGGCCACCCCTGGGTGGCCAAAGGACAGGCAACAACCCCTGCCCTCACCCTCCCGGACTCGAGAGGTCCGCCTCCTCAAACAAGCGTCCCCTGTCTAGGGCAACAGCACCCCGTGAGTAGCTGTCACAGACCTCAGAGCCTCCCCTCGTCCACCACGCCTGCCCCGGGGAACCAGCCACAGCCGGGGCCTCAGGAGGCGGCGGAAGGGGACAGAGAGAGCCGCTGCGCGCCTGGCACCTCAGACCCGGACCCAGACTCCGAGGTGGGGAAGCCAGGATGGGCCACGTCTGAATCCATAGCCCTCGAGGGCGAGATCAACAGGACCTCAATGTAGCCACCCAGGGGTCCCTAATGCAGGGCCGCAGCTTGACCCCGGTACCAAGGGAGGCGCCCGCTCGCCTCCTTCCACCCGTGCAGGCTAGCTCCACCAGGGCCCGGCAAAACGGCCACGCCTGAAGGACAAGGCCATGGCGAGGCGTCGAGCGGCGGCACGCCAGCGGGCGCCTGATCCATCGGCGCCCGAGCGAAACACCGAACTAGCAGCACCGCCAGCGCCGCCCGATCACGGCGCACGACGGCGCCGAGTCTAATGGCGCCAGCATCACCGGCGCCGCGAACGTGCTGGATCGAAACGGCGCCCGAAGGAGCGTCGGTCCCCGAGCAGGCCCAAAAGTCGAGGGCCTCGCCACGGGGAGCCTGCACCTCGAAGAGATGACTGCAGAGGCGGTGTGGCGCCGCCGCCCCGGAGGGACTACGACGCCCCGACACCGCGGAAGGGGCCTCCTCGCAAGAAAAGACGAGGAGCCCTCCTCCTCAGACCGTATAGGCCCGGAGGGGACCCGGGAAGGGCCTGAGACCTACCTGAGAATCCTTGAGCGACGCCGTCCTCAAGGTCGGCGGGGCTTTGCCGAGCTTGAACGCTGCTGACTTCGAGGACACACGCGGTCCATGGAGAAACAGGCGCCGCATCTAATCCATGCTCAGGGTTGGGTCCCAGGCAACTAAGACAAACGCTGTGCCGGTCCGAGACGGAGAAATGCCGCCACAGTAACACGACGCATAGGGCACGTCTTGTCAAACACGCTTAGCTCCGGAACCGACATAACGCGAAATCAACAAGAAAAAAGTAGGAAAGCACACCCGCGCCGCTTAGAAATAAAAAGAAACGGCCCACTGACTACGCCGAAAAGCGGAAAGAGGAGTCGTAGACGCAGTCAAAATATGGACGCCCGAACAGGTGCTGCCTCGAAGCAGGGAGAAACAGAACTGAGTTGGAGGAGGAGTCGGTCACTTAACGGCCGCCTCACGCATGACGCCGCCTTCCCGAGGGCGGGCCGTTAGGCAACTTTAAAAAAAAGCTGCGGATGGTGCGCCTCCGCTTACACCCAGGAAGTAATGAATGGTGAAGATTGACAAGGGAAGATATTGCATTTTGGATGCCTCAATTCCATCAGGAGCAACCTCCTCCAGCTCCTTGGCTAGCTGGGGATAGGCCTGTTTAGCCAGTTCCAGAACTGTATCCCATCTGGATTTCTGGTACCTGGCTGTGTAGGCCATATAAGTAGCCTGCCTGAGTCCCAAATAGGATAACAAATACTGCTTTTTGGCCATGGCATCTGCTTTCCTGGAGTCCTTATCCGAGGCTGTGAAGCCAAAGGAATGTTAGCTCTGTCACAGGCTGCAGCCTGTGCTACCCCAACATGGCTGCAATGACTATAAAGGAACTCCGCAGCTGAGCTCGATAAGGAATACCTCCTGTCCATTCTCTTATCCACAGGAGGTATTGAATTAGGAGTTTGTAAAATTTTGCATCTGGTTTCCCAAGGATTTGTGAAGAGGGATAGACAGCTTTATGGACTCTGGGATGTCCATCATTTCCACAAAATCAGGCTCTTCATCCTCCTCTGTGGCTTAACCAAGGGAAGCTGCAGGGTTTCTGCCACCTTTTGTAGAACAAAAATGTGAAGGGACTCAGAGCCTGAGAGGAGAGACACCCGAGGGCCTGTCTGGGAGATGTCTGGTCCAATGGGCACACAGAGGCCCCCTCATCATCATCATCAACGCATCATCACTGGAACAGTCTTCGTCTCTGTCCCACTCCTCATAATAAGCATATGGATCATAATCCGGAGGAGACAGATCCGACCGAACCAGCAGTACCAGTTCGGACAGAACCGGTCAAAGCGATTGAACAATGCTAATCACTTTGGCTATTTCATCCACGGTTGGAGAGTGTGATACAGGATCCAAACCGGCAGACTTGCGCTTCTTTTTGATGGAACTGACCCTCGGGTCTGCTCTCCTTTGCTCGAGGAGGTATCACCTAGGTCAGTAGGCACCTGCTCAAGTTCAGCCGCATAACCGAACCGGGCTGGCCATCTGGATTCACGGACTTCTTGCCTCCCTTCCTTCAGACTCCTCAGTCTTTTGTCAAGAGTGGATTTAGGAAAGTTTTACAAATTTGGCAGTCTGACATGAGGTGGTCAAACCCCAGACAATAAACACAGATGAGGTGGGGTCAGCCTTAGCAAAGGCCTCCCCATACTCAGTACAGTGTTGAAACCCGTGGGACGGTTTTCTTCTTGGGTTTCTCAGACATGGCCAACCTAACAAATTACCCTATTGCAGCTTTCAAGCCAGGTAATACAATAACCGATCGGTTACAAACCGTGTCACGGGCTTTTTAAAAGAACCAGCAAAGGTCCAGTTCTTTTGAAACCGATCAGTACCAGAACACCACTCTAATCCCAGAAATAAAATTAAACAGAATGAGCAAGGTCAGTTCCAAACTGGACCGACGCGAAAGAAACCGAGGAAAGAACAATTTCCAACTTTTCACAAAATAAAACACAGTCACTACCTAGCTACACACTACCTGTACCATAGACAGAGGCTGGAATCCGAAAATAACAAAAATACACAGTTTAAACTGAATGCTTTACTTTTACGAACCGTGCAGAGGAAATCTCGGAGCGACTTCACTGTTAGGTGGAGTAAAGAATCGACGGTTACACCGGGAAGTACCACAGACAGAGGTTTGGAAACCGAGCTCGAGCTAGACGCTCTGTGCTTCTGCATGGAGTTAACTCTTTCCTCTCCGGGCAGTTCAAGTGCTGGGCTATCTGCATTATGTCTGAATACAGCAAGACTTCTTGTTGTTTGAACCGGGTCTGCTGGCAGGGCAAACGACACTGATGCTGTACCCACTGCTCCATAAGAGCATCCCAATGAAGAAACTGCCCACCAGAAACCCCGCAAGAGGTCAGAAGAGGCTCTGGTGGCGAGAGTCTGGGCCATCTAGGCGGAAGCCCCGGGGAACCAGAGGGCTCTCGACTTCTGGAGACTCCCTAGCTAACATACCAGAAGGTGACCTCGAAGGTACCATTTCTTCTTCTTCTTCCTATGGGAAGAGGAAGAACTCTAAGCTGAGCAGCACTGGGTTCCCGACCTGGATATAGAACGGGCCCATTTCTTTTATGTCTCAGGAGGACTGTCCTTCCACCGGACACTGGACTGCCTGTGGTCGGACCCCTCCGGAGAGGAGGTGAACCAAACACAGCCCGCTGCCAGAGCAGCCTTCCAAATGTCCCAGATGTCCAGGAAGATCTCCATGGCTGAGACATACCAGCACTGAGCCACTGCCTGGGCCTGAACTATGAGGCAGTCCAAAAAGGCATCCCTACCATCACCAAGACAGTCAAAGGAGCTCAATCGATGGGCAGGGTTTAGAGAAATTTCTTCTTTCTTGTTTTTTTTTTAAATAAAGAATAAAATGGCAATACTAAAACAAACTGAATGACTAAAGCTGCTGTCTATAGATGAGAAGTTTTGACTACGGTGGGCGAGCATCATCTTCACTGAAGTGCACTCCATGGCAGGAAAAAAGAACCAAGGAGGTTGGAGGATGGACACAGAGATAGCCTACAGAGCAGAAGCTAGTCTCACAGTGCTGCGCATTAGTCCTACCTCGGGCGCTGACCCTCTTAAAAGATTTTGGCTCCCGTGAGGTTCTTAGCACCTCCAGTTAGAACCCAGATGCCAAGGAAGATCTCCATGGCTGGGACATACCAGCACTGAGCCACTGCCTGGGCCTGAACTATGAGGCAGTCCTCTGTCCTGTGGTAAGAAGGCCTTGCCCTGAGTAGAGTCCAGAACCGCCTCTGTGTACTGCAATCACTGGTGCAGGGTCAGCACAGACTGGGGCAAATTGATGGTGATGCCCCAGGACTGGAAAAACTGCAGGGTGTGTTCTAGAGTTAGAAACAGTAGTTCCATGGACTGGGCTTTCAGTAACCAGTCATCCAAATATGGTAACACAAAGGCCTCTGCACCACAGGGCTGTTGCTAAGCACTTGGTAAATATCCGTGGCGCAAAAGATAAGCCAAGGGCAACATCCTGAACAGGTAAATCTCCTCTGAAAGAGGAAAATACAGTTATGTAAGAACTTACTGTAACAGTACATCTTCGAGAACAGCTCTTGCAGCAGGTTACACCATTAGGACTGAAGCCGGGAGGTGCCAGGACCCTCCTCCTCGAGAGGGCCAGCCTAGGTAGCTGACAGCTCTGGGCAGCACCGAAAGAGCTATCCAGGGCACAGTACCCTCCCTCCCGTAGGTGCTCCTATCGGCCCCAAAGTTGGGTGATCCAGGCACACCACAGGTGGGGGTACCACTGCTGAGGGTCAGTGAACCCACCAAGACCGGGCTACAGAGCAATGGTAGCCTGCACCACTGCCCGCTGGTCAACACCCCTGACCCCAGTCTTGGTAGCCACCGACCCCACCTCAGAAGGGGCTAAGTCCGACTCGTCGAGGATACTACAGGGCAGCCCACTCCAACAGTAAACCCCAAAGATCAGACTGTCTGTCTGACTCAGAGCCAACTCCGCCTCCGAAGAGGTGAGGCCAAGGCCCTGTGCCAGACTGTGGAGGCGCCCTGCCATCTTTGCCAAAGGGATGCAGAAACCAAAACCATGCCCGAGTTGGTGCCAGTGCTCCCTACAGCACATGAGTGGAATCTACAGGGGGCGGCTCCAGCCTGAATAGGACTCCAGACTGGACCAGCCATGGCACCATCTGGCCCCACAGTGCCGCCATGGCACCGAGGACAAAGACGCCGCCGCTGACGGCCCCATCGGGCGGAATCCGACGGACTCATGGTGCCGAGTCCCGGTGACATGGCGCTGAGGCCCAACCTCAAGGCCGCAGACAGCCGAGGCTAAACACAGACAAAGATGATGCCGCAGAAGCTACCATGGCACCGCTAGCAGTATTGGCACAGCGAACAGCTCAAAAGTAGAAACGCGATGCCGTCGACAAACTAGCGCGAAGCCGCAGCGGCGCCGACCAACAGCGTTGACCGGGCCTTGCAGAACCACGGGTCCGACACTGGGGAGCCTTCACCCCGAAGAGGCAATTGCCGTGGTGGTGCCTCCTGCCTGCTCCCGAAAGGAGCGGGACGGGCCTCCTGCACCGCAGAAGGAGCCTTGGCAATGGCCAGGCTACTAGTAACGAGGTCCTTCTCCTCGGTCCGTGTAGAACTGGGAGGGACCGTGAGGAGGCAGGAGAGTGCGTGCTTGGCCCGACGCAGTGCGCCACCGACCCTGAAAGTCGGGCGGAGCTCGCCCCACTTTCCATGCACGTTGCTCGATGACCCGGTGGCCCATGGAGAAACAGGCGTCGCACTAATCCACGTCAGGAAGCAGGCCAAGACACGAAAGACAATGGTCGCTGGTCGGTGACGGAGTATTTTCGGCTGCATGGGCACCGTCACGCTTGGGGCCGACCTGTCCTGGAAGTTTCTTGCCCTCCGAGACATGACCTATGGGGAAAAACACCAAAAACAGACTCGGCGTTGCAGAAAATAGAATAATGGAAAGATCTTACCGGGCGGCGTCAGTATGGCAAAACAGAACCGGCAGGAGGAACCAGCGGACTTGGTGCGAAGGTAATGTAATAGAGTCGAGAAACTGCGAAGCAGGCCTCAAATCTTCTCTCAGCGTCTCACGAGGTTGCCTCTATGGCGAGGGCGAAGAACTGGCAGGCAGGTGGAGTCAACAGTGCCTAGCGGCCAACCCGCGCCATCCATAATCGTCGACCTCGAGGCGGCGCCGATGGTGTTCGGCTCTGTCTACCAAAAAAAAAAAAGGAGTCTCATGGGGTCATGACCTCTGGCCATGTACCCAAAGGTGATGAATGGTGAAGACTGACACAGATAAGATCTATGGTTTAACTAGAATTGCAGCAAGTAAAAGACAGTAAAGAAAAGAAAAAAAGATACTTAAATGTTTTTATAAGTTTCTTCAGATCACAGATAGAAGCTGAGGAGAGGAACTCCGAGCATCTAGACTTGACAGGCAGAGAGTGAAATCTGAGGGGTTTAGAACCAAGGCAGTGAGTTCAAGGCAGCATTGGAAAAGTTGTTACAAGCAAAAGGTGTCATCATTTGCATGTGTTCCATTCTCTCCGGGCAGTTCTGTCTTAAGGGTCACTGCAGAAGTTATGAATACCTGAGTATTACTGGGGTTAGAATGGGCCTCAAGTCCCCAGTTCTTTTGGGAACCAGGAAGAACCAGGAGTAGAACCCTGTGTTCCTTTGCCACCTGGATACTGGTTCTATGGCCCTTTGCACAATAAGGTGAGCACCTCCTCCCAAAGCACCGCTGTGTGGTCCAGAAGATAAGAGGTGGGAACCAGTGGAATATCTGGAGGCTGTTCCAGTTCTAGAGCATGACCTTGTTTGACTGTCTGCAGGATCCAAGTGTCTGTGGGTAGTGATTCTCCACTGGGACAGATGGAGGAGACCTGACCTCCGACCACCACCTCCTGGCCTGAAACAAGAGGAGGGAGTCTGTCAAAGAGTCAGGCTAAGGTGGAACCAGTGGCTGGGGCCACTTCTCCTCCCTTGGAGTGCTTAGCAGTGGGACCAGTGGTGGAAGAGGGGCAAGCAAGGAAGAGCTGGCCCTCGTTTGCCCTGAAGCTTGGTTCCTGAGCCAGACTTGTGAGAGACTTTCTGAAAGGAGGCCTCTGCTCCTGGACAGAGTATGATAAAGCGAGTGGACAGACTTAATAGCCCTGCTGGATGCCTGTAGGTCATTAACCCTTAGAAGACTGAGGGTTTGTGTGTGTGTGTAATATATATATATATATACACACATACACACTATATCTCTACACTTACAGAATCTATATATGTTTAAACATATTCAATTCTGAAAACATAGAAACATAGAATTTGTGCAGATAGGACCGCTTGGCCCACCTAGTCTGCCCATTTTCCTACCTAACAGATAAGCTGCAGATCCTAGTTAACCAACAGCTTAAGGTTAATAATATCCTGCACATCAGGACCAAAGGTTTCTGACCCACAAAGGGCACCCAACACCTTTGCTGGCCATCAGCTACAAGAAAAAATTACTCACCTTAGTAATGTTGTTTCTTCTAATGGAGTCTTGCTATATTATGACTATTGCAGTTTGTCCCACCATTAGAACTGCTCCGAGGTGAAAGAGTTAACTTCCATGCAGGGCATGGAACTTAGAGGGCGAGCTCGGTTAGAAAAGCTCTGTCTGGAATATTTCAAACTGAAACTGTCAGATCTTTACGAGCAAAACTCACTAAGGTTCTGTGGAAGCTGCAACCTACACTAGCCAACTGGCTACTTAAATATTAACACATTTTCCTGGTCCCAACACCAAGACTCAAGTCAGGGGACCAGAAAAGATAAGATAAGAAGAAGATAAAATAAAACACAACACCCAAACACCCCAAAAGAAGGGTGGAGAACATAAAAGGGGCATCAATAAGTGCCAACAGTGGACCGCCACCCCATACCCAAAGTAGAAGTTCTGAGAGGGCAGGCTGGGGGGGGTAATATATTAAGACTCCATTAGAAGAAACAACATTACTAAGGTGAGTAATTTTTCTTCAAACAACATGAAGTCTTGCTATATTATGACCATTGTAGATCACAGCAGTACCTCCATGGAGGAGGGACAGAACCTACTTAGGAATAGGCTCTGAAGCACGGTTGTGTTAAACCGAGCATCCTCCTGGCCTGGATATCCAGGGAGTAATGCTTGGTGAAAGTGTGTACTGTTTTCAAGTAGCTGCTTGACATATCTCTAAGATAGGGATGTCTCTGCAGCAGCTAGAGACGCAGCTGTACCTCTGGTAGAATGAGCCCTCAGGCCTCAAGGGAACCTTGCCCAGTTTTTGATAGCAAAATTGGATACAAGAGACAATCCACCTGGCAATGGATCTCTTAGTGGCAGGTTTCCTTTCCCAACCTCACCATAAGTGAGAAATAGTTGGAGGAGTCAAACCTGTGACCCTTGGTATGCTCTATGTAGTAACTTGGGCCCTCTTAACATATAAGCTGTGCAACCTCCTCTCACCAGAGGCATGGTCAGTGAAGAACACTGGAAGTGAAATAGATTGATTAAGGTGGAAATCTGAAACCACCTTAGGCAAAAACTTCCTGTTAGTCCTGAGGACTACCTTATCCCTGTGAAAGAAATAAAGTCAGTCTCCACTGACAAGCTTGTAACTCACATGTCGCTGGCAGAAGTGATGGCTACTGAAATACAGTTTTAAGCGGCCGATAGGCGCCAGCGGTTAGATTTCGCTTGCGGCGCGCCCGGCGACCGAGTTCGAGAGCGGACCCGGCGGTCGCGGAGGGCTGGCGAGGGAGATGGATCGGCGTCCGTTGGACTGCTCTCCTTCTCCGGGGAGGGCTGGGGCAGCATCCGGGCGATGGGGACTCTAGCGGAGGCCAGGAATACCACGCTGCCGCTACCAAAGTATAGAAGGCGGGCGGATGTCAGGCGTCATTGCACGACCCTGCCTTCCCGGAAAAGAGGAAAATGGGCCGGTTGCCGGCCGCCCTCCATAAACCGCCATGACAATTAGCCCCAGGCCGGTCCTCCGACCGATTACGGTCTCTGCGAGGATATCGCGCTTTCCATCCCAGAGCCCCGGGCCAGGGGGTAAGCCACGGGGTATCGGAGGACCCGAGGCCGATTTGTGGGTGGAAGCCGCCGGCCCGTGACCGGGCTGAAGCATCGGGTGGCCGCAGCTAGGAAGGCGGTAAAAGGCAAATTAAAAAAAAAAAAAAATACAGTTTTCCAAGTCAAGTACTTAAGCTCTGCCGAATACAGAGGTTCAAAGGTGGGTTGCATCAGCTGAGCAATGCAAACATTAAGATCCCAGGCAGGGGCAGGGTCCCTGAATGGTGGATTGGTATGAAGCAATCCCCTAAAAACTTGGAAAATACAGGGTGAGCAGAAAGAAGAGGCTTCCCTGCTGAAATAAAAGCAGAGACAGCTGCCAAATGCACTTTCAGGGTAGCTGGTCTCAGTCCCAAAGAATTAAGATGGACCATATAGTCCAAAACAGTGGGCGAATCAGCAGATTCCGGGAAAATATGCTTCCCAGAACATCATATGGAAAACCTTTTCCATTTGGAGTTATAAGTAGCCCTAGTGGAAGGCTTCCTAGAAGCTTTCAAGAGTTCGAGAATACCTTGAGAAAGTTGTAGATCAGCAACTCTAACTCCTCAAGAGCCAGGCCTTGAGGTTGAGGGATTTGAGATTCGGATACCAGACTCTCCCCTGGGCATAGGTTAACAGATTGTGGTTCCTGGGAAGACACAGGGAAGATGGACTGCTAAGGACAGAAGGAGTGGGTACCAGGGCTGCCTGGCCCAGTCTGGAGCAATCAGGATCATCTTGCAGGGCTGAGATCTGATTTTGACTAGCACCTTGAACAGGAGAGGAAGGGGAGGCATAGAGAAACTTCCTTCCCAATCAAGGAGAAAGGCATCCAGGGGACTGAGCCCAACACTGGGGCCTGCAACAAAAAAGTGGAAGTTGATGATTGTCTGAGGCTGCAAAAGATCTATCTGAGGGTGCCCATCTGGCAAAACTATCCCCAGTACTCGGGGATCCAGTGACCATTCGTGATGGCCCTGGGAAATCCTGCTGAGAGCATCTGCCAGGACATTGTACTTGCCTGGGAGGTGAACTGCTATGAGGGAAGTGTTCAGGGAATAAGCCAGAGACCACAACTTCATCGCCTCAGTGCACAAGGCCGAAGACAGAGTGCCCCTTGTTTGTTGATGTACCACATTGTAGTGGTGTTGTCTGTTCTGACCTGTACCACTTTGTTCTGAACAGATGCAAAAAAAAAAAAAAGTGCTAGAAAAACAGCTCTGAGTTCCAACAGATTGATGTGGAGCAGAGATTCCTGAGGGGACCACAATCCCTGGGTGGAGAGGTTGCCCATGTGAGCTCCCCATCCCAAGAGTGACGATCTGTAGTAAGGGTCAAGGAGTGAGATAGAGGGATGAAGGGCACCCCTTGTCTCAGATTGCTCTGATCCTGCCACCACTGAAGGGCCTGGATCAGGGTTCGAGTCACTGGGATCAACCTGGATAGGAATCCCTTCTTTGAGACCAAAAGGCTCTCAAATGGAACTGAATGTCCCTCATCTGAAATCTTGCTCCTTGCACTACAGATGTGGAAGCAGCCATGTGTCCTAGGAGCTGTAGGAAATGCCTTGCTGGTGAGAGACCTGCAGAGTGAAGGACGAGGCCAGGGCCACCAGGGTCCTTACCCTTTCTGGGGAAGGAAGGCTCCTGGCCTGCTTTTGTCCAGTTCTGCACCTATAAAGGTGAGTACCTGGACAGGTTCCAGAACTGACTTTGGAAGATTGAGAAGAAAGCCCAGAGAGGTAAGCAGCTGCTGGGTAACTTGCAGGTGTGATTTGACCTGGTCTGGAGACTGACCCACAATGAGCCAGTTGTCTAGGTAGGGAAAGATGGCAATCTTTGCCTTCTTAAATGAGCAACTGCTACTGCCAGGCATTTTGTGAATACCCTTGGGGCAGAGTGGGCGAAGGGCATTGCTCGACTGATAATGGCCTGAGGGCAGTTCGAATCTGAGGTACTTCAGTGAGAGCTTCTGATAAGAACATGAAAGTAGGCATCCCTGAGGTCCAGGAAGCCTAGCCAGTCCCCTGGCCTTAGGGAGGTAAAATCATTCCCAGAGTCGCCATTTTGAATTTTGGTTTTAAAAGGTGCTTGTTCAGATATCTTAGGTCCAGGATGGGCCGCCACTCTCCTGTCTTTTTGGGGTAAGGAAGTACCTGGAGTACAGACCCTTGCCCTGGTGTAGGGGAGAAACCCTTTCTACAGCTCTGACAGCCAGGAGGGTTGAGACTTCTGTTTCCAAAGCAAGAGTCTCTAGAGGGTTTGCAGGTGGAAAAGATCTGATTCTCATCTTTGGAAATTTTTGAAGCTGAGAACCAGACCCTGACTTACTACTTCCAGGACCCACTTGTCTGATGTTAAAGACTCCCAGTCCTGGACGAAGAAGCCAGCCTGCCCCTACAGGTAATGGAGAACCAGCCCTGGGCATCCCATCAGGGTGCCTGTTTGGCAGGGGCTTTAGGCTGAGGGGTGGGAGCAGGCCTGCTTGTACCCAGTCTGCCTCTCCTCTGAAGAACCCCTCTGAACATAAGCTGAAAAGGAGGCCTGGGTTTGGTAAAGGCCTGTGAAAGGCCTGCCTCTACCCCTGAGGGCTGCCTCTAAGGAGTGGCTTGCCATTCCTTGGCTTGTGCACTCTATAAGTGGTTCTATATTCATCCATTTTCTTCATATAATTCTCTGTCTGCTCCCAAACAGAGAATTTCCCACCAGAAAAACCCACAGCCTTAGCCTGGGTATCCTGTGACAAACTAGTACACCTGAGCCAAGCCAATCTACGAAAAGCCACAGATGTAGCCATGACTCTAGAGGATACATCATTAGAATCCACTGCAGCATGGAATTGCACCTTAGATGCCTCAATACTATCAGCAGCCACCTGCTCCAGCTCCTTGGCAAGCTGGCCAGGGGCCTGTTTGGCTAAAGCCATGACAGTATCCCAACTAGATTTTGGTATCTTGCAACATAAGCCATATAATTTGCTTGTCTGAGTCCCAAGGACGCTGCCATGTATTGTTTTTTAGCCATGGCATCAATCTTCCTGGAGTCCTTGTCAGGAGGATGTGAAGCCAGGGAATATTAGCCTTATCACAGGCTGCAGCCTGAACTACCCCAGCATGACTGCATTGATGTGAAAGAAATTCTGTATCAGGACCTGACAAAGTGTACCTCCTGTCCATCTTTTTATCCACAGGAGGCACAGAATTAGGAGCTTTAAAATTTTTATTGTTTGTTTCCTAAAGGATTTATGTAAAGGAATAGACAATCTCCTGGACTCTGGGATATCCATCATCTCTACAAAGTCAGGCTCCTCTTGCTCATCCACAGCTTCCTCCAAAGGAAGCTGGAGGGTTTCAACAACTTTTATAAAACAGAAAATGAGAAGGGGACTCAGAAAGCCTAGGGGAGATTCTCCTAAAGGTCTGTCTGGGGAGATGTCCGGTTCAATGGGCACATTCAGACTTTCAAAGTCACATTCACACTGTTCATAATCATCCTCCCTCCTCTGGTTCTATAAAACTCCTCTATATCATATTCTTGAACCGTGGAACCGCCAGACCAACCTTTGCCAGATAGTGGCGGTTCGGACGGAACCGTGAAAGTGACTGGACAATTTGGATTGCCTTGGCTATCTCTGCAGCAGTTGGAGAAGGAATTTTGACTCCACACCTGCTGATTTTCTAGTTCTCTTTGCTGGAACTGGCACCTCAGAGTCAGCTTACGTTTGCCGAGAAGTCTGGCCCTGGTCAGAGGGCACTCCCTCCGGTTCGGTTGGCACCCGAACGCTGGCTACCATCTGGGTCAGCGGACTTTTTATCTCTCGTTCCTGAGCCTACCAACTCTCTTATCTAGAGTAGCTGCAGGGAAATTCTTGCAAATCTGGCAGTCTGCATTGAGTGGTCAAACCCCAGACAATAAACACATGTGGTGTGTGGGTCAGCCTTGGCAAAGGCTTCCCACAAACACTACAGTGTTGAAACCCAGTGGGCCCGGTTTTCTTTTGGGTTTCTCAGACATAATGCCAGCCTAACCAAAAACTTGCCCTTTTTTTCGGCAGTGCCAGGCAAGACACCCTTATCGGTTCCCAACCGTGTCACGGTCGTGGAAAAACGTAATGAAATCCGTTTTTTAGAACCGATAAGAAATAGAACCGCACTCTAAAAAGCTTTTAAATGCTTCAGAATAAAGTTTCAAAACAACCTGATCGGTTCAAACCGAACCGATAAACATTTACAAGTTCCACACAGAAATAAACCTGTCTATTACTACAATAACACAGACAGAGCTTGAACCGATTGGTTTGCGGTTAAAATAATAATAATCGCGGTTGAATTTAACCGAAAAAACTCTTTAAACGAGAAATGAACCGAGCAGTAGGAGGAATCTCCGGAGCGACTGTTCAGTAAGGCGGAGATAAAGAATCTGACAGTTTCAGTTTGAAATATTCCAGATAGAGCTTTTCTAACGAGCTCGCTCTAAGTTCCATGCCCTGCATGAAGTTAACTCTTTCACCTCCGGAGCAGTTCTAATGGTGGGACAAACTGCAATAGTCATAATAGCAGACTTCATGTTGTTTGAAAGCCAGAGACTCCAGTTTCATAACATCAAAAGAAGGAGAGTCCTCCGGGGCAACACCTTGGGGTGTGTTTGACAGAGTGCACACTCCTGGAGGAGACAGCAGACCTGTCAGAGGAGTCAACCAAGGGCATGGGGTGGATAGGTCTAACTGGCATTGACAAAAAGCAGCACCCAACAGCGAGGGCAACCAAGGCCGTGGAACAAACTGTTGTATGAGAGCCAAGGTTATGGAAGTAAAACGGCATTAAGATCAGCGGCAGGATAAGGAAGCATCGTCGGAATGGGTATCGACGGAGACAGTGAGTACCCAGCTCTGAAAAACACCACCAGCCATAGTACAGATGGAAGGGCCCAGCACCTGTGGACCTCGCAAATCAAGAGGTCTTTGTGGCAGGGCTGGGGCCAATGGCCCCTCCACAGCCCTAAGAAGGCTGGAAGAACTCTACTCTGTGGGGGTCTGAAAGAAGCCAAAGACTGTCCAGAGTGAGGCACTGAAGCCGCAGCATTCAATGGTGTGATCCCAGGAGAAGGAGGACAAATCCAACAGGGACAGAGATTGCCATGGGGGAAATTAGTCATTAGGCTGATCCTTGTCCAGCGACAGTGTTTCCCGAGGACTTGTCTTGGGCATGCGGTCTCAGAGCCCAAAGAGGACACTGGCGACTGGGATGGAGGAACCCCAGAAAAACCCTGCTCTCAGCTGGCTTCCTGTTGCTCCATAAGAAATTTCTGCAGGACCTTCTTGCGTTGTTGAAGTTGAACTTCAGGCAAGCTCGCATGCAAACACGTTGTGACTAGTCCCAAGACAGCAGACACAGAGTGCGTGGTTGTTGGTTGAAGAAATCTTCTTTCTACAGCAGCGACAGAAAAGTAGTAGTTCTCGACATGAAAAAATGAAAATTATGTACCTACCATAATTCTTGATCTTCCTGTGTATAGTCACCATTCATCACTGGTGGCAGATCCCGGAGACATAACACCCTGTGGGAGTATTTTTTTTCTCAAGGGGAGAAGGGCGCCAGAGACTGCGCCCACATGAGCTGACACACTGCGTGGTGCTCATGAGTTGGCCAACAATGGTTGTCGACGCCCTCCGCCCCAGTTCTGCTACCCAGAGAGACGGAAAAAACAGAGAAAGACACGGGCGGGGCAAGGGAGCCCAAAGGACAGCAAAAGGAAAGGATACAAAATAAAAGGGAATATGCCAACTAGAGGAGAGAAGGACCTAAGGGTGTGAGCTTTGACCCCAACCCTTGGGTGGCCAAGAAGAAAAGGGGAAAAGAGAGAGAGGACCACTCCACTCCATCCCACAGAAGAACTGTGGAGAAGAATGTGACATCCGAAAGTCACCAAGCTTGAGAAGTCAGGTTTAGGCCTCTGCCTGTCAGGGCACCTGAAAGAACAAGCAGGTTCGATAATTTGGCTTCTGAGGGCTGCCCACTCAGAGACACTTGAAGCCAAGGTGGACTCTGGGTCTCGATTAAGCCCTACCAGCAGGAAAGTCCAGAGCCCAGCCTTAGAACAAGAGTGGAGAAGTCCCCCCAAAAGTACCAGGATGAAAAGTCATCCAGAAAAATCACCCCTAAAAGAGGGGAGGGAGAAAGATAAGAGCAAATTAAACTTAAGAACAAGAGTCCCCATGGGCCCTCTGGGGTGGCCCTGCCCACCGGGCCAAGTCCTGAGAGAACCCCTCCACATGGGGAGGGAGGGGCCCACAGGGAGTCCAGTTGCAAAGGCCCTACCTGCCCTCCCAGACAGGATAGGCCCCTACTGTATAAAACAACAGAGGGCTCAGCAAACCTGAGGAGATGCCAAACAATGGCTTTAAAGGAGGCAGGCAGGGGCGGCATCACCCAGAGAGGCTGAGGCCAGGGGGAAGGCAGGTGGGTTTCAGTGATGAATGGTGAAGAACACAGGAAGATCAAGAATTATGATAGTACGTAATTTTCATACCTTTCCTGTCAGTCTTCACCATTCATCACTGGTGGGTGAGTACCGAGCCCCTGAAGGAGTCCGCACTGCCCTGAGGGACATGAGTCCCTCAGCCTCCTGTAGTGGGGAACTACGGGAGGAGGAGACTCACACAGGCCAACCAGGCCTGTGACATATCAGGGCAAGGTGGGGTCTCCCATGACTTGGGAGAGGAAGTCAGTTCCCACCTCATCATGTGGGAGAAGAGCCGGATCCTCAGGAAAGTGGAGGCAAGCACCCTATGCCAGGCCAGGTGTTACAACCATGACAGATGAAGCCATGTCATCCGCTAATGCAGACTGCAGTCTCCGCTAGCCTGGAAGCTACCTCACTGGCATCGTAGTCGCCTTGCTTGGTGCCTTGCAAGTTCCAGGTCCCAGCGGAGAGGGCAACGGCCTGTCTGATTGCCTCTGAATCAGGCAGCTATGCTAGTGCCTGGCCAAGCAACCACTACAGATGCCTACTGTAGACAGCATGGCGCCTAATGGGATGCAATACTCAGCATCATACACACAGAGGAGAACACTCTCCGTCCCCAGCAGTGGAACTCCACAGAGTCCGCATCCGGGGTTAGTCGACACCTGGCACTTATGCCTGGAAGGGTGTCCAGCAACCCCAGCCCAAAGGGGAATGAGGCAAGTCACCTGGAGACCCCCGAGAGACAATACCTGCGCAGACAGTCCATCGGGGCTTGGGTGGGCGAGGAACTGGCAGGTATGGACAGCGCATCCTGGAAAGGTGTGTGCCAGGAAGAGACCATGAGGTGGTCAACACTATATTGCCGAGGAATACTAGCGTCATCTGCTCAGGACTGTGTCTTGCTATGTGGGAAAGACAGAGCTCATTGACCAACCTCGCAAGGAAGCGCTGATACTCTGTCTGGTCAGGGTTTGAGGACAGGTAGAAGGAGGTATCTTCTTCCTCAAAGGAGGAAGACAAGGAGGCCAAAGAGTCCGAAGAGGCTGAGTTCATCTGCTGCAGGGGAGAAAGGTGAAAACCTGTTTGTCCATTGCCCTGACATACCTGGGGAATGCGGCAGCAGTCATTCTGAACTGCTCCCAGGTCAATGGCCCCAAAGGACCCACATTGCCAGGGAAATTGGTGGGGTCTGCAGAGGCAAGGAGGCAAAAGCACTTCACCTTGTGCGAACTACCTGTACCAGGGCTAGGAGACCTCGCTGGTGATCCAAGACATCCCAAAGAACCAGGGATCTGAGCAGTGACTTGCTGCTTAACCAGTCTGAGCGGGCAGGACAGAGCCCTGAAGGAGAAACTCCTGTGAGGAGACCAGGGCTGCATGGATCCATAAGGGCAATCCTCAACCCCACCGGAGGCCTTCCCTGGAGGAGCGAGGGAGAGAAAGAGGGCTCGGTGCTCTGACTCCTTTGGAAACCCAAAGTGTCCCCACGGAGGCCGTTGCACCTCACCTCGTCCCTTCAACCCCACTGATTCTGAGGCTGACCTCCTCCTCACTCCCAGCACCACGGACTGCTCCAATTCTGCAGTCCCTGTTCTGCCCACAGCAGCGAACGGCACCAGGGCCGGGTAGCCACCCACACCACTGAGGCCAGAACAACCGCCCCCTCAGACTGACGGTTGCTATTAACCACCCACTCCCAGTGCCGTCAATGGCATGGGAGCCGGCAGGAGGGGATTACAGGAAGGCACAGAGGTACTGGGCACCGGACAGCCCTCTGACTATAAGAGTCAGGCTGCCAGTCTGGATTGACCTCTTGATCATCTGCCTCCAGGGAGGATGAGATCCAAAAGACCTCAGGCAGAGCAACCCCAGAGGTTCTCCTACCCTCAGCACCATGAACAGTGTCATGAGCAGGCCCACTACTGCTCATGGCGCTGTCTCGATCACAGAAGCTGTGAATGGTGCTGGGATCCAGCAGCACCGACAGGTACTGCCAAGGAGCCACCTGTTCTGGGCCCAGCAGGCATGGACAGCGACACGAGAGCCTGCACCTCAAGGAGATGATTGCTGGTGCAGTGATCCCGGCCAGTGCTCTGAAAGGGTCAGACCGGGCCTCCGGAACCACGGTAGAAGCCTCCGCCCTGGCAAGGCTAGATGGGAGAAGGCCCCTCCTCACAGGTCCATATGGAACCAGGAGGGATCCGGAAGAAGAGGGAAGGACCTGCGCTTGGGTCCTTGTGTGACGCCACCCTCTGAAAGTCGGCGAGCGAGGCCAATTTTAAACATGTGGATTTGGAGAACACGGCGGTCCATGGAAAAGCAGGTGTCACAATTGTCCATGTCAGGATTCAGACCCAGGCAGGAAAGACAACGGTCATGCCAGTCCATGATGAAAATCTTCCAGCCGAGAACACTAAGCATAGGAGGCGGCCCGCCTTAGAACAGCGTTCTTTTTGTCCCCAGGCAGGCCCAGCGTGACTGCGGTAACAGAAAACTGTACTATCTTACTTGAGAGGGCTTTTGCAGTAGGTAATTACATACAGAACGGAGTCCCAAGCAGTCTAGATCTAAGAGGAGCTCACGGAGGAGGAAACTACTCACACACAGATCCTCTGCTATGAAGGTCTTAGGAAAGAAGACCTTGCAGAACACTCCAACCGGAAGCCAGCTCTACAGTGAGAGGCAGTGTCCAAACTGTAATGTTTGTAAGTATGGACAGAAGTCAAGTTGCGGCTGCTGAAATGTCAGCCACCGACACATTCTTGAAGCAAGCAGCAGTGGCAGTCACACCTAGTGGAGTGACCTCTGACCTGACCTGGCAAGGTCCTGTGATACTTGTCATAACAGAAAGTGATACAATGAGCCAACCATTTTGAAAGGCATTGCTTGGAGACAGCATTGCCTCTCTTTTGCGAGAAAAAGTGACAAACAGTTGATCAGTCTTTCTGAGATCCTTTGTCCTGTTGGTGTAGTATCTCAGAATCCGCGCAAACATCCACAGTATGCAAAAGGTACTCTCTGATTGGAATGTTGCAAAAAGACGCACGCAGTTCCATGGACTGATTCAGCGTAGATTCCACTACCACCTTAGGGAGAAATTTAGGGATGGTGCAGAGCCACACATTCCTTGTGGAAAATCGTGCACGGATTTGCACATTAAAGCCTGAAGCTCGGAAATTGGCCGAGCTGGAGGTAATGACCACCAGGAGGGAGCTTTCCAGGAAGGAACTTAAGGTCTGCTGATGCTGCCAGCTCAAAGGAGGCAGGAAGCTCTCAAGAATGAAATTCAAGTCCCTAGGAGGGGAAAGTGCGAATGGGGATCTCAAATGGAGGACCCCTCTAAGGAAAGTTTAGCGACTTCCAGCTGTGCAAAAACCTGTCCACAAAGGAACATGGTGCGGAAACAGCGCCATGTGAACCTTCAAGGAGGAGTGGCTGAGACCAAGGCCGAAGAGGTAACATGTAATCCAGGAGACTCCCAACAGAGCAGGAGAATGGCTCGAAAGTTCTGGAAGAGACCCAAATAGAGAACCTTTTCCATTTCATGGCATAAGTAGAGCGGGTGGAGGGTTTCGGGGCCTCCACTAGAATCTCCGCCACCTGTGGCGAAACCCGAACTTGAGTTGAACATTCTTTGAAGAAGAGAACACTCTCGCCCCACGGAATCACACTGTAGAATCTGAGTCCGGTGGATGGTGCGTGCGCCAGCGCGGCACCCGGAAGAGTCTCTAGGAAAGCCAATCCGAAGGGTGGGTTGGGAGAGAACCTAAGAACTCAGATAGGGCACAATACCGTCTCCTGCAGTCTGCGGGGCTGGGCTGGGGCGGCTGGAGACTGCCAGGAGCGGATGAGGCGCCTCCTGGAGCGGAATAGGCCAGGATGGCACCATCAGATGCTGAGCACTGAATTCAGTAAGGAATTCACGCGTCTCCGTTCGGTATTGTCTCACCTAACAAAGGAGATACGAAGATCCCTCACCATCTCGAAAGGAATCGCTGATAATAAGTGAAATCAGCATTGGAGGAGATATGAGCCAGAGGTTCCTCTTCCTCCAAGGAGGAAGGCGAGGATGATGGAAGCTCGAATGTCCAGAGGACTCCTGCGGTGGAGGGAAAAGGCAAACACCGGCTCATGCATACATCTAACGTATGAAGGCAAGGCCACCGCAGTATCTCTGAGCGTCTCCCAGGATAACGGATCCATAAGACCCGTGACCTGGGAGAAGGGGGTGGCTGCAGAGGAATGGGAGAGGGCACCTGCGAAGAGGCAACTGTCCTCTGCTCTGGCTCTGAAATCCGGAAAACAGAGCCCGAGCTGGCGGGGTTCAAACAACAAACCAGGTCGCAGAACAGAACCCTGGGGATCGAAACCTGAAAGAGCCTAGAGGGATACTCCCTGTGGCGAACCTGAGGCTGCATAGGTCCAGAAGGGCAGCCCACAGCAACGTCACGGAGGGGTCCCTGAAGCCCAAGAGGGAAGGTGGGGTCCAGCGCTCGGCTCCTACCCACACCCTGAGGGGTGGCATGCAAGACCGATGCACCTCCTCGGCCTCTTAACTGCTCAGACTCTGAGGACGCCTCCTCCTCGACCTCAGTGAAGGGACCTGTCGATCCAGGGTTCCCCGAGTGAACTCTCAGAAGACACGGTCACAATCCACCCTGAGGGCACACCAGCACCGGGAGCGGCAGCTACAGCAGCCCCTCAGAGGCGGGCAACCTCTCCCAGCCTCCACCGCCTCCCCTCCAAGGACTCCAGACCACTCCCAGTCTTGGGGTCCTCCGAAGGAGAAAGCTGGGGGACTGAGGAATAGGAGCGCTGGGCCGCCTGACACCACATCTCACCAGAGACCTCGACTCCAAAGAATCGGGCGCCAGAACGGGTCCACATCCGAATCATTCTCCCGGATGGCGAGGATCAGCTGGACCTCAATACTGGCGACCCCTGGGCCTCCAGAAACAGCACAGAAACAGGCGCCCGGTGTCACCAGCGGCACCTGACAACCTCGACCACCCGCAACGCCAATCCTGTCCCTACCGGCAGTGCCGGGCTAGCCCACAGCATCACCGCTGCACTGGGAGCCAGCACGGCACCACCAATGGAGCCAATCAGGCCCACGGTGCCGACTGACAGCCGCCAACGGCACCGCCCGATCACCGGCACCAACAGCACTGGCGCCGGGTCCACTCGGGTGCCAGGCCCAGAAACCTTGGCTGACACTGGGGGAGCCTGCACCGGGAGGTGACTGCCGATGCGGTAGCCTCCACCGCTGCCCCGGAAGGGACCACGGTGTTCCACTGACACTGCAAAGAGGCCTCCTCCTCCTCGGCAAGACTAGAAGATGAGAAGGCCTCCTCCTCCTCTCCAGACCATATAGGCCTGGGAGGGACCCGGAGGAAGGGTCTAAAGTTCTTACTTGGGAAGCCCTAGGCGGCGTGCGTCCCCGAGGCCAGCGGAAGCCCTGCCGAACTTAAGCGTGGACTTCAAGGACTTGGTGGTCCATGGAGAAGCAGGCGTTGCACAAATCCATATCATGGTTGGGTCCCAGGCAACGTAGACAAACATCATTCCGGTCCGTGGCGAAAATGACAGCCACAGGAGCACTGGCCATAGGGGCACAGCCCGCCTTCAACTTACGCTTGGCTCCCGAACCTGACATGATGAGAAATAAACAGAAAAACACAGCAAAAAGATCGGCACGTAGAAAAAACAGAACAGTCTTACCAGCTAATAACAACTTCAGCGGCATCGGCATGAGCAGAAAATGGAGGAGGAGGAGTCGCAAGTAGGCCTCTGGCAGCTGTAAATCTCGCATGCAGAGCAGGTGCAGCCTCGACAGCGGGAGAAACAGAACTGAGATGGAGGAGAAGTTCACGACACCTAACGGCCACCCCTCGCGATGACGAATGTGTTGTTTCTCGGGCGGCGCCATAGGTGCCGACTCCAAACAAAAACAAAACAAACAAACCTCCCGTGGTGGGTGCACACCTCTGGCACAACCCAAGCAGTAATGAATGGTGAAGATTGACAAGGAAGATCTGAAATTTGAAGGTAAAGGATGAAAAATGGCAGGAGATAAGACGCCGGTGTGGACCCCTGCTCACAGTCATGTAAGGGGATAGACACGGAGAGAGGAGTCAAATACACAAAAGAAGGCGCCAGCGACTAGTAAGTCCTAGCCACCCCGCCTGCTGATCCGAACTGAAAGGCCTGAAGGCCCTGGAGACGGACTGGCTAGTTCGGCAGTTGAGACAACCTCCGAGCCCACTGTTCCATAAGAGTGGCCCAATGGTGGAACTGCTCATTGGAAGCCCCTCCAATAGGTGGAGAGGAGCTCCAGTGTCGAAGAGGCTGGCTACCAGAGATAGAAACAGGTGACTCCGGAAGAAGCGGAGACCGGTTTCTGACTCTAACAACCGACCGTCTACATGCAGACATACCAGAGGCGGCCTCGAGTGATGCCGTTTCTTCTTGAGCTGGTGGGCCGAGGAAGAGCTCCAGTCGAATGGTGCCGTGAATGGGACCGTTTCTTTTATGCTCGGGGACCACCAATCCCCCAGCACTGGACCGTCCATTGTCAGAACCCCCTCCAGAGAGGGCGGCAGATCAGACCCAACCCAGCTGACTGAACAGCCTTCATACGAAGTCTCCCTACTGTCACCTGCTCCACTCATGGTCGACTCCCGTCAATGGAGGGCTGAAGACTTCTTTCTTGTACAAGTAAGTAATTTATTAAAATGTAATCGGTACTTTTCATGATAAAATACAAAATAATAAAACTGAAAACTAAGCTGCTAGTATGAAGTTTGACTCCCGACAGGTGAGTGGCGTCATCACTGAAGCGCTGCCAGGTGGGACAAAAAGGAACTGAGGCGGTGGGAGGGTCACGCCGAGATAGTCTATACCACCGAGCCTGGCTCGCGGTGCTGCTTCCCGTGGCTCCATCTCGACGCTGGCCCTCCTGAAAAGTTTGGCTCCTGCTGGGTCCTAGCGCCTCTGGCGTACTCCCATTAGTGTGAAGGAGTAGTGAAGACTATGTCCAGGAAGATCAAAATATACATGATTAAAATCTGGTTGCACAAAGTCTTTCCATTAAAATACATGCCAATTGTTAAATTACTGCTTAAATCTACACTAATCAAACAATGGTATTCTCTAAAAATGTTTTTATTTTTTTTTTTTTTTTTTTACTTAAGAAAGGAAACGTTTCACTTTATTGTGAGTTTAATTAAGGCTACTTCTAACACCTCCCCTGCTGATTTTAATTGCTATTACTTGGAAGCAAAATGTATCTAGCTTCTATTTACTACTGGTACAACTACTAGCAAAGATCCTAAAACTCTAGCTAGGTTTCCTATTACGCAGTTAAAAGAACAGTTTCTGCAATGTAAACTGAAACAGTATTTTATTTATTTAGTTTTTGTTTACCAGGTAGGTGTGCTAGCCATAGAAATGACTATTTTCAGGCACGACCGGAAGGTTACAGTGGAATTACATAAAACATAGAAACAAAACAAGGTTTTACAGTAAAAATACAAGCAAGGTGATCAGAGCAAGGTACTGAACAGTGGGATTCATGACAAAACATGTGATAAGGCAATTTTTGGGCAGGTGCAGGACATAGCTCACATATTTGCAAGGAATTATCATGACGTAAAGTTCAGCAAGGAACTATGTGGTATAATGTGCAGGGAAAATTACAAAATAACATATGGGAGGCAGATTCTTAGGGCAGAAACATTCACATGGTTTGGGAGATAGGGCACAGAGTATTGCAAGTAAGTGCTTTTCAGCAATGATTACAAAGATCTAAGGAGTAGATAATTAGTTATAGTAGGACAGGGCAAGGGTTTGAGATAACAAGCCAAAGAGAAGCACAGCAAGTGGCAGCTCTGCAGATATCAGCGATAGGCACAGAGAAATTTCTGCCAAGGGCGTTGCAATGGCTCTGGTGGAGTGGGCACGAACCTGGCCTTCCAACTTACTTGTGCTATGGAATAACATTGGCAAAAGGCAGACTATCCACACGGAAATGCATTTGATCATAACCGTGTGACTTTATCGGTGGTAGATGAAGGAACAAAGAGCTATTTTGACTGTCAAGTTCCTAGTTCTATCAAGATAGAACGTGAGGGCTCTTTAACATCCAGAGACTGGACAGTGTGCTTCCCATCTTTCTGGAAATTGAGAAAGTATGTAGGCAGTACCAAAGGCTGGTTCAGTGGAACTCTGACACCAACTTAGGTAAAACTCTGTGTGTGCAGAGAACCACCTTGCCTCTATGGAAGACAGCGACAGAAGGCCTGTGACCAAAGCATGCATCTCAGAGACCCCTGATGAAGACTCGCAAGTGTTGAAAGCACTGAGGTCTGAGCTGGAGCAGCACTTTCATGTTGTAAGACAAACAATTTGATTTAACTCATGACTTTTGCACTGAGCATTAAATGTACTTTGCTTTAATAAGCTAAATTCAGTTCATTTTCTTTGAATGCCACTACCACTTGACTGGCTTTTGCTATTGGTTGTTCAGGGCCGCCGCCTGACAGCAGCAGGGTTGAAAAGTACAGTTACGTAAGAACTTACCATAACAGTAGATCTTTGAGAGAGATGTGATGGGCTGTAAAGATCAGGCAGACACAGACAATAAGGTATACCACACCTAAACAAGTGTGGCTAGATTTATTAAAAAAAAAGCAATGAGATACAAAAGAACAACTGTTTCAATAAGAAAGCAATAAAAGCAAAAGAAAAAGAACAGCTCAGGGTCTACAGTGCCTAGAACCCTAATTAAGGTCTGTGCTGGATCTCCCTACGGAGAACCCAATCTGGAGATGTACTCAACTTCCACTCCAAACCAAGATCTGTCTTCTTGATGCAGGAGCCTGAGTTTTATAGCACCCAAACTCCTCCCTCAATGACCAGAACCCACCTCTATTTTTTATTACAGACATTTTCTTTTTCTAATATCTAATTAGACATAAAATGCCTGTTCCTACGTGTTACTAAACAAGAATAATCGGTGTTAATCAAAAACTAATAACTTTTACACCCTTTAAGTTCACATACATTTTCTTTTATACAAAAAGGGGCTCAAATGAGCCCTAGCTCCACCTTCTTTTGGGAGACTGGCACCTTAAACTCCATAATACATCAGCAAGGGTGCCACGGTCTCCCTATATGAGACTGCACCCCACCCTGCTAGAAGATCCCTTCTGATTGGGACTACAACTTCTTGGCAACCATTGTGCCCTGCAGCACAAAGGTAAAACAACCCTTCTATGTGTTTATTTCTATGGTTTCTTGCAGGACAATTTCACTAAAGACTTTATGCATTTTAACCCAGTTTAAATGTTTGCTGAGTTAACTGAAAAGAAAAACAGTGAAGAAAGGTTTTTGTTTGCTATGTCATATTACAATTCTTTATACAGCCCTAAACACTTTATTTGTTGCTCAGCGAGCCGACCTCAAAGAGAAAGGAATAGGTTTCTATTTTCAGGCATCTGCAGTCCGTCGGCTGCTTCGCTTTGGTGGTTGTAGCAATGCTTATCTCCTTTTGTAATATGCAAGGAAGCGTAAGTTATCAGGACAGCCACGGGACTTCAAAATACAGGCTGTGCATTACTAAACCTGCCAGCAGAGAACAATTAAAGCGCCTTCCTAGCGTCTGGCAACGCGCCAGCGGAAGACAGCACAGGGCCCCTCTCGAAGCGTGCCAGGCGGTTGACAGGGCGCTATTTTATACTGTAGCTGTACTATCCCTAAACGTACAGCTACAATTATAGGTAACAGCTCCCAGGAGACAAAATTACCAGCTAAAGAAACAGACCCCAGACTGGGATGAGAACATTTTGCACCGAATGACTTTCAGTAAGCTAGCGGCTTTTTCGAAAAAGACATGCAACTGACCATCTCAAATAGAGCTCAAAGCCTGTCTTTTATTTATCTTTTAAATCCAGGCTACTGAGGACAGGGCAATCATTACCCAAGGGTATCAAAATTACATACCAGACCATTTCCTAAATGATATATTAAATGAATAAGGATAAACAGTCTTCCATTATGTGAACGTGGTTATAATATTATAGCCTATGTACAGGAGTGCGCTACACAATCACAACCACTGGTCATAACTCCGGGGATTGCAAAGAAGAAATAGCGTGGGTGGCAACCCACCGCTATCCCAGATGATGCTTGCAGAATGGGATAGAGAGAAAATGCTGTTGCAACAGACTTCTAAAGAGAAACAGAAAGAAATAGAAAGTCGGAGTATACTTCCAGTAGAGGGTTATGATGTTACATTATAAATTATATCCACCTATCACAAGAGGCTCTTGCAGTAGGTAATCACCTTGAGAACTGCACCCCTGGCGTCAGGACCACAAGGAAACTTTAGCAACAGTGTCTGACGGGAGACCGCCCACGATGTCACGTGGCCGACATCCCCATGCCGGCCTCCCAGTTCTCCCGCTGGAGACCTCCGAGAAGGAGCAGCAGAAGAATAAAAGAGGCTCCTGGAGCCCAAAATGAGCTGAGAGAGAGAGAGCAGCAGAGAAATTAGGGAAGTAGGGAAGAAAAAAGTTATTACAAGAGCTTTCTCAAAGATCAACTGTTACTGTAAGTTCTTACGTAACTGTACTATCTTATTTCGAGAGGGCTCTTGCTTAAGGTAATCACCTTGAGAACTGAGTCCCAAGCAGTGTGAATCAGAAGGAACTGAAACACAGGAACAGGAAAAGGTCTACAGAGAGGCAGAGGAGCCAGGACAGAAAGCCTTGGGGAGCAGCAAGGCCAAAGCCAATTCTGCGCCACAGGCAATGTCAAGACTCTAATGTTTGGTAAAGTGTGGACAGAACTCAAGTGGCCACCATACTGATGTCAGCGGCGGACATATACCTGAAACAAGCAGTAGAAGCAGCCATGCTTCTGGTAGAATGCCCTTAACCACCCCCGGGAGAGTTTTACCATACTCTGGTAGTGGAACATAATACTGTTTACCAACCATTTGATAAGCACTGTATTGGAAACTGCCACACCTCTCTCTTGGGTGCAAAAGAAACAAAAAGTCGGTCCATTTTCCAGCCAGACTTGATTCTGTTAGTAAAATAACACAAGATTCTGTGGACATCTAAGGTATGCAGAATCGTCACTGATTGGAATGCTCAGGGTAATACACTGAAAGTTGAATCAACTGGTCAACATGAACTCAGAAACCACCTTCGTAAGAAATGAAAATAACATACCTACTGTAATTCCTGATCTTTCTGTGTATCTTCACCATTCATCACCTTTGGGCAATGTGGCGGAGGTCACGATGCCGTGGGAGTTTTTTTGGGAGGGGAATGGGCAGAGTCGATGCACCATTGGCGCCACCTCGAGGCCGACACACTGTGTGGCGCTGCTGGTTGGCTATTAGGTGTCACCACCCCGCTCCCTCCAGTTCTGAATTGCCATAGAGTAAGAAAGGGTTGAGAGGGGACAAAGGAGTCCAAGGGACAGATAAAGGAAAAGATATACAAACTAAAAGGAGAAATAAACGACTGAGAGTACAGAGTGTTAGAAATCTAAGGGGATTGGGAAGGGGCCCCAATCTCTGGAAGTAGAAGAGGAGGGAGGGAGGGAGGGAAGAATTAGAAGTAAGGATGTGAGGAGGTGGTAAGGAAACATACCCTGAAGCCTTGACCTGTCTCCAGATTGTATAGGAACTGTGAAGGTGTAGCCAGAAGGCTGCACTGCCAGAATTCAAGGCACAGAATCACTGGCAATAAACTCCAATGTAAGCAGAAGTGGCTGTTCTGGAAGAAAAGACAGGATGGCTGTCCCCCAAAACCAATTTGGAGGTAAGAAACAAGTTTCTTAAATTAATTTGAGGGTTGAGTCCCTAAGGACAAGAACGAGGGACAACAGCAGAAAGAGAGAGAGAGAGAAAGAAGAGAGGAAACCACCAACCTCCACCCCACAGGGGTGGAGCCAAGCACTGAGGAAAGAAGTGCCCTCTCCCCTGACAGAATGCAAAATCCCCTGTATGCCCAAGGTCACCCCGCTCCTGACCAGTGGAAAGGAAGGGGGAAAGGGGGGCACAGAGACTGAGGCCCTAGGGGAATGGAGGGTGGATTGTGATGAATGGTGAAGATACACAAAGTTCAGGAATTACGGTAGGTACTTAATTTTCATATCTTATCTGTGTCAATCTTCACCATTCATCACCTTTAGGTGAGTACGAGCCCCAGCCCCGGAGGTTCTAGACGCTAAAGGACTAAGTCCTTAGCCTCAGTGGGTGGCACACTGGGAGGAGAACCTTCAAGGTATGGAGAGGCCCGAGACTGGGAGAGTGAGACAGGGACCCTGGAGGGGCAGGAGGTTGCCCCACAGATGCCACCTCACTCTAATGGAGAAAAGATGGGTTTCTGGTATGCGGGGAAATCACCCCACGCCGGGCCAAGGGTGACAACTGGAGAGATGCAGCCATGCCATCCGCCTAGTGCATATCGCTGTCCTACAACCCTGGAAGCTACCTTGTTGGCATCGTAAGATGCCTCGCTAGTGCCTTGCTAACTCCAGGCCACATGCAGAGAGTGCAATGGCTTGTCTGGTTACCTCCGAATCAGGCATAGAGGCTAGGAGTTGACCTAGTCTAGACCACAGGAACCTATCATAGGTAGCATAGTGGGTCTGACGGCAGAAACTGAAAGAAGCAACTATGCCAAATAGAAAGTCCTCCTCCCCAGAAGTCAAAACCATGGAATCTGCATCTGGGGCCGATCACGTGGAGGGCGAAAGCCCATTGGGAGTGTTCAGCTGCATCAGTCCTGTCTGAGAATGAGGCAAACTACCTGGAGACTCGGGAGGCAAATACCTCTGGCGAGATCCCTAGGGGCTGGGACTCCACAAAAGGGTCTTTGCCAGAAACGCAACGACGCCTCCCAGAAGGGAGCAGGCCAGGGAGGCACCACAAGGATGTCTGCACTGAAATCGACTAGGAAGGCATGCATCAAATGCTCCAGATTGTGCTGAGTGGGTGGAGTGACGTGCAGGTCCTCCAACATCCTCACGAGGAAACGCTGATACTCCGCGATCAGCAGCAGGGGAGATGTGGACAGAGGGCTCTTTCTTCCCGAAGAGGAGGATGAGGAAGCAGAGGACCTCTAGATTCAGTGGCTGGTCGCCTGGGGATGTTGGAACAACTGACTGTCCATGGCCCTGACATATGAAGGGAAATGAGCAGCCACAGCCCTGAACTGCTCCCAGGACAGAGGTCCGCTAGGGCCAAGAATGCCTGGGAGAGCAGGAGAAGGTGACAGAGGAGTGGGGAAGAGCTGACAACAGGAATCGACTGTCCTCTGTCCAGGCAAAATAGCGCACCTGAGCCCCAAGAGAAGAGGGAGTCTGAAAACTCAACAGCCGACAGCTGATCAACCATACTGGAACTGCCTAGGCTGCGCCCTGAAGATTCCCCTGTGAGGTGACCAGGGCCATGGAACTCCAAAGGACGGTCTCCTGCCTCCAAGAACAGGACCCTCTCAAGGAGACCGAGAAGGAAGGGTGGAGGGCATGATTAAGACTCCTTCCTGAACCCGGCTGGGTCCCGGAAAAGGGTCGCCGATCAACCTCGACCCCCTTGAGTCCGGAAGAGTCCTCCTCCTTGCAAATGCCAGCCTAGGGCAGCTAACAACAAACGGACAACCCAGGGAGTAGCACCTCCCCTCCCGTAGGTGTCCGATCGCCCCAAAGTTGGGCGATCAGGCACACCACCTGAGGGGGGTACCACCACTGATGGGACAGAAACCCTCTGAGGCCAGGCTGCAGAGCAACAGTGGCCTACACCACTGCCTGCTGGTCAGCATCCCGACCCTGGACACGGGGCAACTGCCCGCCCTCAGACGGGGCTGATTCAGGTCAGTTGAGGAAACTATCAGGGTGTCCACGGAGCGCCAACTCCAAAGAGTCAGACAGCGTGTCCAAATCAGAGTCCAACTCCGCCCAGAGGAGGTGGAGACCAAACCGATGCCAGACAGTACGTGGACGCCCGCTGCCATCCCGACCACAGGGGATACCAGTCCGGTGGCTGCACCAGAGCTGGAGCTGTTTAACTGCACCACGCGAGCGGTGCACGAAGAAGACATGGCACTGAGAGAAGCAGCAGCATCGGAGCCGGTGCCTGCCACGGCATGGACAACGGCACCGACATCTCCAATGGTGCCGAGAGCGATACCCTCACGGTGCCGTGGTCCTCACTTGGCACTGTAGTGGCAAGAGATGGTAGACATGGCACTGTGCCTCAGCCTCAGCGCCGAGGTGAGAAACAGTTGAGGATGGCACCGTAGAATCTCCCAAGGCGCCATCAGCACCATCGGCACCGTGAAACGCATCGACAGCAGAGATGGCGCGAGCGACGGACCAGCACTGACCATGGGCGCCATCAGGGCCCAAGGCACCGCTGAATGGTGCCGAGGCCCAAGATGGCACCGGCGGACGGCATTGAGGATGGTGACAACTCAGGCTTCTCAGCCTGAGGAGACGACACTGGGGAGCTCACCCCGGCTGGGCGGCCAATGCGGTGCCTCCACCCACCTCCCCCCAGGGAGTGACGGACTGGGCCTCCTGCACCGCGGAAGGGGCTTCTGCAATGGCGAGGCTACTAGCAGCAGAGCACTCCTCCATGGTCCGTACAGAACCAGGAGGGGACCCGAGGAAAGGCCGACAGACCACGGCTTGGCCTGACAAGTGCGCCTGCCTCTCGGTAAAGTCGGCAGAGCTTTGTCCAACTTTCCACACGCATTGCTCGATGACATCAAGCATGAATCAATGTCATAAAGCGGGCCAAGACACGTTGAGGCAACAGTCAATCTGGTCAGTGACGGAGTACTGCGCCCAGACGGGCACCGCCGCATAGGGGCCGCCTGCCTTCACAGTTTCTGCCTCATCCCAGACATGACCCACGGCAAAACAAGCTAAACAAAAGACTCGACATGGCCAACAAATAAAGAATAGGAACAGTCTCACCAGCGGCGTCGAGTGGTGGCGAGAACAGAACCGGCAGGATACAAGGACTGCGTCGAAGGGTTTTCGGTGAAAGCTTTAGCGAACTAGGCCTTTAGCACAGCAGCTCCAAATGAGGTGCGACCTCTATGGCAGGAAGACGAAGAACTGGCGGGAGGGGGGTCGACACCTAACAGCCAACCTGCGAATGCCATGTGCAGTGTGTCGGCCTCGAGGGCAGCGCCGATGGTGCATCAACTACGCCCATTCAAAAATAAATAAATAAATACCTCCGCTGGGTCTTGACCTCCAGCCACATTATCCAAAGGTGATGAATGGTGAAGACTGACACAAATAAGATCTGAAGATTGGTACACAGAGCCACCTGGCCTCTGAAGAATCAAATAAGGCTCCTTACACGTTAGGTCCTGAAGCTCAGAAATCCTTGAGCAGAAGTAACTGCAACTAAAAGAGTGCTTTCCACAGTAAATAGCGCATATCACAACTACCAGCCGGGTTCAAAAGGAGGCAAGGCCAGTTTCTCCAAATAAAACTGAGATCCCAAGGTGGCATGGGATCATGACCGGGGTTTTAGGTGGAGGATTCCTTCGGAGACATTTTGAAACCTCCAGCCAAGCCACAGCTTTGCCCTCCATTAAGGCGTGGTAGGCAGAAATAGCAGACAGGTAGACCTTCAGCAAGAGTAACACAAGCCCAGGTCAGAGAGATGTAGTAAGTACTCCATGACCTGAGCAGCGGGAACGAGGAGGAGTCCCAACCTTCGAGGTGGCCCAAATGGAGAAACGCTCCATTTCATGGGATATGTTGTCTCGTGGGTGGCTTTCTGGCCTCTACATAGACCTGAGCCACTCTGGAGAAACTCCATGCGTGACGCAGCTATATCATGCTGAGGTGCCACATGTGAAGGTGAAGGAACTTCAACCATGGATGGCCCAGCGTTCCTTTCCTAAGTCAGGAGAAGATGGCAGAGAGGCAATGGGACCAGATGCTCCACTGCAAGCTGCAGAAGCAGAAACCATATTCGGCAAGGCCAAAACAGGGCATCACAACCATGTGAGCCCCCTGCCTTGAAGCTTGAGCAGCACCTCTGCAGAAGTGGAAAGGGAGGAAGGCGTATACAAAACCTTCCTGTCCAGCAGAGAGACAGCACGTCTTGCCAGAAAGCACCATGCTCGGAGCAAGCAAGCAAAACCTGGGTAGTTTTGCACTGTATGGGAGGCGAACAGATCCAGGCCTGAAGAGCCCATGATGAAAAAAATGTGTTCGACCACCTCTTTCTTGAGCTCCCATTCATGGTTCTTACCCTGATGCGCCTAACACTGTCCACTAGGATGTTTTGAATGCTTGGAATGTGAGCAGCTGCAGGTGAATTCGATGCAGATTTGCCCAAATCCACACCTGCATCGCCTCCCTGCGAGGAATACAAGTTAGTACCCCTGCTTGCAGAAATAGCAGACTATACACATATTTTCCGACTGGACTAATAATGGACCCGGAGGCAAGTGCTGGAAGGCCTGAAAGCATACAGCACTGTCCTCATCCCCAGCACGCTTATGTGCAGGAGAGCTCAAACTGAGACCACAGCCTGTGTCTGGTGGTTCTCTAGGCAAGCACCACAGTCCGCCTCCGACATGTCTGTAGTTAGGTCAAGGGGGACCCCTTGGTGGGGCTGTTGAGATCCTGCCACCATAGGAGATCCCGCCCCATCGAACTGGAGACCATAACCATGTGGTCTAGGTAGTCCAGCCTCTGATCCCACTGTGCTATGAGCATCCACTGCGAAATTGCATGTGGAGCATGGCCAGAGGGACAGTGGGTATGGCCACTGCCGTGAGGCCAAGGAGTCGGAAAACCGACCTGGCTGAGACCCTCCTGCTGAAGGCTACTAGATAGCCTGCTTCTGCAATGTTTCCACCCTGCCTAAGGGAGGAAAGCCATACACTGGCCATATCCAACACCGCCCAATAAACTGGAGGTGTTGGGAAGGGCAAGCCAGGACTGGGGAAGGCTGACAGTAAACCCCACTTGTGCAAAAGGGCCAGGGTAGCGAGAGGGAAAGTTCCACCTGCTCCTTGACAGGCTGACAGAAGCCAGGCGTTGAGGAAGGGGAACACAGAGCGGCCCTGGTGCCTCTGGGCTTCCACCACTACCGATGACACTGGTAAACCCATGGCCGAGGACGGGCCAAAGGTGAGAGGGCTTTAAAAGGTAATGCTCCCTTGAAAGGCGAACCTGAGGTAGCGGTGAATAGCCTGAAAAATTGTAGTGAGGATGAGGGAGAAGAGAACCAATGGTAAAACTAGAGAAAAGAAAAATTGCTTACCATAGTAATCTTGTTTCTCCCCAGTGATACTCAGGTATTCATAACTTTCTGCAGTGTGCCACTAAGCCAGAACTGCCTGGAGAGGATAGAACACATGCAAATGATGGAACTCTGCAAGTGACAACTATTCAAATGCTGCCTTGAACTAACTGTCTTAGTTCTAAAACCCCTCAGATTTCCTGGACGCCTGGAAAGGCAGGCCCCAAAGAACTATGAATTCTGAATAGTACTAGTAATCAATAATAATAAAATTTAATAATAGTTAAAACATAACTTCCTAAATAAACCCTCCAACTGGAGGGTAAAACACAACAGACATCCCCAAAATGTCAGAGTCACCTGAAAGAAGGGGAAAACACAACATGAACCTTGATTATTCAAATTGTGCCAGAGGAAAAGTTACTTACCATAGCAACCTTGTTTCTCTCAGGATACTGATTATTCATAACTTTTCTGCAGTATGCCTCTAAGCCAGATCTGCCCGGAGACAGAATGTTATGCTAACGATGGAATCATTGGCATGTGCCACTTTTCAAACGCTGCCACTACTCAACTGCCTGCATTCCAACCTCAGATTTCGTGGACGCCTTTGAAGACAGGGTCCAAAAGATTTTAAATCACTAAAATTTAGTAATTTTAGGACTCCCACAACTAGCCTCCAACTGAAGGAAGAATATACCAAGATATATTCATAAACAATGCATCTCAATGTCAGAATCACCTGAAAGGTGAAAACCACTGAAACTGGTTTCAATAAAAACCAGAATGTGGCATATATAC
Organism: Neoceratodus forsteri; assembly: GCA_016271365.2. Taxonomy (NCBI): domain Eukaryota; kingdom Metazoa; phylum Chordata; order Ceratodontiformes; family Ceratodontidae; genus Neoceratodus; species Neoceratodus forsteri. The sequence goes on from CM057453.1 coordinate 1,435,356,554, forward strand.
CATTAAGGTACAGCATGGAATGCAGAAGCCACTGGTTCTGGAAAGGGAGGCAGGGCGGGAGGTTATTAATATTGGTATCCCAGGGAGAAACAAGGTTACTATGATGAGTAACTTTTTCTCACCCCAGGAATACTCCAATATTCCAAGCTCTTCTGCAGACTGAAAAGTAGTACCTTTGAGGCGGGAACAGAACCTATTTTGGAACATGCTCTGCAGGACAGCTGTACCAACTGAGCATCAGCCCAAGCCTGCATAGCCAGGCTGCAATGTTTGGTAAATGTGTGAACTGTCCTCCAGGCAGTTGCTTTACAGATATCTAGAAAAGAACATCCCCGACAGCTGCCAGTGTGTCAGCTGCCCCCCTGTGGAGTGGGCTCTGAGCCCTGCTTAGGCCTCTCTGCCCACTGAGACATGACAAAACTGAATACACTGGACCATCCAGCGAGAAGTGGACCTTAAGATGCTGGACTAACCCTTCCCATATCCTCATAAATGAGGAAAACTGTGTCTTGTCCTGCCTGTGGAACTTAGTAGCTGTCATGCAGTAGCTGAAAGCTCCCTTGCATCAAGACTATGCAATATACATTCACCAGAATAAGAATGCTCAGTAAAAACACTAACTGAGTGATACATAGTTTGGTTTAAATGAAAGTCTGAAAGCACTCATGCGAAGGAATTTCCTATCAGTTTTAAGAACAACTTTATCCCTGTGAGAAGGGATATAGTCCTGCACAATGCATACAGCCTGAAAGGTACAGATTGGTCCAAGTGAGGTGATAGCCACTAAAAGTAGCATTTGCCATGTAACACAGTTTAGTGCTGCTGAAAATGAAAATTACGTACCTACCGTCATTATGATCTTTCTGTGTATCTTCACCATTGGGTACATGGCCGGAGGGCATGACCCCACGGAGCTTTTTTCTTTTTGGTAGGCGGAGCCGACGCACCATCAACGCCGCTCGAGGCCAACGCATTGCGTAGCGCCACAGGTTGGCCGTTAGGTGTCGACTCCGCCTGCCTGCCAGTTCTGAGTCGCCGGAGAGGTAAGAGGAAGGAGTGGAGAGTGGGACAAAGAAGTCCTAGGGACAGAAAAGGAAAAGATATATAAACTAAAAGGAGAAATAATGACTGAGAGGACAGAAGAGGAAGAAGTCGAAACTAAAGGGATTGGGAGGGCCCCAATCTCTGTAAATAGAGGAGGGATGTAGGGTGGGATAAAGAATTTAGGAAGTAGGAAGAGAGGGGAGAAGGTCAAATATATCCCAGACCCTGGTCCGTTTCCAGACTGTATAGGAACTGCAAGGAGTAGCCAAAGGCTTCTTGCCAGAATTCAAGGCACAGAATGGCTGGCAAAACTCCATTTGAGCAGACTGGGCTATTCTGGAAGAAGGACAGGGCACAGAGAATTAACACCCTCTCAAGGAAAGATTATTGGTGAAAAAGGAAAATGTTTTTTTTTGTTTTTTCAGTAATAAAGGATAGTCCAAAGGACAAGGAAAAATAAGCTGGACGGAACAAGGAGGAGGAGAGAATGGAGGGCAACTGCCAACTCCACCCCACAGGGGTGTAGATAACGACTGGAGAAGGAGTGTCCTCCCATGCTGACCACTCTCCCCAGAACCTTATCCCCTACAGTATGTGCCCTGTTCACCCCACTCCCAAGAAAGGGGAGGTGGGCACAGAGAGGAGGCGGGCACAGAGACTGCGGCCCCAGGGGATGGAGGGTGGATTGTGATGAATGGAGAAGATACACAGAAAGATCATACTCACGGTAGGCACGCAATTTCTATATCTTATCTGTGTCAAGCTTCACCATTCATCACTTGGGTGAGTGCCGTGCCCCAAGGGGATTGTCTTTAAACCCTAAGGGACAGAGTCCCTAGCCTCAGTGGGTGACACACTAAGAGGGAGAACCTTCAGGGCTGGAGAGAGTGAGACGGGACCCCACAGAGGGAAGGAAGTTGCCCGACAAACGCCTTCTCGCTCTACAGGAGAACAGATAGGTTCTCTGGTGAGCGGAGTTAATCACCCCACACCGGCCAAGGGTGACAACCGAAAGACGGAGCCATGCCATCCGCCTGGTGCAGATCGCTATCCCTACGCCCCTGGTAGCTACCTCATTGGCATCATAGGATGCCCTCGCTTAGTGCCTTGCTAGCTCCAGGCCACGCGCAGAGAGTGCTATGGCTTGTCTGGTTTGTCTGCGTCAGGCAACGAGGCTAGAGCTGACCTACCCTGACCACAAGAACCCGTCATAGGCTGCAAATGGGCCTGATGTGCAGAAATAGAAAGCAACAACCGTGCCGAGTAAAGCCCTCCTGCCCCAGAAGTCAAAATCCGAGGATTCTTGGTCTGGGGCCAGTCACGTGAACAGCAGAAGCCCATCTGGAGTGTCCAACGCGCCAATCCGGACTCTGGATGAGGCATGGAACTTGAGACTCTAGGGGGCACACACTGGCAGAGATCCCTAGGGGCAGGAACCCGGACAAGGGCCTCTGCCAGGAACGCAACAACGCCTCCCAAAGGGAGCAGGCCAGGGGGCACCACAAGGGTGGCCTCGCTGAAATTGCTTTGAAAGGCGCGCGCCGAAGTGCTCTGGATTGCTAAAGTGGCAGGGGTGAGGTGAAAGTCCTCCAACATCCTCACTAGGAAACGCTGATACTCAGCGAGACAGTGACTGAGAGATGTGGACAAAGCTCCCTCCCCAGAAGAGGGGATGCAGAGTTGAGGGCGGCTGCTTGAGGGGAGGTTGAAAACCTGACTGTCCATTACCCTGATGTAAGCTGGGAACCGAGCAGCCACAGCCCTGAACTGCTCCCAGGAGAGAGGCCTGCAGGACCAAGGATGCCTGGGAGCGAGGAGAATGTGGCAGAGGGATGGGGACAGAGCCGAGAAGAGATGTCAGCTGACCTCCACCTGGGCTAGGGAGCAGATCAAGAGCATCCAAAGAAGAAGGTGCTCGGAAGACTCCAAAGTCGACAGCTGAACAACCATTTCCGGTCTGCCTGGCTGCGCTGGCCATATAGGTCCAGAAGGACGGTCCCCTACCTCAAAAGAATGGGGCTCTCTCAAAGAGACCGAGGAGGAAGAGTGGAGATCCGCACTACAGCTTCTTCCAGACCCGGTGGCCCCAGAAAAAGTCGCCGCAGACCCTATGCTCCTCGATGCCTCAGAGTCCAAAAGAGTCTTCCTCCTCAAGAGGGCCAGCCTAGGTAGCAGACAGCCCTGGCGACAGCGCCAGGCTCACAATGGCTCCGACCCGGCCTTGAACTGCTGGATCCGACACCGGGAGCCTCACCCCAAGGGGTGACTGTCTTGGGACGCCCGCCCGCCTCGAAAGGAGCAGGGACGGGCTCCTGCACCGCTGAAGGAGCCTCGGCAACAGTCCGTAGAACCGGAGGGGACCCGGAGGAGGCCGAGAGTACGCGGGCTTGGCCCAGCAGTAGCACACCCAACCCCGGAAGTCACGGAGCGCGCCCCCACTTTCCACGTGGTGTTGTTCAATGACCCGCGTCCATGGAGAAACAGGCGTCAGACAAATCCATTTCGTGAAGTGGGCCAAGACATGTAAGGCAACGGTCGTGGTTGGTCGGTGACGGAAAATTTACGGCCACAAGGGCACCACGCATGGGGGTCAGCCCCATCTTCAAGTCTTTGCCTCCAACTGACACATGACCTATGAGGAAAAACACCAAAACAGACTTCACTTTGCCAAGAATAAAATAATTGGAAAGATCTTACCAAGAGACATCGAGTAAGGCAACTAGAACTGGCAGGAAAGCAGCTGATGGACTGCAGCACGGAGGAATAATAGGCAGGACGAAACTGTGTAGACGGTAGGCCTCAAGTTCTGTAGAGCTGCCACACGAGGTGACCTCGATGGCGGAGATGAAGAACTGGCAGGCATGGAGTCGAAGAGCTAACGGCTAACCCAAGGAAGCCTCACGCCACCAAAAAAAAGAGCTCCTGGGGGGTCATGACCTCCGCCATGAACCCAAATGTGATGAATGGTGAAGACTGACACAGATAAGATCTGTGCCATGTAACACATCTCAAATGAGCTGGACTGCATAGGTTCAAACACCATGAGCCTAGTTATGCACACATTTAGTCCTATGCAGGCAATTGGTTCTCTGTGAGGGGTGCAGGCCTTTAAAGAACCTTTTTTTTTTTTTTTTTTAAACCAGAAAAATACTCTGCAATTGACATGTAAGCAAATCTTTTTTTTTTTTTAAAGATACTGGGCTGTGAGCCCATTGATTGTAAATAGATAAAATAGTGCAGCACAGCTGGGGTACCAGTCTGTGCTGGTATCCCAACAGAAAACCTTTCAACTTTTGTAACATAAGTATTCCCAAAAGGCGGCTTTCTGTGACCCCTTAAAATTCCCAAGACACCTTAGAAAGATGCAAGCATGCATATTCTAGATTTCCAACACCTTCAAGTGAGTTGAGGATGGAGTACAGGAGCCTCCCTATTGGAGGCAGTAAAATATGCCTTTTGAGGAATATTCATTGACTCTGCCACAGACATGGAGGGCAGCAGAATGTACCATGGTGTATGGCTCAGTCTGGTGCCACAGAAACTGTTAATCACTGATTTGGGCTTCAGCCCAGGCAATGCTCTGTAAACCAAAGAGGAGGAAAAGTTATGTGAAAGCATACATGTGCCTCACTGACCAAAACAAAGCCTGAACATCCAGGGAGACTATTTCCCGATCAGCTGTGCAACAGTACTGTGGCAAGTGGTAGTTTCGTGGGATACTAACAGGTGTACCACTGCAGTGCCCACTTCTTAACGATCACTTGCACCACCTAACTGTTCAAGGCCCACTAGAAATGAGCCTGGTTGATTTGAGTCAGGGTACCTGCCAATGTATTATCCTTGCCTGGTAGAAGAAAAATCTGTCAGGAACTCTCCATGGAGTATACTAGACTCCATATTTTCATGACTTCTGTGCAGGAGGATCTGACCTCATCTCTTCCTGCTTATTTATGTAGTGCAGTGTGAGGTACTGTCTGCTCTGACCAGTAGCAGTAACACTACTCTAGTTCCAGCTAGGGTTACCACCTCTTAAGAAGCCCAAAGTGGACATTTTATAAAATGGAAATTATGTACTCACTGTAATTCTTGATCTTCTTGGACGAAGTCTCCACCACTCATTCAGACTACTGGGAACTACGCCGGTGGCGCTAAGACCCAGCGGGAGCAAACTTTTGCAGGAGGGCCGGGCGCCAGAGCTGGAGCTGCGAGAAGCGCGCCGCAAGCCTCAGCTTGTGTGGCAATGACTATCTCGGCCGACCCTCCAACCGCCTCAGTACTCCGAGGAGGTGCAGCGAACTAACTTAGAAGGATAGTCTAACCAAAACTGGACATAAGATAGTCCGGAAGACCTGTATAAGAAGGGTGAAGAAAGAAGCTTCACAGCCTAAAGACTGAGGGAGTGAAGACCAACAACAGAGGTGAGCTCGGGGATGGTGGGGTGAGTGAATGAGTGATGGAGACTTCGCCCAAGAAGATCAAGAATTACGGTAGGTATGTCATTTCCATATCTTCCTGGCCATAAAGTCTCCACCACTCATTCACACTAACGGAGAGTACCGAGCTAATAACCCGAGAGGGTGGCAGGAGAGACCAAGAGCTCACAAATTTAGGACAGAAGTCCTTTATGATGGTTCTGCCAAACGAAACATGTCGCCTGGCATGGACATCCAGGGCATAGTGTTTGACGAAAGTATGCACTGAGCTCCAGGTGGCCGCATTGCAAATATCTGCAATGGGAACGCTATGGATTTCTGCCACAGATGCCACGACCGCTTCCAGTAGCGTGAGCGCATAATTCTGCCTTCTAGCTTAACCTGCGCCATGGAATAACAGTGGCGTAAGGCATGTCACCAGCCATGCTGAAATACATCTGATAGCAACAGCTTGACCCAGCGGGTCTCACTGAAGGAAACAAAGAGTTGTTGAGCTTCCTGAAATCTTTTATTCTATCTAAATAGAAACGTAAAAGCTCTTTTGATGTCCAAGGAATGAAGAGCACACTCCCTTCATTTTGGAAGTTTGCAAAGTAAGTAGGAAGGACCAACAGCTGGTTTAGATTTAAACCTGAAACAACCCTAGGGAGAAACTTAGGATGAACTAAGAACTACTTTGTCCTTATGAAACACAGTATACAGAGGGTCTGTGACCAAGGCATGTATCTCACAGACCCTGTGGCCGAGGTAATAGCCACCAGGAAGGCCATTTTCCAAGTGAGAAATTTCAACTCACAGGTAGCTAGAGGCTCAAAAGGTTTTCGAATGAGCATGTCTAGCACAAGATGAATGTCCCAGGCTCATATGGACATCTGATAGGAGGTCTGGTATGCAGAATTCCTTAAAAAACTTCTTAACTAGGTAACTGAGCCAGTAACAAGGAAAGTACTGGCTCATGATAAGCTGAAACGGCACAAAGGTGAACCTTGACTGTAGAGTATTGCCGACCTGAATTTGAGAGGTCCAAAAGGTACTCCAAAACTTTATTTGGTGGGCAGGAAAGGATTCAAAGAGGATTTTGCACACCAGAGTGAAAAACTCTTCCATTTGGCTGTGTAAGTTTTCCTAGTGGCTGGCTTGTGCGCAGCCAGAAGAATGTCTGAAACTCTGCAGAGACATTGAACCTGTTCACTTCTATCTCTTGGGAGCCAACCGCGAAGGTGAAGCGTCTCAGATTGGGATGGATCACAGGCCCCTGAGTCAGGAGGTTCATCTGAGAGGAAGTGCTTCGGAGGGTTTCAAACATACTGTTGAGAGTACGAAACCATATCTGTCGAGGCCAGAAGGGAGCAATGAGGATCATTTTGCTCCCTGGACTCGAACCTGAGAAGTACTCTGAATTAGAGGAAGAGGCGGAAAGGCGTATAGAAAGCGTTTGTACACTGCAGCCTGAACGCATCCTGACAGAAAATGCCAGGCCCTGGATTTCTGGAGCAGAAGAGAGGCAGTTTTGTGTTGAGTGGGATGCAAAAGGTCCAGGTCTGAGTTCCCCTACCTGCTAATAGTGACTGAACTACTGCTGAGTCGAGAGCCCATTCGTGAGGATCTGTTTCTGTTCTGTTGAGACGGGTTCGCCAGTTCGCTCTGTACTTCCGGCAAGTAGACCACCTGAATTAGAGCCTTGTGCTCCAAGCACATTCCCAGACTCTCATCACTTCCCTGCATAGGGGTAAGAGTGAGCACCGCTTGCTTGTTGATGTAATACATCACTGCTTGTTGTCCATTTGAAGGAAAATGTTTTGTGACAGAGAATGTCCTTAAAAGCCGGACTGCATAAGGATGGCTCTCGGTTTCTAAGACATTTTGTGAAGCTGGGACTTGTCCTGAGTCCACGACTCTAGAGTGTGGAGAGTCTGACAATGAGCTCCCCACCCCATCTGGGACGATCCGTGGTAATGGAAATGTGATGCTCCAGAGGAGCAAAGGATATCCTTCCTGAAGATTGCCCTCTTACACTACCAGGTGAGTGACTTCTTCAGAGGTTCTGTCACCTTGATGAGAAAGGACTGAGGTGAGTGGTTGGGGACCACTGAGTACTGAGCATCCACTGAGAGGTTCTCATGTGAAGGCGCTAGGGGCACAGTGAATACAGAGGATGCCATGAGACCTAGCATTTGTTGCATCGAGATAGCACGAACCAAGCTGTTCTCTCTGATGTAACGGGCCATCTGTAGGATATCGCTCCTTCTGTCCTCTGGTAGAAACGCTTTACACAGGAGGTGTCCAGAAGAGTTCTATGAAAAGGAGTCTCTGGAAGGGCTGCAGCTGCGATTTCTGGAGATTTAGCAGGACTCCATGGACGTGAGAAAGTCTGAGGCCGTGGTACGGGCGCTAAGAGTTCCCTGCCTGGAAGAGCTTGCTAGAAGCCAGTCATCTGGATATGGGGAACACTTGTATTCAGATTTTTCTGAGATGAGCCAGGAATTGCACAACACTCTGTAAAACTTGAAGGCCGAGGATAGCCCAAAGGGCAGGACTCTGAACTGATAATGCTGTCCAAAAGCCACGAACCTTAGGTATCTGTGATGCTTTGGGTGAATAGGAATATGTTGGTAAGCATCCTGCATGTCCAGGAAGCTAACCAGTCGTGTTGATGAAGCAAAGGTAACAGGGTTCCTAGCTATATCATTCTGAACTTCTCTTTGGGAAGAAATTTTTAATTTCCTGAGGTCCAAATGGGGCGATGCCCCCAGTTTTCTTTGGAACTAGAAAGTAATGGGAGTAGAACCCTGTGTTCTGTTGATCCAGCAGAACTGCTTCCACTGCCCTGTTGTTCAGAAGACCTGTATCTCGGAGGCGAGAAGTTCTGACTGAAGTATTGACAGCTTTGGCTGCCACTTGGGGAGACAACCGAGGGTTCTCCAAAAACTGAGGGACTATTCTCGAGATTATCCGGAGGACCCATTCATCCGGGTTATGGACTTCCACTGGTTGTAGAATTGAGTCAGACGACCTACCACCACTAAAGAGTCCCTTCAGGCAGCTGAGGTGGGACTTTGGGCCAGAAACTCAGAAGGCGGCAGTGGGCGCTTGGGTCCTGCGCCTTTTGCTTTTCTTTTGAGGCTGAAGGACTTGATTTTTATTAAAACCTCCCTGCCTTTGCCTCAAAAGGACTGACGGTTATAAACTGGCGTTTTTAACACCCCTCAAGAGGGGGCGGGGAGGTCAGCCAATTTAATGGCAGACTTAGTCTTTTGTGTGGCCTCTAGAGCCTGTTCTACTTGACGGCTGAAGAGATACACACCATCAAGGCCAACGCCATGACCTGTTGCTGGGCATCATTCGTGAAACCTGAAGTGCAGAGCCAGGAATGGCGGCGGGTAAAAATGCCCGCCGCTGCTGCGAGGCAGTATCAAGGCATCCATAGCTGCTTTAACCTGCTGATACCCTTGGTTATGGTTTGAAGAAGCTCTGAATTAGTGCCAGACTCCAGTAGAGTTTCAGCCATTGGTTTGAGTTAATGCCAAAGAATATACTCATATTCAGAGAAATAGCCCTGGTAGCTGGCGACACGCATACCCAGGGTGGATGCTGCAAAGACTCCTTACCTAAAGTATCTATCTTACGAGATTCTTTGTTTATAGGTCGAGCTGTAGTAGTCTGAGGAAGGACGACCTTATCATTCTCTGCCAAGACTACAATAGGATCCACAAAGGCTTGGGAGGCCAAAATGGGTCGATCCTTGGGAGCAGCATACTTCCTATCTATGGACTTAGCCACAGAAGGAATGAGAGCGGGATTATTCCATATCATTTGAGAAAGCGCCTCAAAGGAGGGTTGTACCGGGGAGTTAAATCCATAGGGATGTCCGGAACATGAAGGTATTGGAGTCTTAAAAGCTTCCCAGGATCGATGTCCATAGACTGAGAGAAAGAGTGGAAATCAAACTTTTCAGCAGAGACTTAATGACAGGTCCTCGAACACAGGCTCTGTAACAGGACAAGATCCTGCTCCTTCCACATCATCACCCAGTCTAAAATCTGGGTCAGGCTCAATATCATCTCCTGACAGTCCAGAAGGGACTGCATGGACAAGAAAGGAATGAAAATCAGCAGGAAAAGAAGAAGGAAAAGAATTGGAGAGGAGAAGCCCTGAAGATTGCAGAAGAAAAGCCCGCCTCAGCGGTTAAGAAGAGCACGGCGCCAAAGGGCCGCGACAGCAGTCAACAAAGCAGACGGCGCCAAAGAACATGGTGCCAAAAGCCACACGGCACCAAAGACTGCACCGAAGGCCACACGGGCGCCAAGAAACTCAATGGCACCGAAAGCCAGATGGCGTGTTTAACCACCGACGCCAACAGCACCAAAACCAACCCAGGGCCCCAAAAATTACGATTTGAGGGAAAAGAAGGAAGAATACCAGGAGATAGAGGCATCGGGTGGCCCCGCGCCACTGCCATGTGAGGGGGAAAACACCTGAGTGCGGAGTCGACGGCATCAAGAGGGTGCCGCATGACTAGGAGGTCCAATCGCCTGCCCGATCCCCGAAGAGTCCGAGGGCACCTGAGTGACCAGGCCAGGCAGCTGACCAGCCTCTGAGCCCATTGCTCCATAAGAGCTGCCCACTGATGAAATTGCTCATCGGAAGCCCTACCAGAAGGCGTAAGAAGGGCTCGGATGTCAAGAGGTCAGAGACCAGAACCAGAAACCGGGCGATTTCAATGAGGAGACCGCAACTGACCCCATGACCAACCGTCAACGCAAGAGACATATCAGAGGGCTTATCTCGAGTGATGCCTTCTTCTTTTGACCTACGGGTTAAGAAGAGCTCAAGGCTGAACGTGCAGAATGGGACCATTTACTTTTATGCTTCCGGGACTGCCCATCCCTCGGCACTGGACAGTCAGTTATCAGACCCCCTTCCGGAGAAGGCAGAGGACCGGACCCAGCCGGCTGACTGAACAGCTTTCATCGAAGTCTCCCACCGTCACCTGACCTGCTTTCATAGTCGACTCCTCAATGTAGGCTGTGACTTTTTCTTTGATAAGAATAAATTATCGTACACGGTACTTTATTCGAAAAATACTACAAAATAATAAACTGAAAACTATGCTGCTAGTTTGAAGTTTGACTCAGCGGGCGAGTGATGTCCACTGAAGCGCACTTGATGGTGGGAAAAGGAACTGAGGGTTGAGGGTCGACGCTGAGATAGTCATTGCCGCACGAGCTGAAGCTTGCAGCGCCTCTCGTGTCTCCATCTCTGGCGCTGGCCTCTTGTAAAAAGTTTCTCCCGCTGGGTCTTAGTGCCTCTGGAGTAGTTCCCATTAGTGTGAATGAGTGGTGGAGACTTTATGTCCAGGAAAATCATGATTTTTCGTGAGGACAGTATGTAACCTTGACCAATGCAACAGATTTGTTTTCTCCATATAATTAGAATTATGACTGAGTATTGTAGTTTCATAGTTGCTTCTATTGTTTCTTGTCATTTTAAGGTATTTTAGTTAAGGTATTGTAGTTTTCTGCAACATTTAGTGGAAAGTCAGAAAATACTTTCTACTATAAAATCAGGACGTGTAGTACTTTTCCTGTTTTTGCAGGACACAGCTGCCCAAATCAGGACTGTCCTGTGAAAATCAGGACAGGTAATCCTAGCTCCAGCAGATTTATCTGCAGGAGTGACTCTACACTTGACTATATGCCTTGTATGGTGTGAACCCCAAATGGGAATCCCACTCTAGTAGGGATGCATCTGTTGCTAGAACAACTGATAGGGATGCTTGCTGAGAAAGGAAACCCTTAGCTGATTTCCACTTTCCACCCTTGGAGGGTCAGTAACAGTGTTAATGTTACTAGGATTAGTTTTGAAAGGGGTGCTTACCCTGACCCCAGTGAGCTCTGAGGTAAAATTAAATGTCCCTCACCCGTAACCTGGATTCCAGGACTGTCAGTGGCAGGTGCCATATGGCCAGTAGGTGAAGAAACTGTGCTGGAGTATTTGGTTTATTCAGGTTGTTTAAGCCTGCTAACCGTGGATATCTCTTGACCTGCCCAGAGGCAGGTAAGGCCCTGCTTTGCAGAGTATCTAGCTCTGCCCTATGAACCACAGTGCTTGAGCAAGCTGGGACAGACTTCTAGAGGTATCAGGAGGAGCCTAAGGACTCCAGGAACCCTTGGTGAGTTGTAGATACTCACACTTGCTGGGATGATTTGACAACCCCAACCAGTGATCTAGGTAAAGGAAAACTGGCAAGTTAAAGGAAAACTGCCAAGTACTTTGAACTTTGGCTTTGTTAGGTGCCTAAAACAGGCCCCCACCCCCATTTTCTTTGTGGTACCATTTGTTGTAATAGAGCAGGGTCCACTGTACTTTGACAGAAATAGGTTTAACAAACCTGCTTTAATGTAACAGGCTATTCCTGAAGTACCACTGCTATGGGCACTGTAGATGCAAAGATGCATTCGTGGCCTGGTAACCAAAGGAGCCTGATGTGGAAAGATCTGCCTCCCATCCCACGTGATTTAGTGGGAGGAAGCTTCTTTTGTGCAGAATTGCTACTGTATTGTATTCGCACCCTTTTAAACCTTTATCTTTTCCCAAAGAGGGAGTTACCCTTGGCTGGGAAATCCAGAGTCTTGGTTTGGGTATCCTAAATGAGCTTTGTGACTTGCAACCAGGCAAACCTCTTCTACCCATTGTATTTACCATCCCTGGTAAGCGCCTTTAGAATCAACAGACATTTGAGACTGATATTTGGCTCCAAACCAAAATTAGCTGTTTCAGCTAGGTCTTCTTGACAGAAGAGTCTGGACCTTGACTACTATAGCAGGGGCAGACTATCCTAATAACTTCTGGTATTGACATAGGCATGAATGTTTGCCTGCTTGATAGCTAGAAAAACTGATAAAAGCCAGGGGTATCTATGCCTTGTCACAGGCTATCACTTGTACCACCCTCAGTGGACAAAGTGGGAGGATAAAAATTCAGCCCTCCTTATCCAGTTTATTATGTCTTGTACAGCCTCTTATCAAGAGGGAGACAGAGCTCAGGAGTTTGTAAAATTTTGAAAGTACCTCCTTGGATTATATCTCTTCACAGGAAGGGAAGGTTTTGGGTGTCAGCTCAGTCATATCTCACAATTGTGGAGGTGAGGAATAATCTTAAAGCTCTGTGGAAAGAATCAAACTCCTATTTAGGGAAAAACCTAGGTTTAATAGGTTCCCTTTGTCCAGTTCATCATAAGCACATATTTCTCTCTGTAACATTAACAGTAACAAGCATTTGTCAATGCCGAATGTTTGCTTGCTGGCATTGGCAGCGTAGTGTAGAAGTTACAGAGCTGTGTAATAGGAATGGCAGTGAAGTATTGAACTGAAGCCAACCCCACCACCACCCTGCAGAGAGTGACAGGCATTGGGTGTGCCTTTGAATCTGCCAGGCATAATGGCACGCCGATTTCACCACACCCCACCCTGCAGACATTGACAAGTGTCACGGTGTTCCTTGGGGTCTTTGGTTCTTATGCCATTCCCTCATTCCATTAGGAAATACAGTGAGATGGGTGCGATATAGAGAATGGGGTGAACTTTGGGGTCAAGAGTCCAAGGCATACCTCGATGCCTTTCACTGGCTGCAGGGTGTGGAATGGTATGAGCATTACAGGCAAGAATCCCAAGTCACACCCTGATGCCTGTCATTCTCTACAGGGTTGGGCATTATGGTTGGAAACCCTAATACCCCAGGCATTCGTTGGTATTTTCTCCAAATTTTCAACATGGTTTTTGTGACCCCACCTCATGAACAGTGGCAATATCAGTTTGTTAGCTGAAAGATGCTTATGCACAGCGACTACGGCATTTAGCACCACAGGTGCAAAAACATTCTCGAACATGATGTAAAATGACAGCTGTACTGTTCATGGGAGGTGTAAAAATGGCAATGTTGCAAATCTGCAGTAAAAATATTAAAAACAATGGTGAAGTCAATGAAAGACATAGAAACTGTGCAACGACACCGTAATATAATTAGGTTGGGGATTTTTACAGCAGATTGTCAACTCGGGCATTTGGTGCCTCGATTATGAACAGTGTCACTGTGATTTTCTTTATCTGTCCTGAACAATGATTTCCCACAGCGACCACGCATCTCTGCGCCTGAAAGTGTGAAAACACACTTGGCCATGTTGTGAAAATGACAGCTGTACTGTTCTATAAGGAAGTGTGGAAAAATGCCACTGGTGAAAATCTGGACTTAAAATATTACAAAGTCATGAACTTACGAGGGTGCGTGGAAACTGCGCAATGCTCACTCGTAACACAGTCATTTTATGGACTTTTGTCACCAAATTTTCAACACAGCCATTTTAAGACCTCTGCTCATGAACAGTGTAACTGTGATTTTCTTAATCTGTCCCAAACATTGCTTTCGCACACCAACAGCACCATTGTGCGCTACATGTGCGAAAACACATTTTGAGCGACATATGAAAAATGACAGCTGTACTGTTCATAAGGAAGTGTAATAAAATGGCAGTGTTGAAAATCTGGAGGAAAATATTAAATTTGCAAACTTACGAGCATGCATAGAACTGCGAACGCATCGCCGTAAACAGTCATTTTTAGGAATTTTTTCACCAAATTTTCAACATAGCCATTTTAAGACCTCTGCTCATGAACAGTGTCACTGTGATTTTCTTAATGTGTCCCATACATTGATTTCGCGACATCGACTGCGCCATATGTGCGCCACATGGGAGGAAACACATTTTGGGCAAGATGTGAAAATGACAGCTGTACTGCTCATAAGGAGGTGGTAAAACAGCAATGTTGAAAATCTGGAGGAAAATATTGAAAATTCGCGAATTTACGAGCATGTGTAGGAACTGCACAACGACGCCAGAAACAGACATTTTAGGATTTTTTCACTAAATTTCAACATAGCCATTTTAAGACATCTGCTCATGAACAGTGTCACTGTAATTTTCTTAATTTGTCCCAGACACTGATTTCAAGACACCGACTGGCGCCCATTGTGCTTACATGGGCGGAAACACGCTTTGGGTGAGATGTGAAAAGTGACAGCTGTACTACTCATAAGAAGGTGTGGTAAAATGGCAATGTTGAAAATCTGGAGGAAAATATTGAAAATTGCTAATCTTACGAAAGGCATGTGAGGGAACCGGCGCAACGATGCTCTAGAAACAGTCATTTTTAGGAATCTTTTCACCAAATTTTCAACATTGCCATTTTAAGATCTCTGCTCATGAACAGTGTCACTGGGATTTTCTTAATTTGTCCAGATACATTGATTTGGCACACCGACACGCCATTGTGTGCTACATGGGCGGAAACAATTTTGGGTGAGATGTGAAAATGACAGCTGTACTGCTCATAAGAAGGTGTGGTAAAATGGCAATGTTGAAAATCTGGAGTAAAATATTGAAAATTTGCAAACTTACGGCGTGCGTGAGAGAACTGCATAGCGACACTTGTAAAACAGTCATTTTGGAATTTTTCCACCAAATTTTCAAAATAGGCTTCTTGAGAGCCCACCTTATGAACACTGGAAGTGTCGTTTTAGTTAATCGGTCCCGAAGGTGATTTCACGAGTGATCATAAATCACCCTTCGGCCCGGAATAACGCCATGACAGTGGCAGCATTCATGAGAAGGTGTCCTAAACCCCATGTTGAAAATTTGGTGCAAAATTCCCAAAATGCCTGAGATATGCAACAAAGTTGAAAAACCTATCTATCCCATTATACAGCTTACCGCATTTCCTCAGTTTGCGGTCGGCTTTGAAGAGTGCAGGCGTGTTCCCGGTCCACAAGATCGCCACGCCAGACTCGGAGGTAAGTATGGGCTGGGGGATGTGGGGAGGCAGGGTGCGCAGTGGGTGGGTGCGGGTTGTGGGGGCCGAGACTGCATGGGACCGTTTTAATTTACAGTTTTTTTAAAATTGACGACGCTGGACGCTTGCCACGCTGGGGTGGGCTCCAGCGTGGCACAAGGATGGCTGGTTGGGGTGTGGAGCTGATAGGATTTGGGCACCCTCACGCCATAAGATTGGTTGCCACGCTGGGGTGGGCTCTCAGCGTGGCACCCTGCAGTCGGGAGATAGTGGAGCCGACGGGATTGGGCACCTGTCGGCTATACTATGAGTTCCCCAGCTGGCATGTGGAAGGCTTTGGGAGCGCAGCACAGCCAACGGGATTGGGCACCCCATCGGCTATACGGTGTGCGTGGGGGCAGCATGCAGTATGCGTGCATGTGTTTGTGGTGTGTGTGTGTGTGTGTGTGTAGGGGAGCTGCGCATGAGCAGGCGATATCTTATCGCTGTTCACTGAAGCATAGCTCCTTTCAACTGTACGCCACTGACTTTGAGATGCCATGACAGCTCCAGCATGCATTGGCGGACTGGGGTCGCGCCTGCCAACACACTGACTGAACTGGAAGAGGGGTGACACACCTCCAAAACTCGATGATGGCATTATGTTTCTTGCACATGCGCAAGCAAACATAAAATGAGCAAAGGAGACAGCCGCTTTGCAGAGGTCTGCTGTTCAAAGGAGACAGCCTTTGTAAGCTTGAATGATCTTTAGCAGCCCGCAATCTGCAGGAGTTAGCAGGCATTATAACTGGCACAGAAGTCCCCAAATGCTGTCCAGCAGGGGTTCTGTGCGTTAGTTTTCTTGATTTTAGAGGGAACCAGGAGTTAACCAGTTCAGCAAGCCTCTTAAAATTGCTTATATACCTGTCTCGGGGTAGCACTTACAGTAGTTATTATTGTGGTTTTACCCACAGTAATTTAGGGTGTTGGCTGGTCACAGCTCTAGGGACCCAGAGGTGGTGACATTTTTCTTCTTTAGCCTTATTCGGCATGTTTAATAATTCTGTCAAGACATGAACACTGGTTTCAAACTGCTGAAGTGTCCATGTCTCAACAGGAATTCACCACACTCAAAAACATTAAAACCAGGATTACCTATTTTTTCTTTTCGGTTTCTAGGTGTAAAACATAAACTTTGCAACAGCTAAAAATTTGTTTAAATTAAAGTATATACAGTATGGCGATTGTAGTCAGTTCCAGAACCGACTGGAACTGGGAACCTATAAAGTGAACCGAGCTAACGGTTCAAGAATCGGGGTTCTAAAACAAGTTTAAATTAATAAAACTAAATATAACGAATGGTGTTTTTAGTCAGAAAACTCCAATAAACATAAAACAAAACCCAGTTTACCTCCGTTATGCTGAACCGGAGAAACCAAGGAAGAGTACAGTTATGTAAGAACTTACCGCACAGTAGATCTTCGAGAACAGCTCTTGCAGCAGGTTACACCATTAGGACTGAAGCCGCAGGCGCCAGGACCCCACTGAAATTTCTAACTAGCAGTCTTCAGCGGGCGACCGCCTCCAACGCTGGTCCCGCCTCGACATCAGGCGTAGTACATAATGAGGTGGTCCCCACAATCCTCAGTTCTCCGCCTGAGACTCCCGCCGCTGGATGACATCAGAAGAGGAGACGAGGATCCGCCACCAGATGGCCAAGAATAAAATCAGAACATCTCCTCCCACAAGATGGATGTTTGGCTATGACCTACCTCCAAAGAAGGGGGATGGTGGGAGGAAGGAACCTGCTGCAAGAGCTGTTCTCAAGATCTACTGTTACGGTAAGTTCTATATAACTGTACTATCTTACTGAGATACAGCTCTTGCAGCAGGTTACACTGTTAGGACTGATTTCCAAGCAACAGTGGTAATCTTACCTACAGGGAGGAGGAAAGGTAGAAGTCTCCTTACAGCCTCGAGCCCTAGGACAGAAGTCTCTGAAGAGCGGCTAAGCGAACCCTGCTCTTCGCCTCGATGCAATGTCCAGGCTGTAATGCCTGATAAAGGTATGCACAGAGCTCCAAGTGGCTGCAGCGCAATAGCTGAGGTGGAGGCGCTCTTTTAACACCGCAAAGGAAGTGGCCACCCTCTCGTGGAATGACCCTTGACCGCCTCGCAAGGGTTTATTAGCTTTATCATAACAGAAAGTGATGCACTGGATGAGCCACCTCGAGAGAGACAGTTTAGAAACAGGAGCTCCTTTCATTCTAACAGCAAAGGAGACAAACACTTGATCCGCCTTTCGACACTGTTTGGTTCTGGTCAGATAATATCTGAGGCACCGATGCACGCCAAGGTGTGCAGAAGGGCTTCTCCTCAGTTGTGTATCTCAGGAAATACACTGGTAAATCAATATCCTGATTAAGGGTGAGTGTTGAGACCACCTTAGGCAGAAACTTTGGGTTTGTCCTCAGGGATACCCTATCCTGATGGAAAACTAAATAAGGCTCTTTGCACATTAGTGTGTGCATTGAGATCCTTCTTGCGAAGTAACCGCACTAAAAATAACGTTTTCCACGACAGAAAACGTAGCTCGCAATCCACGGCTGGTTCAAAAGGTGGCAGCGTAAGCTGCTCCAGGATGAAGGGCAAGTCCCAAGAAGGAACTGGATCCTTGAAGGGCAGCCTAAGGTGGAGGACTCCTTAAAAGGCATGAGTAGTGTCCAATTGGGCCACCATCCTATGGCCTATGGGGCATGGTAAGTCGAAATTGCACAAAGGTGCACCTTAATCGAGGAGTAAGCCAATCCGGAATGAAAAAGGGAAAGCAGATAATCCAGAACCAGCTTTTCAGGACATTCTAAGGCGAAAACGCTTGAGCCTAAGCAAAATCTAAGCCATTTCATGGCGTATGTTGCGATGGGTTGCGGTTTTCTAAGCGGCAGAAATACATCTGCCATAACTACGAGACCCGTATCGCAACATGGCTATGTCTCTAGGAGCCAAGCGTGCAGGTTCAAGGAACTAAGTCCAGATGGACTAATGAACCCTCCTCCTGAGACAGCAGATGGGAGCTGATTGGCAAAGGAAGTGGAGGTTCCGGGATAGCTGACTCAGAAGGAACCAAATTTGTCTGGGCCAGAAAGGCGCTTTCAAATGAGCGTTGCCTGCTCCTCGCAGTTTTAAGAGAACTCTCTGGATCAATGGGAAAGGAGGAAAGGCATAGAGGAATCTGCCCGCCCAGGAGAGGGACAACGGCGTCTCGCCAGAAAACACCAGGCCCTGGATCTAGCGAGCAAAAATTGGGCAGTTTTCGTTGGATGGGGACGAAAGGTCTAACTCTGGAGTGCCCCATCTGTGAAACAGATCCTCTGCCATTTCCTAGAAGTTCCCACTCGTGGACTCTGGCCTGAGAGTGACTCAGACTGTCTCTGACGGTGTTGTCCACTCCTGGGATGTGTACTGCAATTAGGTTTCCACCGTGTTGCAATACCCACTCCCACACTCATGGCCTCCCTGCAAAGCAGGTAGGATTGGGTGCACCCTTGTTTGTTGAGGTAATACATCACCGCTGGTATTGTCTGTTTGTAACAGGAGAGTACCCAGTGGAATCTCCAACTGGAAGGCTTGAAAGCGTAGACGCACTCATCTCCAAAATGTTGATGTGGAGATGAGATTCCTGGGCTGTCCATATGCCCTGAGACCGCACCCATCTAGGTGTGCTCCCACCCAAGACCTGAGGCATCTGTGGAGAGAGTCACAGTCGGAGAAGGCGCTGTGAAGGGAACCCTCATGGAGAGATTCCCGAACTGCAGCACTGTGATCTCGAATTGGGTGCTGCAGATGGTCTTGCCTTGGTCCCACTGCACCCTTTAGCATGCACTGGGTTACCCGCATGTGGAGTCATGCCATCGACTGCTGCAATGGCAGCAGCCATATGTCCAGCAGGCGAAGGACCAGTCTTGCTGGGACGGTCTTCCTCCGACAGGTCCCTGATGAGGGATCTGATGTATTCCGCTCTGTCTGAGGGAAGAAAGGCTTTCCTCTGACGGTGTTCCAGAACTGCTCCGATGAACTGCAGTTTCTGCACGGAACCAGGAGAGACTTCTTGTAATTGATGAGGATACCCAGCGATTGGAAAAGGGACTGGGTGTGGTAATAAGGCCATCAGTGCCTCCTTGAGGAGCCATGAGAAGCCAGTCGTCCAGGTAAGGGAACATGTAGTGGCCTTGTCTCCTCAGAGACACCGCGACCACCGCCACGCACTTCGGAAAACGCGAGGTGCGATGACAGTCCAAAGGGAAGGGCTCTGAACTGGTAATGGCGGCTCTGAAACTCGAAGCGCAGGAACCTCCTGTGCACTTGAGCAACGGAAGTGCAGGTAGGCATCCTGCATATCCAAAGACGCCAAACGCAAGCCCGTTTCAGCATGGGAATTAGGCTCAAGAGTCACCATGGAAGGTCGAAATGACCCACAGATTGAGGTCGCTGAGGTCCAAAATTGGACGGAGGTCCCCTGTTTTCTTTGGAACCTGGAAGAAGTGAGAATAAACCCTCGTCCTCTCTGGTTCTCTGGAACATGCTCTAAGGCTTCCTTGTCCAAAGTGTGAGCACTTCCTGCTGTATGAGCAGGGCGTGCTGACCAACAGCGGAAAGCAGGGAGGTCTTGTAGGTGGGCTGCCTACAAACTCTATATAGTGGCCTTTTTCAACCGTTGCAGCACCCACTTGTCGGTGGTGATCGACCGCCACCCTGGCAGGTGACGTGCGATGCGACCCCGACCTTCATTTCCGCTGATCTTGAGGAGGGCGGGGCCGGAAGGAGTCATGCTGTCGCAGCGTTGATCCCGCAGGCTGGGCCGACTTTGCAGCCCGCTGGCCCATGCCTGGGGATGACTTGGCCTGGGCTTCGGGTAAAAGAGCCCTCTGCTTTTGGCTGAACGTTGTTGCCTTTGTGTCCGGTTACTTAAAGCAACTCTGGTTCCTACGAAGGAATTAAGTCGAGATCTGTACATGGCCTGTACAGATCTAACTGCCTTCCCTGCATCCTGAAGTTTGGTGATCACCTCCGGAGGCTTCACCAAAAGGACTTCACCATTGTAAGGGACGCTCTAGAATGTTCTTCTGGACAACCGGGTAAAATCGGAGACACGGAGCCAGAGTGTCTCCGGAGACACACGCCTGAGGCTGCCGCCTCTCGGCAAGAGTCCGCAGTCATATGCAGCTCTCTGAGCACCTGGGTCCCACATCCGAACCTCGACGGAGGAGGGTCAAAAGCTCCTCCTTTGACCAGCATCGGGCATCTTCTCAACCAGGTCCTGTCCCTGCTCCCACAGCGCATTCTGGAATTAAACCATGTGGGTGAGGTAATTCAAAGACCTGATGACGCAGCCCAGCCACGAGACGTGCGCCACCCAGGACATCCAATTGCTTGGATCTCGGGTCCAGTGGTTGTGTGCTCAGTGCTGAGGTCTCTGAGACCGGGTCGTGGAGGCGGTGATGACCAGAGAATCGCCAGAGGATGATTCGCCAAATATTGGTCCTCCCTCAGGGCCTTGTATAGGCGGTCAGCCTTCTTCTGCACTTCCACGCAGCCTTGGTAACGTCCCGCAGGGTGTCCACCAAGGGTGGCACTACCACAGGCTTTGGGTCTTTCTGCCAAAGAAGGGCAAGGTGCTGTCTCGAGGTCGAGCTCTTCAGCATCCCACCCCATATTCTCCTGGATGTGCCTCATGATCTCCGTGAAGGAGGGATCATCCGAGGAGACCTAGGAAGGTCGTGTGGGTCTGAGGAGGGAATGCTGATAGGAGAAGGAGATCTGGAGCACCCTGAGGTGTCAGATCTAGAATCCTCCGCAGACGGATGTACCGGTGTCGCCTGGGTCTCTTAGGGCTGGGTGACCCTGAAGTGGATCTTGAGGAAGGTCTTCTTATCTGAGGATCTGCCCCTAGGAGGTGGTGTTGGCTCTTTGGGGTTGGTGACCATCCCACGGGCCCCTTGGGTAGAGGAGGGTGTGGCGGTGAATGAGTAGGTGGAGGCGGAGTCGGAGTAGGAGGAGGGTGTGTGGCGACCATGCTTCTGATGGTGTCCACCAGAAGGTAAAGAGCTCCTTTACCTCTGCCAAATTCAAGCCCGACAGCCGGCCTGTCGCCGGGTCGGGCGTTGGGTCCCCGGGGTCTCCGCACCAGGAAGGTTCCGTGAAGTCCGAGACTCCGTGTCACCCGCCTGGTCCTCGGGCTGGGTGGTATCCTCCTCCATGATTCCTTCCGACCGACGTCAGCCGGTGATGGTGGAGCAGTCCTCCTCCCTGAGGTAGCCAACGCCGGTCCCCTGGCCGACGCCCTGGGAGGCGAACGCCTGGCTGGCGGCGAGGCATCTGTCGCCGCCGCTCCTGGGAGTGCCGGTGATGCTAGGCCGACGTCCGGTCTGGCGTCCGCTTAGGGACGCCAGCTCCTTAGTCTTAAGGGGGGCTGGGTCCAACCCACGCTGGAGGCTGGGATATCGACCTGGCGCCGGAGTCCCGACAGCAGGAGGAAGATTTGTGGCGCTCCCAGACTTAGATAAGGCCTTAAAGGAGTGGATGCAGCCGATGCCTGGAAGTCTTGAGAGGCTGCAGAGAGGAGGAGCCGCTGGGGATCTGACCTGAACCGGGAGGTTGAGATCGAGCCCTGGAGGAGAGCGGTCTGACTGCGAGCGGGCTTGAAGTCGAGGCCTTGCGGGACCTGGGTCTTTCCTTCTCCGGTGATTCTCCGGTGCTTGTGAGTCCTCCTGACGTACTCCCTGAGGACGGTTCCTCATCCATGATCTTCAGTTTTCTCCAAGAGAAACGCTGAGCGCCCTTCTGGCAGCGGATCCTGGTGCGACTGTTGAAGCCTCGGCAGAAGGAGCAGGCCTTGGTGTCGTGTTCCAGGCCCAGACAACGACACAGGCTGAGTGAGGATCCTTGAAGGGGATCTGTTTGCCACAGGCACACTTGATGGGTGACCTTCCAGAGAGGCGTTTGGAGAGGACATCAGATGAATTCCAAAATCTGTATAAGAAAAGGAGAACGTCGTAGTTCTAAGTCGTCATATGCTAGAAAGAGACCGAGAGGCCGATGCTGCGATGTCGTCGAGAGAGAAAAGAACTGAGGATTGTGGGGACCGCCTCCTTATGTACTCACGCCTGACGCCGGGGGAGGACCGACGCCGGAGGCGTGTTCCCGCTGAAGCCTGCTAGCTGAAAATTGTGAGTCCTGGCTCTGACGGCTTCAGTCCTAATGGTGTAACCTGCTGCAAGAGCTGTATATCAAGTAAGATCGCATAATTTAACACTTAAAACTTACGGGTTAGCTTAAAATGATAAAGAATAGAGGCAGCAAATGAAAACAATAAAATACTTATGTATATTTTATAAGTTTTCACATGACAGAATGAGATGATGAAGAGAGATCTCTAGGCATCTAGTCTTGACAGGCGGAGAGAGAAATCTGAGGGTTAGAATGCAGGCAGTTGAACAGTGGCAGCATTTGAAAAGTGGTACATGCCAATGATTCCATCATTAGCACAGCATTCATCTCCGGGCAGATCTGGCTTAGAGGCATACTGCAGAAGTGTTAGGAATACTGGAGTATTCCTGGGGTGAGAAAGTGGCAGTATACCTCCAGAGCACAATATGCAGGAGTGCAGAGGCTAAAGGTTCTGGAAGGGAGGCAGGGTGGAAGTTATGAATACCCGAGTATCACAGGAAGAAACAAGATTACTATGGTAAGGAATTTTTCTTCTAACCTTAGTAATACTCAGATATTCCTAACTTTCTGCAGACTACGTAAGCAGTACATTTGGAGGTAGGCACAGAACCTTATTTAGGAAACAGACTTTGCAGGACTGCTGTGCCAAACCTAGCATCACCCCTGAACAGAATATCCAGGTTGTAGTGCTCGTAGAAGGTGTATACGGTTTTCCAGATAGCTGCTTTATAGATGCCAACTAGTGGAACATACCTGGCAACTGCTAAGGCAGCAGCTGTGTCCCTCTTATGGAATGGACCCTCAATCCTGTTGGAAGCTCCTTCTAGCTTTAAAGTAACAGAACTGGATACACTGGACTATCCATCGAGAAATTTACCTTTTCGACACTGGGTTATCTTTTCCCACATCCCAATAAGTCAGGAACAGCTGTTTTCTGTCCTGCCTATGGTCCTCAGTGGTCGCATGTGACGCTTGGCCAGCAGGTTACGATTGTTCTAGGATATTTGTAATATAGAATGTGTATGTGAGGTGTCTCACATGAGACATCCTGTGCTCCTGGGTGACATCCCCCAGGTTTCAGTGAAGCAGGAACCATTTAATTAACTGACTTACTTACGAGGGCATTTTATTACCTTTTATGACATGCCTAGGCTCTTTAGTGGAAATGAAATGGGACATTATGAGTCTGCCAGAGGATGGAGATCATACACTTTTATGACGCCTTAAGAAAAAGAACATTTAATACCAACTGGTGTTAAAAGCTATATTGCACCTAAGTGAGATATGGCAGAGTTGTATAAAACCTTTGATGTCCTTGGGAACATAGGAAGCCAGCCTCCAGTTCAAAGGAAAGGGCTTGTTTTAAAGACTATCATAATTTGTGAAATTAGTTTTTGCTGAAGTCACAGTATTTAATATACCTCCTGATAGGACATCTTGCTTTGAATATTTTTAATATTCTGAAAGGAGGAGCTAGATGACATCACGGAAGGGGTGCGTGAGAAAGACACAGTTTAAACTGAATACTGTGTCTGATCTGTGTGATATAACTTTTGGACTCTTAAGAAACAAGACCTAACTAAGGCACTTGTAGAGGTAATACATTAGATAGAAAAGTCTAAGTGTATGTTGGTAGGAGCTTGTAGTTTTCTTTGCTTTACTTTTAAGTGACTGTATGCTCTATGATATATTGTTCTGTGTTTACATTTATCATATTTTATCCATTTTTTGAAAATTCTGTTTATTAAAAGTTTTCAAACACATAGTCTTATACATACTACATACAACAAGAAACAAATACAAACACACACAAATCCTAGTTATATCATTAATATATCATACATATTCCATTTACAAGGGTGTTGTCGAGTGTGCAAGAAAAATAACCAGTGTCTTATACATATTCAAGTATCCCCAGATAACTGTACCCTATAGTACGATACACAGAGAGCAACCCTCTGATCTACTCCTATACATATTATGCAGGTGGGCCAGGCCATATATACCCTCTCATTTCTATGTTAACTGTTGATTTTCCACACACTCACACACATGAGGAGTGTACCCCTAACCCTATCCAGCATTCTGGGGCCTAGATATCCAACCCCGTATGGAGCATTAGGTTTTCCGACATACTTAAGGTCGCTAAAATGGGGCCCAATCCTCAAGAACACCTCCTCCGATTTCTAAATATCCATGTGAGCCTTTCCAAGGCCAATGAGCGATAATCAGCCTTCGCCAGTCAGCTAGCGTGGTCCGCTTCGTAACCCAGGTGTTCTGAATGCAGTGCCTAGCAGTACAAACGCCACCCTTACCCATCTAGGTAATAGTTGCCACTCCTCTTCTCCTTCTATTCTTTCCACCCCAAATAAATAAACTAAAGGGTCGCGGGTCAGTCAGCCCCCATCCCCTTGTTCACCTCCTGAACCACACTCCCTCAAAACTTAACTAGGAACGGACAAGCCCAAAAGCAATGAAAAAGGTGCCTAACCTCTACTGCATCTTCTACAGTTCGGTGAGATGGCGGATGCGCCTGTGTACTGCCACTGGAGGCCAGCAGATTCTATGCAGGAACTTATAAAAGGCCTCCTTAAATTTTTTGCATATCATAATTCCCTCCAGCATACCTAGTACTAGCTCCCCAGTTCCTTCCGATATCTGCAGCCCCAGGTCCCTTTCCCATAGGGCCTTTGTGGGGCCTGTCAGGTCTGGTAGGCTCTGCTTATCTAATTTAGCCATTTTCCCAACGAACCCTTTAGGTCCTTCCTAGCCTGACATATCATCTGCTCAATTCTGTTTGGATGTAACCTATCCCTTCCCCTGCTCCCAACCATCCTACATATGTTTTCACTTGTAAATACCGAAATAAATGGGAGGCCCCTAACCTTATCTCTCGCCTGAGCTTATTAAACTCACTCAACTCTCCTGTCTCCAACAGTGTCCCCACGATACCACCCTCCCTCCTCCCATTCTAAAACCCCTTATCTTCCATCCCAGGGCAAAGAAAGGATTCTTCACAATTGGAAGTAAGATAGTCTCCTCTGCGCCATTCCCTTCAGTCGCCAAAGGTGATCCCAGGCCTCCAATGTCTCCCGGACTAACGGGTTACCACTGCCCAAGTCTCTGTATGCTCGTAACGCTTACTATGAAGGTATGCTGTGAGCCTCAAGGGTCCCTCTGTTCCAACCCTACCCAACTAGCCACTGCAGGCCTATGAACCCAATCTGCCACACTCGGAGTTGCACCGCCTTGTAGTATGTACCCAAGTCTGGGAAGTTGAGCCCTCCCTAGCTCTATCCACCTTAAGCCTGGCTAAACTTATTCTGGGCTTTTTCCCCTGCCAGATGAAGTCCATGAACCCTTCTCTAGCCGTTTCACGTCCCTCTGTGTAAGCCTCAACTGCAGCGCTTTGCATGGGATATAAGATGCGGGGATAATATTCATTTTTATGAGATTTATCCTCCCAATCCAGGATATTGGTAGTTGCATCCATCTCTTTAAGTCAGCCGACACCAGTTTGATCAAGGGGTGGAAGTTCAACTTATACAACTCTTCCCATCTACGCCCAATACGTACTTCTAGATATTTAAAGTCTGACTTAACGACCCTGAATCCCTTTGTTGCACTCTCTGGGCCAACGCCTGGGAATCCCATGGCCTCAGATTTCTAATATTGATCTTGTACCTGGAGAAACCTGCAAACTTTTCGATAATATCCATCAGATATCTCATAGAGTCACGCATATCCCTAAAAATAATAGCATATCATTTATCCATTTTAAGTAAACCTTTATTCCAAAGACTGCCTGGGTGTGTCTTCCAAGTTCTTTCTTTTGCATATGATGTATGCAGGGTTAAGACTGACAAAACTGTTCATCAGCTTGACGGTGTTACCAAACTGGGAAAAGGTAAGAATATACCCAAGGTCTTTATAAAGTTTTAAAGAGTTCATTTTGGATACCTGGTTAGGTGCCCTTAGGCGAAAGATATCTGCATCCCCCAAAGAGCAAATTATCTGAGCCTGTACATTTGGGTACGCTTAACGTAAGGTTTACAGTTTGAATCCCCAAGAACTTGAGACTAAAGGTAATTCAGACCCACAAGCAGACAGGGAGAGTCACCCTGTCTGTTACCTGTTCACAATATTGCATTGGAGGTTGGCACTGTGGGAACAGAGAGCCTGACCTGCTGAGTGTGGGTTTGTGACATCATGTACTAGCTGAGAGCTCTCTTGACATCCAGACTGTGAAGCCTTCTTTGCCAGAAGTGGAGTGCTCAGTGAAAAAGACAGGTAGGGTAATGGACTGGTTCAGATGGAAATCAGAAATCACTTTAGGGAGAGATTTCCTGTTTGTCTTCAGGACCACTTTATCCCTGTGGAATGAAATGTAGTCCTGTTGAATGCAGAGAGCCTGAAGCTCAGAGATTCTTCTTGCAGAAGTAACTGCCACTAGGAAAATTGTTTTCCAAGTGACTTACTTCAAATGAGCAGAGGACATAGGCTCGAAAGGAGGTCCCATGAGCTTAGCTATGCACACATTGAGGTTCCATGCTGGCACCTATGAGGGGGATGCAGATGGGTCAACCCCTTGAAGAACCTCCTGAAGATATGGTCTGATGCTACTGTCACATTTCTTCCAGCAGAAATGTAAGCAGATGCTGAAACCAGGTGTACCTTAAGGGTGCTGGGTTGCAGCCCTAGGGAATGTAAATAAGAGAGGCAATCAAGAACAGCTGGAACCCCAGCCTGTGCTGGTACCAGCTCCTTGGCTGAGCACCAGAGAGAACCTCTTCCATTTTGAGGCATGGGTTTTCTTGGTGGAAGGCTTCCCATAACCTCTCAAGATGTCTAAAACAGCTTCAGAGAGGTGCAGGCCTGCATATTCTAGTTCTTCATGAGCCAGGCTTTGAGATTGCGAGACCTGAGATTCGGACACAGAAGTCTCCTCTTGTTGGAGGTTAACAAGTTGTGCCTCCGAGGCAGACGACTGGCTCGGCTACAGACACGGAGAGCAGAAGAGAGTACCATGGCTGCCTGGGCCAGTCTGGGGCTATCAAGGTCATTGATGCTGACTGGGACCTGAGCTTGAGCAATACCCTGTACAACAGAGGGAAGGGAGGAAAGCATATAGGTGTTTTCCTGACCAGTCCAAAGCCAGAGCATCCAGAGGTAGTGTGTCCTGATCTGGTGGTTTGCAACAGTACTGAGGCAGGTGTTGGTTCTGGTGAGATGCAACAAGTCTATCTCTGGGATGCCCCACCTCCTGAAGATTACTTCCACCACCTGCCTGTTCAGAGCCCATTCGTGATGGGCCTGGTTGATTCGACTCAGAGCATCTGCCATGGTGTTGTCCTTCCCTGTCAGGTGGACTGCCTGTAGGTAAACTCCCAAGAAGTAAGCCAGGCTCCAAATTTTCATGGCCTCTGTGCACAGAGAACCAACCTGGTGCCTCCTGCTTGTTTATGCAGTACACTGTGATGGTATTGTCTGTTCCGACCTGTAGCACCTTCCCTTGTACCAGCGTTGTAGAGGCTTTTAGTGCCAAAAATACTGCTCTGTGTTCTGGAGAGACTTTGCACTTGACTGAGTGCCCTGGGTTGTGTGGTCCCCTAGATGGGCACCCCACCCCAGTAGAGATGCATCTGTTGTGAGAACAACTGATGGAGACTCATTGAAAGGAACCTGTCCCTCAAGTTGGATTCCACTTTCCACCACTGAAGTGCTTGTAACAGAGAGGGAATCTCTTCTCTGCGCCAGTGTGCCCTTAGGTGGAACTGGATGTCTCTCATTTTGCACCTGGATCCTAGGACTGTGCCTGTGGCTGCAGCCATATGGCCCAAGAGTTGTAGGAACTGCCTTGCAGTTTTTTCGTGCAGGCTGAATGAGTCTGCAATCAGCTGGAGACTTCTTACCCTGTCCAGAGGCAGGCAGGCTGTGCTTTGCAGGGTGCTGATCTCTGCTCCTATGAACTGCAACTCCTGTGCAGGTAGGAGGACTGATTTTGTGTGATTTATCAGGAACCCCAGGGACTCCAGAAGCTCCTGGGTGGTCTGCAGATGCTGTCTGACCTGGTCTGGTGATTTTCCTACCACCAGCCAGTCATCCAAATTTGGGAACACCACGACACCCTGTCTTCGAAGGTGTGCCGCAACCACTGCCTAGCATTTTGTGAATACCCTTGGGGACTAAGTCAGGCCAAATGGCAGGGTTGAAAACTGATAGTGATCTGATGGGAGTCTGAACCTGAGATATTTTCTGTGAGACTCCCTTATGGGTATTTGGAAATAGGCATCTTTTAGGTCCAGTGATGCCAACCAGTCTCCTTTTGGAGTGTTGGCAGAATCAGTGCCAAAGTTACCATTTTAACTTTTTTTTCAAATGCTTGTTTAGTACCCTGAGGTCCAAGATAGGCTGCCACTCCCATTTTTCTTTGTGGTAAGGAAGTACCTGAATAGAATCCCTTCCTTTCTGCTGAATTGGAACAAGTTTCACTGCCTTTGACAGCGGCAGGTTTTGAACCTCTGCCTCCAGCAGCTTCTTTTTCTGCGAGGGAGGGTGAGCTGAATACCCTGGTTCTGAGAAGAGGAAGGGACTTGAAATTCAGAGACAGTCCTTGACTCACTATCTCCAGGATCCACTTGTCTGTGGTGATCCTTTGCCAAGCCTGGAGGTAGTGAGACAGTCTGTTTCCGACAGGTAGAGAGGAGGCAGCCTGTGAAGACACGTCAGGGTGTTTGCTTGCTTTGGGCTTGAGGCTGGGTTTGAGATCCCCACCTGGGCCCCTTCTTGTGAAAGTACCCTTGCTGGGGGTACTGTTGTTATTGGAGTGCAGCCACTGGCTGGAAAAGGGCCTAGTATGAAAGGACTTCCCCTGCCTCCCTTCCATAGGGTCTGGTGGATGGAGAGGCTTTCTCCTTAGCATAGTTATTTTGAAGGTGGCTTTGTATTCATCCACCTTCTTCATATAAGCCACTGTTGATTCACTGAAGTGAATTCCCTACAAGGGGAAGTCTAGAGCTTTTGTTTGGGTATCCTGGTACGATTTGTAGCTCTTAGTCAGGTAAACCTTCTTTGAGCAACAGTGTTTGCCATCCATCTGGCTGCTGTGTCATTGGTATCAGCAGCCATTTGGAACTGATACTTGGCTGCCTCTAAGCCAAATGTGGCAGTTTCTGCCAGGTCATCAGACAAGGGCGAAGGGCTTTTGTGCCATGGCCAATACAAACTGCCATAAGGACTTCTGGTACTGGGCAACGTAAGCCTGGAAATGTGCCTGTCTAATAGCCAAAGAAGTTGACAAGTATCCTTTTTGGCGATACTGTCAATCTTCCTGGACTCCTTATCAGGTGGATGAGAAGCCAAAGACACCTTAGCATTGTCACAGGCAGCTACCTGCACCACATCCTGCTGGTCAGGGTGGGAAAACAGAAACTCTGCCCTTCCCTTTTCAATTGGTACTTTATCCAGCCTCTTATCAAGAGGGAGACAGAATTAGGGGTCTGCAAAATCTTCAAAGGATCCTTCTTGAAGAATTTATTGACAGGCAGAGTGTCTTTGTGGGTGTCAACCCCATCATTTCGAGGTATTCCACCTCTTCTTCATTCTCTATTTATTCTCTTGTGATGATGTCCAAGGCATCAGCCATTTTCCTCACAAAGTAAACTTGAGGAATAATCCTCAGTGGTTCTAGGAGGTGAACCAAAATCTTGCTCAGGAGAGAGCTCAGGCTCAGTGGGTTCCCTTCATACTCCTCTTCATCATAATCTTCTTTTCAATAAAACAGGATTTACCAGTGCTGCCAGTCCGTGCAGCTGGGACTGGGACAGGTGACTGCTGGCCAGGAAAGAAAAGACCTTGTAAGGCCTGGACCACTTTAAAGGCCTAAGCAATTTCATGAGGAGAAGGTAGTACTAGAACACCCACAGAAGTCCCCTTTTCTCAGTTGGAGGTACTGTGTGCTTTGTTTTGTCTTTTGAGGGACCCAGGTAGTCAGCCAGTTCAGCAAGCCTTTTGGTGCCCTTGTCACCCGTCTCAGGGTTGAGGCAATTACTGAATAGTTTCATCCACAGCAGAAGGGAGTCTCGGCTGGTCTCGCCATAGGGACCCTTAGGAGGAGAAGTTTTTCTTAAGCCGTTCCAGGCGTTTCTCCACAGTTTTTTCTGGGAAGGGTTTACAAATATGACATTCTTCATTAAGGTGATCAAATCCAAGGCAAGCCACACACAGACTATGTTTGTATGCCTTAGCAAACACTTCCACACAATCAGAACAATTTTTAAAACCAGGTTCACCGGTTTTCTTTTAGGTTTCTCTGACGCTTTATCAGTAACCGATAAAAATGTTACCCGCTAAGTTATTTAAAGGTTTTACAAAAATCTAGTGGTTGCGGTCGGTTCCCGAACCGATAATGAACCGATGGGAACCAGAACTGATGACGAAAGTGAACAGTGATTAGTTGTTCAGTAACCGATAATGCGATTACCAAAATAAATATTTAAAATAACTTTTAAAGTAAACTAACAGGGTTTTTAGCCACCCGAAAATAACTAAACTAAATCAGTTCCCCACGGTTATACCGAACCGGGAGGAACCGACACTAGTTTAATTACCAATACAAATAGTAAAAGGTAGCAAATGAAAGAAAAAAACAGATACTTATATGATTTTATAGTTTCTTCACATCACTGGAACAAGCTGAAGAGTGAGACTTGACTGACTAGACTTTACAGGCGGAGAGTAAAATCTGAGGGTTTTAGAATTAAGGCAGTTAGTTCAAGGCAGCATTTGAATAGTTGTCACGTGCAAAGAGTTCTATCATTTGCATGTGTCCTATCCTGTCTGGGCAGTTCTGGCTTAAATGCACACTGTATAAAGTTAGGAATACCTGAGTATTACTGGAGTTAGAATAAAGACATTTGGAGGACTACTCATCCGAAAAGGCAGTCGACTGCAGCACGCTATCCGCAGATCCGATGTGCGCAGGTCGACGGATGGAAAGAACTGGAAGGCGGGTGTGGGGACCACCTACTCAATGTTTCCACTGCATGCATGTAACAGAGGGTGCAGTTACTTATCAAAGTTTTCAGGGGTACAAAATTAATTTTGAGGGTACATCATACTATTTTTTAAAACTTAGGAGGTAAGTGCAGTTAAGCAATCTAAACACGAAAGTGACACAGTCACAGACAGTATAATTTCTAACCAAACCAGTACAAAATATCTGGAAAGCCATGCCAGGAAGCTGGTTTAGTTAATGCAGGTAGTACAACAACTAGATAAGTGACAGCAGCAGTAACAGAGTAAACAAGAAAAGAGGGAGTCAGTGTAACTGTCAGTAGCAGTCATTTTAATACTAGGATTAGGAAGAAGCAGATAACATGATGGCACTGCACATGCTCATTCATAGCCTATATGCTACCTTACTGCATCTTGTTATTCTTACTGGACTTTTACTACAGTGCACACAGCAAACAAATCTGGCACCAAGCTCTGTAGTCATTAAAAAAAAAACAACAAAAATCAAACTTATGATTAGATACCACAGCCGAGCCCACAGGTGCAGTCTAAGGTTATTGTACACCTACCAGTCAACATCTGCTTTTTCTCAGCTGCTTGCAACTTCTCCCACCCTGCAATATATCCCCAGCAACTTTATTATATGCCCTCTGATCCTGCTAGTTGGTGTTGCAGTTCTAGGGTACAATCTGTAGCCATCCCACACCCCACCGCTCTGCTACCAATTCAACAAGATTATTCCCACATCCTAGTCCCAGCTCGAATCTCACTACAACTTGTTCAGGTGGAAAACAACAGAAACCTGTTGATAAAATAATAAACCCAGACCCATACAGTAGCTGGTGGATATTTATCTGACTGCTGAAACGGTTTCTGGAGCTCAAGCGACGGATCTATTCTGACCATTGATGCAGTAGGGCAAATGGGTGGGGCACACTCATGCAGTCTTTCTCCTATAATAGCAGAGGCCTGTACCAATTAGGGACCCATACCTGCCTGCTATCCATGGATCTTCCATATTGCAAGTCGGATACATCTCACAGCTGAGTCTCTGAGCTGCAGCTGCTTCTTCTTCTTCTACCTGGTGCCGAGGCTCTGAGAATCCAAATCCAGCACCTCTCTACTTACACGAACTGCAAGTCACAACTTTCCACTTGGTGCCAGTACATGAAGCCCACCGATCTACTGAGCTCCACCCCATATAGTGCAGTCTGTCCACGCCCACCTGCTGTGACTGCTAGAAATAGATAGGTGTAAGGCACTGAGGCAGCTAATCAGGACCAATCGCACGGTGGCTCAAAACTAAGAAAAAAAAAAACATGAACAAAAAAAACCCTTGCCATTAATAAGAGTACAGGCTGCATAAAGGAGCTCAAAAAGTCGCAACGGCTTCTTCGTATAGTGTAACCCCTTCACACACAGATGTACGTGAATTTTGTATTTTGTATATAATTCACATACATTTATGCGTGAATGGGAACACTGTGCCCACTATATAGTGCCATGCTGACTTCAGTCACGTGACGTCGGTGGGCGGTCAGATACTGCTAGCTAAACAGAACGCTGCCAACCGCGGGCGGGTGAAGAAAAAGAAGCTCCTACCAGGAGCTGTACTCTGGACTCCTGCTGCTTCCCAGGCGGGTCTCCCCCACAGAACGTGCTGCCACCACGGCGGGTGAAGAAGAAAAAGGCTCCTACCAGGAGCTGTACTGGACTCCTGCTGCTTCCAGGTAAAAGGCTTCCTACAACACGACCTGGGCATTTTTTCGGCCGTTTCACTAAGACTCTTGGCATCACCACTCCACAGCCCACTGATTGTCTCTGCAGACTCGGCTGTGGGGTGCTACCTGTAAGGGTGGCTGGGACTCATGTTATTTTACCAAGACTAGGCAGCGTTTCAGTTGTTCCTGTTTGTGTTCAGTTCCACTGCAATTCCGAGTGTTTTTGCTGCCTAGTGATATGTGCTGTACTGCAGTAGATGTATGCCTCCTGCAGTAATATGTTGCATGCCAGGAATGTCTCTAGTAATGCTGCAGAGTTGATCACTCATGTTTAATTGCCTGGATGTTACTTTATTGTGACTGTCTTATTTTGGGCAACAAGCCTAACTGTATTGCCCTCTGTTTTACTGCTTAGAGCTGAACCTAGTTGTACAGTGAAGTGCTTAGTACATATATGTAAGAGTAGGGAAGGGGTTTACTGGCTGGGTCTGTTGTGCAGCTCACGTGTCTGCGCATGCACAGTGCACGCTACCTGGGCTAGCCACCTTCATCCTCCGCTGCATACTAATTAGCCCTTCCTACCTCTTTACAGGTGGGTCTCCCCCCACAGAACACTACTGACCGCGGCAGGTGAAGAGCAAAGGCTCCTACCAGGAGCTGTACTTGGGACTCCTGCTGCTTCCAGGTAAAAGGCCTCTGCGCAGACTCCTGGGCGTTTTTGGCACGTTTTCACTAAGACTCTTGGCATCACCGCTCCACAGCCCACTGATTGTCTCTGCAGACTCGGCTGTGGGGTGCTAGCCCCACTCGCCCCAACCACCCCACCCACCCAGGGGCCCTTGTTATATTGGCTCACGCCGATCGCGTCACTTCCTGTGACATCGCTTCCGTGTCCCAAATACTAAGTCCCCACTTTCCCATTTGCAGGTTATACCTGTAGGCCACCAGTGGGCGCTGGATTCCCGCATCCCTATCTAGCTCCTTAACCAACCGCCCTATACTATCCCTGTATCGCCCCTGGAGCTCCAGCTCCAGTCCACTCTAGTCTCTGCCACCAAGTCCTTATATGTCTCTCCCTACAATCCCCACTCCACTCCTAGCATGCCTGCCATCCCCTGTCCAGCTTGTCTCTCACTCCCTCTCCTCCTTCTAATATTCCTTGCCTCCCTAGAGTTACTATGTGCCCACTTACCAGCTACACCTATGCCTCCAGTTGCCCTCCTGCCCTCCCTCTTCGGCTCCGGCCCCCCTTCACACACCCTACTTCCTCCCTCGTTACCACCATTCCCTTGGGCACCCCTCTCCCACCCCCGGCCCACTTGTATCTTATCACGCTAGCATTCCCAGTCTGTGCTATCCTACCTACCCCTTGTACCACCTACCCCTTATACCCTTGTCCCTAATCGGCGAAACTTTCGCTCTGCCACCTGCTTCCAAGGGCAGCCTCTCCTCCTTCTGCTCCTGTCTGGCAACATCCATCCCAATCCTGGGCCTGTCTTCAATGGTTCCCCGTTGAAATCCACTGGACTTAGTATCGCATCTATGAATGTATGCAGCCTCCTCAAAAACTGGACTCACTACAATGCTGGTGGCTGTTCATATACGGATGTGGTTGCCTTGGTTGAAACCTGGCTGTCTGACTCCACCTCTAGCGCCCAGGTCTCCCTCCCGGGCTACTCCCTCCACCCGCTGGACGGATCGGTAGGAGAGGTGGTGATGCCATCTATGTTAAAGACCCTCTCATTGGATTAACCCTTCCTCCCCTGTCCTTGACCATAAGGCCCAGGCCCTAACACTAAAATTATCACCTGACCCTCCAGGGTCCTCACCTTCCTGACTACATCTTACATACCCCAAAAACCAAGCTCAGGCACTGGGCCCATTTATTGACTATCTTACCTCCTTACCCAACTCCTCTGACCAAATCCTGGTGGATGATTTGAGCGTCAGTTGGCTTAGTCCCACATCTTCCGCCTCCGTGAGGCTTTTGTGCTATTGATCTAACCCAACTAGTCTCCCAGCCTACTAGAATAAATCCTAGTAGGGAACTACCACTCTTCTGGATGTGGTCCTCACTAACAGGCCTTGCGCGTCCACATATTCAAATCCTCCCAGACTGCCTTAGTGACCACTCCCGGTTCTCTTCAACTGGGCAACCTCCTGCCAAGCCCTCTGTACATACCACTGTCGGGCGGCTTAGACCTGGTGGGCTGAAAGACTTAAAACTTTACCTAGGCTGCACTGATTGGTCCCCGGCTATTAAACACCCCTGACATTGACAAGGCACTTGCCTTCTTTGTCCGCACCTTTAACTCTGCCTGTGACATCTTCGCACCCTTAACTCTCATAGATCCAAAGTAAGACACAGCTCTTGGTCACCCCTGCCTTACGCACTCTTAAGCAGCGGATAACTTATGGCATGTCACTGTTGAAACTGGCCGCCCTGCAGACAGACAGGCCTTCAGCAGCTACCCGCGGAATAAGTGTACTTGGGCCATCCATAAAGCTAAGGCCGATTATTACAAGCCTCACTTACCTCCTCATGGGGGACCCCAGGTCCTTCTGGGACAATGTCAAGCAGCTAAATGATGGAGCACGCTCCCTCCACCATCGCTTCCTGACATCAATGGGACTATCTCCTCCGACCCTGCCTCATTGCTACTCACCTCAATAATTCCTTTACTGACCTTAGCTCAGTGCTCCCAAACCAATTTCTTCAATCCTCCCCTCCCCCAGCCCCTCCCATCTCTAGCCCCCCGTTTCCCCTTAAGCTGTTTTCCACTCAAGAAGTCAGGCCATACTTGCTTAAAGCCCTAAAGTGCAATACTATTGGTAATGACTCCTGATCCCTGTCTCCTCGCCAGGTCCTGGATCAGGTCATCTCGCCACTACTTGCCTCTTTAATAAGTCCTCTGCCTAGGGCAATTCCTCTGTCTGGAGGGTCGCCACTGTTACCCCTATTCACAAGGGTGGTGACAGGACGCTCTCAGGTAACTACCGCCTATTTCTATCCTCTCCCTCTCTAAGGCCTTAGAGAAAATTGTTGCTACCAAATTTCAGACTACCTCGCTAAATATGATGTCCTTTGCCCTGAACAGCATGGGTTCAGAGCCGGTCATGGCACCAATACTGCACTCCTGGAGTTTGCTAACTTCCTTCACACCTCATTGGCGCTGGCTCCCCGCTGGTGCTGTATTTATCGACCTATCAAAAGCCTTTGATACTGTCTCGCATCCTCTCCTGTTAGCTACCCCTGCTCGTGTGGGCTTTGCCACTGGTCCAGTCTCCTGGTGCGCCAGCTACTTGACCGACCACTCTCAACATGTGAAAGTAGGTGGCACTCTTTCCAGTACCTGCCCAATCCACTCATGAGTCCCCCAGGGCTCTATTCTGGACCCTTACTCTACTCCTCTTTCTCAACTCCCTGCCCAGCGTGTGCAGGAAATGTCCTACTCTATGCTGATGACGCAGTACTCTTTGCCTCTGATAGTAACCCTGTCTCACTCCAGGACTCCCTTCAGCTTGCCTACAACTCTGCTGGAAACCTGGTTCTACTGAGCACCGACTCGTCATCAACCTTAAGAAAACTAAAACCATGCTCTTTACACACCCCAAAATAAGTCCAGCAACTTTCCTCTCTCTGTCCACTCCACCCTAATCTCCCTATAGAACTTGTACACTCCTATAAATACCTTGGTATAATCTTTGACTCTGCCCTCCTTTTCATGACCATATCTCTGCCCTGACCTCTGCCTCCAACGCATGGTTGGGTATCCTCTACCGTCACAAAAATGCCTCCCCACAGACACCCTCCGCCTGGCAGTCACCTCCTCGGTTCTATCCCTAATCGACTATGGCCTTCCTGTCTATGGCGCAGCAGACCAGACGGCCCTCCATGAAATCGCGCTAACGCTCAACAAAGCCTGTCGACTTATTACCAGTGCTCACAGACTCACCCACACCTGTCTTCTTTACTCCATGGCCACCCTGCTCAACCTTGATGAGCGCCTCATGTTCAAACCTGCCAACTACCTATAAAGCTCTCCATGGTCAATCCCTCCTGGCCTAGCTAACTCTATCCACGAACTAATCCCACAGTGTGCATTGCAGCTCCTGCAAAACTGCACTGATCATTCCAAGGGCCAGGACCTCCCAGGGCCAAAGGGCTTTCCCTATAGAGACCCGTCTTGGTACAACTCCTCTCTGCTGGTATCACTGATGCTCCCTCACTAGCATGTTTTAAATACAGCCTCAGAAATCACTTGCTCACCTCACACAACTGCCGCTGCCCTTGACTCTCCCCTTCCCTGACAATGCTCACTGAGCTGCACTTCTCCTTACTTAGCCCACTTTCCCCTGCAGGGCTTCTTTTCACCTCTACTACCCAACCACCTAATCGCTTATCTTAATTTAGCTGTTAACAGTGTTATGTCCCTCAATACCTGTAACCTTGACTGTGCCTTATTGTTGAACTGTATTGCTGTTCTGGTGTTGTCTCATGTATGTATGTCTTTGTCCTCCTTGTGACGAGGTACCTTTGCAAATGAGCCACCGCTCAAAGTTGTTAAACTGATGCTAAAATAAATAAATAAATAAATAAAAGTTTCCTTGTGGTCCTGACACCAGGGGCAGAGTCCTCAAGGTGATTATCTACTACAAGACCCCTCTCAAAGTAAGATCTTACTTTTTCAGCCACTAGCCGGCAGAGCTAGTGACTGGAAAAACTCACCGCCCAACAGGATTTTCACTAGCCCAACACAGTAATTACCAGAAATTTATTCTTTTTCCCCAGAACAAGTTTTACTGCAGTTTTTATTAAGAGTATTAAACTTTTAATGTTTTTCGGCTTTATTTCCTTCCTGGCACAGAGGATCTAGAATCCCACACCCTCGCCACCCCCATCCCTAGGCTTATCCCTGGGTGGGGCCGTGTACCCCTCCCTAAGGAACTTGGTTGCATACCCTGACTTGCCCCCAAGGGCAGGGCCACAGGAGCAGCTCCCAGCAGACCTTAGCCTACTGCCAGAGCGGTGGCAGAGACAGGGGCAGTCATTAGCAGGCCAGCATTTTTGTGCAAGTTTTTCCAGGGGGCGGATGTGCAATAATGCCAGCGCCTGCTCCACCCCTCTAACGTGTGGCACCAGCCGTGATGGTACCCCAGACTCCGCACTGCACCAGACTCCCCGGAGAAGGAGAGCAGTCTCCGGGACGCTCAGTCCTTCTCTCCCCAGCTGGCCCTCCGACTCCTGAGTCCGCACTGAACCTGGTATGTCAGGCCATAGCTGAAGCCTTTAATGTAAAACAAATTTGTTTTTGTTTGTTTCTTTTTACTGGCAAGGGACTGCACCATGAACATGAAAATAAAGTTAGTGTTTAAGGAGAGAGTATGAAGCAGTATAAACCTATCCAGAAGAGACAGCCCTGTCCCATTCAGGAGGGACAACATCAGCCAGGAAAAGGGAAGTTGGGACACAGCTAGAAATGCACAGCTCAGACCCAGCTAGGATGCAGCAGCACAACAGACTCAGACAGGATAAAGCAGCGGAGGATACTCGGACTCCTTTCCAGCTTGCAGTCATTGTCACCCTTGTCCTTGGAGCATTCTGGAGCTCCACTGGCAGTTTCCATCGATCACACTTAGCGCCATGCCTGAAACTTCATTGCCTATATACAGTGAGTAGTCGTGCAAACACTGACTGATAGCACGATACACTGCATGGTGCATTACCACATTAGCGCAATACATGTTATTCAATGGCTACCATGCTAAAGCGCCATGCAGTTACTGTGCTAACGGTCAACTACAGCTATTATAAAGGCGCCAACAGGCGCTCAACACTAGACTTACCCACTCAAAAGTGAAATCTACCGCATTTGGTGGGTGGGTGCCAATTTCTAACCCTGCAGTAGTGTGCCCTGGCCCTGCACTGTAGATCTCAGCCAAAGCCTGAAGGAACATTTTTGTATGGAGAACACCTTGTCCCCAAGGAAGACAGTATCATGGATTGTCTGTGACCAAAGCATGCATCTCAAAGGCCCTGTAGGCAGAGGTGATGGCAATCAAAACGCAATTTTCCAGGTTAGGAATTTGAGGTTACAGTTAGCCAGAGGTTCAAATGGCTTATGAGTGAGCATGTCCAGCACAAGGTTGAGATCCCAGGCAGCGACAGGTTTCCTGACTTGGGGCCTTGTGTAAAATGCCTTTCAAGAACCTCTTAAACAGTGGCAATTGAGCTAGAGCGAGGTTCTGAAGTGGCTCGTGGTATGCTGACATAGCATAAATGGACCTTTACTAAAGAGTATTGCAATCCTGCATCAGAAAGTTCCAGGAGATACTCCAAAACCTTGTCCGTGGGCACTGGAATTAATCTATAGGGATTTGAAGACCATTCAGAAAAATATCTCCATTTAGCTGTGCACGTCTTTCTGGTAGGGGCTTATGAGCTGCAAAGAGAATCTCAGAGACCCTCTGGGACACCTTGTGCCTGCTCACTTTTATGTCTTCAGGAGCCATCAGTGGAGATGAAGGGAGCACAAGCTCTGATGAACCTGGGATCCTGCTAGAAGATCTGTCCTGGAGGGAGGGGTGTCGGAGGGGTGACTGAAAAATTGTTGAGCAGAGGAAACCATATCTGCCGAGGTCAGCATGGAGCAATCATGATCAGTTTGCCCCAATGTGCCTCCAGCTTAAGCAGTACCTTCTGAACTAGAGGTACAGGAGGGAATGCATACAGAATGCAGTTTGACCACCACATCCTGAATGCATCCTAACAGAAAACGCTACGTTCTGGATTTCTAGAGCAGAATCGAGGCAGTTGGGCACTGAGCTGGGACGTAAAAGTATGTAGGTGAAGTTCTGACTCTAGCGGGTGAGCAATGTCAAAGCGGAGTATACTCAACTGCAGGGATAAAGGAACCGAGGCGGGATGAGAGCAGGTTCCAAGGTAAATCATGCAGCACGAAAGCTAGTCTTGTGGTGTCATTGCGTGCAGCCTATCTCGAGTCAATCCTCCTGAAAAGTTCTGACTCCTGCAGAGTTTTAGCATCTCTGGCTCAGAACCCATCAGTGTGAATCAATGGTGAAGATTGGTCCTGGAATATCTCAGAATCTTCTTATACTGCATGGAGCTATGAAGAAGGAGGCCTGCCCTTTGGCAGAAAGAACAATCTGACATCAAATGGGTCAGAACCAGTGAATGACACCACAGGTGCTGGGAGGAGCCAAGCTTCAAGACTGTTCCAGGAACTGAGCTACACCCAGAAATACTGGCTAACTGTGAATACTGAACTGAATCTAGGCATCTGGCACTAGACAGACAGCAATAGCACTACTTAAAAAGTCTCAAAAGGACAAAGGAGGCTGTGCATCAATGAGTGCAGGGTATGCTCGTGAGGCGCATATCTGGCCCTTATAGCTCTGCACTTGCAGACAGGCGCGCAGTGGCCAGCACTAAAAGCTTGCTGGCCACTGCAGGGTGCCTCACCATGGCCCTGCCCACCTAGTGCACAGATCGGTAGACACAGGCAGCCACCCAATCAGATGCCCTTCCTGATCCAGTAGTGGATACCCCACTCTACACAGAGCAGGGGCGTGTGGGACAGCATGGGTCCCAAAATTTAAAATCGTCAGGCGGGTACCGAATGACTGCCCCAACCCTCCCTGCCTAACCAGAGGCTAGAGCTGCATGGTGGAGGTCAGTTGTCCCACAGCCAGAGGGGAGTAGTCTGTGGAGGCAAGGGGCCAAAAATATGTCTGACCCCTGCTGCTGATCTTGCACACACACCTGCATACGGCACTCCTGCGCCTTAGTGAATGAGTGTAGAGTGCATGCACCCATACTGTGCGACTGGCCAGGGAACTGAGCACGGAAGAGGCACATGTCCCTTCCTAAATGCCGCTGGGGTCTGAGGGACCACCGCATGGCTTGTAATCAAAGGGCTGCTTCACGCACTGCATATGCAATACATTTTTCAGGCACAACCCCCAATATGTGCAAGTAGGCTGTTGCTCTCAGTCCAAACTGGAACAAATATAAAAGCTTGTTTTCAGGCAATTTTATTCTAACAAAGTGCCATTATCCTGCCCAAAACAAGCAGTTGCATACAGTAAACTGTGGTGCATTACCGAGGTTTGAGGTTCTTTGTTCAGTACTCTACAAAAATAAATAAATAAAATACTAAGAAAGAATGAGTAAGGTACTAAACTTACGAGAGGGACAATGATGAGGTAGGTCCATTGAGTCTCTTGTGCTCCATGAGGTAAGTGATAAGGGCAATAGTCTGTATGGTTTTTCCCAGACCCATTTCGTCAGCCAAAATTCCATTCAGATTGTTGTTATACAGCGAAACCATCCACTCTAGGCCCTGAAGCTAGAAAAGGACATTTCACTTCATTAACCATTTAGTCAAATAAACAGACAGATGGACAGACATATATTTTATTTAAAATACACCATTCTAATACCAAGGTGCTGTACAAAAGAAAACACAAACAAATATGACATAAATTACAATATAAACTAAACAGAACCACTAACAGGATGAAGGCATATTCTATTCCTTCCACAGTTGACTCAATTTCTTTAAACATACAATTTGGAGTTATTATAATTTGAGTTTTCTGTTTAAAACCCTGTTTTCTAATACTTAGCTGCTGTAGAATCTATGGCGGATATTCAGACTCGCCAGGCTGTGGTGCAAGTCTGGGCGCAGCAACTTGGCTGCGCAGAGGCGTTGACAGGTAATATTCAACAGAGCTGCACCATGGCACATCATCGTTGAATATCGCACCCTGGCCACCCGCAGTGCGCATGGCGAGTGGCACTGCGCCAGCACAAGTGGCCAGAGTGGAGCAGGGGGATGCGCTTAGCGCAAGATCCGTTACACTATGCGTAACCGCGATATTCAAAACTTGACATGCAAATGTAGCCATAATGCATGCTAGGTGCAAATGGGGCCATTGCATGTCATTATGGCCCCATTGCATGCAGGCTCAATCCCGTAGCGACCTTGGTGCCCTGCCAGGCAGCAGCCTTGAGGACCGACGCCCCCTGCACAGCGCAGCA
Organism: Neoceratodus forsteri; assembly: GCA_016271365.2. Lineage (NCBI taxonomy): Eukaryota > Metazoa > Chordata > Ceratodontiformes > Ceratodontidae > Neoceratodus > Neoceratodus forsteri. Next base: position 1,435,398,882 of record CM057453.1, read on the forward strand.
ATGCTCCTACTGCTTGTCAGCGGGCATATGTTGATTTAAATAGTCGTCCAATATCCTGGTGGTCCAGTGGACCGCTCGCAGCCTGATCACAGGCTTAAGTATGAAAATTTGGCGTCCAATATCCCTGGTGGTCCAAGCGGTACCCCCTCCCCAACTGCCCCTGAACCCCACCGCCCGCTCAGCGGCGGCAACACCACCTGCCTGCCCGCCGACTGCGCTTACTGACGTCGTATGAGTATGTGGCCCATTGGTCCACAGCATGAGCCAATGGGCGTGCAGCCCGTACCGTAACACAGTCCAGATATGTGAATGGATTCATATTTCTGACTATGGCATGCACGGGCTGCACGCCCATTGGCTCACACTGTGGACCATGGGCATAGCCCATAAGATGTAAGTCAGTCGGGCGGGCAGATGGGGTGTGCTGCCACCCGCCGCTGACCGGGGCGCGGGGCTCTAGTGGGCGGGTGGGGTGGGGGTACCGCTGGACCACCAGGGATACTGGACGATAAATTATACTTAAGCCCGTGAACGGCTGCGAAGGTCCAGTGGACCACCAGAGGATATTGACCTTAACTTACAACATATGCCCGTGATCGGGTTGCGAGCGTCCACTGCACCACCAGGAAATTGACCTTTAACTTAAAACATATGCCGTGATCGGCTGCAAGCGGTCCACTGGACCACCAGGGATATTGGACATTTAACTTTAAACATATGCCCGTGATCGGCTGCGAGCGTTCACTGGACCACCAGGGATATTGGAATATCGGACCTTTAACTCAAAACATATGCCCGTGATCGGGACTCGAGCAGTCCACTGGACCACCAGGGATATTGGCGTTTATGTTTATACTTAAGCCTGTGATCGGGCGCAGTGGCCCACTGACCACCTAGGGATATTGGACGCTTTTATCTAAACATATGCCGCGATCGGGCTGCAAGCGGTCCACTGGATCACCAGGGATACTGGACGCTTATATTTATACTTAAGCCCATGATTGGTGTGAAGCGGTCCACTGCACCACCAGGGATTTAGGACTAATATCTGTATACATATCCCTGCTTTTTCACTGTCCACCTCTACCCACCCACCGCTCATTCTATTCAGCCTCACTATCCCTCCTTTGTCTTTCTACACTCGCTGATGTACCTATAAAAGGTTTTATCCCCTTCTTAACTGAGTTGGCTATCTTTTCCTCAGTTTGGACCATTGCTATTCTGACTTACCTCCCTGCTTCCTTCTGTCTTAACTGGTACAGCTCTCTGTCCTGCTCCTTCTGTGTTTCTTATACTTCGGAATGCTATCTTTTTCTTCCTGACTTTCACTGCCACCTCTTGAGAACCATAGTGGCTTTTTCTTTCATTTTGATTTGTTTATTTGCTTCACACAAAGGCTTGTTGCCTCTGTCATGGCAGTTCTGATGATTCCCATTGTTGCTCCACACCTCCTTCTAGCCTGTTAGCTAGTGCTTTTCTGAGGCACTCTCCCATCTTTGCCAAAGTCAGCCCTCCTAAAGTCCAGTACCCTCACTTTTGATGGCTTGACTCTGTAGCTGAGTTTAACGTGAACCACACTGTTCGATGGTTACTTGTTCCCAGATGGCAACCCACTTCTAGATCTGAGAGTCTCTCACTGCCCCGTTTGAGAGTGCGAGGTCTAAGATTGCTCCCTCACCAGTGGGTTCGAAACTAGCTGTCTGAGGCCTGCCACCTTTAGGGCATCAAGAATTGCCTCTCTGTGGATGTGGCTGTAGCAAATGTGCTCCAGTTAACATCTGGCATATTCAGGTCTCCCATCAACAGTATCTCCCCTTTCTCTGCCATTCTAAGAATGCTTTCTATCATATCCTTGTCCATTCTCTCCCCTGACATGGGGGTCTGTAACACAACCCTGTGCAGATTGTGGTGCCCTTCCAGTCTCCAAGGTGACCCACAGTGCCTCCTCTCCTCTCTGTTTACTCTTTTGTTCAGTTGCTTTTATCATTTCCCTTACATAGAGCTTCTCCTCCTCTCTCTTCTCCCTGCCTGTCTCTTCTGTAGGTTATGCACCCTAGTATGTTAACATCCCAGTCATGGTTCTCTGTGTACCATGTTTCTGTGACTACTACGATATCCAGGCATCCCTCTTCCATCAAGGCCACCAGCTCAGGAGCTTGTTGCCCAGACTACGGACACACTGGAAGAGACGTGATTGGTTCAAGTGTAAATTAGAAACCACTTTGGGTAGGAACCTCCTATTGGTTCTAAGGACCACCTTGTCCCTATGGAATGAGATGAAGTCCGGTTCAACTGACAGAACTTGCAATTCACTGATCCGTCTGGCAGAGGTTATAGCAACCAAAAACACAGTTTTCCAAGCCAAGTACTTGAGCTCTGCTGAGGACATAGGCTCAAAGGGGTTGCATAAGCTGAGCAATGCAGGCGTTCAAATCCCAGGCAGGAGCAGGATCCCTAAAAGGAGGATTGGTATGAAGCAATCCTTTGAAAATTTACAGAATACAGGATGAGATGACAGAGAGGAAGGCTTTTCCCGACAGAAAACAGAAACAGCTGGCAAATGTACCTTGAGAGAAGCAGGTCTGAGGCCTAGACCATTAAGATGAACCACATAATCCAGAACTGTAGACAATTCAGCAGTGTCTGGGGATATACGCTTCTTGGAACACCAAATGCTAAATCTTTTCCATTTGGGTTGTAAGTTTTCTGGTGGCAGGCTTTTGAGAGGCTTTGAGAATGTCCAGAACCCCTTGGGACAGATGCAAATCTGCATATTCTAACACTTCAAGAGCCATGCCTTGTGATTTAGGGACCGAAGATTGGGGTACCAAATCCTCCCAAGATGAGGTTAACTGATTGCACTTCCTGGGGAGAGACAGGGGAAGATGGACTGCTAGGGACAGCAGGGGATACCTGGCTGCCTGGCCCAGTCTGGAGCAATCAGAATTAGTTTGCAGGATTGTGACCTCATTTTGACCAGAACTTTGAACAACAGAGGAAAAGGAGGGAAGGCGGAGGAATTTCCTTCCCAGTTCAGAACCAGAGCATCCAGAGGACTAAGCCCATTACTGGAGGTCTGCAACAAAACAGAGGAAGTTGGTGATTGTCCGGGCTGCAAAGAGATCTATCTCTGGAGTGCCCCACCTGGAAAAAATCATTTCTAGCACCAGGGGATCCAGAGACCATTCGTGATGGCCCTAGGAGATTCTGCTCGGTGCATCTGCTATCACATTGTCCTTTCCCGGAAGGTGGACTGCAACTAAGGATGTCTGCAGACAGTAAGCCAGAGACCACAGTTTCATGGCTTCCATGCACAAGGCCGTGGACTGAGTGCCTCCCTGCTTGCTGATGTACCACATGGTGGTGGTGTTGTCTGTCCTGACCTGTACCACCTTGTTCTTCACTCACTGAGAGAAGGCTTGCAGAGCCAGGAACACTGCCCTGAGCTCCAAAAGATTGATATGCAGGAGGGACTCTTGATGGGACTACTGTCCCTGGGCTGTGAGAGCCCAGATGGGCTCCCACCCCAAAGAGAAGCATCTGTGGTAAGGACCACAGAGTGGGGCTGATTGACGAAAGGAACCCCTTGCCTGAGATTGTCCTGATCCTGCCACCATTGGAGTGCCTGGATCAGAGTCTGAGTCACTGGAACCAGTTTGGTAAGAGGTTCCTTCTTTTGGGACCAGAAGAACCTTAGGTGGAACTGAATGCCCCTCATTTGAAACCTGGCTCCTTAGACCACTGCTTAGAAGCAGCAATGTGACCCAGAAGCTGAAGGAAATACCTTGCTGGTTGAGAGACCAGAAGGCGGAAGAGGAGGCCAGCTCTGAACTGACTGTAATCCTCTGCATGGGAAGAAAAGCTCTTGTCTTGACTGTATCCAGCTCTGCTCCTATAAAAGTGAGAAGCTGTACAGGTTTGAGAACTGACTTGGAAAGGTTGAGAAGAAACCCCAAGGAAGTGAGCACTTGCTGGGTCACTTGGAGGTCTGACTTTACTTGGTCTGGGGACTGTCCCACAATGAGCTAGTCGTCCAGATATGGGAAAACTGCAATATTCTTCCTTCTTAAAAGGCCACCACTTCTGCCAGACACTTTGTGAACACCCTTGAGCTGATGTTAGGCCAAAGGGCATTGTTCTGAACTGATAATGGCCTGAAGGCAATTCGAACCTGAGGTACTTTCTGTGGGAGCACCTGAGGGAATGTGAAAATAGGCATCCTTGAGGTCCAGGAGGCTAGCCAATCCCTGGGCCTTAGAGAGGGAAGAATTATTCCAGAGTCACCATTTTGAACTTTGGTTTTAACAGATGCTTGTTCAGATACCTTAAATCCAAGATGGGTCGCCACTCCCCTGTCTTTTGGGGCAAAGAGTACCTAGAGTACAGACCTTTGCTCCTGTGTAGGTAAGGCACCTCTCTATGGCCCTTAGAGCCAACAGAGATGAAACCTCTGCTTGCAAGGCAAGGGATTCGGAGGTGCTTGCAGGTGAAAAGATCTGGCCTCAGCTTTGGAAATCTTTTGAAGCTGAGGACCTGTCCCTGGCTTACCACTTCCAGGACCCATTTGTCTGAAGTAACAGACTTCCAATCCTGGACTAAGTAAGCCAGCCTGCCTCCTACTGGTATGAGGAGTCGACCTGGGCTGACACCTCAGGGTGTCTGCTTGGCAGGAGCCTTAGGCTGAGGGGTGGACGGCCCTGCTCATCCCCCTTCTGCCTCTCCCTCTAAAGAACCCCTCTGGGAAAAGGGAGAAGAGGCCTGCGCTTGGTGAGACAGGCCTGTGAAAAGACCTGCCCCTGGCTTGCTCCTTTGAGGAGTTGCCTGCCTTTCCGTGGCCTGTGCACTCCTGTAAGTGGTCCTGTATTCATCCAGTTTCTTCATGTAATTCTCTGTCTGCTCCCCAAACAAAGAATTACCCACCACAGGAAATCCATGGCTTTAGCCTGGGTGTCCTGTGAAGGCTAGTACATCTGAGCCAAGCCATTCTCAAGAGCCACAGATGTAGCCATGACTCTTGATGACACATCACTGGAGTCCACAGCAGCATGAAACTGAACCTTGGATACTCTGAGTCCCATCAGCAGCCACCCCTCCAGCTCCTTGGCCAGCTGGGAGAAGCCTGTAACCAGTGCCAATGTACAGTGTCCCATCTGGACTTCTGATACCTGGCTGTATAGGCCATATAATTAGCCTGTCTGAGTCCCAAAGAGGACGCCATGTACAGTTTCTTTGCCATGGCATCCAACTTCCTGAGTCTTTATCTAGGGGTGTGAAGCCAAGAGAATGCCTGCCCTGTCACAGGCTGCAGCCTGCACTACCCCAACATTTTTAGATTTAGTTTTTGTTGACCGGTAAGTGCACTACAAACCCTTCCTATTTTCAGGCACCCACCCGGAGAGGAGGATACAGATGAAAGCCAGCTGACGTTGAACCAGATTAAGCTGTTGGTGATATGTTTTAGTGAATGAGGAAATTTGGCCAGGACACCAGGAAATTCTCCCACTCTGCTGCATTGCTGCCAGTAGGGGACCCTTGGCCATCAGCGTTGCTGTGGCCAGTCTGCCCTAGGATGTTGGAGGAGATGGATGCATCTAGTGCAGGGAGCTGGCCTCCTCTCCTGCACTGTCTGATCAGAGGCTGTTGTTGCTGCTTGTGATGTAGTTGAGGTTGTCGACCTCAGTGTTCTTACTCTGCTGATGCTTCTGCTGTGCTTCGTTCTGTTTCTGAGTTTGTGCCTCCTTTGCCTAAGGATAAATCTGGTCTGCTCGCCGTGTCACATCTGCTGCTGCAAATGGATTTACTTGACCGAGAACTTGCTGTTTTTCCATGTTCTTGGACCCTCTGCTCCGCGTCTTCTGTTTCCAGTCAGACGACTTCTGCGGCTGGACGGAGGAAAGTGGTGTCACCCTGAATGCGGTTGTTCGATGCTTCCTACGGATCGTCCCCTGATTCTCGGGCTGGCAGTTCGTCGGGTTCAGTACCCGTGTGCCTAAAGCCCCTTCTGCCTGTTTCCTTGGTGCTTGTTGATGGTGCCCTGTTCCTCCTTTACCAGCTCCGGAGGTGACTTTGGCTGGACAGATGTTTTCCTTTCCTCCCGAGTCCAGAGACATGGCTGGAGCAACTGCCGAGTGCCTTCGGCCCCCAGTTCAGAGGGACTAGTACTTGAAACCTGCAATCTTGCCTACAGAAACTTCTTGGTCTCCTGATCGGCGTTACGGCGGCTGGCTGGGAACAATTGGAAGGTGGGTCCTGGTCTCAGACTCACAAGATCCTTCCTATATTAGGATGCTGAAAAACACTGCTGCATCGGCGGACGCTGTGTCTTCTGACCCTCTGAGCTCCAACTTGCCCGGGGTAATTCATCTTCTCCTTGTGTCTTGGACTCTGAGACTGTTAGTGATACTGTTGTGGAGGATATTGATGTACTGGGGGATATTGTTGTTCCTGGGGTTCCTGTTTCTGGTGTTGATGTATCTGTTTCTGATTCTCAGTGTCCCGCCGAGCTTGGTTTCTCCAGCTTCCGAGGCACGGGAGGCTCGACTCCGCAATACTGGCCTGTTTGGGTCAGGACCCTGCGTCGGCAGGGTGTGGCTCCCAGACCTGGTATTTCAGTGGGTTTCAAGCTCACGGATTTGTTCCAATCCAATAAAGGTGAGCTGCTCCTAGACGCAATGCTGTCAGGTTTTTATATAAAGGGGCTAGATACTCCCTGACAGGCTGTATGTTGCTAAATCTTTGCTTAAAGGGTCTATGCATTTCTTTTCATCGAAATGTTTGCCTTGATTAGTTTAGGGAATTCCAACTTTGATGTGAGCTTTAAACATGTTTCTATTTGGATCGTTTTGGGTTCAGTATGCTAAATTAAACTTCCCCTTTGGGCTCCCTTTCATGTTCTCCCATTAACGAAACCTACTGTTAAAACTATCACTATTATGTTTAAAAGCTAAGGGGTCAATGTTGAGGACATTTTATTTTGCTCCGACAGCGATGTGAGGTTTTAATAAACCTACCCCAACTTTAGATAATGAACAGATTTGGGATGGTGAGTGGAGGGTTAGGGTTAAGCTGTTTTCCTCTGACTCTGGTCTAGCTCACTTGCCTAATTTATTTTTTCTTGGGAAAGATAAGGGGTTGATTTTTGTATGCAGGGCAACCTAGGTCTTGCATTAAATGTGGATCTCATGCCCATTTCAGCTCTGTTCGTGACACTCTTAAATGTGACCATTGTTTAGATTTTGGCCATTCCTCTAGTGCTTGTTTAAACCTTTTAAGTGTAATCTCTGTGAAAACACTGGTCATGCTTATGGTCATTGTACTTGGGCCTCTCATAACCGGGACGATTGTCCCTCCCATGTGGGCCTCATTAACCTTTGCTCAACAGCAGCAGGTACAAAAATCTGCTGAAAGTTTTTTCTGAGTTGGTACTGTGGCTTCTCCTCCCCTTCTTCCCTGTAGCTCTCGTTATGGAGCCTGAAGTTGGGGTGGCTCCTGCTCGCCCTCAGAATGATGTTCTGCTGCTTGAGCCTGCTTCTGTTGTGACTGGAGGGCCTTCCTTTGATTGTCCTTGACTCTGTTACACTTATGGTTATGCCTCCCGCCCCCTCCTTTGCCTCACAGATTTTGCCAGTTTCGAGCAGGCTATCCCTTTTACTGTTCCAAAAAAAAGGACCAGAAAGGGCTGACTGTTTCCGGTAAGGGTTAGCTCCTGGATCCCGTCCTGGGCTTCTGGTAATAAATTTGTGATTTAGCTCCGAAATTGCTGATAGGGTTCTGGGGATGATGATAGGATACCTCCTCCCTCTTCTAATACTGATACGGATGGGGTGGGATGTTGACCCCATTGCTAAACGGATGAGACAGTGTTGTCGAGGTAAATCACCCCATCTTAGCTATGGATTCCTTGTCCATTCTCTCTTTTAATGTTAACAGTATTAAGGAGATAAAAGCTTGGTGGAGTTCTGCTCTCTGTACGAGATGCATTGTGATATCACTTGTTTAGTGGATACTCAGTTAAAAACTAATAAAGAATTCAGCAAGCTTTCATGTTTGGTCTCAGGGCCCTTCTTTTTGGTCCTCCGGGGTGGATAAGTGTGATGGGGTGGGTATTTTGTTTTCTAATCCGCCTTCAGGTATCTAGATCGGTGGATATTTTTCCAGGTCGTGCACTGCTGCTTGACCTCACTTTCCATACCGAACGATTTCGTTAATTGCGGTATATGCCCCTCAGACCAAAGCATGTGGTTCGCTCTCTTCCAACTATTCAACCATTTTGCATACTTCTAGACTGATCATTTGGGCGGGTTTTAATTGTGGTCTCCATCAGTTTGATAGAGGACCTCGACATCCAAATTGTTTAGTGACTCTATGACATTGAAGAATGTTCTGTCAATGGCTAAACTTCAGTATGCCTATAGGGTTCTGCACCCCAGGGGCGGATATACTTATTTTCGGGTGCCTGTCGACTAGGATTGATTTTTATTTCTTTCCCATACGCTTTCTGTTCTTGATTGTTGGACAACTGGTAGTGAGTTCTCGGATCATGTGGCCTTAAGGGTTGTATTATCCTGGTCTGACGTTCCCCGTGTAAAAGAACAGATGGAGACTCGATTCCATTCTTGATGATCCCAAAGTCCAAAAGTTGTGGAGATTTAGACTGGGCAACACGGTTGTCTGTTGCTGACATTTATGAGGATATTTTAGACTGGTGGGAGGACACTAAGGCTGGTTGGAGGAAGGTTTTCCAACAGAAAGCCGCTGCAGCTCATACTGCCAATATAAAAGTACCTGGCCTTACGTCAACAATTGCAGAATTTGATTTCTCTGTCCGATGATAATCATTATGATTATAGCTCACAGATTTCTGTTTTGCGTGATCAGATGAAGGCTCTACAGTATGACAGGGCTAAATCCTTGGGCTATGAGGCACACTTTGGGACTAAAATTGCCAAAGGTGGCTTCAACCCTTTCAAAGACTGTCAGGATAGGGTGGCTCTCGGGTTATTTATAATTTGGTATCCCCTCGGAGATCTGTTAGTTCCCTGAGTCCCTGATTCAGGTTGTTGAACATTTTGTTTTGGGCATGTTTGGGACTGAACTTCCGTCACTGATGATGATGCTTTTTGACTCATTATCTTTGCCCTCCCTCACTTTAGCATAATGTGAGATGCTTTCTGCTGCTATTACTGAGGAGGAGGTATTGCAGGCCATTGGTGGTTTGAAAAGGGATTCTGCTCCTGGCTCTGATGGCCTCACGGCAGGATTCTATTTACTTTTCGTACCGATTTGGTTCCTGCTTTAACTCTTTTGTTTAATGAAATGTTGTCTAAGGCATCCTTTTCAAGTCTATGAAAGAGGCAATCTTGGTCCTCATTCGTAAGAAGGGGAGGCTTCGGATATCAATAATTGGAGACCATTGAGTTTACTTAATGTGATAGCAAACTTGTGGCAAAAATTCTGCTCGCCAGACTTGTTCGGTAGCTCGCTACTTAGTCCTGTCCAGACGCGAGCATCCCTGGTAGGTGCCAATCTGACAATCTGATTTATTACTGTGAACTATTTGTTTTAGGGGACCTGAACTACATTCAGGGCTGGGTGCTGGTAATCGATCAAGAGAAAACCTTTGATAGAGTTTCCCATACATATTTGTTCTCGGTTTTAGCTGCATTTGGATTTCCTCCAAATTTATAGATTGGATTCGAGCTCTTTATTTTCAGGCAGTTCTTCTCCCTAATGTTAATGGTTGGTTGGGACATCCTGTTTTAGTTAAACGGGGTGTGTCAGGTGCCCTTTGAGTCCCCTTTATATGCCTTTGAATTGATATTTTGATTAGGGCAATTCTTCATTGCCCTGGGATCCTTGGGTTACAAGGGCCACTAGGCCTCCTCCTATCAAAGTACTGACTTATGCAGACGATCTGACTGTGGCACTGCTCGGATGAACAAGCTGTACTCGATGTGTTCCAACAGTATTCCTTAGTGACAGGATCCTCGGATTAATTTTTGAAAAGTGTTGGCTCCCGCTAGGATCCCACTCCTCCTGAGTCCGGTTCCTTTGCTGGTGTCCGCCTCTTCAGAACCCATTAGGATTCTCGGTCTATGGTTTGGGCCTGGAGATTTACCACTGTTGAACTGGACTAGGGCATTTGGAAGGGCTGTTAGGCTTTTTAGCTGGTGATGGCAGAAGCAGATTGGGAAGAAAAAACGGTTTACTTACTCAAAACCTTGATGGTCCCTATTTTTTGTACCTTGCTATGTTCCCCCATGTCATTATTTACAAGACTATATAGTGTTTTCTTTCAGGGCCTTTGGGGTTCTCGGTTGAATCCTATTGCGATGTTTCACTTATCGGCCTCTCGGTGAGGGTGGGGTAGGGATGGTACATCCTGTGGCCTTTTTATAGTATTTTTTATGTTATAATTTGGTTGGGCCTTAAACCTGGCAATAAGGGCTGGAAACCTTTTCTTTGTTCATGGCTTCGCCTTGTCTCATTCCCTGGAAACAAGGCAAACGGGTCTTTGGCTAAACTTTCAGACCTCCCGCCTTTTGGTTTGGAGGTCGGAAACTGGCCATGACCTGGGGTTTCCTGCCCGGTGATTTTGTACACTGAGTAGGAAGTCAGTATATGATCACATTTGGAGACGAGAGGCTCAGGATCTTGTTGTTCCATCCTGTCCGCCTGATCGCCTGTCTTGGATACTGAAGCAATATTTTGAATCCTAGACTCCTCCTTATGTGTGGGACATGGTCTGGCTCAGTAATTACGGTAGACTTAGTGTTAAGGGAATCACAAAATACAGGTTACTCACCTGTAACAGGAGTTCTAGGAATGGTATATGTTGTTCATCCACACTGTCTGGCAGGTATCCTTGCCGCTTAAATCTTGCCGGAAGGTCTTCAAGTTGGCTCTTCCCACCCACCCGGTGGTAAACTCTGCCCTACCCATAGATGCCAGATCTGGCCCACTGAAGCTCAGGTTGTGCGCCGGGCCGAGGTCGAGGAGTCAGGTGGATGAACAACATATACCATTCCTAGAACTCCTGTTACAGGTCAGTAACCTGTATTTCTAGGGACACAGATATGCTGTTCATCCACACTGTCTGGCAGACTCTAGCAGTTCTCCGGGAGGAGGGAGGCAAGGCGACACCCCTACTTAGGGAATAGAGACTGGAGAACCGAGGCCCCAAAACCAGCATCCCGGCGTGACTCAAGGTCGATGTGGTAATGGGTGATGAAGGTGTGTGCTGACTTCCAGGTAGCAGCCCTGCAGATTTCCTGGATAGGGACGCCCCTGGAAGCAGCCACCGATGCAGCAGTATGGCAGGTAGAATGAGCCTTATCCTCTGGGAGGCTCCATGCCCGCCAACTTATAGCAGAGATCTATGCAGGAGGTGACCCACCTGCCTATCGTCCGGCTTGGCTGCAGGTCTGCCAGGTGCAGCTACAGCGTAGGGTGACAAACAGCTGCCAAACCTCTCCCCGATTTCAGCCATGCGCTCCTTATAGTAGCGCGCTCTTATAGGGTCCAGAATATGGAGCCTATATTCGGCCTCCGAGGTGTGATTGGGGTAGAACACCGACAGAGTCAACACCTGGTTAAGGTGAAACTCCGACACCACCTTCGGAAGGAATTTCGGGTGGGGCGAGGACAACCTTGTCCCTGTGGAAGACCAGGTAAGGAGACTCGATGCAGAGCGCCTGGAGCTTCCCATCCTTCTGGCTGACATGATAGCCACCAAGAAGGCGGTCTTCCACGACAGGTGAGAGAGTTCACACCTGTGCATTGGTTCGAATGGCTTGCCCATGAGCTTTGCCAGTACCAGCAGTAGATCCCATGGAGGTGGAGGTTCTCGACCGAGGGGAAATGTGATCAAGGCCTTTGAAAAGTGCCAGACCACCTTCTCCTGCGCCACCGACTGCTTCCCGCCGCGCCCGTAAGCAGAGATGGCTGCCAGGTGCATCTTAAGGGTCGCCGATCTAAGCCCTTGCTGAGAAAGGGACCAAAGGTAGTCCAATATGCTCGCCAAGGAACAGGAGGAAGGGTCCAGGCCCTTGCCCTGGCACCAAATGGAAAATCTCTTCCATCTGAAGGCGTAGATTTTCTGGTCGACTCTACGGGACGCCTCAACTACGCTGAGGACCTCGCCGGAAAGACCCAAGGCCTGGAACTCTAGCCGCTCAGGAACCAGGCCGTCAGGTCAGGGATTGAAGGTCCGGATGGAATACCTTCCCTGATTGACTGAGAGCAGGTCCGGGCGAGCTGGAAGCTGCCTCGGGAGCCTGGAGCTGAGGCTGAGGAGATCTGGTACCAGTACTGGCGGGCCAGTCTGGGGCTATCAGAATCACCTGCGCCTTGTCCCTCCTTGCTTTGAGAAGCACCTTGTGCATCAAGGGAACGGGGAAAGGCGAGAAGAGGCCGGGGTCCACGGCCCGAGAGGCATCCCCTGCAGCGATCCCTGCTGAGGGGGCGGCATGGAACAGCCTCAGCTCAATTCTCCCTGAGGCAAACAGGTCCACCTGAGGTGTGCCCCAGTGGGAGAATAGATCTTGTACTACCTCCGCAGGAGAGACCACTGTGGAACGCAGCCCCTATCCGGCTTACGGCATCAGCCAGGGTGTTGGAGGCCCCTGCCACATGAATGGCTAGGAGATCCGCCTCCAGGCTGCGCACGAGTGACCAGATGCGGAGAGCTTCCTTGCATAGAAGCATGGAGCTGGGCCCACCCGGGCGGTTTAGATAGTACATGGTCGTGGTGTTGTCCGTCTGGACCCGACCACTTGACCCAAGAAATGGAGCAAAGGCGGTGAGAGCTACGTGGACCGCTTCGAGCTCCAGCAGGTTGATGGCATCGGGACTCCCGCAGGGACCAGAGGTCAAGGGCCAGGTTCTCAGATGGCACCCCAACCCATCAGAGAGGCATCAGTCGATAGGAGAGACCGTTGGCTCGGGCGGACAAACGGGATGCCCTCCTGCAGATGAACTGGAATGGTCCACCACTGGAGAGCGCTTCACATCCCCTGGGTCATCGCCACTAGCTGGTCCAATGGATCGCAGCGTTGGGACCACTGGCTGGCCAGCCCCCACTGAAGGGGGCGATGTTCCAGCGGGCCCAACGGACCACGCTGGTGCAGGCCGCCATGAGACCCAGGAGGCGAGGAAGTCCCGGCAGGGCGCAATTGCCCAACCAGAAATGACTGGGCAAGGAGGAAAGAACCTCAACCCTGTCCGCCGGAGCCGTGCCCTGGCTCAAGAGAGTTGAGCTCTGACCCGATGAAAAAATCACCTGCTTCGGCTCGAGTCTCGACTTGGCCTCGTGATGAGGAGGCCGACCTGAGAGCAAGCCTGAGGGCCAGATCTCTGGACCGCCCCACCTCCTGTCTGGGGGGCTGCTATCAGCCAATCGTCCAGGTAAGGGTAAACCCGACCCCTCGGTGCCGCAGGGAATGCTGTCACCACTGCCATGCATTTGGTGAAGACCCTGGGAGCTGGAGATAAGCCAAAGGGCATGGCTTGAACTCGAAAGGATCCCTCCGCCGAAACGAAGGAACCTCTGATATGATGGACGGATAGGGACGTGAAAGAACGCGGCCCTGCAGGTCCAGAGAGCAGAACCACATCACGTGTTCCAAGGATGGTATTATCTGAGCCAGAGTGACCATCCTGAAGGTTCGAGACCTTAGGAACTTGTTTAGGTCGTGTAGGTCGAGAATTGGACGCCAGCCCCCGTCTGCTTCAGAACCAGGAAGTACCTGGACACGAACCTCGGTCTGAGGGAGGGTCCGCCACCTCTCTTATCACCTCCTTCTCGAGGATGAGAGCGGCGTCGGCTCGGCGAGCTGACAGCGAGGCTTCGACTCGAGGCCCCCGAGGTGGGACGGTTTCTGAAGGGTGGGGCCTGCTCGAACTCAGAGGCAGGCCCTTCCACCACCTCCAACACCCACCAGTCTGTGGTGATAACGGACCAGGCGGAAAGAAAGTGGTGGAGCCGCCTTCACGGGGCACTCTGGGTGAGGCGACGGGTTGAGCGACACCCCTCAACCCGTCACTGGGCAGGCTTGGAGGAAGGACCAGCCGAGGGACCTCCAGGGCCTTTACCTCCCTGCTTCCTGGAGGAGGAAGCCACGGGCTTGGGTTTGGGACACCAACGCAAGCCTGCTGGCCCTGATGCTGCTGGGCCGGACGCCGGGCGACGGACCAAAGGGCTTGGGTTGCGGTCTGCGGCCCTTGTCCCTCTGAGCGGATGAGACCGAGTCCAAAGTGGCATTGGACTTTTCGATCCTCTGGAGGTGCCTTCCACCCAGAGCCGAACAGGTCGGGTCCCCAGGAAGGGACATCCGCCAATTTGTGCTGGGTATCCGCTGTGAAGGTGGATATCCTCAGCCATGCCCGACGGCGCATAGCCACTGTGGCCGCGACTGACCTGGCGCATGAGTCTCCAATGTCCAGAGCAGTCTGAAGTTGCTGCTTGGCCACCACCCTGCCCTGGTCCCGCACCTGCCTAACCATGGTCTGCAGGTCAGCTGGGAGATGAGGGACTACCTTGCCAAGGGAGCCCAACAGGGCATGGGAGAAATGTGCCATAAGCACGCCGAGCTGGCCTGACGAAGGCCAAGGGAGGACGAATGTAGACTTTTCGCCAGCATAGTCCAATTTCTTGGACCTTGTCAGGAGGTTTGTCCACGCCCCCAGCGCTTTCCGCACGCCGGAAAACGCTGTCGGTAACTAACCCTCGGCCAAGGGATGTTCCGAAACCGGACAGGGAAACCAGTAGGACTGCATACTTCCTGGGGCCATCCTGGGTCAAGGCGCAGGGCAGGAAGCAGGCGCTGCCAGAGCTCCAAGGACGGGCCATGATGACCTCGCCACAGGAAAGGCCTCCTAGGGAGAAACCCCTCGTCCAATATCTCCGTAAGGGATACTTGGCCCACTTGATCACGGGCTCGAGCTGCATCCCAGTGGACTCCGAGATGAGCCTGAGCAAACCCAGGAAGGACGAAGGGCTGTCGCCCAGCGACTGACCTCCAGAGGACTCCAAGTCCACTCGCCTGGAGAAAAGGGAGGACCGTCAGACTCAGAAGAGTCCCAAAGAGCTGCCTGGCCTGAGCCACCTCCACCTGCTGAGGGCGATTGGGAGTGAGGGTGACAGACAGCCTATGGGGCAGACCCTGAGCCGACCGAGAGTTCTTGGTTGGAGCCCCAAACAGCGCTGTGGAGGCGGAGGTTCCACCGAATCGGTGGAGCAGCTGGTTTGGCCGAACAACCGCCTGGGAACAGGTTCCTCAGGTAAGACGAGGGGTTGTTTCGCCGCCCGGTGACAGACACTTAATGGCCGGGAAGGCGATGGCATCGCTTGTTCCCGGTCAGAAGGAGCTGCTGCCACATGAGGTCCTCGTGACGTCGACGTTAACTTATGTCAAGACTCCTTCATCCGAGGAGGAGGACGAGCGGCGACGCTCGCTATCATGTGCCGACCACCTATGATGGTGGGATCGGCTGGACAGCGAAGAAGTCCGAGACCGACCGAGAACCTCGGCCTTCCGAGGACGGTGCGGGAGGACGGTGGAACTGCCCCTCGGCCTCGGAGGGTTCACCCGAGGACTCCGGAACCGGAGGCACTGGCAAGCCCATAGGATCTCAACTCACCGGGAACCAGAGAGAGGATTTTCGGTTGGCTGGTCGACAACCCGGCCCAACGTAGTCGAGAAAGATCTCGACCGCGCCGACGGGAGTCTCGGTCAACTGACCTGACGGGACACCGTGGAGACCAGTGGCCGGTCGAACGATCGATCAAGTCGATGGTCGACAACTCGGGAGAGGGACCTTTCCCACTCCCAAGAGCATCGATGGAGGGACTTACCCTTGTCTTTCTTCTTGGACCGAGAAGAAGATCCAGCAGACGCTGGTCCCTCTCCTCTAGTGGAGAGGGACAGACAAAGCTCCAAAGGAAGCTGTGTAAGAGGAACCCAGGGAGAGCGGGATAATGTCATGTCGAGGAAGATGCGGCCTGCTGCCTCTCTCTCTCGAGGGCGATCATCTGCTCTAGTTGATCTGGCCGAGCCCGCCACAAGGAAACCGCCGACCGGGCCTCTTTTGACTTCACCAAGGAAAACGCTTTCTCAGGGGGCCCCAGTTGTAAACGGGCAGCACGGCCTTCGAGGACGAGGCTGAGAAGGAAGAGCACAGGTCGCAAGCCTGCAGGTCATGCTCAAGGCCTAAACAGTAGACACACGCGGAGTGCGGATCCGTCCGAGACATCTTCTGCTCCGCAAGGGCATCTCCAAAACCGAGTCGACGGTCCATCACAGCCGAGGGAAAGAAGACCAAGTCAATAATGCAAAAACTTTAAATTCGAAAACTGAAGAATTAGGAACCAGTCTTATACGCAGAGCGTTAAGGAGGGAACCTGAGCTTCAAGCGGTAAGGAAGATCTGCGCCATGGGGCGGAGCCGAGAGTTTTAGCACCCGGTGGGTGGGAGGAGCCAGCTTGAAGACCTTCCGCAAGATTTAAAGCGGCAAGGATACCTGCCAGACAGTGGATGAACAATATATCCATGTCCCTAGAACATAAAATGATGATCGATAGATACTGTCCTAGGGATTCCTGCCTTTCTATTATGGAATCTCAGGCTCATTTATTCCTTGACTGTCCATTTGCTTCGATTTTTGGTCTACTATTGCTGTTATGTGGAATGAACCTCTTTTACTAAGCTGTCTTATGCTGATATTATGTTTAGGACTCATTCTGCTTTACATACTAAATATCATGCAGAAACTATATATTGTACTATGTTTTATGCGTTATTTTTATGGCAAGCTAGTTTTGCACTAGAAATGGATCCCTATTTTGGAAATTGTACAGAATGTTGGGAATGCTGTATTTACCTTGAAAAGTTTGATTTTTCTAGATATTCTAGACCGCAATTTCGTCATTTTGGATTAACTGTGATTCTGGAATTTGACTTGATTTTTGTAATCTAGTTTTTTTGTTTTGTTTTCATTCGTTTGTTTTTTTTTACCCTTGTCATTTATATTACCAATCCTTTGTATATTTGCTGTAATGAAGCCCACTTCTTCTCAATAAAATTCCCCACTCTTTTCGAGAAGTGCCATGGGATCGTTAATATCCACCTGAACTACCACCAATCCAGGCAGATGCGACCGGTTTAACGCCCCATCCGAAAGACGGCACTCAGAACTGCAGCACCCCTCTAATGCTGCACTACAGTGTCAGTACTGGGATATTAACCAAGTGCCAGATGTGGGAACTGAACCCACAGCCCTCTGATCTCCGCCTCAGAGGAGAGTGTGCTACCTACTGAGCCACTGACACTAAAAATTCCACTGAGGGGCACCTGCTGGCTGCATTGCTGGTAAAGAAACTCTGTATCTGAGCCTGACAGAGTATACCTCTTGTCCATCCTTCTGTCCACAGGAGACATAGAGTTAGGAGACTTTAGAATTTTTTGAGTCTGCTTCCCAAAAGACTTATGAAGGGAATAGACAGTCTCTTAGACTCTGGGATATCCATCATTTCAACGAAGTCAGGCTCTTCTTGGTCCTGCACAGCCTCCTCCATAGGAAGCTGGAGGTATCTGCCACTTCTTGGAGAACAGAAAGTAGGAGGGACTCAGAGAGCCTAGGGGGGAAACACCTGAAGGTCTGTCTGGGAGATGTCCGATCAATAGGCACATCCAGACTTTCTAAGCACTCATTATCATAATCCTCACATTGTTCACAGTCCCTCCTCAAAATCCGTTCATAAAAATCTTCAGGGGCATAATCCTGAACCAGAGGAACCGACTGAACTGAACCCCTACTAACCGGACCGGATCGGTCGGAATCGGACAAAGCGATTCCACAACCAATCGCCGGGCAATTTCTTCCGAGGTCGGAACATGGAGTTCTGGATCCAAACCGCAGATTTTCTTTTCTTTTCCTTTTGTAGGAACTGATCCCTCAGGATAAGCTCTCCTCTTGCCGAAGAGTATCAGCGCTGGTCAGAAGGCACTCCTTCTGGTTCGGCAGTAACCAAACCGGCTGGCCTTCTGGGTTAGCGGATTTCGCCTCCTTCTCCCTAAGTCTACTTAATCTCTTATCTAGGTAGACCTGGAAACTTCTTACATTTGGCAGCTGAATCGAGGTGGTCAAACCCCAGACAGTGAACACAGGTGGTGTAGGATCGCCTTAGCAAAGACCTCCCACACTCACTGCAGTGTTGAAACCCAGTGGGCCCAGTTTTTCTTGGGTTTCTCAGACATGGCCAACCTAACCAAACTTACTCTTTTTCGCAACTGCCAGGCAAGACTCTCTTATCGGTTTCTAACCGTGTTACAGGTGTTTGAAAAACACTAAAAACATGTTTTTTTTTAAAACCGATAAGAACCGTAACCACACACTAAAATGACTAAATCAGAAGATCTAAAGGATCGGTTCAGTTGAACCGATCGGGACTTTACAATTCCACAATCCAAAAACACTATCTAAGTACTTACTGTACTGCAGACACAGTGAACCGAATCATGTAAAATAATTGAAAACTGAGACTTTAATCGACACTTTAACCGAGTCTTTGAACTGAGCAACAGGAGAAATCTCCAGAGCGACTGTTCAATGAAGCGGAGTAAAGAATCTGACGGTTTGATTCAAAGTACTGCAGACAGAGTCTTCAGCTGAGCTCGAAGCTTAACGCTCTATGCCCTGCATAGAAATTTAACCAGATACTCTCGGGCAGTTCAAAGGCTGGAGCTAACTGCAATTGTCAGAATACAGCAAGACTTCATATTGTTTGAACTTCAAGCTGTTCATCAGATGGCCATTAGGAAACTGAAACAGCTTATTAAATATTGGTTGCCTATTAAATTGAGATTTGTTTACTCCTTCTAAATGCAACAACTTGCACATTTAAATATTTAGCATTTTAAACATTTTCTTGCTACTAGCTTCAGTTGAGCAGGTATTGTCTTTCAAGAAAGATTCACACCTCATAAATATCACCCTTTCCCAGCAAAGACACTAAAAAGATTTACACTGTTTTTAGCCTCTTAAAATACTAACTGATAAGTACCGCCTCACACATATGCCAGGTCTTCTATGAACTATCCGGCTAAATATATAGCAATCAGCAGGCATTTTTACTATGCTTTTGGGAAAAATGTATTGAGCTACAGCAAACACACACAGTGTACACACCACCCTCATGACCACAACATTCAAATAAATACTGGAATCTAATATGTTATAAAAAATAAATTGTTCATGTCAGTGAAAACAGTGAAGTTCAGTTTACAATAAATTTCCTTTAAATATTTCATATCCTATATTTTGTATCCTGGATAGCTTAGGGAGATGCTACATCTAACTGTCAGAGGGATCATCATTTTGCACATTTTGCACTGTATTTACTCAGGATGTCCCAGATTAGATGCAATATCTTGTTTTCATTTGGGTCATGATTTTACTAGTTTTATAATGTATTTATTCAGGGTAGCCTAGTCCAGATGTAAATAGTGTTTTCAGTGTGTTCTGATTTTACACAATGCAGCATAATATTGTGTAGATGTAGAGCCCCACTGAAAATAAGATGTCATGTCTTCTGTGAACTATCCAGGCTAAATATATAGCAATCAGCAGGCATAGTCCAGGAAAACACACTGTAAAATGTGTAAAAGACCACATTGAAACTGCCTCGCAGCAGATCTGCATTGGGAAATCCATTAGAAATAATGTGAAAAGCATCCCAAACGCCTCCACAGCCATATCGGTTCTGACCAAAGTTTGTTTTATTCGTAGCGAGATCTGGGACAATGCTCTCTGTTACCCTCCAGGCATGGTAAGTGTTTGAAGCTGAAAACGGTTGTAAAGGAGTTTTAGTTGAATATGGATGGGGAGTTGGTTTCATAGCTGCTTGGTAGGTCCATGACATCCATTAAACTCTTTAAGCACTTCCTCACATGCTGATCAAAGAGGTTAATTGCTATTATCTGCTCTTGTTTGAGGCGGCCAGCAGTTCACAGCCAGAAATACAAATTCCACAGTGGCAGAGTAAGCTGCTGCATCACAGCAATCCATTACAGCTTTTAACTGGTGACTATAAGACTCAATGCCTCAAGTAAAGGTCACCAATAGATCCTGCTTTAAAGAAGAGCCAAGCAAGCTCTACGCTTATGTTTATATTGCAAGCTATAGACCTAGCAGCTTGCTACTGTATGTGCAGGTCTAAAGTGGACAAAGCAAATAGCCTTTACCCATGATGTCTATCTTACATGGCACCTTATTAGTGAATTGCACAGAGACACTTTAAGGGCTAAAGCCCCATCATTGTTAGTGATTCAGACAATAAAGTCCACTATCAGCTGGGTATATACCAGTTTTGGCCTCTGGGAGCCAAGCACACTTTATCAGACAAGAATAAAACAGTCTGTTCTAGGCTGTCTCCGTGAAGGCCTCCAGAACAGGCTGGACTCATGGATCATGGACTATAGCATAGTGGGTACATTCAAATATTCCAGTTATAACCTTCTTGCTCAATTTATAGCGATGGTCTCAAAATTTGAAATGACATGCAGATTTTTCAGCAGTGTTTGCACGAAAGATCCTCCCGGTGAGCCGAGCCGGTTTAAGTTCTGCTGGGTCCTGGGGATCTTTGTCCTTAACTCTGAATCCAGAATCAGATCTGAATAATACTTATCATTATCTACATTAACATGAGACAATGGAAAAAATATGGTCCTGAAGGGCCCGGCACTGTTAACAGTACTGGCATCAGCACCAGAGTCAGCAATGGGATTGATGTTAGCTCCAGGGTCGGATGTGGCACAGCATGTGCAGTAGCATTGGGGTGGCAGCAACAGTGGCAGCTCCACAGTTGGCACTGACCCTGGCACTGAGTCTGAGGTTGGCACAGTCAGCGATAACAGAGGCAGAATTCCTGAAGGCCTTCGCTCCATCACTGAAGTCCATGACTCCAAAGGCAGTACCAGCGATGGCTCCAGAAACAATGAGGTTGCCAGTACTGAGGCCAGCATCAACGCACCATCAACTTTAAAGTGAGCTGAATCCATTGCTCCATAACAGCACCACAGTGACCAAACGCCTCACCCAGTGGTTCTCCAGCAGGGGCAAGAGCTCAGAAATGAAGGTATTGACTCAGTGCACGCCTCAATAAAATCTGAGGTGGCAATGGAAATGACCAAGGAGATTCTGGGACCACCAGGGTCAACTGCCTCGGTGCAGACTGATGTCACCATAACCTCAATCTCACGATTCTCTTTTCTTCATACTTTCTATGAGAAAAGTTATAAACAAACGGTCCCTGAACCAGACACCAAGTGTGAGTGGGGCCAGATCCATTTCTTTGGGACTTTGGAAGGACTTCCTTCCTCCTGGGCATGGGACTGTCTGCAGCCAGACACTTGCCCCTAGAGGAGTGGCAGTTGGGCGCAACCTCATACTGGAGCAACATGCCTGTTCATGCACCCTACCTGCCATGATTGTTCACTGTCGTTGAACATGGTAGGGCTGTGAGGAAACCTTTTTTTTGAACTAAACTGAATACAAATATTTTTTTGCTCCTACCTGGTAATGCTTTAGTGAACCATTCACCAGCAGGGAGGACTGCTTCTCCACTCCTTCAGTAACTTGATGAGCCACAGCATAATATGAATGAGAACCACTGGCTTCTGTCTTCAGGTTATACTCATCATCTACATCTTGCTTAGCTGATCTAGACAGTAAAAAGTACAGTTACGTAGGAACTTACTGTAACAGGAGATCTTCGAGAGAGGTTCCTTCAGTAGGTCATCACATATAGGACTGGCACCACCTTGCATTGGGCCGCGACGGCAGACTTTTCTAGCAATACCTGATGGGGACCGCCACCCGACGTCACGTGACTGACGCAGCGTGACTGGCATATAGTGGCAATCACCACGCCCGCCTCCGTCTCCCACCGAGCCAGGAATAGGCCTGACAGCAGGAGCGAACAGGATTTGGAGTCCCTGTAAACACAAAATGAGAGGAAGAATGAAGGAAAGAATGACTTATCAAGGAACCTCTCTCGAGATCTACTGTTATGGTAAGTTCCTACTGTAACTGTACTATTTTACTTCGAGAGGGTTCCTTTAGTAGGTCATCACATATAGGACAGAGGCTCAAGCAGTCCCTCCATGGAGAGACCGAGAGAAACTACAGAGGAGGAGAACAAACTTCAACAGAAAAAACTGGGACCTGGAATTTACCCAGCCTAGGACAGAAGGCCCTGCAAGACGGCTAGACTGAAGCCAGCCTCGCCTAGAAGCAATATCCAGACTGTAATGTTTGGTAAAGGTATGGACAGAACTCAAGTAGCAGCAGCACAAATGTCAGCCGTAGAGATCGTTGTTTAAGAAGGCCGAGAGATGCAGCCATGCCCTAGTAGAATGACCTCTAACAGGACCCAACAGAGGCTTTTCGTACTTGGTAACAGAATCTAATGCAGTTGCTTCAAACCATTTGAACAGGCCTTGCTTAGAAACCAGTTTGCTCTTTATCTAGGGGCAAGGAAACAAACAGCTGGTCGCAGGAACGGAATTTTTGGTTTGCTGAGTGTAACAATACAGAATCCAATGAATATCCATCGTATGAAGGAGTGCCACACCTCTTTTAGAGGGGGACGGTAATACACGGAAGCTCTACTGACTGATTCAGTGTGGCGCCTGACACCACCTTCGGGAAGAACTTTGATGCGTCTGAGGACCACCCGTCCCTATGGCAAATCAGATAGTGCTCCTTGCAGACTAGAGCGTGAAGCTCCAAATCCTTTGGGTTGACGTGATAGCCATGAGAAAAGTGTCTTCCAGGAAAGAAAGCGCAATCACAGCTTATAGCTGGCTCAAAAGGAGGAAGGGTGAGCTTTTTCAAGACGAAGTTCAAGTCCCAGGGCAGAGTTGGGCTGTGGATGGGTGGTTTCAGATGAAGAATCCTTTCAGAAAGGTTTTGAGACCTCCACTGACATGGCTTACCATCCACTGGTTTGTGGTACGCCGAGATAACTAAATATGGACCTTCAGAGAAGAGTACGAAAGACCGAGTCTGACAAGTGAAGGAGGTATTCCATGACTTGCAGGGCAGAGCAAGAGAAGGGCTTTCAACCCTTAGCAGTCGCCCAGATGGAAAACCGCTTCCACTTCATGGCATAAGTGGAATGAATAGAGAGTTTTCTGGCCTCAATGAGGACTTGAGCAACTCAAGAGGAGACACCAAGCGAGATATTGCTATGTCTGCAGGAGCCACATGAAGATGCAGGGTCCTGAGCCTCGATGTAACAATCAACCCTGATCCTGGGTCAGGAGGCTGTGAGTCACTGTGTGGAACCGGTGGCTCCCTGGAGAGCTGTTGTAGCAGCAGGAACCAGATTTGTCTCGCCAGAGAGGAGCGATGAGGATCATCTTTGCCTCTCTGCCTGAAGCTTGAGAAGGACCCTCTGTAGAATGGGAAATGGAGGAGAGAGAGACAATGCATCATTCCAAAGAGCACCGTGTCTTAGAACGAGCAAGCAAAACCTGGGAAGTTTTGCATTGGAGTCAGAGGCTAAGAGGTCGATTTCAGATGCCCCCAACGTTGAAAGATGGATCCGCCACTTCCTGATGCAGTTCCTACTCATGAGCTAGGGTCCAACACCTGCTGAGACTGTCTGTCAGGACATTTAAATGCCCAAACATGCACGGCCATGAAGACCAGATGGTGCTGGACTGCCCAGTTCCACATCCGCTGCGCCCGCAGAGGGGGTACGACCAGGTTCCCTTGTTTGCTGATATACCAAACCACCAACATGTTGTCCGTCTGGATTAGCAGTTATCCCTTGGGAAGGAGGGACTGAAAGGCCTGTAGGACATGTAGGACCACCCTCATCTCCAGAACACTGATATGCAAAGAAGTCTCCAAGCTGGACTACAGTCCCTGGGCTTGGTGCTCCTAGATGTGCTCCCCACCCCATACTCGAGGCATCCGTGGTGAGGAAGCTAAGGGTGCCGGATCCGAAGGAAGCCCCAAGGAAAGATTGCGAGAATCCATCCACCAATGCAACTCTTTCTGAACCACTGAGGAGACCAGTAGTGAATGGTCCAGGTCGTCCAGAAGCTGTTCCCATTGCACCCGCAAGAGCCACTGAGTGAACCTCATGTGAAGCCTTGCCAGGGAACGGCCATGATGGAGGCCGCCATCAGACCCAAGAGGCGAGGACCTCCCAAGCTGTGATGGTCCTGAGAAAAGCCACTGGAGGCCTGACAGAGAAGGGTCTCCACCCTGTCTGGAGGAAGAAAGGCTCTGCACTGGACCGCATCCAGGACTGCCCCAATAAACTGAAGTCTCTGGGCAGGGATAAGGAGGACTTGGGAACACTGACTGTGATCCCTAGTCTATTGAAGAGGTCCAGGATGAAGGTAAGAGCTCTCTGTAGAGAAGCCCTGGCCGGGTCGAAATCAGCCAGTTGTCCAAGTAAGGAAACCACAATACCCCTGCAGCACAAAAGGCCGCAACCACCACCAGGCACTTGGTAAAGACCCGAGGTGCCAAAGACAGACCAAATGGGAGCGCTAAACTGAAAGTGCTCCTCCTGGAAGTGAAAGTGCAGGAACTGGCGGTGGCTGGAGAAGATAGGGATGTGCAGGTAGGCATCCTGCATATCTAGAGGATAGAGCCAGTGGTTCTCCATGAGGAGTGGGAGGAGGCTCTGAAGTGTCAGCATCTGAAATTTTGTACTCGACAAACTAGTTTAACTGGCTTAAGTCGAGTATGGGTCTGAAGTCCCTGTCTTTCTGGAACCAGGAGAAAGTGCCAGAGGGAATGTGCTCTATTGCTTCTTTGAGTAAGAGCGAGTTTACCTCTTCGCTAATCCAGGACGGCCTGATCCCTCGAGTAAGAGGACTTCTTTCGTGGAGTTTCCGGGGAATTTGGCAGAAATTTACTGTGTGTCCGACGGACACCAGTTGCAGGACCCATTCATCGGAAGTGACCGCCTCCACTCCTGCGCAGCATGGCAGGCGATCCCCCACCTGCTCCCCATCGTGAGATTGAGGAGACAGTGGGGAGTCTAGAATGGCGGGCGCCAGGGGAGGACTCCTGAACTCTCTGATTTTTGAGGCAGGAGGAGTGGCTGTACCGTAGCCTTGCTTCTCCTGGCAGCACACTGGAGTGTTTTTCTCTGTCTCCTGGTCCTTTTCCAAAAGGCTGCTGCTGCTGGAACCCTGATCGGTATATTGACCTCACAGACCTAAGGGCAAGCCCCTGTCCAGTAGGTCTGTGATAATGTCTTGGTGTCCCAACCAAAGAGCACCGAGCCCCTAAAGGGGGCTTCTGAACTGCAGACTGGACCTCGCTTGAAGTCCAGAAAGGCAAAGCCAGGAATGCCGTGTAAGGGCAATGGCAGTTGTTGAGGTATGTGCCACCGAATCGACAGAGTCGTAAGTGGCACGCCAGGTGTCCCTACATGATAATTTGGAGAGGCGAAGATCCTTGGCAAGTTCCTCATTTCAGCGCTGGGTCCTCTGGTGAGATTTCGGGAAACCTTGCTCGGACCCTCAGGCTCCTCCGGACCTCCTCTGAAGAGTCATCAGCCCTTCTGAGCTATTGTCATCGTCCGCCCTTGACAGGACGGTGTCAGGTATTGGAAGGGAAATATCCTGACGAATCTTCCCGAGACATGGACCATAGCAACAGAGGAACTGCTCGGGAAGGGACCTGGGAGACCGTGGTTGTGGGAGCCCAGTCTCCAGGTCCGAGACCAACTCCAATCTTGCACCCTGTCACCAAGACTGAATTAGCGCCTTGAAACTGGAGCAACCGGAGGCGGGGGGGATGGAGTAGACAGAGGCTGGGGGTAGGGAGGAGGAATAACTGGTGGAGGGTAGAAACCCTGGAATCCCTGGCAAGAAGAGTAGGATTAAATCCAGGTAGAACTCTCAAAATGACTCCAGTCCAAAGCGGGACCCGCTGGATAGTGGTCCCCAGGAAACCCCTGTGGGAATATGGAACAGTTCGGGTCTAGAGTAAATCCCGTCGTCCAGATCAGGCATCGGGGTACCCACATCGGACCCGCCACTGTGTATATTGGCTGGGGGTCTGGGGCCGGGACACTACACGCCAGGGAACCAACGCCAGGACAGGCACCACCCAATCCAGCGCTGAAGGGATCTGGCACTGGAGGGGCTGGAGTCGAGCCGATGAAGGGGCCCTGGCGGCGGGACATGATCTGCTGCCGGGGCCACGGCTGAGGCCGGTCCACCGTCCAGGCTGTGGAACTGCTGTTGGAATGTCCAGCATCGGAGGAGGAGCTGGAATCTCGCCTCAAGGCGGAAGAGGGACCTCAATGGTAAGGCCTGCTGGCTGAGGAGGAGCCTTCTTCTCCTTGACCCCACGAGGGAACGCGGAGCTGACCCCGGCATAGACTATGTTGAGGGGTTCTCCGGCATCATCACCTCGAAGTACCTACCGCTAAGGGGAGGGTACAGGCGTAGGGACGAGGAAGGAGAGGGACTTTTCCTCTGGTTCCGCCTGATGTCGAGTGAGGCGCCATCAGGCCCTAACGGGGAACTGCACCTGTGCGACCATCAAAGACGGCCATCTTAGCGGGTGGAGTCAGGCGGGCAGTGGATGAGCCCCCGACCGCTAAACGATCGGGCTGGGCAAGTAGCCACATCCTGGTAGTCAACTTACCGTCCGCGATCCCCAGAGGAGCTGGGCCAACTTATTGGCTAAACGGTGTGTTTGTCGGAGGAGTCAATGACCAGCTGACCGGCTGAGGTCTTAACAGACTTACCATCCGATTTTCTGGGTGGCGGCTGGGTCTTGCTCATCAAGGGCCACGTTGTCCGTGGAGTGCTCCCGCCCCTGGATTTCTCCTTGTGCTTCTTGGAAGGAGAAGAATTTTCAGCCAAGGACTCTTTAACCGTCCATCTTCTTTTCAAGGGAAGCCAGATGGGCTTTTAAAAGATGGACCTCCAAAGCCTGCTGTCTCCCTTTCTTCATGGCCTGATTAAAGGTCTGGCACTCAGGGCAGGAGGAAACAGGATGATCCAGGCCTAAACAGAGGATGCACTTGAGGTGACCATCTTTGCGGGATCTGCACGCCACACGATAAGCACTTCTTCTTGGGTAAAGACATCAATGAAAAGGTTATAAAGTTGAGAATTTTAGCGAAGGAAATTCCGACGCTAGACACTTTCACAACGATCACTATATGGAAGTCTGCAATGCTGACCGACACGGGCGCGCAGGAAAGGAACTGGAGGGCAGGCGGGCGGGAACTGCCCACTATATACAGTCATGCTGACGCCAGTTACGCGACGCTGGGTGGGCGGACCCCATCAGGTATTACTAGAAAAGTCTGCCGTAGGCCCGACGCCAGGTTGCACCAGTCCTATATGTGATCACTTATATGTGATGACCTACTGAAGTAACCTCTCAAGTAAGATCAATAGGAAGAAAGAAATGACCAAAGTGTCTAACAAAACAAACAAACAAAAAAAGATACAGCAGATTGTTCACACTGAGGAGAGGCAGGATACATTATAGGACACGTGGTGACACCTGATACAGTAAACCAATGTTGAAGGTGTTAAAGATAAACAAGGTAACAGGTGCTGAAGGAATGCATTCGAAATCCTGTTGGAACTAGTCAGGAAAGAACAGTTATGCAAGAAATGAAAATTACGACCTACCATAATTCTGATCTTTCTGTGTATCTTCACCATTCATCACAGATGGGTTATCTGGCCGGAGGTCAGGACCCCGCGGAGCTTTTTTTTTTTTTTTTTTTAAAAAAGGTAGGCGAGCCGATATTATCGGCGCCACCGAGGGCCACGACCAGCGTGGCCGAGGGCTGGTCGTTAGGGCTGTGTCGACTCTGCCTGCCTACCAGTTCTGAGTCACTGAGAGGTAAGAGGAAGGGATGGAGAGTGGGACAAGAGAGTCCAAGGGACAGAAAAAGGAAAGGATGACTGAACTAAAAATAATGACTGAGAGGACAGCAAAGAAGAGGTTAGACTAAGGGGATTGGGTAGGGGCCCCAATCTCTGGAAGCGGAAGAAGGGAGGGTAGGGAGGGAGAGAATTTAGGAGAGAGGGAGAGGTGTTAAGGTATCCGAGACCCTTGCCTGTCACCAGATTGTATAGGAACTGCAAGGAGTAGTGAAGCTCTTGCCAGAATTCAAGGCACAGAATAACTGGCAAATACCCCAGAAGCAGAGTCGATTATTCTGGAGGAAGGACAGGTATGGGGATTTAGTACTCACTCAGGAAAAAATGTTTGGTGAAAAAGGGTTGGTTTTTTTTGTTCGCTTTTTTTGAGAAATAGTTGGATGGAAACCAGAAGGAGAACAGAAGGAGGCAACTACCAACTCCACCCCATTGGGGTGGAGACAAGTAGTAGAGAAGGAGTGCCGCTGAGCTGACTACTCTTCATTGGAAAATACCTCCTGTGTGTCCTTTACTTTACCCCACTCCTAAGGAGGAGAGGGGGAGCCACAGAGAGGAGGGGACCCAGAGACTGAGGCCCCAGGGGATGGTGGGTTGTGATGAATGGGAAGATGCACAGAAAGATCAGAATTACGGGAGGTACGTAATTTTCATATCTTATCTGTGTCAATTTCTCACCATTCATCACAGATGGGTGAGTACCAAGCCCCTCAAGGGGTTGTTTCTTTTACACCCTAAGGGACAAAGTCCCTTAGCCCCTCAGTGGGTGACACACTAAGGGGGGAAACCTGCCGGGCCTGGAGGCCAGAGAGTGGGGAGAGAGCGGGGTTCCCCAGAGGGGAAGGGCGTTGCCCGACAAGCGCCGCCTCACTCTACGGGAGAAAGGTAGGTTCCCTGGTGGGCAGAGCTAATCACCCCACGCCGGGCCAAGGGTGACAACCAGGAAAGACGTAGCCATGCTGATCTCCTAGTGCAGATCGCTGTCCCTACGACCCTGGTAGCTACCTCGCTGGCCTATAAGATGCCCTCGCTTGGTGCCTTGCTAGCTCCAGGCCACGCAGAGAACGCAATGGCTTGTCTGGTTTGCAAACGGCGCCGAGAGCATGGACAGCGCTGACAGATGGAGTCGAGGCCCCACGGCGCCCAGCCCTCAAGATGCAGCGCCGCGGCTCAACCTCGGGCGCTGAGGACGGCACCGAGACATGGCGGCGACGACGCTGATTTGGTCTCACGGCGCCGCGTAACAGTGTCGGGTGCTCACGGTCGGCGCCGGATCGAGCCCACGGCACCGGCTCCTTCACTGGAGATGTTAAGGCCCGACGACGGGCCGGGCGCCGTGGCCTGTCGTCTGGTTCTCGCGCTGCCCCTAGGGTCTCCGGTTCTGGGGAGGGCCTCGTGAGCTCGACAGGAACCGGGGTCGCCCGCTCTGGTCCTCGGGCTGAGTGGATTCCTCCTCTGTCAACACCTCCTGGCCGACGCCAGTAGGCGGCGGTGGGGTTCTTCTCGCTGCTGTGTTGACGCCGGTCCCCAGCCGGCATCTGGTAGGTGAGTGCCTGACCGCGACGGGTGTCAGACTGTCGCCGGTTCCCGGATCTATGGTGTTTGGCCGACGCCGGGTCCGACGCCCTCTTCAGGGAGGTCAGCTCCTTAGTCTTCGCTGAGGGGAGGCGGCAGGAAACTGACCAGATGTCGGGGCTGAGTGACGCTGTGGTGATCCCTGACCTAGACGAGGCCTTGGAGGAAGAAGAAGGCCTAGAGGTCTTAGCAGGCCGCAGGGTGGAAGAACCACTGGCAGACTTGACCACGACTGGGGGAGGCTGAGGGCAAGCCTGAGACGGAGAGCGGTCTGACCTAGAGCTAGAGCTGCGGAGTCCGAGGCCCTAGAAGGGATCTAGGTCTCACCTTCTCCCTGTGCTTCTCATGGTGCCTGCAGGATTTTTCCGAGGATTCCTTGGAGGAAAGTTCCATGGCCTTGAGCTTTCTTCTAAAAGGTAAGCCTGAGAGCCTTCTGTCGGCGGATCCAGGTCCGCTGTTGAAGCCTTGACAAAGGAACAAGCCTGGGTGTCGTGGTCTGGGCCCAGGCACCGGACGCCGCCGAATGTGGGTCTTAGAATGGAATCTGTTTCCCACAGACGACTTGGGACGAATGGCCTCCATGGAAGTTGGGAGGACATCAGACAGAGGAATAAATCTGGAGGAAGAGATTCTGAAGAAATTCTCGTGAAGAAACGGTTGAACGACTTCTGATCGTCAAGGCCAGATACTGACCGGAAGGGCCTAGGACATGCAAGTCGACGGCGGGAAAGAACTGGGGATTCTGGGCGGACCGCCTTATGTACTACGCCTGACATCGGGGGCGGACCGACGCCGGAGGCGGTCCCCGCTGAAGACTGCTAGCTAGAAGATTTCGGGTCCTGACACCTGCCGGCTTCAGTCCTAATGGTGTAACCTGCTGCAAGAACTGTACCCAAGAAGATCTGAAAACACCTCTCAACCTGGAGCAAAAGAAACAAACAACTTCTTTGACTTTCTGACTACTTAATCCTAAGCAGGTAATGCTTCCAAGTTCTGTGCACACCTAATGTAATGGAGCAGTGCTTCCCTAAGATTGGCACGCCTCACAAAATAAAAAGAAGGTGCATAGACTGATTGAGTGTAAACTCTGAAACCACTTTAGGCAAAACTTAGGATTCGTGCAAAAGACACCCTGTCTCTGTGAAAATCAAATAAGGCTCCTCGCACCAGAGGGCCTAAAGCTCAGAAATTCTTCAAGTAGAAGTAACTGTGACTAAAAACAGCACTTTCCAAGAGAGAAAGTGCAAATTGCAAGATGTGATTGGCTCAAGAGACGGTCAAATTTTTTTTTTTTGATTTATTTCTTATTCGTACTCCTACCTCCTTGGCTGGGGATGTACCTTGGTTCCACGTCAGCCTTCCACTCTGGCGCACCCACCGCCACAGCTCTCATCTCGACCTTCCCCACGCACAACCCAGGTCTCTGACCCAGCGGCTACTTACCCCACACACTGGGAGTTCCTAGGCCGGGCTGAGGGAGAATCTTGGCATCGCCTGGTGCGGTGCCAGTGGGCAGAGGCCTCTGCACACCAGAGGATTCCTTTCCTCCTTTCTGATGCTGCTGGCGAGGGCGGTAATGATGTCTAGGACATTGCAGCATGTGCAGCGACATGTTGCATGTCCGACGCCTGCCCTTGCCATCCAATTGCTCTCTATGCGCGCCGCCACCATTCTTGGCCACCACCAGGAGCCAGTGCTGCAGCAGCTCTTGCCCCCACCCTCCCAGGAGAGATCATCTGTCCCCCGGACGCTCAATCCTTTCCTCCCGAGCCGACCCTCAGCAACTGGGGCCTGTTCCCAACCTCGGGTCATCAGCTGCGCAAGGTGTGGTGTCCTATGCCTCAACCCTCTGCGCCACCGAACGGCGGACAGGGTAAATTTTTCCAAAATAAAATTCAAGTCCCAAGCCGGACAGGGAATGGACTGGGGATTCAGATGCAGGATGCCCTAAGAAAGGTACAGAAGACATCCAGCTGAGCAATCTTGCAGTCACCACGGGCTCATGGAATGCAGAAATAGCCAAAAGGTGGACCTTGAGGGAAGAATACTGGAGGCCTCAGTCTGACAGTGAAATCAGGTAGTCCAGGATATGGTTCACTAAAAAGGTGAAAAGGTCTAAAACTATGATTTGTTCACTTGGGAACATAAGCAGGAGGCTGGTAAGGACAGATGTCTGGAGTTATATTCTGTTTTAACAGAAATATTTGAATAGTTTTGTACATGAAATTAGTTCTATGTGTTAAAATTACTATTTTGAGCTAGAACTGTTACTTGGCTGTGATATTGTAACTTTTGAGGCTTGGGAACACTTGTTTGGCAGTGATAATTAGAGTGAAATTTAAATGTGATGTTTGCCTGGTGTTAGGGGAGGGAATTAACAGCAATCACCTTGTCTTTCATTGTTCACTTGGGAACATAAGCAGGAGGCTGGTAAGGACAGAGGTCTGGGGTTATATTCTGTTTTAACTGAAATATTTGAATAGTTTTGTACATGAAATTACTTCTATGTGTTAAAATTACTACTTTGAGCTAGAACTGTTACTTGGGCTGTGATATTGTAACTTTTGAGGCTTGGGAACACTTGTTTGGCAGTGATAATTAGAGTGAAATTTAAATGTGATGTTTGCCTGGTGTTAGGGGAGGGAATTAACAGCAATCACCTTGTCTTTCATTGTTCACTTGGGAACATAAGCAGGAGGCTGGTAAGGACAGAGATCTGGGGTTATATTCTGTTTTAACTGAAATATTTGAAAAGTTTTGTATATGAAATTAGTTCTATGTGTTAAAAATTACTACTTTGAGCTAGAAATGTTACTTGGGCTGTGATATTGTAACTTTTGAGGCTTGGGAACACTTGTTTGGCAGTGACAATTAAAGTGAAATTTAAATGTGATGTTTGGCCTGGTGTTGGTAAGAGCCTTCCCAGCACCTGTTTTGTAGGCTTTCTTAAATACTGAAAAGCCACTGGGGGTTGGGATTGAAGGGCTGTATATTTCTGTTTGGGACTGAAATTCAAAGCAACAAGAACTAGTGGGCCTGTGACATAATACGGTACCTGATGTCTGCATACAAACACTGTTAGTGGGACTGGACACACTGAACTGTATGTGTTTGTGAGACTTGGGAACTTTATTGGTGGGGTTGAAATTGGGTTTGTAAATAACTGCAGTCAGTATAGAGAGAAACTGTATTCGGGAAGGACTGGGAAGGTGCCATTATAAACAGAGGGGGACAAACAGGGTGGCCATATTCCACCATGGCAGGCATCTTCGTAGGGTTGTAGGCTGCACAGGCTGTGGGATGGCAATAATTCTCAATTGGGCCTGAGAGAGGCTGCCCACTCTGTAGACAGCTGTCTTGTATCAGGAATGAGGTATATGTTAAGGTATAGGCTGGGGGTGTCCAAGGATAAGGGGTGTGGATATGGGCAGCAGAAGGGTGGGGCTGAGGGGAGGTTGGGGCACACTCTGAAATTACAGGATGTTATGTTACAGCAAGCAGGAGGGATATTAGGGACAGAGGACCCTTAGATAGGGATGTTGATGCTAAGGGGAAAGCGACGGGTGAACATTCCAAATACAAAGAGTGGAGGGGAAGAGTCAGGAGGGGCTGTTGTGGGAAGCCTAGTAGAGCAGACATTGAGAAGGGAGGGCTGTTGTGGGAAGCCTAAAACAACAGATCTGGAAGGAGCTCCTAAGTAGAACAGAGCAAGAGGGGAAGAAGAGGGGCAGTTTAGAGGTGCAGTCAGGGAAACTCGGGTTACTTGATGGAGGCTGACATAGAGTGTCACAATAATTTGAGCTACTGAGCAACCTAGAGGGGAGGAAGGGGTTGGTAGAAATGAGAAACTGATACAGATGCCGGGGAGCGAGTCGGATACCCATATGGCATCACAGACCGGCAATGGAAAGGATAGAAATAGTCCCAGAGGAGAAGGAAACATAAATGTTAACCAGATGGGGAGATGCAACATATTGCAGACATGAGGAGAAGAGAATGACTGGAGAGAAACTGGGAGACAAGGAGGTGGGATAGGGGGCAGGGAGGGCAGCACCAAGGATGGGGCCCTAGCTAAAGGGATTCACAGAGAGCCTCTGGAGGCAGGGGTACTATTACAAGGGGAGGATGGCGGTGTGGGGAAGGGAAACCATCAGGGCCAGGATAAATGGTTTGGATAAGAGAGGATTAAAGGGACACCTATTCAGAGGGGTCTGAGTTAAGGGGCAAAATAACGAGGGAGGCAGAAAGGGAGGGTGACAAGGGGTCTCTAATAAGGCAGAGATTCATGGAATTGAGATCACGAATAAAGGAGGGATGGGGGCTGAGAGGGCATAGTGGAGGTAACCATAAGGATGATGGCAGTGTTAAGGTTCTGTTATTGGGAGACTCGATGATTAGGGGTATCCAGTGGAAGGGACAGGGGTGGATGCCATAGCCAGGTGAAGGTAGTGAGTATCTCTGGGCTGACAGTGCACAGAGTAAAGTTCATGGTGTATGAACTGGTTAGGGATTGTGGAGGAAACCGGATTTCCTGGCATTTGGGAACTAATGATCTAGAGGGAAACAGCGTTTGAAATCCAAGCAAGGTTCCAAGAACTTGCCAGAGTCTGTCGGGATAATGGATGCAACATTTCTTTTTTGGAGATATTGCCAGTATCAAAGGCCCTCAGTGGAGAAAAAATGAAGATCACAGAGGTTAATGACTGGCCTAGAAGTGGGGTGAAGAGAGTGGTTGGGGTGTTAGGGAACTGGAAAGGAGTTTGGAAGGATAAGGGACTGTATGCCAAGGACAGGCTTCATCTTGCCCCATTAGGAAGGAAGTCCTTAAACAGGGATGGCTGACTACATTCAAGAAAGGTGGGGTTTAAACTTGTGAGTTGGGGAAGGATAAGGAGGGCTTACCAGAAGCCTCTCCTCAGATGAGGGAGTAGCCTTCAAACCCAAGGGGAGAGGGAAACAGGCGGGGGTGGAGGTTTCAGGAGGAGCAGAGGGAGGATGGAAGTATAAGGAACCTGGGTGGGGTTCGACTAAGGGGATCAGGGATAAGGGTGGGGGTTGGTGTTAGTAAATGCCAGGAGCTTGGGAAACAAGTTGCCAGAGTTCTGAGCCATGCTGTTCAAGGGGGTGGATGTGGCGACGGTCACGGAAACGTACAACAAAACTATGACTGGGACCTAAACATGTGGGGTACACTATGCTTAGGAAGGATAGAAAGGCGGGCAGAGGGTGGAGTGGCTATGTTCATTAGAGATGACATAGAAATTGCTAGGGTAGAAGAGGCAGAGGGAAACGTGGAGGCCTTATGGGTCACCCACGATCCCCAGCAGGAGATAAGGTCAAGCTGGGTGTATATAGGCCCCCGGGATGAGTGATGTTCTAGAGGATGATTTGCTGGACAACATCATTGCCCAGTGTGGACCAAAAGGGGAAGGAGTGGTGTTGATGGGGACCATTATGCCAGGTACAAACTGGGGAACCATGTCCTCTAAGGTGGCCAAGGAGCAGAGGCTGCTGGACGGCTTCAGGATGTGTTCTTAACACAGCATGTGATGGAGCCCACAAGGGAGGGGCATGTCCTGGATGTGGTTCTGGCAGATGGGGATCTGGTAAGGACCTGGTTGTAGAGGACCCCTGACTGGGAGCGACCACAATAGGTTTCAAATAAGCATGGGGGGAGGGGTGAGATCTAGGACACTGGCAGTGGACTTCAGGGGCAGATTTTGTAGGCATGGGAAATATTCTCAAGGATCACTTGAAGGATTACATCAATGACAAGTGTGGAAAGGAGATGGGAGGTCATAAACGGGACTTCATGAGGCAGTCAGGATCTGCGCTAAGTTGAAACGTAAGGGAGCAAGGTCACATAAACCATGCTGGTGGTCCAGTGAGGTACAGGTAGCGGTCAGAGAAAAGAAGGCGGCCTATAAAAATATAAAACAACAAGAGGGGATAGGGATAAGGAAATGTACCATTTGCATCTAGAAAAGTCACCCGGATGGTGAGGGGAGCAAAGTCCAGTAAAGAGCAGCGGCTGGCACAGGATACATGGAGGGAAAAGGGTTCTTCTGGTACATTGGGGAGTGGAGAAAACTAAGGGCCATCTCAGCAGATTGAGATCAGAAGGAGGGTGGGTGAAGAGGCGAGGGACCAGGCAGAGGTATTTAATCTAGCATTGCCTATGTGTTCACTAGGGAGGGATGGGATATCTACAAAGCAAGGCATTATGGGGATAGAAGCGTCAGTGAGTGGGATCAGGGAGCAACAGAAATGGAGCAAGAGGGAGGAAGAGGTACCCCAGGGGTGTCACATCTGGATAAGGATAAAAGGCCAGTAAGGTGGAGGGACAGATGATGATATCTCCGCCAAAGGTGTGGTTAGCCCTCAAGGCACTAAAGAAAGACAATCTCCTGAGCGGATGGCATTCATCCGAGAGTACTATGGGATTGGCGGACATACTGGCTGCACCCTGGCGGAGCTCTTCAACAGGTCGCTTGAGACAGGGAGGGTACTTAGGATTGGGCAGAGGCATGTGGTGTCAATCCATAAAGGGAGGTCGAGGAAGTACCAGGTAACTATAGACCCATCAGTTTGACCTCGTGGTGGAAAATTATTGGAAGTATACTAAAGGAGCGATTGGGGTGTACTTGGAGGAGGTGGGAGGTCTGGATAGTCGGCAACATGGGTTTGTGCCAGGTAGATCATGTCAAACCAATCTTGTGGAGTTCTACGAATGGGTAACATCAGAACTGGACAGGAGAAAGCCTGTGGATGTATTATTCTTGGACTTCAGCAAGGCGTTTGACTCTGTCACTGACTCTGGAGGAGAAACTGATGGGGTTAGAAGTAGGCCCTTTGATGGTCAAATGGATTGAAAACGGCTAGCTGGACGCATCCAGAGAGTAGTGGTCTGTGCGGAGCTCTCAACCCCAGAGAGGTTGGTAGTGGGGTACTGCAGGGTTTCGGTCCTGGGTCCGATCCTGTTTAATGCATACATATCGGACATCAGGGAGGGTATAGGGTGTGAAATGAGTCTCTTCGCTGATGACTCCAAGATGGGAGCAGTAGTTGAGGGAGAAGAGGGAGGTTGGCTCTGCAAGGGACCTGGACACCCTGGAAAGCTGGGCTCACACATGGAAATTAAATTTTAATATCACCAAGTGCAAGGTTTTGCATCTTGGCGGGAAACCCCAAACACAGGTACACCCTGGGAGGGAGGCGTTGGAGGCCTCAATAGGGAAAAGACCTAGGGTCATGGTGGATGCATGTAAGAATAACTCTGAGTAGTGTAGGAGAGCGGCTAGCAAGGCAAACAGGATGTTGGGATGCATCGTAAGGGGAATCACCTCTAGGAGCAAGGAAGTGATCTGCCGCTGTACAATGGACTGGTTAGACCACACCTTGAGTACTGTGTACAATACTGGAGACCACACTTGAAGAGGGACATACAGCTCCTGGAGAGGGTACAGAGGAGGGCAACCAAGATGATACGAGGGCTAGGGATTTGATGTATGAGGACAGACTTGGGGAGCTCTGCCTGTTTTCATTGGAGGAGAGGAGACGGGGACATGATTGAGGTCTTCAAGTACCTCAAGGGAATAAATAGGGTAAACATGGAGGGATCTTTAGACTAAAGCAGGGAGGTATCACCAGAGGGCATGGTTTGAAGTTGGAAGGGTGAGGGGGAAAAGAGAGGAGGTTTTTCACTGAGAGGGTGGTGGACCCTTGGAATGCACTGCCTGGCGAGCTGGTTCATAGATCCACAGTGGAGGGCTTCAAGAGAGGGTGGGACTGACACAGAAAGTGGATGTATCAGATGATGGCCTGTCCGGGGATGGATGATAGGGGTTTCTGGAACACAAGGGAGGGGAGGGCCTCAGCACCCAACTAGGGATCTGAGGTTCAACAGACTCGAGAGACCAAAGGCCTAATCTGCTGGCAAATAGTATGTTAGTATGTTTGGCAGCCCAGATGGCAAACTGCTTCCACTTCATGGCAAATGTGGCTCAAGTGGAAGGCTTCCAGGTGGCCATTAGAACTTTCGCCACCCTGTTAGAGACCCCAAACCTGACAATGGCTATGTTCTCTGGAAACAGACATGCAGATGGAGGGACCTGAGGTTGGAAATGGACCAGGGTTCCTGATCCTGGGTCAGCAGATTCCTGCAGAGGGAGAAAGTCCGGAGGTTCCTCTGCAATCTGCTGGAGGAGAAAGAACCAAATCTGGCGAGGCCAGAATGGAGCCACCAGAATCATGCTGGCTCCTCCATCTGCAACTTGATTAACACCCTCTGAATTAGAGAAAACGGAGGGAATATGTAAAGAAACCTTTGCTCCAAGAGAGGGACGTGTCTCGCCAGAAAACCCAGGGCCTGGATCAAGAAAGCAGATACTGGGCAGTTTTGTGTTGAGTGGAATGCAAAAGGTCCAACTCTGGCCAATCCCATCCATCAAACAAGTCTTCTGCAACAGATAAGAGGAGCTCCCATTAGTGCATGCTGGACTGAGCTCTGTTGAGACTGTCCGCCAGGATGTTTAAAACACCTGATACGTGGCCCGCACAGAGCGTCAGGCTGTGATCCAACGTCCAGTACCACATTTTCATGGCCTTTCTGCAGAGGGGGTATGAATGAGTCCCTCCTACTTCCTGATGTACTATACCACATTTAGGTCGTCCAACTGCATTAGCAGCTTACCTGGAGCAAGGTGTTCCTGAAAAGCCTGCATGATGTAGAGCACTGTCCTCATCTCCAGGACACTGATATGCAGGAGGCTTTGATTGGGACCAGGAGCCCTGAGTTTGAAGGGTCCCAGGTGTGCTCCCCAGCCCAGAACCAAGGCATCAATGGTTAGGATCTGATGCAGGGAGAAATCTGGAATGGGACTCTTGAAGTAGATCGAAGGGTCCCATCCACCACTGTAATACATTGTGTGCTGGGAAAGAGACCAGGACTGGTTGGTCTAACTCATCCATGAGCTGGTCCCACTGTACCTGTAGGGTCCACAGGAGGGTAAACATATGGAGCCTAGCCAGCAGAAAGTACAGTTATGTAAGAACTTAATGTAACAGTAGATCTTCTAGAAGAGCTCTGCAGCAGGTAATAACCATTAGGGACTAAGCCGACAGGCACTAGGACCCCACAGAAAAATTCTAGCTAACAGTCCAAGGCAGGGGACCGCCTCTGTCGGCCCGCCCCAACATCACCAATGGTATAAAGCGCAGTCCTCCTGAGACCTGGCTAACATAAAGGATGGGGAACAGAGGAGGTTCTAACATCCCACAGAGAGAGGAAAATTATGTAACCACGGAGAAGCCGGAGGAAAGCATATCTGCTGCAAGAGCTCTTCTCAAGATCTACTGTTATAGTGAGTCACAAGCAGTACAAGGATATAATCCAGGTCAGAGGCGTGGTGGTTGCTGACTAACAAAACCACTAGCACTCTTAAGAGAGCAGTCCCTGGAGGATAGCTAGGCCAAAGCCTGCTCTCCTTCTGGAAACAGTGTCCAAACTGTAGTATTTAATGAGGGTATGGACGGAACTCCAAGTGGCAGCTGCACAGAGATCGGCTGCTGAGACATTTCAGAGATGCAAAGGAAGTGGCAACACCACTAGTGGAGTGACCTTTAACCAGTCCCGTAAAGGTTTGTTGTACTTTTGATAGCAGAAAACTTTACAACTTGACCAACCATTTGGACAATGTCTGCTTAGTCACTGGTGCCCCTAATATTCTTCTGGCGAAAGACAGAAACAACTGGTCTGTCTTCCTTAAAACCTAGTAATGGTCTACATAAAAACATGGAACTCTGAGAACATCCACAATATGCAACAAGGCTTCCCTTTATTTGAGTACTCTGGGTAATAAACTGGGAGATGAATGACCTGGTTAAGAGTGAACTCAGACACCACCCTGGGAAGAAACTTAGGATCAGCGTAGGAAACCCTATCCCTGTGGAAAATCAAATAAGGCTCTTTACACATCATAGCCTATAGCCTGGAAATTGTCTGGGCTGAAGTAATAGCAACTAAAATAATGCTTTCCAAGACAGGAAGCATATCTTGCAACTTGCAGCTGGCTCAAAAGGAGGCAATGTTAAGTTTTTCTAACATGAATAGAAGGTCTCATAGGGGGATAGTGTCCGCATGGGTGGCTTAATGTGCATAATACCACACAGAACAAGTGGGACAGGTCCATTTGCGCCAGGGTCCTGCCATCCACTGGTACATGATAGGCTGACAGTGCAGAAAGGTGTACCTTTATGGACAAATAGCAAAGTCCCGTGTCAGATAGGGAAAGGAGATACTCAAGACTGAATTCAACGGACAGGTGAAGAGATCCAAGAGATGGGACGAAGCCCACAGGCTGAAATGCTTCCATTTCATGGCCTATGTGCCCTGGTCGAGGGTTTCTAAGCAGCCACTAGGGACCTCCGCTACCCTTGTGGACACCCCATACCTGTCCCTGACTAAGTCTGCAGGAACCATGCATGCGTGTAGAGACTTGAGACTGGTAGTACCAAGGTACCTCACTCCTAGGACAGCAAGCAAGGAGACAGAGGTAGAGGAACTGGAGGTTCCACTGCTAATTTCTGGAGCAATGGGAACTAAATCTGATGAGGCCAAATGGCCTTATGGAATTATGCCGCCCATTCCACTTGTGGCTTGAGCAGCATTTTCTGAAGGAGCGGAAGAAAAATTACTCACCTTAGTATTTATGTTTCTTCTAGTGGAGTCTTGCTGTATTCTGACAAGTGCAGTTAGCCCCAGCCTTTAAACTACCCCAGAGAACAATGGGTTAACTTTTCTATGCAGGGCAAAGAATGTTCATTTCGAGCTCAGTTGATGCCTCTGCCTGTTGTATTTTGAACTGCAACCATCAGATCTTTACGAGCAAAACTCACTAGGTGTTCAGTGTGGAAACTGTAAAAATTTTTACTAGCCAACTGGCAGAAAATAATCTTTGGGTTCTCAAAGGAAGACCAAGTCAGGAAACCCAAACACAAAACCAATAAAATGAAATAACATCTCACCCCATAAGAAAGAGAGGGAGGAAGCACCCCTAGGGTGCCAACACTGCACCTGCCCACCCACATCCCAAAAAATCTAGGTTCTGAGAGGGGAGGGGGGTCAGAATACAGCAAGACTCCACTCTAAGAAACATAATTACTAAGGTGAGAAATTTTTCTTCACACAACATGAAGTCTTGCTGTATTCTAACAAGTGCAGACTACTAAGCAGTACCTCCATGGAGGAGGGACAGAACCTACTTTGGGAATAGGCTCTAAAGTACTGTTGTGTTAAACCGAGCATCACTCCTAGCCTAGATATCCAGAGAGTAATGCTTGGTAAAGGTATGGACTGTTTTCCAGGTGGCTGCTTGACAAATCTCTAAAAGAGGAATATCCCGACAGCAGCTAGGAAGCAGCTGTACCTCTTGTGGAATGAGCCCTCAGGCCTGAGGGTGGAGTTTTTCCAGATTTTCATAGCAGAATTGTATACAAGACACAATCCACCTGGCAACAGATCTCTTGGTGGCAGGTTTGCCCTTCCCAACTTCTCCGTAAGTGAGGAACAACTGGAGGGACTCAAACCTGTGACCCTTGGTACGCCTAAGTAGTACCTAAGGGCTCTTTAACATCCAAACTGTGTAGCCTCTCCTGAGGAAGAATGATCAGTGAAGAAAACAGGGAGAGACAGACTGGTTCAGGTGGAAATCTGAAACCACTTTAGGCAAGAACTTTCTGTTAGTTCTAAAGACCACTTTATCTCTGTAAAAAGAGATGAAATCAGGTTCCACTGACAGGGCTTGCAATTCACTGATACATCTAGCGGAAGCAATGCCTACCAAAACACAGTTTTCCAAGTCAAGTACTTCAGCCTGCTGAGGACAAAGGTTCAAAAGGGTTGTATAAGCTGAGCAATGCAAACATTAAGATCCCAAGCAGGAGCAGGATCCCTAAAGGGGGATTGGTGTGAAGCAATCCTTGAAAACTTAACAGAATACAGGGTGGGATGACAGTGAGGAAGACTTGCCTACTGACAGGAAACAGAAACAGCAGACAAGGTACCTTGAGAGTAGCTGCTCTGAGACCCAGGCTATTAAGATGGACCATAATCCAGAACTGTAGGCAATTCAGCAGTATCTGGGAAGATATGCTCTTGGAACACCAAATGCTGAATCTCTTCCATTTGGAGTTATAAGTCGTTCTAGTGGAAGGCTTTCGAGAAGCTTTGAGAACATCCAGAATTCCCTGAGACAGATGCAAATCTGCAAACTCTAACCTTTCAAGAGTCATGCCTTGAGATTGAGAGACTGAAGATTGGGGTAACAAATCCTCCCTGAGAGGAGGTTAACAGGTTGTAATTCCTGGGAAGAGACAGGGAAGATGGACTGCTAGGGACAGCAACAAGGGATACCATGGCTGCCTGGCACAGTCTGCAGCAATCAGAATCACTTTGCAAGGTTGTGACCTTATTTTGACTAGAACTTTGAACAGGAGAGGGAAGGAGGGAAAGCATACAGAAATTTCCTTCCCAGTTCAGAAGCAGAGCATCCAGGGGACTGAGCCCAAGAGTGGGGTCTGCAACTAAAGAGAGGAAGTTGGTGATTGTCTGGCTGCAAAAGATCTCTGGCGTGCCCCATCTTGAGAAAATCACCTCAACACCAGAGGGTCCAGGGCCCATTCGTGATTGCCCTGAGATATTCTGCTCAGTGCATCTGCTAGGACATTGCCCTTCCCTGGAAGGTGAACTGCTATCAGAGAGGTTTGCAGGAATAAGCCAGGGACCACAACTTCATTGCTTTTGTGCACAAGGCCATAGACCGAAAGTGCCTCCTTGCTTGTTGATGTACCACATGGTGGTGGTGTTGTCTGTGAACTACCTTGTTCTGCACTGATTTGAAAAACTTGCAGTGCCAGAAACACTGCCCTGAGTTCCAAGAGACTGATGTGTAGAAGAGATTCCTGAGGCGACCACAGTCCCTGGGTGGTGAGGTCCCCAAATGGGCTCCCCAACGCAGCAGGGAAGCATCTGTGGTAAGGACCACTGAATGAGACTGAGGAGAAAATGGAACCCATTGCTTTAAACTGTCCTGATCCTGCCACCATTGTAGGGCTTGGATCAGAGACCAGTCACTGGGATTAGTTTGGTAAGGAATCCTTCTTTGGGACCAAAAAGCTCTTAAGTGGAACGGAATGTCCTCATCTGAAGTTTGCACCTTGGATCACTGCTGTAGAAGCTGCCATGTGGCCCACGAGCTGAAGGAAATGCCTTGCTGGTCGAGACACCTGAAGGCTGAATGAAGAAGCCAGCTCCATGAGAGCCCTTGTCCTTCCAGGGGAAGAAAGGCTCTGCTTTCACCGTGTCCAGCTCTGTCCCTATGAAGGTGAGGAGCTGCACTGGTTCGAAAAAGTACAGTTACGTAAGAACTTACCGTAACAGTAGATCTTCGAGAACAGCTCTTGCAGCAGGTTACACCATTAGGACTGAAGCCGGCAGGCCGCCAGGACCCCACGGAAAATTCTAGCTAGCTATCTTCAGCGGGACCGCCCCGACGCCGGGTCCCAACTCCGACATCAGACGAGTATATAAGGGGCGGTCCCGCCGATTCTCCCAGTTTTCCGCCACAGGCTGACATCGAAATGGGAGACCGAGGATCCACCGCCAGAAGTCAAAAAGGAAAAATCCCTGATAGTAAAGGTCAAGCCATGCCTCCTCCAAGGGAAGGTAGGATGGATGTGCTGCAAGAGCTGTTCTCAAAGATCTACTGTTACGGTAAGTTCTACGTAACTGTACTATCTTACTCGAGACAGCTCTTGCAGCAGGTTACACCATTAGGACTGATTCCCAAGCAGTAACGCTGCCAACATTCTGGGAGGAGGAAACTAGAATTACATTCCAGGTCCTGAATCTAGGACAGGAGACCCTGTAGCACTGCCAAGCCGGTTTAGCTCTTCGGCCGAGAGGCGATGTCCAGGCTATAATGCCTGATAAATGTATGCACAGAGCTCCAAGTGGCTGCAGCACATATGGCAGAGGTGGAGACGCTTCGAGTGCTGCAAAGGAGGTGGCCACACCCTAGTGGAATGACCCCGGACTGTTCCGGTGGGGCTTTTGTTTGATATCATAACAGTATGAAATACACTGGACAAGCCAGCGAGACAGGGACTGTTTGGATACTGGTTGGCCCATCATCCTTTCAGAAAATGAAACGAAAAGTTGCTCTGAACTACGGTTGTTTAGTTCTGTTGAGGTAATACCTCAATCTGGTGAACATCCAGGGTGTGGAGCAGTGCCTTCCTCTATTAGAGTAATTCGGAAGTAGACCGGCAGGTCAATATCCTGATTGAGAGGAGTGTAGAAACCACCTGGAAAAATTTAGGATTCGTCCTCAGGGATACTCTGTCCCGTGGAAAACTAAATAAGGTTCTTTGCACATGAGAGCGTGAAGCTCAGAAACCCTTCTCGCTGAAGTAACAGTAACCAAAAACAGCATTTTCCACGACAGAAAACGAGCTCGCAATTCATGTGCAGGTTCAAGGGGGGAAGCGAGTTGTTCCAGGACAAAGAGCAAATCCCATGGAGGCACTGGGTCCTTAATGGGTGGCTTAAGATGTAACACCCCTCTCAGGAATTCCCGAGAGGCATCTAATTGTGCCATCAGCGTGTCCCACCGAAGGTGGTAGGCAGAGATGGCACAGAGGTGCACCTTGATAGAGGAGTAGGCTAGGCCCGAACGGAAAAGGGAGAGCAGGTAGTCCAACACCACTCTCACCGGCAACCTAAAGGGGAAAATCGGTGTCGTGCATCATAAACAAAATGGCGCCATTTCATGGCGCACGCCGCACATGCGCCGCTGGCTTTCTGGCTGCAGAACTTCCGCAACCTCCTGCGAGACCCCATGACGCAAGATGGCTATGTCTCTAGGAGCCATGCATGCAGGTTCAGTGAGCTTAAGTCTGGGTGGACCAGTGAACCTTCCTCCTGAGACAAGAGGTGGGAGCTGAATGGCAACAGGAGCGGAGGATCCTGGGATAGTTGAATCAGTAAGGGAACCATATCTGTCTGGGCCAAAAGGGGCCACAAGGATCATGGTTGCTTGCTCCCCGCGCAGTTTGAGAAGAACTCTCTGGATCAACGGAAGGAGG
The DNA here is from genome assembly GCA_016271365.2 of Neoceratodus forsteri. Classification (NCBI taxonomy): domain Eukaryota; kingdom Metazoa; phylum Chordata; order Ceratodontiformes; family Ceratodontidae; genus Neoceratodus; species Neoceratodus forsteri. Next base: position 1,435,443,545 of record CM057453.1, read on the forward strand.
GAAAGCGAGAGGAATCTGTTTGCCCAGGAGAGGGACAACGCTCCTCGCCAGAAAACACCAGGCCCTGGATCTAGCGAGCAAAAATTGGGCAGTTTTATGTTGGATGGGGATGCGAACAAGTCCAACTCTGGAGTTCCCCATCAAGAAACAGATCCTCTACTACCTCTTGAAGAAGTTCCAACTCATGGACTCTGGCCTGGGAGCGACTCAGGCCGCCTGCAATCGTGTTGTCCACCCCGGGAACATGTACTGTGATCAGATTCGCTCCAGGTCGGATTACCAATCCCACACCTCATGGCCTCCTGCAAAGGGGTAAGAGTGTGCGCCCTTGTTTGTTGAGGTAATACATCACCGCGTGTTGTCTGTCTGAAGCAGGAGAGTACTCAAGGGATTTCTGACTGAAAGGCCTGCAGGGCATAAAGGACCGCCCTCATCTCTAGGACATTGATATGGAGGTGGGCCTCCAGAGGGGTCGCACTCCTGGGACTTCACCCTGCCTAGGTGTGCTCCCATCCCAGACCTGAGGCGCCTGTGGTGAGGATTACCTCCGGGACGGCACTATGAATGGGACGCCCGTGAGAGTTTCCGGGTCTAGCCACCACTGCCAGTCTCGAATCACGTGTTCGTGATTCTGACCGGATGCTGCATGTGGTCTTGCCTTGATCCCATTGAACCTTGAGCATCCACTGAGTTACCCATGTGGAGCCTCATGAAAGGACGGTAGGAATGGCCGCAGCCATGTGTCCGAAAGAAGCGAAGGACCGACCTGGCTGGGACGGTCTTGTTCGACGCAAAGCTCCCTGATGAGGGATCTGATGCGCCCGCCTGTTGTCTGGAAGAAATGCTCTTCCCTGAACGGTGTCCAGTACTGCGCCTATAAATTGCAGCTTCTGGACGGTACCAGGATAGACTCTCGTGGTTGATTAGGATGCCCAGATATCGGAACAGGTCCTGGGTGCTCTGGATCGCCTGAACAACGCCTCTGGAGGCGGCCATGAGAAGCCAATAGTCCAGGTACGGAACACATAATGGCCCTGTCTCTTAGAGACGCTGCCACGACTGCCATGCATTTGGTAAAGACCCTGGGTGCGGATGACAGTCCAAATGGAAGGGCTCGGAAATGAAGGTGGTGGTCGAGGAAACTCAAGCGCAGGAACCTCTTGTGCGCCTGAGCTATAGGGATGTGCAGCGTGCCCCTGTATGTCTAGAGACGCTAAGAAGGCGCCTTGCTTCAGCATGGGAATGAGACCCGAAGAGTCACCATGGAGAATCTCTTGTAGGATCGACACGCTGAGGTCGCTGAGGTCCAGAATCGACGGAGGTCCCCTGTTTTCTTTGGAACCAGGAAGAAGTGGAATAGTATCCTTGTCCTCCCTGGTTCTCCGGAATGATCGCCTCCCTTGCAAGAGCGCCGAGTATTTCTTGCCAGGTCAGTGACTTGTGCTGACCCGGTACCAGGAGAGCAAAGGAGGCCTCGAGGGTGGCTTTTCTGCTAATTCTATAAAGTGGCCTTTTCCGACTAACTGAAGAACCCACCTGTCGGTGGTTATAGCTGCCATCCCGCAGGAAGTTCGCAACGCGACTCCTGACCATGATTTCCGCTGATCCTGAGGGCGGGGCCGGAAGACAGTCAGGCTGCGCGGGGCTGAGGGTCCCGCTGGCTGGACCGGTTTGAAGTACGCTGGCTACGGCCTGCGGGTTGTTTCTGGGCTCTGAAAAGCCGGAGCCCCTGTTGTGGAGCCGGGGACTGTTGCCTCTGCTTCCATCCACGAAATCGGGCTTTGGTTCCTCAACAGTAATTGAGCTTAGTCGGTACATGGCCTGAACTGACCTCACCGCCTTCCCGGCCTCTTAATAATCTTCTGAGGGCTTACCAAACAAGACTTCTCCTCGTATGGGGCGCCCATGATATTCTTCTGGACATCCGGTAAAACCAGAGACGTGAACAAGAGCATCTCTGGATGCATATGCCTGAAGCTGCTGCTCGGGCCAAGGAGTCACGGAGTCACACGCTGCTCTGGGAGCACTGGGTTCCCACGTCCGAACCCGTATGAAGGAGCTGAAGCATCTCCTCCTTCTGCTCACCTTCCGCAGTTTCTCAGCCACATCCAGACCCTGTTCCCACAAGGCATTTTGAAACTGCACCATGTGGGTCAAGTAATTAGGGATCTGATGGCGCAGGTAGCGGAAGCATACGCGGCGCCTACCCATAGCGCCTAGCTGTTTGGACTCTGGGTCCGTGGCAGGGTGTCTCAGATGTTGCGGTCTCTGGGACCGGTCATGTGAGCTGTTATGACCAGAGAGTCGGCCTGAGGATGCTGAATCAAGTACTGGTCTTCTCTGGGAGCCTTGTGCTGCGATCAGTTCTTGCATCGCCGAGTGAATGTGGACGCTCCACGCTGCCTTGGTGACATCCACGAAAGTGTCTACCAAGGGTGGCACCACCACAGGCTTGGGGTCCTTCTGCGAAGATACTTTGCAAGGCGTAGCTGTCTAGCTCTTCAAGATCCCATCCCATGTTCTTGGATGTGTCTCATAATATCCGAGAACGGACGGTCATCCGGAGGAGACTTTGGCATCTCGGTGGATCCGGAGAAGGGATGGAGAGGGACATGGGATCTGGATGTTGAGAACTCTGATCCTGTCCTCCGTCAAGGTGATCGACAGCGCCTTCTGGGTCTCTTAGGCTGGGTGACCTGGAAGAGGATTTGGACGGAGTTCTCCGCTTGTCTGGTCTCCCTTTGAGGTGTTCTGTGCTCCCGGGAGGAGGTAGTCGGCCTGCCGACCCCGATGGAGAGGGGGGGCGAGGAACCGGAGGAGTAATCGTGTAGGAGGACGAGGAGGAGGAAGAGGAAGTGGAGGGGAACTATGTCCTTCTTTATGGTGTCCCACCAGTAAGTGAACAGCCTTCACTTCTACCATGGAAAGGCCCGACGACGGTTCACAGGGGCTCGGGTAATGGCGAGGGTTCCTGGGCGCCCGACAGGACCGGGTCGCCTGCCTGGTCCTCGGGCTGAGTCAATTCTCCTCGGTGATGGTCTCCTGACCGACGCCGGTCGGAGGCGCCGGTCCTCTTTCAATAGGAGCGGCGCCGTCCTCTACCGGCGCCCAATGATGCGCTGATCTGGCCGGGCGACGGTCATCTGATCGCCAGCGGCCCGGGATCTGTGGCGAGAGGACGACGACGGGCGCATCCGCATCGGGTCCTGCGGCTTCTTCCAGAGAGGTAAGCCCATAGTCTTGCGAGGTGGCAAGGAAGCCGACCTGACGCCGGGTTCAGAAAGGCGGAACCGACTATGGTGATGGTGGCGATCCCCAGACTTGACCAGGGCCCTGGAGGACGAGGAAGGTCTGGCAGTCTTGGCCTGAGAAGAGGATGAAGACTTTGACCGCAGCAGGGGAGGCTGAGAGCTGGCCCAGGAAGGGAGCAGTCGGACCTGGAACCAGAGCTGCGCGAGTCTGAGGCCCTAAACGGGACCTGAAGGGCCTCTCCTCGCGCTTCTCAGCGTGCTTGTGGGCCTTCTTCAAGAGTCCCCTTGAAGACATGGTCTTGAGTTCTTCCAGCAAAATGCCTGAAGGGCGTTCTGGCGACAGATCCGGGTTCTGCTATTAAACCCCTGGCAAAAGGAGCAGGCCCGGGTGTCGTGGGTCTGGGCCCCCTAGGCACCGGACGCCAGGTCGAATGAGGGTCCTTGAAGGACTCTGCTTCCACAAGCACACTTCGAGGAGTGACCGAGGTCGGAGAGGACATCAGAGAAAACTTGATTGTAGAGAATCGAATTTCCGTAGGAAAAACTTAACCACGCTGGCCGCCGCTAGAGACTGAACCAAGGGTCGAGACATGCAAGTCGATGGCGGAAAGAACTGGGGAATCGGGCGGATTGCCCCTTATGTACTACGCCTGATGTCAGAGGCGGACCGACGCCGGGGCGTCCCCGCTGAAGATGGCTAGCTAGAATTTTTCTCGCGGGGTCCTGACGCCGCCGGCTTCAGTCCTAATGGTGTAACCTGCTGCAAGAGCTGTGTCTCAAGTAAGATCTGACTTTGGTAGGTTGAGAAGAAATCCCAAAGAAGTGAGCACTTGCTGGGTCACTTGCAGGTCTGACTTGACTTGGTCTGGGGACTGACCCACTATGAGCCAGTCGTCCAAGTATAGAAAAATGGAAATCTTTTTCTCCTTAGGAAAGCAACAACTACTACCAGGCACTTTGTGAACACCCTTGGGGCTGAGGTTAGCCAAAGAGCACTGCTCTGAACTCATAGTGGCCTGAGGGCAACTTGAACCTGAGGTACTTTCTGTGGGAGCACCTGATGGGAATGTGAAAATAGGCAACTCTGAGGTCCAGGGAGGCTAGCAGTGCCCTGGCCTTAGGCAGAATTATTCCCAGAGTCACCATTTTGAACTTTGGTTTTAAAAGGTGCTTGTTCAGATATCTTAGATACAGGATGGGCCGCCATTCTCCTGTCTTTTGGGGGTTAGGAAGTACCTGAGTACAATCCTTTGCCCTTGTGTAGGGTAAGAACCTCTATGGCTCTGAGAGCAGAAGGGAAGAAACCTCTACCTCTAGGGCAATGGTCTCTGATGGATTTGCAGGTGGAAAGGATATGGTTCTCATCTTGGGAAAATTTTGAAGCTGAGAACCGTCCATGGCTTACTACTTCCAGGACCCACTTGTCTGATGTCAGAGACTTCCAGTCCTGGACAAAGTAAGCCAGCCTGCCCCTACAGGTACTGGAGAATCGGCCCTGGCAGACTCATCAGGGGTGTCTGTTTGGCAGGGCTTTAGGCTGAGGGGTGGAAGCAGGTCTGCTCATTCCCCGCCTGCCTCCCTCTGAAGAACCCCTCTGAGCATAAGAAGAAGAGGAGGCATGGGCTTGGTAAAAGGCCTTGAAAAGGCCTGCCCTGCCCCTGGACTGCTGCCTTGGAGGAGTGGCTTGCCTTTCTCTGGCCTGAGCACTCCTGTAGGTGATGCTGTACTGCCCATCTTTTCATGTAGTCTCTGTCTGCTCCCCAAACAGAGAATTACCAATAGCAGGGAAATCGATGGCCTTAGCCTGGGTATCCTGTGATAAGCTAGTACATCTGAGCCAAGCCATACTCAAGGGCCACAGATGTAGCCATGACTCTTGAAGAAACCTCACTGGAGTCCACAGCAGCGTGAAATTGCACATTGGATGCCTCATCCCATCTGCAGTCACCTGCTCCAGCTCCTTGGCAAGCTGGTCAGGGCCTGTTTAGCCAGAGCCAGCACAGTGTCCCATCTGGACTTCTGGTATCTAGCTGTGTAGGCCATATAGTTAGCCTGCCTGAGTCCCAAAGATGCCGCCATGTACTGCTTCTAGTCATGGCATCAATCCTCACTGGAGTCCTTATCTGGGGATGTGATGCCAAGGAATATTTACCTTATCACAGGCAGCAGCCTGCACTACCCCAACATGGCTGCATTGTTGAGAAAGGAAGTCCGTGTCCGAGCCTGAAACGGTGTACCTCTTGTCCATTCGTCTGTCCACAGGAGGTTTGGAGTTAGAGTCTTAAGAATTTTATTTGCCTGTTTCCCAAAAGATTTATGGAGGGGAAGAAAAATTACTCACCTTAGTAATGTTGTTTCTTCTAATGGAGCCTTGCTATATTATAGACATTAGCAGTTTGATCCAGCTCTAGAACTGCCCCAGAGTGAAATGGTTAAAACCATTCCAAAATAGAATTTTGGCACAGAGCAGCTCTATCTGTGTCATTTCAAACTTGAACTGTCAGATCTTTACGAGCCAAACTCACTAAGGTCTGTGTGGAAGCTGTAACCTACACTAGCCAAATGGTTATCTAAATAATAACAACCATTGATGGTCCCAACACCCAAGACTCAAGTCAGGGACCAGAAATACTAACACCATTCTAATAATATGAAAATGAAACATAAGTATAATAAAACACACACACACATACACACACACACCCCCAAAGTCCCAAAGGGACAAAATGCTAACAGGACATAAGTAGTGCCCATACTAAGTTGCCCGCACCCCACCAAGTAGAGGTTCTGAGAGGGGCAGGTTTGGGGAGGTCTATATATAGAAAGACTTCATTAGAAGAAACAACATTACTAAGGTGAGTAATTTTTTCTTCAAACAACATGAAGTCTGCTATATCATAGACATTAGCAGAATACACAGCAGTACCTCCATGGAGGAGGGGCAGAACCTACTTAGGAATAGGCTCTGAAGAACAGCTGTGCTAAACCGAGCATCTCTCCTGGCCTGGACATCCAGGGAGTAATGCTTGGTAAAAGTGTGTACTGCTTTCCAAGTAGCAGCCTGGCAAATCTCTAATAAGGATATCTCTGGCAGCAGCTAGAGACGAGCTGTACCCCTGGTAGAATGAGCCCTCAAACCGGGGCTCTGCCCACTTTCTGATAACAAAATTGGATACAAGAGACAATCCACCTGGCTATTGATCTCTTAGTGGCAGGTTTGCCTTTCCCAACTTCACCATAGGTAAGGAAAAGTTGGAGGATTCAACCTGTAACCTTTGGTACGCCTATATAATAACTAAGAGCCTCTTAACATCCAGGTTGTGCAACCTCCTCTCACCCAAGAGGAGTGATCAGTGAAAAATACTGAAGGGAGATAGATTGATTAAGATGGAAATCTGAAACCACCTTAGGCAAAACTTCCTATTAGTCCTAAGGACCACCTTATCCCTGTGGAAAGAAATAAAGTCAGTCTCCACTGACAAGGCTTGCAATTCACTTATGTGCTGGCAGAAGTGATAGCCACTAGAAAACAGTTTTCCAAGTTAGGTACTTAAGCTCTGCAGAAGACAGAGGTTCAAAAGGGGTTGCATTAACTGGGCATTGCAAACATTAAGGTCCCAAGTAGGGGCCGGTTCCCGAAAGGGAGGATTAGTATGGAGTAATCCCTTAAAAACTTGGAAAACACAGGATGAGAGGAAAGAGGGATGACTTTCCTGCTGACACAAAAGCAGACACAGCTGCCAAATGAACTCTCAGGGTAGCTGGTCTGAGACCCAAGGAATTAAGATGTACCATGTAATCTAACAAAATGGGCATTCAGCAGATTCTGGGGAAATATTTTTCCAGCACACCAAATGGAAAACCTTTTCCATTTAGAACTATAAGTAGCTCTAGTGGAAGGCTTTCTGGAAGCCTTTAGGATCTCAAGAACACCCTGAGAGAGGTGTAAATCAGCAACTAACCCTCAAGGGCCAGGCCTTGAGGTTGAGGGATTTGAGGTCCGATACCAAACCCTTCCCTGGGCACAAGTCAACAGATTGTGATTCCTGGGGAGGCATAGGGAAGATGGACTGTCAGAGACAGAAGGAGTGGGTACCAGGGCTGCCTGGCCCAGTCCGGGCAATCAGAATCACCCTGCAAGGCTGAGATCTGATTTTGACTAGTACTTTGAATAGGAGAGGAAAGGGGGGAAAGCATAGAGGAACTTCCCTCCCAATCCAGAAGAAGAGCATCCAGGGAACTGAGCCCAGCACTGGAGGCCTGCAACAGAACAGAGGAAGTTTGTGATTGTCTGGGGCTGCAAAAGATCTATCTGACGGATGCCCCACCTGGCAAAAACTATCCCCAGCACTTGAAGATCCAGGGACCATTTGTGATGGCAATGGGAAATTCTGCTGAGGGCATCCGCTAGGACATTGTCCTTCCCTGGAAGATGAACTGCTATGAGGGAAGTGTTCAGAGAATAGGCCAGAGACCACAACTTCATTGCCTCGTGCACAAGGTCAAGACCAAGTGCCCCTGTTTGTTGATGTACCACATTGTTGTGGTGTTGTCTGTTCTGACTTGTATCACCTTGTCGTGGACAGATGCAGAAAAGCCTGAAGAGCTAAAAAGACAGCTCTGAGTTCCAGCAAATTGATGTGGAGCAGAGATTCCTGGGGACCAAACTCCTGAGTGGAAAGGTCGCCATGTGGGCTCCCCAACCCAGAAGGGAAGCATCTGTAGTGAGAGTCAAGTCGTGAGAAGGGGAAATGAAGGGGACCCCCGCCTAAATTGCTTTGATCCTGCCACCACTGGAGAGCTAGGATCAAGGTTAGAGTCACTCGGACCAACTTGGAAAGGGGGTCTTCTCTGAGACCAAAAGGTTCTCAAGTGAAACTGAATGTCTCTCATCTGAAATCTAGCTCCTGCACAACAGCTGTGGATGCAGCCATGTGCCCCAGGAGCTGCAGAAAGTGTCTTGCTGGTCGAGAGACCTGCAGAGTGAAGGAAGAGGCCAGAACCACTAAATTCTTTACCCTTTCTGGGGAAGAAAGGCTCTGGCTAGCTTTGTGTCCAATTCTGCCCCTGTAAAGGTGAGTACCTGGACTGGTTCAGAACCGACTTTGGTAGGTTTAGCAGAAAACCCAGGAGGTGAGAAGCTGCTGGGTAACCTGCAGGTGAGATTTACCTGTTCTGGGACTGGCCTACGCATGAGCCAGTCATCTAGATAGGGAAAACAGCAATCCTCTGCCTCCTTAAGTGGGCCACTGCTAGACACTTTGTGAATACCCTTGAGCAGAGGTAAAGTCAAGGGCATTGCTCTGAACTGGTAATGACCTGAGGGCAGTTCAATCTGAGGTACTTTCGATGGGATCTTCTGATTAGACATGGAAATAGGCATCCTTGAGGTCCAGGGAGGCTAGCCAGTCCCCTGGCCTTAGGGAAGGTAAAATCATTGCCAGAGTTACCATTTTGAACTTTGGTTTCAAAAGATGCTTGTTCAGATATCTGAAATCTAAAATGGCCGCCATTCTCCTGTCTTTTTGGGGTAAGGAAGTATCTGGAATACAGACCACTGCCCTGATGCAGGGAGGAACCCTTTCTACTGCTCTGAGAGCTAACAGGATGAGACCTCTGTTTCCAGAGCGAGGGTCTCTGAAGCACTTGCAGTAGAAAAGTCTGCTTCACAACTTGGGAAACTTTTGAAGTTGAGAACCAGACCCTGGCTTACTACTTCCAGAACCCACTTGTCTGAGGTTAAAGAAGCCCAATTCTGACTGAAGTAAGCCAGCCTGCCCCCACTGGTACAGGAGAATCAGCCCTGGGCACCCCATCAGGGTGCCTGTTTCGCAGGAGCTTTAGGCTGGGGGTGGGAGCAGATCTGCCCACCCTCGCCTGCCCCTGCCTCTGAAGAAGCCCTCTGAGCATAGGCAGAGGAGGCCTGAGTCTGGTAGAAAGGCCTGTGAAAAGGCCTACCCCTACCCCTGGGGGCATGCCTTTGAGGAGTGGCTTGCCGCCTCAGCCTGGGCACCTTGTAAGTAGTCCCATATTCATCCATCTTTCTTCATGTAATTCTCGTCTGCTCTCCAAACAGAGAATTTCCCACCACAGGAAAATCCATAGCCTTAGTCTGGGTATCCTATGACAAACTAGTACACCTGAGCCAGGCCAACCTACTAAAAGCTACAGATGTGGCCATGACCCTAGAGGAAACATCATTAACATCCACAGCAGCATGAAACTGAACCTTAGAGGCTTCAATGCCATCAGCAGCCACCTGTTCTAGTTCACTAGCCAGCTGGCCATGGGCCTGCTTTTGGCCAATTGCATAACAGTATCCCATCTAGATTTCTGATACCTAGCTACATAAGCCATATAATTTGCTTGCCTGAGTCCCAGAGAGGCTGCCATATACTGTTTTTTTTTCCATGGCATCAATCTTTCTGGAATCCTTGTCAGGAGGATGTGAGCCAAGGAAAATTAGCTTATCACAGGCAGCAGCCTGAACTATCCCAACATGACTGCATTGTTGAGAAAGGAATTCTGTATCAGGGCCTGACAATGTAAACCTTCTGTCCATCTTTATCTACAGGAGGCACAGAATTAGGAGCTTTTAAAATTTTAATTGTTTGTTTCTAAAAGACTTATGTAAAGGAATAGACAATCTCCTAGACTCTGGAATATCCATCATTTCTACAAAATCAGGCTCCTCTTGCTCATCCACAGCCTCTTCTAAAGGAAGCTGGAGGGTTGCAGCAACTTTTTATAAAACATAAAATGAGATGGGAACTCAGACAGCATAGGTGGAGATTCTAAAGGTCCGCCTGGGGAAATGTCCGTTCAGTGGGCACACCCAGACCTTCCCAGCCACATTCATACTGTTCATAATCCTCCTCCCTCCTCTGGTTCATAAAATTCTCAATATCATAATCCTGAACCACTGGGACCGACGAACCGACCTTTACCAGATAGTGGTGGTTCGGACGGACCCTGAGACAGTGACTGGACAATCTGTATGGCTTTTGCTATCTCTGCAGCAGTTGGAGAAGGAATTTTGTACTCCAGACCTGCTGATTTTCTTGTTTTCTTTACTGGAATTGGTTCCTCAGAACCAGCTTTTCTTTGCCCGAGGAAGTCTGGCCCTGGTCAAAGGGCATTCCTCTGGTTCGGGTTGGCACCAACCGGCTCGCCATCTGGGTCAGCGGACTTTTGGCCTCTCGCTCCCTGAGCCTGCCCAATCTTTTTCCAGGGTGGCTGCAGGAAATTCTTACATACCTGGCAGTCTGACTGGAGGTGGTCAAACCCCAGACAAAAACACATGGGTGTGGGTCAGCCTTGGCAAAGACTTCCCACAAACATCACAGTGTTGAAACCCAGTGGGCCCGGTTTTTCTTTTGGTTTCTCAGACATAATGCCAGCCTAACCAAAACTTGCCCTTTAACGGCAGTGCCAGGCAAGACACCTTATCGGTTCCTAACCGTGTCACGGTATTGAAAACCAGAATAAATCCGCTTTTTGAACCGATAAGAACCGGGAACCGCACTCTAAAATAGTAACTTTAGTTTTAAATGAGTTTTAAACCCACTGATCGGTTCAAAACCGAACCGATAACTTAAAGTTCCACACAGACAAAACCTTCATTTACTTATGGTTACTACAGATAGAGCTTGAACCGAACGGTTTTATGTTAAAATAAACTATTCTCGTTAAATCCAACCGAGAAAACACTTTTTAAACCGAGAAATGAACCGAGCAGAAGGAGAAATCCGAGCGACTGTTCACTGAGGCGGAGTAAAGAATCTAACAGTTCAAGTTTGAAATGACACAGATAGAGCTGCTCGTGCCAAAATTCTATTTTGGAATGGTTTTAACCATTTCACTCGGGCAGTTCTAGAGCTGGATCAAACTGCTAATGTCTATAATATAGCAAGACTTCATGTTGTTTGAATAGACAGTCTCCTGGACTCTGGGATGTCCATCATTTCAACAAAATCAGGCTCCTCCTGATCCTATACTGTTTCTTCCATTGGAAGCTGGAGGGTTTCAGCCACTTTTGTAAAACATAAAGTGGAAGGGACTCAAAGCTTAGAGGAGAAACACCTGAAGGTCTGTCTGGGGAGATGTCCGGTCAATAGGCACATCCAGACCTTCATAATCACCATCATCATCCTCATACATTCCTCCTCCTCCTCCTCCTCCTCCCTGTTCACAAAATTCTTCTGAAGTGTAATCGAACTAGGAACCGACCAACCGAGCCCCTGCCAGATGGTGCCGGTCATGAACTGACGTTAGTGATTGCATTATTCTTATCGCTTTGGCTATTTATCAGCGGTCGGAGTATGAATTTCTGGATCCGAACCGGACGATTTATCTTTCTCTTCCTTTAACTGGAACCGTCTCCTCAGAATCGGCTCTCCTTTGCCCAAGAAGTATCACCCTGGTCAGAGGGCACTCCTTCTGGTTCGGTCAGAACCAAACCGGCTGGCCATCAGGGTCAGCGGACTTCTCAGCCTCCTTTCCTCAGTCTACCTATACTCTTATCCAGGGTAGCTTTGGGAAAATTCTACAAATTTGGCAGTCTGAATCCAGGTAGTCAAACCCCAGACAATAAACATAGGTGGTGTGGGATCAGCCTTAGCAAAGGCTTCCCACACACTGCAGTGTTGAAACCCTGTGGGCCCGCTTTTTTTTGGGTTTCTAGACATGGCCAATCCTATCCAAAACTTACCCTTTTTTCGCAATCCGCCAGGCAAGGCTCCACTATCGTTCCTGACCGTAGCTACGGCTCTTGAAAAACGTAATAAAATCTGGTTTTTTTTTTAGAACCGATACGGAACGGTTACCACACTCTAAGTAAATTCACAGACTTTTTAAACTAAACTGATCGGTTCAGCGAACCGATACAAAATCTACAAGTTCCACACAGAAACTAAATGTAAAACTTATCTAGTACTCATGGTACCACAGACAGAGACTTAAACCGACAGATTCAGTAGCAGAAATTCAGTGAAACCGAAGCAAAACGACACTTTAACAGACTTTTTGAACCGAGCAAGGAGAAATCCGAGCGACTGTTCAGTGAGGCGGAGTAAAGAATATGACGGTTGAGTTTAAACAACAGCAGACAGTGGCTTCAACCGAAGCTCACGACTGAACGCTCCATGCTGGCCATGGAAAGTTAACTCTTTGTTCTCCAGGGCAGTTGAAAGGCAGGACCTAACTGCAATAGTCAGAATACAGCAAGACTTCATGTTGTTTGAAGAACCTATTTTGAAACAGACTCTGGGTACAGTTGTACCAAACCTGGCATCAGCCCTTGCCTGCATATCCAAGCTGTAATGCTTGACAAATGTGTGAGTGCTCACCAGGTTGCTGCTTTACAAATATCCACCAAGGGTACATCCCTTGCAGCTGCCAGGGTTGCAGCTATACCCCTTGTGGAGTGGGTTCCAAGCACTGCTGGAGCTTCCTGCCCACCTTAGAATAGCAAAATTGATGCACTGAACAATCCAGTGAGAAACGGACCTTTAGGATGCTGGGTTACCCTTTCCCATGTCCCCATAAGTGAGGAAAACTGTGTTCTATCCTGGCAGGGGCTTAGTGGTCGCCACTTAGAGCACAAAGCCCTCTTGACATCCAGGCTATGTAGCCTATGCTCACCAGAAGAAGAGAGGTCAGTGAAAAACACTGGCAAAGTAATGGAGTCGTCAAATGGAAGTCTGAAACCACTTTGGGAAGAAATGTCCTGTTTGTCTGAAGGACTACCTTATCCTTGTGGAAAGCAATGTAGTCCTTTTCAATACATAAGGCCTAATACTCACTAATTCTTCTAGCTGAAGTGATGGCCACTAGAAAAGTACAGTTACGTAGAACTTACCGTAACAGCAGATCTTCAGGAGAGGCTCTTGCGAGGTAATTACATATAGGACTGACGCCGCAGCGGCAAGACCCCTACATAAAATTTTCTAGCTAGGCAGTCCCTGGCTTAGGGACTGCCCTCACGCCAGGTGACTGACGCCAGACGACGTCAGGTATAAAGGGCGGAACCGATGCCCGCCTTTCCAGTTCTTTCCTCGCCACAGGTCCGGAAGGCCCGGACGAGAGAGAAGCAGATATTTCCTGAATGGAAAAGGAGCTGAAAAGCCCAGGGGATGGAGGGCGGAAGGTATTACCTACTGCAAGAGCCTCTCGAACATCTACTGTTGGAAAGTTCTTATGTAACTGTACTATCTTACTTCGAGAGGGCTCTTGCAGTAGGTAATTACATATAGGACAGAATCCTCAAGCAGTCTGGAACAAATGAAAGGCACCGGAGGAGGAACTACTCCAAGAAGTAGTGAAACAACTTTGCAAACCTCAAGTAGGAGGCCTTGCAAAACAGCTAACCCGAAGCCTGCTCTACGGCGAGAGGCAATGTCCAAACTGTAATGTTTCTAGAAGGTACAGACGGAAGTCCAGGTGGCAGCACAGATGTCTGCCGCAGACACATTCTTGAAACAAGCCGCAGAGGCTGCTACTCCGAGTGGAGTGACCTCTGACTTGACCCGTAGAGTCTTGTTGTACTTGTCATAACAGAAAGTGATGCAATGAGCCAACCACTTTGACAGGCATTGCTTGGAGACAGCATTGCCTTCCCTTTGTGAGCAAAGAGACTGAACAACTGATCAGTCTTTCTGAGATCCTTCGCCCCATCGGTGTAGTATCTCAGAATCCTGTGGACATCCATGGTATGGAGCAAGTATTCTCCCTGGTTGAGTACTGCGTGAAAAGGCAGGTAACTCAACAGACTGATTTAAGGTAGACTCCGCTACCACTTTCGGAAGAAACTTAGGTTCGTGCAAAGAGCTACTGCTCTTTGTGAAAAATCAGATAGGGACTTACTACATAAGGGCCTGAGCTCGAAATTCTTCAGCAGAAGTAATGGCCACCAAGAAGAGCGCCTTCCACGATAAAAATTTCAAGTTCGGAAGCCGCAGGGCTCAAAAGGAGGAAGGGTAAGTTTCTAGAACAAAGTTCAAATCCTAAGGGGTGAGCAGGAGTCCCAACAGGGGCCTGAGATGAAGGACCCTCTGAGAAAGGTCTTGGATACCTCAATTGAGCAAAGGCTTTATCAGCAAAGGAACATGGTAGGCTGAAATAGCAGCCATGTGAACCTTCAAAGAGGAGTGACTGAGACCCAGGTTGAAAGATGACGCAAATAATCAAGCAGAACAGCCACAGGACAGGAGAAAGGCTCCATGTTCCTGGAGGCAGCCCAAATGGAAAATCGCTCCATTTCATACCGTGAGGTGGACCTAGTGGAGGGTTTCTAGCCTCACGAGAATCTCGGCCACCTTAGGAGAGACGCCAAAACGAGATTGGGCTAGGTCTGCAGGAGCCATGCATGAAGTTGGAGAGACTTGAGTCCCAGATGGACCAGGGTCCCTGATCCTGGGTCAGCAATCCTCAAGATAAAGGAAGAGGAAGCGGAGGAACTCTGAGTATTGTTGTAGAAGAGAGAACCAGATTTGTCTGGGCCAGAAAGGAGCGATCAGAATCATTCTCGCCCTTCCAATGCAAGTTTCTGCAACACACGAGGGACCAGAGGAATTGGGGGAAAGCATAGACGTAATCTGTCCTTCCAGCCAGACACAGAGCGTCGCCCAGAAAGCGCCCGCCTGCAGCAAGCGAGCAAAAGGTGGGAAGTTTTGCATTTTGGGAAGAGGCGAACAGGTCTACCTGTGGAGTCCCCAAAGCTGGAAGATGCTGTTAAGAACCTTTTGGTCCAGTTCCCACTCGTGGCAGAGCCGAGGAGTGACTTAGCTTGTCTGCCAGGATATTGTCGACTCCTGGAACATGGATCGCCGTGAGGTGAAGGTTGGGAACGTTGTCCATTCCCAAACCCTCATTGCTTCCCTGCACAGCTGGTAGGAACGAGTCCCTCCTTGTTGATGTACCACACCACGCACATGTTGTCCGTTTGGACAGCCAGGTGACCAGGAAGGATGTATTGGTGAAGGGCTTGGAGGCATACAGAACTGCTCGTAGCTCGAGCACACTGATGTGGAGAGCTAATTCCAGTCTGGACCATAAACCCCGGGTTCGGTGAGGACCCAGATGGGCTCCACAACCTTCGCCTGATGCGCCCATGGTCAGAGTCTGGGAGGGGTGGATGAAGAAGGGGACCCCGGAATAGGTCTCTCGAACCATCCACCATTGCGAGTCGCTTGTCATCAGCGAGGAGATCAGCACCAGATGATCTAGGTCGTCTACAAGTTGATCCCACTGAGAGCAGAGAGTCCACTGAGAGATCCTCATGTGGAGTTGCGCGCAGCTGAACTCATCGGGATGGCGGCCGCCATCAGCCCCAAAAGACGGAGCACCGACCTGGCCGGAACCTTCCCATGCGTTCAAAGTAGGGAAATCTGGGACTGAGGGAGGCCCTGTCCCAAGGCAGGAAGGCCTTGCACACTGTCATATCGAGGATTGCACCGATGAACTGGAGTCTCTGGGAAGGGTCCAGATGAGACTTGGAATGGTTGATGGTGATACCCAGACAAGTGAAACCTGCTGGGTGAGGGAGAGAAAATGCAGGAGTTCCTCCTGACGAGGGCGCCAGGAGCCAATCGTCAGTGTAGGAAACACCTGAACTTCCACACGCACGCAGGTGGGCCGCTACCACCGCCAGGTATTTGCAAAACTCAGGGAGCCGAGGAAAGACCAAAAGGGAGTGCCCGAATTGGTAATGGTCCCCTGGAAAGCAAACCGGAGGTACTTTCGGTCGAGGGACTAATGGGATGTGCAGGTATGCATCCTGCATATTCAGTGCACAAAGCCATTGGCCCGGCCGAAAAGAGGCAGAAGGGTTTGAAGGAGAGCATCCTAAACTTCTTGTATTCTACATAGCAGTTCAGGAGCTGAGATCGAGAATGGGTATGATCTCTGCCTTCTTTGGTACAAGGAAGAAATGGGAATAGTAACCTCGCCTGAGAGTGAGGAGGACGGTTCTATGGGCCTGCTTCATGAGGAGAGCAGATATTTCTTCCCTGACCAAAGGAAGATGGTCCCTTGAGTAAGAAGACTTCAGAGAGGGGTGGCATGGAGGTTTCTGTAGAAACTCTATGGAGTGCCCGCTGCTATAATCTGAAGCACCCATGAATCTGATGTTATCCTCTCCCAACCCAAAAGTGGAGGGAGAACCTCCTCCTACTGGTTCCTCCGGGAGTCCGGAGGCGGTAGGAGAGGGAAGGAGTCAGGTGGTAGGGCAGCGCCACAGCTGGGGCACCCGCTGCTTTTTGGCGGCGGGGCCTGGCAGCTGTGGGGACTAACGCTTGGTGGACAGCATTCCTTGGGGTTTCGGGGTGAGGCCGGCCAGGCTCTGCAAAAGGACGGCGCTGTGGGGGATGGGGACAGTACATAGAATCCACAGATTTTAGGGCCGCCCCTTCTCTGCAAGTCGGTGATGATGTCCTTGACATCACCACCAAAAGCACCAACCCCTGAAAGGTGCTTCCTGAATTGCTGACTGCACCTCCAGGACCAAACCTGACACTGGAGCCAGGCGTGACGCCGAAGACTTATGGCGAACGCGAGCTCCGCCTCAGGTGTCCACTGCATTGTAGGTCGCCCTCAGAATGTGATGACTGGCCGAACGAGCAGAACAGACAAGGTCAGCTAACTCCTGCTTGACTTGGGAGTCAGGCAAGGAGTCAATCTTAGATTCTGCCTGGGTAAGGACAGCCCTCTGGTAATCCCCATATGTGCTACATAATTTAGGGCCCTAATCCCCAGTGTGGAAGAAGCGAGATCTTCCTTCCATACTGATCCAGAAGGCGAGACTCTTATCCAGAGGAGACGAGCTCAAGTGTTTAGGTGTGCTGACCGCCATGAGCGGCACTAATCACAACCAAGTCTGCACAGGGGTGAGAATCTAAAAGTCTACACCTCCGGAGCCTGGTATAGCCTGTTGGACTTCCGAGGAAGTGGGCTAAAGCTCGACGGTTGTTTCCAAACGGTGGAAACAAGGTGGGCATGAGGCTCAATCCAGGGTGGCACAAGAGTAGGGGCCGTGAGGGCAAAGCCCAGATGTTCGCGAGTTTAACCCGCTGAGGATCTGGCTCTAAGGAACGCCACTGATGTACTTCCTGGATCTTCCTGAGCAACCCGGAAGGAAAGATCCTCCGAGGAGACTGAGGAGTCCTCGGCGCGGGCTTGACAGAGAGAGCAGGTTCATCGCCTTCTCGGAGCATCCATCGAGGAATCTCGAGTAGTCCGAGAGAGAAGAAGAAGAAGAATTGAAGCACAGTAAGACTCCTGACTCGCTCTATGGGGAGGAACGGGTCCTTAGGGGGAATCCCTGGACGCTGTCCTGCCCTCTCTGGATCCCGAGGGAGAGCTCGGGAATCTGGAGGCGGAGAGGGAGGCCGCCTGGGTGTACGGGGGCCGGAGGTGGCACTGACTCCATAAGGCTGCTCGACTTCCTTGGTGAGCTGAGCTTGGCCTCAGCCCACCAGAAGGCCAGAGTCTCCTGAAGATCCACCGCGCCTAGGGGCGTGAAGGAGGGGATAGTTGTACGGATTATATCCGTAAGGTGAGATCCAAACCCGGCGCAGGAATACCGAGCCGGGTATTGCAGCGCCGGGTACCGCGGGCGCTGGTGGACCGGGCGGCGGTACTGCGGCGCAGGATACCGCGGACCTGGGTAAGCGGCCGCCGGATACGACAGCGGACACCCGGGCACCGGAGGAGCTGCCGGATCAGACGGCCAGTAGGGAGCCCCGGCAGATCAACAGTGATAGGCCCGTGGGGGAGGGCCTGATGGAAGAGGAGTATCCCCAATTGGCGCCGGAGGGCCGGGGCGCGGAACCAACGATGGCGGGCCGGTGTCGAGCCGCGGCCAGATCCAGTTCCGCGGAAGGGGGATCTGACGGCGAAAAGCATTCCGCCTCTCGTCCGGGATGGTGGTGAAAAATCCCAGGGTCAGGCAGGGCGACACGGGCTCTGGACGGCAGCGGAGGCTGCGGGAACCCAGGACGACAGATGAAGGAGGGTCTGTCGAGGCTCTGACGCCTGGCACACGCCGGAGGAACCAACGTGCAACTTGGGGCAGGATCCCGCGGACGCCAGAGGAGCCAGCATCCGACTTGCGGGTCCTCGCCGGAGGCGGGCCGAGGATGGGAAGAGGCCCGGTCCGAGGGGACACTGTCGGCGCCACCCGAAGGGTCGGGCGCCTTAGCGGCCTTCTCCCGGCGCGCCGGAGCCGACATCCGCTTATGGGAGGCGCCCGCCAGTAGGGCCGCAGAAGCCTGCGCAGTACTGGGGCAGAAGCCTTTTGCCCAGAGGCGCCCGAAGGCCCGAACGCAAGCTCGATGGGCAGGCCGACGCCTCCTCCAAAGCCTTGGAGGCTGCCGCCGGACGATCTCCGGAGGGACGCTACCTGCGGCCGGAGTCGATGAGGAGGAGGCCTCTCCCGTGCCTTCTTTTCCTGCTTCTGTGTCCTTCTGGGGATGTCAACGCCTGCCTAAGTTTCTTCAA
This sequence comes from Neoceratodus forsteri, assembly GCA_016271365.2. Classification (NCBI taxonomy): domain Eukaryota; kingdom Metazoa; phylum Chordata; order Ceratodontiformes; family Ceratodontidae; genus Neoceratodus; species Neoceratodus forsteri. Next base: position 1,435,462,291 of record CM057453.1, read on the forward strand.
CTCTTCCATTGCAGACATCTTCTTTTAAGGAGATGGGCTTCCAGACTGCTGGCATCGCTGCGGGTGGCCACGCTTGAAATGCAGGCAATGCGGACACTTGTCAACCGCGTGGTCGGGCCTAAGCAAAAAGGCAGAGGGAGTGACCGTCTTGTGGGGCAGTTAGGCGCACGAGTCGCACTTATTTTCTAGGGGACTGACATAAACCGACGCTCACCTGACGAAAAGATCTCAAAATGTCTATAACTTTCGGTAAAAACGACGAGTAACAGGGCTGAACTACGAACTTTACACGCGAGGCGCTGCACGAGCTGGACGCCGGAAAGAACTGAAGGCAGGCGTCCGGGACCGCCCCTTTATACCGACGCTGCCTGATGCCGTCACCTGATCGTGGGGGCGGTCCCCGCCAGGGACCGCTAGCTAGAAATTTTTCTGGGTCCTGCCGCCTGCCACGCCAGTCCTATATGTACTACCTACTGCAGGAGCCCTCTCGAAGTAAGATTACAGGTTACTCACCTGTAACAGGAGTTCTAGGAGTGGTGTATGTTGTTCATCCACACTGTCTGGCAGGTTCCTTGCCACTTTAATTCTTGCCGGAAGGTCTTCGGCTGGCTCCTCCCACCCAGGTGGTAAAACCCCGCCTGTCCCATGACGCCAGATCTAGCTCGCTGGAAGCCAGGCGCGCTGAAGCCAGGCAGGTCGGTGGTCTGGATGAACAATATATACCACTCCTAGAACTCCTGTTACAGGTGAGTAACCTGTATTTCTAGGGACGTGAAATGTTATTCAATCCACACTGTCTGGCAGACTCCTAGCAGTTCTCTGGGAGGGGAGGCAAGGCGCACATCTACTTAAGGAATAATGACTGGAGAACTGAGGTCTCAAACCAGCATCCCGTGTGACTCTAGGTCAATGTGGTAATGGAATAAAGGTGTGTGCTGACTTCCAGGTAGCAGCCCTGCACAGTTCCTGGATAGGGACGCCCCTAAAAGCAGCCACGAAACAGAGGTATGGCGGGTAAATGAGCTATTATCCCTTTGGGAGGCTCCATGCCCACCAACCTATAGCACAGATCTATGCAGGAAGTGACCCACCTGCTTATCGTCCCCTTGGCTGCAGGTCTGCCAGGTGTGGCTTTAGCATAGGTGACAAACAGCTGGCAAACCTCTCCCCAACTTCAGCTGTCCGCCTCCTTACAATAAGCGAGCCTTCTAGGGTCCAAAGTGTGGAGCCTATATTCAGCCTCCGAGTGTGATTGGGGTAGAACACCGCAGAATCAACACCTGATTTAGGTGAAACTCCGACACCACCCTGGAAGGAATTTCGGGTTGGGGAAGAACAACCATGTCCCTGTAGAAGACCAGATAAAGAGACTCAATGTAAAGCACCTGAGCCTCCCATCCTTCTGGCTAACGAATAGCCACCAAGAAGGCGGTCTTCCACGACAGGTGGGAGATATCACACCTCTGCATCGGGTTCGAATGGCTTGCCTATGAGCTTAGCCAATACCAGCAGTAGATCCCACGGAGGTGGAGGTTCTCGCACTGAGGATATGTGATCAAGGCCTTGAAAAGTGCCCAACCACCTCTCCTGCGCCACTGACTGCTTGCCAGCCCATGCCCGTAAGCAGAGATGGCTGCCAGGTGCACCTTGAGGGTCACAACTCAAGCCCTAGCTGAGAAAGGGAACACAGATAGTCCAAAATACTAGCCCAGGGCAGGAAAAAGGGTCCAACCCCTTGTCCTGACACCAAATGGAGAATCTCTTCCATTTGAAGGCGAGCATTTCTGGTCGACTTTATGGGACCCCTCAACGACGCTGGACGACTGGCCGGAAAGATCCAAGACATGGAACTCTAGCCACTCAGGAACCAGGACATCGGTGCAGAGATTGAAGGTCCGATAGAGAACCTTCCCTTGTCTACTGAGATCAGGTCCGGGCGGCTGGAAGCCGCTTTGGGAGCCTGGAGCTGAGGCTGAGGAAATCTGGGTACCAGAACTGGCAAGGTCAGTCTGGGGCTACCAGAATCACTCACACCGTGTCCCTCTTCGCCTTTGAGAAGCACCTTGTGGATCAAGGGAAATGGAGGGAAGGCAGAAGAGGCCCGGGGTCCACGGCCTCGAGAAGGCATTCTCCTGCAGCGAGCCCTGCTGAGAGAGGCAGAAGTGGAACAGCCTCAGCTTCAGATTCTCCTGGAGGCTAACAGGTCCACCTGAGGGTGCCCCAATGGGAGAACAGTTCTTGCACTACGTCCGCAGGAGTGACCACTCAGAAGATGCAGCGCCTATCCGGCTGAGGGCATCGGCCAGACTGTTGGAGGCCTCCCACAAGGATGGCTAGGAGATCTGCCTCAGGCTGATCACGGAGACCAATGCAGACAGCCTCCTTGCACAGAGGCCAGGAGTGCCCCGCCTGACGGTTGAGGTACAGTAGAACATGGTCATGGTGTTGTCCATCTGGACCTGAACCATCTGACCCTGTACAAATGGGAGAAGGCGGTAAGGCTAGCTGAACCATTCGAAGCTCCAGCAGGTTGATGTGACATCGAGACTCGTGAGGGACCAGAGGCCATGGGTTTGGAGATCCCCAGATAGGCACCCCAACCCATCAGAGAGGCGCTGACATTAGCGTGACCGCCAGCTCGGGGACAAATGGGACACCTCCTGCAGATGAGCTGGGATGAGCCACCACTGCAGGCCGTCCAACATCTCCTGGGTCACTGTCACTGGCTGGTCCAGAGGACCGGAGCACTGTGACCACTGGCCGGCCAGCCCCCATTTCAGGAGGTGTAGGCATATGCCAGTCCAATGGATCACGCTTGTGCAGGCAGCCATGAGGCCCAGAAGGCGAGGAAGTCCCGGGAGAGCACTGCTCAATCAGAAATGAATGGGCAAAGGAGGAAAGGACCTCGCCCTGTCCGCCGGGAGCCGAGCCCTGGCTTGAAGATCATCGAGCTTCACCCCGATTAAGGAATCACCTGTGATGGCACGAAGTTCTGATTTGGTCTCGTTGATGAAAAGGCCAATCTGAGAGCAGACCTGAGGGCTAGATCCTGGACCGCCTCACGGCCCAACCTGGAGGGGGCTGTATCAGCCAGTCGTCCAGGTAAGGTACACCTGGACCATTCGGCGCTGCAGGAATGTTGTCACCACTGCCCTGCATTTGGTGAAGACCCTGGGAGCTAGAGAGATGCTGAAGGACATGGCCTGGAACTCATAAGACCCCTCCGCCTGGAAGCGGAGGAAGGAGACGGACGGATTGAGACATGAAAGAACATGTCCTGAGATCCAGAGAGCAGAACCAGACACCTAGTTCCAAGGAGGAATGATCTGAGCCAGAGTAACCATCCTGAAGGTGCGCGCCTTAGGAACTTGTTCAGGTCATGCAGGTCAAGAATGGGACGCCAGCTCCCCATCTGCTTTGGGACCAGGAAGTACCTGGACACAAACATTGGGTCTGGAGGAGCATCCACCACCTCGCTGATCACCTCCTTCTGGAGGAGTAGGGCAATGTTGGCTCGATAAGCCAACAGAGAGGCGCGAACTCGCCCCCGGTGAGGCGACGGCTCGATAGGGAGGAATTGCTCCAACTCCAGAGGCAGAACTCTGTCGTCCACTTCTAGCACCCAGCGGTCCGTGGTGATAGTGGACCAGGCGGAAAGGAAGTGGGAGGCTGCCCCACGGGGGTGACGAGGGGGGGGCGACACCTCAACCCGTCACTGGGCAGGCTTGGAGGAAGGGCCAGCCAAGGGCCTCCTGGGCCTTCCTCCAGGCTTCCTATTGGAGGAAGCGCAGACTTGGCCTTAGGGCTTAAGAGTGAGCCTGCTGCTGGTGTTGCTGGGCGGACGTGCGCAGGGAGCAGCAAAGGTCGAAAGGGCTGATGCTGCTGCTGGGTGCCTTTGTCCTTCTGGGCAGACGTGACCGAGTCCAAGGTGGCACTGGACTTCTCGATCCTCTGGAGATGGCTTCCACCCCTGGCCTCAACAAGTCGGGTGCCCAGGAAGGGAACGCCTGCCAGCTTGTGCTGGGTGTCCGCCGTTAAAGTGGAGACCCACAGCCAAACTCTGCGGTGCATGGCTACCGCAGATGCTACTGACCGGCACAAGAGTCAACGATGTCCAAAGAAGTTTGAGCTGCTGCTTCAGCAACCACACTTCCCTGATCTGCACCTGCTTGACCGTCCGTCAAGGTCAACCGGAGATGGGGAATCACCTCATCCAGAGAACCCATAAGGGCGCAGAGAAATGTGCCATCAGTACAGCCGAGCTAGCCTGTCGAAGGCCTAGGGAGGAAGCAGCGAACCTTCCACCCCGAGTAATCCAGCTTTTGGATTCTTTATCAGGAGTTTGTCCATGTCTCTATTGTTCCTGAACGCCGGAAAATTGTCGGTCACCAGCTCCTCCGCAGTGGGGTGCTCCAAAAATCGGAGAGTGAACCGTGGGGACCACAGATTTGTGAGCCATCCTGGCTGAAGGCACAGGACAAGATGCAGGCCGCTGCCAAAACTCCAGGGCGGGCTAACAATGGCTTTGGCCACAGGGAAGGCCTCTGTAGGGAGTCTCCCTGTACAGTATCTCCGGTGACGGGATACCTGGCCTGCTTCTGAACGGGTTCAGCTGCATCCTAGTGGACTCTGAGAGAGTCATAGTATACCCAAGAACGAGATGGGCTCGTCCACCAACTGACTCCTGCAGATTCCAGGTCAATGTGCCTGGAGTACAGGGAGGAGTCGCCGTCAGACCCGAGGAGTCTGCAAACAGCTGCCGAGCGCCTGAGCCACCCTCCACCTGCCGAGGTCGATCGGGTGAGGGTGACTGACAACCTGTGGGCAAGCCCTGACCCGACCGAGAATCCTTGGTCGGGGCCCCAGTCTTCGGTTGGGGCAGTGGTTTCACCACAATGGGCGGCAGCCGTTTCGCCTAACAACCAGTGCCGGGTCAGCCTCGATAACTACAAGGGTTGCTTTGATTGCTCCGTGACAGCCATTTAATTGCTGGAGAGGGCGATGGAGTCGGCTTGTTACCGGTCAACAAAAGTTGCTGCCACATCATGTCCGCTGGCGCCGCGAACTTACTGGAGCCTATCCTCCAAAGAGGACGGTGGCAACGCCGCTTTCCATGGTGCCGAGGCCGAGACCGCCGATGTCAGTGGGACCTACTCGACCTGGAAGACTACCAAACCTTCGGGTCACCGAGGGTGGGTCAAGGAGGGCGGGGGAAACCCCTCATCCCTTGGTTCGGGTCCTTACCGGGACTTGCACAGGAGGCACGGGCAAGTCCTCGGTCACCACCAGGGGAACCGTGAAGAAGGGTTGTCTTCTCCAGTCAACAAACTGTCCAACGGTCGAGAAAAATCTCAACTGTGTCGACAGATGTCTCGCCGGCTGACCTGACGGGACATCATGAAGCCAGCGGCGTTAGCCACAACCTCAATCGAAGTTGAGAGCAGACAGTCCGTGAAGAGGATCTCCTCTCCCACGTAATGTCGATGGTGGGGCTTACATTTTTGGTTCTTTTTCTTGGACCTACTGGAATGTCCCAATGGCCCTTCTCCCTTGTGAGAGGGACTGGCAAAGCTCCTTAAAAGCAGCAGTGTAGAGGAGCCCAAGGAGAGCGGGATAAGCGCCGCAGCCGAGGAGGAAGAACTGTTTCCAGCTGCTCCGCTGGAGCAGCTGTGGACACCGCCCAACGGGCCTCCTTGACTTCACCAGCAGGTACTGTTTCTCGGGATGCCCAAGTTGCAGTCAGGCAGCACGGTCCTCTAAAACTGAAGCCGAGAAGGACTTGCACAGATCACAGGCAAGACCCAGGCAGTAAACGCACGTGGAGTGCTTAACTCAGTCTGGGACATCTTCTGCCTGCAAGGGCACCGACGAAGCCGGAGTGGATTTGTCCATCGCAGCCGCTGAGGAAGATAAAGACTGTAGTCTAGTAAGCTTTAAAATAATTTTGGACAAAACAAAGAGATTGATCCAGGCCTAAAACGCAGAGCGCTAAGGAGGAACCTGAGCTTCCAAGCGTAAGGAAGATCTGGCATCATGGGCGACGCGAGGGTTTTACCACCGGGTGGTGGAGGAGCCAGCTTCAAGACCTTCCGCAAGAATTAAAGTGGCACACGCCAGACCGTAGTGATTGAACATATCCACGCCCCAGAAACACTATTTTCCAAGTGACATACTTAGGGTGTTGAAAACATAGGCTCAAAGGGAGAGCCATGAGCTGAGCAATGCAAATATCGAGGTACTAAGCTGGCACCGTTCTCTTACCGTGGATACATATGTGAGAGGCCTTGAAGAACTTAAAAATTGGGTTTGATGCTAAGAAAGGAAAATTACTGCCTACCGTAATTCTTGATCTTCTTGGACGAGTCTCCACCACTCATTCACACTAGTGGGATTAGCGCCGGAGGCACTAAGACCCATCGAGCAAATTTTGCTGGAGGGTCGGCGCGAGAGACGGGCGCCGGCGAGATACGGTCAGAAAGCAGCGGCTCGAAAGCGTAATGACCATCTCGGCGACGACCCTCCAACCGCCCAGTACCTTTTACCAAGGAGGTGCAGCGAACTAACGAAAGAGTAAACCTAACATTAAAAACGGACATAAGATAGTCCGTGATGACCCGTGTAAGAAGGGTCAGCAAAGAAGTCCTCACGGCCTAAAGATTTGAGGGAGAAGACCAACACAGCGTGAGCTCGGGATGGAGGGTGGGCGTAGATGAGTGGTGGAGACTCATCAAGAAGATCAAGAATTACTAGGCAATGCAATTTTCCTATCTTCCGGACATAAGTCTCACCACTCATTCACTCAGTGGGAGAGTACTAGCTGATAATCCCCAAAAGGCGGCAGGAGAGCCAGAGCTCAGTCAAGATAGAAGCCCATTAAGATAGTTCTGCCGACGCGGAATGTCGCTCAGCATGAACATCCAGTGCATAGTGCTTAAGTTGGCATGCACTGAGCTCCAGGTGGCGGGCGTTGCATATATCTGCAAATGGAACATTGCGATTTTCGCTTAGGATGCCGGGTGGCCGTTCCTAGTAGAGTGAGTTTACACTCTACCTTCTAATTTAACTTGAGTCATGGAATAGCAATGACGCAAGGCATGCCACCAACCATGAAGAGATGCATCTAATAGCGACAGGTTGACCCAGTCGGGTGTCGCTGGAAAAACGAACAGTTGCTGAGTCTTATGAACATCCTTGGTTCTATCTAAATAGAACCGCAAGGCTCCTTAACATCCATGAATGAAGAGCTCGCTCCTCTTCATTTTGGAAATTAGCTGGAAGGGAAGTACCAGAGGTTGGTTTAGATGGAATTCTGACACAACCTTGGGAAGAAATTTAGGATGAGTACGGAGAACTACCTTGTCTTTATGGAATACAGTATAATGGAGGGTCCGTAGAACCAGGGCATGTATCTCAGAGACCCCAAGTGGCTGAGGTAATGGCCACCAGGAAGGCAGTCTTCCGGTAAGAAATTTTAGCTCACAGGTAGCTAAGGGTTCGAAAGGCTTCCGAGTGAGCATGTCCAGCACCAGGTTAATGTCCCAGGCTGCAACTGGATGCTTAACAGGGTCTGGTATGGAGAATCCTTAAGAAATCTCTTCACCATAGGTAACTGAGCCAGAGTTAAGGAAGAAACCGGCCCATGGAACGCTGAGATGGCACTAAGATGAACTTTAACTGTGGAGTACTGAAGACCTAAGTTTGACAGGTCCAAAAGATACCCAGAACCTTGCCAGGAGGACAGGAAAAGGGATTCCAAGAGGATTTTGTTACACTAGAGAGAAAAACGCTCCATTTGGAAGTGACGTCTGGGTGGCTGGCTTCGAGCAGCCAGAAGGATGTCTGAGACTCCACGAGAGACGTTGAACCGATTCACTTCTATCTCTCAGGAGCCAAGCATGAAGGTGAAGTGATTTCAGGTTGGGATGGACCAACGAACCCCTGAGTCAAAAGACTGATTTGCAAAGGAAGTGGTCTCGGAGAGGCTGCCAACATACTGTTGAGTAGAGGAAACCATAGCTGCGAGGCCAGGAAGGAGCAATGAGAATCATCTTGGTCCCTGAGACTCGAACTTGAGAGTACTCTCTGGATTAGAGAAGCGTGGAAAGGCGAAAAGCTGCTTTGTCCACACAGCCTGAACGCATCCTGACAGAAAATGCCAGGCCCTGGATTTCTGGAGCAGAAGAGAGGCAGTTTTGCTGGAGTGGGATGCAAAGGTCCAGGTCTGGAGTCCCCACTCTTTGAACAGGGACCGAGCTACGGCTGGATCGAGACCACTGTGAGGGTCTGCCTCCGTCTCTGCTGAGGTGATCTGCTAGGTCGTTTTGTATACCCGCAGATAAACCGCTTGAATCAGAGACTTGTGCTCCAAGCACCACTCCCACACCCTCATTGCTTCCCTGCAAAGGGATAAGAATGAGCACCGCCTTGCTTGTTGATGTAATACATCACTGCTTTGTTGTCCGCTTGAAGGAGAATGTTCTTGTGACAAAGGACATCCTTCAGAGCTCGGATTGCATAGAGGACCGCCTCATCTCCAGGACGCTTATGTGGAGATGAGTTTCGAACTGAGTCCATACACCTTGAGTGTGGAGGGAGAGACAGTGAGCTCCCCATCCCATTAGCGATGAGTCTGTGGTGATGGAGATCTGATGATCCGGGGAGCAAGGGAATCCTTCCAGAGATTGCTCTCTTGAGACCACCAGTGAGAGACCTTCAAGAGGCTCCGTCACCTTGATGGGATAAGACTGGGGTGAGAGGATGGGACCACTGAGTGGAGAGCATCCATTGGGTGGTTCTCATTGCAGTCGGGCCAGAGGGACAGTGAAGACCGAGGACGCCATGAGACCCAACATGCGTTGCATCGAGAGAGCTGTAACCGATTGGTTCTCCTGATGTAACGGGCCATTCGAAGGATGTCGAGTCTTCTGTCCTCTGGAAGGAAAGCCTTCGCTGAAGAGGTGTCTAGAAGTGCCCTATGAAAAGGAGCCTCTGGGAGGGTTGCAGTTGAGATTTTTCAAATCAGCAGAACTCCCATGGACGGAGAAGACGAGAAGTCGCTTGCACGGCTTCCAAAGTCCCTTGACGGAAGGGCAACACTGAGTCCGACTTTCCTGAGATGCGCCGAGAACTGCACAACACTTTGTAAAAACTCACGAGCGCCGAGGATAGCCCAAAGGGCAGGACTTGAACTGATAATGCTGACCCAAAGCTACAAACCTGAGGAACTTGCGTGGTCGGTGGACGGGATATGCTGGTAAGCATCCTGCATATCCAGAGAGGCCAGCCAGTCGTGTTGATGCAGCAAGGGTAACAGGGTACCTAGGGAAATCATCTTGAATTTCTCCTGGGAGAGAATTTGTTTAACTTTCTGAGGTCTAGAATGGGGGCGATCCCCAGATTTCTTTGGAACCAGAAAGTAATGGGAGTAGAACCCTGTGTTTCGTAGATGCGGGGCACCAGTTCTATTGCCCTGTTGTTCAGAAGGCCCTGGATCTCCATGTGAGGAGGTCTGACTGAGAGGCCGACAACCTGGGTTGTCGCCTGGGAGGACAATTCGGGGTTTCCAAGAAATTGAGAGAATAACCTCGTGATTATCCGAAGGACCCATTTGTCCGAAATTATGGACTTCCACTGGTTGTAGAAGTACATCAGACGACCTCCACTGGAGGAGAAAGTTCCACCGGGCAGAGTGGATGGAACTTGGGCCAACGACTCATAAGGTAGCACTGGGAGCTTTAGGCCCCTGCGCTCTGCTGCGCTCTTCTTTTGAGGTTGGGCAGGTTGGCTTTTATGGAAGCTTCCCCGCCTCTGCCTCGAAAGGACTGACGACTATGAAACTGACATCTGTTCACATGCCCCGAGAGGACAGGCGGAGGTCTGGCCAACTTAACGGCCGATCTAGTCTTTCTGAGTGGCCTCTAAGGCTTGCTCCACCTGAGGGCCAAAAAGAAAGGAGCCATCAAAAGGCAGCGCCATCACCTGCTGCTGAGCATCATTCGTGAAGCCAAGTACGCGAGCCAGGAATGGCGCGAGTACAAATCCTCGCCGCTGTTGAGCGAGAAGCAGTGTCTAAAGCGCCCATGGCTGCTTTGACCTGTTGGTTATTGACTCAATACCTCTAATAACGGTCAGAAGAAGCTCTGACTTGGAATCCGAATCTGGAAGAGCTTCAACCATTCTTTCATAGAGTGCCACAGGATATACTCATACTGAGAAAAATAGCCTTGATAACTGGCAACACGATACTTAGAGTGGAGGCAGCAAAGACTCTCTTACCTAATGTATCAATCTTACGAGACTCTTTGTTAATAGGTCGAGCTGTAGTAGTTTGAGGAAGAACGACCTTGTCATTCTCTGCCAGGACTACAATAGGATCCGCAGAAGGCTTGGGATGCCAAAATGGGACGATCCTTGGGAGCTGAATACTTCCTATCAATGGATTTAGCCACTGAGGAATAAGAGCAGGATTATTCCATACCATTTGAGACAGCGCCTCAAGGAAGGCTGGATCGGAGGAGTCAAACCAGGGATCTCCAAGCATGAAGATACTGGAGTCTTAATATCTTCCCAGGATCGATGTCTGTAGTCTGGAGAGAAAGAGGATCCCAGGTTCTTCAACAGAGACTTAAAGGACAGGTCCTCACCACAGGCTCTGTAGCAAAGAAAGATCCTGTTTCTCACTTCATCACCCAACTGAAGGTCTGGGTCAGGCTCAACATCATCTCCTGATGGTCCAGAAAGGACTGTTTGGACAGGAAAGGAGGAAAATTAGGAGAGAGAATAGCAGAAAAACAAGGAGAGTCCCTATACGGCTGCCGCCAGACGGCAAACGGGCTGAAGACGGGACCGAGGAGGGCGCGACGGCTCCAAGAGGCACGCGGCCCCGCAGCGCTTTCGGCGGCGCTGCTGGACGAACGCTGCAGACGGGCGCAGCCGACGATGCTATCAGACGGTACCGCTGGACGACGCCGGGCGATTCATGCCGCAACGACACGCGAACGGCGCCGCCTATCCAACGGGTACCAGGGCGGCGCCGCTGAGACCCATGGGCTGTCAGGACGGCGCCGCAAGACCCAGCGGCATCGAAAACAGCGCCGACAAGCCAACAGACCCTGCCGCAAGGCGCGGAAAAGCCCCAGGAACCTGGAAAGCTAGAGCAGGAAAAAACCAGGAGATAAGGGCATCGGTGAGGCCCCTCGCGCCGCAGCCATGTGAGGGGGAAACACTTAAGCACGGAGTCGCTGGCACCGAAGAAGGCGCCACGCGACTAGGAAGGTCCAACCGCCCTACCTGATCGCCGGAGGGGCCCGAGGGCTCCGAGGCAACTTAGCCAGGCAGAAGAACCAACCTCCCGAGCCCATTGCTCCACAAGAGTGCCCACTGATGAAATTGCTCATCTGGAGTCCTACCTATAGGCGGAGGGACTCCGATGTTGAGGGCGGCGTTACACGAAGTTGGCGCTCCGAAGAAGGAGACCAGCAACTAGCAGCGATAACCGCCGCCGCATTTTACAGACATACCACAGAGGGTGACCTCGAGTGATGCCTTCTCTTTTTACCTGTGGTCAAGAAGAGTTTCGAGGCCTAACGTGCGCCGGGAATGCACCGCTTATTTTATGCCGGCGGGGACCGCCCATCCCTCCGGCATCGGACTGGACCGCTGTCGGAACCCGGCTGAGGAGAAGGAGGCTGACCGACCCAGCCCGCTGACTGAACAGCTTTCATACGAAGTCTCCCTACCGCCACCTGACCTGCTCATGGTCGACCTCGTCCCAGTAGGCCGAGACTTCTTCAAGTAAAATTTAAATATTAGAAAAATTTAACGAAAATAGAATAAAATTAAGCGATACTACTTATCGTGATAAAGTTACAAAAACAAACTGAAAACTATGCGCTAGTTTGAAGTTTGACTCAACGAGCTGGCGACGTCGTCACTGAAGCGCACTTTCGATGGCGGGAAAAAGGAACTGAGGTGGTTGGAGGGTCGTCGCCGAGATGGTCATTATCGCTCAAGCCGCTGCTCGCGCACTGCAGTCTCGCGCAAGCGCCGCCTCTCTCAGGCCGACCCTCCAGCAAAGTTTGTCTCGATGGGTCTTAGTGCTCCGCGCTAATCCCACTAGTGTGAATGAGTGGTGGAGACTTATGTCCAGGAAGATACAGGCTTGCCTGTCAAGCATAGGCAGAGACTGAAGCTAAATAAACTTTCAGTGTAGAAGGCTGTAAACCTAAAGAATGTAAATAGACTAGGAAGTCTAGCAACCCTGGTACTCCTACCTGGGTTGGCACTATACTCCTGTTAAAGTACCAAACAGAAAACCTCTTCCATATCCTCTTATAACATCCATAACTGACTCCAAAAGTTCCTCCCAAGCTTTGAGCCTGAGTGACCTGAGGTTCAGATACAGAAGCCTCCCCTGATTGGAGGTCAGAAGATTGTGCCTCCTGGGAAGGTGTATTGATTTTTCCATAGACATGAACAGCAACAGGAATACCACGGCTGCCTGGCCCAGTCTGGGGCTATGAGGATCATTGTCGCTGGCTCAGACCTGAGTTTCAACAGCACCCTGTATACCAGGAGAAATGGGTGGAATGTACACAGCAATTTCCTTGACCAATCCAGGACAAGTGCATCTAGAGGAATCGTGCCCACTACTGGAGGTCTGCAACAGAACTGAGGTAAGTGGTGACTCTGATGAGAGGCAAACAGATATTTTCTGGGGTTCCCCACCTCCTGAATAAGGTCTGTACCATTTGCCTGTTCAAGGACAATTCGTGATGGTCCGGCTGATTCGACTCAGGGTATCTGCCAGAACATTGTCTTTGCCTGGAAGATGAATGGCCTGTAATGAGGAGCCCAGTGAGTAAGCTAGGGTCCAAATTTTCATAGCCTCTGTGCAAAGGAGGCTTGATCTTGTTCCCTTGCTTGTTTATGTGGTACATGGTGGTAGTGTTGTCTGTCCTGACTTGCACTACCTTTCCCTGTATCAGTGGTTTGAAAGCTTGCATTGCCAGAAAAACTGCCCTGAACTCCAACAAGTTTATGTGCAGAAGAGTCTCTGCACTTCACTAAGTGCCCTGGGTAGTGTGCTCTGCTAGATGAGCCCCCAGCCCAGGAGGGATGCATCTGTTGTGAGGACCAGTGAAGGGAGCTCTTTCTGGAAAGGAACCCTTCTCTGAGGTTGGCTTCCTCTTTCCACCACTGAACAGCTTGGATACATGTTTTGTTACAGGAACAAGCTTTGACAGGGAGTCCTTCCGCTGGCACCAATGAGTTCTTGAATGAAATTGGATGTCCCTCATTTGAAACCTGGATCCCAGCACTGTACCTGTTGCAGCTGCCATGTGGCCCAGGAGTTGAAGAAAATGCCTTGCTGGCCTTGGGACATTGAGCCTGAAAGAGGCTGCCAACTGCAGGATGTTTTTGCCCGCCTCTGGGCAAGAATGCTCTGCCCACTTTGGCATTTAATTCTGCTCCTATGAACTGCAGAATGTTAGAAGGAATTAGAACTGATTTTTCCAAGTTTATAATGAACCCCAGTGACTCCAGCAGCTGTTGAGTGAGTTGGAGGTGTGCTCTGTTAGCTGTTGTGGTGAGTCCCCACCACCAACCAGTCATCTAGATAAGGGAATACTGAGACACCTTGCCTTTGCAAGTGTGCCACTACCACAGCCAGACACTTTGTGAACACCCTTGGTGCTGAAGTGAGACCAAAGGGAAGAGCTGAGAACTGATAGTGACCTGATAGGAGTCTGAACCTGAGAAAAGTTCTGTGAGACTTCTTTATGGGGATGTGGAAATAGGCATCTTTAGGTCCAATGATGCCAGCCAATCCCTTTCGGAGTGCTGGCAGAATCAGAGACAAAGTTGAACATTTTGAACTTCGGTTTTGTTAGGAACTTGTTAGACCCTCAGATCAAAGATAGGCTGCAGCTCTCCATTTTCTTTGGTGTGAAAAATACCTTGAATAAAATCCTTTTCCCTTTGATGCAGAGGCACTGGTTCCACTGCCTTTAGTGAGAGGTGTTTCACCTCTTTTCCAGCCTTTGCTTTCTAGGTAGGAAGCTGGGTTGAAAGCTCTGTTTCTTTGAACAGGGAGGACTTGAAGTTTAGACAGGCATGATCCATTATCTCCAGAACCCACTTTTCTGTGGTGATGGCTTTACAGTTCTGGAGAAATGAGTCAGCCTGTCCCCTACTGGTAAAGGAGAGGCAGCCTGAACGATGAAGTTAGGGATCCTGCTTAAATTGGGTCTGAGACTTGGTACCACACTTGGCACCTTTCTGCCCCACCCCTAAAGTACCCCTGCTGTGGGTATTGGGGTTCTTGAGGGAGTACCATGACCTGGTATAAAGGCCTGGTATGAAACGGTCTCGCCCTGCCTCCCCTACTGAAAGGTCTAGAGGAGGTGGAGGGTCTTTCCTTTGTAGAATTACTACTGAAGGTGGCCTTATACTCATCCACCTTCTTCATGTAGGCCTCTGTATGGCTGCCAAATAGTGAAGTGCCCTCCACTGGAAAATCCAAAGTCTTACTCTGGGTATCCTGTGTGAGATTTGTGGCTCTTAACCAAGCAAACCTTCTCTGTGTGATGGTATTTGCCACCGACCTTGCGGCAGTCTCACTGCTGTCTGCTGCCATCTAGAACTGGTATCTGGCAGCTTCCAGGCCAAACCTAGCTATTTCAGCTAGGTCTGCAGAAAGAGGAGGAGATGCTTTTCAGCCATGTCCAGGAAGGACTGCCAAACATCCTTCTGGTACTGTGCTGCATAGGCCTGATAATTTGCTTGCCTAATGGCCAGAGAGGCTGACAGGTAACCTTTCTTGCCATGCTTCCAATTTTTCTAGAGTCCTTCTCTGGAGTGTGAGAGGCCAGAGGGACTTTAGCCTTATCACAAGCTGCAGCTTGCACCAACCCCTGGTGGTCAGGTGTGAAAACAAGAATTCAGTCCCTGTTCTGTCAAGCTGATACTTTTGTCCACTCTCTTGTCCAAAGGAGGGACAGACCCAGGAGCCTGGAGGAGTTCTAAGATATCCCTCTGAAGAACTTATTGATGGGGAGGAAAACTTTTAGTAGAGTCAGCCCCATCATGTCCATATTCAGCCTCCTCCTCATCCTCTATAGCTTCAGTGGTAGGGATGTCTAAGGCATCTGCACTTTTTCTAATAAAGGAAAATGGGAAGAATAATCTTCAGCGGTCCTGGGAGGAGAGCCAAACTCCTGTTCAGGGGAGACCTCAGGCTCTATAGGCTCATCTTCTTCTTCTTCCTCCTCCTCCTCTCCTCACACTGTTCTGGGAAACAGAGTGGTTTGGAGGGTGCAGAAGTCTGAACTGGAGACTGTGATATCACAGGCAGCAGACCCTGCAAGGTTTGCACAATTCTTATTGCTTGTGCAATCTCAGAAGGAGAAGGTACAGTGGCAGGCACCACAGAAGTCCCTTTCCACAGGGGGGTCAGTGTGCTTTGTCTTTTCTGTTTTTAACAGCAACTGAAGAGCTAACCAGTTCAGTGGGTCTCTTTTACCCATAACAGTGGTAGAAGTGGCAGAAATTATGGCGTCACCCACAGACCCTAAGGGTTTCGCTGGTCAGAGCCATAGGGACCCTTAAATCTTTTATTCAGTCTGTCCAGACATTTTTCTCAAGTTTTTCTAGAAAAGGTTTACAGATAGCACAATCAGACTTCAAGTGGTCAAACCCAAGCAGAAAATACAAGCAGAGTGTTTATCTGCCTTGGCAAAGACCTCGCCACACTCAGAATAGTTTTTAAACCGGTTCACGGTTCTCTTTTAGGTATTTCTGACATTATGGAGAAAACCACAACCACAAATACTACAACCTTTTAAAATTAAAAAAGAAACAAAATAATTTTTCTGCAGTGCGTCGGTTCAGGAACCAATCGGAGAAACTGAGCGGAACCGAGAACCGATAAAAGATGAACCGGATTAGTAGTTCAGAACTGGACTTATCGGTTCTAAAAAACATATTAAAACACACAAAATATACACAAATGAGGTGGGAAAAACCTGAAACTAATTAGAAATACCTCGGTTCTCAGCGGTTATTACGAACCAAGAAAACAATACAAAACTTAACTAAATAAACTAACGGTTATTAAAAAATACTGATAAGAGGCATCTTTGACTAGATGTTGAGGAGGAAATCTCCAGGTCTGGTCTTGACAGGCGGAGAGAGAAATCTGAGGGTTAGAATGTAGGCAGTCGATAGGTGGCAGCATTTGAAAAGTGGCTCATGTTAATGATTCCATCATTTGCATAGCATTCCACCTCCAGGCAGAGCTGACCTTAAAGGTATACTGCTGCAGAAGAGTTAGAATATCGGAGTATTCCTGGGGTGAGAACTGGGCAGTTTGGCGTTGAATGGGGACGCAAGAGGTCCAGTTCTGAAGACCCATCTTTGAAGAAGTCATCTACTATGTTCCTTAGTAGCTACCATTCATTAGATGCGAGACTGAGAGCGGCTTAAGCTGTCCGCTACGGTTTTCTACTCCTGGAACATGAACCGCTGTGAGTTCCTGGTTGTGCTCCACTGCCCAGTTCCAGACTCGTAGCTTCTCTGCAAAGGGATAAGAGTGTGTGCCCCTTGCTTGTTGATGTAGAAGACCACCGCATGTTGTTTGTCTGTATCAGTAGGGGACCTGAAGAAGGACCGCCTGAAATGCCTGTAGGGCATACAGAACGGCTCTCATATCCAGCACACTGATGTGGAGGCTGTGTTCCAGAGAAGTCCATGTCCCTTTGTCTGATGGTCTCTGAAATGTGTCCCCACCCTAGTCCAGAAGCATTCGCTGTCAGGATCTGCTGAGGACTGAGACTTTGAAAGGGAGTGCCGACTCTAGCTGGAAGGGGGTGAGCCACCACTCCAAAGTCTGATGCATTGCCTTGGAGATCTGGACTGCTGCTCGAGATCGTCCAAACGCTGGTCCCACTGCACCCTAAGGTTCCACTGGAGAACCCTCGTGTGTAGACGAGCTAATGGTACTGTAAAATGGTGGCTGCCATATGGCCTAGCAATTGCAGGACGGTTCTGGCTGGAGTCTGATTTGTGCAAATGACTCTCTGAGCCAGTGCTCTTAGTCAATCTGCCCTGCCTGAGGAGAGAAAGGCTCTCCCTGGACAGTGTTCAAGACAGCCCCTATATATTATAATTTCTGACTGGGCCAGGGGATGACTTGGGAAGATTCAAAGTGACCCCCAGGTCTTGGAACAGTTGGAAGGTGTTTTCCAGTGTGCGACGCAGCTCTTCCCTTGTGGGAGCTGTCAGGAGCCAGTCAACGAGGTAGGAGGAGATGTAATGTCCCTACCTCCTGAGAGCTGCTGCCACTACTGGCAGGCACTTGGTGAACACCCGAGGTGCCAAGGAAAGACCGAATGGCAGCGCCGAACTGGTAGAGCTCTCCCTGGAAGGTAAAGGTGAGGTATTTCTTGTGGGATGACAAGATTTTGATGTGCATATAGGCGCCCTGCATGTCCAGGGAGCAGAGCCAATCCCTGGCAAAGCATGGGCAGCAATTCCAGCAGTGTCACCACCCTTGAACCTTTGTATTCCATGAAACCATTCAGCTGACTGAGATCCAGAATGGGACAAGGTCCCCATCTTTTGGGACTAGGAAGAAGTGGAAATAAAACCCCTTTCTTTTGACTTGGTGGGACTGCCTGGATCACCTTTTGCTCAGGAGGGCTGAGATATCTGCCCAGATGAGGCTTCATGGGATGGAGAGCAATGGGTGGGATCGGTGGGTTGTCTGGAGGAATTTGAATGAACTCCAGTGCTAAACCTCCTTCTATAGTCTGGAGAACCCACTGATCTGCAGTGATACTGGACCAACCTCTGAGGTAAAGGAGAACGCCTCCTACTGCCTCCCCTGTAGCTCCGCAGGAGGTGGGGCAGGCAGGGAGTCATGCAGAGGTTGTTGGGGTGGGCAGGGAGCTCTGGCGTTTTGGCATTCTTAGCTCCCTGAAGACAGAGATGGTGCCTTTTCTCATGTAACCCTCTCTTTGCAGTTATTGTTCTACCCTGCTGGCCGTGATGCTCATGGAAAGGAACAACGCCTGGATGGGGTTGGCTCAGACTTCTACATTTTGTGTACTTCAGAAACTGCTTTCTCAGAGTCCTGCAATCCAGTGATCATCTTTCAGCTTCCCAGTCGAAAAGAACTGGTCCTTGAAAGGGCATCCAGGATGGCATCCTGCAAATCCTGGCGAAAGCCCAGATCCTCAACCAGGAGTAGCACCATAGGCATATCCTGTGGCAGTTGCCTAGCTGCAGTGTCTGCAGAGTCATATGAGCACCTGAGGATGTGCTTACCAATGTCAGCACTGGACTGAGAACTGCTAAGAGCTCTGTCTTATTAGTGGAGTCAGGTTGTAACCCGAACTAGGTCCATGGCCTTATTCCAGACAGACTCGATACAGCACCATGTGTGCCAGAAAGTTTAAATGACCAGACTGTACAAGTGGCAAGAGTACATCTTCCAGCCAATATGGTTCAGTTTCTTGGATTCCTTAACTGGTGGTTAGGAGCTCATATGCTTCAGGTGTTGAATCCTCCCATGAGCAGCTGTAAGTATCATCGACTCCGCTTTGGGTTGCTCATTCAAATGTGGTTTCCAGGGGACCTATATAAGCAGTCAGCTCTCTTAGGAACAGCTGAGGTCATAGAAGGGTGTTTCTAGGCTACTTTGTAATGTCCTGAAGGGCTCCGCCAAATGTGAGATGACTGAAGGTTTCGGGTCAGTGGCCCCTAAGAATTTCGCCAGGTGGGGTCTCTCAGGTTCTATCTCTTCTGTCTCCCAATGGTTAAGGAACTGAATGTGTCTTCACATCTAGGAAGGAGGGATTGTCTGGAGGAGGCCTTGGGGAATCCCTCCATGGGTCCAGGGATGAAAGAGACAAATCGCTTCTAATGAATCGTAGGAAGAGGAGCCTCCGTGGATTCCTCTGAAGAAGTATACCGCATACCCTAGAGCTACTCCGGCATCTAGAGGAGGATCTGGATGGTGGCGAGTGCCACCGTCGCTAGGAGATCCTAGCCCATCACTCCCTAGAGTCAGGTGGGCTGGCCAACGGTGGCAAAGAAGCTCATGTGGAGGGAGACAGCTGCCCAGGCAGCTAAGACAGGGGTCCCCTGTGGGGTGGGGTTTGGCCTGGCAGTCTAGGCAAAATATACCCCTAGATGGTGTTCCACCAGCTGTTGAAAGAGCTCAGCCAAAGGGACCACAGGGTCCGCTGGGGTTCTGGCTTCAGGGTAGGGGCCCACGGGCCTGGCATTGGATCCTGCAGTTTGGTCCCTTTGTCATCAGGTCCAACGGTGCCACTGAATTGGACATTGGTTCTGGTGGGACGCCATCCCTGGTGTCAGGTGCCCTGGCGCCTGGTTGTCGGGCTCCCGAGGGAAGGTAGAGGCGAGAGAGTGACGACTGGTCCATTGTGTCCTTGGAGGCAAATGTCAGGTCCCCGACATCAGGTCTGTAGAATTTTTCTGTGGGGTCCTACTGCCTGGCTGCATAGTCCTAATGGTTATTACCTGATGCAAGAGCTCTATCTCAAAGTAACACCAGTGGGCATGGCAGCTGCCATCAGGCCCTACAATCTGAGATATACCCTGGCAGGAATGTACCCCTGTTAGACTTCCTGCACTCTGCCCTGTTTTGGGGCATGAAGGCCTTCCCTGTACCGAGTCCAGAACCACCCCTATATACTGCAGTCTTTGGGACAGTACAAGAACCAACTTGTACAGGTTGATGGTGATGCCTAGGAGTGGAAAAGCTGGAGAGTTTGCTCCAGAGTCAGCAAAAGCTGTTCCCTTGATGGGGCCTCAGAAACCAATCATCCAGATAAGGGAAGACATACAGTCCCTCTCTTCTGAGAACTGCTACGACTGCTGCCAAGCACTTGGAAAAGACTTATGCGCAGAAGACAAGCCCAAGTGCAGCACTTTGAACTGATAATGTCTGGCCCTGAAAGGAAAAGCGGAGAAACTTCCTGTGAGGAGAAAAGACCAAGATGTGCAGGTACCTTCCTGCATGTCCAGTGAACAAAGCCAGTCCACTACTTTGAGGAAGGGCATTAGGCCTGGCACAGTTAACATCCGAACTTTTGTACTGGACAAACAGACTGAGGTTCTTTAGATCTAGAATAAGTTTCAGATTTTCAGTCTTTTTGGGGACCAGGAAAACCTGCAATAAAACCCTTGTTTCTCTGATACCTAGGCACTGGTTCAGTGGCCTACTTGCACAGAAGAGACTGCACTTCCTCTTCCTGGAGAACACACAAGTGAGCCGGGAGATAACTGGAGTGTGGAGGTGGGATGTCTGGAAGCTGCTCAATGAGTCCAAGGTGTAACCCTTCTCTATGACCTGCAGAATCCATGCATCCGAGTTACAGTTCTCCACTAATTCAGATGGAAGGAGAACTGACCTCCGACCACCACCTGGTCCAGGATCAGAGATGGGGGGACTGGCAAGGAGTCAGGCAGAGTGTGAGCCTGGTCCTCACTTCTAGGGAGCTTGGCCGCTGTTCTGGCACTGCAGGGGGCGGGCAAGGGAGCCTAGGCTTTACGTTTTCCTGGGGACGGGGTGCTGGATTCAGGCCTATTGCTTTGTTTGTGAAAAGGAGGTCATCCTCTACCCTTTGATTGGGTATGATAGAGGAAATGGACCAATTTGAGGGCCATGCCCGAGGCTTGCAAGATCATTTATGTCCTGGACATCAGGCCAAACAGCTTGGTGCCACTGAAGGGGCATTAAACACTTTGTGCTGCATGTCCAGTGCAAACCCCACACTTGAGCCAGAAGTAACCGCGAGGCATATGCTCAGCAGCCGCCCTGGCAACTGTGTCAGCTATTACATGCAAGGCTGTGAGCAGGTGTTTGCTAACATCCTCAGCTGCTTGAAGTGATTGGAAGCAGCTCCTGCTTTTGGTACCCTCTGGAAGGGCTTCGGCTGCAGCGTTGCTCTTTTTCAACTCACGCTCTGGTATTTAACCATGTGACAGACAGTTAGCAATCCTCAAACCTAGCGTGGAGGAGGCATAGACCCTTCTTCCCAGAGGTCAATTCTGTGAGACTCTTGGTCTGGGGGAAGGGAACCAAGGTGCTTAGGCACTTTCAATCTGTCATAAGCTGCCTTGACAGCCACTGACTCAGTCTCTGGCTGGGCAGTATAACAGGGACAATCCTGGGGCATCATAAAGTTTGTCCACCCCATGGGCATAGCTGGCACCAAGTCTGGTCTGTACCAGGCTGCTGAGGCTGCATTCTTCAATGCTGGAAGCACTGAAAGAATGATCATAGAAGGAGATTCTGGGCTCTCCAGGAAAACCACCAGATACTTTCTGGTGGCATCCTCTTCCTCAGTGTGAGCTTCATGGCTGAGGACAGTTGTTTCATCACATTACAAAATGTGGGGTTTTCAGGAGAAGACCTGGAGTATGCTTTATAGAGTCCTCACTTACAGAAGAGGCTGTAGACCTGTCAGAAAGAAGGACCTCTTCTTCTTCCTCAACATCATCAGGAGAATTAGGTCAGGTGATGCTCCTCCTCAACGCCGATCACTTTAATCTCTGGGTCTGGCACCCAGTTTGCCGCTGCCAGCCCACAGGAAGTCTCCTGTGTCGACGAACAGGCATCGACGAAGAAGCTGTCGCCAACGGCATCGGCAAAAGGGCCTAATCAAGGAGCCCAGCTGCTGAACAAGCAAATTAGTAAACTTGATCAGGACTTCATTACAGTTGACAGTGGTCATCAACAGAAGGGGTGGGGTTCAACAGCACAGGTGTTGGCGACACCGACTGCTATGTCTAGAGAACCTGATGAGCATGTAGCCCTAGTGGGAGAAGAGGCAGGTCTTGACGGAGAGTCATCGTACCTGTCCTCGATGATGGAGGGGCTTGACGCACCAGAGGTCGACAACTGCCGCCTCCTGACAGTCAGGGGGAGGCGCCTGTCAGTATGGATCTGGTAGATAAGAGACCAGGGCAGCAGTTCGCAGCCAACAAAGATCCCCAGCAGAAGAAGAAGCTGATGGGAATGAGATCAACTCCAGGGGAGAGGTCATAATCTCAGCCTTTTTTAAGACCCCCACCCCCACCGAGGACTTGCCTCGGGCCT
Source organism: Neoceratodus forsteri (assembly GCA_016271365.2). Classification (NCBI taxonomy): domain Eukaryota; kingdom Metazoa; phylum Chordata; order Ceratodontiformes; family Ceratodontidae; genus Neoceratodus; species Neoceratodus forsteri. Next base: position 1,435,484,420 of record CM057453.1, read on the forward strand.
TGGAATCCTGGGAGCTCAGAGATCTGGCCAGCGACTGGGGACCTGGCTCCCAGATCTTTGAGCTGTCTGTTCATCCATGAAGAACTTTTAAGAGCTTTTTGTATTGCCGGGTTTAGTTTGGTTGAACTTGGCAGAGCTCATATTCAGAAACCTCGTGGTCAGGCCCAAGACAGCAGACACAGATAGAATGTTCGCTGCAGCAGTCATCTTCTTTCTGCAGCGGCAGCGAAGGACAAGAAAAGTAGAGGAACTGACTCCGACATAACAAAAAGAAATAATCTTTTGAAAAAGAGATTTTTTTATAGGTGTTAATAAAAACCGAGACTGCAGAAAAGGCATGAATACTGTGACAGAGCTTCCACAGAGACCCTTGCAGCTAGTCGACGGTGGCAAAGAACTGAGGAGGAGCAGGGCTGCACCCGCCTATACAGGGTTGGTGACATCAACAGACGTTAACGGCGTGACAGACCCAGTTGTACTGCTGAAAATCTTCTATGTTAATTTCCTTCATCGACGGTGAAGGTTCCTGCGGTGTTACCTGATGACCAGATACCCCGAAGAAGACAGAACAGTTACATAAGAATTAACGTAACAGTAGATCATTGAAGGAACTTCTGTCATCAGGTCACACCTATGGATCTTAGCCATCAAGCACTCAGGATCACATGGAAGCTTTTGCAACAGTCTAGTAGGAGCCACCCGTGACGACACAACCCTATATATGCGTAAGGCCCTGCTTTCACCTCAGTTCTTTCCCTAGCCGACCACTGGGCTGCCCACCTCAATACCCAACCCCAAAGGGTCAGACTGTCTGTCTGACTCAGAGCTTGACTCCGCCTCCGAGGAGGTAGAGGCCGAGGCCCTGTGCCAAATCGTAGGAGGGCCGAATGCCATCTTTGTCAAAGGTCACAGGAACCATAGCCTTGTCCGAGCTGGTACCAGTGCCCCCGGCGCCAGAGTGGAATCCACAGAGGGCACGGCTCCAGCCCGAACAGGGCTCCAGAGTCGGGACCAGCCATAGCACCATCCGCTCCATGGCATAGAGAGCAGCGCTGAGAACGAAGATGGCGCCAATGGTGGTCCCGACGGCTCCATCGGTGCTGAGGACGGCACCGCCCCGCCCACGGGCGCTAACAGTGCAGAGGGCAGAAATGGCGCTGACGACGCACTGGAGCCGAACGTGCCGCCTCGGCCCACAGCACCGAACAGCGCCAAGGGCAGAGGTCCGGCGATGGCGCCAATGGTAGATCCGATGACCCACGGCACTGAGCCCAGAGGACACAGCGCCATGCTCAACATCAACGCCGTGGACAGACACGGACAAAGACGGCGCGTAGCAGCTCCTATGGAGCCGCTAGCAGTGTCGGCGCTCGCAAACGGCTTCGGCAGAAGCAACGGGTAGCACGCTGATGAGTCGCGCCGACGCATAGCCCATTGGGGCCCATAGCGCCGCAAACGGTGCCGAGGCCTGCAACGGGCGATAACCGACAGCGCCGAGGACGGGCGCCAACTCGGCTCATGGAACCATGGGTCCAACACTGGGGAGCCTCGCCCCTGAAGGACGATTACATGCGGTAGCTTCCTACCCGCTTCTGGGAGGGGCGGATGGGCCTCCGCGCCACAGAAGAAGCCTCGCACGATAGAACCGGAGGAGAACCGGAAGAAAGGTCAGAGAGAGCGTGGCTTGGCTCGACGAAAAGCGCCTCGATCCCTGAAAGTCGGGCGGAGCTCGCCCCACTTTCCACACGCTGTTCAAGCGACACAGCGCCCATGGAGAAACAGGCATTGCACAAATCCATGTTGTGAAGTGGGCCAAGACACTGGTCGTGCTGGTCGGTGACGGAATACTTTGGCCACATGGGCAACATCGGTTGGGGGCACCATCGTTGGGGCGACCCGTCTTAGAAGATTTCGCCCTCCGACCATAAACATGACCCACGGGAAAAAACACCAAAACTGACTTGACGTCGCAGAAATAAAAATAATGGGAAGATCTTACTGGGCAACGCCAAGTATGGCAAAGCAGAACCGCAGGAACCGACGGACTTCGCACTGAAAGGGAAATTGGAAATGGCATTGAAGGCTTTCTTGATTTAACTAGGCCTCAGCGCAGCAGCTCCACACGAGGTGACCTCTACGGCGGGAGACGTAAGAACTGGCAGGCAGGCGGAGTTGACACAACCTAACGCCAACTCGCGCGCACGCAGGGCGCCGGTTTCGAGGGCGGCGCCAATGGTGCGCTGGTTCCGCCTACCTTTAAAAAAAAAAAAGCTCCCACGGGTCCTGACCTCCAGCCAGTAACCCAACAGTGATGAATGGTGAAGACTGACACAGATAAGATCCTCAGCTTCTAAAGCAGTGGTCTCAGAAGGTTTGCAGGTGGAAAGGACTTGGCCCTCAATTTTAGGAACTTTGCAAAACTGAGGGCCAATCCCTGGTTTACTACCTCCAGGACCCACCTGTCTGAGGTAACAGACTTCCAGGCCTGGAAGTTGTAAGCCAGCCTGCCTCCTACTGGGATTGGGGAGTCGACCCAGGCTGGCACATCAGGGTGTCTGCTTGGCAGGAGCCTTGACTGAGAGGAGGATGCAGCCCTGCTCACCCCCTTCTACCTCTCCCTCTGAAGAACCCCTCTGTGGAAAAGGAGAGTAGGCCTGTGCTGGTAGAAAGGCCAGTGAAAAGGCCTTCCCTGCCCCTAGACTGCTGCCTCTGACAAGTTGCCTGTCTTTCCTTGGCCTGTGCACTCCTGTAGGTGGTCCGATACTCATCCATTTTCTTCATAATTCTCTGTCTGCTCCACAAACAGAGAATTACCCACCCAGGGAAATCCATGACCTTAGCCTGGGTGTCCTGTGGGAGGCTAGAACATCTGAGCCAAGCAAACCTCCTAAGAGACACAGATTAGCCATGACTCGGATGCCACATCATTCATGTCCACAGCAGCACGAAATTGAATTCTGGATGCCTCAATCCCATCGGCAGCCACCTCCTCCAGCTTCTTGGCTAGCTGGGGAGGCCTGTTTAGCCAGCTCTAGAACAGTATCCCATCTAGACTTCTGTATCTGGCTGTGTAGGCCATATAATTTGCCTGCCTGAGTCCCAAGGAGGATGCTAAGTACTGTTTTTGGCCATAACATCCACCTTCCCAGAGTCTTTATCTGGGGTGTAAAGCCAAGGGTATATTAGCCTTGTTACAGGCTGCAGCCTGCACTACCCCAACATGGCTGCATTGGTGGAACAAGAACTCTGTACCTGAGCTCGAAAGCATATACCTCCTGTCCATTCTTTTATCGACAGAAGGTAAAGAATTTGGGGTCTAAAGAATTTTCTGTGTTTGCTTCCCAAAAGATTTATGGAGGGAATAGACAATCTTTGGACTGTGGATGTCCATCATTTCCACAAAATCAGGCTCCTCTTGTTCCTCAATAGCTTCAACCAAGGAAGCTAGAGGGTATCAGCCACTTTCTTGTAGAACAAATAGTGGGATGGGGACCCAGAAAGCCTGGGAGGGAAACATTAGAAGGCCTGTCTGGGGAGCTGTCCGGTTCAATGGGCTCATCCAGACCTTCATCACCATTATCCTCATCATTATCGCCTTGTTCTTCCTCCCTCCCACTCCGTCCATAAAATTCATCCAGAACATATTCGGAACTGGGGAACCGACCGAACCAAGCACCTAGCTAGAGGTGCCGGATCGGACAGAACCAGACAGAGCGATTCACAATGCTTATCACCATGGCTATTTCTTCGGTGGATGGAAGATGTGGTTCTGGATCTGAACCAGATATTTCTCTTGTGCTTCAATGGAACTGACCCTCAGGGTCGGCTCTCCTCTTGCTCGAGGGAGTATCGCCAGATCAGTGGACACCCTCAAGTTCGTAGGAATCAAACCGGCTGGCCATCCGGATTAGCGGACTTCTGGCCCTCCTTTCCCTGAGCCTACCCAACCTCTTTTCCTGGGTGGTCTTCGGACATTTCTGCAAATTTGGCAGTCTGAATCGAGGGTCAAACCCCAGACAAACACAATGGTGTGAGGGTCTGCCTTAGCAAAGGCATCCCCACACTCAGCACAGTGTTGAAACCCAGTGGGCTCGCTTTCGTGGGTTTTCAGACATGGCTAGGCTAAACTTACCTTTACAGCTATTTAACCAAGTAAGACCCTCCCATCGGTCACCAACCATGTTACAGGTCGTGGAAAAACGGTAAAATCACAGTTTTCTGAAACCGATAAGAACTGGTACCTCACACTACAGAAAGAGGGGAGGAGGTGAGGCTTGGGGTAGTTCACCGTAATTCCCACCTGGCTGAATAGGTTCAGTTTAGCCACCAAGAAAGCTTCCAGTCTGTCCCTTGACGGAGCTGATAACAGTCAGTCATCGAGGTACGGAAACACAAAATGGTCCTGATGACGCAAAGCCGGGGCCACCACCACAAGGCACTTGATAAACACCCTGGGTGCCGATACAGTCCAAAGGGAGGGCTATGAACTGAAAATGCTCCCCTGTAAAGTAAATCTGAGAAAGTGGCGTGGATCGAAGACAGGAATATGCAGGTAGGCATCCTGCATGTCCAGTGTGCAGAGCCAGTGTCCCTGGTGGAGCAGTGGCAACAGGCCTGGTAGGGTCAACATACTGGAATCTCTTGTACTTGAAATACAGATTGAGTGTGCTAAGGTTCAGTATTGGCCAAGGTCTCCCATCTTTGGGTACCAGGAAGAATTGGGAATACCCTTCCTACCTTGTTCAAGGAACAGGCTCTATGGCAGACTTTCTTAGCAGAGCTTCGATCTCGCTCTGTGATGAGGTAATGTGATGTTGCGGGTAGCAAGAGCCGACCAGGAGGGTTCTCTGGAGGGTCTCTCTTGAACTCTAGAGTGTGTCCTTGAGTGACAAGCTGAATGACCCACGTGTCTGAAGTGATCGCCTCCCACCCAGTCACAGCTGGTTGATGAACCTGCCCCTACTAGCTCTGGAACTGGCGGTGGAGGGGGTGATCATGAGTCAAGAGGCAGATGGGGCTTGGAGAGCCCCACTCCAGAAGCCTCTGAGACTTGGCGGGGGTGGCGTTAGTCAGAGAGGGCCCAATGTTTGCCCTGACGTCGGTGGCTGTGGCTTGTTTCAGCACCATTGTTGGCAGCAAAAGGCTACCCAGTCTTAGCCTTAGGACGGTACATCGATTGTACAGAATGTAGAACTTTGCCACTTCTTGAAGGTCAGTCAAGAGATCCTTGACATCCCCCAAACAGTACAGATCCACAAAAGGGCATCCAGGATGGAGGACTGAACATCCTAGGCGAACCCAGAAACTCGCAGCCATGTATACCTGTGAGGCAAACTGCTGTTGCGGTGCTCCTAGCGAAGCATCAACAGCATCGTAAGTGGCTCGTGGAGTATTGGAGGGCAGGGCATTTCTGCCATCTGGACAGTCTGCTCAATTTTTGCCTTGGTCTCAAAATGGCAAGGCTTCAATTCAGACATCAACTGCCCCAAGATGGCCTTCTGGTAACAGCCCATGTGAGCTACGAGTTTAGAGACCTCAAATCCAAAGAGGAGGATGAGTACACCTTATCTGGCGGGAGGTACTCACGTGTTTGGGGTTGAGGAGTGGTCACTGGCCGCATTTATGACCACTGAATCAGCTTTTGGATGGGTGCTGAGGGGGTCCTTGCCCTCAGGAGCATGATACATTCTGCCCACCTTTCTGGAGACAGAAGCTACCGATGACGGCTGTTACCAGATCGTAGAGGCCAAGTCATCGTGGGGTCCAATCCACAGAGGGATAAGGAGAGGAGTCAACCCTAGAAGATCAAGGTGCTCCGCTAGCCTCTTACGTGGGGAGTTCTGTTCCTCTGTCCACCAGCCACTGGCCTCATGAATTTGTCGGAAGATTTCAGTGAAGAAAGGTTCCTCCGGGGCGGGGACTTGGGAGTCTCTTTGGGTTTGGGGTCCTGGCAGCCGAAGGCAAGGATGAGCGGAATCGGACTCAGAGTCCGGTGAAGGGCTCCTATCCGAGTCAGTACCCTTCGAGAGGAAACATCCATTTGAGGCTCTTGGCCCAGTACTCCACCTCCACTGTGGAAACACCCACTGTGTCACCCAATGTGGAGGGACGCGACTCCAGTGGCGAAGGAGACCATGAAGTAGGGTCCGGATGGGCTGGTGTGGAGGCTGTGACCAGCTGAAGACGGTCAAGCTCCGACACCAGCTGGGACTTAGTTCTGCTCCATCAAGACTTGAACAGTGCCTTGGAGGCGATGGAGGTTGATACACTGGCGGGTAACCCAGTGTTGGGTAACCAGGCATCAGGTACCCTGGTGTATAATACTGCGATGTGGAGAGCCAAGAGTATAAGCCAGTGTTGGGTACCCTGGAGTGGGGTACCCTGGCATTGGGTACCTTGCGCCAGATACCCCAGAGAGGTAGCACAGCATCAGGTAGCCTGGTGAAGGACCCGACAGCACGGTCGAAGGACCGCAGAGGCCCCAAAGGAATGTTAAAGGGGCCTGGCAAGCCAGGGTCCCGCGGCTCATGGAAGGAGGTCCTGCATAAGCCCAGAAGGGCCAGATGGTCCCTCCAGGTTCTGGGGAGGAGGAGTAGGTCCAGAAGGAGGAACCAGAGGTGTGGGGCTGGCGGCCCTGGGGCCTTCTGGCATAGGGGTTGACCAGTGCTGGCTTGATAGCACAGCAAGCAGGCGGCCACTGCTTTACCTCTGGCTCTGATGGTATGGGAGAGGTCGGAAGTTCCACTGGAAGTGGAAAGGAGTATCCCGGGAGGGATTCTCCAGGAGGCTGCAGTGTAAGCAGCACTGGGCGCTGGTCTGGAGATCGCCATCGGACCTCGAATCGGGTCCGCAGAAGTGCTGTGACTTCATGCTCACTGGAAGGACTAACGCCGACTCATCAGCCAGGGCTGTGTGGTCGTAGGAGGGCCTGACTTACCAGCCAAACCACTGGACTTAGATTGCGGTTTTAAGGGTCCTAAGAGTGGAAGAAGCCTCCAAATCCTCGAAGGTGCCTGCCTGAACCATAATCAGCTCAGGTGAGGGGGCCAAGGGCTGCCCGTGGCTGGGGAGCAGGCTTGACCTGAGCGGCACAATTTTTGATGGTTGAAGGCCGCAGTCCCCGGAGGGAGCCACGGCCTGGAAGGAGACCAATCCCAGTCCAGAGTCTTCTCTTTTCGTCCTCCTTCTTCTGCCTCTGAGAGCCAGACAATCAGCTGGTGATGAAGAAGAGCTTCTGATCTTCTGCAGCACCTTTTTCAATGGAAGCTAATTTTTGTTTTAAAAGATGAGCTTCCAGAGTCTGCTGCTGGCGTTCTCCGGTGGCCTAGTTGTCGGGTCAGGTCCAAAGCACAGAAGGCACGAAGTGTGGTGTCCTTCTCAGAAGCTGCTTGCCACAGGAACGTATTTTGATGAAATTTCAAGGAGCTGGAGAAGACATGCAATCCAATGACGAAAAACTAATTCTAAGGAAAACAAAATAAAATTGAAAATATACTTATCAAAAATGGTGGTCGAACTGTAGTGTTCCGAAGGTCCAACATGCGCAGGTCATATGCTATATAGTGGGCATGGGGACCGCCCACTATATAGCACCAGGCCAACAGTCCCCGGCAGACACTACTAGCTAAAACTTTCTGTGTGATCCTAGCGCCTGGTGGCTCAGTCCTAATGGTTACTGCCTACTGTAAGAGCCCATCTCAAGTAAGATTTAAATTTACCTACAGGTAATTCCAGTTGTGTGTAGGCTCTGTTCATAGGCAGTCAGTTGTTAAGGCTGTCCTCAATTGCTAGAGAGGACTTGATTGTAACAGTCTGAGAAATGTCTTGGGGCAAGATCCTTTCTAGACTTCTCAGTCAACCATTCTGTCCAAGTCTGTAGGCAAAACACTGCTTTGAAACAGGAAAACAACAGATCAGCTTTAGCCAACAACATATGCTAAGGGAACCATATACAATATGGGACAGGAGATACCTTAAGGAACATATAGAATTTAAAACCTGGGAGTGCCCGACTGCCTGTGAACGCAGCCTACACCCAGCTGGACATACCAGTAGGTAAATATAATACCCTTTGTGTGTCTGTTCCTGTAGGCAATCAGTTGATATGGGCCTAATAAGAAGTCCCTAAACTGGGTCAGCACTATACAACTGAGCTCAGCACTCACCGCCAAATGCAGCATCGCCAAGCTGAAAACAAGGATAATTGTTCCATTGAGAGGCAATGCTTTCCTATTAGTAAGACTCTGAGAAATCAAACATTTAATCTACTTAAGTATTTCTATCAGTGTATTATTGTTTCACAAGACCAAGTGAGATAGGAAAAGGCTAAAAGGAACTATGCATAAAAAAGGTTTTACGTACTCAATAATATGCTTGGCATCTGTCTCAGAAACTTCTTCAGGATCAACAGTCTTCTTTTCCTCTAAATCAGTCTTGGAGGGCTTCTTCTTCATCTCCTCAACAAACAAGCAAAACAACAAACATCTGAATAAACTTGCCCAAATTAAATATCTGTGATCAAACGGGTTTATATGCATTTGGAGATTGTAATGTTTGTGACCTTCAGGGATTTTGCCAGCCAAAAATTAAACAGATTTCTTTGCACAATTATATTTCACCCAACAATAAAATCGGCTAAAGCATATGCTGCTGGAAGCATCCAGGTATTAAACATTGTTTGAAAACTTCTCCATCATATTTCATACTTTTACTGAGTGTTGCAATACTCTGGCTAAATGTCATGACAAAGTCGAAGAAAAGCACTTTTCTGCCCAACTACAGTGAATAAATGGCTTTAAAACTACCATTGTAAGTCCAATTAAGTAAGCATTCACAAGCATAGCGAGGCTCCTCGTTAGCTACTGGATCAGCCAATAATCTCTTAGAAACGACCAATCTAGCTATCAAGCCTACTGCATGCCAGCATTGTATGCTACTTGCGACATCCTCTTAGCATACATTCCTCTCCAGTACTCAAAACATCAACTGTGAAGTAAAATAAAAAGATCAAAAGCAGCTTGCTATTGTGATTAGGCTTATAATCACAGTAACAACCTCAAAGCCAGTCACTTCCTAGAACTAACAACCACCTGTTGGGAGGTGGCCCCACCGCCGATTATCCTTAAGAAACTACAGCTTCTGCTGTTTTAACTTAGGTAAATGTAGCTCAATGTTTCATATAAATTCGACGGAAAAGCAAAATACCCACCAATATTTCTGACCATGTAAATGGATATTAAAACCAAACATAAGAAAAAGCTCCTAAACAAAGTTTCTTCCAATCTGGCGTAAGTCAGATTTAACATTCCACCACTCCTTTCTTTCAACCATGTACAATGTAGTATGAGCCCTGCCAGACCACAGAAATGTCACGAGGTTGCAAACCTGAACATAAACAGGGAGATGTCTAAAATATGGATCTCTTTCCAACAGCATTCTCCCAACAATGGCAAGAAAAAATGCCTAGTCATGTGCAGTACTATGAATAGAATTTTGGAACATTTCAAATGTCATGAACTTGGTAAATTGTGGTCATGAATAAATTTACTGGAATATCCCATTTAGGTGTAGCATCCCATTATGTTGGCTTGCACGCGCAACATCTTGTGGTAGCAGCACATTTCAAAGGTGTGTCAGTGTTATGACCAATGCAGGGACGATTTAGTGGGTGCGCCCTCAGCCACCAATCAGTGAGCATACTGGCAATGACAGATTTCAAAGAGAGCCAAAAACTTCAAAGAAATCTGTCGCTGCAATCAGGTGCAGTTATATCATTGCAGCGGCAGATGACAAGAATTGGCCATGCATTACAGTGCACAGTAATGCGCATGGCGGAGTTACGATCAACTTATGAAATGGCGAAATGTGGCACACTGGGAGTCCACCCCAGTGTGCAAACCATGTGGCTCCTGCCGCCCGCCACACTCCCAAAAGCCAACATCGGGGTGCCTATCCCCATGTATCCCCCACTAATGTGGCACTCTGGGAGCCCACCCAGTGTGTCAAACACGGCAGCTCCTGCAGCATAACACATACTCCCAAAAGTTGACATCAGGTGTCCAACTCGTGTCCGCATGTATCCCCACAACCCCATTAATGTGGCACACTGGGAGCCCACACCAGTGTGCCGAACCTTTATTTTTATTTTCTTCCGACACCAGGATGCCCACTCCCAGTGCTGGATGGGCCCTCCCCACCAGTCCCTCTAAATGATTTGCTGACATCGGGTGCCTAATCCCTGTGTCGGCATCCCCTCCACCACCACCACTATTGTGGTACACTGGAGCCCACCCCAGTGTGCCCACATTAATAAAAAAATGTTTCTGTGAAAAAGAAAACAGTCCTTCGCTGGTTATTTTTTGTACCTGTAAAAAGGAAGCAGTCCATCATTGTCTTGTCGCCCCTCCCCCATCCCAACACTCCCTCTGAGCACCCACCTTCCCGCACCCCTCACCACATACTTACCTCCGGAGGTCGGGCGCTGTCATCTTCTGTGACCAGGACACGCCTGCACTTTTCAAAGCTGAACCGCAAAATCAAGAATCGTACATAAGCTGTATAATGGGACTCAATGGGGGTTTCAACTTAGGTTGATATCTCAGCCATTTTTTAGAATGTTGGCCCCAGATTTTCAGTATGGGGTTCTTGGGAAGCTATCTCGTCAACACTGGTACTGACATTTCATTTCTCGGTCCCGAAAGGTGATTTCACAGTCGCTGCAGGGAATCACCTTTCGACAGATTAATGAAATGACAGTGCCACTGTTCATGAGGAGGTCCAAAAGCCCATGTTGCAAATTTGGTGAACAAATTCCAAACAATAACTGTGTTATGAGTGTGTGTTGCATAGTTTCTACACACATTCGCCATTTTTTATATTTTCACTCAGATTTTCAACAGTGCCATTTTTTCACACCTCCTTATGAACAGTACAGCTGTCATTTTCACATCTTGCCTAAAATGTGTTTTCGCACCTGTGGTGCAGAATGGCGTGGTCGATGCGGAAATCAACTTTGGGACAGAGTAACACAATCACAGTGTCACTGTTCATGAGGAGGTCCCAAAATGCCCATGATGAAAATTTGGTAGAAAAATTCCAAAAATGACTGCTTTACGGGCATGCATTGTGCAGTTTATATGCACACTCTTAACTTTGCCAATTTTTCATATTTCCCAGATTTTCAACATTGCCATTTTTAACACCTCCTCATGAACAGTACAACTGTCATTTTTCACATCCTGCCCGAAATGTGTTTCCGCATCTGTGGCACCGAATGGCACAGTCACTGTCGAAATCACCTTTCAGGATTGAGTAACAAAATTATACTGCCACTGTTCATGAGGTGGGGTCCCAAAACCCATGTTGAAAATCTGGAATGAAAATACCAACAAATGCCCGGGCGTTAGGGTTTCCAACCATAACACCCAACCCTGTACAGACTGACATGCGTCGGAGGTGTGACTTGCGTTAGTCGGCTATAATGCTCACAGCACTGCACCCCCACCTGCAGCCACTGACAGGCATCAAGGTGTCCTTGGGGTCTTCATCCCCAGCGTTCACCCATTCTCCTATACTGCACCCATCTCAGCTTATTTCCTTATGGAATGGGGTGAACATAAGGGCGAAAGACTCCAAGGTACATGAAAGTGGCACCTGTTGCTGTCTGCAGGGAAGTGAGGAATGGTGAGCATTATAGCCGACAACCCACAGGCACACCTCCAATGCCTTTCAGTCTCTGATGGGTGGGTTGGCTTAGTTCAATACTTCACTACCATTCCTATTACGCATCTCTCTAACTCCTGCACTACTAATGCCAGCAAGCAAACATTTGGCAATGACAAATGCTTGTTTAGTGAGTTTCTGCTTTTCCTTGACTTGCAGAGGGAGGGCTGAAGCATGTGGGCAGTAAGTTACCAAGGTCACTAGTGAGCAGGGTTGCCAACAGCCAGGTTTGTGACTACCATCCAGTTTATAGGGTAGAAGTTCTCCTGCCTCCAGTTTTCCACGCAAGTACTCCATTTTTTTTGCAGTGTTTGGAGTGGCCAATTAGCCACATGCTTTAAAATGAAAATTACGTACTCTACCGTAATTCTTCATCTTCTTGGACGAGTCTCCACCACTCATTCACACTATTGGGATCTCGCCCTGAGGCACCAGGACCCATTGGAGAACAAACTTTTGCTGGGAGTCGACGCCAGAGATGGTACCCATGAGCCCTATCTCGGCGCTAACTCCCCAACCGCCTCAGTACCTTTTTACCAAGGAGGTGCAGAGTAACTAACTCTAGAAGGGTAGCTAATCCTAAAACCGACATAAGATAGTCCGGACGACCCGTAAGAAAGGTCAACAAAGAAGTCTTCAAGGCCTAAAGATTTGAGGAGTGAAGACCAACAAGAGAGGTGAGCTCGGGGGATGGAGGGTGGGCGTGTGAATGAGTGGTGGAGACTCGTCCAGAAGATCAAGAATTATGGTAGGTACGTAATTTTCATATCTTCCTGACATAAGTCTCCACCACCATTCACACTATTGGGAGAGTACCGAGCTAATAATCCCCGAGAGGGCAGCAGGAGAAACCAAGAGCTCACGCTTTTAAGACAGAAGTCCATTAAGGATGGCTCTGCCAAAGGAAGAATGTCGTCTGGCATGGACATCAGTACATAATGCTTAACGAAAGTATGCACTGAGCTCCAGGTGGCTGCATTGCAGACGCCGCAATGGGCACATTGTGATTTCCGCTTAAGGATGTCATACCGCTTCTGGTAGAGGAGCGAAACTCTACCCTCCAACTTAACCTGCGCCTATGGAATAGCAGTGACTAAGGCATGCCACTAGCCATGCTGAGATACATCTAATAGCGACAGGTTGACCCAGCCGGCCTCACTGAAGGAAACAAATAGTTGCTGGCTTTACGTAAAACTCTTGCTTCTATCTAAGTAGAAACGCAAGGCCCTCTTAACATCCAGAGAATGAAGAGAGCATTCCCCTTCATTTTGGAAGTCCGCAAAATAAGAGGGAAGGACCAAAGGTTGGTTAAGATGAAATTTGACACAACCTTAGGAAGAAATTTAGGATGAGTATGAAGGACTACTTTGTCCTTATGGAACACAGTATACAGGAGGGTCTGTGACCAGGGCATGTATCTCAGAGACCCTACAGGCTGAGGTAATGGCCACTAGGAAGGCAGTCTTCCAGGCGAGGAACTTTAGTTCACAGGTAGCTAGAGGCTCAAAAGGTTTCCGGGTGAGCATGTCTAGCACAAGATTAATGTCCCAGGCTGCAACCGACGTATGTAGGGGGTCTGGTGTGCAGAATGCCCTTAAGAAATCTCTTAACCATAGGTAACTGAGCCAGTGAAAGGGAGGAAACCGCTCATGATACGCTGAAATGGCACTAAGGTGAACCTAACTGTAGAGTACTAGAGACCTGAATTTGAGAGGTCCAAAAGGTACTCTAAAACTTTATCTGGAGGACAGGAAAAGGGATTCAAAGAGCACTTTTGCACACCAGAGGAAAAAGCGCTTCCACTTAGCCGTATAAGTTTCCGGGTGGCTGGCTTCAGCGCAGCCAGAAGGATATCAGAAACTCTTCGAGAAACATTGAACCGATTTACTTCTACCTCCTCAGGAGCCAAGCGTGAAGGTGAAGAGATCTCAGATTGGGATGGACCACCGGTCCTTGAGTTAAAGGTTCATCTGCAGGGAAGTGGTCTCGAGGAACTGAAAACATACTGTTGAGAAGTGGAAACCACAGTTGTCAAGGCCAAAAGGGAGCAATGAGAATCATCTTGTGTCCCTGAGACTCGAACTTGAGGAGTACTCTCTGAATTAGAGGAAGAGGCGAAGGCGAAGAAAGCTGTTTGTCCACCGCAGCCTGAACGCATCCTGACAAAAATGCCAGGCCCTGGACTTCTGGAGCAGAAGAGAGGCAGTTTTGCGTTGAGTGGGACGCAAAAGGTCCAGGACCGGAGTTCCCCACTCTTCAATAGTGACTGAACTATGGTTGAGTCGAGACCACTCGTGAGGATCAGTCTCTGTTCTGCTGAGACGGTCTGCCAAGTTGTTCTGTACACCTGGCAGGTAGATTGCTTGAATTAGAGCCTTGTGCTCCAAGCACCATTCCCAGACCCTCATCGCTACTCTGCATAAGGGTAAGAATGAGCATCGCCTGCTTGTTGATGTAATACATCACTGCTTTGTTGTCCGTTTGGAGGAGAATATTCTTGTGACAGAGAATGTCCTTCAAAGCTCGGACCGCATAAAGGACGGCTCTCATTTCTAGGACATTTATGTGAAGCTGGGACTCGAGTTGAGTCCACACACCCTGAGTGTGGAGAGCCTGACAGTGAGCTCCCACCCCATTAGAGAAGCTGCCTGTGGTAATGGAGATCTGATGGTCCAGAGGGGCAAAGGGTATCCTTGCAGGAGATTGTCCTCTTGAGACCACCAGGTGAGAGACCTCTTAAGGGTTCTGTCACCTTGATGAGATAGGACTGCAGGTGAGTGGTTGGAGACCACTGAGTACTGAGCATCCACTGGGTGGTTCTCATGTGCAGACGGGCCAGAGGTATGGTGAACACTGAGGATGCCATGAGGCCCAGCATCCGTCTGCATCGAGAGCGCTGTAACTGACCTGTTCTCTCCGATGTAACAGGCCATCTGAAGGATATCGCTCCTTCTGTCCTCTGGGAGAAAAGCCTTCACACAGGATGTGTCCAGAAGGGTCCCTATGAAAAGGAGCCTCTGGGAGGGCTGCAGCTGCGATTTCTTGAGGTTTAGCAGGACTCCCATGGACGTAAGGAGGCGAGATAACCAACGTCGAGCTGGCAGACATACCAGAGGCGACCTCGAGTGATGCCTTCTCTTTTTTGACCTGTGGGCGAAGAAGAGCTCGAGGCCGAGCAGGCGCCGAGAATCGACCGTTTATTTTTATGTGCTGGGAACCGCCCATCCCCCGGCATCGGACTGACCGTAGTCGAACCCCGCTGAGGAGAAGGAGGCTGACCGGACCCAGCCCGCTGACTGAACAGCTTTCATACAAAGTCTCCTACCGTCACCTGACCTGCTCATGGTCGACTCATTCAGTAGGCCGAGACTTCTTCAAGTAAGTTAAATTTAAATATTAGAAAAATTTACGAAAATAGAATAAAACTAAGCGATACTACTATCGTGATAATGTTACAAAAACAAACTGAAAACTCGCGCTAGTTTGAAGTTTGACTCCGTACGAGCGACGTCATCACTGAAGCGCACTCGACGGCGGAAAAAAGGAAGGAGGGTTGGAGGGTCGCCGCCGAGATGGTTTATTACTGGCCGAGCCGCTGCTCGCGGGCGCAGTGTCTCGCGGGCGCCGGCTCTCTGCGCCGACCTCCAGCAAAAGTTTGCTCCCGATGGGTCTTAGTGCTCCGGCGCCAATCCCACTAGTGTGAATGAGTGGTGAGACTTATGTCCAGGAAGATCAGCTCTTGCAGCAGGTTACACCATTAGGACCCGAAGCTGCAGGCGCCAGGACCGCACGGAAAAATTCTAGCTAGCTAACTACAGCGGGGACGCCCGGCGTCGGTCCCGCCTCCGGCGTCAGGCGTGGTACAAGAGGGCAGGTCCCACAGATTCCCCAGTTCTCCGCCGAGATTCTTTGCCGCAGGCTGACATCAAAATGGGAGACCTAGGATTCGCCCAGAAGACAGAAAGATAATAATCCTGCTCAGAAAGACTGAGCCATGCTCTCCAAGGGGAAGGTGGCGGAGAGTTTCGTGCAAGAGCTGTTCTCGAAGATCTACTGTTACGGTAAGTCTTACGAACTGTACTATCTTACTCGAGACACAGCTCTTGCAGCAGGTTACACCATTAGGACTGATTCCCAAGCAGTAACGCTGTCAGAAAATCCGGGAGGAGGAAAATAAAGGATAAAACCAGGTCCTGAACCTAGGACAGGAGACCCTGAAGAACGGCCAAACTAAAACCAGCCCTTCACGAGAGGCGATGTCCAGGCTATAATGCCTGATAAAGGTATGCACAGAACTCCAAGTATGCAGCATATAGCAGAAGTGGAAACATTTTGAGCCTGCAGGAAGTAGCCACCCTCTAGTGGAATGACCCCGGACTGTACCCGGAGGGGCTTTTGTTTGATATCATAACAGTGAGAAATACACTGACAAGCCAGCGAGAAAGGGACTGTTTGGATACTGATTGGCCCATCATTCTCTCAGAGAAGGAAATGAAAGCTGCTCAGAACTACGAAAGGACTGAGTTCTGTTGAGGTAAAACCTCAGGCTGCGTGAACATCCAGGGTATGGAGCAGAGCCTCCTCTATTAGAGTAGTTCGAAGTAGACCGAAGGTCGATATCCTGGTTCAGAGTGAGCAAGAAACCACCTTAGGCAAGAATTTAGGTTCGCCCTCAGGGATACTCTGTCCCGTGGAAAACTAAATAAGGCTCTTTGCACATGAGAGCGTGAGTTCAGAAATTCTTCTTGCCGAGGTAACAGCAACTAAAAACAACGCTTTTCCGACAGAAAGCGGCTGCTCGCAATCCGCTGCAGGTTCAAAGGGGAAGCGTGAGCTGTTCAAGGATAAAAGCAAATCCCATGGAGGCACAGGGTCTCTAATAGGAGGTCTAAGGTGCAACACTCCCCAAGAAATTTCGAGAGGCGCCCACCTGAGCCACTGTACGATTTCCCACCGGAGGTGGTAGTCTAAATGGCACAGAGGTGCACTTTAATAGAGGAGTAGGCTAGACCCGAATGAAAGAGGGAGCAAATATTCTAATATTACTCCCACAGGACAACCTAGGGGAAAGGTCGCGAGCTCGGCGACTACATAAAAAACGGTGCCATTTCATATGACGTAGCGTGGCGTTGTCGAGCTTTCTGGCTGCAGAAAGGACTTTCGAACCTCATAGGACCCTGCGGACGCAAAATGCTATGTCTTCTAGGGAGCCAAGCATGCAGGTTCAAGGAACGAGGTCCGGTGGACAAGTGAACCCTTCTCCTGAGACAGTAAGTGGGAGCTGAGCGTAACGGAGCGGGGTTCCCGAGATAGTTGAATCAACAAAGGGAACCAAATCTGTCTGGGCCAAATGGGGCCACTAGGATCATTATTGCGTGCTCCCGCGAGTTTGAGAAGAACTCTGGATCAACGGGAAAGGAGGGAAAGCGAGAGGAATCTGTTGGCCCAGGAGAGGATAACGCGCTCGCCAGAAAACACCAGGCCCTGGATCTAGCGAGCAAAAATTGGGCAGTTTTATGCTGGATGGGGAGGCGAACAAGTCTCAGATCTGGAGTTCCCCATCGAAGAAACAGATCCTCTGCTACCTCTTGAAGGAGTTCCCATTCGTGGACTCTGGCCTGAGAACCACTCAGGCCGCCTGCAACCGTGTTGTCCACTCCGGAACATGCACAGTGATCAGATTCGCGCGTTCGTGATTACTCCAATCCCACACTCTCATGGCCTCCTGCAAAGGGGTAAGAGTGTGCCTCCTTGTTTGTTGAGGTAATACATCACCGCCGTGTTGTCTGTCTGAAGTAGAAGAGTACACGGTGGGATAACTGACTGAAAGGCCTGCAGGGCATAGAGGACCGCCTCATTTCCAGCACGCTGATGTGAAGGTGAGCTTCCATCTGGGTCCACGTACTCTGGGACTTTACCCCGTCCAGGTGTGCCCCCACCCAAGACCGGAAGCGCCTGTGGTGAGGGTGACCTCCGGGACGGCGAATGAACGGGACGCCTGATGAGAGCGACTCGGGGCTAGCCACCACTGCCAGTCTTGAATCACTGAATTGCCAGTCTGACCGGATGCTGCAAGTGGTCTTGCCTTTGGTCCCATTGCACTTTGAGCATCCACTGAGTAATGCGCATGTGGAGTCTTGGCGAAGGGACAGTAGGAATGGCCGCAGCCATGTGTCCGAGCAAGCTTAAGGACCGACCTGGCAGGTACAACCTTGCTTAATGATAGGTCCCTTATGAGGGATCTGATGCGCCCGCCTGTCGGCCGGAAGAAAGGCTCTTCCTCTAACAGTGTCCAGAACTGCTCCTATGAACTGCAGTTTCATGGACGGTACCAGGAGAGACTTCTCGTAATTTATGAGGATGCCCAGGGATCGGAACAGATCCTGGGTGCTCTTGATTGCAAGAAGCAACGCCTCCTGGAGGCGGCCAGAGAAGCCAGTCGTCCAGGTACGGAACACGAGTGGCCCTGTCTCCTCAGAGACGCTGCCACCACTGCCATGCACTTGGTAAAGACCTCGGTGCGGAAGACAGTCCGAAAGGAAGGGCTCGGAACTGAAGGTGGTGGTCGAGAAACTCAGGCGCAGGAACCTCCTGTGCGCCTGAGCCATAGGGATGTGCAGGTAGGCATCCTGCATGTCTAGAGACGCTAAAAAGGCGCCTGTTTGAGCATGGGGATAAGACCCGAAGGGTCACCATGGAATCTCTTGTAAGTGACCAACACATTGAGGTCGCTGAGGTCCAAGATTGGACGGAGGTCCCTCGTTTTCTTGGGAACCAGGAAGAAGTGGGAATAGTATCCTAGTCCTCTCTGGTTCTCTGGGACGTATTTCATCGCTCCCTTTCGTAGTAGCGCGAGTACTTCTTGCCAGATCAAGGCTTTGTGCTGACCCTGATACCGGAGAGCAAGGGAGGCCTGAGGGTGGCTTTCCTGCAAATTCTATAAAGTGGCCTAGACTGACCAACTGAAGAACCCACCTGTCGGTGGTAATGGCCTGCCATCCCGCAGGAAGTTCGCAATGCACTCCAACTATAAACTCCCGCTGATCCTGAGGGCGATGGAAAGGAGTCAGGCTGTGGCGGCAGATGGACCCGCTGGCTGGGCCTGCTTAGGAGAACGCTGGCCTCGGCTGGCGGGGTGTTTGCCCTGGGCTCTCACGAAACCAGAGCCCTCTGAGGTGCAGCGGAGTGGTCTGTTGCCCTCGTCCGCCTGACACGAAACGGCTTTGGTTCCCTACGAAGGAACCAAGCTTAGGTCGGTACATGGCCTGAACCGACCTTACCGCCTTCCCGGCCTCTTGGAGTTTGGTAAGGATCTTTTCTGTAGGATTACCAAACAATACTTCTCCTCAAAAGGCGCCCAAGATGTTCTTGGACGTCGGGTAAACCAGAGCCAGCAACCAAGAGTGTCTCCGGAGGCAAACGCCAGAAGCTGTTGCTCGGCCGATGAGTCCGCGGAGTCTGTGACTCTTAGCATTGGGTCCCCGTCTGAACCCGCACGGAGGAGCTGGAAGCATCTCCTCCTTCTGCTCACCTCGGCATCTTTTCAGCCGCCCAGACCCTGTTCCCACAAAGCTGCTCTGGAACTGAACCATGGGTTAAATAGTTCAGGATCTGATGGCGAGGTAGCGGAAGATACGCAGCCTACCCACGCGCCCAGTTGTTTGGACTCTGGGTCCGTGGCAGGGTGCTCAAATGTTGTGGCCTCTGTGACCGGTCATGTGAGGCTGTGATGACCAGAGAATCGGCCTGAGGATGCTGCGCCAAGTACTGGTCGTCCCTAGGAGCCTTGTACAGCGATCAGCTTTTCTTCGGCTGAGCCAGTGTGAGTTCTTCCACGCAGCCTTGGTGACGCCCACGAAAGTGTCAACCAAGGGTGGTACCACCACAGGCTTGGGGTCCTTTTGCCGAAGATATCTGGCGAGTCGTACTTTTCGGGGTCTAAGTCTTCAGCATCCCATCCCATGTTCTCTTGTATATGTCTCTATAATATCAAGGAACGAGGATCATCCGAGGAGATCTAGGCATCTCACGTGGGTCCGGAGAAGGGATGGAGAGTGGAGATGGGGATCTAGAGGTGGAGTAGTCTGATCCCGTGTCCTCCGCTGAAGGCGAACGCCGCGCCTCCTGGATCTCTTGGGGCTGGGTGATCCAGAAGAGGATTTCGACGGAGGTCTCCGCTTATCAGGTCTCCCCGGAGGGGTTCTAGGCCCCGGGAGGAGGAACACGGCCTGCCGACCCGCATGGCGAGGTGGGGGCAGGAACCGGAGTAGGAGGAGGAGGAGGAGTAGGAGGAGGAGGGGGACCATGTCTTTTTAATGGTATCCCACCAGTAGGTGAACAGATCTTTCACCTCCACTAGAGAGAGGCCCGACGACGGCCCGGTGCCGTGGGCGGTCGAGGGTCCCGCGCCGGCTCCACAGGGGCTCTGGTAATGGCGAGGGTTTCCTGGGAGTACCCACTGGGACCGGTCGCCTGCCTGGTCCTCGGGCTGCTCTAGGTCCTCCTCCGACAGAGGCTCCTGACCGATGTCGGTCGGAGGCAACAGGGCCTTCTTTTCAGGAGGGCGGGCGTCGGTCCCCTACCGGCGCCGCTGGGATGTAATGGCCGGGCGCCGTCGTCGCCGGGCACGGCGGCTCCAGGGAAGAAGGGCGCGACGGGCGACGGCTGTCGAGCCGGCTGCCTGGGCTACAGGCCTTTAAAGGCATGAGCTCCAACGCCTTGGCGTGGAGGCACCGACGAAGACCTGACGCCGGGTACCGAGGAGCCGGAACCCGACTTGCGGTGGTGATGGTGTCGTTCCTCGGACCGGCAGCCTGGAAGGAGGAAGGCCTGGCTTGATTCTCCTGAGATGAAGGTTTCTTGATTGCAGCCGGGAGATATCGAACCGAGCTACGGGACTAACCCCTAGAAGGGGACCTGGAAGGGGCCTTCTCCTTTCTCTCCGCGCTTGTGGACCCTGGAGCTTTCCTTGAGGACATGGTCTTCAGTTGTTCCTCCAGAAGAAACGCCTGCAAAGCCCTCTGACGCCGGATCCGGTACGGGTTATTGAACCCTTGGCAAGAAGGACAGGCCCGGTATCGCGGTCTGGCCTAGACACCGGACGCAGGCCGTGTGGGGGTGTCCTTGAACGGGATCTGCTTTCACAAGCGCATTCAAGGATGGCCCAGTTGGTGATGACATCAAGATCTTGCTTGAAGAGGATTCTGAAGATTTTCAAAATTTTATCGAAAAGAACTATTCACGCGGCCGCGCGCTAGACTGGTAAACCGAAGGGGTCAGGTAGCTAAGTCGACGGCGGAAAAGAACTGGGGAATCTGGCAGGACCGCCTTTTGTAGCCACGCCTGACGCTGGAGGCGGGACCGACGTCGGGAAGGTCCCCGCTGTAGTTAGCTAGCTAGAATTTTTCCGTAGTCCTGGCGCCCATGGCTTCGGGTCCTAATGGTGTAACCTGCTGCAAGAGCTGTGTCCGAGTAAGATCTTTTTCTTCTCACCCCAGGAATACTCCAATATTCCTAACTCTTCTGCAGACTAAAAGCAGTATCTTAGAGGCGGAAGAACCTATTTTGAAACAGGCTCTGCAGGACAGCTTGTACCAAAGTTGGCATCAGCCCCAGCCTGCATATCCAAGCTGTAATGCTTCAGAAATGTGTATACTGTTCGCCAGGTTGCTGCTTTACAGATATTCACCATGGTAATATCCCATGCAGCTGCCAGTGATGCAGCTGTACCCCTTGTGGAGTGGGCTCTAAGCCCTGCTGCAGCTTTTTGCCCACCTCTGAAAAGCAAAATTGATACACTGGACAATCCAACAAGAAATGGACATTTTAGACGCTGGACTTACTTTTCCTACATCCCCATAAGTGAGGAAAAGTTGTGTTCTGTCCTGCCTATGGGACTTAGTGGCTGTCATGTAGTAGCTCAAATAAAAACTTACTCACCATAGTAATATTGTTTCCTCTAATGCAGTCTTGCTGTAATTCTGACATAATGTAGTTAGCCCCAGCACTGAACTGCCCCGGAGAGAAAGAGTTAACTCTATGCAGAAGCATAGAATGTTGAGCTCAAGCTCAGTTTTCAAACCTCTGTCTGTGGTACTTCCCAGTATAACCGTCAGATTCTTATGAGCAAACTAACTAAGTACTACAGAATGGAAATTGTTCAAACATATAGCCAAAGGGCAACATTTTTCGTCCAAAAGACTCAGATCGAGAACCCAAAAGGAAAGGTAGTGACAATATTGAACTATAAAAACACAAGAAAGAAACAATAACAGCTACCCCACCCAAGAAGGAGGGAACAAGGTACACCCCTGAAGTGCAACACTGTACCTGCCAGCCCAATTTCAAAAACTAGGTTCTGAGAGGGGAGGCGAGGGCAGAATACAGCAAGACTCCATTAGAAGAAACATTACTATGGTGTGTAATTTTTTCTTCAAACAACATGAAGTCTTGCTGTATTCTGACATAATGCAGACTACCAAGCAGTTCCCTATTGAGGAGGGAATGCAGAACCTACTTTGGGAACAGGCTCTGCAGTACTGTTGTGTTAAACCTAGCATCACTCCTAGCTTGGATGTCCAGGGAGTAATGCTTGGTGAATGTATGTACTGTTTTCCAGGTGGCTGCTTTACAGATCTCTAACAAAGGCATATCTCGGCCGCAGCTAGAGAAGCAGTTGTACCCCTAATCGAGTGAGCCTCAGGCCTGAAGGGGTGTCCACCCAATTTGTCATAACAGAAATGTATACAAGAAACAATCCACCTGGCAACAGTTCTTTTAGTGGCAGGCTTACCCTTCCCCACGTCACTATAAGTGAGAAACAATTGAAGACAGTCATTTCTACGTGCCTTAGTATGCTCTATGTAGTAGCTAAGAGCCCTTTAACATCCAAACTGTGTAATCTTCTTTCTCCTGAAGAAGAATAGTCAGTGAAAAACACAGGGAGAGATACAGACCGTTCAGATGAAAATCCGATACCACCTTGGGCAAGAAATACAAGTTACTCACCTGTAACAGGAGTTCTAGGAACAGTATATGTTGTTCATCCACACTGTGGCAGGTTCCTTGCCGCTTTAAATCTTGCTGGAAGGTCTTCAAGCTGGCTCCTCCCACCCACCCACCCGGTGGTAACACTCTCGGCTCCACCCCGTGACGCTAGATCTAGCCCGCTGGAAGCCAGGTTGTGCGTCGAGGTCGGGAGGTTGAGGGTCGGTGGATGAAGAACATATATCACTCCTAGAACCCCTGTTACAGGTGAGTAACCTGTATTTCTACGACATGGATATGTCGCTAAATCCACACTTTGTGGCAGACTCCTAGCAGTTCTCCAGGAGGAGGGAGGCAAGGCATGCACCCCTACTTTGGGAATAAGGACTGGAGAACCAAGGTCCCAAAACCAGCATCCCGGCTTGACTCTAGGTCAATGTGGTAATGGGAAAAGAAGGTGTGCTGACTTCCAGGTAGAAGCCCTGCAGATTTCCTGGGCAGGGACGTCCTAGAAGCAGCCACGAAGCAGCGGCATGGCGTAGAATGAGCTCTATCCCTTGGGAGGCTCCCTGCTCGCCAACCTATAGCAGAGATCTATGCAGGAGGTGACCCACCTGCCTAGGCCCGCTTGGCTGCAGGTCTGCCAGGTGCAGCTTCAGCGTAGGTGACAAACAGCTGGCAACCTCTCCCCAACTTCAGCCGCTCGCCTTATAACAAGAGAGCACTTCTAGGGTCCAAAGTATGAGCCTATATTCGGCCTCAAAGGTGTGACTGGGGTAGAACACCGCAGAGTCAACACCTGGTTAAGATGAAACTCCGACACCACCTTGGAAGGAATTTCGGTGGGGCAAGGACAACCTTGTCCCTGTGGAAGACCAGATAAGGAGACTCAATGGAAAGCGCCTGAGCTCTCCCATCCTTCTGGCTGACGGATAGCCACCAAGAAGGCAGTCCTCCATGACAGGTGGAGATGTCACACCGGGCGATCGGTTCAATGGCTTGCCTATGAGCTTAGACAACACCAGAAGCAGATCCCACGGAGGTGGAGGTTCTTGCACCGGAGGGATATGTGATCAAGGCCTTGAAAAAGCACCTGACCACCTTCTCCTGTGCCACGACTGCTTGCCAGCCTCGCGCCTGTAAGCAGAGATGGCTGCCAGGTGCATCTTAAGGGCTGTCGACCAAAGCCCTAGCTGAGAAAGGGACCACAGGTAGTCCAGAATGCTAGCCAAGGAACAGGAAGAAGGGTCCAACCCCTTGTCCTGACACCAAATGGAGAATCTCTTCCATTTGCAGGCACAGCATTTTCTGGTCGACTTTATGGGACTCCTCAACGATGTTGAGGACCTTATCAGAAAGATCCAAGGCCTGGAACTCTAGACGCCAGGAACCAGGCTGTCAGGTGCAGGGATTGAAGGTCCAGATGGAGAACCTTACCCTTGTCGAATGAGAGCTGGTCCGGGCGGGCTGGAAGCTGCCTCAGGAGCCTGGAGCTGAGGCTGAGGAGATCTGGTACCAGAACTGGCGGGCCAGTCTGGGGCTACCAGAATCACCTGCGCCTTGTCCCTCTTCACCTTGAGAAGCACCTTGTGGATCAAGGGAAATGGAGGGAAAGCGTAGAAGAGGCCCGGGGGTCCACGGCCTCGAGAAGGCATCCCTGCAGCCAGCCCTGCTGAGGGGCGGGCGTGAAACAGCCTCAGCTTCACATTCTCCCTGGAGGTGAACAGATCCACCTGAGGGTAGCCCTAATGGGAGAAATAAAATTACGCTCACCGTAATTCTTGATCTTCTTGACGAGTCTCCACCACTCATTCACACTATTGGGATCTGCGCCGGAGGCACTAGGACCCATCAGGAGCAAACATTTGCTGGGGAGTCGACGCCAGAGATGGCGCCATGAGGAACGGCGCCATGAGCCTAGCTAGCGCAGGCAATGACTATCTCGGCGCCGACTCCCCAACCGCCTCAGTACCTTTTACCAAGGAGGTGCAGCGAATTCAACCTAGAAAGGTAGCTTCAATCCTAAAACCGGACATAAGATAGTCCGGACGCACCCGAGTAAGAAGGGTCAACAAAGAAGTCTTCAAGGCCTAAAGATTTGAGGGAGTGAAGACCAACAAGAGAGGTGAGCTCAGGGGATGGAGAGGTATGAATGAGTGGTGGAGACTGTCCAAGAAGATCAAGAATTACGGTAGGTACGTATTTCATATCTTCCTGGACATAAGTCTCCACCACTCATTCACACTATTGGGAGAGTACCGAGCTAATAATCCCCTGAGAGGGCAACAGGAGAAACCAAGAGCTAACGCTTTTAAGACAGGAGTCCATTAAGGATGGCTCTGCCAAAGAAGAATGTCGCCTGGCATGGACATAGAGTGCATAATGTTTGATGAAAGTATGCACTGAGCTCCAGGTGGCTGCATTGCAGATGTCTGCAATGGGCACGCTGCAGATTTCCGCTTAGGATGCCGCTACCGCTCTGGTAGAGTGAGCGCAACTCTACCTTCCAACTTAACCTGTGCCATGGAATAGCAGGACGAAGGCATGCCACTAGCCATGCTGAGATACATCTAATAGCGACAGGCCGACCCAGCCGGCCTCACTGAAGGAAATGAACAGTTGCTGGCTTTACGAAAATCCTTGCTTCTATCTAAGTAGAAACGCAAGGCCCTCTTAACATCCAGAGAATGAAGAGAGCTGCTCCTTCATTTTGGAAGTCCGAAAATAAGAGGGAAGGACCAAAGGTTGGTTAAGATGAAATTCTGACACAACCTTAGGAAAAATTTAGGATGAGTACAAAGGACTACTTTGTCCTTATGGAACACAGTATACGGAGGGTCTGTGACCAGGGCATGTATCTCGAGACCCCACGGCTGAGGTAATGGCCACTAGGAAGGCAGTCTTCCAGGTGAGGAACTTTAGTTCACAGGTAGCTAGAGGCTCAAAAGGTTTCCGAGTGAGCATGTCTAGCACAAGATTAATGTCCCAGGCTGTAACAGGACGCCTTGTAGGAGGTCTGGTGCAGAATGCCCTTAGAAATCTCTTAACCATAGGTAACTGAGCCAGTGAAAGGAGGAAACCGTTCATGATACGCTGAAATGGCACTAAGGTGAACTCTTAACTGTAGAGTACTGAAGACCTGAATTTGAGAGGTCCAAAAGGTACTCTAAAACTTTATCTGGAGGACAGGAAAAGGGATTCAAAGAGGACTTTGCACCAGAGGAAAACGCTTCCACTTAGCCGTGTAAGTTTTCCGAGTGGCTTGCTCGCAGCCAGAAGGATATCAGAAACTCACGAGACATTGAACCGATTTACTTCTACCCTTCAGGAGCCAAGCGTGAAGGTGAAGAGATCTCAGACTGGGATGACCACCAGTCCCTGAGTTAAAACGTTAATCTG
Organism: Neoceratodus forsteri; assembly: GCA_016271365.2. Lineage (NCBI taxonomy): Eukaryota > Metazoa > Chordata > Ceratodontiformes > Ceratodontidae > Neoceratodus > Neoceratodus forsteri. Next base: position 1,435,510,526 of record CM057453.1, read on the forward strand.
CAGGGGAAGTGGTCTCGAGGAACTGCCAACATACTGTTGAGAAGTGGAAACCACAGTTGTCAAGGCCAAAAGGGAGCAATGAGAATCATCTTGTCTCCTGAGACTCGAACTTGAGGAGTAACTTCTGAATTAGAGGAAGAGGCGTAAAGGCGTAAAGAAAGCGCTTTGTCCACCGCAGCCTGAACGCATCCTGACAAAAATGCCAGGCCCTGATTTCTGGAGCAGAGAGAGGCAGTTTTATGCTGAGTGGGGACGCAAAAGGTCCAGGTCCGGAGTTCCCCACTCTTCAATACAGACTGAACTATGGTTGAGTCGAGAGACCACCGTGAGGATCTGCCTCTGTTCTGTTGAGACGATCTGCCAAGTCGCTTGCACACCTGGCAGGAAGATTGCTTGAATTAGAGCCTTGTGCTCCAAGCACCATTCCCAGACCCTCATCGCTTCTCTGCATAAGGGGTAAGAATGAGCACCGCCCTGCTTGTTGATGTAATACATCACTGCTTTGTTGTCCGCTTGAGGAGAATATTCTTGTGACAGAGAATGTCCTTCAAAGCTCGGACCTCATAAAGGACGTGCCTCATTTCTAGGACATTTATATGAAGCAGGGACTGACTTGAGTCCACACACCCTGAGTGTGGAGAGCCCGACAATGAGCTCCCCACCCACTAGTGAGGCTGCCTGTGGTAATGGAGATCTGATGGTCCAGAGGGCAAAGGGTATCCTTGCAGGACATTGTCCACTTGAGACCACCAGGTGAGAGATCTTTAAGGGTTCTGTCACCTTGATGAGATAGGACTGCGGGTGAGTGGTTGGAGACCACTGAGTACTGAGCATCCACTGAGTGGTTCTCATGTGCAGACGAGCCAGAGGTACAGTGAACACTGAGGATGCCATGAGGCCCAGCATCCGCTGCATCGAGAGCGCTGTAACTGACCTGTTTTTTCTGATGTAACGGGCCATCTGAAGGATATCGCCTCCTGTCCTCTGGAAGAAAAGCCTCGCACAGGATGTGTCCAGAAGGGTCCATATGAAAAGGAGCCTTTGGGAGGGCTGCAGCTGCGATTTCTTGAGGTTTAGCAGGACTCCATGGACGAAGGAGGCGAGAGGCCGCCCTACGGTATCCAGAGTCCCTTGCCTGGAAGGACTTGCCAGAAGCCAATCGTCCAGATAGGGTACAGCTGTATTCTGAGTTTTCTAAGGTGCGCTGAGAATTGCACAACACTTTGTAAAACTTCTCGCCGAGGATAGCCCAAAAGGTAGGACTCTGAACTGATAATGTTGTCCCAGAGCCACAAACCTCAGGAATTTGTGATGCCTCGGTGAATGGGAATGTGCTGGTAAGCATCCTGCATGTCTAGGAGGCTAACCAGTCGTGGTTGATGAAGCAAGGGTAACAGGGTTCCTAGAGAATTATTTTGAATTCTCCTTGGGAGAAATTTGTTTAGCTTTCCGAGATCTAGAATGGGCTGCCCCCAGACTTCTTTGGAACCAGAAAGTAATGAGAGTAGAACCCTGCATTTCGCTGATGCAGCGGCATGTTGTACTGCCCTGTTGCTTAGAAGGCCCTGAATCTCAGAGGTGAGAAGATCTGACTGAGGGTAGACAGCCTGGGCTGCCGCTTGGGAGGACGATCCACAGGGTTTCCACAAAATTGAGTGAGTACTTCATGGATTATCCGAGGGACCCATTTGTCTGAGGTTATGGACTTCCACCGGCTGTAGAAGTGTATCAGCCGACCTCCCACCGAGAGGAAAAGTCCACCCGGCAGTTGAGGTGGGACTTGGGCCAGCACTATAAGGCAGCGCTGGGCGCTTGGCCCTTTGCGCTTGCTGCGCCTCTTCTGAGGCTGGGCAGGTTGGTTCTTGCGGAAACTTCTCTGCCTCTGCCTCAAAGGACTGACGGTTTGAAACTGACGCTACTGGCATGCCTCGAGAGGGGCAGGAGGGGTCTACCCAACTTAATGGCTGACCTAGTCTTTTGTGTAGCTTCAGAGCTTGCTCGACCTGAGGACAAAAAGATATGCACCATCAAAGGGTAATGCCATTACTTGTTGTTGCGCATCATTGGTGAAGCCTGAAGTGCGCAGCCAGGAATGGCGGCTGGTGCAAATACCAGCAGCCGCTGAACGGGAAGCGGAGTCGAAAGCGCCCATGGCTGCTTTAACCTGTTGGTTGTTAGATTCAATACCTCTGGTAATGGTTTGAAGAAGCTCTGGTTTTGAATCCGACTCGAAGCGCTTCAACCATTTGCTTGGAGAGTGCCACAGGATATACTCGTACTGAGAAAAATAGCCTTGGTAACTGGCAACACGATACTTAGGGTAGAAGCAGCAAAGACTCTCTTACCTAAGGTGTCTATCTTACGAGATTCCTTGTTAATAGGTCGAGCTGTAGTGGTTTGAGGAAGGACGACCTTATCATTCTCTGCCAGGACTACAATAGGATCCCAAAGGCCTGAGATGCCAAAATGGGACGATCCTTGGTGGCTGAATATTTTCTATCAATGGATTTAGCCACCGATGAAGAGAGAGCAGGATTATTCCATACCATTTGAGACAGTGTCTCAAGAAAGGCTGAATCGGAGGAGTCAAATCCATAGGGATCTCCGAGCGGAAGATATTGAGTCTTAACAATTTCCCAGGATCGATGTCCATAGTCTGAGAGAAAGTGTGACATCATATTCTTCAGCAGAGACTTAAATGACAGGTCCTCGACCGCAGGCTCTGCAACAGTAAAAGATCCTGCTTTGTCCACTTATCGCCCAGCCAAGGTCTGGGTCAGGCTCAACGTTATCTCCTGACAGTCCAGGAAGGACTGTATGGACAGGAAAGGGATGAAATCCAGAAGATGAAGGAGGAACGAGAGAAAGGGGAGTCCCTAAGTGCCTCGGTGTCGTAGGAGGCACACGGCGCCACAACGACGCCGAGGAACCACGCGCGCCAAGGACGGCGCCAAGACGACGCCAAGCGCCCAATGGCACCGAGGACGGCCGCCGAGCGCTCAACGGTGCCAAGGACGACGCCGAGGAAGCCGCACGGCGCCTGGCGAGGGCTACACGGTGCCAAGGCACCCCAGAGACAGAAAAACAGGTTTTGAAGGAAAGAGCAGGAGATAAGGGTATCGTGTGGCCCCCTGCGTCAAGCCATGTGGGGGAGACACTCTAAGACAGAGTCAGCGGCACCAAGAAGGTGCCGCTGACCAGGAAAATCCAACTGCCCTACCTGGTCGCCCAGAAAGCCCGCGGCGCACGAGCGATCGAGCCAGGTAGCCGAACCAACCTCCGAGCCCATTGCTCCATAAGAGCGCCCACTGATGAAACTGCTCATCTGAAGACCTACCAGCGGGCGGGTAGGACTCGATGTCAAAGACGCCAGCTACCAGAAGCCGCTGTTGGCGACCGAAGAGGAGACCGCAACTAGCCCCGATAGCAGAACATCTACGACAAGACTTATCAGAGGCGCACCGAGTGATGCCTTCTTTTAGACCTGCGGGTCGGAAGAAGAGCTCGAGGTCGAACGGTGCGAACGCAACCGCTTGTCTTTATAGCTTCGCTGGGACCGCCCATCCCCCGGCATTGACTGACCATTGTCAGACCCCTTCCGGAGAAGGCGGCGGACCGGACCCAGCCCCACTGACTGAACAGTTTCCCATACGAAGTCTCCCACCGCCACCTGACCTGCTCGTGGTCGATTCGCTAGTGTAGGCTGAGACTTTTATTGTTTTTATTTAAAAATAAGAATAACTTAAACGATACTGTATCGAGATAATACTACAAAATAATAAAAACTGAAAACTATGCTGCTAGTTTGAAGTTTGACTCCAGAGGCGCAGCGACGCCGCCACCGAAGCCAGCACTGAGCCAGCGAAGGAACTGAGGCAGTTGGGGAATCGAGCCGAGATAGTCATTGCTGCGTGAGTTAGCTCGCAGCGCCATCTCTGGCGCCGACTCCACTCAAAAAGCTTGTTCTCGATGGGTCCTAGTAGCTCCGGCGCAGATCCCAATAGTGTGAATGAGTGGTGGAGACTTATGTCAAGGAAGATCAGATCTTGTACTACCACCTGCAGGAGAGACCACTCATGAGATGCAGCGCCTATCTGGCTGAGGGCATCAACCAGACTGTTGGAGGCTCCTGCCACATGGATAATTAGGAGATCCGCCTCCAGGCGGATCACGAGAGACCAGATGTAGAGAGCCTCCTTGCACAGAGGCAAGGAGTGCGCCCCGCCTCTGACGGTTGAGGTAGTACATGGTCGGGTATTGTCCATCTGACCTGAACCACCTGACCCCGCATAAACGGAGCAAAGGTGGTGAGGGCTAGTCGAACGGCTCAAGCTCCAGCAGGTTGATGTGGCATCGAAACTCCTGAGGGACCAGAGGCCGTGGGCTCTAACTCCCCAGATGGGCACCCCAACCCATCAGAGAGGCATTGGTTGTTAGAGTGACCGCCGGCTCGGGACAGACTAAGGGGATACCTCCTGCAGATGAGCTGGGACGAGCCACCACTGCAGGCCATCCCACGCCTCCTGGGTCACTGTCACCAGCTGGTCCAGAGGACCGGAGCACTGTGACCACTGGCTGGCCAGCCCCCATTGCAGGGGACGATATGCCAGCGGGCCCAATGAACCACGCTGGTGCAGGCCACCATGAGGCCCAGAAGGCGCAGAAAGTCCCGGCAGGACACAATTGCCCAACCAGAAATGACTGGGCAAAGGAGGAAAGGACCTCGGCTCTGTCCGCTGGGAGCCGGGCTCTGGCTCAAGAGAGTTGAGCTCTGTCCCGATTAACTGAATCACCTGCGATGGCACGAGTTCCATTTGGCCTCGCTGATGAAGAGGCCAATCTGAGAGCAGACTCTGCAGGGCCAGATCCCTGGACCACCTACCTCTAACCTGGAGGGGCTGCAATCAGCCAGTCGTCCAGGTAAGGTACACCGACCCCTCGGCACCGCGAGGAATGCTGTCACCACTGCCATGCATTTGGTGAAGACCCTGGGAGCTGGAGAGAGGCCAAGGCCATGGCCAGGAATCAGAAGAGATCCTCTGCTCTGAAGCGGAGGAATCGCTGATGAGACGGACGGATTGGGACATGAAAGAACACATCCTGAAGGTCCAGACAACAGAACCACGTGCCTGGTTCCAAGGATGGAATGTTCTGAGCCAGAGTGACCATCCTGAAGGTGCGAGGCCTTAGGAACTTGTTCAGGTCAAGTTCAAGTTCAAGTTTATTGCAGGAAAACTCCATTGATCAAGCTCATTCACAAGGAGGTCCTGTGACATGTACACTTATAGCTAACATACATAAATAAATAATTGATAAACATTAATATACATGAATGCATGTGATCATATAATACAAGCAGATATTACATACAAGGACACCACAGCGGATAACAATAGGTGGTAAGCAAAACAAGTGGTACAAGAATGAACATATCTAGATAGTATACTAACGATTGACTACATGGTAACTGGTATTTGCAACTACATACATTTTAGCAAATTGATCAGCAACAGAAAAAAAATAGGGTAGGGGAGGTATTCATGGCTTGGTAGGGTGAGCGGAGTAGTATATATGTAGACGGAGCCAGGAGTAGGAAGGGAAGGAAAGCAGGAATGGGATTGCTGTAGCAAAGGTAGTAGATATAAGTCAGGAGCCGGAGAATGAAATAGTGTCTTGGATTAAATGATAGTGCACAATAAGGCAATTAAGATCTTACACCTAAATAAGCATAGCACACATAGGATAAGAAGGGGCTTAATGACAGTTGCAGATATCTTTTATCTTGGTTGAGCTTTAGCACTTTATATAAGTTAATTGAAACTGCCAGTTAGTTTCAGCGCGGTTTGTAATTGATTCCAAATAGATGGAAGGGCATGCGCATAGCACGCTTACCAAAGGAGGTCCGTGGTCCTAGGTATGGCAAGCAGAATGTAATCAGATTTCTTAAAGAGCATGCACTATACTAAATACTAATGAGAGATGAAAGATAGCTCGGTAGTTTGTGCAGGAGCAGCTTATGGTCCATAGGCCAGCGTGAGCAGGCGCCTAGTAGTGAGAGATGTCCATCCAACAGCTGCATATAGGTCACAGTGGTGCGAATCGTACGGGAGTTAGTAATGAACCATAACACACGGTGATAAAGGATGTCCAATTTACTTAGGTTTGAGAGAGTAGCAGAGGAGTAGATTACATCGCCATAGTCAAGAAGTGGGAGAAAAGTGGTCTGGACAAGCTTAATTCGAGTTTCAAGGGGAAGAGGGACCTATTTCTAAAGAAGAAACCTAATCTGGCTTTAAGCCTCTGGAGACGCCCTCAATATGGTAATTGAAGGAGAGTTTGTTGCCCATCCAGATGCCCAGATATTTGAATTTGGTGACGACTTCCAGTGGTTCGCTTAACGTGGTAACAATAAAGTCTTTGGGCAGTGTATTGAGGTACCTATGGCGGCACTACAAGAGAATATCATAGCTTTGTCTTCTTTGCATTAGCAGGAGCTTTGCCTTTATTAAATTATGTTCCAGTTGGGCAAAGTCCGCTTGAAGCACTTTCTTAACTTCAGAGAGCGTTGAGCCAGAAGTATACAGCACAGTGTCATCCGCTAAGAAATGCAGGTTGGACGCGGATATATTGGAATCAAGATCATTAATGTATAATGAAAACAAGATAGGGCCTAGGATGGATCCTTGGGGACACCTCTAACAACTGGCAAGGAAGCAGAGAAAAGGCCATCTGCTTTACTTTCTGGGATCTCCCAGTTAGGTAACTAGAGAACCACTGGGTAGTATGGTGCGTGGTGCCCATATTAGCGAGGCAATTGACTAGTAGGTTGTGATCAACAGTATCAAAAGCTTTGCTAAGATCCAAAAGACTGCTCCAGTTACCTTCTTTGCATCTATAGCAGAAATCCAATCATTGGTTACTTTTGCTAAAGCAGAGATTGTGCTGTGATTTGCCCAGAAGCCAGACTGAGCTGGGTTAATGAGAGAGAAGGTTTCAAATGAGATTTTAACTGATTGTGGATCAGTTTTTCAAAAACTTTAGAAAGGATAGGCAAGATGGAAATAGGCCTGTAGTTATTTACATCGCACGGGTCACCAGATTTGAACAGAGGGAGGATGTGTGCCGATTTCCAGCAAGACGGTACAGTAGCAGATGTAATGGAGAGATTGAAGATATGAAGAATTGGGGCAGCGAGGTGGGCATATCCTAACCTTAGGAAGAAGGGTTCAAGCCATCATCCCTGCACTTATTTTAATATCTAGATTAAGGAGAGAATCTTCTATTTCTTTAAAATTTATCTCACGCAATTGAAAAGGGCTAGGAGCGGGCTCGCTATAGAGGGGGATAAGTTTGGCTCATCGAGAACCAACATAAGGTGAAGAGTCAAAACTAGTCCAGCCGTGGCAAAGTGAGAGTTAAGTTCTTCAAGGATTAAGGACTTATTTTCCACTGTCTTGCCATTTGGGTTATCTTTGTTGGAATGGAAGGGCAGTAGCCACCCTTCTACAGATTTAATTGTCCTCCAAATTTTGTAAGGGTTACCGCTTGTTCAAGGGTAGAGATGTAGTAGTTAGCTTTAGCAGAACAGATACTTTTCACACAGGTATTCCTGGCTGTTCTAAAAGCCTGCCAACCGAGGATTTTTGAATGCCTAGCTTTTTCCCAGAGCTTGTCTCGGGCTGTGAGGGCTGACTTAAGATCTGGGGTGAACCAGGGGTTAGAGTTGTTTGCACTCCTAACTTTGATAAAGGGGCATGCTTATTTACCAGTCTAGTGAGGTTGGCATTAAGGGGTAAGCTGCCTCATTGACATCTTTGGCTAGGTAAAGGTCTTGCCAACTGACCATGCCCAGATCAGAAAGGAAGTTTGCTGAACTGAACTTGCGAAGGACCGCTTTTGTTATAAAGATGGGCTGTGATCGGCCTTAATTTGAGATCTTATGCAAACAACAATCCCGTGATCGCTCATATCATTGTGAAACACAGCTGAGTGTGATTTTTATGTGGGTGAGTGGTCGCAGATTGAGAACGGGCGCAGCCCCTGTCCGCTTTGGGACCAGGAAGTACCTGGACACAAACCCTGGGTCTGGAGGGGAGTCCAGCACTGCTGATCACCTCCTTCTGGAGGAGCAAGGTAATGTCGGCTCAACGAGCTGACAGAGAGGCTGCGGAACCTGTTCCTCTCCCGTGGGCGACGGCTCGATAGGGAGGGAACTGCTCGATTCCAGAGGCAGAACCCTGCCGACCACTTAGCACCCAGTGGTCCGTGGTGATAGCGACCAGGCGGAAAAGAAGTGGCGGAGCCGCCTCCATGGGGAACCTTGGAGGAATGTGACGAGGTTGGGGCGACACCCTTCAACCCGGCCATTGGGTAGGCTGAGGAAGGGCCCGCTGAGGACCTCCTGACCCTGCCTCAAGGCTTCCTACTAGAGGAAGTGGCAGACTTGACCTAGGGCGCCAAGTGTGAGCCTGCTGGCCCTGATGCTGGTGTTGCTGGGCTGAACGTGCCACAAGAGTGGAAGGGCGAAGGGCTTACGCTGCTGCTGCTGGCGCCTTTGTCCTTCTGGGCAGACGTGGTCGAGTCCAAGGTGGCGTTGGACTTCTTTATCCTCTGGAGATGGCCTTCCACTCCGGGCCCGAACAAGTCGGTGCCCAGGAAGGAACGCTCTGCCAGCTTGTGCAGGGTGTCCGCCGTGAAGGTGGAGATCCGCAGTCAAGCTTCCGCGGCGCATGTACACCGCGGCCGCTACTGAACGGACACAAGAGAGTCACCAATGTCCAGTTAAGTCTGACCTGTTGTTTAGCCACCGCCTTCCTGATCCCGCACCTGCTTGACCATCGCCTGAAGGTCAGCCGGAGATGAGGAATCACCTCATCCAGGGAGTCCATAAGGCATGTGAGAATTTGCCATCAGAATGGCCGAGCCAGCCTGTCGGAGACCTAGGGAGGAAGCAGTGTAAACCTTCCGCCCGAGTAATCCAACTTTTTCGATTCCTTATTGGATGGTTTATCCATGTCTCGAGCGCTCTCGGAACACCGGAAAATTCTATTGGTCACTAACCCTCCGCAGTGGTGTGCTCCGAGAAACTGGACAGTGAACCGTGGGGACCACGACGGCGAGCCATCCTGGCCAAAGGTGCGGACAAGATGCTGGCCGGCCACAACTCCAGGGCCGGGCCAACAATGGCTTCAGCCACCGAAAGGCCTCATAGGAATCCCCTCGTCCAGTATCTCTGTAAGGGATACCTGGCCCGCTTTTGAACAGGTTTGAGCTGCATCCCAGTTGACTCTGAGATGAGTCAAGCATACCCATAAACGAGGATGGGCTCTCGCCCACCGACTGGCCCCTGCAGATTCCAGGTCAAGCAGCCTGGAGAACATGGAGGAGTTGTCGCCAGACTCCGAGGAGTCTGCGAACAGCCGCCGAGTGCCCAAGCCAGCCTCCACCTGCCGAGATCGATCGGGAGTGAGGGTGACCAACAACCCATGAGGCAAGCCCTGACCGACCGAGAATCCTTGGTCTGGGCCCCAGTCTTTGGTTGTGAGGCGGAGGTTCCCACCACAATGGGTGGGGCAGCCGGTTTCGCCTAACAACTGGCGCCAGGGCAGCAACCGGACTACCACGAGGGTTGTTTCGGCCGCCCAGTGACAGCCACTTAACGGCCGGAGAAGGCAACGGAGTCAGCTTGTTACCAGTCAGTATAAGTTGCTACCAACTTGCACCGGAGCCTATCCTCCAAAGAGGACAAGCAGCAACGCCGCTTCCATGGTGCCGAGTCAGGGACCACTGACGCCGGGCGGACCGCTGGACCTGAAAAGGACCAAGACCTTCGGAATTCCGAGGGTGGTCAGGAGAGGGAACGGAGAAACTCCGGACCCTCCCCGTAGGGGACTTTAACCGTGGGACTTTGGGCGAGGGAGGCACAGGCAAGTCCTCGTAACCACAGGGGAACTGGTGAAGAAGGGTTGTCAGCTTCTCCAGTCGACAAACCGACCGGCGGGTCGAGAAAATCTCGACCGCGGCGACAGATGTCTCGGCCTGCTGACCTGATAGGGACATCAGAAGCCAGCGGCTGCAGCCGCAACCTCGACCGGAAGTCAAGTGCAGACGGTCTGGTGAAGGGGATCTCCCACTCCCACAAACATCGATGGTGGGACTTTACCTTTAGAGTCCTTCTTTCTGACCGACTGAATTTCCTGATGGCCCTTCTCCCTTATTGGAGAGGAATGACAAAGCTCCTTAAAAGAAGCAGTGTAGGAGGAGCCCAAGGAGAGCGGGATAAATGCTGCGCCGAGGAGGAAGAAGAAGCGGCTTGGTCCGCCTCCTCCTCGAGGACAACCATCTGCTCCAACTGCTCCACGGAGCCCGCCACACGGACACCGCCCAACAAGCCTCCTTAGACTTGACCAGCGGGTACAGTTTCTCAGGGTGCCCAAGAAGTAGTCTGCCAGCGTGGTCCTCCAAGACCGAAGCTGAGAAAGACTTGCACAATTCGCAGAGAGCTTATGAACTGTGGCCAAGCCCCAGGCAGTAGGACGACGTGAGTGTGGATTGGTCCGGGACATCTTCACCCACAAGGGCACCGACGGAAGCCGGGAGTCGATTTGACCATTGCAGCTATAAGGGAAGACAAGACCTTAGTCTTGTAAATTTTAAAATTAGTTTCGGGAAATCGAAAGAGTGTGGATCCAGGCCTAAAACGCAGAGCGCTAAGGAGGGAACCTGAGCTTCCAAGCATAAGGAAGATCTGGCATCATGGGGCGGAGCCGAGGGTTTACCACCCGGTGGGTAGGAGGAGCCAGCTTGAAGACCTTCCAGCAAGATTTAAAGCGGCAAGGAACCTGCACAAAGTGTGGATTGAACACCATATCCACGTCCCTAGAAGAACCCTTCCTGCTGAAAGGAAAGCAGAAACTGCTGCTAGGTGAACCTTTAAAGTTACAGGCCTAAGGCCTAGGCCACTGAGGTGAACCAGATAATCTAAGGCCGTGGAGATGCCTGCAGAATCGGGACAATGCCCTTCGAGAACACCAAATGTTAAACCTCTTCCATTTGGAATCATAAGTCTTTCTAGCAGATGGTTTCCTGAAACCTTCAGGAATCCATGACTGCCTGAGAAAGATGCAGGTCTGCATATTCTAGGTCCTCAAGAGCCTGGCGTTGAGATTGAGAGACTGGACATCGGGATACCAGATCCTCCCATGGGAAGAGAAGAGAAGATTGTGTCTCTTGGGAAGGGACAGAGGACGAGACACTGTCAGGGACAGGAGCAGAGGGTACCAAGGCTGCCTGGCCCATTCTGGAGCCACTAGGATCACTGTGCAAGGCTGGGTTCAAATTGATCAGGACTCTGAACAGCAGAGGGAATGGAGGGAAGGCATAGAGGAACCAGCCCTTCCAATTCAAAATCAGGGCATTCTGGAGCACAGTTCCAGGAGTGGAGGTCTGCAACAGAACAGAGAGTTGGTGATTGTCCGGGCTGCAAAGAGATCTATCTCTGGAGTGTCCCATCTGGAGAAGATAAGCTGCAGTATGAGGGATTCAGGGACCATTCGTGATGTCCCTGGGATATTCTGCTCAGTGCATCTGCCAGTACATTGTCCTTCCCTGGAAGGTGAAAGTACAGTTACATAAGAACTTACCGTAACAGTAGATCTTCAAGAGAGGCTCTTGCAGTAGGTGATACATATACGACTGCGTCGGCAGGACCCCACGGAAAAATTTCAGCTAGCAGTCCCTGGCGAGGACCGCCCCACGCCAGATGGACCGGAGTCAGACGACATCGGTATAAAGGGGCTGTCCCGACGCCTTCCAGTTCTTTCCTGCCATAGGCCCGGACGAGAGAGAAGCATATATTTCCCTGAATGGGAAAGGAGCTGAAAAGCCTAGGGGATGGAGGGTGGAAGGTATTACCTACTGCAAGAGCATCTCTCAAGATCTACTGTTACGGTAAGTTTTATGTAACTGTACTATCCTACTGAGAGGGCTCTTGCAGTAGGTAGTTAATATAGGACAGAATCCCAAGCAGTCTGGAACAAATGAAAGGCACCGGGAGGAGGAACTACTCCAAGAATTAGCAAACAATTTTGTAAACCTCAAGAAAGGAGGCCTTGCAAAACAGCTAACCAAGCCTGCTCTACGGTGAGAGGCAATGTCCAAACTGTAATGTTTCAGAAAGGTATGGACGGAAGTCAGGTGGCGGCAGCACAGATGTCTGCCGAGACACATTCTTGAAACAAGCCGCAGAGGCTGCTACTCTGTGAGTGGACTTCTCGACTTGACCCGGTAGGGTCTTGTTGTACTTGTCATAACAGAAAGTGATGCAATGAGCTAACCACTTTGACAGGCACTGCTTGGAGACAGCACTGCCTTCCCTTTTGTGAGCAAAAGAGACGAACAACTGATCAGTCTTTCTGAGATGTTTCATCCTGTCGTGTAGTATCTCAGAATCATGTGGACAACCATGGTATGGAGCAAGTATTCTCCCTGGTTGGAGTACTGCGTGAAAAAGGCAGGTAATTCAATAGACTGATTTAAGGCAGACTCGCTACCACTTCGGAAGAAACTTAGGGTTCATGCGAAGAGCCACTCGCTCTTTGTGAAAAATCAGATAGGGACTTTACACATAAGGGCCTGGAGCTCGAAATTCTCTCGAGCAGAAGTAATGGCCACCAAGAAGAGCCGCTCACGATAAAAGTTCAAGTTCATGGAGGCCGCAGGCTCAAAAGGAGGAAGGTAAGTTTCTAAAACAAAGTTCAAATCCCAAGGGGGAGCAGGAGTCCCACAGGGGCCTGAGATGAAGGACCCCTCTGAGAAGGTCTTGGAAACCTCTAATTGGGCAAAGGCTTTATCAGCAAAAGGAGCATGGTAGGCTGAAATAGCGCCATATGAACCTTCAAAGAGGAGTGACTGAGACCCAGGTCGAAAAGATGACGGAAATAATCGAGTAGAACGCCACAAGACAGAAGAAAGGCTCCACGCTCCTGGAGGCAGCCCAAATGGAAAATCACTTCCATTTCATAGCGAGGTGGACCTAGTGGAGGGTTTTCTAGCTTTCACTAGAATCTCGGCCACCTTAAGAGAGATGCCAAACGAGATTGGGCTAGGTCTGCAGGAGTCATGCATGAAGTTGTAGAGACTTGAGTCCCGGATGGACCAAGGTCCCTGATCCTGGGTCAGCAATCCTCGAGATAAAGGAAGAGGAAGAGGAGGAACCTCTGAGTATTGTTGTAGAAGAGAGGACCAGATTTGCCTGGGCCAGAAAGGAGCGATCAGAATCATTCTCGCTTCCTTCCAATGCAAGTTTCTGCAGCACACGAGGGACCAGAGGAATTGGGGAAAAACATAGACCTAATCTGATCTTCCAGCTTAGAGACAGAGCATCGCCCAGAGCGCCGCTCTGGAGCGAGCGAGCAAAAGGTGGGAAGTTTTGTGTTTTGGGAAGAGGCAACAGGTCTACCTGTGGAGTCCCCCAAAGCTGGAAGATGCCGCTTTGAACCTTTTGGTCCAGTTCCCACTGTGTGGCAGAGCCGAGGAACGACTTGTCTTGTTCGCCACGATATTGTCTACTCCTGAACATGGATCGCTGTGAAGGGAGGTTGTGAAGTGTTGCCCATTCCCAGACCCTCATTGCTTCCCTGCACAGCTGGTAGGATCGAGTCCCTCCCTGCCTGTTGATGTACCACACCACGACATGTTGTCCGCTTGACAGCCAGGTGACCGAAGGATGTATTGGTGAAGGGCTTGAGGCATACAGAACTGATTGTAGCCGAGCACACTGATGTGGACAGCTAATTCCAGTCTGGACCATAAACCCTGGTTCGGTGAGGACCCAGATGGGCTCTACAACCTTTGCCTGATGCGTCTGTAGTCAGAGTCTGGGAGGGGGAGGATGAAACAAGGGACCCCCAGAACAGGTTCTCTCAAACCATCCACCATTGAAAGTCTCTTAACATCGGCGAGGAGATCAGTACCAGATGATCTAGGTCGCTCTACAAGTTGATCCCACTGAGAGCAGAGAGTCCACTGAGAAATCCTCGTGAGTCATGTGCGCTGAACTGGCCAGGATGGCGCCGCCATCAGCCCCAAAAGACGGAGCACCACCTTGCCGGAACCTTCCTCATGCTCCGAAAGCAGGAAATCTGTGATTGGAGGAGGCCCCCTGTCCGAAGGCAGGAAGGCTTGCACACTGTCGTATCGAGGATTGCCCGATGAACTGGAGTCTCTGGAAGGGTCCAGATGAGACTCAAATGGTTGATGGTGATACCCACACAAGTGAAAACCTGCTGGGTGAGGAGAGAAAATGCAGGAGTTCCTCCTGGACGAGGCCACCAGGAACCAATCGTCCAGGTAGGGAAACACCTGAACTCCCAAAATGCATGGGTGGGCCGCTCCACCGCCAGGCATTTGGTAAAACTTGGGGGCCGAGGAAAGACCAAATGGGAGTGCCTGGAATTGGTAATGGTCCCTGAAAGCAAACCGGAGGTACTTTCTGTGCGAGGGACGAATGGGGATGTGCAGGTATGCATCCTGCATATCCAGTGCACAAGCCATTGGCCCGGCCAAGAAGGGCAGAAGGGTTTGAAGGAGAGCATCCAAACTTTTGTATTCTACATAGAGGTTCAGGAGCTGAGTCGAGAATGGGTCTGAGATCTCCCTGCCTTTGGTACAAGAAAGAAATGAGAATAGTAACCCGTCCTGTGGAGGTGAGGAGGGACGGGTTCTATGGCTGCTTCGCAGGAGAGCAGATATTTCTTCCTGACCAAAGGAAGATGGTCCTTGAGTAAGAGGACTTCAGAGGGGTGGCGTGGAGGTTTCTGTGAAACTCTATGGAGTGCCCCTCTGCGATAATCTGAAGCACCCATGAACTGATGTTATCCTCTCCCAACCCGGAAGGTGGAGGGAGAACCTCCTCCTCACCGATTCCTCCGGGAGTCCGGAGGCGGTGGGAGGAGGAAGAGTCAGGTGGTATGGGGCAGCGCTGCAGCTGGGGCACCTGCTGCTTTTTGAGCCAGCGGGGCCTGGCAGCTGTGGGGCCCGAAGTTTGGTGGCCCGCCTACCTTGGGGTTTCACTTGAGGTCACAAGCGCGTCAGTAAAAGGACGGTGCTGAGGGGATGGGGACGGTACATGGAATCCACAGATTTCAGGGCCGCCCCTTCTCCTGCAAGTCGGTCACTGAACCCCTGAAAGGTGCTTCCTGAATTGTTGACTGCACCTCCGGACCAAACCTGACACTAGGCCAGGAGTGACGCCAAGACTTACGGTGAATGCGGAGCTCTGCCCTCGGTGTCCACTGCATCTTAGGTCATCCTCAGAATGTGATGACTGGCCGAACGAGCAGAATGGGACAGGTCAGCTAACTCCTGCTTGACTTGGGAGTCAGGCAAGGAGTCAATCTTAGATTCTGCCTGGGTAGGGACAGCCTTCTGGTAATCCCCATATGTGCTATGGGCTTAATCCCAGTGTGGAAGAAGCGTAAATCTTCCTTCCATACTGATCCAGAAGGCGAGACTCCTTATCCGGAGGAGACAAGCTCAGTGTTTGGGGTGTGGCTGATCGGCCGTGAGCGCGCTAATCACAACCGAGTCTGCACGGGTGAGAATCTAAAAGTCTACACCCTCCAGAGCCTGGTATAGCCTGTTGGACTTCCGAGGAAGGCTAAACACGACGGTTGTTTCCAAATGGTGGAAACAAGGTGGGCATGAGGCTCGATCCAGGGTGGCACAAGAGTAGGGGCGAGGGCAAGTCCAGATGTTCGCCAGTTTAACCCAGTGAGGATCTGGCTCTAAGGAACGCCACTGATGTACTTCCTGGATCTTCCTGAGCAACTCCATGAAGGAAGGATCCTCCGAGGAGACTCGGAGGAGTCCTCGGCCGGGCTTGGACGGAGAGCGAGGTCGTTGCCTTTCTCGGAACATCCATCGGAGGAATCCAAGAAGTCCGAGAGAGAAGAAGAGGAAGAACTGGAAGCAGAGTAAGACTCCCTGACTGCCTAGAGGGAGGAACGGGTTCCTTAGGGGAATCCCTGACGCGGCGTCCTGCCCTTTCTGGATCCCGAGGGAGGCTCGGGAACTGGAGGCGGAGAGGAGGTGCCATCTGGGGCGCACGGGACGGAGGTGGCACGCCGCCGTGAGGCGGCTCTCGACTTCCTTGGTGAGATGAGCTTTGGCTCAGACCACCAGGAGGCCAGAGTCTCTGGAGATCCACCGCGGCCTAGGGGGCGGTGGAGGAGGAGGGATAGTTGTACAGATTATATCCGTAAGGTGAGTACCGTAACCCGCCGCGGGAATACGGAGCTGGGTATTGCGGCGCTGGTACTGCGGCATCGGTGGGACCGGCGCCGGTACTGTGGCACAGGATACTGCAGACCCGGTAAGCCTCGTTGGATACCCGGCACCGGAGGAGCTGCCGAGCAGATGGTCTAGTAGTACTTCCCCACCGGCAGATCAATATTGATAGGCCTGGCCAATGTGAAGAGAAGCATCCCCGCCGGCGCCGGAGGGGCCAGGTCGGAACTGGCGCCAGCGGGCCGAGGTCTGGGGCCGATCAGATCCAGTTCCTTGGGAGGGGATCTGACGACGGAGAGGCATCCCGTGTCTCGTCCAGGGATGGTGGTGAGAAGTCCCCGGGTCAGGCAGGGCGACACGGGCTCCCCGGACGGCAGCGAAGGCTGCGGGAACCTGGGACGACAGACGGTGGAGGGTCTGTCGTGGCTCCGACGCCCGGTGCACATTGGAGGAGCCACCGTGTGACTTGGGGGCAGGATCCCAGCGGATGCCAGAGGAGCCAGCGTCCGACTTAAGGGGGCCTCGTCGGAGGCGGGCCGAGGTGGGAAGAGGCCCGTCCGAGGGGACACTGCCATGCGCCGTCGGCGGGTCGGGCATTCAGCGCCTTCCTGGCGGGGGCGCGGAGGAGCCAACGCCGGCTTATGGGGAGGCGACGTGCCAGTAGGGCCGCAAGCCTGCGGCAGTACTGGGGCAGAAACCTCCTTTTGTCCGAGGCGCCCGAAGAACCGAATCACTGTGACTCCAGCAGGCGGGCCGTCATCTCCTCAAAGCCTTGGAGGCTGCCGCCGGACGCATCCCCGGACGGGGACGTTATTTGAGCCGCGTTCGCTGGAGTCGCGAGGAGGAGGCCTTCTCCCGGTGCCTTTTTTCCCGCTTGTGTCCTTCTGGGAGATCGACGCCTGCCCAAGTTTCTTCAACTCCTTTTCCATTGCAGACATCTTCTTTTAAGGAGATGGGCTTCCAGGACTGCTGGCATCGTCTGCGGGTGGCGCATTAAAATGCAGGCAATCAGGGCACTTGTCGACCCGGCGTGGTGGGACCTAAGCAAAAAGGCAGAAGGAGTGACCGTCCTTGTGGGGCAGTTAGGCGCCGCACAAGTCGCACTTATTTTTGAAGGGGACGACATAAACCGCGCTCACCTGATGAAAAGATCTCAAAATAACTATAACTTCGGTAAAAACCAGCGAGTAACAGGGCTGAGCTACAAACTTTACCTTGGTAGCTTCTGCGAGCTGGACGCGGAAAGAACTGAAGGCGGGCGTCCGACTGCCCTTTATACCGACGCTGCCTTGACGCCGTCACCTGATCGGGGCGGTCCTCGCCAGGGACTGCTAGCTAGAAATTTTTCCGGGGTCCTTCCGCCTGCCGACATCAGTCCTATATGTAATTACCTACTGTAAGAGCCTCTCAAAGTAAGATCTGCTACTAGGGAAGTCGGAAGAGAATAAGGCCAGAAACCACAGTTTCATAGCTTCCGCACAAGGCCAAGGACCGAGTGCCTCCTTGTTTGTTGATGTATCACATTGTAGTGGTGTTGTCTGTTCTGACTTGGACCATTTTGCCCTTGACTGAATCTGAAAAGCTCTGAAGGGCTAGGAAGACTGCCCTGAGTTCCAGGAGATTGATATGAAGGAAAGACTCCTGTGAGACCAGACCCTTGAGCTGTCAGGGCCCCAGGTGGCTCCCCAACCTAGGAGGGAGGAATCCGTAGTTAGAACTACTGATGGGACCTGAGGAAGAAATGAAACCCTTGTCTGAAGTTGTCCTGGTCCAGCCACCACTGGAGAGCTTGGACTAGAGTCTGAGTCATTGGAATTAGTTTGGTAAGTGAATCCTTCTTTTGAGCCCAGAAGGACCTTAGGTGAAACTGAATGTCCCTCATCTGGAACCTTGCTCCCTGCACCACTGCAGTGGAAGCTGCCATATGGCCCAGAAGTTGGAGGAAATGTCTTACTGGGCGGAGACCTGAGGTCGAAAGGATAAAGCAGATCCAATAGGGCCTTCACCCTTGCCTGGGAAGGAAAGCTTTGTTTGTACAGTGTCCAACTCTATGCCTATAAAGGTGAGAAGCTGAATTGGTTCTAGGACAGACTTTGGAAGATTGAAGAAACCCCAGGAACTCAGTAGATCCTGGGTAGTCTGTAGAGCTGACTTGACCTGTAGAGACGACTGCCTCACGATGAGCGCAGTCGTCCAGATATGGGAAGATGGTGATACCCTGTCTTCTGAGGTAAGCCACCACTACTGCAAGGCACTTTGTGAACACGCTTGGAACTGATGTTAGGCCGAATGGCATGGCTCTGAATTGGTAATGGCCTGAAGGCAACTCAAACCTTAGGTATCTTTTGTGGGAGCACCTGATAGGAATATGGAAGTAGGCATCCTTTGGGTCCAGAGATGCTAGCAAATCTCCTGGCCTTAGAGAGGGAAGGATTATTCCCAGAGTTACCATTTTGAATTTTGGCTTTAAAATGTGTTTGTCCAAACACCTTAAGTCTAGGAAGGGTCGCCACTCCTGTTTTCTTTGGGGTAAGGAAGTATCTGAGTACAGTCCTTTCCCCTGTGTTGAGCAGGAACCTCCTCTACAGCTCTGAGAGCTAGAAGAGAGGAAACCTCTGCCTCTAGGGCAATGGTTTCTGAGGCTGGTGGAGGTAGAAAAGACTTGGCCCTCTTTTTGGAAACTTTGAAGCCGAGTCCCTGGTTTACTACTTCCAGGACCCACTTGTCTGAAGTCACAGACTTCCAGGCCTGGAAGTAGTAAGCCAGCCTGCCTCCTACTGGAATGGGAGTCAACCGGGCTGATACATCAGGGTGTCTGTTTGGTAGGAGCCTTAGACTGAGAGGAGGAGGAGGAGGATGCAGCCCTGCTCATCCCTCTCCTGCCCCTCCCTCTGAAGAACCCTCTGTGGGAAGGGATAGGAGGCCTGGGCTTGGTAAAAGGTCTATGAAAAGGCCTGCCCCTACCCCTAGACTGCTGCTTGTGCGAAGTGGCTTGCCTTTCCTTGGCCTGTGCACTCCTGCACGTGGTCCTGTATTCATCCATTTTCTTCATGTAAGCCTCTGTCTGCTCCCCAAACAGAGAGTTATCCAATCCATAGCCTTAGTTTGGGTATCCTGTGAAAGGCTAGTACATCTGAGCCAAGCATGTCTCCTGAGAGACACAGATGTAGCCATGACTCTTGATGCCACATCACTGGAGTCCACAGCATGAAATTGCATTTTGATGCCTCAGTTCCATTAGCAGCCAACTACTCCAGCTCCTTGGCTAGCTAGGAGAAGCCTGTTTAGCCAGTTCTAGAACCGTATCCCATCTGGATTTCTGGTATCTGGCTGTGTAGGCCATATAAGTAGCCTGTCTGAGTCCCAAAGAAGATGCCAAATATTGTTTTTTGGCCATGGCATCCACTTTCCTGGAGTCCTTATCAGGGGTGTGAAGCCAAAGGAATGTTAGCCCTGTCACAGGCTGCAGCCTGCACTACCTCAACATGGCTGGTATGACTATAAAGGAACTCCAAGCTGAGCCTGATAACATATACCTCCTGTTCATTCTCTTGTCCACAAGAGGTATTGAATTAGAGTTTGTAAAATCTTGTGTGTCTGTTTCTCCAAGGATTTATGAAGAGGGATAGACAGCCTTTGGACTCTGGGATGTCCATCATTTCCACAAAATCAGGCTCTTCAGCCTCCTCTGCAGCTTCAACCAAGGGAAGCTGCAGGGTTTCCTGCCACCATTTTGTAGAACAAAAATGTGAAGAGGACTCGGACAGCCTGGGAGGAGAGACACCTGAGGGCCTGTCTGGGAGATTTCCGGTTCAGTGTCACATCCAGACCCCGGGTCATCATCATCATCGATAGTCTTTGTCTCCCTCCCACCTCATAATAAGCATCTGGATCATAATCTGGAGGAGACGGATCTGACTGAACCAACCGCCTAACCAGTGGTACGGTTCAGACGGAACCAGTCTGAGTGACTGAACAATGCTAATCGCTTTGGCTATCTCATCCAGCGGTTGGAGAATGCAGTACAGGATCCGAACTGGCAGACTTAGGCTTCTTTTCTGATGGAACCGGCACCTCGGGTCGGTCTCCTCTTGCCCGAGGAGGTATCGCCTGGGTCAGTAGGCACCTCCTCAGGTTCAACCGCAACTGAACCGGGCTGGCCATCTGGATCTACGGACTTCTCAGCCTCCCTTTCCTTCAGCCTACTCAGTCTTTTGTCTAGAGTGGATTTAGGAAAATTTTTACAGATTTGGCAGTCTGACTTGAGGTGGTCAAACCCCAGACAATAAACACAGATGAGGTGGGGTCAACCTTAGCAAGGCCTCCCACACTCAGTACAGTGTTGAAACCCAGTGGGACTGGTTTGCTTCTTGGGTTTCTCAGACATGGCCAACCTAACAAATTATCCTATTGCAGCTTTCAAGCCAGGTAATAAAATAACCGATGGGTTACAAACCATGTCATGTTTTTTTTTTTTTTAAAAGAACCAGCAAAAGGTCCAGTTCTTTTGAAACCGATCGGTACAGGAACACCACTCTACAGAAATAAAATTAAAACAGAAAAGTAACAAGGTCGGTTCCAAACGGACTGACCTGAAAGAAACCGAGGAAAGAACAATTTCCAACTTTTCAGAAAATAACATACAGTCACTACCTATCTACACACTACCTGTACCGTAGACAGAGGCTGGAAATCTGAAAATAACAAAATATACTGTTTAAAACCAAACGCTTTACTTTTACCGAACCGAGCAGAGAAATCTCGAGCAACTTCACTGTTGGGCAGAGTAAAGAATCTGACAGTTACACTGGGAAGTACCACAGACAGAGGTTTGAAAACAGAGCTCGACCTCAACGTTCTCATGCTTCTGCACTGAGTTAACTCTTTCCTCTCCAGGGCAGTTCAAGTGCTGGGCTAACTGCATTATGTCAGAATACAGCAAGACTTCATGTTGTTTGAAGCTCTTTTACATCAAGGCTATGCAACATGCATTCACCAGAAGAAGAATGGTCAGTGAAAACACTGGCAAAGTAATGGACTGGTTCAAATGGAAGTCTGAAACCACCTTGGGAAGGAATTTCACATTGTTTGAAGGACTACCTTATCCCTGTGGAAGGAAATGTAGTCCTTTTAATGCATAAAGCCTGGAGCTCACTAGTTCTTCTAGCTGAAGTAATGGCCACTAGATACACAGTTTTCCATGACATACTCCAAGGTGCTAAAACATAGGTTCAAAGGGGGCACCATGAGTTGAGCAATGCAGATATTAAGGCACAAGCTGGCACCGTTCTCTCACGGTGAAACATATGAGAAAGACCCTTGAAGAACCTTTTAAATATGGAGTTTTATACCAAAGAAACAGACTTGCCTGCAGATGCATAGGCTGAGACTGAAGCCAAATCAATCTTTAGTATAGAAGGCTGTAAGTCTGTGGAATGTAAGAGACCAGGTAGTCCAGTATCAATGGCACTCCTGCCTGGGTTGGTACTATACTCCTATTAGAGCCAAACAGAAAACCCTTTAACTGTGCAGCATAGGTTTTCTTGGTAGAGGATTTCTGTATCTTCTTAAAACATCCATAACTAGTTCAGAAAGATGTAAACCAGCATACTCTAGGTCCTCAAGAGCCAAGCTTTGAGCCTGAGTGACTTGACGCTCAGATACAGGTCCGCTGGAGAGTCCCTGGTTAGAGGTCAGAAGACTGTGCCTCCTGGAAGGTGTATTGGTTTGTCCACTGACATGGACAGCAATGGAAGTACCATGGCTATGTGGCCCAGTCTGGGGCTATCAGAATCATTGTTGCAGGCTGAGACCTGAGTTTCAACAGCACCCTGTATACCAGAGGAAATGGAGGGAATGCATGCAGGAATTTCCCTGACCAATCCAGAATAAGGGCATCCAAAGGAACCATGCCCACTACTGGAGGTCTGCAACAGAACTGTGGCAAGTGGTGACTCTGATGAGAGCCACAGAGGTCTACTTGGAGTGCCCCACCTCCTGAATAAGGTCTGCACCACTTGCCTGTTCAGGGCCATTTGTGATAGTCCTTGCTGATTCAGCTCAGGGCATCTGCCAGAACATGTCTTTACCTGGCAGATGAGTGGCCTGTAGTGAGGAGCCCAGTGAGTAAACTAGGGTCCAATTCTCATAGCCTCCATGAAAAGGAGGCTTGACCTTGTTCCCCTTGCTTGTTTATGTAGTACATGGTGGTAGTGTTGTCTGTCCTGACTTGCACTACCTTTCCTGTATCAGTGGTCTGAAAGCTTGCACTGCCAGAAACACTGCCCTGAGCTCTGACAAGTTTATGTGTAAAAGAGTCTCTGTACTTGACCAAGTGCCCGGTAGTGTGTTCTGCTAGATGACCCCCAACCAAGAGGGATACATCTGTTGTGAGAATCATTGATGGAAGTTCTTTAGAAAGGAACCCTTCTCTGAGGTTGGTTTTCTTTCCACCACTGAAGAGCTTGGATAAATGTTTTGTTACAGGGACAAGCTTTGACAGGGAATCCTTCGCTGGCACCAATGAGCTCGTAAGTGAAATCGGATGTCCCTTATCTGAAACCTGAGCCTAGCACTGTGCCTGTTGCAGCAGCCATGTGGCCCAGAGGTGAAGAAAATGCCTTGCAGGCCTTGGGACACTGAGCCTGAAAAGAACCTGCCAACTGTAGGATGCCATTTACCCTGTCTCTGGGTAGAAAGGTCTGCCCACTATGGTATTCAATTCTGCACCCGATGAACTGAAGAGTTTGAGAAGGAAGAAAAACATATTTTTTCTAGATTTAAAAGGAACCCAGAGATTGCAGAAGCTGCCAAGTGAGCTGTAGGTGTTCTGCTAACTGCTGTAGTGAATTTCCACCACCAGCCAGTCTAGATAGGGGAATATCTAGACATCTTGTCTGCTGCAAGTGAGCCACTACACAGCCAAACATTTGTGAACACCCTTGGTGCTGAAGAGAGACCAAAGGGTCGAGATGAGAACTGATAATCACCTGACAGGAGTCTGAACCGGAGACACTTTCTGTGAGACTCCTTATGGGATGTGGAAATAGGCATCTTTTAGGTCCAGTGATGCCAGCCAATCTCCTTTTTAGAGTTCTGGTAAAATCAGAGACAGAGTCACCATTTTGAACTTTGGTTTTGCTAGGAACCTGTTGAGGACCCTGAGATCCAAGATAGGCTGCAGCTCTCCATTTTTCTCTGGTGTGAGAAAATACCTTAGTAAAGTCCTTTTCCCTTTAATGCAAAGGTACTGGTTCCACTGCCTTTAGTGAAAGAAGGTGTTTCACCTCTGTTTCCAGCCTTTTTCTTTCCAAGAAGGAAGCTGGTTTGAAAACTCTGATTTTTGAACAGGGAAGGCTTGAAAGTTAAAGACAGGCCCATACCCAATATCTCCAGTACCCACTTGTCTGAAGTGATGGTTTTCCACTCTGAAAAAATGGGTCAGCCTGCCCCTACTGGCAAGGGAGAGGCAGCCAGATCGATGAAGTCAGAAGTCCTGCTTAGACTGGGGCTGAGACTGGCACCACGCCTGGCACCTCTTCTGCCCCTACCACTGAAATACCCTTGCTGCAGTTTTGTGGTGTCTGATGAAGTACCATGGCCTGGTAAAAGGTCTGGAATGAAACGGTCTGCCCCTGCCTCCCTACTGAAAGGTCTAGAGGAGATGGAGGGTCTTTCCTTTGCAGAACTGCTATGGAAGGTGGCTTTATACTCATCCACCTTCTTCATATAGGCCTCTGTATGGCTGTCAAACAGGGAATTACCTTCCATAGGAAAATCCAGAGTCTTATTCTGGGTATCCTGCGTGAGGTTTGTGGCTCTCAACCAAGCAAACCTTCTCTGTGCGATGGCATTTGACATCCACCTTGCAGCAGTCTCATTACTGACAGCTGCCATCTGGAACTGGTATTTGGCAGCTTCAGGCCAAACCTAGCAGTTTCAGCTAGGTGTCCTGAAAGAGGAGAAGGTGCTTTCTCAGCCATGTCCAGGACAGACTGCCAGAGAGCCTTCGGTGCTGGGCAATATAGGCCTGATATTTAACCGCCTAATGGCCAGAGAGGCTGACAGGTAAAGCACAGTTACGTAAGAACTCTACCGTAACAGTAGATCTTGAGAACAGCTCTTGCTGCAGGTTGCACCATTAGGACTGAAGCCGCAGGCATGGACGCCACAGAAATTTTCTCAGCTAGCAGTATCCAGCGGGATTGTCCTCGACGCCGGCCCCACCCCCACGCCAGGCATCATACAAAGGGGCGGTCCCCAGAACCCCAGTTCTCCTGCCGGAGACTCGTCGCCGCCAGATGACATCAGAAGTGGAGACTGAGGATCCGCCTTCAAGAAGCGGTGTTACAAACACCTAATCCTAGGTAGTGAGATAACAGAACAACTCTACCTCCAGAGGGGATGGTGGAGGAATTACCTGCTGCAACAGCTGTTCTCGAAGATCTACTGTTACGTAAGTTCTTACTGACTGTACCATCTTACCGAGAAACAGCTCTTGCAGCAGGTTACACCATTAGGAATGATTCAAGCAATACTGGAATCCTCGCAGGTGGGAGGAGGCTAGTAGAGATCGCGAGTTGGACCGGGCCCAGGACAGGAGTCCCTGAAGGACTGCTAGACCAAACCAGCTCTTCGCCGTGATGCAACGCCCAGGCTATAATGCCTGATAAAGGTGCACGGTGCCCCTAGTAAGTTGCCAAGATGGCTGAAGTGACATGTTCTTCATAGCCACAAAGGAGGTAGCCACCCCTTATGGAATGTCCCTTAACCGAGCCCGCAGGGGTTTGTTACGCTTCTGGTAACAGAACGTGATACAATGGATGAGCCACCTGTAAGCGAATTGTTTAGAAATCGGAGCTCCCAGCATCCTATGGGCGAAGGAGACAAAAAGCTTATCAGATTCACGGTGGTGTCTGGTTCTGGTCAGGTAGTATCTTAGACACCTATGCACATCTAGAGTGTGTAGCAGGGCCTCTCCTCTATTAGCGTATTTAGGAAAATATACTGGTAGGTCATGTCCTAATTGAGGGTGAGAGCTGAGACCACCTTAGGTAGAAACTTTGATTTGTCCTTAGGGACACCCTGTCCTGGTGAAACCAAATAAGGTTCTTTGCACATTAGTGCGTGAAGCTCAGAAAACTTTTGGCCAAAGTAACAGCAACTAAAAATAATGTTTTCCATGTCAGGAGACGAAGCTCGCATCCGCGGGTGGTTCAAAGGTGGCAGCATAAGCTGCTCCAGGACAAAGGGTAAATCCCATGGAGGAATCGAATCTTTAATCGGAGGTCTAATGTGGAGAATGCCTCTCAGGAAGGCTCGTGCAAGTGTCCAACTGAGCTATGGACCATAGGCCTATAGGAGTATGATAGGTCGAAATGGCACAAAGGTGTACTTTAATTGAGGAGCAGGCCAAGCCTGCCTGGAAAAAGAGAGAAGGCAGTCTAGAACAGAACCTTCTGGACAATCCATCGGGAAAGCTCTCGTGCTTGAGCCCAGAGGCAAAATCTGGCCATTTCATGGCATATGTGGCATGAGTGGCGGTTTTCTAGCAGCCACTATAACATCTGCTACCCCTTACGAGACCCCTGTAGCGCATGATAGCTATGTCCCTAGGAGCCAGGCATGCAGGCTCAGAGAGCGAAGGTCCAGATGGACCAAAGATCCTGCCTCCTGGGACAATAAGTGAGAGGTGACTGGCAGAGGCACTGGAGGTTCCTGAGACAGCTGGTGCAGCAGAGGAACCAAATCTGTCTGGGGCCAAAAGAGCGCGATTAGCATCAGCGTTGCTTGCTCTCATGGAGTTTCAAAACAACCCTCTGGATCAACAGGAAGGAGGAAATGCATAGAGGAATCTGCCCGTCCAGGAGAGGGAGAACGTGTTCTTGCCAGAAAACACCAGGCCCTGGATCTAGCAAGCAGAAATTGGGCAGTTTTGTGTTGGATGGGGATGCAAAAATCTAACTCTGGTGTACCCCATCTGAAACAGATCCTCTACCACCTCCTGGAGTAGTTCCCATTCATGGACTCTGGCCTGAGACTGACTCAGACTGTCTGGGATAACACTGTCCACTCCTGGGACATGTACAGCAATAAGATTTGCGCCGTGTTGCAGAACACAGTTTCACACCCTCAAGGCCTCCCTTCAAAGTGGGTATAAATGGGTATCTCCTTGTTTGTTGAGGTAATACATCACCACAGTATTGTCTGTTTGCAACAGCAGAGTACCCGTGGAATCTCCGATTGGAAGGCCTGCAAGGCATAAAGGACTGCTCTCATCTCCAAAATATTTATGTGGAGATGAGCTCACTGGGAGGTCCAGCCCTGAGACCTGAGACCTGACCCCGCCGAGGTGCGCCCTCAACTGCACCCTGAAGGTCCGTGGAGAGTGTCACAATCGGATAAGGCACGATGAAGGGGACTCCACCAATAGATCTTGTGGTTCGAGTCACCATTGCCAATCCCGGATGACAGCATTCGTGATCCGAATTGGTAGCTGCAGATGGTCTTGCTTCTGATCCCACTGTACCTGTAACATCTACTGGGTCACCCGCGATATGGAGTCAGGCTAGAGGGACTGCTGCAATGGCCGCAGCAATGTGTCTGAGCAGGCAAAGGATCAATCTTGCTGGGACCGACTTCTTGCAAAGATGTCCCTTATGAAGGATCTGATGTGTTCCGCTCTGTCCTGGGGCAAAAAGCTTCTCTAGATGGTGTCCAGGACTGCACCTATCAACTGCAGTCTCAGCGACGGAACCAGGTGTGACTTCTCATGATTGATGATGAGGCCCAACGACCAAGAGGGAATGAGTACAGTGGATCGCAGACATCAGAGCCTCCCGAGGGGGGCCATGAGGAGACAGTCGCCCAGGTATGGGAACACGAGTGGCCTTGTCTCCTGAGAGTCGCCACCACGACTGCCATGCACTCTCGAATACCGAGGTGCTGAGGACAGTCCTAAGGGGAGGGCTCGAACTGATAATGGCGACCTAGGAACTCAAGAGCAAGAATTTCTTGTGCGCCGAACTACAGGTATGTGCAGGTAAGCATCCTGCATATCCAGGGACGCTAAGAAGGCACCCTGCTTGAGCGTGGGAATCAAACCGGAAGGGTCACCATGCGAAGTGTTTGGAAAGGACTGAAACATTGAGGTCGCTGAGGTCCAGAATCAGGCAGAGGTCCCCTGTCTTTTGGGCACCAGAAAGAAGTGGGAATAGTAACCTGCACCTCTCTGGTTCCGAAGTGCGTGCTCTATAGCCTCCTTTCCCAGAAGCGCGAGCACTTCCTGCTGTATAAGCAGTGTGATGACCGAATAACGGAAAGCATGGGAGGTCTCGACAGTGGGTGGTCGAAGAATTCGATAGGCGTGTTCTCTCTCGACCAGTTGCAGGACCCACTGGTTGGGTTATCGCTGCCATTCAAAGGTGGCGAGCAATGCGATCCTCGACCTTTGTTCCCATTGATCCAGAGGGACGGGCGCGGCTGGGAAGGAGTCATGCTGTGGCGTGACATTGCCTCTCGCAGGCTGGGTCAGTTTGATACATCTCTGACCTTGACCTGGGGAGGACTTAGGCTGGGCCTTTCGGCTGAAGTTGCCTCTGGCTGCTGGCCGAACGTGGCTGCTGCCATTGTTGTCGGCAGCGAATTATTCTGGTTCCTATGAAAGGAACCAGATTTGGGCCTGTACAGTCCTTAATGCCTTCCGGCGTCCCTGTAATCTGGTGATCACCTTTTCGAGTCTTCACCAAATAGAACTTTGCCATTATAGGGAACATCCAGGATGTTTTTCTGGACGTCCGGGATAAATCCAGAGACTCGAAGCCAGGAGTGTCTCCGGAGACAAATGCCTGAGGCTGGTCCCTTGCTGCAGAGTCCGCTGAATCGTAGGCGGCTCTCAAAACTTAGTCCCCACGCCTGACCCAGTGTGAAGGAGGTTCAGAAGTTCCTCCTTCTGTGTGCCATCCGGAAGTGCTTTCACCAGGTCTTGACCCTGTTCCCATAGGGCATTCTGAAACTGAACCATGTGTAGGATAGTTCAGTGACCTAATGGAGCATGTATCAGCCACGTACATGCGCCTACCCAGTGAGTCCAAGTGCTTGGACTCTGGTCCGGAGGCTGTGTACTCAAATGTTGTGGCCATTGAGACCTATCATGGGAGGCCGTGATGACCAGAGAGTCAGCTAGGGGTTGTTGCACCGGCACGAGCCCTCTGCAGGGGCCCTGTACAGGGGTCAGCCTCTTGGCACCGGGGTGGAGGCGGACATTTCCACGCAGCCTTGGTGACGTCCGCAGTTGTCCACCACAGGCTTAGGGTCCTTCTGCCAAAGATAACGAAGCTAGGGCGCTGTTGTTCGGGGTCTAGGTCTTCCTAGATCCCATCCCATGTTCTCCTGGATGTGCCTCATGATTTTGGAAAAAGAGGGATCATCTGGAGGTGACCTGGGGAGGTCTTGTGGGTCAGGCGATGGGATACTGATTGGAGAAGGAGACCTGGAGGTATCTGAGGTGTCAGGTCTAGAGTCGCCCCCCGCGGAGTGGACCATCTACGCCTGGGTCGCTTGGGACTGGGGACTCTGAGGGAGATCATGAAGAGGGCCTTCTCCTTTCTTTGGCTCTACCACTAGGAGGTGGAGTAGGCTCTTTGGGGGTCGGTGGTCTTCCTACTGGTCCCTGTGGTGGAGGAGGGGAGTAGGAGAGAGAGGGTGGAGGAGGAGGTTTCACTGAAATTACGCTTTTCTTGATTGTGTCCCACCAAAAGTTAAAGAGGTCTCTCACCTCCTGACTGTTCATACAGGACGCACGGACCTGGCGCCGGGTTGCTCTGTCGCCGTGTTATCGGGCGCGGGTCCACGGGCGTCGCCAGATCAGGCGAAGGCTCCTGTGGAAGCCTAGCATCCTTGTTGTCGCCTGCCTGGTCATCGGGCAACATCAGATCCTCCTCTGTAAAGCCCGCGACTGTATCCACCGTGACAGAGAGGCAGTTGTCGGCCCTGAGAATGTTTGGATGACATCGGGTGTCTGGCTGACATTTGGCCCGACGGGCGCTTAACCGGGAGGCAGCAGCCCATTTAGTGTCCACTGCCTGGCTTATGGGGGTCCGGTCCCCTGGGAGGCTGATCTGGCATCGGGTCCCGCATCTAACTGAGGAAGTTTGAGAGATTTTTGAAGAGGACTTGGACCGGTGATGGTCAGAAGACTTCGCAGAAGCCCGGAGGGCGCTGGAGAAGGATGCAGGTCCTGGAAGTCTTGATGGGATGCAGAGAAGCCAAGAGCTGCCTGAAGTCCTAACCTTGATGGAGGGGCTGAGAGCGAACTCTGGATGGAGACTGGTCTGAGCGTGTGGAGCCTAGAGCTGGTGGGCAGCGAGTCCGAGGCCCAGTTCAGGGATCTGACCTCGCCTTCGCCCAGTGCTTGTCCCAGTGTTTATGGGACTTAAGACGAGACTCACCTCTGGAGGCAGGGTCTTTATCCATTATCTCAAGTCTTTCTTCTAAGAGGAACCCTGAAGTGCCTTTTGGTATGGATCCGGGTGAGACTATTGAACCGCTGGCGAAAGGAGCAGGCCTTGGTGTCATGTTCGGCCTAGGCACCTGCAGGCAAGATGAATGCAGATCCTTAAAAGGTATCTGTTTGCCGTAGGCACACTTAGAGGGGTGTCCTTCTGAGGAAGGAGTTGGAGATGCAGACATTTATTAGAAATGCTGGAAGTTCTAGACGTTGTTCGCTGGAGCGGGACCGTGAGGCCGATGCTGGCGAGTCGACAGCGGAAAAGAACTGGGGATTTGGGGACCGCCCCTTTGTATGATGCCTGACGCCGAGGGCGGGCCGACGCCTGGGGCAGTTCCCTTGATGTTGCTAGCCAGTAAATTTCTGGGGTCCTGGCGCCTGCCAGCTTCAGTCCTAATGGTGTAATCTGCTGCAAGAGCTGTTTCTAGTAAGATCCTTTCTTGGCCATACTTTAAATTTTCCGAGAGTCCTTCTGAGTGGTGGGAAGCCAGAGGGACTTTTGCCTTGTTACAAGTTGTAGCTTGCACCACCCCTGGTGGTCAGGGTATGAAATAAGAATTCAGCCCTGTTCTGTCAAGCTGATACTTTTATCCAACCTTTTGTCCAAAGCAGGACAGACCCAGGAGCTTGGAGGAATTTTAAAATAGCTTTCTTCAAAACTTATTTATGGGGAGTGACAGCTCTTTAGTAAGAGTCAGCCCCATCATTTCCAGATATTCATCCTCCTCCTCCTCATCCTCTACAGCTTCAGAGGTAGGGATGTCCAAGGCATCAGCAATTTTCCTGATAAATAAAAATGAGAAGAATAATCTTCTGTAGTCCGGGAGGGGCCAAACTCCTGCTCAGGGGAGACCTCAGGCTCTATAGGCTCACCTTCTTCTTCCTCCTCCTCCTCCTCTTCCTCCACGCTTCTCAGGAAAGGAGGGTGGTTGGAAGGTGCAGGGGTCTGGACTGGTGACTGTGAAACCACAGGCAGCAGACCCTGCAAGGTTTGCATTATTTTTATTGCTTGTGCAATCTCTGAAAGAGAAGGCACAGTGGCAGGCATCACAGAAGTCCACTTTCTACAGGAGTTCAGTCTGCTTTGTTTCTTTACTTTTTTTTTACTGGAACCAGAGAGCTAGCTGGTTCAGAGGGTCTTTACCCATATCAGGGTAGAAACAGTAGAAGTTACGGTGTCACCCACAGACCCTGAGGGTTTCGCTCGGTCAGAGCCAGAGGGACCCTACAATCTCTTATTTTATCTCTCCAGACGCTTTTCCAATGTCTTTTCTGGAAAAGATTTACAAATGTCACAATTACTTTTAAATAGTCAAAACCAAGGCAGAAAACACAAACAGAGTGCTTATCTGCCTTGGCAAACTTCACCACACTCAGAACAGTTTTAAAACCGGATTCTTCAGTTCTCTTTTTAGGTTTATCTGGCATAATGAAAAAACTGCAAATCAAGAAAACAGTAAATGTTTTTAAATTAAGAAAAACAATACATTTATTGGTTGCGGTCGGTTCAGGAACCTGATCGGAGAAACCGAATGTGAACCGGGAACCAGTCAGAAATAGAACCGGATTAGCGGTTCGGAACCGAAGGTATTGGTTCTAAAACACAGATTTTATCACATAAAATTTACAAAAACTAGTAAATAACTGAGGAAAACCCCAAAATTAACTAAAAGTACCTCGTTCCTCAGGGGTTATTCTGAACCGCAAGAAACTGAGAAAACAACACAAAACTAGCTAAATAAACTAACGGTTATTAAAATAACACTGATAAGAGGCAGCAAATGAAAAATACTTAAGCATCTGTTATTAATAAAGGCTTCTCTGACTAGATGATGATGAGGAGGAAATCTCCAGGCATCTGGTCTTGACAGGCAGAGAGAAATCTGAGAGTTAGAAAGTAGGCAGTTGACAGGCGGCAGCATTTGAAAGGGTTCATGCCAATGATTCCATCATTAGCATAGCATTCTCTCTCTGGCGGATCTGACCCTAAAGGTATACTGCAGAAGAGTTAGGAATATTGGAGTATTCCTGGGGTGAGAAAAATAAAGTTTTTCAAGCGATGAAGGAGAGCTCTCCGGACATGTCTCACAGAGGCAAGCGGAGTAAAGAATCTGACGGTTTAGAGTTGTTTACCAGGGACAGTGATCTGAAAACCGAGCTCGAGCGTAGCATTCCATCATTTACATAGGTTCTATTAACCATTTCCAGCTCCGGGCAGTCCTATAGTGAGACCATGCTGCATAAGTCAGAATACAGTAAGATTTCCTGGGGTTTGAAAGTACTCTCATCTCTAAATTTTACCAATACACGGCAATCACTCTTGGCCAATGGACAGCTTTCCAAATTGATCCTGCCACCTCAGGTCTTTTTTCACGGGCTACTGCCTATGATGGACTATGGGCCAAACCATCTAGATGCTTCTGGACTCTCACAGTTACCCCTTTCAGTAACCTGCAAACATCAGTTCACCTCCGACTGTTGGATCATTATAGATACCCACAGCTACAATCCTATGTAAGGACCCTCCCTATCATAAACCGTAGTTTATCAACCACGTTCACCTTACTAACCCGACTTCTTATTGCATATCTACAAGATAACACTCCAGACCACTTAACTGAACAAGCAAATAAAGCGATCCAAGAAACCTCAACTGACATCACATTATCCATACTACACAAATGGAATGCGAATTAAATATGACACAAACCCTGGACAAGTGGAATAAATCCGCCCAGAGTGCCTACCTCCTCATCGATGTATTGAGAGAATTCTCTTGAAATGCCATTTAAGAGTTTTTCGATCACCAGATATAGTTACCAAATATACAGGAGAGGCATAGCTGTGTGCTGGAGAGGTTGTGGTCACACGTCAGCAAATACAACACACAGCTTTTGGTCATACCCAGTCCTGCAGCCCTTTTGGCAAGCAATAACACAAGAACTTGAATCAATTTTTATCTGTCCAGGTATGGCCACCCCTCATTACTACTACTAGCAATCCCACCGACAGGGCAGGACTTGACCGAACAACTCTCCACCTACTTTAGTCTCTGCTATAGCAGCTAAAAAGACTATCACAAGCTCAGTAACGCCTAAATCTACTACCTTAGAAGGATGGTGCTCCATGATGGTGGATATTTACAATATGGAATGCATGACCTATAGACAGTCAGATAAGCTCCACAATTTGAGATCAGATGGCGGAAATGTACTATATCAACTAGACCACTATCCAGACTTTGTTCCACGGGGGTGGGGCACACATGCCCACTCTTTCTACAAGTTTCCTGCCCTGTCTGCCTTTCACATTCTTTCAGCCACACTTACTGTAGTTCTCCTTCTTCCTATAATATTTACTTTTCCTTTCTAGTATACAGTATACAAAGTGAACCATAGCTTGATACCTCAATTCCAGGATCCAGACAGGATCTCGCCACAATCCTTTCTATTACGAGTAAATGATTTCCTGAACCCCGGCTGGCGGATGTACTACTAGCATCCGTCTACATTCAGATATAATCTATCCCAGGCCCAAGGCCGTAACAGTTGACAGATTGTTCATAGAAGCAAGGAACTGTTAATAAGAAAAAATTACTCACCTTAGTAATGTTGTTTCTTCTAATGGAGTCTTGCTATATTACAGACATTGGCAGTTTGTTCCAGCTCTAGAACTGCCCGGAGTGAAATGGTTAAAACCATTCCAAAATAGAATTTTGGCACGAGAGCAGCTCTATCTGTGTCCTTTCAAACTTGAACTGTCAGATCTTTACGAGCCAAACTCACTAAGGTCTGTGTGGAAGCTGTAACCTACACTAGCCAAATGGCTACCTAAATAATACCAACCATTGATGGTCCCAACACCCAAGACTCAAGTCAGGGACCAGAAATACTAACACCATTCTAATAATATGAAAATGGAACATAAGTATAATAAAACACACACACGCGCACACATACACACCCCAAAGTCCCAAAGGGGACAAAATGCTAACAGGACATAAGTAGTGCCCACACTAAGTTGCCCGCACCCCACCAAGTAGAGGTTCTGAGGGGCAGGTTGGATGTCTATATTATGGCAAGACTCCATTAGAAGAAACAACATTACTAAGGTGAGTAATTTTTTCTTCAAACATGAAGTCTTGCTATATTATAGACATTAACAAATACACAGCAGTACCTCCATGGAGGAGGGCAGAACCTACTTAGGAATAGGCTCTGAAGAACAGCTGTGCCAAACCGAGCATCTCTCCTGGCCTGGATATCCAGGGAGTAATGCTTGGTAAAAGTGTGTACCGCTTTCCAAGTAGCAGCCTGGCAAATCTCTAATAAAGGGATATCTCTGGCAGCAGCTAGAGACGAGCTGTGCCCCCGGTAGAATGGGATTCTCAAACCGGGGCTCTGCCCACTTTCTGATAACAAAATTGGATACAAGAGACAATCCACCTGGCTACTGATCTCTTAGTGGCAGGTTTGCCTTCCCCAACTTCACCATAGGTAAGGAAAAGTTGGAGGATTCAAACTGTGACCTTTTGCACGCTCTATATAATAACTAAGAGCTCTTAACATCCAGGTTGTGCAACCTCCTCTCACCGAAGAGGAGTGATCGTGAAAATACTGGAAGGGAGATAGATTGATTAAGATGGAAATCTGAAACCACCTTAGGCAAAAACTTCCTATTAGCCCTAAGGACTACCTTATCCCTGTGGAAAGAAATAAAGTCAGTCTCCACTGACAAGGCTTGCAATTCACTTATGCGTCTGGCAGAAGTGATAGCCACTAGAAAACAGTTTTCCAAGTTAGGTACTTAAGCTCTGCAGAAGACAGAGGTTCAAAGGGGTTGCATTAACTGGGCAATGCAAACATTAAGGTCCCAAGCAGGGGCCGTTCCCGAAAGGAGGATTAGTATGGAATAATCCCTTAAAAAACTTGGAAAACACAGGATGAGAGGAAAGAGGGATGACTTTCCTGTTGAACAAAAGCAGACACAGCTGCCAAATGAACTCTCAGGGTAGCTGGTCTGAGACCCAAGGAATCAAGATGTACCATGTAATCTAACAAAAAGGGCAATTCAGCAGATTCTGGGGAAATATTTTTCCCAGCACACCAAATGGAAAACCTTTTCTATTTAGAACTATAGTAGCCCTAGTGGAAGGCTTTCTGGAAGCCTTTAGGATCTCAAGAACACCCTGAGAGAGGTGTAAATCAGCAAACTCTAACTCCTCAAGAGCCAGGCCTTGAGGTTGAGGGATTTGAGGTCCGGATACCAAACCCTTCCCTGGGCACAAGTCAACAGATTGTGATTCCTGGGGAGGCACAGGGAAGATGGACTGTCAGAGACAGAAGGAGTGGGTACCAGGGCTGCCTGGCTCAATCTGGGCAATCAGAATCACCCTGCAAGGCTGAGATCTGATTTTGACTAGTACTTTGAATAGAGAGGAAAGGGGGAAAGCATAGAGGAACTTCCTCCCAATCCAGAAGAAGGCATCCAGGGGAACTGAGCCCAGCACTGGAGGCCTGCAAAGAACAGAGGAAGTTTGTGATTGTCTGGGGCTGCAAAAGATCTATCTGAGGGATGCCCACCTGGCAAAACTATCCCCAGCACTTGAGGATCCAGGGACCATTCTGTGATGGCCCTGGGAAATCCTGCTGAGGGCATCCGCTAGGACATTGTCCTTCCCTGGAAGATGAACTGCTATGAGGGAAGTGTTCAGGGAATAGGCCAGAGACCACAACTTCATTGCCTCGTGCACAAGGTCAAGACCGAGTGCCCCCTGTTTGTTGATGTACCACATTGTTGTGGTGTTGTCTGTTCTGACTTGTATCACCTTGTCGTGGACAGATGCAGAAAAAGCTTGAAGAGCTAAAAGACAGCTCTGAGTTCCAGCAAACTGATGTGGAGCAGAGATTCCTGGGGGAACAAACTCCCTGAGTGGAAAGGTCGCCCATGTGGGTTCCCCAACCCAGAAGGGAAGCATCTGTAGTGAGAGTCAAGTCGTGAGAAGGGGAAATGAAGGGACCCCACTCTTAAATTGCTCTGATCCTGCCACTACTGGAGAGCTAGGATCAAGGTTCGAGTCACTGGGACCAACTTGGAAAGGGGGTCTTTTCTCTGAGACCAAAAGGTTCTCAAGTGAAACTGAATGTTCTCATCTGAAATCTGGCTCCCTGCACAACAGCTGTGGATGCAGCCATGTGCCCCAGGAGCTGCAGAAAGTGTCTTGCTGGTCGAGAGACCTGCAGAGTGAAGGAAGAGGCCAGAGCCACTAAATTCCTTACCCTTTCTGGGGAAGAAAGGCTCTGGCTAGCTTTTGCCTGGACTGGTTCCAGAACCGACTTTGGTAGGTTTAGCAGAAAACCCAGGGAGGTGAGAAGCTGCTGGTGACCTGCAGGTGAGATTTTACCTGTTCTGGGACTGGCCTACAATGAGCCAGTCGTCTAGATAGGAAAAACAGCAATCCTCTGCCTCCTTAAGTGGGCCACTGCTAGACACTTTATGAATACCCTTGAGCAGAGGTAAGGTCGAAGGGCATTGCTCTGAACTGGTAATGACCTGAAGGCAGTTCTAATCTGAGGTACTTCGATGGGATCTTCTGATTAGACATGGAAATAGGCATCCTTGAGGTCCAGGGAGGCTAGCCAGTCCCCTGGCCTTAGGGAAGGTAAAATCATTGCCAGAGTTACCATTTTGAACTTTGGTTTCAAAAGAGGCTTGTTCAGATATCTGAGATCTAAAATGGGCCGCCATTCTCCTGTCTTTTTGGGGTAAGGAAGTATCTGGAATACAGACCCTGCCCTGATGCAGGGAGGAACCCTCTACTGCTCTGAGAGCTAACAGGGATGAGACCTCTGTTTCAGAGCGAGGGTCTCTGAAGCACTTGCAGGTAGAAAATACAGGTTACTCACCTGTAACAGGAGTTCTAGGAATGGTATATGTTGTTCATCCACACTCATTGGCAGGTATCCTTGCCGCTTTAAATCTTGCCGGAAGGTCTTCAAGCTTGCTCTCCACCCACCGGGTGGTATAACTCTGGCTCAGCCATGACGCCAGATCTGGCCCGCTGAAGCCCAGGTTGGGGCCGGGCCGAGGTCGAGATCGTAGGATGAACAACATATACCATTCCTAGAACTCCTGTTACAGGTGAGTAACCTGTATTTCTAGGGACATGGATATGTTGTTCATCCACACTCATTGGCAGACTCCTAGCAGTTCTCCGGGAGGAGGGAGGCAAGACGACACCCCAATACTTACTTGGGAAAGAGAGACTGGAGAACCGAGGCCCCAAAACCAGCATCCCGGCGTGACTCAAGGTCGATGTGGTAATGGGTAATGAAGGTGTTTGCTGACTTCCAGGTAGCAGCCCTGCAGATTTCCTGGATAGGGACGCCCCTGGAAGCAGCCACTGCTAGAGCAGTATGGCGGGTAGAATGAGCTCTTATCCCTCTGGGAGGCTCCATGCCCGCCAACTTATAGCAGAGATCTATGCAGGAGGTTACCCACCTGCTTATCGTCCGCTTGGCTGCAGGTCTGCCAGATGCGGCTCAGCGTAGGTGACAAACAGCTGGCGAACCTCTCCCCGATTTCAGCCGCGCTCCTTATAATAAGCGAGCCTCTTCTAGGGTCCAGAGTATGGAGCCTATATTCGGCCTCCGAGGTGTGATTGGGGTAGAACACCGCAGAGTCAACACCTGGTTAAGGTGAAACTCCGCACCACCTTCGGAAGGAATTTCGGTGGGGAAGCAGGACAACCTTGTCCCTGTGGAAGACCAGGTAAGGAGACTCGATGGAAAGCGCCTGGAGCTCTCCCATCCTTCTGGCTGACGGATAGCCACCAAGAAGGCGGCCCTTCCACGACAGGTGAGAGAGAGCACCTGTGCATAGGTTCGAATGGCTTGCCCATGAGCTTTGCCAGTACCAGCAGTAGATCCCACGGAGGTGGGGGTTCCTACACTGGAGGGAATGTGATCAAGGCCTTTGAAAAGCGCCAGACCACCTTCTCCTCCTCACTCGACTGCTTCCCGCCCGCTCGTAAGCAGAGATGGCTGCCAGGTGCACCCTTAGGGTCGTCGACCTAAGCCCTTGACTAGAAAGGGACCATAAATAGTCCAAGATGCTTGCCAGGAACAGAAGGGAGGGTCCAAGCCCTTGCTCTGACACCAAATGGAAAACCTTTTCCATTTGAAGGCATAGCATTTTCTGGTCGACTCACGGGACGCCTAACTACATTGAGGACCTCGTCGGAAAGACCCAAGGCCTGGAACTCTAGCCGCCAGGAACCAGGCCGCCAGGTGCAGGGATTGAAGGTCCGGATGGAACACCTTCCCCGATTGACTGAGAGCAGGTCCGGGCGAGCTGGAAGCTGCCGGAGTCCTGGAGCTGAGACTGAGGAGATCTGGGTACCAGAACTGGCGAGGCCAGTCTGGGGCTATCAGGAATCACCTGCGCCTTGTCCTCCTCGCCTTGAGAAGCACCTTGTGGATCAAGGGAAATGGGGAAAGGCGAAAAGAGGCCCGGGTCCACTGCCTCGGAAGGCATCCCCTGCAGCGAGCCCCGCTGAGGGGGCGGGCATGGAACAGACTCAGCTTCGCTCTCCCTGAGGCAAACAGGTCCACCTGAGGTGTGCCCCAATGGGAGAACAGATGCTGTACTACCTCCGGCAGGAGAGACCACTCGTGGGATGCAGCCCTCATCCGGCTCAGGGCATCGGCCAGGGTGTTGGAGGCTCCTGCCACGTGAATGGCTAGGAGATCCGCCTCCAGGCTGCGACGAGTGACCAAATGCGGAGAGCTTCGCATAGAAGCATGGAGCGCGGCCCCGCCCCTGGCGGTTTAGATAGTACATGGTCGTGGTATTGTCCGCCTGGACTCGTATCCACTTGACCCCGGAGGAACGGAGCAAAGGCGGTGAGAGCAGGCGACCGCTGGAGCTCCAGCAGGTTGATGTGGCATCGGGACTCCTGCGGGACCAGAGGCCATGAGCCCGTGTTCCCCAGATGGGCACCCCAACCCATCAGAGAGGCATCGGTCGATAGAGAGACCGTCGGCTCGGAAGGACGAACGGGATGCCCTCCTGCAATGATCTGAACGGTCCATCACTGGAGAGCGTCCCACATCCCTTGTCACCCACTACAGCCGGTCCAAAGGATCGCAGCATTGTGACCACTGGCTGGCCAGTCCCACTGAAGGGGACGATGTTCCAGCGGGCCCAACGGACCACGCTGGTGCAGGCCGCCATGAGACCCAGGAGGCGAGGAAGTCCCGGCAGGGCGAATTGCCCAACCAGAAATGATCAGGCAAAGGAGGAAAGAACCTCGGCCCTGTCCGCTGAGCCGCGCCTGGCTCAAGAGAGTCGAGCTGCGCCCGATGAATAGAATCACCTGCTTCGCCTCGAGTTCCACTCTGGCCTCGCTGATAAGGAGGCCCAGTTGAGAGCAGACCTGGAGGGCCAGATCTCTGGACCACTCCGCCTCCTTCCTGGAGGGCTGCTATCAGCCAGTCGTCCAGGTAAGGGTACACCGGACCTCGAGCGCCTGAGGGAATGCTGTCACCACTGCCATGCATTTGGTGAAGACCCTGGGAGCTGGAGACAAGCCGAAGGGCATGGCTTGGAACTCGAAGAGGGAGCCTTCCGCTCGAAGCGAAGGAATCTCTGGTGAGACTGACGGATAGGGACGTGAAAACGTCCTGCAAGTCCAGAGAGCAGAACCACGCCGCGCTCCAAGGATGGTATTATCTGGAGCCAGAGTGACCATCCTGAAGGTTCGAGACCTTAGGAACTTGTTTAGGTCGTGGTATTCGAGAATGGGGCGCCAGCCCCGTCCGCTTCG
The DNA here is from genome assembly GCA_016271365.2 of Neoceratodus forsteri. NCBI lineage: Eukaryota > Metazoa > Chordata > Ceratodontiformes > Ceratodontidae > Neoceratodus > Neoceratodus forsteri. Next base: position 1,435,550,146 of record CM057453.1, read on the forward strand.
AACCAGGAAGTACCTGGACACAAACCCTGGGTCTGAAGGAGGGTCCACCACCTCTCTTATCACCTCCTTCTGGAGGAGGAGATGTCGGCTCGACGAGCCGCGAGAGGCTGGGGTCGAGCCCCGAGGCGCACGGCCCTGAAGGGTGGCAGTGCCTGCTCGAATTCCAGAGGCAGGGCTCTTCCCACCACTCCTCCAAGACCCACCTGTCCGTGGAAACAGCGGACCAGGCGGAACGGAAGTGCTGGGCCGCCTCCACGGGGACCCAGGGGTAAGGTGACGGGAATGGGGCGACACCCTCAGCCCGTCACTGGGCAGGCTTGGAGGAGGGACCGCCGAGGGACCTCCTGGGCCTTTCCTCCCTGCCTCCTGTTAGAGGAAGCGGCGGCTTGGTTTGGGATACCAAGGCCGAGCCTGCTGGCCCTGACGTTGGCTGGGCAGGCGTGGGGCACAGAAGGGACGAAAGGGCTTAGGGCTGTGGTTTATGCCTTTGTCCTTCTGAGCGGAAGAGACCGAGTCCAAGGTAGCATTGGACTTCTCGATCCTCTGCAGGTGACCTTCCACCCCAGGGCAAGAGGTCAGTCCCAAAAGGAACATCCGCCAACTTGTGCTGGGTATCCGAGTAAAGGTGGATATCCTCAGCCAAGCCCCTGACTCATAGCCACTGAGGTCGCCACCCATCTGGCACATGAGTCCCCTATATCCAAAGCAGTCTGAGCTGCTGTTTGGCCACTGCCTGCCCTGGTCCCGCACCTGCTTAACCGTAGTCTGCAGATCGGCGGAAGATGAGGGATGACCTCATCCAGGGAGCCCAACAGGGCATGAAAAAATGTGCCATGAGGGCCGAACTGGCCTGGCGAGGCCGAGAGAGGAGGCATAGCGTGAGACTTTGCCCGACATAGTCAATTTCTTGGACTCCTTGTCAGGAGGTTTGTCCACATCCCTGGCGTTGCCGGGCGCCGAAAAGCGCTGTCGGTAACCAACCCCTCAGCAGAGGGTGTTCAAAAAACCGGACAAGGAACGGTAGGGACCGCATACTTCCTGGCCATCCTGGCCAGGCGCAGGGCAGGAAGCAGGGCGCTGCCAAAGCTCCAGTGCCGGACCCACTATGGCCTCGCCACCGGAAAGGCCTCCGTCGGAGAATCCCTCGGTCCAGAATCTCCGTGAGGGATACCTGGCCCGCTTGGAAGCAGGTTCGAGCTCCATCCGGTGGACTCCGAGATGAGCGAAGCAGTCCTAGGAAGGACGACGGGCTATCGTCCATTGACTGACCTCCTGAAGACTCCAAGTCCAGTCGCTTGGAGAAAAGGGAGGAATCATCTTCGGACTCGGAAGAGTCCTCGAAGAGCTGCCTCTGGCCTGAGCCACCCTTCACCTGCCGAGGTCGGGCGGGAGTGAGGTAACTGACAGCCGATGGGGTAGACCCTTGGCCGACCGAGAATCCTTGGTCGGGCCCCAGTTGGTGGCTGTGGAGGCGGAGGTTCCACCGAATCGGTGGAGCAGCTGGTTTTGGCCGAACAACCGGCCTGGGTATAGGCTCCTCGGATAAGTCGAGGGGTTGTGTCGGCCGCTCGGTGACAATACTTAATGGCGGGAAAGCTGACGGGTGGCTTACTCCCGACCAGGAGAAACTGTTGCAACATAAGGTCCTCGTACCGTCGGCGTAATTCGCGGAGCCTCCCTCATCCGAGGAGGAGGGCGGGGCCCGGCGGCGCCCGGCTTACCGCGATGCCGAGACCGAGACCGCCTATGACGGTGGGATCGGCTGGACCGCTGAAGAGGTCCGAGACCGAGACCGAGAGTCCCGGAATTTCCGAGGTCGGTGCGGGAGGTGTCGGCGGAACCGGCACTCCCTTGGCTCGGATGGTCCATCCGAGGCCGAGCAGGAGGCTGGAGCCGAGCCACCCGGGATCCTCAACTCCTCCCGGGGAACCGGGAGAGGGGAATCTCGGCTGCTAAAGGCGACAGCCCGTCAATGGGTCGAGAAAATCTCGACTTCATCCGGTGGGAGTCTCGGTCAACTGACCTGACGAGACACCGTGAGGCCAGTGGCCGGCCGGCGGTCGACCAAGCCCGACGGTCGACGGCCCGGGAGAGGGACCTTTCCCGCTTCCCAAGAAGCGTCGACGGAGGACCTACCCTGTTCCTCTTTTGGACCGAGAATAAGGTCCAGCAGGCACGAGCCCTTCTCCCTTAGTGGAGAGGGACAGACAAAAGCTCCTTAAAAGAAGCTGTAGGAAGAACCCAGAGAGATGGGATAAATGCCGGGCCGAGGAAGATCGGCCCGCGCCGCCTCCTCTTCGAGGCCGACCATCCGTTCGAGCTGATCCGCCCGAGCCCGCCGCCTGGACACCGCCAACCGGGCCTCCTTGGACTTCACCGGAGAACGCTTCTCGGGACGGCCCAGTTGCAATCGGGCAGCACGGTTCTTCGAGGACGTGGGCCGAGAAAGATGAGCACAGGTCGCAAGCCTGCGGGTCGTGCTCAAGGCCTAAGCAGTAGACACCACGTGGGTGTGGATCCGTCCGAGACATCTTCTGCCGCATGGGCATCTCCGAAATCCGGAGTCGATTGTCCATCGCAGCCGCGAGGGATAGAAGACTGAGTCTTTTTCGCAAAATTTATTTTTAAACCGCAAACGGAGAAATAGGAACCAGTCTCAAACGCAGAGCGTTAAGGAGGAACCTGAGCTTCCAAGCGGTAAGGAAGATCTGGCGTCATGGGCGGAGCCGAGAGTTATACCACCCGGTGGGTGGGAGGAGCAAGCTTGAAGACCTTCCGGCAAGATTTAAAGCGGCAAGGATACCTGCCAATGAGTGTGGATGAACAACATATCCATGTCCCTAGAAAGTCTGCTTCTCAACTTGGGAAACTTTTGAGCTGAGAACCAGACCCTGGCTTACTACTTCCAGAACCCACTTGTCTGAGGTTAAAGAAGCCCAATTCTGACTGAAGTAAGCCAGCCTGCCCCTACTGGTACAGGAGAATCGGCCCTGGGCACCCCATCAGGGTGCCTGTTTCATGAGAGCTTTAGGCTGGGGGTGAGAGCAGGTCTGCCCACCCTCGTCTGCCCCTGCCTCTGAAGAAGCCCCTCTGAGCAAAAGGCAGAGGAGGCCTGGAGTCTGTGAGAAAGGCCTGTGAAAAGGCCTACCCCTACCCTACCCCTGAAACATGCCTTGAGGAGTGGCTTGCCGCTCCTTAGCCTGGGCACTCTTGTAAGTAGTTCTATATTCATCCATCTTCTTCGTGTAATTCTCTGTCTGCTCTCCAAACGAGAATTTCCCACCACAGGAAAATCCATAGCCTTAGTCTGGGTATCCTGTGACAAACTAGTACACCTGAGCCAGGCCAACCTACGAAAAGCTACAGATGTGGCCATGACCCTAGAGGAAACATCATTAACATCCACAGCAGCATGAAACTGAACCTTAGAGGCTTCAATGCCATCAGCAGCCACCTGTTCTAGTTCACTAGCCAGCTGGCCATGGGCCTGCTTGGCCAATGCATAACAGTATCCCATCTAGATTTCTGATACCTAGCTACATAAGCCATATAATTTGCTTGCCTGAGTCCCAGAGAGGCTGCCATATACTGTTTTTTTTTTTTGCCATGGCATCAATCTTCCTGGAATCCTTGTCAGGAGGATGTGAAGCCAAGGGAATATTAGCTTTATCACAGGCAGCAGCCTGAACTACCTAACATGACTGCATTGCTGAGAAAGTAATTCTGTATCAGGGCCTGACAATGTATACCTTCTGTCCATCTTTTATCTACAGGAGGCACAGAATTAGGAGCTTTTAAAATTTTAATTGTTTGTTTCCTAAAAGACTTATGTAAAGGAATAGACAATCTCCTAGACTCTGGAATATCCATCATTTCTACAAAATCAGGCTCCTCTTGCTCATCCACAGCCTCTTCTAAAGGAAGCTGGAGGTTGCAGCAACTTTTTATAAAACATAAAATGAGATGGGGACTCAGACAGCATAGGGAGATTCTAAAGGTCTGTCTGGGGAGATGTCGGTTCAATGGGCACACCAGACCTTCCCAGCCACATTCATACTGTTCATAATCCTCCTCCCCTCCTCTGGTTCATAAAATTCCTCAATATCATAATCCTGAACCACTGGGACGGACGAACCGACCTTTTACCAGATAGTGGTGGTTGAGACGGACCTCAGAGACAATGACTGGACAATTTGTATGGCTTTGCTATCTCTGCAGCAGTTGGAGAAGGAATTTTGGACTCCAGACCTGCTGATTTTCTTGTTTTCTTTACTGGAATTGGTTCCTCAGAACCAGCTTTTCTTTTGCCGAGGAAGTCTGGCCCTGGTCAGAGGGCACTCCCTCTGGTTCGGTTGGCACCGAACCGGGCTGGCCATCCGGGTCCAGCGGACTTTTGACCTCTCGTTCCTGAGCCTGCCCAATCTTTTTCTCAGGGTGGCTGCAGGGAAATTCTTACATACCTGGCAGTCTGACTGGAGGTGGTCAACCCCAGACAATAAACACATGTGGTGTGTGGGTCAGCCTTGGAGACTTCCCCACAAACATCACAGTGTTGAAACCCAGTGGGCCGTTTTTCTTTTGGGTTTCTCAGACAAAATGCCAGCCTAACCAAACTTGCCCTGCTTGGCAGTGCCAGGCAGAACACCCTTATCGGTTCCTAACCGTGTCACGGGTATTGGAAAAACCTTAATAAATCCGGTTTTTTAGAACCGATAAGAACCGGGAACCGCACTCTAAAATAGTAACTTTTAGTTTTAAATGAATTTTAAACCCACTGATCGGTTCAAAACCGAACCGATAACTTACAAGTTCCACACAGACAAAACCTTCATTTATACGATTACCACAGATGAGCTTGAACGAGCGGTTTTGCGTTAAAATAAAACTATTCTCGGTTAAATCCAACTGAGAAAACACTTTTTAAACCGAGAAATGAACTGAGCAGAAGGAGAAATCTCCGGAGCGACTGTTCACTGAGAGTAAAGAATCTGACAGTTCAAGTTTGAAAGGACACAGATAGAGCTGCTCTCGTGCCAAAATTCTATTTTGGAATGGTTTTAACCATTTCACTCCGGAGCAGTTCTAGAGCTGGAACAAACTGGTAATGTCTATAATATACAAGACTTCATGTTGCTTGAAAAAACATTTCTGTATTCTTTTTTTTAAACTTTATGTTATTATTATGTATTACAAACATACAGTTATTACTTCACAGTGAAGGATATACATTCTGGGTAGCATATGAAGGTCGCCACTCCTCTTAATATCTTTGTTTGACTATCCTTACTATTTAGATGCATCTTTGGAGGGTAAAACATTAAATACGCATGACTTCTGAATACATTAGTGCTGTATACTAGAGTCCAAGAACAGCATGTAAATATTCAAGGTCCATGTCAAAATAAATTTTAAAGATAATCCCCTTCCTCCAAGGGAAGAGAAAGTTTAACATGCTTATCATTGATTGAGTTACTTCTATGTAACTATTCCTCATTACAGCATTAGAAAGGAACATCCTTCTAAGCTACATTTTAAACTTCCAGAACAAGCAGTAACTATATTAAAATGATCATTTTATTTCCCAAAGCTGGAATTTAAACCCCATAAAGCGATAATATCTGCCTGTAGGGACAGATGGGTAGTCACCAGAAACCGAGGTGAACTAAACTTTTAAATGCTAAACAGTGCTCACCTACCTGGGATAAGACCAAATACCCTCCGCTCCCTTACCATGCAGGCCTATAAATCAAATCTCTACCATTAAACATTCCTCCTCCTCAGGATTCATCCTCTTCAGATTCGAGATCCTCTTCCTCATCCCTTTGTCTCGAGCTGGAACATTTTCTGGGACCATTTGAGAGCATCTGTTGGATCGTTAAAATGTAGATCTTTCCTTTATGGACAATCCAAAGCCTACTTGAGAACAAAAGCGCCATGTGGGATCCCTGCCTCCCTCAAAATTGCTTTCACTCCATCGAAACTCCTCTTCTGCCGCCAAGCGTAACTCAAATCCGGATAAAGGCGGACCTCTTGTCCATCCTGGAGCAACTTGCCTTTTTCCTCAAAGGGCAAGAAGATAATCCTTGTTCATCCAAGACAACTGTGATAGTGCGAGGGTCTCTTGATAGTCTCTTAGCCCACGAGGCACCACCCGATAAGCTTTCTGAATAGGGATCGGTTTAAGCCTCCCTGTCTCATCCAACTGTTGCTGGAACCATTCCGAAAAGAACAAAAGCAAATGATCGCCTTATGATTCTCTGGCATCCCCACTAGCCCGTACATTTGATGCCCGAGCTTGGTTTCCAATATTTCTATCCGACCTAAGGTGGGTGTTTTCCTTTACGGGTTTGCCGCCATACCCATTGCAGTATCCGACCTCTTAGTGGAGTCGGCTGTTGCTATCCTGATCGAGTCAATAGTTGATTCCAGACAGACAACCCGATTAGTTAGGGTGTCAAATTTTCTGATAGCCCTGCTACAGATTGAATGAGTTGGGATATTTTGGCCCTAGCGACTGCAGCATTTCTACAGAATCCTCAAGTACTGGGTTGCTTGATGTCAGCCTCATATTAGGCCCTCCGAATTTCCTTTACTTTTTGCTCCGTCTGTCAGTATGCGATCTTTCACGGGGATTCCCATTTGTGTTCCGAAGGATTCGACACAGTTTTTAACAATTTCAATAAAACTTTTATACTTGTGAGTCGTTTATTTCTGCAAATTTCCGTGTCTCTGGTTCCCTCCTCTAAGCTGGAGCCTCCATCTTGTTCGGGCTCCAGCGCCTCCCCCTCATGTATTCTTAATGTTCAGTGTTAATGGGACATCCAGAATTTAAAATGTTATCATGCCTTGTCTGAAAAAGATACTGTATACAGCTGAGTTCTTTGTTTGTAAATAAACAAAGTTTAAGAAATATGATTCAAATTTTTTTCAGAGATGTCAGATGCTCTTTCAGACCCTTTTCACTCTGCATCTAAAGTACTGTCTTGCACTGCTCCAAGAATGTGTTCACCAACACAGCAAATAAGCCTGGAGGACATGCGGTGTCCTCATCCAGTGCATAAAGGGAAGTACTAGGTGCAGAGTTTGGGAAGGATTTATTATCTGCTTTTATCCACATACAAAACTATCAGTGAGTCACTGGGCTTGATTCTCAAAACTCTGTAAGCTCTGCCAACGTCAGCTTGTGCCGAGTGCGCTGCATGCCGATTCTCTATCAGGTATGGTTCCCAGTGGCAAAGTCACACCACGTGCAGCAATTGTGAATGTGCACAAACAGATGGCACATCTAGATGATTTGCCACAAGCTGCAGGGCAGCCATGTGTCACTCTAGGATGTCCCTGGTGGCTAGCAGCCCCCAACCCCAGTCCCAATCCCCTTTTAATAGATGAATTAATGTCCCTGGTGGCTAGCAGCACCCCAAGCCCGATTCCCTTTTATTAAACAAATTCAAGTCCCTGGTAGCTAGTTCCCTCCCCTCACCAGCTCCAATCCCTTTTAATAAATAAATAAATACCGTCCCTGGTGGTGGCGCCTCCAAGCCCCAAAGCCCTTTTTTAATAAACAAATTCACATCCCTGGTGGCTAGTGCCCCATCCCTTTTAATAAATGAAGTCTAGTCCGTGGTGGTCTAAGCGGACCCGCCCAACACCGATCCCCTTCATATTTAAATTACTCACATCCCTGGTGGTCTAGTGGACCAGACTCTCTATTCCCAATCTACCCATATACTGTAAGTAATCTTTCCCTGGTGGTCTAGTGGACCCCCCCTCCCAGTAGGCAGTGGCCCACCACCCAGCTCCCCCACCCATCCCACCCAGAGGCAGCAACCAGCACAGCCCTCCGCTCTCCACCACAGGCTGGCCGCCTAGCTGAGCTGTCAAGAAGCATGTGTGTACAGTGCGTGCTCCTTCACAGCTCAGATGGCAGCCAGTTGTGGTGGAGAGTGGAGGGCTGTGCCGGTCACCAGCCCAGGGATGGGCAGAGGGAGAAGCAGAGGGTAGTAGGGCACCTGCCTCCAGGCCAGGGTCCACTGCACCACCAGGAAAGATTATTTAAGTATATGGGCAGATCATGGATAGTGAGGGGTTCACTAGACCACTCGGACATGAATTCATACAGTACAAAGGGAATGGGGCTGTGGGAAAGTACCCCTAGCTACGAGGGCCGTGAGGGCTGGGAGGGAGCAGCAGCCAGCAGGGACATGAATTCATATTACAAAGGCAATCCGAGTTCGAGGGGCTAAGCAACTAGGGATAAGAATTCTGTTGTTAAAAAGGGGATCGGAGATGGAGGGGGTGAATGCTGTACATTGGCGCCAAGTTTTGAAACCCTCCCAGAGGACACACTTCTAAATACCCTTAGTCCAGCCCTGGCTGGTCTAATAGCATAGAAATTAGCCCTCTGGAAGGATTCTGAGAATCCCAAATTAGAGGATATGGAAGCCTGCATCTGCCGAAGCCCCTAGTGCCATGCCATAGCCCATTTTTCTACGCAAGGGCCGGTGCAAGCCCCTTCCAGCACACATACAGCCTCGTCTGCAGCAGGCTGCATTTGAGAACTGCTCCCAGCGCGTCTTTTGGCGCAAGCCGCAACATGTGCCATTCCTTGTAAGCAAGCCCCATGTGTTACTCAGTGGGGCTTTAAGAATTCTGCCCACTGTATCTAAGCTGGGATCTAAATTGCAACCTCTTGGCTCAGAGCTCTTAGTCTAATCTGCAAACCACAATGGTTCCTTGGTGATGACTGTCAGCATTCGAGGGCAGTGGTAACATGATCCATATTTTCAATGGACACTGTGTTCCAATACCAGAGGAATTAATGGCAGAAACCTACGGCTTCAGCTCAGACTAAATATTGTTCTACTTCAAAGCAGCTCATAACCTCTAGATTATCACGCTGTGCAAACCCAGCTTGGAACAGAATATTTACCTCTTCTTCATATTCAGAACCACTTTCTTAGCTGTCTGACCTGGGTGCAACTTCATAACTGCAAGCAAATACAAAGATTAAATTCAGTTTACCTGAATAATACATTAAATCTATGTTAAGCGGGCATTTATCTACAAAAGGTGTTTCACACTATGCACCCCAGTGATCATTAACAAAAGTGTCATGTCCATCTACTAGAAATGAAAATTAAGTACCTACGAAATATGATATTTCCATGCATCTTCACCATTCATCACGTTTGGGTATATGGCCAGAGGTCATGACCCATGGGAGAACTTTTTTTTTTTTGGATGGGGAGTCGCGCACCATTGGCGCTGCCCTCAAGGCAGGCGCCCTCGTGGCGCTCACGGTTTGACCGTTAGATGCTGTCAGCTCTGCCCTCCCGCCAGTTCTGAGTCGCCGGAAAGGAGAGGAAAAGGGTTGGGAGGGTGGGACAAGAAAGTCCAAGGAACAGACAAAGGAAAAGATATACCAAATAAAAGGAGAAATAAACGATTGAGAAGACAGAAGAAGAAAGTCTAAGGGGATTGGGTAGAGGCCCCAATCTCTGGAAATAGGAAAAAGGAGAGAGGAAGGATTTAGGATAAGCTTGAGAGGGGAGGAGAAAGGTGACAACCATATCCCAGACCTTGACTCATCTCCAGATTGTATGGGAACTGTAAGGAGTAGCCAAAGGGCTCATTATCAGGATTCAAGGCACGGAATCACTAGCAAAAACTCCAAAGCAGAAAACAGCTATTCTGGAAGAAAGACAGGACACAGGAAAACTCTCCCCTCTCAGGCAAAAAAGGGGTTTTGGTGAAAGAAATATATATTTTTTCTGTTTGTTTGTTTTTAACATAACATGTCCACTGGACATCACTGGAGTCCACAGCATGAAATTGGATTTTTGATGCCTCAATCCCATCAGCAGCCACCTCCTCCAGCTCCTTGGCCAGCTGGGGAAGCCTGTTTAGCCAGTTCCAGAACAGCATCCCATCTGGACTTCTGGTATCTGGCTGTGTAGGCCATGTAGTTAGCCTGCCTGAGTCCCATGGAGGATGCCATGTACTTTTTTTTAGCCATGGCATCCAGCTTCTAGAAGTCTTTATCTGGGGGTGGGGGTTGAAGCCAAGGGTATGTTAGCCTTATCACAGGCTGCAGCCTACACACCCCAACATGGCTGCATTGTTGGTACAAGAACTCCATACCTGAGCCTGACAGCATGTACCTCTTGTCCATTCGTCTGTCCACAGGAGGTAAAGAAATACAGGTTACTCACCTGTAACAGGAGTTCTAGGAATGGTATATGTTGTTCATCCACACTGTCTGGCAGGTATCCTTGCCGCTTTAAATCTTGCGGAAGGTCTTCAAGCTGGCTTCTCCCACCCATCTGGGTGGTAAAACTCGGCTCCGCCCCATGGCGTAGATCTGGCCGCTGGAAGCTCAGGTTGTGCGTCGAAGCCGAGGAGGTCGGGTGGGTCATGTGATGAACAACATATACCATTCCTAGAACTCATTACAGGTGAGTAACTCCTGTATTTCTAGGGACATGGATATGTTGTTCATCCACACTGTCTGGCAGACTTCTAGCAGTTCTCCGGGAGGAGGGAGGCAAGGCGACACCCCGATACTTACTTGGGAAAGAGAGACTGAGAACCGAGGCCCCAAAACCAGCATCCCGGCGTGACTCAAAGTCGATGTGGTAATGGGTGATGAAGGTGTGCTGACTTCCAGGTAGCAGCCCTGCAGATTTCCTGGATAGGGACATCCCTGGAAGCAGCCACCGATGCAGCAGTATGGCGGGTAGAATGAGCTCTTATCCCTCTGGGAGGCTCCATGCCGCCAACTTATAGCAGAGATCTATGCAGGAGGTGACCCACCTGCCTATCGTCAGCTTGGCAGCAGGTCTGCCAGAGTGCGGCTTCAGCGTAGGTGACAAACAGCTGGCGAACCTCTCCCGAATTTCAGCCGTGCGCTCCCTTATAAATGGCGGCGCCCTTCTAGGGTCAAATGCGGGCCCCATTCGACCTCCGAGTGTGACTTGGGTAGAACACCAGCAGAGTCAACACCTGCTTAAGGTGAAACTCCGACACCACCTTGGGAAGGAATTTGGTGGGGGCAGGGACAACCTTGTCCCTGTGGAAGACCAGGTAAGGAGACTCGATGCAGGCGCCTGGAGCTCTCCCATCCTTCTGGCTGGCGTGATAGCCACCAAGAAGGCGGTCTTCCACGACAGGTGAGAGAGTTCACACCTGTGCATTGGTTGAATGGCTTGCCCATGAGCTTTGCCAGTACCAGCAGTAGATCCACGAGGTGGAGGTTCTCGCACTCGAGGGAAATGTGATCAAGGCCTTTGAAAAGTGCCAGACCACCTTCTCCTGCGCCACGACTGCTTCCCCGCCCTCGGGTAAGCAGAGATGGCTGCCAGGTGCACCTTAAGGGTCGCCGACCTAAGCCCTTTTGTTGAGAAAGGGACCACAGGTAGTCCAATATGTCGCCAAGGAACAGGAGGAAGGGTCCAGGTCCTTGCCTGACACCAAATGGAAAATCTTTTCCATTTGAAAGCGTAGCATTTTCTGGTCGACTCTTACGGGACGCCGCAACTACGTTGAGTACCTCGTCGGAAAGACCCAAGGCTGGAACTCTAGCTGCTCAGGAACCAGGCTGTCAGGTGCAGGGATTGAAGGTCCGGATGGAACACCTTCCCTGATTGACCGAGCAGGTCCGGGCGAGCTGGAAGCTGCCTCGGGAGCCTGGAGCTGAGGCTGAGGAGATCTGGGTACCAGTACTGGCGGGGCCAGTCTGGGGCTATCAGAATCACCTGCGCCTTGCCCCTCCTTGCTTTGAGCAGCACCCTGTGCATCAAGGGGAATGGGGAAAGGCGTAGAAGAGGCCCGGGGTCCACGGCCTCAGAAGGCATCCTGCAGCGATCCCTGCTGAAGGGGCGGGGCATGGAACAGCCTCAGCCGTATTCTCCCTGGAGGCAAACAGGTCCACCTGAGGTGTGCCCCAATGGGAGAATAGATCTTGTACTACCTCCGGCAGGAGAGACCACTCGTGGAGAGCCCCTATCCGGCTTAGGGCATCGGCCAGGGTGTTGGAGGCTCCTGCCACATGAATGGCTACGAGATCCGCCTCCAGGCTGCATACAGTGACCAGATCCGGAGAGCTTCCTTGCATAGAAGCATGGGCGTGTCCTGCCCTGGCGGTTTAGATAGTACATGGTCGTGGTGTTGTCCGTCTGGACCGACCACTTGACCCAGAAAGCGAAGCAAAGGCGGTGAGAGCTAGGCGGACCGCTCGGAGCTCCAGCAGGTTGATGTGGCATCAGGACTCCCTCGGAGACCAGGCCGTCTTTCAGTGTTCCCCAGATGGGCACCCCAACCCATCAGAGAGGCATCGGTCGATAGAGACCGTCGCCTCAGGAGGCCGGACAAAGCGGGATGCCCTCCTGCAGATGAACTGGAGCGGTCCACCACTGGAGGCGTTCCACATCCCCTGGGTCACCGTCACTAGCTGGTCCAAGGATCGCAGCGTTGGGACCACTGGCTGATCAGCCCCCACTGGCGGGCGCATGTTCCCAGCAGAGCCCAGCGGACCACGCTGGTACAGGCCGCCATGAGACCCAGGAGGCACAGGAAGTCCGGGCAGGGTGCAATTGCCCAACCAGAAATGATTGGGCAAGGAGGAAGAACCTCGACCCTGTCCGCGGGAGCCGTGCCCTGGCTCGAAGAGTCGAGCCTGTCCCAATGAAAAGAATCACCTGCTTCAGCTCGAGTTCCGACTTGGCCTTGTTGATGAGGAGGCCGACCTGAGAGCAAACCTGGAGGCCAGATCTCTGGACGCTCCACCTCCTGTCTGGGGGCTGAAATCAGCAATCGTCCAGGTGAGGTAAACCGGACCCCTCAGCGCGCCTGAGAATGCTGTCACCACTGCCATGCATTTGGTGAAGACCCTGGGAGCTGGAGATAAGCCGAAGGGCATGGCTTGGAACTCGAAAAGGGATCCCTCATAAAGCGAAGGAACCTTTGATGGAGACAGACCGGATAGGGGCGTGAAAAGAGCAGCGTCCTGTAGGTCAGAGAGCAGAACCACAAGCCGTGTTCCAAGGATGGTATTATCCGAGCCAGAGTGACCATCCTGAAGGTTCGAGACCTTAGGAACTTGTTTAGGTCGTGTAGGTTGAGAATGGGCGCCAACCCCGTCCGTCTGAACCAGGAAGTACCTGGACACGAACCCGGGTTTGAGGAGGGTCCGCCACCTCTCTTATCACCTCCTTCTCGAGGAGGAGGCGATGTTAGCTCGCCCGAGCTGACAGCGAGCTTGAGACCCGAGGCCCCAGTGCGGACGGCTCTGAAGGGTGGGGCCTGCTCGAACTCCAGAGGCAGGCCCTTTCCTACCACTTCCAACACCCACCGGTCTGTGGTAATAGCAGACCAGGTGGAAAGGAAGATCGAGCCGTCCCCTCGGGGGAACCTGGGAGTGAGGTGACGGAGGGTTGGGGCAACACCCTCAACCCGTCACTGTGCAGAGCTTGGAGGAGGGACCGGCCGAGGGACCACCTGAGCCTTACCTCCCTGCTTCCTGGAGGAGGAAGCCGTGGGCTTGGGTTTGGGGCCTAGAGGCGAGCCTGCTGGCCATGGTGTTGCTGGGCGGACGTGCGGAGGAGCAGACGGATGAAAAGGCTTGGGTTGTGGTCTGCGGCCCTTGTCCCTCTGAGCGGATGAGACCGAGTCAAGGTGGCACTGGACTTTGATCCTCTGAGTCGCCTTCCACTCCAGGGCCGAAGAGGTCGGTCCCAGGAAGGGACATCCGCCAATTTGTGCTGGGTATCTGCTGTGAAGGTGGATATCCTCAGCCCGCCTGACGGGAGCATAGCCACTGCGACATGACTGACCTGGCGCATGAATCTCCAATGTCCAGAGCAGTCTGAAGTTGCTGCTTGGCCACTGCCCTGCCCTGGTCCCGCACCTGCCTAACCGTAGTCTGCAGGTCAGCGGAGATGAGGGACTACCTCGTCAGGGGCCCAACAAGGCATGGGAGAAATGTGCCATCAACACGGCCGAGCTTGCCTGGCGAAGGCCAGGGAGGACGCAGCATGACTTTCGCCCGGCATAGTCCAATTTCTTGGACTCCTTGTCAGAAGGTTTGTCCACGTCCTAGCGTTTCCGGCACTGCGAGCGCTGTCAGTAACTAACCCCTCGGCTGAGGATGTTCCAGAAACGGACAGGAACCGGTAGGGACCGCCTACTTCAGCCATCCTGGCGGCGCAGGAGCAGGAAGCGGGCGCTACCAGAGCTCAAAGCCGGGCCCACGATGGCCTCAGCCACAGGAAGGCCTCCATAGGGGAATCCTTGGTCCAATATCTCCGTGAGGATATTTGGCCCGCTTGGATCTGAGCTCGAGCTGCATCCCGGTGGACTCGAGATGAGCCTGAGTAAACCCAGGAAGGCGAAGGGCTGTCAGTCAGCGACTGACCTCCAGAGGACTCAAGTCCACTCGCTCGGAGAAAAGGAGGAATCATCGTCGGACTCCAGAAGAGTCCATAAGAGCTACCTCGGCCTGAGCCACCCTCCACCTGCCGAGGCGATCGGGAGTGAGGTGACTGACAGCCTATGGGGCAGACCCTGAGCCGACCGAGAGTTCTTGGTCGAGCCCCAAACAGCGGCTGTGGGCAGAGGTTCCACCGAATCGGTGGGGCAGCTGGTTTTGGCGAACAACCGGCCTGGGAACAGGCTCCTCGGGTAAATGAGGTTGTTTCAGCCGCTCTGGTGACAACCACTTAATGGCGGGGAAGGCGTCGGCTTGTTCGGTCAGAAGGAGCTGTTGCCACATGAGGTCTCTCGTATCATCGGCGTAACTGGGTGAGCCTCCCTCATCCGAGGAGGAGGGCGAGGACAGCGGCGCCGCTTACCGCGGTGCCAAGACCGAGACCGCCTATGACGGCGGGATCGGCTGGACATGCAGAAGTCCAAGACAGCGAGACCTCGGCCTTTCCGAGGACAGTGCAGGGAGGGGCGGGTGGACCGGCTCCTCCCTTGGCTCGGAGGAACACCGAGGGCTCCAGAACCGGAGGCACTGGCAAGCCGTGGGATCCTCAACTCCCACCGGAAACTGGGGAGAGGATTTTGCCCAGCGATCGACAACCAGTCCAGCGGGTCGAGAAAGATCTTGACTGCGTGGGCAGGGTCTCGGTCAACTGACCTGGCGGGGACACCGTGAGACCAGTGGCGAGCTTGAGCAGAACAGTGGCGAAGCGAATGATCGGCCGAAGTCGATGGCCGACAACTCAGGGAGAGGACCTTTCCCGCTCCCAAGAGCGTCGACGGAGGGACTTACCCTTGTCTTTCTTCTTGGACCGAGAAGAAGGTCCAGCAGGCGTTGGTCCCTCTCCTCTAGTGGAGGGGACAGTCAACTCCTTAAAGGCTGTGTGGAGAACTCAGGGAGAAGCGGATAAATGCAGCGGTCGAGGAAAGATGCGGCCCGCGCCGCCTCCTCTTGAGGCATTCATCTGCTCTAGCTGATCCGCCGGAGCCGCCGCCGAGCCGCCGACCGAGCCTCTTTAGACTTTACCGGAGGCGTTTCTCAGGCGCCCCAGTTGTAAGCAGGGCATCACGGTCTTGAAGGCGTGGGCTGAGAAAGGGAAGAGCACAAGGTAGCAACCCGTGGGTGCGTGCTCAAGGCCTAAACAGTGAGACACTGCATTGGAGTGCCGGATCCATCCGAGACATCTTCTGCCCGCAAAGACACCACGAAAACCGAGTCGGTTGTCCATCGCTTGGCGAGGATGAGGCCGAAGTCTATAATGCAAAACTTTTAAATTCGGAAAACCGAAGGGTGGAACCAGTCTAATACATGAGCGTTAAGGAGGGAACCTGAGCTCCAAGCGGTAAGGAAGATCTGGCGTCATGGGCGGAGCCGAGAGTTTTACCACCTGGGTGGGTGGAGGAGCCAGCTGAAGACCTTCCGGCCAAGATTTAAAGCGGCAAGGATACCTGCCAGACAGTGTGGATGAACAACATATCCATGTCCCTAGAATTGGTGTTTTAAGCAGTCTTTGTGTCTGTTTCCCAGGAGTTTATGGAGGAAGAAAAAATTACTCACCTTAGTAATTGTGTTTCTTCTAAGGAGTCTTGCTGTATTCTGTCTATTGCAGTTAGCACCAGCCTTTAAACTGCCCCAGAGAAAGTACAGTTACATAAGAACTTACCGTAACAGTAGATCTTGAGAACAGCTCTTGCAGCAGGTTACACCATTAGGACTGAAGCCGGCAGGAGCCAGGACCCACAGAAATTTTCTAGCTAGCAGTATTCAGCAGGGACCGCCTCTGCGTCGGTCCCACCAACGTCGGGCGTAGTACATAAGAAGGCAGTCCCCATAAGAAAAATTACTCACCTTAGTAATTGCTTTTCTTCTCATGGGTCTTGCTATATTATGACAATTAGCAGTTAGCCACAGCACTTGAACTGCCCGGAGAGAAGGAGTTAACTCCAGGCTGACTGGAGTTCAAGCGTGCGATTTGCTGAAAGCTCTGTCTGGCTAGTTTCAAACTGAAACTGTGTCAGATCCTTCCGGAGCCAACACTAAGCAAGAGTCTGTGTGGAAAAACCTACACTAGCCAAATGGCTACCTACTAGTAGAATAACAATAACAGAAACAACAACAATATCACCCTAACAAGCACTATTAGGCCCCCCTCCCCAAAGACAGAAGTCCAGGAGGGGCCAAACAACAACCAAAACAGAAATACCTAGTTTTCCTAATCCTAAAAAGGAAAAGGAAAAAGAGCTATATGACATGACACAGTGCTTGCACTAATTTGCCAACCCTTACGCAAGTAGAAGTTCTGAGAGGGGCAGGTTGGGGGTGGTCATAATAGCAAGACTCCATGAGAAGAAAAACAATTACTAAGGTGAGTAATTTTTTCTTCAAACACCATGAAGTCTTGCTATATTATGACAATTCAGATACAGCAGTACCTCCAAGGAGGAGGCCAGAACCTACTTAGGAAAATAGGCTCTGGAAACACGGCTGTACTTAGGCAGGCATCTCTCCTGGACTGGACATCCAGGGAGTAATGCTTAGTAAAGGTGTGAACTGTTTTCCAGGTAGCAGCTTGACAGATTTCCAGAATGGAATATCTCTAGCAACCGCTAGAGATGCAGCTGTACCCTGGTGGAATGGCCCTCAGTCCTGAGGGGGTTCTCTACCTAGTTTTGGTAGCAAAATTGGATACAAGAGACAATCCACCTGGCAATTGTCCTCTTAGTGGCAGGTTTCCTTTGCCAACCTCGCCATAGGTGAGGAAGAGTTGGAGGATTCGAACCTGTGACCCTTAGTGCGTTCAAATAGTAGCTTAAAGCTCTTTGGCGTCAAACTGTGCAATCTCCTCTCACCCGAGGAAGAATGCTCAGTGAAAAATACTGGAAGGGAGATGGATTGGTTAAGATGAAATCTGAAACCACTTTAGGTAAAAACTTTCTGTTAGTCCTGAGGACTACCTTATCTCTGTGAAAAGAAATAAAATCCTTTTCCACTGACAGGGCTTGTAACTCACTTGTCGTCTGGCAGAAGTGATGGCCACTAGGAAAACAGTTTTCCAAGTTAGGAACTTAAGGTCTGCTGAAGACAGAGGTTCAAAGGGGGTTGCATTAACTGAGCAATGCAAACATTAAGGTCCAGGCAGGGGCTGGGTCCCGAAAGGAGGTTAGTGTGAAGTAACCCCTTAAAAACTTGGAAAACACAGGGTGAGAGAAGAAAGGAGGCAGGCTTTCCTGCTGATATAAAAGCAGAGACAGCTGCCAGATGAACCTTTAAGGTAGCTGGCCTGAGGCCTAAGGAATTAAGATGGACCAAGTAGTCCAGCAAAATGGGCAAATCAGCAGATTCTGGGACAATTTGCTTCCCAGAACACCAGATGGAGAACCTCTTCCATTTGGAATTATAAGTGGCCCTAGTGGAAGAGCTTCCTAGAGGCCTTTAAAATATCAAGGACACCTTGAGAAAGGTGTAAATCAGCAAATTTAACTCCTCAAGAGCCAAGCCTTGAGGTGGAGGGATTGAGGTCCGGATACCAAACTCTCCCTGGGCACAAGTCAGCAGGTTGTGGACCCTGGGAAGGTCCGAGGCGGGTGGACTGTCAGGGACAGAAGCAGTGGTACCAGGTTGCCTGGCCCAGTCTGGTGCAATCAGAATCACTTTGCAGGGCTGGGATCTGATTTTTACTAACACCCTGAAGAGAAGGGGAAGGGGAAAGGCTACAGGAACTTCCCTTCCCAATCCAACAGAAAGGCGTCCAGGGGACTGAGCCCATTACTGGAGGCCTGCAACAGAACAGAGGAAGTTGGTGGTTGTCTGGGGCTGCAAAAGATCTATCTGAGGTGCCCCATCTGGCAAAGACTGACCCCAGCACTGAGGGTTCAAAGACCATTCAGTGATGACCCTGAGAATCCTGCTGAGGGCATCTGCTAGGATATTGTCCTTCCCTGGAAGGTGAACTGCTACTAGGGAGGTGTTCAGGAGTAAGCCAGAGACCACAACTTCATTGCTTGATTGCACAAGGCTGATGACCGAGTGCCCCCTGCTTGTTGATGTACCACATTGTTGTGGTATTGTCTGTCCTGACCTGAACTACTTTGTTCTGGACAGATGCTGAGAAAACCTGAAGAGCTAAAAGACAGCTCTGAGTTCCAATAGGTTGATGTGGAGCAGAGATTCCTGGGGGACCACACTCCCTGAGTGGAAAGGTCGCCCAAGTCACGCCCACCCAGCAAGGAGGCATCCGTGGTGAGGTGAGGGAATGAGAAATGGGAATGAAGGGACCCCTTGTCTTAGATTGCTCTGATCCTGCCACCACTGAAGAGCTAGAATCAGAGTTAGGGTCACTGGGACCAATTTGGTAAGGGTCCCTCCTTTGAGACCAATAGGCCCTCAAATGAAACTGAATGTCTCCATATCTGGAATCTTGCTCCTTGCACTACAGCTGTGGAGGCAGCCATGTGCCCTAGAGTTGCAGAAAGTGCCTTGCTGGTCGAGAGACCCTTGGGGGAAAGAGGATGCCAGGGCAATCAGCTTCTCTACCCTTTCCGAGGAGAAATGCCTGGCCAATCTGCAGTCAATTCCGCACTATAGAAGTTAGTACCTGAACTGGTTCTAGAACTGACTTTGGTAAATTCAACAGGAATCCCAGGGAGTGAGAAGCTGCTGGGTGACTTGCAAGTGGGATTTACCTGATCTGGGGACTGACCCACAATGAGCCAGTCGTCCAGGTGAGAACACAAGCAACCCTTGCCTTCTTAAATGAGCCACTACCACAGCTAGACATTTTGTGAATACCCTTGGAGCAGAGGTAAGACCGAAGGGCATTGCTCTGAACTGGTAGTGACCTGAGGGCAGTTCGAACCTGAGGTATTTTCGGTGAAAGGCCTGATCAGGACATGAAAATAGGCATCCTTGAGGTCCAGGGAGGCTAGCCAGTCCCTGGCCTGAGGGAGGGCAAAATCATTGCCAGAGTTAACATTTTGAACTTTGTTTCAAAGATGCTTGTTCAGGTACCTTAAGTCTAGAATGGGCCGCCATTCTCCTGTCTTTGGGGTAAGAAAGTATCTGGAGTACAGCCCTTGCCCTGGTGACAAGGAACCCCTTCCACTGCTTTGCAGTCTAGGAGGGAAGAGACCTCTGCTTCCAAAGCAAAGGGCCTCTAAAGGACTTGCAGGTGGAAAATGTCTGGTTCTCATCTTTGGAAACTGTTTGAAGCTGAGAACCAGACCCTAACTACCTCCAGAACCCATTTGTCGAGTTAGGGACACCCAGTTCTGGCTGAAATAAGCCAACCTGCCTCCAACTGGTACGGGAGAATCGGCCCTGGGCACCCCATCAGGGTGCCTGCTTGGCATAGCCTTAGGCTGAGGGTGGGGGCGGTTTACCTCGCCCGCCTACCTCTGCCTCTGAAAAACCCTCTGTGCAAAAGCAGAGGCTTGGGATGATAAAAGGCCTGTGGAAAGGCCTGCCCCTACCTCTGGGAGTGTGCCTCTGTGGAGTGGCATGCCGCTCCTGGCCTGGGCACTTTTGTGGGTAGTTCTGTATTCATCCATCTTTTTTCATATAATTTTCCGTTTGCTCTCCAAACGAGAATTTCCCACCACAGGAAAATCCATAGCCTTTGACTGAGTATCCTGTGACAGATTAGTGCACCTGAGCCATGCCAACCTCGAGAGCTACAGAAGTGGTCCATGACCCTAGAGGAAACATCATTAACGTCTACAGCAGTATGAAATTGAACTTTAGAGGCTTCAATGCCATCAGCAGCCACCTGTTCCAATTCACTAGCCAGCTGGCCATGGGCCTGCTTGGCTAACTCACACTTATCCCATCTAGATTTCTGATATCTAGCCACATAAGCCATATAATTTGCCTGCCTGAGTCCCAAAAGAGCTGCCATATACTGTTTTTACGCCATGGCATCAATCTTCCTGGAATCCTTATCAGGAGGATGTGAGGCCAGGGGATATGTCACAGACTGCTGCATGTACCACACCTACATGACTACACTGCTCAGTGAGGAAGTCTGTATCAGGGCCTGATAAAGTATACCTTCTGTCCATTTTTATCTACAGGAGGGACAGAATGAGGATTTTAAAATTTTGTTGTTTGCTTCCTAAATGACTTATGCAAAGGAATAGACAACCTCCTAGACTCTGGGATATCCATCATCTCAACATAATCAGGCTCCTCTTGCTCATCCACAGCCTCTTCAAGGGAAGCTGGAGGGTTTCTGCAACCTTTTGTAAAACATAAAATGAGAAGGGACTCAGACAGCATAGGGAGATTCTAATGGTCTGTCTGGAGAAATGTCCGGTTCAATGGGCACGTCCAGACCCTCCCAGCCACATACATAATGATCAAATCTTCCTCCCCTCCTGTGGTTCATAAAATTCCTCAACATCATACTCTTGAACCACTGGAACCGAACGAACCAACCTTTTGCCAGCTGTTAGTGGTTCGGCGGTCCCTGAGACAGTGACTGGACAATCTGTATGGCTTTAGCTATCTCTGCAGCAGTTGGAGAGGCAATCTTGCACTCAGACCTGCTGATTTCTTAGATTTTTACTGGGACTGGTTCTCTCAGAACCAGCCTTCCTTTGCCGAGGAAGTCTCGCCCTGGTCAGAGGCACTCCCTCTGGTCCAGTGGGTGCTGGACCGGGCTGGCCATCGGGTCAGCGGACTTTTTGGCCTCTGGTTCCCTGGGCCGGCCCAATCTTTTCTCCAGGGTGGCTGCAGGAGAATTCTTACACACCTGGCAGTCTGACTGGAGGTGGTCAGCCCCAGACAATAAACACATGTGGTGTGTGGGTCAGCCTTGGCAAAGCTTCCCCACAAACATCACAGTGTTGAAACCAGTGGGCGGTTTTTCTTTTGGGTTTCTCAGACATAATGCCAGCCTATCCAAAAACTTGCCCTTTTTGGCAGTGCCAGGCAAGACACCCTTATCGGTTCCTAACGTGTCACGGGTATTTGAAAAACCAATTTAAGAGATAGGTTTTTAGAATCGATAAGAACAGGAACCGCACTCTAAAAGCCCAAGCTATTATTTAAAATTGTTTTTAGCAAACCAATCGGTTCAAAAACTGAACCGATAATTAATTCCACACAGACTTTAAAATCCTGTACTTACGGTTTACCAGATAGAGCTTTGAACGAAATGCAGTAAAATAAATACTTATGCGGTTAAAATGAACCGAAAACACGTTGTTGAACGAGGAATGAACCGAGCTGAAGGACAGATCTCCGGGCGACTGTTCAGTGAAGCGGAGTAAAGAATCTGACAGTTTCAGTTTGAAACTAGCCAGATAGAGCTTTCAGCAAAGCGCTCGCTTGGAACTCCAGTCAGCCTGGAGTTAACTCCTTCCTCTCCTGGGCAGTTCAAGTGCTGTGGCTAACTGCTAATTGTCATAATATAGCAAGACTTCATGGTGTTTGAATCCTCAGTTCTCCACGGAGACTCCCGGCCGCTGGATGACATCAGAAGGGAGACCGAGGATCCGCCATCAGGTGGCAAAACAAGGCAACAGTAAATGTCCCATCCTAGGAGATGGATGTGACTACGATCTACCTCCAGCGGGGAGGGTGGGAGGAAAGTACCTGCTGCAAGAGCTGTTCTCAAGAGCTACTGTTACATTAAGTTCTTACGTAACTGTACTATCTTACTGAAACAGCTCTTGCGAAAGAACCCTCATTGGGACTGATTTCCAAGCAGTAATGGCAATCATGCACCATCGGGAGGAAAAGTAGAAATCCTCAAGATACTTCGAGCCTAGGACAGAAGTCCTTGAAGGACTGCTACACCGAACCCTGCTCTTCACCTCAATGCAATGTTCAGGCTGTAATGCCTGATAAAGGTATGTCTGAGTTCCAAGTAGCTGCAGTGCAAATAGCAGAGGTGGATACGTTCTTTAAAGCCACAAAGGGGTAGCCAACCCTCTGGTGGAATGACTATAACTGCGCCGGTAAGGGGTTTGGTTGCACTTCTGGTAACAGACCGTAATGCACTGGATAAGCCACCTAGACAGCAACTGCTTTGAGACAGGAGCTCCTTCATCCTATGGGCAATGGAGATGAAAAGTTGGTCCAACTTTCGGTGTTGTTTGGATCTGGTCAGGCAGTATCTGAGGCACCTATGCATCAGGGTGTGCAGAAGGGCTTCTCTTCGATTAAGTATTTGGAAAATACACTGGTAGACCGATGTCCTGATTAAGGGTGAAAGCTGAGACCACATTAGGCAGAAATTTAGGATTAGTCCTTAGGGATAACCTGTCCTGGTGGAAAACCAAATAGGCTCTTTGCACATAAGTGCGTGCATTTCAGAAATCCTTCTGGCACAAGTAACTGCAACTAAAAACAACGTTTCGAAGGAAAGCGCGGCTAGCAATCATGGCTGCTTCAAAAGGTGCAGCGTCAGCTGCTCAGGATGAAGGCAAGTCCCATGGAGGATTGGATCATAATCGGGGCCTAAGGTGGAGCGCCCCTCAAAAAGGCCGATGTCGTGTCCAGCTGGGCTACAGTGCATTGGCCTACGGATGCATGGTAGGCTGAAATGGCACAATGGTGTACTTTAATCGAGAGTAAGCCAGACCCGGAGTGGAAAGGGATAGCAGGTAGTCCAGTACCAGCTTCTGGACAGTCAAAGGAAACCCACGCACTTGAGCCCATAAGCAGAACCTGCGCCACTTCATGGCGTGGTAGCCGGTTTTCTAGCGACAGTAAGCACATCTGCCACTTCTTGCGAGAAACCGTATCACATCATGGCTATGTCTCTAGGAGCCAAGCATGCAGGTTCAGGGCACGAGATCCGGATGGACTAAGGAACCTGCTTCCTGAGACAGTAAATGGCAGCTGATTGGCAAAGGTACTGGAAGTTCCGGGATAGCTGATGCAGAGAGGGAACCATATCTGTCTGGGCCAGAAGGGTGCGATCAAAATGGCGTCACCTACCTGCGGAGTTTTAAAGAACTCTCTGGATCAGCGGTAAGGAGGAAGGCATAAAGAAATCTACCACGCCCAGGAGAGGGACAACGTCTACTCCAGAAAACACAAGAGCCCTAGATCTAGTGAGCAAAATCGGGCAGTTTTGCATTGTATGGGGACAGCAAACAGGTCTATCTCTGGAGTACCCCACCTGCAAATAGATCTTCTGCCACCTCCTGGAGTAGTTCTCATTAAGTGGACTCTGGCCTGAGTGCAGCTCAGGCTGTCTGAAATGATGTTGTCCACCGGACATGAACTGCAATAAGGTTTGCGCCGTGTTGCAAGACCCAATCCACTCTTATGGCCTCCTGCAAAGCGGGTAGGAGTGGGCCCTTGTTTGTTGAGGTAATACATCACCGTGGAATTGTCTGTTTGTAACAGAAGTGTACCCAGTGAAATCTCCGGTGGTAGGCCTGCAGGGCATAAAGAACTGCCCTCATTTCCAGTATATTTATGTGGAGATGAGACTCCTGGGCTGTCCACAGGCCCTGAGACCCGAACACTATCGGGGTGTGCTCTCCACCCGAGCCCTGAGGCGTCTGTGAAGAGTGTCATAGTCGGGGGCGAGGCGCTGGGAAGAATCCCCAAGAGGTTCCCTGAATGTAGCCACCATTGTCAATCTCGATTACAGTCTCGTGATTCGGACTGGATGCTGCAGATGGTCTTGCCTTTGGTCCCACTGTACCCGTAACATCCATTGGGTTACCATAGAGTGGAGGCAGGCTAAGCGGGACTGTTGCAATGGCGCAGCCATGTGTCCAAGCAGGCAAAGGACCAGTCTGCCTGGACGATCTTCTTCACCGACAATTCCTGATGAGTTATCTGATGTGTTCACTCTGTCCATGGGAAGGAAAGCTTTCCCTTGGACGGTGTCCAAGTTCTCCGATGGATGCAGCATCTGGAGCGGAACCAGCGTGACTTCTCGTAATTGATGAGAATGCCCAAAGTCTCGAACAGACACTGAGTGCAGTGAATGGTAGACATCAAGACCTACCATGAGGGTGCCAAGGAGAAGCCAGTCGTCCAGGTAGGGGACACATAGTGGCCCTGTCTCCTCAGAGATGCGCTACGACCGCCATACGCCGTGAAAACCGGAGGTGCCGATGACAGCCCGAAGGAAGAGCTGGAACTGATAATGGTGGCCCTGAATCTCAGCGCAGGAACCTCCTGTGCGCCTGAGTGATAGGAATAAGCAGATAGGCATCCTGCATGGCCAGGGGATGCAAGAAAAGTGTCCTGCTTCAGCATGGGAATCAGGCCCAGGAGGGTCACCATGCGGAAGAGTTTTATGCGACTGAAAGACTGAGATCGCTGAGGTTCAGTATTGGATGGAGGTCCCTGTTTTCTTTGGAACCAGGAAGAAGTGAGAATAGTACCCTAGTCTCTCTGGTTCCTTGGTGCGTGCTCTAGCTTCTTCTTTTTCCAGAAGTCGAGCACTTCCTGCTGTAGGCAGGGCATGCTGACCCAAATAGCAGGAGAAGCAGGGAGGTCTTGTGGGTGGGTTGTCTATGAACTCTATGTAATGGCCATTTTGACCAACTGTAGAACCCACCTGTCGGTGGTGATCGGTGCCACCATGAAGGTGGCGTGCGATGCAACCTTGACTTTCTTTGCCCGTTGATCTAAGGAGGGAGAGGGCCGGAAGGAGTCATGCTGTGCGCGTTTGTCCACAGGCAGGGCCGACTTTGAGTATCGTTGGCCTCTGCCTGGGGACAACTGGCCTGGGCCTTGCGAGAAAGTGCCCCTCTGCTGCTGGCGGAGCGTTGCTGCTGCTTTTGTAGCCAGCAGCGAAAACAGCTCTGGTTCCTGTGAAAGGAACCAGGCCTAGATCTGTACATGGCTTGTACAGATCGGACAGCTTCCCTGCGTCTCGGAGCTTGGTGATAACCTTCTCAGAGGCTTCATCAAACAGCACTGCGCCGTTATATGGGACGTCTAGAATGTTTTCTGCATGTCTGGGGTAAGCTGGAGCAGGCGGCCAGAGTATCTCCAGAGACAACGCCTGAGGTTGCAGCTCTGGCGAAGAGTCTTCAGAGTCATATGCGGCTCTAAGCACTTGGGTCCCCACATCTGACCTACTGCGGAGGAAGTTTGGAGCTCCGCTTTCTGGTCGCCATTGGGAAGCTTTCAACCAGGTCCTGGCCCTGTTCCCACAGGGTGTTCTGGAACTGAACCATATGGGTAAGGTAGTTCAGTGACCTGATGGCACAAGTAGTAGCTGTGTATATGCGGCTCCCAGGGCATCCAATTGCTTGGATTCCTGGTCCGGTGGCTGAGTGCTCATATGCTGGGGTCTCTGAGACCGGTCATGTGAAGCAGTGATGACCAGGGAATCTGCCAGAGGTTGGTTAGCAAATATAGTCCTCCTAGGGGCCTTGTACAGGCGGTCAGCCTTCTTCAGCACCACGGGAGTGAAGGCAGGCGTTCCATACAGCCTTGGTGGCGTCCGCAAGGTGTCCACCAAGGGTGGCACTACCACAGGCTTGGTCTTTGCGGTAGTGGGCAAGGCATTGTCGTTCAGGGTCAAGCTCACAGCATCCCACCCCAAGTTGTCCTGGATGTGCCTCATGATCTCGTGAGAGATCATCCAGTGGAGACCTGGGAGGTCATGTGGGTCAGGAGGGGATGCTGAGTGGAGAAGGTGATCTGGGTACTCTGAGTATCCGATCTTGAATCCTCCCGACGGAGTGTACAGGCGTCGTCTGGGTCGTTTGTGGTTGGGTGACCCAGAGCAGGATCTGGATGGAGGCCTTCTCCTGTCGGTAGATCTGCCTCTAGGAGGTTGAGTTTGCTCCTTGAGGGATGGAGGGCGTCCTACTGGCCCCTTAGGTGGAGAAGGGGGCATAGGCGGTGAAGGAGTAGGAGGAGGAGGAGGAGTAGGAGGAGGGCAGGCGAGACCACATCCTTCTTGATGGTGTCCCACCAAAAGGTAAAGATCCTTTACCTCTGCAAGTTTCATACCCAATGATGGGCCTGGCACCAGTGGCCTGTCGCGGGTCCCGAGGCTCTCCCGCTCCAGGGAGGGTTCCCGTGGGGACCCGGCATCCTCGTGTCGCCTGCCTGGTCTTCGGGCTGTGGGGTGTCATCCTCTGTAGAATCCCTCGACCAGTATCCGCGGTGGCGGGATGTGGTCTTCTGCTCCAGGGTAGCGGCGCGGTCCCCAGCCAGCGTCTTGGACCTGGTGAGCACCTGGCAGTGGCGGGGTGTCGCCCAGGTGTAGTCGACTCCTGTGTGCACCCGGGGAGCCGATTTAGAGTGCTTAGTATGGCGGTGGTGGGCCGGCGTCCGTTTGAGGGCGTCAGGTCCTTAGTTTTCCAGGCGCGGATAAGGACCCCTGGGTGGTTGGGAGACCAACCTGGAGTCGCTGTCCCAGCGGCGGGAGGATGATTTGTGGCTCTCACCCGACTTTGAAGAGGCCTTGGAGGTGTTGATGAAGCAGAGGGCCTCGAAGTCTTGAGAGGCTGGGCGATGAAGAACCACTGGAAGACCTGACCTTGACCGGGAGACTGCGGCCGAGCCCTGGAGGGAGGCGGTCCGATCTTGAGCCAGAGCTGCGGAGTCCGAGGCCCAGTAGGAGACCTAGACCTCGCCTTCTCCCGGTGCTTGTCCGGTGTTTGTGGGGTTTAGTTGAAGATTCTCCTGGGAGAAGGTTCCTGGTCCATGCTGTTAAGCTTTTCTTCCAGAAGAAATGCCTGAAGTGCCTTCTGAGGCGGATCCTGGTGCTGACTATTAAAACCCTGGTAAAGGTGCAGTCCTTGGTGTAGTGGTCGGGCTTAGGCAACACACAGGGCACGAATGAGGATCCTGAAGGGATCTGTTTGCGCAGGCACACTTTGAAAGGTGACCCTCTAGAGATGGAGTTGGAGAGGACATCAGTTGAGCAGAGCAAAAAGGTTCAGAAATTATTGGTTCAGGAACTCGTCATATGCTAGAAAGGAGACAGAGAGGCTGATGCTGGCGAGTCGGCAATGAGGAAAAGAACTGGGGATTATGGGGGGACCCGCCTCCTTATGTACTACATGCGTCAGGTCGGTCCCGCTGAATACTGCTAGCAAGAAAATTTCCGTGGGGTCCTGCGCCTGCCGGCTTCAGTCTAATGGTGTAACCTGCTGCAAGAGCTGTTTCGAAGTAAGATCTAAGGGTAACTTTCTATGCAGAGCATAGAATACTGAGCTTGAGCTCGGTTGAGATCTCTGTCTACAGCCTTTGAAATCCAACCATCAGATTCTTCGAGCAAAAAACTCACTAACTATCCTATGTGAAATTGTAAAATTTTTACTAGCCAACTAGCAACAAAATTTTGAATTCCCAAGGAAGACTCAAGTCAGGAAACCCAAAACCAAAACCAATCCAAATAATAATAATAATAAAACAAACACCCAAACAAAGAGGAGGATGTAAAAGAAGCACTCCTGAGGTGCAACACTGCACCTCCCACCCACTTCCCAAAAACAGGTTCTGAGAGGAGGCAGGAGGGAGGTCAGAATACAGCAAGACTCCATTAGAAGAAACACAATTACTAAGGTGAGTAATTTTTCTTCAAACAACATGAAGTCTTGCTGTATTCTGACAATTGAACTCAAGCAGTACCCCATGGAGGAGGGACAGAACCTACTTTGGGAATAGGCTCTGAAGTACTGCTGTGTCAAG
Organism: Neoceratodus forsteri; assembly: GCA_016271365.2. Lineage (NCBI taxonomy): Eukaryota > Metazoa > Chordata > Ceratodontiformes > Ceratodontidae > Neoceratodus > Neoceratodus forsteri. The sequence goes on from CM057453.1 coordinate 1,435,578,251, forward strand.
CCGAGCATCACTCCTAGCCTGGATATCCAGAGAGTAATGCTTGGTAAAGGTATGGACTGTTTTCCAGGTGGCTGCTTGAAAAATTTCTAAGAGAATATACCCAGCAGCCAGGAAACAGCTATACCTCTGTTGGAGTGAGCCCTCAGGCCTGAGGTGGAATCTTTCCTAGTTTTTCATAACAGAATTGTATACACACACAATCCACCTGGCAACAGTTCTCTTGGTGGCAGCTTGCCCTTTCCCACTTCTCCATAAGTGAGAGCAACTGGAGAATCAAACCTATGACCCTTGGTATGCTCTATGTAGTAGCTAAGGGGCCCACAACATCTAAACTGTCCTCCTCTCCTGAGGAAGAATGATCAGTGAAGAAGACAGGAAGAGTCACAGACTGATTCAAGTGGAAATCTGAAACCACTTTGGCCAAGAACCTTCTATAGGTTCTAAGGACCACTTCATCCCTATGAAAGGAGATAAATCAGGTTCCACTGATAGGGCCTGCAATTCACTGATACGCCTGGCAGAGGTAATGGCTACTAAAAACACAGTTTTCAAGTCAAGTACTTAAGCTCTGCTGAGGACACAGGTTCAAATGGAGGTTGCATAAGTTGAGCAATGTAAACATTTAAGTCCCAGGCAGGGCAGGGTCTCTAAAGGGAGGATTGTTATGAAGCAATCCCTTAAAAATGTACAGAACACAGGATGGGATGATAGCGAGGAAGACTTCCCACTGAAAGAAAAGCAGAAACAGCTGATAAAGTGCACCCTGAGAGTAGCTGGTCTGAGGCCTAAGCCATTCAAATGGACCATATAATCCAGAACTGTAGGCAATTCAGCAGTGTCCAGGAAATATGTTCTTGGAACACCAAATGCTGAATCTCTTCCATTTGGAGCTATAGGTCTTTCTAGTGGCGGAGCTTTCAAGAGGCGCTGAGGATATCCAGAACCCCATGAGACAGGCGAAATCTGCATACTCTAACTCTTCAAGAGCCTTGCCTTGAGATTGAGAGACTGAAGATTGGGGTACCAAATCCTCCCTGAGAGGAGGTTAACAGGTTGTAATTCCTGGGAAGAGACAGGCGGAGATGGACTGCTAGGGACAGCAACAGGGGTACCAAGGCTGTCTGGCCCAGTCTGGAGCAATCAGAATCACTCGCAAGGTTGTGACCTTATCTTGACTAAAACTTTGGACAGTAGAGGAAAGGAGGGAAGGCATAGAGAATTTCCCTTCCAGTGCAGAATCAGAGCATCCAGAGGTACTGAGTCCAAGACTGGGGTCTGCAACAAAAGACAGGAAGTTGGTGATTGTCTGGGGCTGCAAAAGATCCATCTCTGGAGTGCACCACCTTGAAAAATCACCTTCAACACCAGAGACTCCAGGAACCATTTGTGGTGGCCTGTGAGATCCTGCTCAGTGCATCTGGTAGCACATTGTCCTTCCCTGGAAGGTGGACTGCTATCAGAGAGGTTTGCAGGGATAAGCCAGGGACCACAACTTCATGGCTTCTGTGCACAAGGCCTTAGACCGTGTGCCTCCCAGCTTGTTGATGTACCACATGGTGGTGGTGCTGTCTGTTCTGCCTGAACCACCTTGTTCTGCACTGACTGAGAGAAGCTTGCAGAGCCAGAAAAATTTCCTAACTTCTAGAAGATTGATATGGAGAAGAGATTCCTAAGGGATCACAGTCCCTGGGCAGTGAGGGCCCCAGATGGGCTCCCAGCCCAGAAGGAAGCATCCATGGTAAGAACCACTGAGTGACAAACAGGACCCTTGCCTTAAATTGTCCTGACCCTGCCACCACTGAAGGGCTTGGATCAGGGTCCGAGTCACTGAATCAGTTTGGTGAGGATCCTTCCTCTGGGATAAAAGGCCCTCAGATGAAACTGATGTCCCTCATCTGGAATCTTGCCCTTGGACCACTGCTGTAGAAGCTGCCATGTGGCCCAGAGCTGAAGGAAATGTCTTGCTGGTCGAGAGACACCTGAAGGCTGAAGAAGAAGCCAGTTCTATAAGAACTCTTGCCCTTTCCAGGGAAAGAAGGCTCTTGCTTGACAGTATCTAGCTCTGCTCCCTATAAAGGTGAGAGCTGCACTGGCTTGAGGGCAGACTTGAAGTATTGAGGTTGGAGAAGAAATCCTAAAGAAGTGAGCACTTGCTGGGTCACTTGCAAGTCTGACTTGACTTGGTCTGGAGACTGGCCCACTATGAGCCAGTCATCCAGATATGGAAAATGGAAATCTTCTGCCTTCTTAGAAGGCAACGACTACTGCCAGGCACTTTGTGAAAACCCTTGGGGCTGATGTTAGGCCAAGGGAATTGATTTGAACTGATAGTGGCCTGAGGACAACTCGAACCTGAGGTACTTTCTGTGAGAGCATCTGATGGGAATGTGAAAAAAGCATCTTTGAGGTCCAGGAGACTAGCCAGTCCCCTGGCCTTAGAGAGGAAAATTATTCCCTGAGTTATCATCTTGAACTTTGGCTTTAAAACATGTTTGTTCAGGTATCTTAGGTCTAGGATGGTCGCAACTCCCTGTCTTTTTGGGTGAGGAAGTACCGGAGTACAGACCTTGCACCAGTGTAGGGTAGGAACTCTCTATGGCTCTTAAGGCCAGAAGAGGCGAAATCTCTGCCTCTAGGGCAGGGTTTCTGAGAGAACTGCAGATGGAAAAGATCTGGATCTCATCTTTGGAAATTTTGAAGCTGAGAACCAGTCCTGGCTTACTACTTCCAGGACCCACTTGTCTGAGGTAATAGACATCTAGTTCTGGACAAGTAAGCCAGCCTGCCTACTGGAATAGGAGAGTCAACCGGGCAGACCCGTCAGGGTGTCTGCTTGGTAGGGGCCTTAGGCTGAGGGTGGATGCAGCCCTGCTCATCCCTCTTTGCTGCTCCTCTGAAGAACCTCCTCTGTGAAGGAGAAGAGGCCTGTGCTGGGTAAAAGGCCTGCCCCTGCCCTAGACTGCTGCCTTTGAGGAGTTGCCTGCCTCTCCTTGGCCTGAGCACTCCTATAAGTGGTCCTGTGCCTAGTCCATTTTCTTCATGTAATTCTCTGTCTGCTCCCCAAACAGAGAATTACCCACTACAGAAAATCCATAGCCTTAGCCTGGGTGTCCTGTGAGAGAGGCTAGTACATCTGAGCCAAGCCATTCTCCGAAGAGCCACAGATGTAGCCATGACTCTCGATGACACATCATGGAGTCCACAGCAGCATGAAACTATACTTTTGATGCCTCAATCCCATCAGCAGCCACCTCCTCCAGCTCCTTGGCTAGCTGGGAGGCCTGTTTAACCAGTGCCAGGACAGTGTCCCACCTGGACTTCTGATACCTGGCTGTATAGGCCATATACTTCGCCTGCCTAAGTCCCAAGGAAGATGCCATGTACTGCTTTTTGCCAATGCATCAATCTTCCTGGAGTGTTTGTCTGGGGTGTGAGCCAAGGGAATATTTGCCTTGTCACAGGCAGCAGCCACACTACCCCAACATGGTTGCATTGCTGGTACAAAACTCCGTATCTGAGCCTGATAGTGTGTACCTCTTGTCCATCCTTCTGTCAACAGGAGGTACAGTATTGGGAGACTTTAAAATTTTTAGTTTCTGCTTCCCAAAGGATTTGTGGAAGGAATAGACAGTCTCCTGGACTCTGGGATGTCCATCATTTCTACATAATCAGGCTACTCTTGATCCTCCATGGCCTCCTCCATAGGAAGCTGGAGGTTTCAGCCACCTTTCTGTCAAACAGAAAGTGGGAGGAACTCAGAAAGCCTAGGAGGAAACACCAGAAGGGCTGTCTGGGGAGGTCCGGTTCCACAGGCACATCCAGATTTTCACCATCATCCTCGAACCCCCTCCTCCTCAAACTCTGGTTCATAAAAATCTTCAAGGGCATAATCTTGAACCGGGGAACCGACTGAACCAAACCCCTGCCAAAGGTGCGAATCGGTTGGAACAGGTAAAAGCGATTCCACAAACGACTCGCTCTGGCTGTTCCTCGGCAGTCGGAACATGAACCTCTGGATCTGAACCGTCGATTTTTCTGTGAGTTTCCTTTTGTAGGAACTGACCCTCAGGATCAGCTCTCCTCTTGCCCAAAGAAGTATCGCCTGGTCAGAGGGCACTCCTTCTGTTTGGTCCGAACCCGAACCAGGCTAGCCCATCCGGTCAAGCGGAATTCTCAGGCTCCTTTTCCCTCAGGCTACCTAATCTCTTTTCAAGGGTAGATTTAGGAAACTTTACAAATTTGGCAGTCTGAATCAAGGTGTTCAAACCTCAGACAATCAAACACAGGTGGTGTGGGGATCGGCCTTAGCAAAGACCTCCCCATATTCACTGCAGTGTTGAAACCCAATGTAGCCCGTTTTTCTTGGGGTTCCTCAGACATGGCCAACCTAACCAAACTTACCCTTTTAATGGCAACCACCAGGCAAGACTCCCTTATCGGTTCCTAACCGTGTCACGGGTATTATAAAAAACGTTCAAAACACGTTTTTTTTTTTAAGCTGATAAGGACCAGTAACCACACTCTAAAGTAACACACAAGAATTCACTACAAGTGATCGGTTCAGCCGAACTGATCTAACACTTTACAATTTCCACACAGAAAAACAGAACAAAACCTATCTAGTACTCACGGTACCACAGACAGAGACTGAACCGACTATCAGGAAATAAATTTGGTTTAAAACTGACAATTTAACGAGACTTTAACTGACTTTCAAACCAAGATGAAAGAGAAATCTCCGGAGCGACTGTTCAGTGAGGCGGAGTAAAGAATCTGACGGTTGGATTTTAAAGGGCTGCAGACAGAAATCTCAGCTGAGCTCGAGCTCACCATTCTATGATCTGAATAGAAAGTTAACCCTTAGTTCTCGGGCAGTTTAAAGGCTGGGCTAACTGCAATAGTCAGAATACAGCAGACTTCATGTTGTTTGAATAGACAATCTTTAGACTCTGGGATATCCATCATCTCCACAATGTCAGGCTCCTCTTGTTCCTCAGCAGCTTCAACCAGAGGGAGCTGGAGGTTTCTGCCACATTTTGTAAAACAAAAAGTGTAGAGGACTCAGAAAACCTAGGGCGGAAACACTAGAAAGGCCTGTCTGGGGAGATGTCTGGTTCTATGGGCTCATCCAGACCTTCTAAACCATCATTGTCATCATAAGTCATCGTAGTCTTCATCCCCCTCCAGGTCGGTTCATAATACTCTTGTGTGGAATAATCCGGAACCGGAGGAACCGACGAACCAAGCGCCTACCGAGATGCCAGATCAGTCGGAACTGGACGGAGCGATTCAACAATACTAATTGCCCTGGCAATTTCTTGGCGGATAGACGATGCGGTTCTGGATCCAAACCGCCAATTTACGCCTTTCTTTTTTCTTACCGGAACTGATCCCTCAGGATCGGCTCTCCTTTGCCCGAGGGAGTCTCCAGGTCAGTGGGCACTCCCTCAGGTTCGCTGGAACTGAACCAGGCTGGCCATCTGGGTCAGCGGACTTCTCAGCCTCCTTTTCCTAAGCCTGCCCAGTCTTTTATCTAAGGTGCCTTAGGAACATTTTACAAGTCTGGCAGTCTGAATCAAGGTGGTCAAAACCCAGACAGTAAACACAGGTGGTGTGGGGAATCAGCCTTAGCAAAGGCGTCCCATACTCACTGCAGTGTTGAAACCCAGTGGGCTCGGCTTTTCTTTGGGTTTCTCAGGCGTAGCCATCCTAAACAGCTTACCCTTTATTCGGCAAAACCCAGGCAAGACCCCCTTATCGGTTGCTAACCGCATTACAGGTATTACAAAAAATACAGAAATACGTTTTCTTTAGAACCGATAAGGACTGGTACCTTACACTAAAATAAAATTAAGACAGATAATACTCAAACAACCAGTTCAACCAAACCCGATTGAACACTTTTTTTACAATTTTCACACACAATTCACACTCAGTCCACTACCTAAGCAATTACTGTACACTAGAAGGGATCTGAACCGAAGAAAAATACGAAAATAGCAGTTTAAAAATACAGATTACTCACCTGTAACAGGAGTTCTAGGAATGGTATATGTTGTTCATCCACACTTATTGGCAGGTATCCTTGCCGCTTTAAATCTTGCGGAAGGTCTTCAAGCTGGCTGCTCCCACCCTCGGTGGTAAAACTCTCAGCTCCGCCCCATGACACCAGATCTTGCCACTGGAAGCTCAGGTTGTGCGTCCGAGCCAGGGAGGTCGGGTGGGTCATGTGGATGAACAACATATACCATTCCTAGAACTCCTGTTACAGGTGAGTAACCTGTATTTCAAGGGACATGGATATGTTGTTCATCCACACTTATTGGCAGACTCTAGCAGTTCTCCGGGAGGAGGGAGGCAAGGCGACAACCCCTACTTAGGAATAGAGACTGGAGAACCGAGGCCCCAAAACCAGCATCCCGGTGACTCAAGGTCGATGTGGCAGTGGGTGATGAAGGTGTGTGCTGACTTCCAGGTAGCAGCCCTGCAGATTTCCTGAATAGGGACGTCCTGGAAGCAGCCACCGATGCAGCGGTATGGCAGGTAGAATGAGCTCTTATCCTCTGGGAGGCTCCATGCCTGCCAACCTATAGCAAGATCTATGCAGGAGGTGACCCACCTGCTTATCGTCCGCTTGGCTGCAGGTCTGCCAGGTGCGGCTTCAGCGCAGGTGACAAACAGCTGGTGAACCTCTCCCGAATTTCAGCCGTCGCTCCTTATAGTGGCGGCGCCTTCTAGGGTCGAGTACGAAGCCTATATTCGGCCTCCGAGGTGTGACTGGGGTGGGGAACACGGCAGAGTCAACACCTGGTTAAGGTGAAACTCCGACACCACCTTGGAAGGAATTTCGGGTGGGGCGCAGGACAACCTTGTCCCTGTGGAAGACCAGGTAAGGAGACTCGATGGAAAGCGCCTGAGCTCTCCCATCCTTCTGGCTGGACGTAATAGCCACCAAGAAGGCGGTCTTCCACGACAGGTGAGAGAGATCACACCTGTGCATTGGTTCGAATGGCTTGCCATGAGCTTTGCCAGTACCAGCAGTAGATCCACGGAGGTGGAGGTTCTCGCACGGAGGTGAATGTGATCAAGGCCTTTGAAAAAGCACCAGACCACCTTTCTCCTGCCTCGACTGCTTCTCGGCCCGCACCGCAAGCAGAGATGGCTACCAGGTGCACCCTTAGGGTCACGACCTAAGCCCTTGCTGAGAAAGGGACCATAAATAGTCCAAGATGCTTGCCAAGGAACAGGAGGAAGGGTCCAGGCCCTTGCCTGACACCAAATGGAAAACCTCTTCCATTTGAAGGCACAGCATTCCTGGTCGACTCCTTACGGGACGCCTCAACTACATTGAGGACCTTGTCGGAAAGACCCAAGGCCTGGAACTCTAGCCGCTCAGGAACCAGGCCGTCAGGTGGGATTGAAGGTCCGGATGGAACACCTTCCCTGATTGACTGAAAGTAGGTCCGGGCGAGCTGGAAGCTGCCTTGGGAGCCTGAGCTGAGGCTGAGGAGATCTGGATACCAGCATTGGCGGGGCCAGTCTGGGGCTACCAGAATCACCTGCGTCTTGTCCCTCCTCGCCTTGAGAAGCACCTTGTGGATCAAGGGAAATGGAAAAGGCGTAGAAGAGGCCCGGGGTCCACGGCCTCAAGCATCCCCTGCAGCGAGCCCTGGTGAGGCGGGCATGGAACAGCCTCAGCCCGTTCTCCTGGAGGCAAACAGATCCACCTGAGGTGTGCCCCAATGGGAGAACAGATCTTGTACTACCTCCGGCCGGAGAGACCACTCGTGGGACGCAGCCCCTATCCGACAGCGCATCGGCCAGGGTGTTGGAGGCTCCTGCCACATGAATGGCTAGGAGATCCGCCTCCAGGCTGCGCACAGTGACCAAATCGGAGAGCTTCCTTAGACAGAGGCATGGAGGCGTCCCGCCCTGGCGGTTTAGGTAGTACATGGTCGTGGTATTGTCCGTCTGGACCTGAACCACTTGACCCTGTAGAAACGGAGCAAAGGCGGTGAGAGCTAGGCGGACCGCCGGAGCTCCAGCAGGTTGATAGCATCGGGACTCGCGGGACCAGAGGTCGGCACTCTGTGCTCCCCAGATGGGCACCCCAACCAATCAGAGAGCGCCAGAGAGAGAGAGAGAGAGACCGCGGCTCGGGGGACAAACGGGATGCCTCCTGCTGAGCTGGAACGATCCACCACTGGAGAGCGCTCCACATCCCCTGGGTCACCGCCACTAACTGGTCCAATGGATCGCAGGGTTGAGACCACTGGCTGGCCAACCCCATTGAAGGGGCATGTTCCAGCAGGCCCAACGGACCACGCAGGTGCAGGCCGCCATGAGACCCAGGAGCGCAGGAAGTCCCGGGCAGGGCACGACTGCCAACCAGAAATGATCGGGCAAAGGAGGAAAGAACCTCAGCCCTGTCTGCCGGGAGCCGTGCTCTGGCTCGAAGAGAGTCAAGCTCTGCCCGATGAAGAGAATCACCTGCTTGGTTCGAGTTCGACTTGGCCTCGTTGATGAGGAGGCCGACCTGAGAGCAAACCTGGAGGCCAGATCTCTGGACCGCTCCGCCTCTCTGTCTGCAGGGGCTGCTATCGGCCAGGTAAGGGTACACCGGACCCCTCGGTGCACGCAGGGAATGCTGTCACCACTGCCAAGCATTTGGTGAAGACCCTAGAGCAAAGAGACAGGCCGAAGGGCATGGCTCGGAACTCGAAAGGGATCCTTCCTCCGAAGCGAAGGAATCTCTGGTGAGACGGACGGATAGGGACGTGAAAAAGCGTCCTGCAGGTCCAGAGAGCAGAACCATACGCCTGCTTCCAAGGATGGTATTATCTGAGCCAGAGTGACCATCCTGAAGGTCCGAGACCTTAGGAACTTGTTTAGGTCGTGCAGGTCGAGAATGGGCGCCAGGCCCCGTCCGCTTTGGAACCAGAAAGTACCTGGACACAAACCTCGGGTCTGAGGAGGGTCCGCCACCTCTGATCACCTCCTTCTCGAAGAGAGAGGCGATGTCGGCTCAGCGAGCCAACAGTGAGGTTCGGACCCCGAGGCCCCTGGGTGCGATGGCTCTGAAGGGCGGGCCTGCTCGAACTCCAGAGGCAGGCCCTTCCCACCACTTCCAACACCCACCGGTCTGTGGTGATAGCAGACCAGGCGGAAAGAAAGTGGCGAAGCCGTCCGCCACAGGGGAACCTGGGGTGAGGTGGACGAGGTTGGGGCGGCACCCCCAACCCGCACTGAGCAGGCTTGGGAGGGACCGCCGAGGAACCACCTGGGCCTTTACCTCCCTGCTTCCTGGAGGAGGAAGCGCGGGCTTGGGTTTGGGATGCCAGCGAGCCTGCTGGCCCTGGCGCTGCTGGGCCGGACGCGCCGTGGGTGCAGATGGACGAAAGGGCTAGGTTGCGGTCTGCGGCCCTTGTCCCTCTGAGCGGATGAGACAGAGTCCAGAGTGGCACTGGACTTTTCGATCCTCTGAGGTGACCTTCCACTCCAGGGCCGAAGAGGTCGGTCCACAGAAGGGACATCCGCCAACTTGTGCTGGGTATCCGTTGTGAAGGTGGATATCCTCAGTCATGCCCAGCGCATAGCCACTGCGGCATGACTGACCTGGCGCATGAGTCACCAATGTCCAAAGCAGTCTGAAGTTGCTGCCTGGCCACTGCCCTGCCCTGGTCCCGCACCTGCTTAACCGTGGTCTGCAGGTCAGCCGGGAGATGAGGGACTACCTCGTCCAGGGGCCCAACAGGGCGTGAGAGAAATGTGCCATCAGCACGGCCGAGCTGACCTGGCGAAGGCCAAGGGAGGGCGAGCGCAGACTTTTCGCCTGGCGTAGTCCAACTTCTTGGACTCCTTGTCGAGAGGTTTGTCACGCCCGGCGCCTCGCACGCCGGAAGACGCTTGTCGGTAACCAACCCCTCGGCTGAGGGTGTTCCGAGAAACTGGACAGGGAACCGGGGACCGCATACTTCCTTGCTATCCTGGCCGAGGCGCGGGCAGGAAGCAGGACGCTGCCAGAGCTCCATGGCGGGCCTACAATGGCCTCAGCCACCGGAAGGCCTCCGTGGGAGAATCCCTCAGTCCAATATCTCCGTGAGGGATTCTTGGCCCGCTTGGATACGGGCTCGAGCTGCATCCCCGTGGACTCGAGATGAGCCTAAGCAAACCCATGAAGGACGAAGGGCTATCGTCCAGTGACTGACCTCCTGAGGACTCCAAGTCGACCCGCCTGGAGAACAAGGAGGAATCGCGTCCGGACTCAGAGAGTCCACAAGAGCTGCCTTGGCCTGAGCCACTCTCCACCTGCCGAGGGTGATCGGGAGTGAGGGTGACAGACAGCCTATGGGGCAGACCCTGGGCCGACCGAGAATTCTTGGTCGAGCCCCAAACAACAGCTGTGGGCGGAGGTTCCACTGGAATCGTAGGGCAGCGGTTTCGGCCAAGCAACAGGCCTGGAAGCAGGCGCCTCGGCTAAGGCGAGGGGTTAAATCTGGAGCTCGGTGACAGCCACTTGATAGCCGGGAAGCGGCGCCGGCTTACTCCCGGACAGAAGAAGCTTTTGCCACATGAGGTCCTCATATCGTAGACACAACTTGCGTGAAGCCTCCCTCATCCGAGGAGGACGAGGATGGCGGCGCGCGCCTGCCACAGTGCGAGACCGAGACCGCCTATGGCGGTGGGATCGGCTGGGCGAAGAAGTCTGAGACAGAGACCGCGAACCTCGGCTTTTCCGAGGAGGGTACAGAGGTAGGGCGGGAAACCCACTCCCCTCGGCTCGAGGGCTCAACCGTGGACTCCGGAACCAGAGGCATGGGCAAGTCCAGGACACCTCAACCACCGCAGGGGAACCGGGAAGTGAGTGTTATCGGCTTCACCGGTCGACAGCCCATCCAACAGGTCGAGAAAAATTTCGACTCACGGCCGACGGGAGTCTCAGTCAACTGACCTGACAGGGACGCCGTGAAGCCAGTGGCGTCAAGCAGAAGGATCAACCAAGTCGATGGTCGACTACTCGGTGAGAGGGACCTCTCCCGCTCCCAAGAGCATCGACGGAGGGACTTACCTTTGTGGCCCTTCTTCTTGGACCGAGAGGAAGGCCCTGAAGATGTTGGTCCCTCTCCATAGTGAAGAGGGACAGACAGAGCTCCTTAAAAGAAGCTGAATAGGAGGATCCCAGGGAGGCGGGATAAAGGCTGCGGCCGAGGAAGATGAAGATGCTGCCTGCGCCACCTCCTCCTCGAGGGCGATCATCTGCTCAAGCTGTTCACGAGCCCGCCGCCACGGAAACCGCCAACCGGGCCTCCTTCGACTTTACCGGAGGATAACGTTGGTCGCCCAAGTTGCAGACGGGCAGCACGGTCTTCCAGGACGGAGGCGAAAAAGAAAAGCACAGGTCGCAAGCCTCACGGGTCGTGCCCAAGGCCCACAGACGACGTGGAGTGCGGATCCGTCCGAGACATCTTCTGCCCGCATGGGCACCTCCGAAACCGGAGTCAATTTGTCCATCGCAGCCACGAGGGAAATATTTGACCAAGTCTTGAAACCTTAAACTTTATTTCGGTAAACCAAGAATTAGGAACCAGTCTTATACACAGAGCGTTAAGGAGGGAACCTGAGCTTCCAAGCTGTAAGGAAGATCTGGCCATGGGGCAGAGCCGAGTTTTACCACCCGAGTGGGTGGGAGGAGCCAGCTTGAAGACCTTCCGTAAGATTTAAAGCGGCAAGGATACCTGCCAATAAGTGTGGATGAACAACATATCCATGTCCCTAGAACCAACGCTTTTACTGTAACGAACCAAAAGCAATGGAGAGCTCTCCGAGCGGCTGTTCAGTTAGGTGGAGTAAAGAATCTGATGGTTACACTCAAAGTGCAGCAACAGAGGTTTCAACTGAGCTCACGCTCAACATTCTATGCTCTGGCATAGAGTTAACTCTTTCTCTCTGGAGCAGTTCAAGTGCTGGGGCTAACTGCATAATGTCAGAATACAGCAAGACTTCATGTTGCTTAAAATGGCATTTATACCTCTGACAGCACCATATTCAGGACTGCAGAGGCTAAAGGTTCCAGAAGGGAGGCAGGGTGGGAAAGTTATGAATACCAGAGTATCACTTGGAAGAAACAAGATTACTATGGTAAGTAATTTTTCTTCTCACCCAAGTAATACTCAGGTATTCATAAGTTTATGCAGACTACCAAGCAGTACCTTTGTAGGTGGTCACAGAAGAAAAATTACTCACCTTAGTAATGTTGTTTCTTCTAATAGGGTCTTGCTGTATTCTGACAGTAGCAGTGAGTCCCAACCTTGAACTGCCTCGGAGATGAAGAGTTAACTTTCCATGCCAGGCATGGAATGCTGAGCTCGAGCTCGGTTGAGACTCTGTCTGTTGCTGTTTGAACTCAAACCGCCAGATCTTTACGAGCTAAACTCACTGAGGTCCTGTGTGAAGCTGTAAACTTACACTAGCCAACTGGCTACTAACATAAAACAGATTTTTTGGTCCCAAAACAAAGACTCAAGTCAGGAGACCCAAAAATGAAATAAACACAACACCCACTCACCCAAAGAAAGGGTGATAACAAAAGGGTGAGGCACCTCCTAAGTGCCAACACTGCCACTGCCCACCCACATCCCAAAACAGAGGTTCTGAGAGGGAAGGCAGGAGGTCAGAATACAGCAAGACTCCATTAAAGAAACAACATTACTAAGGTGAGTAATTTTTTCTTCAAACAACATGAAGTCTTGCTGTATTCTGACAACTGCAGACTACCAAGCAGAACCTTCTTAGGAATAGGCTCTGAAGCACAGCTGTGTTGAAACCCAACATCACTCCTAGCCTGGATATCCAGGAGTAATGCTTGGTAAAAGTATGAACTGTTCTCCAGGTAGCTGCCTGACATATCTCTAAGATAGGAATATCCTGGCAGCAGCCAGGAAGCAGCTGTACCTCTGGTAGAGTGAGGCCTCAGGCCTGAGGTGGAACCCTACCTAGTTTTCATAGCAAAATTGGATGCAAGAGACAATCCACCTGGCAATGGATCTTTTAGTGGCAGGTCTTCCTTTACCAACCTCACCATAAGTGAGGAACAGTTGGAGGAGTCAAACCTATGACCGTGGTACGTTCTATATAGTAGCTAAGGGCTCTTTTCACATCTAGACTGTGCAGCCTCCTCACCAGAGGAAGAATGGTCAGTGAAGTACACAGGAAGAGACATAGATTGATTAAGGTGGAAGTCTGAAACCACCTTAGGCAAAAACTTCCTGCTAGTCCTGAGGACCACCTTATCCCTATGGAAGGAAATAAAGTCAGGCTCCACTGACAGGGCTTGTAGCTCACTTATGCGACTGGCAGAAGAGATGGTCACCAAAACACACTTTTCCAAGTCAAGTACTTAAGCTCTGCTGAGGACAAAGGCTCAAAAGGGTTGCATAAGCTGAGCAGTGTAAACGTTAAGATCCCAAGCAGGGCAGGGTCCCTGAATGGAGGATTGGTATGAAGCAATCCCTTAAAAACTTGGAGAAAACAGGGTGAGCTGAAAAGAGAAGAGGGCTTACCTGCTGAAATGAAAGCAGAAACAGCTGCCAGATGCACCCTTAGTGTAGCTGGTCTGAGTCCCAAGCTATTCAGATGGACCATATAGTCAAGGACTGTGGGCAAATCATCAGACTCTGGGAAATATGCTTCCCAGAGCACCATATGGAAAATCTTTCCACTTGGAATTATAAGTAGTTCGGAGGAAGGCTTCCAAAAGCCTTTAGAATATCCATAACACCTTGAGAGAGGTGTAAATCAGCAAACTCTAACTCTTCAAGAGCCAGGCCTTGAGATTGAGAGATTTGAGATTCGGTACAAACCCTCCCTGAGCACAGGTTAACAGGTTGTAATTCCTAGGAAGAGCCAGGGAAGATGGACTGTTAGGACAATAGGAGAGGATACCAGGGCTGCCTGGCCCAGTCTGGAGCAATCAGGATCACTTTGCAGGGTTGAGACCTGATTTTGACTAGTACTTTGAACAGGAGAGGGAAGGAGGGAAAGCATACAGGAACTTCCCTTCCCAACTGAGAACTAAGGCATCCAGGGGACTGAGCCCAACACTGGGGCCTGAAGCAAAAAGGGAAGTTGGTGACTGTCTGGGGCTGCAAAAGATCATCTGTGGGTGCCCCATCTGGAGAATATCACCTCCAAGACCAGGGGATCCAGTGACCATTCGTGATGGCCCGGAGATATCCTGCTGAGAGCATCTGCCAGGACATTGTCCTTGCCTGGGAGGTGTACTGCTGTGAGGAGGTGTTCAGGGAATAAGCCAGAGACCACAACTTCATTGCTTCTGTGCACAAGGCCGTAGACAAAGTCCCTCCTTGCTTGTTGATGTACCACACTGTAGTGGTATTGTCTGTTCTGATCTGAATGACTTTGTTCTGAATAGGCTTGGGAAAAGCTTGAAGTGCTAGAAATACTGCTCTGAGTTCCAACAGATTGATGTGAAGCAGAGACTCCTGAGGAGACCACAACCCCTGGGTGGTCAGGTCGCCCAAGTGAGCCCCCACCCCAAGAGGGAGGCATCTGTAGTAAGGATTAAAGAGTGAGACTGAGTGGCAAAGGAACTCCTTGTCTTAGATTGTTCTGATCCTGCCACCACTGCAAGGCTTGGATCAGAGTTCGAGTCACTGGGATCAGTTTGGTCGGGGATCCTTTTTCTGGGACCAAAAGGCTCTCAAATGGAACTGAATGTCCCTCATTTGAAATCTTGCTCCCTGCACCACTGCTGTAGAAGCAGCCATGTGCCCCAGGAGCTGCAGAAAATGCCTTGCTGGTCGAGACACCTGCAGGGTGAAAGAGGAGGCCAGTGTGATAAGGGTCCTTGCCCTGTCCAGGGAAGGAAGGCTCTGGCCTTTTCTGTATCTAGCTCTGCGCCTATGAAGGTGAGGAGCTGAACAGGCTCTAGAACTGACTTTGAAAGATTCAGAAGGAAACCCAGAGAGGTGAGCAGTTGCCGAGTTATTTGTAGGTGTAACTTGACTTGGTCTGGGACTGGCCTACTATGAGCCAGTCGTCCAGGTATGGGAAGATGGCAACTTTGCCTTCTTAGAGAAGCAACTACTACTGCCAGGCATTTTGTGAACACCCTTGAGCAGAGGTTAGACCGAAGGGCATTGCTTTGAACTGGTAATGGCCTGAGGGCAACTCCGAACCTGAGGTACTTTCTCGATGGGAGCTTCTGATGAGAATATGGAAATAGGCATCCTTGAGGTCCAGGGAAACTAGCCAGTCCCCTGGCCTTAGAGAGGGTAGAATTATTCTCAGAGTCACCATTTAAAATTTTGGCTTTAAAAGGTGCTTGTTTAAGCATCTGTGATCCAGGATGGCCGCCATTCTCCTGTCTTTTTGGGTAAGGAAGTACCTGGAGTACAATCCTTGCCCTGGTGTAGGGGTGGAACCCTTCCACAGCTCTGAGAACTAGGAGGAAGAGACCTCTGCCTCTAGGGCAAGTGCCTCTGAGGGATCTGCAGGTGGAGGATCTGGTTCTCAGCTTGGAAATTTTGAAGCGAGAACCAGTCCCCGGCTTACTAATTCCAGGACCCACTTGTCTGATGTTAGAGACTTCCAGTCCTGGACAAAGTAAGCCAGCCTGCCTCCTACAGGTAGTGGAGAATCGGCCCTGGCAAACCCATCAGGGTGCCTGTTTGGCAGGGGTTTTGGCTGAGGGGTGGAAGCAGGTCTGCTTGTACCCTTCTGCCTCCCTCTAAAGAACCCCTCTGCGCATAGGCAGAGGAGGCCTGGACTTGGTAGAAAGGCCTATGAAAAGGCCTGCCCCTGCCCCTGGGATGCTGCCTTGAGGAGTGGCCTGCCTTTCCTTGGCCTGGGCACTCCTATAGGTGGTCCTATATTCGTCCATTTTCTTCATGTAATTCTCTGTTTGCTCCCCAAACAGAGAATTACCCACAAGGAAAATCCATGGCCTTAGTCTGGGTATCCTTGACAGGCTAGTACATCTGAGCCAAGCCATTCTACACGAGTGCCACAGATGTAGCCATGACTCTAGATGACACATCATTGGAGTCCACTGCAGCATGGAATTGCACCTTGGATGCCTCAATAAGAATAAAGAATCTGACGGTTTGAGTTCAAACAGCAACAGACAGAGTCTCAACCAAGCTCGAGGCTCAGCGTTCCATGCATGGCATGGAAAGTTAACTCTTTCATCTCTGGGGCAGTTCAAGGTTGGGACTCACTGCTACTGTCAGAATACAGCAAGACTTCATGTTGTTTGAACCTTATTTTTGAGAACAGACTTTGCAGGACTACTGTGCCAAACCTGGCATCACCCGGAGAGAATATCCAGACTGTAATGCTTCATAAAGGTGTGTACTGTTTTCCAGGTAGCTGCTTTAGAGAGGTCTACCAGGAAACACCTGGACAGCTGCTATGGTAGCAGCTGTGTCCCTTGGAATGGGCCCTCAACTCTGTTGAGGGCACCTTTCAGCCTTAGAGTACCAAAACTGGGTATGCTGTACTATCCAGTGAGAAACTGACCTTTTGATGCTGGGTTACCCTTTCCCATTCTCATAGGTCAAGAACAGCCTTTTTCTCCTGCTTATGGACTGTAGTGGCTGTCAAGTAGTAGCTAAAGCTTTTTGACATCTAGACTACTGCAATTATGATCTTTCTGTGTATCTTCACCACTCATCACAGATTGGTATCTGCCAGAGGTCAGGACCCAGCAGGAGCCCTTTTTCTTTTTTTAAAGGTATGGCGAGGCTGACACACCATCGACTAGCCCTCGGGGCCGACAAACTATGTAGTAGCGGGTTGGCGTTAGGCTGTGTCAACTCGCCTGCCTGCCAGTTCTGGAGTCACCGGAGAGGTAAGAGGAAGGGAGTGGAGGATGGGACAAGGAAGCCCAAGGGTCAGAAAAGGAAAAGATGTATGAACTAAAAGGAGAAATAACAACTGAGAGGACAGCGAGAGAGAAGTTGAAACTAAAGGAGGAGGGGCCCCAATCTCTGGAAAAGGAAGAGGAGGGAGGTAGGGTGGTAAAGAATTTAGGAAGAGAGGGAGAAGGATAACACATCCCAGACCCTGGTCTGTCTCCAGATTGTATAGGAACTGCAAGGAGTAGCAATGCTTTCTGCCAGAATTCAAGGCACAGAATAGCTGGCAAACACTCCAGATAAGCAGAGTCGGCTATTCTGGAGGAAGGACAGGATACAGGATTCAGCACCTTCTCAAGGAAAGATTTTTGGTGGGAAAAAAAAAGTTGTTTTTTTTAGGAGGAATAGTTGGATGGAAAAAGGAGAGCAAGGAGGAGGAACTACCAACTCCTACCCACAGGGGTGGAGCAAAGTACTGGAGAAGGAGTGCCGCTGAGCTATCCACTCTTCCTGGAAAAATACTCCCTGTGAGTCCTTATTTTACCCCACTCCTAAGGAGGAGAGGGAGGCACAGAGAGGGAGGGGTCCCAGAGACTGAGGCCCCAGGGGATGGAGGGAGGGGTTGTGATGAATGGTGAAGATACACAGAAAGATCATAATTACGGCAGGTACGTAATTTTCATATCCTATCTGTGTCAATCTTCACCATTCATCACAGATGGTGATGCCGAGCCCCTCCCGAAGGGTTTTCTTTACACCCTAAGGGACAAGTCCCTTAGCCTCAGTGGGTGACACACTAAGGGAGAATCTTCAGGGCCTGGAGGCCCGAAAGTGGGAGAGAGAGCAGGGTCCCCTGGAGGGAAGGAAGTTGCCCTGACAAGCAGCGCCTCACTCTGCGGGAGAAGAGGTAGGTTCCCTGGTGGGCAGAGATAATCACCTACGCCGGGCCGAGGGTGACAACTGGGAAACACGCAGCCATGCCGTCCGCCTAGTGCAGATCGCTGTCCCTCACGACCCAGTAGCTACTCGTTGGCATCATAAGATGCCCTCGCCAGTGCCTTGCTAGCTCCAGTCCACGCAGAGAGTGCAATGGCTTGTCTGGTTTGCTCGTGTCAGGCAATGAGGCTAGGACCTGACCTAGCCTGGACCACAAGAACCTGTCACAGGCTGCATAGTGGGCCTAATGTGCAGAGATAGAAAGAAGTAACCATGCCGAGTAGAAAGTCCTCCTACCCCAGAAATCAAAATCCAAGGAGTCTTGATCTGGGAGCCGGTCACAGTGAAGGGCGAAGCCCATCAGGAGTATTCAACTGTGTCAATCCAGACTGTGGATGAGGAATGGAACCTGAAGACTCCGGGTGCGCAATATCTCTGGCTGAGATCCCTTGGGGCAGGAACTCCGGAGAAGGGCCTCTGCCAGGAACACAATGACGCATCCGAAGGGGAGCCAGCCAGGGCAGTACCACAAGGGTGGCTCGCCAAAATCGCCTAGAAAGGCATGCACGAGTGTTCAGGATTACTGATAGTGGAAGAAGTAAGCTGCAAATCCTCCAACATCCTCACGAGGAATCGCTGATACTCAGAGAGATCAGCAGCCGGAGAGATGTGGACAGAGGGTTCCTCTCCCTGGGGGATGAGGTGCTGGAGGTCACCGTCTGTTCAGTGGGTGGCTGCACGGGGGTTGAAAAACCTGGCTGTCCATTGCCCTAACATAAGCAGGGAACCAAGCAGCCACCGCTCTGAACTGCTCCCAGGTGAGAGGCCCGCTAGGACCGAGGATGCCTGGGAGCAGGAGATAAGTGGCAGAGGGAGGGGACAGAGCCGAGAAAAGATGTTGGCTGACCCACGCCTGGGCTAAGGAGAGGACCGTGGGCACCACGGACTAAGGTGCCTGAAGACGCCACAGCCGACAGCTGAACAACCACATCGGTATTGCCTTCAGCGCCTGGAAGAATCCCCTGTGAGGCGACCGGGCCGTATAGGTCCAGAAGGACGGTCCCCTACCTCAAAGAATGGGACTCTCTCAAAGAGACCGAGGAGGAAGAGTGGAGATCCGCCTGCCTTCTCCCAGGGCCCGGTGGACCCCAGAAAAGGCAGACGTGCCTACCCCACACCCTCGACCACTCGGAGTCTGAAAGAGCTCTCCTCCTCGGGAGGGCCAGCCTAGGTAGCTAGCATCTCTGGGCAGCCCCAAAGGGGTTATCCAGGGTGCAGTGCCCTCCCCTGCAGGTGCTCTGATCAGCTCCAAAGTTGGGCGATCAAGGCACACTACTGGAGGGGGTACCACAACTGAGGGGTCAGTGAAACCGCCAAGACCAGGCTGCAGAGCTATGGTGGCCCGCACCACTGCCTGCTGGTCAAGATCCCTGACCCTGGTCGCGGTAGCCACTGACCTCACCTCAGAAGGGGCTGACTCTGACTCGTCGAAGAGACTACCGTGCTGCCCACCTCAACAGACAATCCCAAAGGGTCAGACTGCACGCCTGACTCAGAGCTCAACTCCATCTCCGAGGAGCTAGAGTCTGAGGCGCCTGCCAAACCATGGGAGGGCAGACAGTGCCATCCTTACCAACAGGCCCAGGGACCAAAGCCGCGCCGAGTCGGCGCCAGTGCTCTCCGCAGCCCCACGAAGGAATCCGCGAGTGGGAGGCGCCGCCCCAGCCTGAACCAGAGATCCAGAGCCGGACCAGTCATGGCACCATCCGTCCCACAGTGCTGCGAGCAGCGCCGAGGACAGAGACGGTGCTGACGACAGTCCCGCAGCACCATAGGCTGCCCGCCCCCGGGTGCGCGAATGGCGCCCAGGGCAGGGGCGGCCCCGAGGACCACTCGGATGGTGGACATGGCGCTGAGCACAGTGCCGCCTAGCTCCAGGCACCACGAGCGTGCAGAGGGTAGGGGCGAAGCGCCTAAGACGGCACCTACTGAGGAAACCAGGCCCCATGGTGCTGGGCCTCAGCGACACGGCGCGTGCTCAACCTCGGCACCGAGGATGGCGCCGAGGCGAGATATGGAAAAGGACGGCGCCATAGTAGTTCTCACGGCGCTAGCAGCAGTGTCGGCACCGCGAACGGCTCGACAGAGATCATGGCACCGTATGACAAGCGGTAACGACGATGGCCCCTATCAGGGCCTATGGCGCCGAGGCCTCCAACGGTGCGGACGAAGCGCCAAGGATGGCGCCAACCTGGGCTCATGACCTGTGGGAGCGACACTGGGAGTCTTTGCCCCGTAGGGGCGATTGCCATGGCGGCGCCTCCCGCCGCTCCCGGAAGGAGCGGACGGCCTCCTGCACCGTGGAAGAAGCCTCGCAACGCTAGGCTACGGGCAGCCGAGGCTCCTTCCTCCTCGGTCCAGAGATAACCGGAGGGGACCCGGAGGAAAGGCAGAGAGCGCGTGGCTTGGCCCAACAAGGCGCATCCGACCTCAAAGTCGGTGGAGCTTGCCCCACTTTCCATGCGCGCTGTTCGAGAACCCGGCAGTCCATGGAGAAGAGACATCACACGAATCCATGTCGTGAAGCGGCCAAGACACGAGAGACACCGGTCGTGTTGGTTGGTGACAGAGAACTTACCGTCGCATGGGGGCCGACCTGTCTTGAAAGATTTCTTGCCCTCCAACCGAGACACAACCTACAGGAAAAACCCACCAAAAACAGACCTGACGTCGCAAAAAGAACAATAATGGAAAGATCTTACCGGCGACGTCGAGTAAAGCAACACAGAACCAGCAGGTATAAACGACGGAGTTCGCACGATATACTGCATAAGAGAAACTTCGAGCAAGCCCCAAATTTCTTCAGCTTCCACACGAGGTGACCTCTACGGTGGGAGACAAAGAACTGGCAGGCAGGTGGAGTCGACACAGCCTAACGGCCAACCCTGGGCAAGCTTATTACCGCAGTGCACGGCCCCGAGGGCAGCGCCGATGGTGTGTCAGCCCCGCCTACCTTTAAAAAAAAAAAAAGGGCTCCCACGGGTCCTGACCTCCGCAGATACCCATCTGTGATGAATGGTGAAGACTGACACAGATAAGCTCTAAAACTTTCAGTGAAAAAGACAGGTAAGGTAATGGTTTGGTTCAAATGGAAATCAGAAGTCATTTTAAGGAGAAACCTCCTGTTTGTTCCCAGGACAATTTTGCCTCAGTGGAATGAAATGTGATCCTGTTCAATGCAGAGACTTGAGCTCACTGATTCTTGTGGCAGAAGTCACTACCACAAGGAAAACAGTTTTGTTTTTGTGACACATTTCAAATAAGCTGAAGACATAGGCTCAAAAGGAGGACCCATGAGCCTAACTATACACATCTAGGTCCCATGCTGGCACCTCTTCCCTGTTGGTGGGGTACACATGGGCCAGGCCTTAAAGAATCCTTTGAAGATAGGGTATTTTGCCTGAGAAACACTCTGTTCAACTGAAATGTAAGCAGATGTTGCAGCCAGGTGGACCTTTAGGTACTGGGCTACAAGCCCAATGAAAGAAAATATATAAGATAGTCCAGCACAGCTAGAACACCAGCCTGTGCTGATATGTGCCAGGCCCTTAAAGAGCCTTTGTGAAGCTAGGATCTGGAGCCATTAAAACATTCTGTCCAACTAATATGCAAGCAGATGCTGCAACTAGGTGGACCTTGAGGGTGCGGGACTGCAAGGCCAATGAATATAAACACGTAAGATAGTCAAGCACAGCTTGGACCCAGTATGTGCTGGAACCAATTTCTTGGTTGAACACCAATAGTAAACCTTTTCCATTCTGAAGCGTAAATTTTCTTAGTGACAGACTTCCTGAAACCACATAAAATATCTAAGAAACTTTGAGAAAGATTCAAGCCTGCATATTGTACAGTAAGCCTCAACAGACATGCCTTGTACCTGAGTAACCCAAGCTTTGGGTACAGGAGCCTCCTGGTTGGAGGTTAGCAGATTGTGCCTCCAAGGAAAGGTGTATTGGTTCGGACCCAGACATGGAGAGTAGCAGAGAGAGAACCATGATTGCCTGGCCCAGTCTGGTGCTATCAAGACCATTGATGCTGACTGGGACCTGAGCTTAAGAAATGCTCTCTATGCCAGAGGAAAGGAAGAAATGCATGCAGGTGCTTCCCTGGCCAACCTCAAAACCAGAGCATCCAGGGAGGTTGTTCCCATCTGGCTGTCTGCCATAGTACTGTGGCAGGTGGTGGTTGTGGTGGAAGTGAACAAGTCTACCTCTGGTATGCCCCACCTCCTGAAGATAACTTGCACCACCTGACTGTTCAAGGCCCATTCCTGATGGGACTGGTTGATTTGAGTCAAGGTATCCGCCAAGGTACTGTCCTTACCTTTTTATTTTTTATTTATTTATCAAGTCTAGGATTACAATACCTTTGAGCCATGGCTCTTTACAAAGGTTCCACGTCAGAGAAATACAAATTATGGGGAACATCAAGACAGTGCTATAACAATGTGCACATTGCAAACAAAGTACAGATTAATACAGTTCAAGGGTAGCACTGTAACAAGGCAGCCAGCGGCATTGTCAGAGAAAACAGACAACAGATAAGAAGTGTCAGAGTCATAGGGAGAGGGTAGGGAAGGAGAAGGAATGTAAATGTAGGAAGGGTGGTGAGAGGGTGAAAAGTGCAGCATTGGGTATACCAAGATGTGAGGGTAGAATCCAGTGGGGGAGACGACAACTAAGCAGAAAGGAAAGTGGAGAAACAAGGTTAAGTTGGGCAGTCACAGGAGCTGTTGGTAGTGAGATAGTCCCAGAGCCTAGTTTTAAACATACCAATAGTTGGGGCAGAGGAGATGGTTGGGCTGAGGCCACTGAACCAGAGTGGTGCTCGATAAGCAAGAAGCGTTGTCCCTGTGAAGTGTGACAGTGGGGACTTTCAGTAGCTGTAGCGCGGATCTCCTAAGGCACCATTTGTTAATCTGTGTTGTAACAGAGTTGAGACCCCAGAAGGTGCAAGGCCAAGGTAGATTTTTTTGACCATGGAGCAGGTGAGAAACTTTATGCAGTTTGATAGTTGGAGCCAGCCAGTCTGAGTGTACAGGTCACATGTGTGGGTGAGACGGTGAGCACCAGTGATGAGCCGACATGCTTTATTTAAGGTACTTGAGAGGCATCTAAGGGTTGTGGTTGTGACCGAGCCATAAATGATGAGACCATAGTCTATTACAGAGACTCACAGAGCTCAGGACTGCAACCTTCAAAGCTTCTAGCGTGAGGTGTGGTCTGTGTTTGTAGAGGAGACCAAGCCGCATTAGCAGCTCTAGCTACATTATCTACATGAAGTCCACAGGAGAGATTAGGTCAAGCTGTATCCCTAAGTATTTGAAGGACACCACCTGATCTAGAGTGTTCCCTGTGGTGGAGATAGCCAAGTGGTGTAGCTTGGTGGGTTATGAGAGCTGCAGAACAGCACAGATTTGGATTTCTTATCATTGAGGACCAGTTTATGATTAAGAAACCATGTCTCTACAGAACTGAAACCAAGTTGAAGGTTGTGTTCAAGAGTTGCAGGATCTTTGTGAGTGGAGAATATAACAGCATCATCGGCATATAGTATTATCTGCTCAGAGCAGTGGTAAGGGAGGGTTTAAGAAAAGGCTAAAAGGAGGGGTCCCAGTATGGATCCCTGTGGGACACCCAAGCCGAACAGGCAGGGTGTTAGGAAGAGCGTCCGCAATTTTACTCTCTCGACCGGTTTTCTAAGTAGCTTTAAACTAGAGAGAAGAGTCAGGTGATAGCCCGCATTCAGTAGTTGGTGTATTAGTAGTCCATGGTGTACTGTATCAAGGCCTTGGAGAGGTCAACGAAAACGGCCCCTGTGAGAAGGCCATTGTCAAGGGATTTGTGCAAAGCTCCAGTAAACTCAAGTAGGGCTGTGGTGGTGCTGTGACCTTCCGGAAGCCGTGTTGTTGTGGACAAGGTATATTGTATTTATCCAAGTGGTCGGTAAGTTGATCAGCCACTGATGCGCCTGGAGCGCCTTACAGAGTGGGCCAGTAGGATAGGGGTATAATTTGAGTGGAATCGCCTTGTCCCCACTTTTATGGATGGGTGTCACGGTGGCTGTTTTACATAGGTCCGGGAATTTTCCACAGCTGAGAGAGAGGTTTAGGATTTTGTTAATGGATGAATTACCTCATCGAGGGTGAGCAACAGAAGCTTAAGGTCCAGGGTGTCGCTACTAGATCTAGATTTAGAGATAGCTGCAGTAATATAGCAGTGGCTTCATTCAGCCTTACCTTCCTGAAGTAGAAGAGGGATGGTTAGACTGAGGGGTGAGGTATTTGGGAGTAGGCCCTGCTTTCGAAAAAGTCATGGGGTAGAACAGCACTAAGGTCTGAAAATGAAAATTACGTACCTACCGTAATTCTTGATCTTTGGACGAGTCTCCACCACTCATTCACACTATTGGGATCTGCGCGGAGGCACTAGGACCCATCGGGAGCAAACTTTTGCTGGAGGGTCGCCATGGAACGGGCGCCTGTGAGCCCTAGCTCGCATGGTAACGATCATCTCGCATCGACCCTCCAACTGCCTCAGTACCTTTACCAAGGAGGTGCAGCGAATCTAACCTAGAAGGGTAGCTTCATCCCAAAAACGGACATAAGATAGTCCGGGCGACCGTGTAAGAAGGGTCACAAAGAAGTCTTCACAGCCTAAAGATTTGAGGGAGTGAAGACCAACAAGAGAGGTGAGCTCGGGGATGGAGGAGGGAGTGGAATGAGTGCTGGAGACTCGTCCAAGAAGATCAAGAATTACGGTAGATGTAATTTCATATCTTCCTGGACATAAGTCTCCACCACTCATTCACACTATTGGGAGAGTACCAAGCTAATAATCCCCGAGAGGGCGGCAGGAGAGACCAAGAGCTCACATTTCTAGGACAGAAGTCCATTGAGGATGGCTCTGCCAAAGGAAGAATGTCGCCTGGCATGGACATCTAGTGCATAATGTTTAACGAAGTATGCACTGAGCTCCAGGTGGCTGCATTGCAGATGTCGGCACTGGGCACGTCTATGGATTTCGCTAGGGATGCCAGCGACCGCTTGGTAGAGTGAGCGTAAACTCTACCCTCCAACTTAACTCGCGCTATGGAATAGCAGTGACGAGGCACGCCACTAGCCATGATGAGATACATCTGATAGCGACAGGTTGACCAGCCGGGTCTCACTGAAGGAAACGAACAGTTGCTGAGCTTTAGAAAATCCTTGGTTCTATCTAGATAGAAACGCAAGGCCCTCTTAACATCCAAAGAATGAAGAGAACGCTCTCTTCATTTTGGAAGTCCGCAAAATAAGAGGGAAGGACCAAAGGTTGGTTTAGATGAAATTTGACACAAACTTAGGGAAGAAATTTAGGATGAGTAATGAAGAACTACTTTGTCCTTATGGAACACAGTATACGGAGGGTCTGTGACCAGGGCATGCATCTCAGAGACCCTGCAGGCTGAGGTAATGGCCACTAGGAAGGCAGTCTTCCAGGTGAGAAATTTAGCTCACAGGTAGCCAGAGGTTCGAAAGGTTTCCGAGTGAGCATGTCTAGCACAAGATTAATGTCCCAGGCTGCGAATGGACGCCTTGTAGGAGGTCTGGTATGCAGAACTTATGAAATCTCTTAACCATAGGTAACTGAGCCAGAGTTAAGGAAATAACGGGTTCATGATACGCTGAAATGGCACTAAGATGAACTTTGACTGTAGAGTACTGCAGACCCGAATTTGAGAGGTCCAAAAGGTACTCCAAAACCTTATCTGGTGGACAGGAAAAGGGATTCAAAGAGGACTTTGCAAACCAGAGCGAAAAACACTTCCACTTGGCTGTGTAAGTTTTCGAGTGGCTGGCTTCCGCAGCAGCCAGAAGAATATCTGAAACTCTTCGAGAGACATTGAACCGTTTACTTGACCTCTTCAGGAGCCAAGCATGAAGGTGAAGTGATCTCAGGTTGGGATGGACCACCGTCCCTGAGTCAAAAGGTTCATCTGCAGGGCAAGTGGTCTCAGAGGAACTGCCAACATATTGTTGAGTAGTGGAAACCACAGCTGTTGAGGCCAAAAGGAGCAATGAGAATCATTTTGTCCCCTGGGATTCAACTTGAGGAGTATCCTCTGAATTAGAGGAAGAGGCAGAAAGGCGGAAAGAAAGCTTTTGTCCACCGCAGCCTGAACGCATCCTGACAGAAAATGCCAGGCCCTGGATTTCTGGAGCAGAAGAGAGGCATTTGTGTTGGGCGGGATGCAAAAGGTCCAGGTCTGGAGTTCCCTACTCTCGAATAGTGACTGAACTATGGTTGAGTTGAGAGACCACTCGTGAGGGTCTGTCTCTGTTCTGTTGAGACGGTCTGCCAGTTGCTTCTGAACACCTGGCAGGTACACCACTTGAATTAGAGCCTCGTGTCCAAGCACCATTCCCATACCCTCATTGCTTCTCTGTAAGGTAAGAGTGAGTCTCCTGCTTGTTGATGTAATACATCACTGCTTTGTTGTCCGCTTGAAGGAGAATGTTCTTGTGACACAGAATGTCCTTCAAAGCTCGGACCACATAAAGGACGCTCTCATTTCTAGGACGTTTATGTGGAGCTGGGACTCGACTTGAGTCCACGCACCTTGAGTGTGGAGAGCCTGACAGTGAGCCCCACCCCATTAGGGATGCGCCCATGGTAATGGAGATCTGATGGTCCAGAGGAGCTAAGGGATACCCTCCAGGAGATTGCTCTCTTGAGACCACCAGGTGAGTGACCTCCTTAAAGGTTCTGCCACCTTAATGAGATAGGACTGCAGGGTGAGTGGTTGGGGACCACTGAGTACTGAGCATCCACTGGGTGGTTCTCATGTGCAGACGTGTTAGGGTACAGTGAACACTGAGGATGCCATGAGGCCTAGCATCCGTTGCATCGAGAGAGCTGTGACTGAGCTGTTTTCCGGGCGTGACGGGCCATCTGAAGGATATCGCCTCCTGTCTTCTGGAAGAAAAGCTTCAGACAGGAGGTGTCCAGAAGAGTCCCTATAAAAGGAGCCTCTGGGAGGGCTGCAGTTGCGATTTCTTGAGGTCGAGCAGAACTCCCATGGACGAAGGAAGCGCGAGGCCGCCTCCACGGCGTCCAGAGTCCCTTGCCTGGAAGGGCTTGCTAGAAGCCAATCGTCCAGATAAGGAAACACCTGAATTCCGACCTTTCTGAGGTGCGCCATAGAACTGCACAACATTTTGTAAAACTCATGGCGAGGATAGCCCAAAGGGCAGGACTCTGAACTGATAGTGCTGTCCCAGAGCCACAAACCTCAGGAATTTGTGATGCCTCGGTGAATAAGAATGCGCTGGTAAGCGCCCTGCATATCTAGGGAGGCTAACCAGTCGTGTTGGTGGAGCAGAGGTAATAGGGTCTCAGAGAATTATTTTGAATTTCTCCCTGGGAGAAATTTGTTTAGCTTGAGATCTAGAATGAAGCGCATTCCACTGGACTTCTTTGGAACCAGAAAGTAATGGAGGAACCCCGTGTTTCGTGGTGCAGTGGCACCACTTCTACTGCCCTGTTGTTCAGAAGGCCCCAATCTCGGCAGCAGAAGGTCTGATTGAAGGGTTGACAGCCTGGGCTGTCGCTTGGGGATCATTCCGAGGGTCTCCCAAGTTGACGCGAATACCAGAAATTATCCGGGGACCCATTTGCTCGTGAGGTATGGACTTCACTGGTTGTAGAAGTGCATCAGACCCACTCCCACCAGAGAGGAAAAGTCCACCTTAAGGCTGAGATGGAACTTGGGCTGGCAATTATAAGGTAGCGCTTACGCGGCCCTTGCGCTTGTTGCGCTTTGAGGTTGGGCAGGTTGGTTCTTATGGAAACTTCCTCTGCCTCTAAAGGACTGGCGATTATGAAACTGTCGCTTACTGGCATGCCCCTCGAGAGGGGCAGGAGGGGCCGAGCCAACTTAATGGATGACCTAGTCTTTGTGTAGTTTCTAGAGCTTGCCTACCTGAGGACCAAAAAGATATGCACTCTGTAAAGCGTTAATGCCATCACCTGCTGCTGTGCGCCATTCAAAGCCCGGCGCGCAGCCAGGAATGACGCCGGTGCAAATACCAGCAGCCGCTGAACGGGAAGCAGTGTCAAAAGCATCCATGGCTGCTTTAACCTGCTGGTTATTAGATTCAATACCTCTGGTAATGGTATGAAGAAGCTCTGGCTTTGAATCCAATCCCGTAGGGCTTCAACCATCTGTTTAATAGAATGCCACAGGATATATCATACTGAGAAAAATAGCCTTGGTAACTGGCAATATGCATACTTAGAGTAGAAGCAGCAAAGACTCTCTTACCTAATGGTGTCTATCTTATTTAAGATTCTTTGTCAATAGGTCGAGCTGTAGTAGCTTGAGGAAGAAATCCACCTTTATCATTCTCTCGCCAGGACTTTACAATAGGATCCGCAAAGGATTGAGATGCCAAATGGGACGATCCTTGGGGCTGAATATTTCCTATCAATGGATTTAGCCACCGAAGGGTAAGAGCAGGATTATTCTATACCATTTGAGACAGCTGCCTCAATGAAGGCTGAATCAGAGGAGTCAAACCAGAGGGATCTCCAAGCATGAAGATATTGGAGTCCTCAACAATTTCCCCAGGATCGATGTCTGTAGTCTGGAGAGAAAGTGTGAACTCAGATTTTTCAACAGAGACTTAAAGGATAGGTCCCCACCACAGGCTCTGTAGCAGTAATAGATCCTGCTTCGCCCACTCATCACCCAACCAAAGGTCTGGGACAGGCTCAACGTCATGCTCCTGACAGTCCAGGAGGGACTGTATGGACAGGAAAGGAATGAAATTAGAAGAAGAGAGGAAGAAGGAAACAAGTGAAAAGAGGAGTCCTCGAGCCGGCGCCGGGAGGCGGACGGCACCGAGAACGATCGCCGAAGCCACGCCGGAGCCAAAAACGGTGCCGAGAAGCCACACGCGCTGAGTACGGCGCCGAGGATGGCGCCAAGAGCTACACGGCGCCGAGCACAGCATCGACGCCGAGCATGGCACCGAGCGCTACACGGCTACCCGAGGGCGCCAAACACTCCCAGACCAAAAACAGGTTTGAAGGAAGAAGAGCAGGAGATAAGGGCATCGGGTGGTGGCCCCGCGCTGCAGCCATGTGGGGGACACCAGCACGGAGTCAACAGCACCGAAGAAGGTGTCATACTACCAGGAAGGTCCAACCATCTCTACCTGGTCGCCCAGAGAGCCCGGCGGCCCACGAGCCGATCGAGCCAGGCAGCCAAACCAACCTCCGAGCCCATTGCTCCATAAGAGCGCCCATTGATGAAACTGCTCATCTGAAGACCTACCTCAGGGAGGGGTAGGGCTCGTGTCAAAGCCCGGCTACCAGGAGCAGAGAGGGTTACGATAAAGGAGGAGATCGCACCAGTCCTTGGAGCAACCAAGCCGCCTACACGCAGACATATCAGAGGATTAACTCGAGTGATGCCTTCTTTTAGACCTGTGGGTCAAGAAGAGCTCTTCGAGGTCAACGGTGCCGAGAGTGCGACTGTTTATTTTTATGCTTCCGGGGACCACCATCCCACCGGCATTGACTGACCGTTGTCAGGACCCTCCTCCGAGAAGGCGGCGGACCGACCCAGCCCGACTGACTGAACAGTTTCACTAAGTCTCCCTACCATCACCTGACCTGCTCATGGTCGACCCATCAAGGTAGACTGGAGACTTTATTGTATTTATTTTAAAAATAAGAATAAATTTGCCGATACTGTATCGAGATAATATTACAAAAGGAAAATTACGCATCACCGTAATTTTGATCTTCTTGGACGAGTCTCCACCACTATTCTACATCTAGTGGGATTAGGCGCCGAGGCACTAAGACCCACCGGAGCAAACTTTTTGCTGGAGGGTCGGCGCGAGACGGCGCCACAGACACGGCTGCGAAAGCAGCGGCTCGAGCGTAATGACCATCTCGGCGACGCACCCTCCAACCGCCTCAGTACCTTTTTACCAATGAGGTGCAGCGCAACTAACGTGAAGAGTAAACTCAATATTAAAAAACGGACATAAGAGGTCCCATGACCAGTGTAAGAAGGGTCAGCAAAGAAGTCTCACGGCCCAAAGATTTGAGGGAGTGAAGACCAACACAGCGTGAGCTCGGGATGGAGGGGGATGCAGGAATGAGTGAGGAAGACCTCGCCCAAGAAGATCAAGAATTACGGTAGGCACGCACTTTCCCATCTTCCTGACATAAGTCTCACCACTCATTCACACTAGTGGAGAGTACCAAGCCGATAATCCCCAAAAGGGCGTGAGAGAGCCAGAGCTACGCTGCTTCAAGATAGCAAGCCTATTAAGGATAGTTCGGTTAATGCGGAATGTCGCTTAGCATGAACATCCAGTGCATAGTGCTTAACGTAAGGTATGCACTGAGCTCCTGCGGTGGCGGCGTTGTATATATCTGCACTGGAACATTGGCGACTTCCGCTTAGGGATGCCAAGAATCACTAGTAGAGGAGCGCATAATCTACTCTTCTAATTCAATTTGAGCCATGGAATAGCAATGACTAAGGCATGCCACTAACCATGAAGAGATGCATCTAATAGCTTACAGGTTGACCCAGCCGGGTGTCGCTGAAAGAAACTAACAGTTGCTGAGTTCATGAACATCCTTGGTTCTATCTAAATAGAACCGCAAGGCTCTCTTAACATCCAAGGAATGAAGCTTGCTCTCTCATTTTGGAAATTAGCTAAGTAAGCTGGAAGTACCTGAGGTTGGTTTAGAGAATTGACACAACCTTGGAAGAAATTTAGATGAGTACGGAGAACTACCTTGTCTTTTATGGAATACAGTATACGGAGGGTCCGTAACCAGGCATGTATCTCAGAGACCCCATGGCTGAGGTAATGGCCACCAGGAAGGCAGTCTTCCAGGTAAGAAATTTTAGCTCACAGGTAGCTAAGGGTTCTGAAGGCTCCGAGTGAGCATGTCCAGCACCAGGTTAATGTCCCAGGCTGCAACTGGACGCTTAACAGGGTCTGGTATGAGAATCCCTTAAGAAATCTCTTCACTAGGTAACTGAGTCAGAGTTAAGGAAGAAACCGCTCATGGAACGCTTGGAGATGGCACTAAGGTGAACCTTAACTGTGGAGTACTGAAGACCTAAGTTTGACAGGTCCAAAAGATACTCCAGAACCTTGCCAGGAGGACAGGAAAAGGGATTCCAAGAGGATTTTGACACCAGAGAGAAAAAGCTTCCATTTGGAAGCGATTGCTGGGTGGCTGGCTCGAGCAGCCAGAAGGATGTCTGAGACTCAGAGACGCTGAACCGATTCACTTTATCTTCAGGAGCCAAGCATGAAGGTGAAGTGATTTCAGGTTGGATGGACCAACAAACCCTGAGTCAAAAGACTGATTTGCAAAAGGAAGTGGTCTCGAGAGGCTGCCAACATACTGTTGAGTAGAGGAAACCAGTGTTGCCAGGCCAGGAAGGAGCAATGAGAAACATCTTGGTCCCCTGAGACTCGAACTTGAGGAGTACTTGATTAGAGGGCGCGGTGGAAAGGCGTAAAGAAAGCTGCTTTTGTCTCCAGAGCCTGAACGATCCTGACAGAAAATGCCAGGCCCTGGATTTCTGGAGCAGAAGAGAGGCAGTTTTGTGCTGAGTGGGATGCAAAAGGTCCAGGTCTGGAGTCCCCACTTTGAACAGGGACCGAGCTATGGCTGGATCGAGAGACCACTGTGAGGGTCTGCCTGCTCTGTTGGAGGTGGATCTGCTAGGTCGCTTTGTATACCTGGCAGATAAACCACTTGAATCAGAGACTTGTGCCCAAGCACTACTCCCACACCCTCATTGCTTCCCTGCAAAGTGGGTAAGAATGAGCACCGCTTTGCTTGTTGATGTAATACATCACTGCTTTGTTGTCCGCTTGAAGGAGAATGTTCTTGTGACAAAGGACATCCTTCAGAGCTCGGATTGCATAGAGGGACCGCTTTCATCTCCAGGACATTTATGTGAGATGAGTTTCAACTGAGTCCATACACCTTTGAGTGTGGAGGAAGACAGTGAGCCCTTATCCCATTAGCGCGCGTCTATGGTGATGGAGATCTGATGATCCGGGGAGCAAAGGGGAATCCTTCCAGGAGATTGCTCTTTTGAGACCACCAGGTGAGAGACCTTCAAGGGGCCTGCACACCTTGATGGGATAAGACTGGGGTGAGAGGTCGGGGACCACTGGAGTGAGAGCATCCATTGGGTGGTTCTCTGCGCAGTCGGGCCAGGGGGACAGGCAAATCGAGGGACGCCATGAGACCCAACATGCTGCATCGAGAGAGCTGTAACCGATTGGTTCTCCTGATGTAACGAAAGCCATTCAAGGATATTTAGCCCTGTCCTGTGAAGGAAAGCCTTCCTGAAGAGGTGTCTAGAAGCGCCCCTATGGAAAGGAGCCTCTGGGAGGGTTGCAGGAGATTTTTTCAAATTCAGTAGAACTCATGGACGGAGAAGACGAGAAGTCGTTTGCACGGCTTCCAAAGTCCCTTGGATGGAAGGGCTTGCTAGAAGCCAATCGTTCAGGTAGGGAAACACTCGAGTCCGACTTTCCTGAGATGCGCCATGAACTGCCAACACTTTGTAAAACTCGCGGGCGCCGAGGATAGCCCAAAGGGCAGGACTCTGAACTGATAATGCTGACCCAAAGCTACAAACCTGAGGAATCTATGTGGTGGGTGGACGGGATATGCTGTAAGCATCCTGCATATCCAGAGAGGCCAGCCAGTCGTGTTGATGGCAAGGGTAACAGGGTACCTAGGAAATCCATCTTGAATTCTCCCTGGGGAGGAATTTGTTTAACTTTCTGAGGTCTAGAATGGGGCGATCCCCCCAGATTTCTTTGGAACCAGAAAGTAATGGAGTAGAACCCTGTGTTTCACAGATGCGGGGCACCAGTTCTATTGCCCTGTTGTTCAGAAGGCCCTGGATCTCCGCGGTGAGGAGGTCGATAGAGGCCGACAACCTGGGTTGTCAGCTCGGGAGGACAATTGGGGTTTCCAAGAAATTGAGAGAATAACTCGCTAATTATCCGAAGGACCCATTTGTCCGGTTATGGACTTCACTGGTTGTAGAAGTACATCAGACGACCTCCCACCGGAGGAGAAAGTTCCACCTTGGCAGAGTGGATGGAATCTGGGCTAACGACTATAAGGTAGCGCTTGGGAGCTTTAGGCC
Organism: Neoceratodus forsteri; assembly: GCA_016271365.2. Lineage (NCBI taxonomy): Eukaryota > Metazoa > Chordata > Ceratodontiformes > Ceratodontidae > Neoceratodus > Neoceratodus forsteri. The sequence goes on from CM057453.1 coordinate 1,435,611,325, forward strand.
CCGCGCTTTCTCTGCGCTCTTTTTGAGGTTGGGCAGGTTGGCTTTTGGGAAGCTTCCCTGCCTCTGCCTCGAAAGGACTGACGATCATGAAACTGACGCTTGTTCACATGCCCCCGAGAGGGGGCAGGCGGAGGTCTGGCCAACTTAATGGCTGATCTAGTCTTCTGAGTGGCCTCCAAGGCTTTGCCCACCTGAGGGCCAAAAAGAAAGGAGCTCATCAAAAGGCAGCGCCATCACCTGCTGCTGAGCATCATTCTAGAAGCCAGCAGTGCGCAGCCAGGAAATGGCGTCGAGTACAAATCCGCTGCTGCTGGAGAGCTTAAAAGCAGTGTCTAAGCGTCCATGGCGTGCTTTGGCCTGTTGGTTATTGACCTCATCACTTCTAATAACGGCTGAAGTTAGCTTTGACTTGAACCGAATCTGGAAGAGTTTCAACCATTCTTTTCAGAGTGCCACAGGATATACTCATACTGAGAAAAATAGCCTTGATAACTGGCAATACGCATACTTAGAGTGAGGCAGCAAAGACTCTCTTACCTAATGTATCAATCTTACGAGACTCTTTTGTTAATAGGTCGAGTTGTAGTAGTTTGAGGAAGAACGATCTTTGTCCTTCTGCCAGGGACTATAATAGGATCCGCAAAGGCTTGGGATGCCAAATGTGGACGCATCTTTGGGAGCTGGTACTTTTTATCAATGGATTTAGCCACTGAGGAATAAGAGCAGGATTATTCCATACCATTTGAGACAGCGCCTCGAGGAAGGCTGGATCGAGGAGTCAAACCGTAGGGATCTCCAAGCATGAAGATACTGGAGTCTTAATATCTTCCCAGGATCGGCGTCTGTAGTCTGAGAGAAAGAGTGGATCCCTGGTCTCTTCAACAGAGACTTAAAGGACAGGTCCTCACCACAGGCCTCTAGCAAAGAAAGATCCTGTTTCTCCACTTCATCACCCAAATCAAGGTCTGGGTCAGGCTCAACATCATCTCCTGATGGTCCAGAAAGGACCGTTTGGACAGGAAAGGAGTGAAATTAGGAGGAGGAAATAGAAAAACAAGGAGAGTCCCTGTGGCTGCCGGCTGCCGAGACGGCAAACGTGGCTGAAGACGGCATTCTGAGGAGGCGACGGGCGCCTAAGAGGCACGCTGGTCTCGCGGCGCCTGGCGGCGCTTATCGGACGCTATCGCGCCGGGCGTCGACGACGTGCTGCGCAGACGGGCGCTGCAACGGTCGGACGACGCCGCTGGTAGAGCGCTCTCGTCAGTCGCGGACGACGCCGCAACGGCGCCGACTCATTCAACGGCACTACCGGGCGGTGCCGCGACTTGCTGAGCTGCTGGACGGCGCCGACAAGCTACTGGCGACTTGCTGGCGCTGGAAAAGCCCCAGAACCTGGAAAGCTAGAGAAGGAAAACGAGAGATAAGGGCTATCGGTGAGGCCCCGCGCCCGCAGCCATGTGGGGGGGAACACTTGAGACGGAGTCGCTGGCACCAAGAAGGCGCCACGCGACTAGGAAGGTCCAACCGCCTCACCTGATCGCCGGAGGGGCCCGAGGGCCCGAGGCAACCGAGCCAGGCAGAAGAACCAACCTCCGAGCCCATTGCTCCATAAGAGCGGCCCACTGATGAAACTGCTCATCTGGAGTCCTAGCTATAGGCGGGAGGACTCGATGTCGAGTGATTACGACACGAAGTTGGCGACTCGGGAGAAGGAGACCGCAACTAGTAACGATAACCAGCGCGACGCAGCAGACATACCAGAGGGCGACCTCGAGTGATGCCTTCTTTTTGACCTGTGGGTGAAGAAGAGTTCGAGGCTCAACGGTGCCGAGAATGCACTGCTTATTTTTATGCCGGGCGGGGACCGCCCATCCCGTGGCATCGGACTAACCGTTGTCTGAACCCCGCTGAGGAGAAGGAGGCTGACCGGATCCAGCCCGCTGACTGAACAGCTTTCTCACGAAGTCTCCCTACCCACCTGACCTGCTCATGGTCGACTCCGTCCAGTAGGCCGAGACTTCTTCAAGTAAAATTTAATATTAGAAAATTTAACGAAAATAGAATAAAATTAAGCGATACTACTTATCGAGATAAAGTGCTAAAAAAACAAACTGAAAACTATGCGCTAGTTTGAAGTTTGACTCGACAGGCGAGCGACGTCGTCACTGAAGCGCACTCGACGGCGGGAAAAAGGAACTGAGGCGGGCTGGAGGGGTCACGCGAGATGGTCATTACCGCTCGAGGCCGCTGTCACAAGGCCAGGTCTCAAGGCTGCTGCCTCACCGACCCTCCAGCAAAAGTTTGTTCCGATGGGTCTTAGTGCCTCCGGCGCTAATCCCACTAGTGTGAATGAGTGGTGGAGACTTATGTCCAGGAAGATTAATAAAAACTGAAAACTATGCTGCTAGTTTGAAGTTTGACTCCAGGCAGTGACGGCGTTCACTAAAGTGCACTAGGCAGCGGGAAAAAAGAAGAAGGCGGTTGGGAGGGTCACGCGAGATAGTCATACCGCACAGCTAGCTCTGGACTCGCGGGGCGCCATCTCTGGCGCTCACCCTCCAGCAAAAGTTTGTTCGATGGGTCCTAGTGCTCTGGCGAGATCCCAATAGTGTGAATGAGTGGTGGAGACTTATGTCCAGGAAGATAAGCCGTGTTAAAGATGTTTGACGATCACCTTGGGGTCAAGGGTTGAGGATCCATCAACCATTAACATGGCCGGAGAGGTTTTGGGCTGCTTCCCTGTGACATCCTTGATATTGTCCCAGAAAGCACAACCATTTCCCATGTATTGGTGAGAGCGCCTTTGTAATAGGTGGATTTCATTAGCCGTATGGCTTTTGTGCAGGCATTTCGTGCTTGTTTGTAATTTTGGATGTCCAGTTGTTTGCCAGTGGCCCTGGCAACTGTCCATAGGTGATCCCTTAGTTTCAGCAGTGAGAGAAGAGCCGCGGTGACCCATGGGTTAGAGAGAGATTTTGTTTTGTGCCTTTTAGCAGGCAAAGAGGTCGAGGCTTTGTTGAAAATTAAGATGAAGTGATCAAGAGCCAAGTTAACATCTGTTGCTTCGTAGATGGGTAGCCAGTCTTGTACAAGCAGGTGGTGTTTGAGATGTGGAAGTTTTCCACGAGGAAGGACTCTGCTAGGGATAATTTTGGGAGGGGCTTAAGGAATTTGTTAGACCATGCAAACATGACTGGGGAGTGGTCACTGAGTGAGTCTGGGAGAATGGTCATACGAGAAATCCTTGTGGAGCGAGTGGTGAGGACCCAATCCAAGAGGGTACTGGTGCCAGTCTTGCAGTTAATCCTAGTAGGGAGTTTACCATTTGCGTGAGGTTAGCAGCTGAGATGGAGTCTTTATAGGCACTGGCACTCGATGCTAACCAGTTTTGTTGAAATCCTAGTAGAAAACATTCAGCTTTGGGAGGATGAGAGCTGATAAAGTTTAGGACGTCGCTTGAATCCATGTTTAGGGTCCCTGGCGGGATGTAAACGGAGACAATAGTCAGGGCTTTATGGTTGGGACCTAGGACAATCTTTATTGGCAGAATCTGGGCTGAGGCAGAAAGTGATGGAATTGCTACAGGGTTCCAAGACAGGAGTCTTTGATATAGATTGCGCAACCACCGCCTTTTTGGATATCCGATCCAGCCTATGGACATTGTAGCCCTGTATTGTTACTGCTGAGTCAGGAACTTTAGGTGTCAGCCAAGTTTCCGCCACTGCAAGGATGTCAGGGTTGTGTTGGCATATGAAGGCTTGGAGTGCATCCAGCTTTGGTAGTAGGCTGCAGATATTAATGGTTGCAAGGATAAGGGCACCTGGAGTTTGTGTGTGGCCTGAGCTTCTAGGGCCAGGATTGGGATGGATGCTGCCTGAGATGAGAAGGAGGAGGAGTAGGAGTTTTAGGAGCAGAGTCGCAGCTCTTTGAGAGATAGTTTTGATTGTTGTTTCCTGGAGTAGAAGTTGCAAGGTTCCAACCGTGTCCCATATGGACTGCAAGGTGGTACAGTGTAGAGGTGGCCACACTTGTTGAGAGTAGTGGTGGTTTAAGTAACCAGGAATATCAAACGGTGCGCCAAGCACAAGACTCAGTGGAAGTGGAGAGTTCCCATGGAGTAGCAGTGAAACCAGAGTAGAGGGTGGGGGGGGGGTGGCTAGGACCAGGGAGAGAGAGGGGGCCAGAGCAAGGAGGAGGGAGGAGGTGAGAGAAAGGCGAGAGCCCACATGGCTAACTGCAGTACTAGATAAAGAGACAGAGATATAGCCCTCTAGTGGTGAGAGGATATAATCTGATCAATGGAAAAGTCAAAAAAAAAAAAAAGCTCTAAATTCACTTCTATATCAACTCAGAACTTAAAATGACTGTAAGGATTAAACAAATTATTAAACCCTAGCACATAAATTCAACTAGAGACACAGAGGGAGATACAGTAGTTAGAGGTGTGTTCAGCAGGAGATAGTGTGGGCCACTTGGAAATCATCTTCACTGGTACCAAATCCAAAAGTCAGGGCTAGTACCTTGCAGTACAGAGGATTTCTGAAAAACTGTTTAGGTTCCAGAAATTGAGGGGTACGTGGCCTGGTCAAGGCACGTTGGATCCCTTTGCAGTACAGAGGATTTCTGAAAACTGTTTAGGTTCCAGAAACTGAGGGGTCCGTGGCCTGGTCAAGGCACGTTGGATCCCTTGCAGTACAAAGGTTTCTGAAAAACTGTTTAGGTTCCAGAAATTGAGGGGTCCGTGGCCTGGTCAAGGCACGCTGGATCCCTGTCTGGCAGATGAATAGCCTGCAGGGCCCATGCAGCATGCTAGATTCCGATTTTCTATAAGTCCTGTACAGGAGGGCTTGACCTTGTCCTCTCTACTTGTTTATGTAGTACATTGTGGTGGTATTGTCTGTTCTGACCTGTATCACCTTCCTGTAGTAGTTGTGTGAAAACCTTTATTGCCAGTAACACTAGGCTTAGCTCCTGCAGGTTTATGTGCAGGAGTGACTCTGTCTTGACCATGTGTCTTGGGCGGTGTGAACTCCCAGATGAGCGCCCCATTCTAGCAGAGATGCATCTGTTGTCAGACAACTGATGGGGGCTCTTGCTGAAAAAAGAAGCCCTTCTCTTAGGTTGGCTTCTTTCCACCATTTGAGGCCTGTAACACTGTTTTTGTTACTAGAATTAGTTTTGAAAGTGGGTCCTGTCTCTGACACCAGTGAGCCCTGAGGTGACATTGAATGACCCTGATCTGTAACCTGGATTCCAAGATTACACCAGTGGCAGGTGCCATGTGGCAAGTAGCTGAAGAAACTGTCTTGCAGTTTTTGGTTCAATCAGGCTGAATGAGGCCGATATTAGTGGAATACTTCTTGCCCTGTGTAGAGGCAGGTAGACCCTGCCTTGCAGTGTATTTAGCTCTGCTCCTATGAACTGTGGTGTCTGAGCAGGCCGAAGGACAAGACTTTCTTCAGATTTATCAAGAACCTAGAGACTCCGGAGACCCTAGGTGAGTTGCAGACCCACTTGCTGGGGTGATTTTACAACCACCAGCCAGTCCTCTAGGTATGGGAAAATGAAAATTACATACCTACCATAATTCTTGATTTTATTGGACAAAGTCTCCACCACTCATTCACACTGATAAGATCTACGCCGAGGTGCTGGGACCCAGCAGGTGCAACTTTTGCAGGATGGCCAGGGCCGGGATGGAGCCGAAAGGAGTGGCACAGCCTCGGCTCGTGTGGCAATCACTATCTCGGTGTGACCCTCCAACTGCCTCAGTACCTTTTTTCCGAGAGTGCAGTGTAACTAACCTAGAAGGACAGCTTAACAAAAACCGGACATAAGATAGTCCGGACGACCCATATAAGAAGGGTCAACAAAGAAGTCTTCACAGCGTAAAGATTGCAGGAGTGAAGACCAACAACAGAGGTGAGCTCGGGGGATGGTGGGTGGGTGTGTGTGAATGAGTGGTGGAGACTTAGGTCAAGAAGATCAAGAATTATGGTAGATGCAGTAATTTTCATATCTTCCTGGACATAAAGACTCCATCATTCATTCACAATGACGGAGAGTACCCTAAGAACTCTCAGAGGGCGGTGCAGGAGAGACCAAGAGCTCATAAATTTTAGGACAGAATTCCATTCAGGATGGTTCTGCCAAATGAGAGATGCTGCCTGTCATGGACATACAAGGCATAGTGTTGACAAAAGTATGCACTGAGCTCCAGGTAGCTGCACTGCAAATATCTGCAATGGGCACGCTATGATTCTGCAGGTATGCCGCGACTGCTCTAGTAGAGGAGACACTCTGCCCTCCAGCTTAACTCTGCGCCATGGAATAACAGTGGCAAAGGCATGCCACCAGCCATGCTGAGATGCATCTGATAGCAACAGGTTGACCCAGCCGGGTCTCGCTGAAGGAAACAAACAGTTGTTGAGCTTTGCAAATTTCTTTTGTTCTATCTAAATAGAAACGCAGAAGAGCTCTTTGACATACAAAGAATGAAGGGTTCAAAGTAAGTAGGAGGACCAAAGGTTGGTTTAGATGGAATTTGAAACAACCTTAGGGAGAAGCTTAGGATGGATCCTAAGAACTACTTTGTCCTCATGAAACACAGTATACGGAGGGTCTGTGACCAAGGAATGTATCTCAGAAACCCTGTGGGCTGAGGTAATGGCCACCAGGAAGGCCGTTTTCCAAGTAAGAAATTTCAGCTCATGATAGCTAGAGGCCCGAAAGGCTTTCGAGTGAGCATGTCTAGTAGAAGATTAATGTCCCAGGCTGCGACTGGAAGTCTGAAAGGAGGTCTGGTATGCAGAATTCCTTAAGAAACCTCTTAACCACAGGTAACTGAGTCACTGACAAGGAAAGTACTGGCTCATGATAAGCTGAAATAGCACAAAGGTGAACCCTGACTGTAGAATATTGCAGACCTGAATCTGAGAGGTCTAAAAGGTACTCTAGAACTTTATTGGGTGGGCAGGAAGAAGGATTCAAAGAGATGTTGCTCACCAGAGAAAACGCTCCATTTGGCTGTGTAAGTTTTCTAGTGGCCGGTTTGCACGCAGCCAGAAGAATATCAAACTCTGCAAGAGGCATTGAACCTGGTCATTTCTATCTCTTCAGGAGCCAAGTATGAAGGTGAAGTGATCTCAGATTGGGATGGACCACAGGCCCCTGAGTTAGAAGGTTCGTCTGAAGGGAAAGCGCTTTCGGAGGGGTTTTGACACACTGTTGAGTAATAGAAACCACATTTATCGAGGCCAGAAGGGAGCAATGAGGATCATTTTGTCCCCTGGGACTCGAACTTGAGAGTACCTTCTGAATTAGAGGAAGAGGAGGAAAGACGATAGAAATCGCTTTGTTCGCTGCAGCCTGAACGCATCCTGACAGAAAATGCCAGGCCCTGGATTTCTGGAGCAGAAAAGAGGCAGTTTTGTGTTGAATGGGGATGCAAAAGATCCTGGTCTGGAGTTCCCCACCTGCGAATAGTGCCTGAACTACGGTTGAGTCGAGAGACCATTCGTGACGATCTGTCTCTGTTCTGCTGAGATGGTCTGCCAGTTCGCTCTGCACTCCCGGAAGGTAGACCGACTGAATTAGAGCCTTGTGCTCCAAGCACCATTCCCACACCTCATTGCTTCCCTGCATAAACGTAAGAGTGAGCACCACCCTGCTTGTTGATGTAATACATCACTGCTTTGTTGTCCGTTTGAAGGAGAATATTTCTTGTGACAGAGAATTTCCTTTAAAGCCCGGACTGCATAAAGGATGGCTCTCATTTGTAGGACATTTATATAAGCTGGTACTCGTTTGAGTCCATTACCTTGGGTGTGGAGATCCGAAAGTGGGCTCCCACCCCATCAGGGAAGCGTCCGTGGTAATGGAGATCTGGTGATCCAGGGAGCAAATGGATACCCTTCCAGAAGGTTGTCCTCTTAGGACCACCAGGTGAGTGACCTCTTCAGAGGTTCTGTCACCTTGATGAGAAAGGACTGAGGGTGAGTGGTTGGGAGTACTGAGCATCCATTGAGAAGTCCTCATGTGGAGATAAGCTGGGGTACAGTGAACACCGAGGAAGCCATGAGACCCAGCATCCGTTGCATCGAGATAGCTCGAACGAGCTGTTCTCCATGGTATGTCGGGCCATCTGTAGGATATTGCTCCTTCTGTCTTCTAGAAGAAAGGTTTTCACAAAGAGGTGTCCAGAGTTCCTATAAAGGAGCTTCTGGGAGGCTGCAACTACGATTTTTGAGATTAGCAGAACTCCCATGGGCGTGAGAGAAGTCTCAGGCCGTGGATACGGCATCGAGAGGTCCTTGCCCGGAAGGACTTGCTAGAAGCCAGTTGTCCAGATACGGAACACGGTATTCCGATCTTTCTGAAAAGGCTGCAAGAAATTGCAACACTTTGTAAAACTTGCAGCACTGAGGATAGCCCAAAGGGTAGGACTCTGAACTAATAATGCTGGCCCAAAGCCATGAACCTTAGGTATTTGTGATGCCTTGGGTGAATAGGAATATGTTGGTAAGCATTAGTTTTTGGCAGGCACAGGAGAGTCGGACGTTCACTGCCTCTCTTGCCAGAGCCCTCACCCGTATCAGGGGTGGATTTTGAGGCTCTGGAAGGAACAGCCACAGTTTTAGAGGGGTGAACTGATTAGAGCCCATGGACCCTCTTCTAATTTTCTTTTAAGCCTCTACCTATGTTTTTCCACCGCTTTCTCAAGGAAAGACTTACAAACCTCACAATTATCAAAAATAGTCAGTTGACCAAGGCAGAGCAAACATAAGTCATGTTTGTCTGCCTTGGCAAACACTCTGAACATTTCAGGCGATTTTTAAACAGGAGGTCCTGTTTTCTTTTTATGTTTAGCTGACATTTTAAGGAAACAGGAACGGAACCACAAAATAGAGAAATTTAAATATCTGCAGTCGGTTCTTAAAAGATTTGTGGTCGATTCAACAACCAATAAAGTCCAAAACTAACAGTTCTGATTGGATCTGGAATTGAGAAACCACTGAGGGAACAGATAAACCTTGGTTCATATGTGGTAAATTTACAAAAGAATACAGAAAAATATAATCGAGCCCTTAAAAGAAAGGTTACACATTCAAGAGAAAAAGAATTGGTTGCACCCTCGTTCACAGGAACCGCCAAGAACCGGTAATAATGCTAAAAATTAAAACTTTGAGGTAAAACACTAAGAACAGGTTACTCACCTGTAACAGTAGTTCTAGAAGTAGAATATGCTGTTCATCCACACTGTTTGGCATGTCCCTTCCACTTTAAATCTTGCTGGAAGTCTTCAAGCTGGCTCCTCCCATCCACCCGGGTGGTATATACCTTGGCTCCGCCCCATGCCGCCAGATCTTGCCCGCTGGAAGCAGCTGTGCGCCCAAAGCCGGGAGGTCGGAGGAGGCAGGGATGAACAATATATACCACCCTAGAACTACTGTTAACAGGTGAGTAACCTGTTCTTCTAGGAGCATGGATATGTTGTTCATCCACACTGCTTGGCAGACTCCAAGCAGTTCTCTAGAGTAGGGAGGCAAGCGGACACCCCTACTTAGGAAACAGAGACCGGAGAACCGAGGCCCCAAAACCAGCATCCTGGCATGACTCAAGGTCAATGTGGTAGTGGGTGATAAGTGTTTGCTGACCTCCAGGTAGCAACCCAACAGATTTCCTGGATAGGGATGTCCCTAGAAGCAGCCACTGATGCAGCAGTATGGTGGGTAGAATGAGCTCTTAACCTCTGGGAGGCTCCTTGCCCGCCAACTCATAGCACAGACCTATGCATAATATAATCCATCTTGCTATGGTCCGCTTGGCTGCAGGTCTGCCAGAAGCGGCTTCAGCGTAGGTGACAAACAGCTGCGCGAACCTCTCCATGAATTTCCACTGTCCTCTCCTTGTAGTAGGAAGAGCACGCCTCAGGTCCAAAGTATGGAGCCTGTACTTGGCGTCTGAGGTGTAATTAGGGTAGTAAACAGGCAGAGTCAACACCTGGTTAGCTGAAACTCTGACACCACCTTAGGAAGGAATTTTGGGTGGGGGCACAGGACAACTCTGTCCCTTGAAAGACCAGATAAGGGAGTCCACCGAAGTGCCTGGGTTCTCCTGTCCTTCTGGCTGGCGTGCTAGCCAGCAGGAGGCCATCTTCCATGACAAGTGTGACAACTCACACTTGTGCATGGGTTCAAATGGCTTGCCCATGAGCTTGGCCAGAACCAGCAGTAGATCCCACGGATGTGGAGTTCCCTCCAGTTGTACCTCCACAATCCTATGCCATTCTGGCAAAGTGTGGTTCCTCTATGGAGGCACCCGCAGTGGAGACCAAGGAGGATGCTGGGAACCCACAAAGGAGACCCACAGGAGGGTGGCAGGGGACCCTGCAGGGAAGGAAACAACTCCTGGTGGGGACTCTATTGTTAGGAAGGTAGAACTGGGGAGGAAGGGGAGAGAGGGTAAGGTGCCTGCCTGGCGCCATGGCTTGGAGGACAGGAGCAAATCCTCAGGATTGCCGGAGCAGCTGCACAGGGAGGGAGCTGGATGTCATTGTCCACCTAGGGACAAAATGACCTGGCTAAGAAAGGGATTAGAGAAGTGCAGGAAGAGTTTGTGGAATTGGGGAGGGGCCTTAGTCAAGTAGCACGCACGGTAATCTTCTCGGAGGTGCTGCCCATCTATGGCATAGGAGAGGTTAGGGTGTTCCGCACCATGGGATTCAATCAGTGGTTGAAAACTGGTGTGGAGCTCAGGGATTGGCTTCACTGGGGACTGGGGTCCACCTGGAGTGATGCAAGCCTATACTGGCATGATGGGCTGCATCTGTCCGGGAGGGAACCAGGATCCTAGGTGATAGGTTTAAATGCTTCATTGGCAAGCTTTTAAAACTAGCCAAAGGGGAGGCACTGAAAGGAGCAGGAAATCCTAGCCCCCAAATAATCACAGTAGTAAGTGCAGCAACACCAACATAGAGGTGTCGATAGGGAGAAGGGCAGTGGTAAATGGAGAAAGTGACAAAGGCAAGAAGGACAGGGATGGGGCAAAAGGAGTAAGGCCATCAGGAAATGGAGGGTAATGAGTACCAGTGCCTGTAGTCTGGGCAACAAGCTCCTGAGCTGGTGGCCTTGATGGAAGAGGATGCCTGGAAATCGTAGTAGTCACAGAAACATGGTACACAGAGAACCATGACTGGGATGTTAACATACCAGGTACATAACCTACAGGAGAGACAGGCAGGGAGAAGAGGAAGGGATAAAAGCAACTGAACAAAAGAGTAAACAGGGAGAGAGGAGGCACTGTGGGTCACCTTGGAGACTGGAAAGGGCACCACAATCCGCACAGGGTTGTGTACAGACCCCCATGTCAGGGAGGGAATGGACAAGGATATGATAGAAGGCATTCTTAGAATGGCAGAGAAAGGGAGATACTGTTGATGGGAGACCTGAATATGCCAGATGTTAACTGGAGCACATTTGCTGCAGCCACATCCAAGAGCAGGGCAATTCTTGATGCCCTACAGGTGGCAGGCCTAGACAGCTAGTTTGGAACCCACTCATGAGGGAGCAATCTTAGACCTCGACTCTCAAATGGGGGCAGTGAGAGATCTCAGATCTAGAAGTGGGTTGCCATCTGGGGACAAGTGACCATCAAACAGTGTGGTTCACGTTAAACTCAGCTACAGAGTCAAGCCAACAAAAGTGAGGGTACTGGACTTTAGGAGGGCTGACTTTGGCAAGATGGGAGAGTGCCTCAGAAAAGCACTAGCAAACAGGCTAGAAGGAGGTGTGGAGCAACAATGGAGAATCATCAAACTGCCATCACAGAGGCAACAAGCCTTTGTGTGAAGCAAATAAACAAATCAAAATGAAAGAAAAAGCCACTATGGCTCTCAAAAGAGGTGGCTGTGAAAGTCAGGAAGAAAAGATAGCATTCGGAAGTATAAGGAAACACAGAAGGAGCAGGACAGATAGCTTTACCAGTTAAGGCAGAAGGAAGCAGGGAGGGAAGTCAGAATAGCAAAGGCCCAAACTGAGGAAAAGATAGCCAACTCAGTTAAGAAGGGGATAAAACCTTTATAGGTACATCAGCACAGTGTAGAAAGACAAAGGGAGGGATAGTGAGGCCGAACAGAATGAGCGGTGGGTGGGCAGAGGGTGACAGTGAAAAAGCAGGGATACTGAACGAATATTTCTGCTCAGTATTCACAAAAGAGAGGGGAGTGCCTAATCCAATTAACAGAAGCACTCTTGATAGGGGTCGATCCCAGTCCTTTCACAGAAGAAAGGGTTCTGCAAGAACTCCTAAAACTGAAGGTGAACAAAGCAATGGGTCCTGATGGAATTCACTCCAGAATTCTAAAAGAATTAAGGAGGAACTAGTGAAACCACTGGCTACTCTTTTAATAAATCATGGGAGGATGGTGGGGACCCGAGGACTGGAGGAAGGCGGATGTGATTCCTTCACAAAAGTGGGACCAAGACAGAGGCAGGAAACTACAGACCTGTCAGTCTGACCTCTGTGGTAGGGAAAGTGATGGAGTCACTTCTGAAGGAAAGAACAGTTGAGTACCTAGAGGCCAGTGGAGCACAGGACCCAAGGCAGCATGGGTTCACAGCGGAAGGTCATGTCAGACGTAATCTATAGATTTCTTTGACTGGGTGACCAAAGTAGTAGACCAGGGAGGGCTGTGGACATGGCCTACCTAGACTTTAGCAAGGCATTTGACACAGTCCCACACAGAGATTAATAGTCAAATTAACCAGCCTAGGAGTGGGTCCCAGGGTGGTAGCCTGGGTAAAACATTGGCTACACAACAGGACACAGAAGGTAATTGTAAATGGAGTCCACTCTGAAGAAAGAGGGTTACTAGCGGGCATCAAGGGTTCAGTATTCGGTCCAGTCCTTTTAATGTCTTCATCAGTGACATTGCAGAGGGACTGAAAGGAAAAGTATGTCTTTTAGCAGATGACACAAAGATCTGCAACAGGGTTGTACACAAGGAGGCGTGGAAAGGATGAAAAGGACTTGGCAAGGTTGGAGGAATGGTCAGAAGTATGGCAGCTAGGATTCAATGCAAGAAGTGCAAAATAATGCACCTAGGAAACAAGAACCCAGGGAAGAATACACAATGGGTGGGAGGTAGTAACAACAACAAAAAGAAAGAGACCTGGGGTAATCATATCAGAGGACCTTAAGGTTAGCAAACAATGTGAGAAGGCAGTAGGGAGGGCTGGGGTATACTGGGATGTATAGGGAGAGCATCAGCAGCAGGAAACAGGAAGTTGTTATCCTCTGTACAGACAGTTGGTGAGACCCCATCTGAGTACTGTGTCCGTTCTGGAGACCCCCATCTCGCAAGGACATAGACAGGATAGAGGTAGTCCAGAAGAGGCAACTAAAATGGTGCAGGGTCTGCAAGAGAAGCCGATGAGGAGAGACTAAAGGAGCTTAATATGTATACCCTTGAGGAAAGAAGGAGAGGGACATGATAGAAACTTAAGTACCTCAGTGGAATCAACAAAGTCCAAGAGGGTAGCATCTTTCAGAAAAGAGACTTGCAAGAACAAGGGGACACAATTTAAAGATAGAAGGAGGCGGTTCACGGGCAATGTAAGGAAGTATTATTTCACAGAGAGGGTAGTGGATGCATGGAACAGCCTTCCTGAGGAGGTTGTGGGGTCTAAAACTGTGGGAGAATTCAAGAATGCATGGGACAGACATAAGACAATTCTTTTGGGGGTAGGAAGAAATAGGTTGTTGGTTAACTAGGATCTGCGGCCTATCCTGTAGGTAGGAAATGGGCAGACTAGATGGGCCAGCGGTCCTTATCTGCCGTCAAAGTCTATGTTTCTAGAGGAAATGTGATCTAGGCCTTTGAAAAAGCACCCGACCACCGCCTCCGCGCCAGTGTCAGCTGGCGGCCCGCCGATATGCAGAAATGGCTGCCAGGTGCACCATAAGGGTCGATGACCGGAGACCCCTTTGGAGAGAGATCAAAGGTAGTTGAGAATGTTAGCCTACAGAGCAGGATAAGGGGTCAAGACTTACATTCTGACACCAAACGGAAAACCTTTTCCATTTGAAGGCGTAACATTTCCGTTCGATTCTTTCTAGATTCCTCCACTACGGTGTAGACATCTTCGAAAGACCCAAAGCCTGGAACCTGGCACGCCAGGTACCAGGCTGTGAGGTGTAGGGATTGAAGGTCACGATTGAATACCTTCCCTGGTTCAGAGATATCAGGTCGGGCGTGTACAAAGCTGCTCCAGAGGACTGCAACTGAGGCTGAGGAGATCTGGGTACAAGAACTGGCACGCCAATCTGGGGCTACTAGAATCACCTTCCTTGTCCCTCCTAGCCTTGAGTAACACCTTGTGATCAAGGGAAATGAAGGAAGGGCGAGAGGAGGCCTGGGGTCCACGGCCTTGAGAAGGATCCCCTGCAGCGAGCCCTGCTGAGGGAGGTGGGCATGATACAGCCTCAGCTTGGTGTTTTCCTGGAGGAAAATAGGTCCAACGCAGTTTGCCCCAATGGCAGAACAGACTGTAAGCTACCTCTGGATGGAGAGACCACTGTGGAATGTCTGGCCTATGCGGCTGAAAGCATCCGCCAGCTGGTTTGAGGCTCCTGCCACATGAATGGCTAGGAGATCCGCCCCAACCGGCTTATGAGGGTCCAGATGCGGAGCGCCTCCTTGCACAGCAGATGGGAGTGGCGTGCTGTCACTGTTTGTTGAGGTAGTACATGGTCGTGGTATTGTCCGTCCTGGACTTGAACCATGTGACCCTAGAGCTGAGGGAGCAAGTTGGCACGACAGTGCCAGTCTGACTGCTCTGAGTTCCAACAGGTTGATGTGGCATCGGACTCCTCGGGGTCCAGAATCCGTGGCCCTGTTGTCCCCATGTGGATTCCCAGCCCATGAGAGAGGCATCGGTCGCAAGGGCGCACCATCGGCTCGAGATGGACAAACGGATCCTTCCTGCAACCGGTCTGGGGCGGTCCACCAGTAGAAGCATCCCAATCTTCTGGGTTACAGTGATCAGCTGGTCGAGTGACCATATCACTGAGTCCAGTGGGCGGCCAGCTCCCATTGAAGGGCGCATGTGCCACTGGGCCCAATGGACCACCGAGGTGCATGCCGCCATGTACCTCAGAAGGCTCAGAAAGTCCCGGCAGGGCGCAAATGCCCAAACAGAAATGACTGGGCAAAGGAGAAGAGAACTCTGCCCTGTCCGCCAAAAGCCAAACTCTGGCTTGACAGAGTCGAGCTCTGCCCGATGAAGCCCATCACCTGAGAAGGCACGAGTTCCGACTAGGCCTCGATGATCAGGAGGCTGAGCTGGGAGTCGGTTTGAGGGCCAGATCCTGGACCTCTCCACCTCCTGTTGGATGGAACCTGCCAAGAGCCAATCATCGAGATAAGGGTAGAGTCTGACTCCTCGACGCGAAGTGGGCCGCCACCACTGCAATGCATTTGGTGAAGACCCATGGGGCTGATGACAAGCTGAACGGCATGGCTTGAACTCATACAGGGTCCCTCAACCCTGAAGCGGAGGAACCGCTGATGGGACGGACGGATTGGGACGTGAAAGAAAGTGTCCTGTAGATCCAGTGAAGAGAAATGAAAATTACGCACCTACCGTAATTCTGATCTTTCTGTGTATCTTCACCATTCATCACCATTGGGGTAAATGGCGGAAGTCATGGCCCAGCAGAGCATTTTTTTTTTTTTTTTAGGTAGGCGGAGACTGACCATCGGCGCGCCTCGAGGCCGACGCATTGTGTGGCACTCGCGAAAGCTGGGCTATTAGGCGCTTGCCGACCCGCCTGCCCAAGCGTTCTGAGTCACCGGAGAGGTAAGAGGAAGGGAATGGAGGGTGGGACAAGGAAGTCCAAGGACAGGAAAAGGAAAAGATATAAAACTAAAAGAAGAAATAACGACTGAAAGGACAGAAGAGGAAGTCAGAAACTAAAGGGATTGGGAGGCCCCAACTTGGAAATAGAGGAGGGAAGTAGGGTGGGACAAAGAATTTAGAAGGTAGGAAGAGGGAGAAGGTTAACACATCCCAGACCCTGGTCCATCTCCAGATTATATAGGAACTGCAAGGAGTGGCCAGAAGCTTCTTGCAAGAATTAAAGGCACAGACTGGCTGGCAAAAACTCCATCTGAGCAGAATCGGCTATTATATAAGAAGGACAGGGCACAAAGAATTAACACACTCTCAAGGAAAGATTTTGGTGAAAAGGAAAGGAGTTTTTTGTGTGTGTAATTAAGGATAGTCTTAAGGACAAAGGAAAATAAGATGGATGGGACAAGGAGGAGGAGAGAATGGAGGACAATTACCAACTCCCACCCACAGGGTGGAGCTAAAGCACTAGAGAAGGGGTGCCTCCCATGCTGACCACTCTACCGAGAACACAGCCCCTATGTGCCCCTGTTTACCCACTCCTAACAAAGAAAGGAGAGGGGTGAGGTTGGGCACAGAGAGGGAGGTGGACCCAGAGACTGAGGTCCCAGGGGCCTGGAGGGTGGGGTTGTGATGAATAGTGAAGATACACAGAATGAGCAGAATTATGGTAGGTATGTAATTTCGTATCTTATCTGTGTCAGTCTTCATCACTCATCACCACTGGGTGAGTGCAGTCCCGGAAGGGGTTTCTTTACACCCCAAGGGACAAAGTCCCTTAGCTCTCAGTGGGTGACACACTAAGAGGAGAACCTTCAGGGCCTGAGAGGCCGAGAGTGGGGAGAGTGAGAAGGCAACCTCCAGGGGGGAAGGAAGTTGCCCCAACAAACGTTGTCTCGCTCTCTGGAGAAGAGATAGGTTCTCTGGTGAGCGAATTAATCACCCTACGCGGGCCAAGGGTGACAACCGGAAAGATGCAGCCATGCCATCCGCCTAGTGCAGATCGCTGTCCTCACGGCTATGGTAAGCTAGACATTGGCATCATAGGATGCCTCGCTAGTGCCTTTGCTAGCTCCAGGCCACGCGCAGAGTGTGCAATGGCTTGTCTGGTTTGCTCCATGTCAGGCAACGAGGCTAGGAGTTGACCTAGCCTGGACCACAAGAACCTGTCATAGGCTGCACAGTGGGCCTGATGTGCAGAAATGGAAAGCAACAACCATGCCAAGTAGAAGCCCTCCTACCCCAGAAGTCAAAATCGAGGAATCGTGGATCTTGGGGCTGGTCATGGTGAAGGTGCAAAGCCCATCAGGAGTGTCCAACTGCGCCAATCCGGACTGTGGAGGAGGCATGGAACCTGGAGACTCTGGGGGCACAATACCGCTGGCAGAGATCTCTAGGGGCAGGAACTCCAGAGAAGAGTCTCTGCCAGAAGCGCAACGACATCTCCGAAGGGAGCAGGCCAGAGAGACACCACAAGGGTGGTCTCGCTGAACTCGCCTAGAAAGGCGTGCGCGAGTGCTCTGGATTGCTTATAGTGGCAGAGTTGAGGTGCAAGTCCTCCAACATCCTCGCTAGGAAACGCTGATAATCAGCGAGATCAGTGGCTGCAGAGATGTGGAAAGAAGCTCCTCTCCCCAGAAGAGGGGATGAAGGGTTGAGGGCACAGACTGCTCAGAGAGCAGCTGCTCGGGGAGGTTGAAAAACGGTCTGTCCACTGCCCTAACGTAAGCTAGGAACCGAGCAGCCACAGCCCTGAACTGCTCCCAAGAGAGAGCCCTGCGAGGACCAAGGATGCCTGGGAGCGCAGGAGAATGTGGCGAGGGATGGGGACAGAACCAAGAAGAGATATCGGCTGACCTCCACCTGGGCTAAGGAGGCGGACCAAGAGCACTTGAAGAAGAAGGTGCTCTGAAGACTCCACAGCCGACAGCTGAACAACCATTTCGGCACTGCCGTGGCTGCACCCAGAAGAATCCCCTGTGAGGCGACTGGGGCGTAGGGGTCCAGAAGGACGGTCCCCACCTCAAAAGAATGGAGCTCCTCAAATAGACCGAGGAGGAAGAGCGGAGATCCGCTCACGGAATCTTCCAGAGCCGGGTGGGCCCCAGAGAAAGGTCGCGTGCAGACACCATGCCCCTCAACCCCTCGGAGTCGCGACACAGCCCTCCGAGAGGGCCAGCCAGGATAACAGCCCTGGCCAGCACCAAGGAGCTATCCAGGGCACAGTACCCTCCCTTCCGTGAGGTGCTCTAATTGGCCCCAAAGATGGGTGATCCAGGCACACCACAGGCGGGGGTACCACTGCTGAGGGGTCAGTGAACCCACCAAGACCGGGATGCAGAGCAATGGTGGCCTGCACCACTGCCCACTGGTCAGCACCCCTGACCCCAGTCTCAGCAGCCACTGACTCCACCTCAGAAGGGGGCTGACTCCGGCTTGTCGAGGATACTACAGGGCTGCCCACCCCAACAGTCAACCCCAAGGAGTCAGACTGTTCCTCTGACTCAGAGCCCATCTCCGCCTCCAAGAGTAGAGGCAGAGGCCTTGCCACACCGCAGGAGGGCACCCGGTGCCATCCTCCAAAGGGGTGCCAGAACCGAAACCATGCCTGAGCCAGTGCCAGTGCCCCTACAGCACCGCGAAGCGAATCCACAGAGGGCACGCCCTAGCCCAAACCGCAGCTCCAGAGTTGGGACCAGCCACGGCGCCTATCCGCCCCATGGCACCGTGAGCGGCACAGAGGGGAGACGGCACCAATGACGGCCCGACAGTGTCATCGGCGCTGAGGACGGCGCCCCTGCCCACGAACCGCGCCGAGGCCTGCAACGGCACCACCAACGGCATCGAGGACGGCACCGATCCGGCCTTGCGAACCACGGGCTGACACTGGGGAGTGATTGCCATGGCGGCGCCTGCCACCCACCCCGAAAGGAGCGGGAACGGCCTCCTGCACCACGGAAGGAGCCTCAGCAACAGGCCTACCAAAAAAAAAAAAAGGTTATCAGAGGGTCATGACTCCGCCATGTACCCCAATGGTGATGAAGGTGAAGATTAACACAGATAAGATCCACATGTTTCGCTTGAGGGTGGTATGATCTGGTTCAGAGTGACCATCTGAAAGGTGCGGGACCCGAGATATTGATTCAGGTCATGGAGATCTAGGATGGGGCGCCAACCCCGTCCGCTTAGGCACCAGGAAGCACCTGGAAACAAAGCCTGGGTCTGTTGGAGGATCCGCACTGGAGCTACTGCCTGTTTGCAGAGAAGCTGGGCTACATCATCTCGAAGAGCTGACTGGGTGCATGCGGAATCCGTTCCTCCCAAGGGCACTGTCTCAGCTGGGAGGTACTGCTCGAATTCTAGAGGCAGTCCTGACTGACTACTTGAGAATCCACCTGTCCGAGTGATAGTGGACCAAGGCGGAAAGGAAGTCGCGGAGCCGACCCCACGTGAGGACCCAGAGCTGGCATGACGAGTGTAGGGGTGGCCACCCCAACCCGTCACTGAGCAGGCTTAGAAGAGGAGGAGGAGGCCCAGAACTTGAGCCTCGGCCTCCTTACGGGCTACTGAGGACTCTGCTTGGGCCAAGGGTGCTAAGCTTGAGCCTATGCTGCTGCTCATGTTGCTGTCCTCCTTGATAGGCAGGCTGCCGGACCGCAGGGGAAGAGTGCAAAAGGCTTCTTCTTTCTCTTCGCTGGATCTAGCCCCAAAGAACCCTTGGCAAAAGCACTCCTATAAGCTGAAGGTGGCTAGCCACTCCTGGACCGAACAAGCTGGGCACTCCAGGAAGGGCATGTCAGCAAGCTTATGTTGAGAATCCGTCACAGAAGGAGGAAAGCCTCAGTCAAGTCCTGCGCGAGAGGCCATCATGCGACCATCAAGTGGGCACAGAATCCCTAATGTCCAGGGATGTCTGGAGCCACCATTTAGCAACAGCACGACCCTGGTCATGGACCTGCTTGACCGAGGTCTGCATGTCTGATGGGAGATGAGGAGGACCTCATCTAATGACCCAAGAGGGGCATGAGAGAAGTGTGCTATGATGACTGCACAGCTGGCCTGACGAAGGCCCAAAGAAGAGCCATAGACCTTATGAGCAGTGTGGTCCATGTTCTTGGACTCCTGTCCGGGGTCAGTCAGTGTCGGACGAACTACCAGTATGCCTGAACACAGAGGTGGTCACCAGGCTCGGTCAAGGGTGCTCTGTGAACCCCGCAAGGACCCATGGCACCACATACGCAAGGGCCACGAGGGCAGATGGTGCTGGCATGAGGCAGGGTGCAGCCAAAGTTTAAGGGCTGGGCCAACAAAGGCTTGGCACTGGAAAGGCCTCCGTCGGGTATCCTCTCTTTAGAATATCTCTGAGAGGGTACTCCGCCTTTTCTGGATAGTTTCAAGGGCATTCCGGTGGAGTAAGAAATGAGACGGAGAATCCTTGGAAGGAGGAACAGCCTCTGCCAACGGACGACTTGTCATCCCTTGGATGATAGTGGAGCCAGTGACATCCAAGTCCGAAGAGTCACGATACAGCGGTCTCACCGGCCAAATCACCTCGATCTGCCAAGGAGGTCTGGTGACTGTAACCGACAGGCGCCGGGAAGTCCGTGTCCTGTTGATCCTCTTTCAAGGAAGCCCTCCTTAGCCTGCTTAGGTGGCGGTTCCACTGGGATAGGTGGAGAGACCAAAATGGAAATTACGATCTACTGTAATTCTTGATCTTCTTGGACGAGTCTCCACCACTCATTCACACTAATGGGAAAAGCACCGGAGGCACTAGGACCCAGCGGAGCAAACTTTTGCTGGAGGGTCAACGCCAGAGATGGAGCCGCGAGGAGCTGCACCACTAACCTCAGCTTGTGCGGTAATGACTATCTCGGCATCGACCCTCCAACCACCTCAGTACCATTTTTTCCGAGGTGCAGTGTAACTAACCTAGAAGGATAGCCTAACCAAAACCAGACATAAGATAGTCGGAAGACCCGTATAAGAAGGGTCAACAAAAAGTCTTCACAGCCTAAAGATTGAGGAGTAAGACCAACAACAGAGATGAGCTCGGGGATGGAGGGTGGGCGTGTGAATGAGTGGTGGAGACTCATCCAAGAAGATCAAGAATTACAATAGGTACGTAATTTCCATATCTTCCTGGACATAAGTCTCACCACCATTCACACTAATGGGAGAGTACCAAGCTAATAATCCCCAAGAGGGCGGCAGGAGAGACCAAGAGCTCACAGTTTTAGGACAGAAGTCCATTAAGGATGGTTCTGCCAAAGGAAAGATGTCGTCTGGCATGGACATCCAAGGCACGTGTTTTAACAAAAGTATGCACTGAGCTCCAGGTAGCCGATTGCAAATATCTGCAATGGGTACATTGCGGATTTCCCGAGAGATGCCGTGACCACCCTAGTAGATTGAGCGTACACTCTGCCCTCCAGCTAACCTGTGCCATGGAATAAAAGTGGCAAAGGCATGCCACTAGCCATGCTGAGATACATCTGATAGCGACAGCCTGACCCAGCCGCATCTCGCAGAAGAAAACAAACAGTTGTTGAGCTTTACAAAAGTCTTTTGTTATATCTAGATAGAAGCATAAAGCTCTCTTGGACGTCCAAGGAATGACGAGAACGTTCTCCTTCATTTTGGAAGTCCATAAAGTAACAGGAAGGACCAAAGGTTGGTTTAGATGGAATTCCAAAACAGCCTTAGAAAGAAATTTAGGATGGGTTCTAAGGGTTCTTTGTCTTGTGGAACACAGTATCATGGAGGGTCTGTGACCAAGGCATGTATCTCAGAGACCCTACGGGCTGAGGTAATGGCCACCAGGAAGGCCGCTTTCCAGGTGAGAACTTTTAGCTCACAGGTAGCCAGAGGTTCTAAAGGTTTCCGAATGAGCATGTCTAGCACAAGATTAATGTCCCAGGCTGCGACTGGACGTCTTATAGGAGGTCTGGTATGCAGAATTCCTTAAGAAACCTCTTAACCACAGGTAACTGAGCCAGTGACACGGAAAGTACCGCCTCATGATAAGCTGAAATGGCACAAAGGTGAACCTTGACTGTAGAGTACTGCAGACCTGAATTTGAGAGGTCTAAGAGGTACTCCAAAATTTTATCTGGTGGGCAGGAAAAGGGATTTAAAGAGGATTTTGCACACCACAGCAAAAACGCTCCATTTGGCTGTGTAAGTTTTCCTAGTGGCTGGCTTCCGCAGCGCAGAAGAATATCTGAAACCCTGCGAAGACATTGAACCTGTTCACTTCTATCTCTTCAGGAGCCAAGCGTGAAGGTGAAGCGACCTCAGGTTGGAATGAACAACAGGCCCCTGAGTCAAGAGGTTCGCCTGAAGGGAAGTGGTTTCATGGAGCTGCCAACATACTGTTCAGCAGTGGAAACCACATCTGTCGAGGCCAGAAGGGAGCAATGAGGATCATTTTGTCCCCTGGGATTCGAACGCAGAAGTACCCTCTGAATTAGAGGAAGAGGAGGAAAGGTGTATAGAAAGCATTTTGTCCACTGCAGCCTGAGGCATTCTGACAGAAAATGCCAGTCCCTGGATTTCTGGAGCAGAAGAGAGGCAGTTTTGTGTTGAGTGGGATGCAAAAAGGTCCAGGCCTGGAGTTCCCCACTCCACGAATATTGACTGAACTACGGCTGAGTCGAGAGACCATTCGTGAGGATCTGTCTCTGTTCTGCTGAGGCGATCTGCCAGTTAGTTCTGCACTCCTGGCAGGTAGACCACTTGAATTAGAGACCTGTGCTGCAAGCACCATTCCCACACTCTCATCGCTTCTCTGCATAAGGGTAAGAGTGGCGCCGCCCTGTTTGTTGATGTAGTACATCACTGCTTTGTTGTCCGTTTGAAGGAGAATGTTCTTGTGACAGAGAATGTCCTTCAATGCCCGGACCACATAAAGGAGCTCTCATTTCTAAGACATTTATGAAGCTGGGACTCAACCTGAGTCCATGTACCCTGAGTGTGGAGAGCCTGACAGTGAGCTCCACACACCATCAGGGACGCCGTCTGTGATAATGGAAATCTGATGATCCACAGGAGCAAAGGGATACCCTTCTAGAAGATTGTTCTCTTGCGACCATCAGGTGAGCGACCTCTTTAGGGTTCTGTTACCTTGATGAGAAAGGACTGTGGGTGCGGCTGGGGACCACTGAGTACTGAGCATCCACTGAGCAGTTCTCATATGAAGGCGTGCTAGGGTACAGTGAACACCGAGGATGCCATGAGACCTAGCATCCGTTGCATCGAGAGAGCTGGAACCGACTTGCTCTCTCCGATGAGACTGGCCATCTGAAGGATATCGCTCCTCCTGTCCTCTGGAAGAAAAGCCTCGCACAGGAGGTGTCCAGAAAAGTACCTATAAAAGGAGCCTCTGGGAGGGTTGCAGCTGTGATTTTTGATGTTTAGCAGGACTCCCATGGACATGAGAAAGCGTGAAGCCATGGCTCCGGCTTCCAGAGTTCCCTGCCTGGAAGGACTTGCCAAAACCAATCGTCCACATAAGGGAACACCTGTATTCCGATCTTTCTGATATGCTTCAGAACTGCACAACACTTTGTAAAACTCGTGGTGCGAGGATAGCCCAAAGGGCAGGACTCTGAACTGATAATGTTGTCCCAGAGCCACAAACCTTAAGGGTTTGTGATGCTCTGGAGTGAACAGAAATGTGCTGGTAAGCATCCTGCATCTCTAGGAGGCTAGCCAGTTGTGTTGATGAAGCAAAGGTAACAGGTTCCTAGTGAAATCATTTTGAATTTCTCCTTGGGCAGAAATTTGTTTAGTTTTCTGAGGTCCAAAATGGGGCGCATGCCCACGGTTTCGCTTGGAACCAGAAAGTAATGGAGTAGAACCCTGTGTTCCGTTGATGCAGCAGAAAGTACAGTTATGTAAGAACTTACCGTAACAGCAGATCTTGAGAACAGCTCTTGCAGCAGGTTACACCATTTGGACTGAAGCCGGCAGGCGTCAGAACCTACGGAAAAATTCTAGCTAGCTATCTTCAGCGGGACCGCCTCGACGCCGGGTCCCGCCTCCCGACGCCAGGGGTAGATACATAAGGGGCGGTCCCGCCAGATTCCCAGTTCTCCGCCGAGACTTCCCAGCCGCAGGCTGACAACGAAATGGGAGACTGAGGATCTACCGCAGAAGACAAAGGGTATAAATCTCTGTTAAAAAGGCTCAAGCCATGCCTCCTCCAAGGGGAAGGTGGGTGGAGGTACCTGCTGCAAGAGCTGTTCTCGAAGATCTACTGTTCACGGTAAGTTCTTACGTAACTGTACTATCTTCAGAGACACAGCTCTTGCAGCAGGTTACACCATTAGGACTGATTCCCAAGCAGTAGCGCTTGCAAACACTCTGGGAGGAGGAAATTAGAAAGTCCATTCCAGGTCCTGATTCTAGGACAGGAGACCCTGTAGCACAGCCAGGCCGAAGCCGGCTCTTCGCCGTGAAGCATGTCCAGGCTATAGTGACTGATAAAGGTATGTACAGATCTCCAAGTGGCTGCAGCACAAATGGCAGAGGTGGAGACGTTTAAGTGCTGCAAAGGAGGTGGCCACACCCCTAGTGGAATGGCCCCGGACTGATCCCGGAGGGCTTTTGTTTGATATCATAACACTATGATATGCACTGGACAAGCCAGCAAGAAAGGGACTGTTTGGATACTGGTTGGCCCATCATCCTTTCAGTAAAGGAAGCGAAAAGTTGCTCTGATTTACTGAAGCTGCTTAGTTCTGCTCAGGTAGTACCTTAAGCTACGGTGAACATCCAGGGTGTGGAGCAGCCTCTCCTCTATTAGAATAATTAGGGAAGTAGACAGGCAGGCCAATGTCCTGATTGAGGTGAGTATGGAAACCACCTTAGGTAAGAATTTAGGATTCGTCCTCAGGGATACTCTGTCCGGTGGAAAATCAAATAAGGCTCCTTACACAAGAGAGCATGGCTCGGAAACTCTTCTCGCTGGCGTAACAGCAACTAAAACAACGTTTTCCGACGAAAACGCAGCTCGCAATCCGCGGCAGGTTCAAAGGGGGGAGCGTGAGTTGCTCCAGGACAAAGAGCAAGTCCCATGGAGGCACTGGGTCCTTAATGGGCGGCCTAAGATGTAACACCCTCTCAAGAATTCTCGACAGGCATCTAATTGTGCCACTGTGCGCTGTCCCACCGGGTGATAAGCTGAAATGGCACAGAGGTGCACCTTGATAGAGGAGTAGGCGAGACCCGAGCGGAAAAGGGAGAGCAAGTACTCTAACACGCTTTCACCGGACAACCCTAAGGGGAAAGGCCGGCGTGTTTGAACCACAGACAAAAAGCGGCGCCATTTCATGGCGTACGTCGCATGCATTGCCCGGCTTTCTGGCTGCAGAAAGAACTTCCGCAACCTCCCGAGACCCCTGTCGCAAAATGGCTATGTCTCTAGGAGCCATGCATGCAGGTTCAGTGAGCGTAAGTCCGGTGGACCAGTGAACCCTCCTCCTGAGACAAGAGATGGGAGCTGAATGGCAACGGAGCGGAGGTTCCCGGGATAGCTGTATTAGCAAAGGGAACCAGATCTGTCTGGGCCAGAAAGGGCCACCAGGATCATTGTTGCATGCTCCTGCGCAGTTTGAGAAGAACTCTCTGGATCAACGGGAAGGAGGGAAAGCATAGAGGAATCTGTCCCCAGGAGAGGGACAACGTCTCACCAGAAAACACCAGGCCCTGGATCTAGCGAGCAAAATTGGCAGTTTTAGTTGGATGGGAAGCGAACAAGTCCAATTCTGGAGTTCCTCATCGAAGAAACAGATCCTCTGCTACCTCCTGAAGAAGTTCCCACTCGTGGACTCTGGCCTGGGAGCGACTCAGGCCGTCTGCAGTGTGTTGTCCACCCGGGAACATGTACTGTGATCGGGTTCGCGAGTGTCGGATTACCCAATCCCACACCCTCATAGCCTCCCTGCAAATGGGGTAAGAGTGTCGCCTCCTTGTTTGTTGAGGTAATACATCACCGCGTGTTGTCTGTCTGTCTGTAGCAGGAGAGTACTCGGCGGGATCTCTGACTGAAATGCCTGCAGGGCATAAAGGACGCCCTCATCTCCAGAGCGTTGATATGAAGGTGAGCCTCCTGAGAGTCCACGTTCCTGGGACTTCACCCGTCCAGGTGTGCTCCCCACCCTAGTCCTGAGGCGTCTGTGGTGAGGATTACCTCCGGGGACGGCGCTATAAGCAGGACACCCATGGAGAGTGTCCTGGGTCTAGCCACCATTGCCAGTCTCGAATCACGGCGTTCGTGATCCTGACCGGATGCTGCATATGGTCTTGCCTTTGGTCCCATTCCACCTTGAGCATCCACTGAGTTACCCGCATGTGAGCCTTGCGAAAGAGAGCGGTCGGAATGGCCACAGCCATGTGTCCGAGCAAGCGAAGGACCGACCTGGCTGGGACGGTCTTGTTCGACGAAAGAACCCTGATGAGGGATCTGATGCGCTCCGCTCTGTCATCTGGAAGAAATGCTCTTCCCTGAGCGGTGTCCAGGACTGCGCCTATGAACTGCAGTTTCTGCGACGGTACCAGGAGAGACTTTTAGTAATTGATCAAGATGCCCAGAGACCGAAACAGATCCTGGGTACTCTGGATAGCCAATAACAACGCCTCTCTGGAGGCGGCCATGAGAAGCCAATCATCCAAGTACGGGAACACATAATGGCCCTGTCTCCTTAGAGACGCAGCCACGACTGCCATGCATTTGGTAAAGACCCTGGGAGCCGATGACAGTCGAATGGAAGTGCTCGGAATTGAAAGTGGTGGCGAGAAACTAAGCGCAGGAACCTCCTGTCGCCTGAGCTACAGGGATGTGCAGGTATGCATCCTGCATGTCTAGGGACGCTAAAATGCGCCCCTCTTAGCATGGGAATAAGACCCGGAAGAGTCACCATGCGAATCTTTTGTAGGCGACCGACATATTGAGGTCGCTGAGGTCCAGAATCGGACGGAGGTCCCTGTTTTCTTTGGAACCAGGAAGAAGTGGGAGAGTAATCCCGTATCCTCTCTGGTTCTCTGGGACATATTCTGTGCCCCTTTGCAGGAGCGCAGTATTTCTTGCCTGATCAGAGGCTTGTGCTGACCCGAGTAACTGGAGGCAGAGCAGGCCTCGAGGGTGCTCTCTGAATTCTATAAAGTGGCCTCTTTCAACCAACTGAAGAACCCACCGGTCGGTGCTTATGGACTGCCATCCTGGCAGGTACTGCAATGCGACCCCGACCTTGATGTCCCATTGATCCTGAGGGGCGGGCCGAGAAAGGAGTCAGGCTGTGGCGGCGGAGGGGCTCGGGCTGTCTACCCTGGGCTCTCACGGGAACCGGAGCCCTCTGTTGTGGACGGCTGGGACTGTTGTCTCTGTGCCCGTCCATGAAAATGGCTTTGGTTCCTACGAAGGAACTAAGCCTCGGTCGACACATTGCCTGGACCGACCTCACCGCCTCCCAGCCTCTTGAAGCTTGGTGATGACCTCTCAGAGGGCTCACCAAGAGAACTCTCCCTCAAATGGGGCGTCCATGATGTTTTTGTGGATGTCTGGCGAACGTGTCTCCGGAGGCATACACCTGAAGCTGCTGCTCGGGCCGAGGAGTCCACGGAGTCGCATGCCTCGTAGCACTTGGGTCCCCAAGGCCGAACCCGTCCGGAGGAGCTGCAACATCTTCTCCTTCTGCTCACCTTCTGGCAACTTCTCAGCCAGATCCAGACCCTGCTCCCACAAGGCATTTTGGAACTGCACCATGTAGGTCAAGTAATTCCAGGGATCTGATGGCGCAAGTAGCGGAAGCTTATCGTGCGCCTACCCATAGCGTCCAGCTGTTTGGACTCCGGGTCCGGTGGCAGAGTGCTCAAATGTTGCGGTCTCTGGGACCCGGTCATGAGAAGCTGTTATGACCAGAGAGTCGGCCTGAGGATGCTGAGCCAGGTACTGGTCTTCCCTTGGAGCCTTGTACAGGCGGTCAGCTTTCTTCGCATCGCGGGAGTGAATGTGGACGCTTCCACACACTGCCTTGGTGACGCCACGAAAGTGTCTACCAAGGGTGGCACCACCACAGGCTTGGGGTCCTTCTGCCAAAGATATTTCTCAAGTGTAGCCTTTCGGGTCTAACTCTTCCACATCCCATCCCATGTTCTCTTGGATGTGTCTCCTGATGTCCAAGAACGAAGGGTCATCCGGAGGAGACCTTGGAAGCTCACGTGGGTCCGGAAAAGGGATGTGGAGGGGAGATGGGGATCTAGATCCTGTTGAAAACTCTGATCCCGTGTCCTCCGTCGAAGGCGAATGGCGGCGTCTTCTGGGTTTCTTAGGCTGGGTGACCCAGAAGAGGATCTGGATGGAGGTCTCCTTTATCTGGTCTCCCTTGGAGGATCCTGGGCTCCGGGAGGAGGTAACCGCCCCAGACCCGGATGGAGAAGGGCGCAGGAACCGGAGAAGTAACCGGCCTAGGAGGAGGAGGAGGAGGTGGAAGAGGAGGTGGGGTGGGGACCACGTCCTTTTGATGGTATCCACCAGTAAGTGAAAAGCTCCTTGACCTCTGAGAAAGAAGGACCCAAGACGGACCGGGCGCCAGTGGTCGGTCGTCGGGTTCCAACATCGGCTCCACAGGGCCTCGGGTTGTGGGGAGGGTTCCCTGGGAGGCTCGACAGGACTGGGGTCGCCCGTCTGGTCCTCGGGCTGTGTTAACTCCTCCTCTGTAATGGTATCCTGACCGGCGTCGGTCGGAGGCATCGAGGTCCTCTTCTCCAATCCGGGCAGGCACGGACATTGGCCCCACCGGCGTCCGGGTGCGTAGGGCTTGGCGGGCGACGGTCGCCTGGCGGTCGACGGCTCTGGGGACCTGTGGTGAGAGGCCGACGCCGGGCGGGTCGACGCCGGGTCCGACGGTCTCTTAAGAGAGGTGAGCTCCTTGGTCTTCTGCTGGGAGGAGGAGGCAAGGAGGCAGACCTGACGTCCGGGTTCAGAATGGCGGGAACCCGACTTGTGGTGATGGTGGCAGTCCCCGACTTGACCAGGGCCTTGGAAGACGAAGGAGGCCTGGAAGGCTTGGCCTGAGAAGAGGAGCCGTGAGATTTTCTCACGCAGCAGGGGAGGCTGAGAACTGCCCCGGAAGGCGAGCGATCGGACCTGGAGCCGACTACGAATCAGAGGCCCTAGACAGGGACCTGAAGGGCCTTTCCTATGCTTCTCCGGGAATGTTTGCGGGCCTTCTCCGAAGAATCCCCTTGGAGGCCATGGTCTTGAGTTGTTACTCGAGCAGGAACGCTGTAGGGCCTTCTGGCGACGGATCCGGGTTCTGCTGTTGAAACCCAGGCAAAGGAGCAGGACCGTGTCGTGGTTCGGGCCTAAGCACCGGACGCAGGGCCGAATGCGATCTCGAAAGGGACTGCTTCCACAGGCGCATTCTTGAAGAATGACCGGAGGTTGAGAGGACATCAGACAATAAACTGACAGAAGAAAAACAAATTTTCCAAAGGAAAACTTTATAAGCGTCGTATCTAGAACTGGAACGAAGAGTCGAGACTTGCAAGTCGATGGCGGGAAAGAACTGGGGAATCTGGCGGGACCGCCCCTTATGTACTACGCCTGACGCCGGGAGGCGGGACCGACGCCGGGGCCGCCCCGCTGAAGATAGCTAGAATTTTTCTCCAGGTCCTGACGCCTGCCGGCTTCAGTCCAAATGGTGTAACCTGCTGCAAGAGCTGTGTCTCAAGTAAGAGCTACTTCTACTGCCCTGTGGTTCAGAAGGCCCTGTATCTCGGCAGCGAGAAGGTCTGACTGAAGGGTTGACAGCTTGGGCTGTCATTTGGGAGGACGATCCGGAGGGGTCTTCACAAGATTGAGTGAATACCCACCCAGATTATCCGGAGGACCCATCTGTCTGAGATTATCGATTTCCATTGATTGTAGAAGCGCGTCAGGCGACCTCCCACCGCTGAGGAAGAGTCCACCTCGGGCAGCTGAGGTGGGACTTGAGATAACAACTCAGAAGGCGCTGGGCACTTTGGGTCTGCGCCTTCTGCTGCATTTTCTTTGAGGCTGGGGGCTTGGTTTTTATGAAAACTTCCTCTGCCTTTGCCTCGAAGGACTGATGGTTATGGAACTGGCATTTATTAACACCCCCTCGAGACGGGACAGGAGGAGGTCGAGCCAACTAATGGCTGACCTAGTCTTTGTGTAGCCTCTAGAGCCTGTTCTACTTGAGGGTCAAGAGATACACACCATCAAAAGGCAACATTATTACTTGCTGCTGTGCATCATTTGTGAAACCCGAACTGCATGAGCCAGGAATGACGGCGGGTACAACTGCCGCCGCTGCTCGAAGCAGTATCGAAAGCATCCATAGCCGCTTAACCTCCTGGTTATTGGATTCGATACCCTGGTAATGGTTTGGAGTAGCTCTGACTTTGTGTCCGAACCGTAGAGCTTCAACCATTTGTTTGAGAGAGTGCCAAAGGATATACCATATTGAGAGAAATAGCCTGGTAGCTGGCAATACGGATACCTAGGGTGGAAGCAGCAAAGACTCTCTTACCCAAAGTGTCTATCTTACGAGATTCTTTGTTAATAGGTCGAGCTGTAGTAGTCTGGGGAAAGATGAGCTTATCATTCTCTGCCAAAACTACAATAGGATCCGCAAAGGCTTGGGAGGCCAAAATAGGTCGATCCTTGGGGCTGAGTATTTCCTATCTATGGATTTAGCCACAGAAGGAATGAGGCGGATTATTCCATACCATTTGAGACAGCATCTCAAAGGAGGGCTGTACCGGAGGAGTCAAATCTGTAGGGATCTCTGGAACATGGAGGTATTGGAGTCGTAGCAATTTCCCAGGATCGATGTCTGTAGTTTGGAAAGAAAGACTGAAATCAAATTTTCAGCAGAGACTTGAAAGACAGGTCCTCGACGACAGGCTCTGCAACAGGAATGGATCCTTCCACTTCATCACCCAGCGAAGGTCTGGGTCTGGCTCAATGTCATCTCCTGACAGTCCAAGAGGGACTGCATGGACAGGAAAGGAGTGAAAATCAGAGAGAAATGAGGAAGAAAAAGCGTTAAAGGAGAAGTCACCAGAAAGTGGATGGCGCCGAACCCAGCTGCAAAGAAAGCGCGGCTGCATGCGCCCGGCCAGGCGCACGGCACCGATGGCGGGCCGAGAAGCCTGGCGCCGAGGAGCCACATCAGCGCCTAAGACAGCGCTGACAGGCCAGGCGGCGCCGTCCCACATGGTGCCAGTGAATCACACGCGCAGAGGACAACACTGAGAGGCCGGATGGTGCCGCAACGCCATGCGGCGCTGACGCAGTGCACATCGCTGAGGGCGACACAAGCGCACGCGCCAAGAAAACTCAACGGCACCGACAGACACATGGCGCCAAGCGTGCTATCGACGCCGAGGGTGTAGGAAACACCCAAGACACCAAAACAGGATTTGAGGAGAAGGGAGGAAGAAGAGCAGGAGATAGAGGGCATCGTGTGCCCCTCGCGCCGCAGCCATATGAGGGGGACACCTGTTGCTGTGTCGACGGCACTGAAGACAGCGCACGCAACCAGGGAGGCTCAACCGCCCTACCTGGTCTTCCAAGAAGCCCAAGGCCCGAGTGACCGGGCTAGGCAGTTGGACCAACCTCCGAGCCCACTGCTCCAAAGAGCAGCCCACTGATGAAACTGCTCATCTGAAGACCTACCAGAGGGCGGGGTAGGGCTACGATGTTGAGGTCATCGGCTACCAGAAACAGAAGCTGGCGACTCTGAAGAAGGAGACCGGCAACTAGCTCAATAACTGACTGTCTATGCGCAGACATATCAGAGGCGACCTCGAGTGATGCCTTCTCTTTTTTCACCTATGGGCCAA
Source organism: Neoceratodus forsteri (assembly GCA_016271365.2). NCBI lineage: Eukaryota > Metazoa > Chordata > Ceratodontiformes > Ceratodontidae > Neoceratodus > Neoceratodus forsteri. Next base: position 1,435,643,112 of record CM057453.1, read on the forward strand.
AAGAAGAGCTCGAGGCTGAGCAGTTGCGAGAATGCGACCGTTTATTTTTATGCTTTAGAGGACGCCCGCCCCTCGGGCATTGGATGACCGTTGTCAGACCCCCGGAGAAAGCGGCGGACAGGACCCAGCCCGGCTGACTGAACAGCTTTCATCACGAAGTCTCCCTCCGTCACCTGACCCACTCATGGTCAACTCGTCAATGTAGGCTGAGACTTCTTTGTAAATAAGAATAAAGTTAAGTGATACTTATTCGACATATTATTGCAAAACAACAAAACTGAAAACTATGCTGCTAGTCTAAGTTTGACTCCCGGAGGCGGTGACATCCGTCACTGAAGCGCACTCGATGGCAGGAGAAAAGAACTGAAGCGGTTGGAGGGTCGGCCTTGAGATAGTCATTACCGCATTGAGCTGAGGCTTGTGGTGCCCCTCCCGTGGCTCCATCTCTGGCACCGCCCGCCAGCAAAAGTTTGTTCCCCGCTGGGTCCTAGTGCCTCCGGGCGCTATTCCCATTAGTGTAAATGAGTGGTGGCGACTTATGTCCCGGAAGATTAGGCTGAACCAGTGGTGGGCGGCCCCATGGGCAGAGGAATCAGAGCCTTCGGTTTGGGAGGTCGACTTGACCTGGGGCGAAAAGCCAAGTAATGGCAGGGGTAGGCGTGAGCAGCTTCCTGCCAGTCAGGATCAGCTGTTGCCACATAAGATCCTCATAGCGCCGGAGTTTCCGCTGGAGCTCTCCTCATCCGAGGAGGATGAGGATGACCGTGGCGTCGCCTCTTTTCGGCGCTATGGCTCTTCCTCGTTGGGCCGAGGGGTCCTGGACCATGACTGAGATCAGGAGGCCGACTCGGTCGATCAGAAGACCGGTGGGATCATTGAAACCCTAGGGTCCTGAACCGGGTCCTTGACAGGGGCGCCAGCGTGGCTGGGTCTGCTCATCAGGAAATACTAGGACTGAGTCCATTCTAAGAGTCGTTGGGCCACGGCCAGCGACAAAGATCCGGTGGGTCGAGGATAATTTAGGCCTCGTCGGCCATGTCCTCGATCCCTGGCCAGACAGAAGATCCGTGAAGCTGGCGGTTAAGGATGCGATCTCGACAGAGGTCGAGACCATGAAGTTCCTGGACTCGGATCTTCTCGGTCTCAAGAACGCCTTCACAAGACGAAGACAACAGGTCTCTATCTCTTCCCAAGAGCGGGAGGAGTGCAACGCGAGGGCGCCTCACCCAGGTGGGGAGAGACTGGCACAACTCTTTGAAAGATCCCATAAGGTGGAGCCCAGGTTCAGCCGGGACAAAGAAGCTTGATTGGCCCAAGCATGAGCGGCTTCTTCCTCAAACGCCTTCATCTGTTCCAGCTGATTGGCAGAGCCTGCGCCGCAGAAACCGCCCACCTAGCCTCCTTCGACTTCACCGGAGGGTTCCTTTTTCCGATCTCCCAGCTTCAGGCGTGCCTTCGGTCATCCAGGACACTGGGATGGAAGGCCAAGCAAAGCTACATGACGAGGTGTCATGGCCAACACTTAGACAGTAGACACACGCGAGGTGGGGATCGGCACATCTTCTGGTCAAGAGGACACTACAAATCCCGGGAAGATTTTACTCCATGATCGATGCTGCAAAACAGCGATCGCTAACTTGAACGAGTTTGAGCTCGTAAAACCAACAATTTGAAAGCCAGGCCTACGAATGCGAGAGCACAAGGGAGGTAACCTGTATTTCCAGCGGAAAGGAAGATCTGGCGTCATGGGGTGGAGTCAAGGTATATACCACTCGAGTGGGTGGGAGGAGCCAGCTTGAAGACTTTCGGAAGATTTAAAGTTGAAGGGACAATGCCAAACAGTGTGGATGAACAACATATCCACGCTCCTAGAAAATAAATTACATCTTTATGGGTTAATTACCATGAAAGCCTATGGGAGAAAAGCAGAAAGTGCGATGTCGAAATTTTGGGCAAACACACACACACCCTTACTCACTCACTCCAATCTGTGGATGGAAAATATCATTTTAATTTGTTTTACTCAGGGTAGCATAGTGCACCTGAAGACTTGGTGAATTACATACACTCATGTACTCGCCAGGTCTTCAGTATGTCTTCCTTTATTTGTGCTCTTTACCGCCATGGAGAATCTAGCGTAGCTTTGTTTGTATGCTATTGACCTACGATTTGTACTCACCTGATCAATGATGATTTTTAAAAGATGTAAAACTGCTCAAATGAAGACTTAAAGAAAAGTTATTGGAGACTCAGCACGTTATGTGAGTGTACTACGGTTTCGAGAGGCAGGTGCACCATGCAAACCTTGAGTAAAATCACTATTTTTATGGTAGCAGAGCCACAGCAAGCGTAAAGTGGCTTTGTACTGGTTCTAATTTAAATTTCTTGCAACAATTTCCTAAATACTGAAATGTGGACTTTTTCTTTGCAAATCTCTGATTTGTAGAACTTCAGTCTGTAGTGCTTAAAAAGTACCAAGTATTTGAGCGGCACAATTGTTAGAAATCGGAGATGTACACAGTTCTAACAGTCTGACAAATTTTACAGATTCGTTTTGCTGATTTGAAAACTTGCAAATCTAAAACCACAAAGTTCACCCATCTCTGAGGGTTCACTGATGTAGTAAGAAAGATGGCTTCACATACTAGGTTCTGAGTGTTATTCTCAGCATGTGGATAATTAACAATCCCTATACATCCCAAATCTGAAAATGTCATTGTTCGACCCATGACATATTCCCTGCTCGGACTGCCAGACCAGCAAACACTGTCATAGTACCGCAGCAAGCAATTAACACAGAAACATAGAAGTTGATGGCAGATGAGGACCACAAGTCTGCCCATTTTGTCTACCTTATGAATGTGCCATAGGCCTGTACTCTGTCAATGGCCTATCTATTCATACTCATCTGTATTGCTCCCTTATGCCTATCACATGCATGTTTGAAGCCCTGCACTGTATTCATATCAACCACTTCCTGGGGTAGGCCGTTCCATGCATTCACCACCCTTTCTGTGAAAAAGATTTCCTCACATTACCCCTTAATTAGCCTCCCGCTAATCTAATGCTGTGTCCTCTTGTCCTGCCATTTTTCTTATATTGTAACATGTTAGACTCTTTCACCTTTTAATGCCCTTAAGATGTTTGAATGTTTGATCATATCACCTCTCTCCCTCCTTTGCTCTAGGGTATAAGGTATACTCACCTCTCTCCCTCCTTTGCTCTAGGGTGTGCTCACCTCTCTCCCTCCTTTGCTCTAGGGTATGCTCACCTCTCTCCCTCCTTTGCTTAGGGTATGCTCACCTCTATCCCTCCTTTGCTCTAGGGTATACCTAAGTTTTACTGTCCTCATAATTGTGCTGTGCCGCAGTGCTGTATACCATAAACTGACACCTGGCAAAAGATGCATGCTGCAGGTCGCTCTCTATATACAGCCTCTTGAATACCTAACAGTGTGAAAGACTGCTCAAGTATACTGTTATACCACTCACCCAGGGTTCATTTCTAGCCAGGTGTCGAGCTGACTAGCCTTTGGTGCCTCAGGTCCCTGAAGAACTTTGCCAGTTTCAATGTCAATAACTTTAACTGGAAGATCACTCATTTGGCTGCTATCATCCATTGGCTAAAATTGAAGAAAATACTTTCAACATAATGTTGACTGCCCATTACTTTCTAACAGCATTGCTAAGCAACAAACATCAAGTACAGAAATGATGGCTTAGAGAGGAAAGACAGAAAGGAATCATTAATTAAGATGTAAAGTACAGTTACGTAAGAACTTGCCGTAACAGCAGATCTTCGAGAACAGCTCTTGCAGTAGGTTACACCATTAGGACTCAAATCGGCAGGTGCCAGGACCCCATGGAAATTTTCTAGCTAGCACTATCCAGTGGGGACCGCCGACCCGGCTCGGCCCGCCCCGATGTCAGGCATCATATAAAGGGCGGTCCCCAGAATCCCAAGTTCTCCCACCAGAGACTCCGGCCACTAGATGACATCAGAAGTGGAGACTGAGGATCCGCCATCAAAAGGTATTCAGAACGGGTTAGAAACACCTAATCCTAGAAAAGAGATATCGGAACAACTCTACCTCAGAGGATGGTGGGAGGAAACTACCTGCTGCAAGGCTGTTCTAGAAGATCTACTGTTACGAGTAAGTTCTTACGTAAAGTACAGTTATGTAAGAACTTACCGTAACAGTAGATCTTCGAGAACAGCTCTGCAGCAGGTTACACCATTAGGACTGAAGCCGGCAGGCGCCAGACCCCACAGAAATCTTCTAGCTAGCAGTCTTCAAGGGGACTGCCTCCGATGTCAGTCCCGCCCCCGGCGATCAGGCGTAGTACATATGGAGGCGGTCCCCTAGAATCCCCAGTTCTCCGCCGGAGACTCCCGGCCGCTGGATGACATCAGAAGGAGAGACCGAGGATCCACCATCAGAAGAAGAATAAAGAGCATTAGCTCCTGCCAAGGCCTGAATAGGCCATACCTCCTCAAGGGGAATGGTGGGAGGAAGGTACCTGCTGCAAGAGCTGTTCTCGAAGATCTACTGTTACGTAAGTTCTTACGCAACTGTACTATCTTACTTGAGATACAGCTCTTGCAGCAGAATCCACCAATAAGACTGATTCCAAAACAGTAGCGCCTCTAAGCATTCTGGGAGGAGGCATAACGGAGATCTTGAATAAATCCTGACTCTAGGACAGGAGACCCTGTAGAATACCAAGGCAAAACAGCTCTCTGCCGTGAGGTAATATCCAGGCTATAGTGCCTAATGGACATGTGCACTGAGCTTCAGGTAGCCATAGCACAAATGGCCGAGGTGGAGACATTGCGCAGTGCTGCAAAGGAGGTAGCCACCACCCTAGTTGAGTGGCCCGGACTGTACCGGAAGGGGCTTCTGTTTGTTATCGTAGCAAAGGAAATGCACTGGACAAGCCAGCAAGAAAGGGTTTGCTTAGAGACTGGTTGTCCCAACATCCTCTCAGCGAAGGATATGAACAGCTGCTCAGACGTGCGAAGCTGTTTAGTCCTGTTCAGGTAGTACCTTAAGGAGCAGTGAACATCCAGGGTGAAGCAATGCCTCTCCTCTATTAGTGTACTTGGGAAAGTACACAGGCAGATCGATGTCCTGGTTAAGAGTAAGGCAGAGACCACCTTAGGCAGGAATTTAGGATTTGTCCTCAAAGACACTCTGTCCTGGTGGAAAACTAAATAAGGTTCCTTACACATGAGAGCATGTAGCTCGGAAATTCTCCTTGCTGGACGTGACAGCAACTAAAATAACGTTTCCACAACAGAAAATGCAGCTAGCAATCTACGGCAGGTTCAAAGGGGTAGCGTGAGCTGTTCCAGAGACTAAGTAGGTCCCAAGGAGGGACAGGATCCTTGATGGGTGGCCTAAGGTGTAACACCCCCTCAGAAAGTCCCGAGAGGCATCGAGTTGTGCCACTGTGCGCTGACCTATCGGGAAGTGGCAGGCGAAATCGCACAGAGGTGAACTTTAATAGAGGAGTAGGCAAGACCTAGTGGAAGAGGAAAGCAGGTATTCAGAACTGATTTCTCTGGGAATTCTAAAGCGGAGAGCCACGTGCCTGAGACCACAGGCAAAAGCAGCGCCATTTCATGGCGTGACGTTGCATCGCTTGCCATGCTTTGCAGTGGAGAGAACTTCGCCACCTCTTAGACCCCTGTCGCAAAATGGCTAAGTCTCGAGGAGCCAGGCACGCAGGTTCAGTGAGCGTAAGTCCGTGTGGACTAGTGAACCCTCCTCTTGAGACAGTAGATGGGAGCTGAAAGTAACGGTACTGGAGGTTCCCGGGACAACTGTGTCAGCATGGGAACCAGATCTGCCTGGGCCAGAAAGGCGCTACCAGGATCATTGTTGCGTGCTCCCTGCGTAGTTTGAGAAGAACTCTCTGGATCAACGGGAAGGAGGAAAATGTAGAGAATCTGTCCGCCCAGTAGAGACAAAGCGTCTCGCCAGAAAACACCAGGCCCTGGATCTAGCGAGCAAAAATTGGGCAGTTTTGCGTTGGATGGGAAGTGAACAGGTCCAACTCTGGAGTGCCCCATCGAAGAAATAGATCCTCTGCAACCTCCTGAAGGAGTTCCCATTCGTGGACTCTGGCCTGGGAACAACTCAGGCCGCTCTGCGATTGTGTTGTCACGCCGGAACATGAACTGCAATCAGGCTCGCGCCGTGTCGGATTACCCAATCCCACACCCTCATCGCTTCCTGCAGAGGGGTAAGAGTGTGCGCCTCCTTGTTTGTTGAGGTAATACATCACCGCCGTATTGTCTGTCTGGAGCAGAAGAGTACTCGCAGGATTTCTGACTGAAAAGCCTGCAGGGCATAAAGGACCGCCCTCATCTCCAGAATGTTGATGTGGAGGTGAGCTTCCTGAGGGTCCATATTCCCTGGGACCTCACCCCATTCAGATGTGCTCCCCACCCCAGCCATGAGGCATCTATGGAAGGATTACCTCCGGGATGGCGCTGAAGCGGACCACCATCGAAGAAAGTGTCCTGGGTCTAGCCACCATTGCCAGTCTCAATTACTGCTCATGATTCTGGCCGGATGCTGCACGTGGTCTTGCCTTTGGTCCCACTACACTTTGAGCATCCACTGAGTTACCCGCATGTGGAGCCTTGCCATAGGGATGGTTGGAATGGCCGCAGCCATGTGTCCGAGCAGGCGAAGGACCAGTCTGCGAGGGACAGTCTTCTTCGCTGAGAGGTCCCCGATGATGGACCTGATCGCTCCTCTCTGTCCTCGGAAGAAAGGCTTTCCCTTGGACGGTGTCCAGAACTGCGCCTATGAACTGCAGTTTCTGCGGCGACGTACCAGGAGAGACTTCTGTAGTTGATAAGAATGCCCAGTGACCGAAAAAGAGCTTGGGTGTTCTGGATAGCCAACAACAGCACCTCTCTGGAGGCGGCCATGAGAAGCCAGTCGTCCAGGTATGGGAAAACATAGTGGCCCTGTCTCCTTAGAGACGCTGCCACGACTGCCATACACTTGGTAAAGACCCTGGGGCCAATGACAGTCCGAAAGGAAGAGTCTGGAACTGAAAGTGGTGGCTGAGAAACTCAAGCACAGAAACCTCCTGTGCGCTTGAGCTACGGGATGTGCAGGTGGCGTCCTGCATGTCCAGAGGCGCTAGAAAGGCGTCCTTTCTCAGCATGGGAATGAGCCCTTGGAGGGTCACCATGCAAAAACGTTTGTAGGCGACAGATGTGTTGAGGTCGCTGAGGTCCAATATTGGATGGAGGTCCCCTGTTTTCTTTGGAACCAGAAAAAGTGGAATAGCAGCCGATTCCTCTCTGGTTCTTGGGACGTACTCCACCGCTCCTTTTTGTAGGGCCGAGTACTTCTTGCCTGATGAGCGATCTGTGCTGGACCCGTAGCACGGAGAGCAGAGGAGGCCTTGTGGGTGGCTTGTCCACAAATTCTATAAAGTGGCCTTGTTCGACCAATTGAAGAACCCACCTGTCGGTGGTTATAGACTACCACCCTGGCAGGTGGTCCTAATACAACCCCGACCTTGGTGTCCCGTTGATCCTGAGGGGCGGGGCCGGGAAGGAGTCATGCTGTGGTGGCTGAGGGTCCTGCAGGCTAGGCCGACTTGGCAGGGCGTTGGCCCTCGGGTCAAGTGGACACTTCCCTGGGATCTGTGGGAGAAGGAGCCCTTGTTGCGGGCTGGTGCAGGACTGCTATCTGCATCCGGCCTTGAAAACTGCTCTGGTTCCTGCGAAGGAACTGAGCTTGGGTCTATACATGGCTTGACAGACCGCACGCCTTCCGGCCTCTTGAAGTTTGGTGAGGACCTTCTCCGAGGACTCACCAAAAGAATTCTCCGTGGACAGGCGTCCAGAATGTTCTTCTGGACGTCGAGGTCATCAGAGACACGGACCAGGAGTGTCTCTGGAGGCATCGCCTGAGGCTGCCACTCTGGCCGAGGAGTCCGCGGAATCGTCGTGCTCGCAGCACCTGGGTTCCCACATCCGAACCCGTGCAGAGGAGTTGCAGCAACTCCTCCTTCTGCTCACCCTCTGGCATCTTCTCTGCCAGATTCAGTCCCTGTTCCCACAAGGCGTTCTGAAACTGGACCATGTGGGTTAGATAGTTGAGGACCTAATGGCGCAGGTAGCAGAGCGATACGTGTGCCTGCCCATAGCGGCCCAGTTGTTTGGACTCTGGGTCGGTGGCAGGGTGCTCAAATGTTGCGGCCTCTGGGACCGGTCGTGTGAGGTTGTAATGACCAGAGAATCGGCCAGAGGATGTGATGCCAAGTACTGGTCCTCCCTAGGGGCCTTGTACAGGCGGTCAGCCTTCTTCGACATCGCTGGGAGGCGAGTGTGGACATTTCCACGCTGCCTTGGTGGACGCCCACAAAGGTGTCCACCAAGGGTGCACCACCACAGGCTTTGAATCTTTCTGTCAAGATACCTGGTAAGGCGTAGTCTCTCAGGGTCAAGTTCCTCTGCGTCCCAGCCCATGTTCTCCTGGATATGCCTCATAATCTCTGAGAACAATGGGTCATCCGGAGGAGATCTTGGGAGCTCACGTGGGTCCGGAGGGGGACGCTGATGGGAGAAGGGGATCTGGATCCGTCCGAGAGTCTGATCCGTGTCCTCCGTCAGGCGAATGGCGGCGCTTCTGGGTCTCTTAGGGCTGGGTGACCCTGAAGAAGATCTGACGGAGGTCTCTCTGTCTGGTCCGCCCCAAGGAGGTTCCAAAGGCCCTGGGAAGTACTCGCCTGCTGCCCGGATGGGGTGGGGGCGCTGGGGCCGTGGAGTCACAGGTGGAGGAGGAGGAGGAGGAAGAGGAGGTGTGGGAACCACAACCTTCTTTATGGCATCCCACCAATAGGTGAATAGCTCCTAACCTCTGAAATACTGAAACCCGACGACGGACCAGGCGCGCGTGGTCGTCGTCGGGTTCCGCGTCGGCTCCCCGGGATCTCAGGTTCAGCAGAGGGTTCACTGGGGTGCGACAGGACCGGGTTTGCCCGTCTGGTCCTCGGGCTGGGTCAACTCCTCCTCGTGGCGCCTCCTGACCGACATCGGTAGGGGCGTGGGTGCTCTCCTCTCTACAGGAAGGGCGTCGGTACCTCAGCCGGCGTCCGTGGTGGCGGCGCCTGACCGGGCGACGGGCGCCTGGCGGTCGTCGGGTCTCGGACCGATAGTGCTTGGCCGACGCTGGTGAGCCAACGCCGGATCCGACGTCCTTTGAGTGAAGTCAGCCTCGGTCTTCCGCTGGGGTGAGGGGTAAGGAGACCGACCGGGCGCCGGGGTCCGGTGACGGGAGCCAGATTTGTGGTGGTGGCGGTCCCCTGACCGGCAAGGCCTTGGAAGCAGAAGAAGAGGGCCTGGAGGTCTTGGCCGGAGGTAGAGAAGAAGAACCCGAAGAAGTCTTCACCGCAGCCGGGGAGGCTGAGAGCGGCATGGGAAGGGAGCGGTCGGACCGGAGCCTGAGCTATGGAAGTCGAAGCCCTAGAAGGGGATTTTGATCTCACCTCTCCTGTGCTTTTCGAGATGTCGCTGGCTTTCTCAGACGATTCCCTTGGAGGCAGAATCCATGGCCTTAACTTTTTCTTGAGAAGGAACGCTGCAGGGCCTTCTGGCGACGGATCCGGGTCCGACTATTGAACCCCTGACAGAAGGTACAGGCCCGGTGTCATGGTCTGGACCTAGGCACCTAATGCAGGCTGAATGCGGGTCTTAAAAGGGATTTGCTTCCCACAGGCACACACTCGTGGATGGCCTTCCACGGAGGTTGGAGAGGACATCAGATGGCAGACTTTAGAAAAATCAGAGTTTTCCAAGATGGAAAGAACTTTATCAGACATCGCGCAATAGAAACAGACTGAAGGGTCAAGACATGCAAGTCGACAGCGAGGAAAGAACAGGTTCTGGCGGGACCGCTCTTATGTACCGTCGGAGGCAGTCCCCACTGAAGACTGCTAGCTAGAAGATTTCAGTGAGGTCCTGATGCCTGATCTGCTTTAGGTTCTAATGGCGGGGATTTGCTGCAAGAGTTGTGTATCTTGAAGCAAGATCTGCGCTATCTTACTCAAGAAACAGCCTCTGCAACAAGTTACACCATTAGACGGATTCTCAAGCAATACTGGAAATCCTTCACAGGTGGGAGGAGGCTACGAGATCACAAGTTGGACCGAGGCTCAGGATAGGAGTCCCGAAGGACTGCTAGACCAAAACCAGCTCTTCGCTGTGATGCAACCTCCCAGCTATAATGCCTGATAAAGGCGCACGGTGCTCAAGAAGTTGCTGGCAGATGGCTTAAGAGGACATGTGTTCATGGTCAGCAGCGAGGTAGCCACCTCCCCTTGTGGAATGACCCCAACCGCGCCTCGTAAAGGTTTGTTACGCTTGTTAACAGAACGTGATACAATGGATGAGCCACCTGGACAGCGATTGTTCAGAAACCGAGCTGCCAGCATCCTATGGGTGAAGGAGACAAAAGCTGATCAGATTTACGGTAGTGCCTGGTTCTGGTCAGGCAGTATCTTAGACACCTATGCACATCTAGAGTGTGCAACAGGCCTCTCCTCTATTAGAGTATTCAGGAAAATAAATGGCAAGTCGATGTCCCGATTGAGGGTGAGAGCTGAGACCACCTTAGGTAGAAACTTTGGATTTGTCCTTAGTGACACCCTGTCCTGGTGAAAACCAAATAAGGTTCTTTGCACATTAGTGCAAGAGTTCAAACTTCTTCTGGCCCAAATAGCGGCAACTAAAAACAACATCTTCCATGTTAGGAGACGAGGCTCCAAATTAGCGGTTGGTTCAAAAGGTGGCAGCTGTGAGCTGCTCCAGGACAAAGGGTAAATGTCATGGAGGAAAAGGATCCTTAATCAAGGTCTAAGGTGGAGAACACCTCTCAGGAAGGCTCGTGCTGTGTCCAACTGAGTTATGGGACGTCGGCCTATAGGTGTATGATAGGTTAAGATGGCACAAAGGTGTACTTTAATAGAGCAGTAGGCCAAGCCTGCCTGGAAGAGAGACAGGAGGTAGTCCAGGACAGTACAGTTACATAAGAACTACCGTAACAGTAGATCTTCAAGAGAGGCTCTTGCAGTAGGTAATTACATATGAGGACTGATGCCGCAGGCGGCAGGACCCCACGGAAAAATTTATAGCTAGCAGCCATGTCAGGTGACCAAGCGCCAGGAGACATCAGTATAAAGGGGCGGTCCCTGATGCCCGCCTCCAGTTCTTTTCGCCACGGGCCAGAAAGGCCGGACGAAAGAGGAGCGGATATTTCCTCACTGGAAAAGGAGCTGAAAAAGCCTAGGGGATGGAGGGTGGGTAGAATTTACTGTAAGAGCCTCTCTCAAAGATCTACTGTTACGGTAAGCTCTTACGTAACTATACTATCTTTACTCGAGAGGGCTCTTGCAGTAGGTAATTACAAACAGGACTGAATCCCAAACAGTCTGGAACAAAGAGGCACCAGGAGGAGCAAAACTACTCCAAAAGGCAGTTCTAGCTGTGCGAGCCTCAAGACAAGAGGTCAGGCAGAACAGCCAGCCCAAGCCTGTTCTACGGTGGGAGGCAATATCCAAACTGTAGTGTTTAGTAAAGGTATGGACAGAAGTCCAGGTGGCGGCAGCACAGATGTCTGCCGCAGACACATTTTTAAACAAACCACTGAGGCAGCTACTGCTCTGGTGGAGTGGCTCTTACTTGACCCGTAGGGTCTTGTTATATTTGTCATAACAGAAAGTGATGCAATGAGCCAACCACTTAGACAGGCATTGCTTGGAAACAGCATTGCCTTCCCTTTATGAGCAAAAGAAACAAATAATTGGTCAGTCTTTCTGAGATCCTTTGTCCTGTTGTTGTAGTATCTCAGAATCCGATGGACATCCATAGTATGGAGTAAATACTCCCTTGATTAGAGTACTACGTAAAAAGGCAGGCAACTCTATGGACTGATTCAGAGTAGACTCAGCTACTAATATATGGAGAAAAGTGCAGTTACTTAAGAACTTACGACAAGTAGATCTTCGAGCAGGCTCTTGCAGTAGGTAATTACATATAGGACTGACGCTGGCCATGCAGGACCCCACGGAAAGATTTCTAGATAGCAGTCTCTGGCAAGGGACGCCTTATCGGCCAGGTGACCGCCATCATACAACGCCGGTATAAAGGGCGGTCCCGGATGCCGATCTTCCAGTTCTTTTCCCGCCACAGGCCAGGAAGGCCCAGACGAGAGAAGCGGATGATTCCATTCCTGGAAAAGGAGCTGAAAAGCCTAGGGGATGGAGGGCGGGAAGAGTACATTTCTGTGAAGAGCCTCTCTCGAAGATCTACTGTTACGGTAAGTTCTTACGTGAACTGTACTATCTTACTTGAGAGGGCTCTTGCAGTAGGTAATTACATATAGGACTGAATCCCAGCCGCCTGGGAACAAAGAAAAGGCACCGGGGAGGAAACTACTCCAAGAAGTAGCTCTAGCTGCAAGCCTCAAGACAGGAGGCCCTGCAAAACAGCCAGCCTGAAGCCTGCTCTACGGAGCGAGGCAATGTCCAAACTGTAGTGTTTCATAAAGGTATGGACAGAAGTCCAGGTCAGCAGCGCATATGTCTGCTGCAGAAACATTCTTGAAACAAGCCGCAGAGGTAGCTACTCCTCTCGTGGAGTGGCTTTCTGACTTGACCCGGAGGGTCTTGTTGTACTTGTCATAACAGAAAGTGATGCAATAAGCCAACCACTTAGACATGCATTGCTTGAAACAGCATCGCCTTCCCTTTGTGAGCAAAGAGACTAACAACTGATCAGTCTTTCTGAGATCCTTCGCCTGTTGGTGTAGTATCTCAGAATCCGTGAACATCCATAGTATGAGTAAATATTCTGGTTAGAGTACTGCGTAAAAAGGCAGGTAGCTCTATGGACTGATTTAAGGTAGACTCTGCTACTACTTTAGGTAGAAGCTTAGATTCGAGCGAAGAGCAACTTGTTCTTTGTGAAAAATCAAGTAAGGATTTTGCACATCAGGCCTGAAGCTCGGAGATTCTTCGAGTCAAGTAATGGTTACCAAGAAGAGCGCCTTCCATAAAGAAATTTCAAATCTGCAGAAGCTGCAGGTTCAAGAGAGGAAGAGTAAGTTTCTCGAGGACAAAATCTAAGTACCAAGGGGGGGCAGGAGTATCGGATGGGCGGCCTCAGATGGAGGACCCCTCTGAGAAAGGTCTTGGAGACCTCCAGTTGAGCGAAAGCTTTATCTGCGAAGGGAACATGGTAGGCTGAGATAGCCGCCATGTGAACCTTCAAGGAGGAATGGCTGAGACCCAGATCGAACAGATGACGCAAGTACTCCAGCAGAAAGGCCACTGAACAGGAGAAAGGCTCCACGCTCTGGAGGCTGCCCAAATAGAGAATCTCTTCCATTTCCTGGCATAAGTGGACCTGGTGGATGGCTTTCTAGCCCCACTAAAATCTCCGCCACTTTTGGGGAGACTCAAACGGGATTGGGCTAGGTCTGCAGGAGCCATGCATGGAGTTGAAGGGATTTTAGTCCTGGATGCATCAGGGTCCCCTGGTCCTGGGCCAGCAAACTCGAGATAGAGGAAGAGGAGGATCCTCTGAATATTGTTGTAGAAGAGAGAACCACATTTGCCTGGGCCAGAAAGGAGCGATCAGAATCATTTACACTCCTTCTGTGGCTAGTTTCTGTAATACTGTGGGATCAGAGGAATTGGGGAAAAGCATAGACGTAATCTGTCCTTCCAGTCTAGAGACAGAGCATCGCTATAGAAAGCGCCCGCCTGGAACGAAAGCGAGCAAAAGGTGGGAAAGTTTTGCGTTTGGGGAGGCAACAGGTCCACCCATGGAGTCCCACAAAGCTGAAAGATGTCGCCTAGTACCCTTGATCCAGTTTCCACTGTGAGCCAGGGAAGAGGAGGACTTAGCTTGTCTGCCAGAGTGTTGTCGACTCCTGGAACATGAATCACCTGTTAGGTGAAGGTCGTGTTGTGTTGCCCAATCCCAAACCCCTCATTGCCCTCCCTGCATAGAGGGTAGGACCCAGTTCCTCCCCGCTTGTTGATGTACCACACACGCACATGTTGTCCGGCCTGAACGCTAGGTGGCCGGGGAGAATGTATTGGTGAAGGGCTTGAGAGCGTACAACACAGCCCGAAGCTCTAGCACATTGATGTGGAGAGCTTGTTCCAGCTTGGACCAGGAGCCCTGGGTCCGATGAGGTCCAAGATGGGCTCCCAACCTTCGCCTGACGCGGCCTGTAGTCAGAGTCTGGGAGGGGAGGATGAAAGAAGGACCTCCCGAAACAGGTTCTCTCAACCATCCACCACTGCAAGTCTCGCACCATCGGGCGGGAGATCAGAACTCAATTGATCTGGGTCGCCACAAGTTGATCCCATTGATAGCGCAGAGTCCACTGAGAGATCCTCATGTGGAGTCGAGCTCTGGGGATCGCCGGAATGGCGGCCGACATGAGCCCCAGAAGACGGAGGACCGATCTCGCCGAGACACTCTTGGCGCTCTGATAGCAGGGAAATCTGGGATTGAAGAGAGGCCGCCCTGTCCGGAGGCAGGAAGACCTTGCTGACAGTCGAACGAGGATGGCCCCGATGAACTGTAGTCTCTGGGAAGGATCCAGATGAGACTGGTTGATGGTAATACCCAGGCAGGTGAAACCTGCTGGGTGAGGGAGAGAAACGCAGCAGTTCCTCCCTGGACGAGGCTGCCAGAGCCAGTCGTCCAGGTAAGGAACACCTGAACTCCATTGTACGAGGTGGGCCGCTACCACAGCCAGGCATTTGGTAAATACTGGGGCGAGATAGACCAAAAAGGAGCGCCTTGAATTGGTAGTGGACCCCTGAAATGCAAATGAAGATACTTATGTGACAAAGGCTGAATGGGAATGTGCAGATAGGCATCCTGAATATCCAGTGCACAAAGCCATTGACCCGCCAAAGGAGGGCAGAAGACTCTGCAGAGAGAGCATCCTGAACCTTTTGTATTCTACATAAAGATTCAGGGAACTGAGATATAGAATTGGTCTGAGATCTCCTGCCTCTTTGGGACCAGGAAGAAATGGGAATAGTAACCTGCCCCTGAAGATGCAGGGGACGGGCTCTATTGCTTGCTTCAAGAGAAGAGCCAAATTTCTTCCCGGACCAAAGGAAGGTGTTCCTTAAACAGGCCGACTTCAGAGGTGGTGGCGGGTGGTTTCTGAAGAAACTCTATGGAGTGCCCTTCCGCTATAAGCTGGAGCACTCAAGAATCCGGGTTATCCTCTCCCAGCCCGGAAGGTGGAGGAAAACCTCCTCCTCACCGGTTCCTCTGGAAAGTCCAGAGGCGGTGGGAGAGGAAAGGAGTCAGGTGGAGTGGGGCAGCCACAGAGCTGAAGCACCCGCTGCTTTTTGGGCAGGGGCTTAGCAGCTGCGGGGCCCGACGCTGGTGGCCCGCTTTCCTGTGGTTTCGCCTTTGGAAGAATCCATCTGCGAAAGGAACAGTGCTGCTGTTGTTGGGACGGTACATGGAATAGTACAGTTACGAAGAACTTCATCGTAACAGTGGATCTTCGAGAACAGCTCTTGTAGCAGGTTACACCATTAGGACTGAAGCCGCAGGCATCAGGACCCCACGGAAAATTCTAGCTAGCTATCTTCAGCAGGGACCGCCCCGACATCGGTCCCGGCCCACGCCGGCAGGCATATAAGGGGCGGTCCCACAGACTTCCCCAGTTCTCCCGCCGGAGACTTCCGCCGCAGGCTGACATCGAAATGGGAGACCGAGGATCCACCGTCAGAAGACAAACGGAAAAATCCTGCTAACAAAGGCTTAAGCCATGCCTCCTCCAGGGAAGGTGGGCGGAAGGTACCTGCTGCAAGAGCTGTTCTCAAGATCTACTGTTACGGTAACGCTCTATGTAACTGTACTATCTTACTCAGACACAGCTCTTGCAGCAGGTTACACCATTAGACTGATTCCCAAGCAGTAGGCTTGCAAACACTCTGGGAGGAGGAAATAGAAAGAACGCTCCAGGTCCTGAATCTAGGACAGGAGACCCTGTAGCACAGCCAGGCCGAAGCCTGCTCTTCGCGTGAAGCGATGTCCAGGCTATAATGCCTGATAAAGGTATGAACAGAGCTCCAAGTGGCTGCAGCACAAATGGCAGAGGTGGAGACGTTCAAGTGTTGCAAAGGAGGTGGCCACACCCCAGTGGAATGGCCCCGACTGATCCTGGGAGGGGCTTTCGCTTGATACACTGCACAAGCCAGCGAGACAGGGACTGTTTAGATACTGGTTGGCCCATCATCCTTTCAGTAAAGGAAACAAAAGTTGTCTCAAGGTAGCGTTAGTTCTGCTCAGGTAGTACCTTAAGCTGCGGTGAACATCCAGGGTGCGAAGCAGCTCCCTCTGTTAGAATAATTAGGAAGTAGACCGCAGGTCAATATCCTGATTGAGAGTGAGTGGAACCACCTTAGGCAAGAATTTAGGATTTGGCCTCAGGGATACTCTGTCCCGAAGAAAATTAAATAAGGCTCTTTGCACATGAGAGCCTGAAGCACAGAAACTCTTCTCGCTGACGAACAGCAACCAAAAGAAAAAATTACTCACCTTAGTAATGTTGTTTCTTCTAATGGAGTCTTGCTATATTATAGACATTAGCAGCAGTTTGATCCAGCTCTAGAACTGCCCGGAGTGAAATGGTTAAAACCATTCCAAAATAGAATTTTGGCACGAGAGCAGCTCTATCTGTGTCATTTCAAACTTGAACTGTCAGATCTTTGAGACAAACTCACTACGGTCTGTGTGGAAGCTGTAACCTACACTAGTCAAATGGCTACCTAAATAATAACAACCATTGATGGTCCCAACACCCAAGACTCAAGTCAGGGGACCAGAAATACTAACACCATTCTAATAATATGAAATGGAACATAAGTATAATAAAACACACACACGCATACACATACAACCCCCAAAGTCCCAAAGGGGACAAAATGCTAACAGGACATAAGTAGTGCCCACACTAAGTTGCCTGCACCCCACCAAGTAGAGGTTCTGAGAGGGGCAGGTTGGGGGAGGTCTATAATATAGCAAGACTCCATTAGAAGAAACAACATTACTAAGGTGAGTAATTTTTCTTCAAACAACATGAAGTCTTGCTATATTATAGACATTAGCAGAATACACAGCAGTACCTCCATGGAGGAGGGCAGAACCTACTTAGGAATAGGCTCTGAAGAACAGCTGTGCCAAACCGAGCATCTCTCCTGGCCTGGACATCCAGGGAGTAATGCTTGGTAAAGTGTGTACTGCTTTCCAAGTAGCAGCCTGGGAAATCTCTAATAAAGGGATATCTCTGGCTCCAGCTAGAGACGCAGCTGTACCCCTGGTAGAATGAGCCCTCAAACGGGGGCTCTGCCCACTTTCTGATAACAAAATTGGATACAGAGACAATCCACCTGACTATTGATCTCTTAGTGGCAGGTTTGCCTTTCCCAACTTCACCATAGGTAAGGAAAAGTTGAGGGATTCAACTCAGACCTTTGGTACGCTTCTATAATAACTAAGAGCTCTCTTAACATCCAGGTTGTGCAACCTCCTCTCACCCAAGAGGAGTGATCAGTGAAAATACTGGAAGGAGATAGATTGATTAAGATGGAAATCTGAAACCATTAGGCAAAACTTCCTATTAGTCCTAAGGACTACCTTATCCCTGTGGAAAGAAATAAAGTCAGTCTCCACTGACAAGGCTTGCAATTCACTTATGCATCGGCAGAAGTGATAGCCACTAGAAAACAGTTTTCCAAGTTAGGTACTTAAGCTCTGCAGAAGACAGAGGTTCAAAAGGGGTTGCATTAACTGGGCAATGCAAACATTAAGGTCCCAAGCAGGGGCCGGTTCCCAAAGGAAGGATTAGTATGGAGTAATCCCTTAAAAACTTGGAAAACACAGGATGAGAGGAAAGAGGGGATGACTTTCCTGTTGACACAAAAGCAGACACAGCTGCCAAATGAACTCTCAGGGTACCTGGTCTGAGACCCAAGGAATTAAGATGTACCATGTAATCTAACAAATGGGCAATTCAGCAGATTCTGGGGAAATATTTTCCCAGCACACCAAATCGAAAACCTTTTCCATTTAGAACTATAAGTAGCTCTAGTGGAAGGCTTTCTGAAGCCTTTAGGATCTCAAGAACACCCTGAGAGAGGTGTAATCAGCAACTCTAACTCCTCAAGAGCCAGGCCTTGAGGTTGAGGGATTTGAGGTCCGATACCAAACCCTTCCCTGGGCACAAGTCAACAGATTGTGATTCCTGGGAGGCACAGGGAAGATGGACTGTCAGAGACAGAAGGAGGGTACCAGGGCTGCCTGGCCTAATCCGGGCAATCAGAATCACCCTGCAAGGCTGAGATCTGATTTGACTAGTACTTTGAATAGGAGAGGAAAGGGGGAAAGCATAGAGGAACTTCCTCCCAATCCAGAAGAAGGGCATCCAGGGGAACTGAGCCCAGCACTGGAGGCCTGCAACAGAACAGAGGAAGTTTGTGATTGTCTGGGGCTGCAAAAAGATCTATCTGAGGGATGCCCCACCTGGCAAAAACTATCCCCAGCACTTGAGGATCCAGGGACCATTCGTGATGGCCCTGGGAAATCCTGCTGAGGGCATCCGCTAGGACATTGTCCTTCCCTGGAAGATGAACTGCTATGAGGGAAGTGTTCAGGGAATAGGCCAGAGACCACAACTTATTGCCTCGTGCACAAGGTCAAGACCGAGTGCCCCCTGTTTGTTGATGTACCACATTGTTGTGGTGTTGTCTGTTCTGACTTGTATCACCTTGTCGTGGACAGATGCAGAAAAGCTTGACGAGCTAAAAGACAGCTCTGAGTTCCAGCGAATTGATGTGGAGCAGAGATTCCTGGGGGACCAAACTCCTGAGGGAAAGGTCGCCCATGTGGGCTCCCCAACCCAGAAGGGAAGCATCTGTAGTGAGAGTCAAGTCGTGAGAAGGGGAAATGAAGGGACCCCTGCCTTAAATTGCTCTGATCCTGCCACCACTGGAGAACTAGGATCAAGGTTCGAGTCACTGGGACCAACTTGAAAGGGGGTCTCTTCTCTGAGACCAAAAGGTTCTCAAGTGAAACTGAATGTCTCTCATCTGAAATCTGGCCCCTGCACAACAGCTGTGGATGCAGCCATGCCCCAGGAGCTGCAGAAAGTGTCTTGCTGGTCGAGAGACCTGCAGAGTGAAGGAAGAGGCCAGAGCCACTAAATTCCTTACCCTTTCTGGGGAAGAAAGGCTCTGGCTAGCTTTGTGTCCATTCTGCCCCTATAAAGGTGAGTACCTGGACTGGTTCCAGAACCGACTTTGGTAGGTTTAGCAGAAAACCCAGGAGGTGAGAAGCTGCTGGGTGACCTGCAGGTGAGATTTTACCTGTTCTGGGACTGGCCTACAATGAGCCAGTCGCCTAGATAGGGAAAACAGCAATCTCTCTGCCTCCTTAAGTGGGCCACTGCCACTGCTAGACACTTTGTGAATACCCTTGGAGCAGAGGTAAGGGTCAAGGGCATTGCTCTGAACTGGTAATGACCTGAGGGCAGTTCGAATCTGAGGTACTTTCGATGGGATCTTCTGATTAGGACATGGAAATAGGCATCCTTGAGGTCCAGGGAGGCTAACCAGTCCCCTGGCCTTAGGGAAGGTAAAATCATTGCCAGAGTTACCATTTTGAACTTTGGTTTCAAAAGATGCTTGTTCAGATATCTGAGATCTAAAATGGGCCGCCATTCTCTTGTCTTTTTGGGGTAAGAAGTATCTGGAATACAGACCCCTGCCCTGATGCAGGGAGGAACCCTTTCTACTGCTCTGAGAGCTAACAGGGATGAGACCTCTGTTTCCAAAGCGAGGGTCTCTGAGCACTTAGTAGAAAAGTCTGCTTCTCAACTTGGGTAACTTTTTAGCTGAGAACCAGACCCTGGCTTACTATTTCCAGAACCCACTTGTCTGAGGTTAAAGAAGCCCAACCCTGACTGAAGTAAGCCAGCCTGCCCCCACTGGTACAGGGAGAATCGCCCTGGGCACCCCATCAGGGTTGCCTGTTTCGAGGAGCTTTAGGCTGGGGGTGGGAGCAGGTCTGCCCACCCCTCGCCTGCCCCTGCCTCTGAAGAAGCCCCTCTGAGCATAGGCAGAGGAGGCCTGAGTCTGGTAGAAAGGCCTGTGAAAAGGCCTACCCCTACCCCTGGGGCATGCCTTTGAGGAGTGGCTTGCCGCCTCTAGCCTGGGCACCTTGTAAGTAGTCCTATATTCATTCATCTTCTTCATGTAATTCTCTGTCTGCTCTCCAAACAGAGAATTTCCCACCACAGGAAAATCCATAGCCTTAGTCTGGGTATCCTGTGACAAACTAGTACACCTGAGCCAGGCCAACCTCATGAAAAGCTACAGATGTGGCCATGACCCTAGAGGAAACATCATTAACATCCACAGCAGCATGAAACTGAACCTTAGAGGCTTCAATGCCATCAGCAGCCACCTGTTCTAGTTCACTAGCCAGCTGGCCATGGGCCTGCTTGGCCAATTGCATAACAGTATCCCATCTAGATTTCTGATACCTAGCTACATAAGCCATATAATTTGCTTGCCTGAGTCCCAGAGAGGCTGCCATATACTGTTTTTTTCCATGGCATCAATCTTCCTGGAATCCTTGTCAGGAGGATGTGAAGCCAAGGGAATATTAGCTTTATCACAGGCAGCAGCCTGAACTACCCCAACATGACTGCATTGCTGAGAAAGGAATTCTGTATCAGGGCCTGACAATGTATACCTTCTGTCCATCTTTTATCTACAGGAAGGCACAGAATTAGAGCTTTTAAAATTTTAATTGTTTCCTAAAAGATTTATGTAAAGGAATAGACAATCTCCTAGACTCTGGAATATCCATCATTTCTACAAAATCAGGCTCCTCTTGCTCATCCACAGCCTCTTCTAAAGGAAGCTGGAGGGTTTCAGCAACTTTTTATAAAACATAAAATGAGATGGGGACTCAGACAGCATAGGGGAGATTCTAAAGGTCTGTCTGGGGAGATGTCCGGTTCAATGGGCACACCCAGACCTTCCCAGCCACATTCATACTGTTCATAATCCTCCTCCCTCCCTCTGGTTCATAACATTCCTCAATATCATAATCCTGAACCACTGGGACCGGACAAACCGACCTTTTACAAGATAGAGGTGGTTCGGACGGACCCTGAGACAGTGACTGGACAATTTGTATGGCTTTTGCTATCTCTGCAGCAGTTGGAGAAGGAATTTTGGACTCAGACCTGCTGATTTTCTTGTTTTCTTTACTGGAATTGGTTCCTCAGAACCAGCTTTTCTTTTGCCCGAGGAAGTCTGGCCTGGTCAGAGGGCATTCCTCTGTCTGGTTGGCACCGAACCGGCTGGCCATCCAGGTCAGCGGACTTTTTGGTCTCTTGTTCCCTGAGCCTGCCCAATCTTTTTCCAGGGTGGCTGCAGGAAATTCTTACATACCTGGCAGTCTGACTGGAGGTGGTCAAACCCCAGACAATAAACACATGTGGTGTGGGTCAGCCTTGGCAAAGACTTCCCCACAAACATCACAGTGTTGAAACCCAGTGGGCCCGGTTTTTTTGGGTTCTCAGACATAATGCCAGCCTACCCAAAAACTTGCCCTTTAACGTGCCAGGAAGACACCCTTATCGGTTCCTAACCGTGTCACGGGTATTGGAAAAACGAATAAACCGCTTTTTTTAGAACCGATAAGAACCGGAACCGCACTCTAAAATAGTAACTTTTAGTTTTAAATGAGTTTTAATCCACTGATCGTTCAAAACCGAACCGATAACTTACAAGTTCCACGCAGACAAAACCTTCATTTACTTACGGTTACCACAGATAGAGCTTGAACCGAATGGTTTTATGTGTTAAATAAAACTACTCTCGGTTAAATCCAACCGAGAAAACACTTTTAAACCGAGAAATGAACTGAGCAGAAAAGAATCTAACAGTTCAAGTTTGAATGACACAGATAGAACTGCTCGGTACAAAATTCTATTTGGAATGGTTTTAACCATTTCACTCCGGGTCAGTTCTAGAGCTGGATCAAACTGCTGCTAATGTCTATAATATAGCAAGACTTCATGTTGTTTGAAACAACGTCCACTGACAGAAATGCAGCTCGCAATCCGCTGCAGGTTCAAAGGGGGGAGCGTGAGTTGCTCCAGGACAAAGAGCAAGTCCCATGGAGGCACTGGGTCCTTAATGGCGAGGCCTAAGATGTAACATCCTCTCAAGAATTCTCGACAGGCATCTAATTGTGCCACTGTGCGCCTGTCCTCTCAGGAGGTGATACGCTGAAATGGACAGAGGTGCACTTTATAGAGGAGTAGGTTAGACCCGAACGGAAAAGGGAGAGCAGATACTCTAACACCGCTTTCACCGGACAACCTAAAGGGGAAAGGCCCCTGCTTGTGACCATAGACAAACGGCGCCATTTCATGGCATACGCCTACGCGCGTCGGCCGGCTGCAAAGAACTCTCTGCAACCTCATGTAGACCCCGTGGACGAAGATGGCTATGTCCTAGGAGCCATGCATGCAGGTTCAGTGAGCGTAAGTCCCGGTGGACCAGTGAACCT
The DNA here is from genome assembly GCA_016271365.2 of Neoceratodus forsteri. Lineage (NCBI taxonomy): Eukaryota > Metazoa > Chordata > Ceratodontiformes > Ceratodontidae > Neoceratodus > Neoceratodus forsteri. The sequence continues at coordinate 1,435,665,777 of CM057453.1, forward strand.
TCTCCTGAGACAAGAGGTGGGAGCTGAATGGCAACGGGAGCAGAGGTTCCCGGATAGCTGAATTGCAAAGGGAACCAGATCTGTCTGGGCCAGAAAGGCCACCAGGATCATTAGCTGATGCCCCTCGCGCAGTTTGAGAAGAACCTCTGGATCAACGCCAAGGAGGGAAATGTAGAGGAATCTGTCCGCCCAGGAGAGGGACAACACGTCTCGCCAGAAAACACCAGGCCCTGGATCTAGCGAGCAAAAATTGGGCAGTTTTATGCTGGATGGGGAAGCTTAACAAGTCCAATTTCTGGAGTTCCCCATCAGAAGAAATAGATCTTCTGCTACCTCCTGAACAAGTTCCCACTGTGGACTCTGGCCTGGGAGCGACTCAGGCCGCCTGCAATTGTGTTGTCCACCCCGGGAACATGTACTGTGATCAGGTTCGCCGTGTCGGATTACCCAATCCCACACCCTCATGGCCTCCCCGCAAGGGGGTAAGAGTGCGCCCTTGTTTGTTGAGGTAATACATCACCGCCGTGTTGTCTGTCTGAAGCAGGAGAGTACTCGGGCGATCTCTGACTGAAATGCCCATAGGGCATAAGAGGACCGCCTCATCTCTAGGACGTTGATATGGGAGGTGGGCTCCAGACGGTCCACGCTTCCTGGGACTTCACCCCATCCAGGTGTGCTCCCACCCCAGACCTGAGGCGCCTGTGGTGAGGATTACTCCGGGACGGCGCTTATAAACGGACGCCATGAGAGTGTCCTCTGGTCTAGCCACCACTGCTAGTCTCGAATCACGTGTGTTCGTGATTCTGACCCGATGCTGCATGTGGTCTTGCCTTTGGTCCCATTGCACCTAGAGCATCCACTGAGTTACCCGCATGTGGAGCCTTTGCGAAGGGGACAGTAGGAATGGCCGCAGACATGTGTCCGAGCAAAAGGACCGACCTGGCTGGGACGGTCTTGTTCGATCAAAGCCCTGATCAGGGATCTGATGCGCCCGCCTCGCCGCCTGGAAGAAATGCTCCTCCCGAATGGTGTCCAGTACTGCGCCTATGAACTGCAGCTTCATGACGGTACCTAGGAGAACTTTCGTGGTTGATTAGGATACCCAGAGATCGAAACAGGTCCTGGGTGCTCTGATCGCCTGAATAACGCTCTCTGGAGGCGCTGCCATGAGAAGCCAATCGTCCCAGGTATCTGGAACGAGTAATGGCCCTTGTCCCTTGAGACGCCCCACTACTGCTATGCATTTGGTAAAGACCCTAGGCCGGCGACAGCCCGGAATGGAAGGGCTCGGAACTGAAGATGATGGCCGAGAAACCGAGCGCAGGAACCTCCAGCGCTTGAGCTATAGGATGTGCAGGTAAGCCGCCCTGCATATCTAGAGCCGCTAAAAGGCCCTGCTTCAGCATGGAATAAGACCAAGAGTTACCATGGAATCTTTTGTAGGCGATCGACAAATTGAGGTCGCTTGAGGTCCAGAATCGGACGGAGGTCCCCTGTCTTCTTTGGAACCAGGAAGAAGTGGAATAGTATCCGTGTCCTCTCTGGTTCTCTGGCATACCTATCGCTCCCTTTGCAGGAGTGCAGTACTTTGTCTGATCAATGACTTGTGCTGACCTGGGTACTGGAGAGCAACGGAGGCCTCGAGGGTGGCTTTTCCGCTGAATTCTATAAAGTGGCTCTTCCCGACTAATCGAGAACACACCTGTCGGTGGTTATAGTCTGCCATCCTGGCAGGAATTAGCAATGTGACCCCCACCATGACGCCCCATTGATCCTGAGGGCGGGGGCGGAAAGAGCCAGCTGTGGTGGCTGAGGGTCCCGCTTGGCTGGACTGGTTAGGAGGCGCTGGCTTCACTCTGGCGGGTTGTTTTCCTGGGCTCTGCGAAACCGGGCCCCTCTGCTGTGGAACGGGCGGACTGTTGTCTCGTCTGTCCCCAATGTAAATCGGCTTTGGTTCCCACGAAGGAAAGTACAGTTACGTAAGAACTTACTGTACAGTAGATCTTCGAGAACAGCTCTTGCAGCAGGTTACACTGTTAGAACTGAAGCCGCAGGCGCCAGGACCCCACGGAAAATTTGCTAAGTATCTCAGCGGGACCGCCTCGACGCCGTCCCGGCTCCGATATCAGGCGAGGCACAAAAGGGGCGGTCCCGCCAGATTCCCTGAAGTCTCCCCGGGCCGAGACTTCCGCCGCAGGCTGACATTGAAATGGGAGACCGAGGATCTGCCCGCCAGAAGACAGAAAGATAAAACTGTGCTCAGAAAGACTGAGCCATGCCTCCCAAGGGGAAGATGGGCGGAGCAGATTTGCTGCAAGAGTTGTTCTCGAAGATCTACTGTTACGTGTTTGACGTACCAGTAGCTGTTACTGTGAGGAACTCTCTACTGTAACAGTAGATCTTCGAGAAGAGCCTTGCAGCAGGTTGACAGAGTCGCCCTCTCCTGCAAAATCAGTGATGATGTCCTTGATATCACCCACAAAAAGCACTGACCCTAGAAAGATTGTAGCTTCCTGAACAGCGGATTGCACCTCCGGGACCAAACCCGACAGCGCGGAGCCAGCATGATGCCATAGACCCACCTAAGTAAAAGTGGAGACCGCCTCGGCAGTGCGTCCATTGCATCGTATGTCGCCCGCAAAATGTGGCGACTGGCCGAACGGGCAGAACGGACGAGGCCGGCTAACTCCTGTTTGACCTGGGAGTCAGGCAAGGAGTCCAGCTTGGATTCCACCTAGGTGAAGACAGCCTTCTGGTAATCCCCCATGTGGGTGACGTAATTCAGGGTCCGAATTCCCAGTGTGGAGGAGGCATAAATCTTTTCCATACTGGTCCAGAAGGAGGAGACAAGCTCAGATGTTTTGGATGCGCCGACCGGCCGTGAGCGGCACTAATCACGACCGAGTCGGCCCAAGGGTGAGAGTCTAGGTAGTCCACACCCTCAGGAGCCTGGTACAGCCTGTTTGACTTTCTGGGAAGTGGGGCTAACACCGACGGTTGTTTCCAAATCGTGGTAACAAGGTCGGCGTGAGGCTCAATCCAGGGTGGCACTAATGTTGGAGCTGTCATGGGCAGATCCAGATGTTAAGCAAGTTTAAGTCGCTGAGGATCTGGTTCCAAAGAGTGCCACTGGTGTACCTCCTGGATTTTTCTAAGCAACTCCGTGAAAGATGGATCCTCCGGAGGAGACTTCGGAGGGGTCCTCAGCCGGGGCTTAGACAGAGAGCGGGGCTTGTCGTCTCTCTCGGAGCATCCCTCGGAGGAGTCCGTGGAATCCGAGAGGGAAGAAAAGAGGAAGAAGAATAAGACTCCTTACGTGACTCAGGGAGGAACGGTTCCTTGGGTGGCACCCATAACGCTGCTGTTCTGTTCTCTCTGGACCCAGAGGAAGAGCTCTGGAGTCCGGAGGTGGTGAGGTGAGTGTGTCCGCTCGGACGACGTGAGCTGGTGGGCAGCACTGGGCTGCTGTAAGGGGTGGCTCTCTACCTCCCTGGTGAGTTGAGCCTTGGCTCGCCCACCAGGAGGCCAGAGTCCTCCTGCAGATCCACGGCGCCGTGGGGCGGTGGAGGAGGAGGGGAAAAGTGCTCGGGTTGTACCCGTAAGGCGAGTATCCAAACCCCGCTGTGGAAACCCGCGTTGGGTATTGGCGGCATTGGGTACTGCGGATCGAAAGACCGGGCGCCGGCTACGCGGGCGCTGGATACTGTGGTCCCGGTAAGATGGCGCCGGATAAGATGGCGGGTACCCGGGAACCGGGGCTGCCGGAGCAGATGGCCCGTCGGCGGCCTCAGGCGTGGTCCATATTGGGGGCCCGGTTGAGGGGAACATCCGAAGCCGGATGGAACTCCTGGGCCGTAGAACCGCGCCGTGCCAGCGCCGGAGGAACTGGCGCTAGGGGTCGGCGCGAGGCACCGCAGAGGAACCGCTAGGGCCGGCGTCTGGGGCCGGCCGGCCCAGATCCGGGTTCGCGGAGGAGGGTCTGATGGAGGAGGAAGATCCCCCGCATCGTCCGGGGATGGAGGAGAGAAATCCCCGGGGTCAGGCTGGGGTGTCTCAGGCTCCCCAGACGGCGAAGGCTGCAGAGAACCGGGTACGACGGAATTGGAAGGGTCCTTCGTCGGTTCCATCACATGTCGGAGGTGCCGACGTGCGGCTTAGGGGCGAGTTCCCGGCGGGCGTCGGAGGAGCCGGCGTCCGGCTTACGGGAGCCCTCACCGGAGGCGGGCCGAGGGGGAGGATCAGCCCGGTCCGGGGGTAGTGGCCGTGCACCGCCCAAAGTGTTGGGTGCCTTATCAACCTCTTCCATGCGGACGCCGGAGGAGCCAACGTCTCAACTTAGAGGAGTCGCCCGCACCAGTAGGGCCGCAAGCCTGCATCCAACCGGGTGAGGTCCTCGCTCGAGGCGCCTGCAAAGGCCCGAAGCGCCGAAGCCAGACATGGCCGACGCCTCCTCCAAAACCTTGAGGCAGCCGCCGAAAGCAGTCCTCCTCCAGCGGGACTGTAGAGGAGGACTTCTCCCGTGTCTCCTTGTCCTTCTTTTTCCGATGTCCTTCGGGGAAGTAGACGCCGCCTCAACTTTTTCAACCTCTTCCATAGAAGACATCTTTTTCTTGAGGAGATGGGCTTCAGGACTGTTGGCTGTTTACGGGTAGTCGTCGGAAGTTGAGGCAATGCTGGCACTTCGCACCAGGTGATCGGGCCCAGGCAGAAAAGGCACAGGAATGGCCGCCCTTGTGTGGCAGTTGGGAGCCGCATGAGCTGCACTTGTTTTGTGCTCGGAGGTGTAGGGGACGTACATACACTGATGATGTACCTGATGATTGATTAAAGAATAACTATTTTTCTCGAAAACGGACGAAAGGTAGGGCTGACGGCACCTAACTTTACTGCTAGGTGCTGCACGAGCTAACAGCGGAAAGAACTGAAGGCGGAGCTCCCGGACCGCCCTTTATACCGACATCAGATGACGCCGGTCACCTGACGTGGGGCCGGTCCTCACCAGGGACTGCTTAGCTAGAAATTTTTCTGTGGGGTCCTGCCGCCAAATGGCCAGTCCTATATGCGTAATTACCTACTGCAAGAGCCCCTCTCGGCTAAGATCTTAGGATTCGTGAAGAGTAACTGGCCCTTGTGAAAATCAAGTATGGGATTTTGCACATCAGGGCCTGGAGCTCGAAAATTCTCCGAGCTGAAGTAATGGCCACCAGGAAGAGAGTCTTCCATTTAAAGGAACTTCAAATCTGCAGAGGCTGCAGGTTCCAAGGGAGGGAGAATAAGTTTCGAGAACTAAGTTCAAGTCCCAAGGGGATCAGAGATGGATTGGGGCTCCAGATGGAGGACCCCCGGAGAAAAGTCTTAGAGACCTCCAACTGAGCAAAGCTTTGTCTGCAAGGGAACATGATAGGCCGAGATGGTCGCCATGTGTACCTTCAGAGAAGAATGACTGAGACCCGGTCAAACAGATGATGTAGATACTCCAGCAGAAGCTCTCTGAACAGGAGAAGGGTTCCACGTTCTTGAAGCAGCCCAGATAGTGAATCTTTTCCATTTCATGGCATAGGTGGATCTGGTGGAGGGTTTCTGGCCTCCACCAAAATCTCCGCCACTTTGGGAGACACTCCAAACGGATTGGCAGTCTGCAGGAGCCATGCATGCAGTTGAAGGGATTTGAGGTCTGATGGACCAGGGTCCCCTGATCCTGGGTGAGTAAACTCAGAGAGAGGAAGAGGAGGATCCTCTGAGTACTGTTGTAGAAGAGAGAACCAACCTTGCCTGGGCCAGAAAGGAGCGATCAGAATCATTTGCGCTCCTTCTGAAGCTAGTTTCTGCAAGACTCGTGGGATAAGTGTAATTGGGGGAAAGGCATAGATGAATCTGTCCTTCCAGTCTAGAGACAGAGCATCGCTACAAAAAGCGCCTCGCTCTGGAACGAGCAAGCAGCAGAAGAGAGGAAGTTTTATGCTTAGGGGAAGCTAACAGGTTGACCTGTGGTGCTCCCAAAGTAGGAAGATATTGTCTAGGACCCTTTGTCCAGTTCCCACTCGCGAGTCAGAGCAGAAGAGCGACTTAGCTTGTTGGCCAGGGTGTTGTCGACTCCCGGAACGTGGATTGCCGTGAGGTGAAGGTCGTGTTGTGTTGCCCAATCCCAAACTCTCATTGCCTCCCTGCAAAGAGGGTAGGAGTGAGTCCCTCCCTGTTTGTTGATGTACCACACCACGCACATGTTGTCCGTCTGGACGGCTAGGTGGCCGGGAAGGATGTATTGGTGAAGGGCTTGGAGAGCGTACAACACTGCCCGAAGCTTGAGCACACTGATGTGGAGAACTTGTTGTAGCTTGGACCAGGAGCCCTGAGTCCGATGAGGGCCTAGATGGGCTCCCCAACCTTCGTCCGAGGCGTCTGTGGTTAGAGTCTGGGAGGGGAAGGACGAAAGAAAGGAACTCCACGAAACAGGTTCTCTCGAACCATCCACCACTGCAAGTCTCGAAGCATCGGCGAGGAGACCAGAACTGGGTGATCTAGGTCGTCCACTAGTTGATCCCATTGGGAGTGTAGAGTCCACTGAGAAATTCTCATGTGGAGTCGAGCGCGAGGAACTGTCGGGATAGCAGCCACCATGAGCCCGAGTAGGCGAAGGACCGACCTCGCAGAGACCGTCCTGCGGTCGGACAGCAGACTTACTTGGGTCTGGAGGGTGGACGCCCTGTCCGGAGGCAGGAAGGCCTTGCCTGTGGTCGTATCGAGAATCACCCCAATAAACTGTAGTCTCTGGGATGGGACCAGATGAGACTAGGAATGGTTGATGGTAATAACCAAGCAGGCAAAAACCTGCTGGGTAAGGAGAGGCAACGCAGGAGTTCCTCCCTGGATGAGGCCACCAGGAACCAATCGTCCAGGTATGGGAAAACCTGCACTCCCCTGGTACGCAGGTGAGCCGCCACCACTGCCAGGCATTTGGTAAACACTCGGGGGGCCGAGGATAGACCAAACGCGAGCATCTTGAACTGGCAGTGGCCCCCTTGGAACACAAAACGAAGGTATTTGCGATAAGATGAGCGAATGGGAATGTGCAGATAAGCATCCTGAATATCCAGAGCACAAGGCCATTGACCCAGCCGGAGAAGGGGCAGAAGGCTCTGCAGAGAGAGCATCCTGAACCTTTTGTATTCTATGAAAAGATTCAGGGAACTGAGATCCAAAACTGGTCTGAGATCTCCAGTCTTCTTTGGGACCAGGAAGAAATGGGAATAGTAACCCGCCCCTCGCAAATGAAGGGCGACGGGCTCTATAGCTTGCTTCAGCAGAAGAGCCGAAATTTCCTCCTAGACCAAAAGATGATGTTCCCGTGAATACGATGACTTCAGAGGGGGGTGGCGGGGTGGTTTCTGAAGAAACTCTATCGAGTGCCCCTCTGCTATTAGCTGGAGCACCCAAGAATCTGTGGTTATCCTCTCCCATCCCGGAAAGTGGAGGAAAAACCTCCCTCCTACTGGTTCCTCCGGGGAGTCCGGAGGCAGTGGGAGAGGAAAGGAGTCAGATGGTGTGGGGCAGCGCCACAGCTGAAGAACTCACTGCTTTTTTGGGCGGGGGGGCGCTTAGCAGCTGTGGGGGCCCGGAGTTTTGTGGCCCGCCTTCCCTGGGTTTCGCTTTGGCCGATCCCATCATGTAAAGCGGACGGCGCCAGTGCTGATGGGGATGGTACATGGAATCAACTGACTTCAGTGCCGCTCCTTTCTTTTGCAAATCGGTGATGATGTCCTTGACATCACCCCCGAAAAGCACCGACCCCCGGAAGGGTGCTTCCTGAATAGTAGATTGCACCTCCAGGACCAACCTGGACACGCGGAGCCAAGCATGACGCTGTAGGCCTATGGCAAAAGCTGAGCTCCGCCCAGCAGTGTCCACTGCATCGTATGTCGCATGAAGCATGTGGCCACTGGCCGAACGAGCAGAGCGGACAAGATAGCCAACTCCTGCTTGACTCGGGAGTCAGGCAAGGAGTCCAGTTTGGCTTCCGCCCGAGTCAGAATGGCCTTCTGGTAGTACCCCAAATGGCCGACGTAGTTCCGGGCCCTGATCCCCAGCATGGAGGAAGCATAAATCTTTCTCCCATACTGGTCCAGAAGACTCGATTCCTTATCAGGTGGTGACGAGCTAAGATGTTTGGGGTTTGCCTACCAGCCGTGAGCACGCTAATCACGACCGAGTCGGTGCGAGGGTGAGAATCCAGAAAATCAACACCCTCTGGAGCCTGATATAGCCTGTTCGACTTCCTAGGAAGTGGGGCTAGAGCCCACGGGCTGCTCTTCCATATTGTGGTAACAAGGTCGGGCGGAGGCTCATCCAGGGTGGCACCAAGGTAGGAGCTGTCACGGGCAGATCCAGATGTTCAGCGAGTTTCAGACGCTGAGGATCTGGCTCCAGGGAGTGCCACTGATGAACCTCCTGGATTTTCCTAAGCAACTCCGTAAAAGAAGGATCCTCCGGAGGAGTCCTTGGCCTGGGCTTCGACGGAGAGCATGGCTCATCGTCTCTCTCGGAGCAACTGTCGGAAGAATCCGAGGAGTCCGAGGGTGAAGTGGAGGATGAAGAGGAAAAGACTCTTTCCTAATTCGGGAGGAACGGACTCTTGGGAAGTTCCCGGGAAGGTGTCCTGCCCTTCTGGATCCAGACGGAAGAACCCTGAACTGGAGGTGGTGAGGGAGTGTGCCGCCCGGACGGCAGGTACCTGGGACAGCACCATCGCCGGAAGGCGGCTCTCTACCTCTTTGGTGAGCTGAGCCTTGGCCTCAGCCCACCAGGAGGCCAGAGTCTCCTGCAGGTCCACCGGTGGCCGCGAGGGCAGTGGAGGAGGAGGAGGAGGCGGGGGATAAGGATACGGGTTGTAACCGTATGGAGCGTATCCAAAACCCAGCTGCGGGTAGCCCGGCGTCAGGTATTGTGGCGTCGGGAAGCCCGGCGTCGGGTACTGTGGCGCTGGATACTGCGGTCCCGGGTACGCCGGTGTCAGATAGGACGGAGGATACCCAGGAGCCAGGGGGGCTGCCGGAGCAGACGGCCCGGCTGATGGCCTCATGGGCGGGTCCACAGTGGAGGGCCCGGAGGGCCCGATGGAGCGGGATGTCTCCGGAGTTGGTAAGGGCGTCGGCTGCTGGGGCTGACGGGGCCGAGGCCCCTGGCGCTGAGGTACCACCAACGCTGAGCCGCCGGGTATCCGGGAGCTTCACCGCCAGGTCCGGGCGCACCAGGTGGTGGAAGGACTGATAGAGGAGGAAGATCACGAGCTTTGCCCGGGATGGAGGGAAAATCCACAGGGTCGAAGTTGGGAGACCCTGGTTCCCAGACGGCAGCGAAGGCTGTGGGGAACCGGGTACGATGGACGGGGGGTCCGCCATCGGTTCCTTCACCAGCCGGACGTCGGAGGAGCCGACATGTGGCTTAAGGGCGAGCTCCCGGCGGGTGCCGGAGGAGCCGGAGTCTGACTTATGAGAGCCATCACCGGAGGCAGGTCGAGTAGAAGGATCGGCCTGGTCCGGTGGAGTGGAGGCCGTGTGCCGCCCCAAAGGGTCGGACGTCTTACCGTCCCTCTCCGGGTGGACATCAGAGGAGCCGACGCCCGGCTTACCAGAGTCGCCCACAGTGGTAGGCCGCAAGCCTGCGGCCGAACTAGGGGCAGAGGTCTCCAACTGCCCGGAGACGCCCGCGAGGCCCAAGCGCGAGCCAGACGGGCGGGCCAACGCCCCCTCGGAAACCTCCGAGGTGGCCGCCGAGGAGCGGTCCTCGAGGGGATGTTACCTATGCCCAGCGACTCCCCGAGGGAGACGCTGTGGAGGGAGCCCTTGTCCCGGTGCCTCTCCTTCTCCTTCTTCCGATGGCCTCTGGGGGAAGTGGACACCTGTCTCAGTTTTTTGAGCTCCTTCTCCATTGAACTAATTTTCTTCTTGAGAATATGGGCTTCCAGGGATTGTTGCCGTCTTTTCCGGGTAGCCGCGTTGAAACTGAGGCAGTGCTGGCACTTCTCGACCGGGTGATCGGGGCCTAGGCAGAACAGGCACAGGGAGTGGCCGTCCTTGTGCGGTAGTTGGGCACTGCACCTAATTGCACCTTATTGTGCTCGGAGGGTGTGGGGACGACATACACCGACAACTGTACTGGCGTTAGTCGAAAAAGCAATTATTTTCCGGTGCAAGGCGAAGGTAGGGCTGTGAAGCCACCGAACTATTCCACGAGGCGCTGCACGGTCCAACGGTGGAAAGAACTGGAAGGTGGGCGTCAGGGACCACCCCTTTATACCGACGTCTCCTGACGCCGGTCACCCGACGTGGGGGCGGTCCCTCGCCAGGGACTGCTAGCTAGAAATTTTTCAGTGGGGTCCTGCCACCTGCCGGCGTCAGTCCTATATGTAATTACCTACTGCAAGAGCCCTCTCGAAGTAAGATCAGAGTTTACTGGACAGGTAAAGGGATCACTGTGGTGAGCAGAGGCCCAGATGCAAAACCACTTCCACTTTACAGCATAGGTGGCCCTAGTGGAGGACTTCCTGGTGGCTATTAGGTCATCTGCTACTCTAGGAGACACCCCCGAACCTGGTGATGGCCAAGTCTGCAGGAGCCATACACGCAGCTGCAACAACTTGAGGTCTGGATGGACTAGAGTCCCTCTCTCCAGGGAGAGCAAGTGCGAGCTCAGGAGCAGAGGGAGCTGAGGTTCCACTCACTGCCAGCTGTTGGAGCAGATGGAACCAAATCTGCCGGGAGCCAGTAGGAATCTATCAAGATCATGTCCGCTCCCTCTGACCACAATTTGAGAACTGTGAAGTAGTGGAAAGGGAGGAAATGCATATAGGAATCTCCTTGTCCAGCAAAGGGAAAACGTGTCTCACCAGAAAACACCAGGCCCTGGATCTAGCGAGCAGAAAATGAAAACTGCGTGCCTACCGTAATTCTTAATCTTTCTGTGTATCTTCACCATTCAACACTACTTGGGGTATCCTGCCAGAGGCTAGGATCCTGCGGGAGCTTTTTTTTCTGGGCGGAGTTTCGAGGGCTGTAAGTGTTATGTGCAGCTGCCCAGGAGATAAGGGGTGCCTAGCTGCATTCGAGCAGATCGACCTCAAGGCCTTTATCTGCTGGCAAATTCCTCAGATGTTCTGCATGTGGTGCTCGTAGCTGGCCGCTAACTGCCAACCCACTCTTGGTCCCAGCTCTGAAATGCCAGAGAGAGAGATAGAAAGGGATGGAAGGGTGGAGCAAGGGAGCCCAAGGGATAGAGAAAAGGAAAGGATATAATAACTAAAAGGAGAAATAAATGACTAACAGAACATCAAAAAGAGAGCAATAGAACAGCCTAAGGGATTGGGAGGAAGGGACCCCAATCTCTAGGCGAAAAGAAAGAAAGGGTGGAGAAGGGAGGGTAGAAAAAGGAAAAAGAAGGTGGGAAGAGGGGAGGACACCACCCCCAGTCAAGACAGAACCTGGACCTCAAGAGGGGAACTCAGTTTTACAACCTCCAAGCTGCAGAGAAGAAGTAGGCACAAGAATGCCCCCTATGCAGCCAAAGTAGTCTCACAGGGACTTGAGTTTAAGGAGAAGAATCGAGGTCTAAACAGGCCAGACAGGATGGGCAGCGTCCACCCCTCCTACCAAATAAAAGAAGAATATCCCCAAGAGGAGAGATCAATAATATGTAGGGAAAACCAGGGGACCTGCCCCTGTTAAACTCAGCAGGAGAAAGGTGTAAAAGCCAACACCTTAGGGGGGAGGAGTCACCCCAAGGGAACAACAAAATAACTAGGGGTTGTATAGTGGGTACTCAGGAGTCCTCGATCCCTCTCCCCATCTCGGATCCCCAGAGGGGACGAGGGCAGAGAGTTGAGCCTTAAAAGGCAAGGGAGGGGGGAGAGAGGAGGAGACACCCCAAAACACTCAAAGAAAAACTCCTCCCCATATATCTCCAAGAGTCCTCTTCCTCCTAACCACAAGGGAGAGGAAGAAGAAGAGAGGTGCTGGAGTGCAACAAGAGAGACACACAGGGAAGAGGACTGCCCAGAAACAGAGGCCCTAGGGGGAAGGAGGGCGGGATTTAGTGATGAATGGTGAAGATACACAGAGGGATCAAGAATACATAAGTATGTAATTTTCATATCTTCTCTGTGTCAGTCTTCACCATTCATCACTAGTTGGGTGAGTACCGAGCCCCCCGAAGGGGGCCCAGCACCTTCCTCAGGGACAGAGTCCCTTAGCCTCCAGTGAGGGAGACTCCAGAGAGGAGAACCCTTACAGGCCTGGGACTGGTCTGAGTGAGACGGGGAACTCCCCGCGGGAGATGGAAGGCACCCCTGAAGCTGCCGCCTCATCCTACAGGAGAAAAGATGGGTTCTCCAGAAAGTGAAGGAAATCACCCTACGCCAGTCCAAGGATGACAACCAGGAAGGTGAAGCTATGCCGTCCACCTAGTGCAGATCGCTGTCCCCACCAGCCTAGAAGCCACTTCACTGGCATCATACAATGTCCTCACCTGGTGCCTTGCAAGCTCCAGTCCCTGTGCAGAGAGGGTAATGGCTTGCCTGATTTCCTCCAAATCAGGCATAGAGGCTAGAAGTTGTCCCAGCCTGGACCAGAATTACCTGTTGTAGGTAGTACGGTGGGTCTGATGAGCTGCCACGCAGAGGAGAATCCGTGCTGATGAGAAAGTTCTCTTCCCCCAGAAATCAAAATCCAAAGAGTCTGAGTCCGGGGGTCGGTCACGGCATGGGGTTCTATGCCCAGAGGGGGTATCCAGGACCGTCACACCCAAAGAGGGGGAGGGAGAGAGGGCTCCTGGAGACCCCGGGGGGGGCAATACCTCTGGCGGAGGTCCCTTGGGGCTGGAACAGAGGACAAGGGATGTTGCCAGACCCGGTGCGACGCTTCCCAGAAGGGAACAGGCTAGGCAGGATCCGAGAGGTTGGCTGCACTGAACTCGCCTAAGAAGGCGTGTGCCAACTGGTAAGGATTGCTTTCACTAAGGGTGGAGATGTGGAGTTCGTCAAGCATCCTCGAAAGGAAACGTTGATAAGCAGTGAGATCAGTCGCTGGGCAAAGGTGGACAGAGGGTTCCTCTCCCTCGGAGGAGGAAGACGAGGAAACTGACGAGTCTGGAGATTCAGGGCAAGGCTGCACTAGAGAGTGGTGAAACACCTGCTCATCCATGGCTCTATAATGGGCAGGGAAAAGCGCAGCTGAAGCCCTGAACTGCTCTCAGGTAAGAGGTCCCGTAGGACCGGGAACACCTGGGAGAGGAGGAGGAGTAGGCAAAGGCATGGGGGCCAAGCACCTCCGAGGAGGAGGAGGAGGAGCATGGCCTCTGCTTGGGCAGGAGGACCAAGCGGATGATCCCAACAAGGAGGAAGACCCGGTGGTCCCAGCAGACAGAAGCCGTTCAACTGGGTCGGAATGGCTGGAGCTGTGCCTGAAGGAAGAAATCCCCTTGTGAGGTGACTGGGACCATGTGAGTCCAGAAGGGCGGCCCCTGACTTCCAAAGCAGAAGCCCCTCTCGAAGAGTCTCCAGGGGAGGAGTGAGGATCTTCACTGCAACTCCTCCCAGAACCCGGACGAATCCCATGGAGAGGCCGCTGCGCCGAACACTGCCCACTAAACCCCTCAGACTCCAAAAGGGCCCTCTTCCTCACAACCACCAGCCTAGGTAACCGGCAACCTCTAGCTGACCCCTGGGAGTCAGCTGAAGGTACAGCACCCTCCCCTTCCTGGGACGCCCCAGACTGTCCCAAACTCGGACTGTCCAGGATCACCGAGGATGGGGGTACTCCACCTGAAGGGATGGACATGTCCATGGTCTCAGGCTGCGCTGCAGTGGCCACCTGGACTGCAGCAGGTTGGTCAGTCCCACTGACCCCAGAACCAGCAGAACCTGCCCGGCAGACAAAGGGAGACTGAGTGGGGGCCGAGGTGCTGGACAAAGAGGGACCAGAGGACTCAGATGAATCTGGGAGCCAGTCCAGATCAGACCCCCGAGTCCTCCCAGGAGGAGGAGGACTGAGAGGCCCGAAGCCAGACCATTCCACAATCCCTCCCAATGCCATGAACAGCACCAGTCGAAGGCGGCGCCAACCGCGGCACCGTCCCACTCTCCAGCGGCACGAACACCACCGGAGTTGAAGGCGGCACCAACCCCCTCTCCAGTGCCACAAACAGCACCAGAGACACAGGTGGCACCAACTCCTTCCTGGCGCAGCAAATGGCACTGGAGCCAGAGGTGACCCAGAGAGCAAGCCCTACACCGCCCACAGCACCGCTCCCGGGCACCGTGAACGGTGCCAAAGTCAGAAGCAGCGCTGAGGGATGGCCCGGCAACGTCTGGGCCCCCAGCGCTACAAGTGACACCAGAGCCAAGGGCGGCACTGACAGATGGTGTCGAGAACAATGCCGGCCCAGGCCCACGGACCCCAGAGCTTGATACCAGGGGAGCCTTCACTTCCACGGAAGCAATTGCCAGAAAGATGCCTCCCACCTAGCCCACGAGAGGGCCAGACTGGGCCTCCTGCAACGTGGAAGGAGCCCCCGCCGTGGCAAGGCTAGGGCTGGTGGAGGCACCCTCCTCCGTGGGCCATACAGGACTGGGAAGGGACCTGGAGGAAGGGCTGAGAGTCCATGCCTTGGCCCGTCGACTGCGACCCCACCCTCCAAAAGTCAGCAGCGCACATCCTACTTTGAATGCGCGCATTTGTAAAATCCGGTGATCCACGAAAAAGCAGACATCGCAGTTATCCTTACTGTGGCCTGGGCCAAGGCATGAAAGGCACCAGTCATGCTGGCCCATTACGGAGTAAAGACGGGCGTAGGGACACAAACACATAGGGGGGCCACTCAACTTTCAACTTGTTTTTGTCCCCGGGACGAGACATGACCGGACGGAAATAAACCAAAAACAAGTACATGGCGTCATTTAAGAAAAAATAACGATCTTACCGGAGAGCAGATGAAGTGGCACCAAGCAGGACGAACAGAAACTGAGACTAGCACTATACGGAACTGACGGACTAGGCCGCAAATGCAGGCAATTTTGAAGATTCTTCCATGAGGTCCCTACTGGATGGCAGGAGAAGAATTGACTCATGGCGGAGTCGACGCAGTTAACGGCCAATCGCAAGAGCCACACAACACGTCAACCTTGAGGCGGTACTGCCCTGCATCGACCCTCCGAGAAAAAAAAAGCTCCCACGGGATCCTAGTCTACAGCCAGATACACCAAGTAGTGGTGAATGGTGAAGATTGACACAGAAAAGATCTGGGTAATATGCTGTTGAGTAGGGATGCGAAGAGATCCAACTCGGGATGACCCCATCTTTCGAAAAGATCGTCCGCCACTGATTGTAGATGCTCCCACTCATGATCCTTGGACAGAGACCAGCTTAGGCTGTCACCCAAGGTGTTTTGGATGCCTGGAACATGCACGGCAGATAGTTCCAGTTGGTGTTCAATGGCCCAGTACCATACCCCCATGGCTTCCCTGCAGAGGGAATATATGTGGGTCCCCCCTGCTTTTTTTATGTAAAAGACCACCGACATGTTGTTCATCTGGAATAGAAGGTGGCCCAGGACTAGATCTGTCTGAAAAGCCTGCAGGGCATACAGGATCACCCTCATCTCCAACACATTGATGTGGATGGTTTTCTCCAGAGTAAACCACGTTCCCAGAGTCTGGCAGCCTGCAAGGTGAGCTCCCCAGCCCTGGCCTAAAACATTCATAGCCAGAGATTGTAGAGGAGGCACCCATCAGAAGGGCATTCCCCTGGAAAGGTTGAGGGGCATCTAGCCACCACTGGAGAGTCTGCTGTACTGGTTCTAAGACTCTCATGGTCTGGTCCAAGTCGTCTGTGCACTGATCCCACTGGATTCTCAAGGTCCACTGGATCTCCCTCATGTGTAGCCATGCCAATGGAACAGTTGTGATGGCTGCCACCATGTGCCCGAAAGGCCTTAGGACAACCCTGGCTGGAACCAGGTGAGACAAGGATACTATCCGAGCATGAGCTTGGAGGTGTTCTGCTCTGTCTGGAGGTAGAAAGGCTTTGTCTTGGATGTCATCCAGGACTGCCCGGATGAACTGGAGCCGCTGGCTCTGCAAAAGGGAAGATTCTGGGAGGTTTAAGGTGATCCCCGAGTTGCAGAACAGAGTAAAGGTGTCTTCCATGGTGCTTAACAGCTATTCTCTACCAACCGTCCAGGTAGGGAAAGACATAATGACCTGCCACTACTGCGAGGCACATTGTAAAGACCCGTGGAGCCAAAGACAGGCCAAACGGCAGAGCTCGGAACTGGTAATGGTTTCCTTGCCAAAAGGAACCGCAAAAAACATCTGTGGGGCTAGAAGATCAGGATGTGGGGGTATGCCTCCTGTATGTCCGGAGAGCAAAGCCAATCCCCTTGATAGAGAATGGGAATCAGGCCTGGAAGGGTAACCATCCTGAATAGTTTGTATTCCACATATTTGTTCAGATTACTGAGATCCAGGATGGGGCTCAGGCCCCCTGTTTTCTTGGAAACCAAGAAAAAGTGGGAATAAAACCCTGCCCTCTTTGGGCCGCTGGAATTGGTTCTATGGCCCGCTTGTGTACAAGCACCTGGATTTTCTCCTGGATAAGGGCAGCATGTGATGGGGAATAGTGGGAGGGCAGGGGAGGGCTGTCCAGTGGCAGCTCTAGAAATTCTAGAGTATGTCCCTTCTCGATCAGTTGCAGGACCCAACAATCTGTCGATATCCTGCTCCATCCCTCTATATAAGGGGAGAAATGACCACCCCACCACCTCCCCCAGGAATTAGGCTGGGGGGGGCAGGCAAGGAGTCAGGCAGAGGCACTGGGGGTAGGCAGAGCAGCCTGAGAGGACTTGGTGGCTCTAGGGTCTGCTCCTCCTGGGGTCTGAGAGGTGGCCTTTCATTTAAAGGCGCCTCGCTGCTGCTGCTGTCCTCGGGGCTGTTGTCCAGAGCAGTGACGAAAGGATTGACACCTGAATGGTTTCTGGTTAGACCGGTACATGGTGTGAACTGACCAGACAGCCTTGCCTGAATCCTGAAGGTGAGTAATGATTTTCTTGGATTCCTTGTCAACTAGGAATGGGCCTTTGAAAGGCGCATCCATAATGCCTGTCTGGACGTCTGGACAGAATCCCGAGACCCGGAGCCAGGAATGTCGTCATTTGCGAAAGCCTATAGCCACAGCTCTAGCGGCATTGTCAGAAAAGTCATAAGAAGAACGCAGGACATGCGCGCCAATGTCCGACACCAGTTAAGAGGCTGAGCAGCTCTGCCTTTGGGGGGACATCAGGCAAGGCCTGAGCAAGCTTCATGCCCTGCTCCCAGAGAGCGTTCTGATATCAGACCATATGAGTTAAGAAATTTTGGAAGCGAATAGTGCAAGTGGCAGAAACGTACACCTTTTTGCCGAGCTGGTCCAGTTGCTTTGATTCCCTGTCGGGAAGTTGGGTGCTTAGGTGTCTAGGCTGCTTCGACCGGCCACGGGCGGCTGTGATAACCATTGAATCCACCAGGGGTTGTTCCCCTAAAAAGGGTTCATCTCTGGGAGCCCTAAAAGACAGTCCAGCTTTTTGGGCACTGCTGAGGAAGTGAAAGGGTGCTTCCAGGCAATCCTAGTGACATCCTGGAAGGTGTCAACCAAAGGTGGCACTAAAATGGGCTTAGGAGCCTTCTGACAGAGGTACCTGTCCAGACGATGTCTTTCTGGATCGAGATCTTCCGTGTCCCATCCCATATAGGCCCGGATATGCCACATGACGTCCATGAAAGATGGGAATGTCAGGCGAGGACCTGGGGGAGTCATTATCCGGAGATGACGGAGCACCCGCTAAAAGGGAAGATCTAGAGAAGGAGGAACTACGTCTGGAATCCTCCAAAGAAGACGACCTAGAGGAGGAACGCCAGGACCAACATCCTCTAGAACGGTGTCTGTGCCTGTCCGAAGACCTGGAAGGAGGAATGGTGCCTCCTACCTTTCCGGCCAGAGCTACCTCTGTCCAAGCGGTCTGGCTGTGAGGTTGGTTCCCTAGGTTGGGGTGTAGGCTCCCTGGGCTTAGGAGAAGGCAGGATGGCGGGAACCTCGGAAGTCGTAGGCTCCTTGGTGGGGGGCAATGAGAGATTCTGTGGGAGAAGATTGTCCTTGACAGTGTTCCACCAGGACGAGAAGAGCTCCTTCACGTCCAATAGTGAGCTCCTTGGCTCAGGGGGAACGCCCGGCATTGGCGGGGTGGACGGACCAGGCGTCAGAGCCCTGAGGTGACGGTAGCCATTGTGGGGTAGGAGTAGCCGGCATTGGCTCTCCCAGAGTACAGTCATCTGGTGCAATCAGCTGATCAGATGACAGGCTCTCAGGCGTCAGCTTAGGAAAGACGTTATCGTTCGCCGGCGACATACGAGGGTCTGGCAATGACAGGTGATGGGTCATCGGAATGGACGCGGGGAGGCCGGCATCGAGGGGACGGGCGTGTGCTGCTGCTGGTCCAGAGTAGTGACCAGCACCAGCTTAGGAGAGGCCCACGGAGGGAAGCCAAGTCCTGAGGAGGGCCAGAGGCATCACTCTCCTCAGGGAGGTGAGTGCATGCCAGGGCATCAGTCAGAGGAGTCAGCCCTAGAGTCTGAGGCTGACTTGGCAGACTCCATGGCCGGTCGGACGACAGGTAAAGACCCACCGCCCAAAGAAGAACCTGCCAAACCACCTGGCTGTGGACCCGAAGGCTGGGAAGAGGGCCTGAGCTTCAGAAGCTGAAGGGCAGAGGACACAGTCACGGACGCAGAAGAGCTTCTGTCCAATGTCAAGATAACAGCAGGCCTAACCACCGGGAGCCCGAAGTTGTGTAGGGACAGGGAACAGGAGTCTGAACGGGATTTGTTCTTGTGTTTGTCCCGATGGTGCTGCATCTTGGATGACTTCTTCTCCTTAAGGTGAACCGAAGTCGTCGAAGCCCCAGAGACAGGGGAAGATGAAGAGCGTTTACCCTGTATCTCCTTCTGCATGGCAGCTAGCTGTTGTTCTAGCAAGAAGCTTTTGAGGGCTTTCTGGTGACAAATCCTTGTCCTGCTGTTGAATTTCAAGCAATGTTGGCAGGCCTCTGTATTGTGGCCTGGGCCTAAACAGAAGAAGCAGGCCAAATGGCCATCCTTAGATGGAATCTGCTTGCTGCAGGCACACTTAGACTGGCGCTGCTCAACAGAAGAAGACAGTGAAGAAGACATACAGAGAAGAAAAAAACACTAATTTTTGTAAAATAGAAAATAATAAAATGCAAGTAAACACATGGAAAACGGTGGTCGACTACAGGAGAAGACACCCGTGGAGCCGATGTAAGCAGGTCGACGACAGGAAAAAGGGGGCAGGGCTAGGGACTGCCCCTTTTATACCACTGGCCGACATCGGGGGCGGGCTGACATCAGGGCGCAGTCCCCCGCTGTAGACTGCTAGTTTTCTGTGGGGTCCTGGGCACCAGCCAGCTTCAGTCCTTAAGGTGTAACCTGCTGCAAGAGCTCCCACTTGGAAGTAAGATATGGAGGTACTGCCAGTGAGATGGACGGACTGGAATGTGGAAGAATGCTTCCTGGACGTCCAGGAAGCAGAACGACATGCCCTGCTCTAGAGTTTGTGTGATCTGTTTCAGCTTGACCATTCTGAACTTGCACTTTCAGAGAAACTGGTTCAGATTGTGAAGATCCAGTATAGGGTGCCAGTCCCCCATCCGTTGCAGGACCAGGAAGTACCTGGACATGCACCCCTGACTTGCCAGGGCATCTGGAACACAAGTTATTGCTCCTTTTGCAAGTAGCTGAGTAATGTCCTCCCTGAGGGTGGACAGCATGCCGTGTGACACCAAAGACTCCTCTGGATCATGCTATCGGTAGGGCAAAAGGGTCTCGAAGCCGACAGACAACCTCTGCTGACCACCTCTAAAACTCACTTGTCTGCAGTGATAATGGAACAGTGAGGCCAGAAGTGGTGAAGCTGACCATCCCACTGTGAGTTGGGTCAGGGACTGGACAGGCAGGAGGTCAACACCCCCGAACTGTCACTGGGCAGCTTTAGAGGGGGCACCAGCAGATGAGGCTGGAGGGGTAACACTTCCCCTACTCCGCTTTTTTTTGGCCATGACTGGAGAACTTGACCTTGGGGTTCCAGGTGTGTAACTGCCCCTGATGAGGTAGTTGTTGCCAGGACTGCTCGTTCTGAAAGGGCTGAAATTTTCCTTTGCTTTTGGCCATTCAGGTCCTTCTGGGATGAAGCCACACCAAGGGAGGATGCGGCATAAACTTTCTTAGCTGTGTCGTCATGCTTCTTTGACTTCTTGTTGGGGACTTGTCCATGTCCCCAGTATTGCCAGATTTCCGAAAATGGAGTTGGAGACCAGGCCCTTGACTGAGAGGTGGTCAGAGAATCCAGGCTAAGAGATGGTACAGACCACATATTTGCAAACCATACAGGCAGAGGGTGCTGGGCAGGATGCTGAACGCTGTTAAAGTTCCAGAGCTGGTCCCATAATAGACTCTGCCATGGGAAAGGTGATCACCAGGGATGTCCTTATCCAGGATATCAGTGAAAATGTATTCAGCCCTCTTTTTTGAACTCATTCCAAAGGAACATTCATGGACTCTAAAAGTATGTGTCCTCGAGGACTGCATGGAGGACCCATCAGAACTGGAGGACTTGTCAAAAACAGCTCTCAACCAGTTCATGCCATGAACCACTCTGGAGTCATCTGAGTGGGAAATTTCCACAGACAACTGGCCTGGCAAGCTGGTCCCTGAATGGGAGTCCTTGAAAGGAGCTCCCCACACGGGCTATGGTGGAGGCAGATGCAATGGAGAGAGATGTCTTGGGTGTACCGGCATGGGCTTGACTGGTACCAGCCAGACGACCACAGGATCGGGGCAGAGTCCTACCGTGCCCCACCAAGGCACACTGTTGCCAAAGGAACTCTTCATAGTGCCTTCCCATCCAGTGGTGGAGCCTATCCTCATCCAAAGATCAGGAGAGTGAGGAGTGACCCCAGCCAGCCAAGCGGGATGGAGAACTTGAGGTGCTCCTCAACCTCAAACGTCAACCCAGGGGTCGATGTCAAGGAGATGCAGGCAGCAGTACAGTGCAGATCACTTGTGCTGGTACCAACTGCACGACCCCCTGTATCCTGAGCGGGAATGGCTGGGGACAGTGACCGCTCCACATCCCCCCTGAGTGAGGACCAAGGTCTTGGGAGATCGACTCATCATCAACCCCTCATCATCAAACCCTTCCAACAACGGTTCAACGGGATAAGAAAAATGTCAACTACATGATCAACCGACGTCGAGTTTGGCAAGCCCAACGGGGGTACTGTGGAACTAGCGACCCGTCCCTCGCCTGAGAAGAGCCTGGCCAAAGTCAACACCCTACAGCTGTCAAACAGCCTGGGGAGCTGGGGAAGAACAAGCATAATCTCTCCCGGTCCCACAACTAAAAGTGTTGTTTCTTCCTCCTGTGTTTCTTACCATGGTGGGCAGGGCTCTTCCCTAAGGTCTCAAGTGCCCGACCCATCTCAATGAACTTCCCCATGAAGGACAATCTGACGTTAGCCCCAGCCAGGAGCAGTGCCAAAGACAACATGGTGCCTGCTGTGGCCTCAGCCACTGTTAGTTGTACCGTGGATCCTGCCACAGCAAAGGCCACCTTTCAACCATCCTTGACCCGCAATTTCGGGTCCCAACTGGCCCGCCGGCCAAGGAGAAAGTGGGCCTTCCTGTCTTCGAGCTAGTATAGGAGCATCACTTGGCAGAGACTGAAACCAGCAACACTGTGTGTTATTGCAATGCAGTACAGGCACAACATGTGAGGGTCTGTCCGCGACATCATCTGCTGGCACGTGACACACTGCTTGAAGCTAAATGCGAACTTCACTTCCTCATGTTCCACGTTTTTAATTGGAAGTCAAGAGAAGGATCGAGGAATACACAAAACTTTTTAAAGAAGTGGAAAAGTCACTCCATTTGACAGTGGTGCACTTACTAGGACCTACAGCGTGCACAGCTGCGAAGGAGGAGACTGAACTCTTCCAGCAGAAAGGAAGATATGACGTTGCAGGGCAGAGTAGAGGGATATACCACTCGAGTGGTGGGAGGAGCTTTGCCTAAAGATGTTCTGGTGAATCGGCTCTTAAGGAACAACTGCCTATGTGTTGACAAATGAACCATATCCACGCCCCTAGAAATGGTAAATGTTTCTAGCAAGAAAACTGAATAAGTACCAAACAAAAAGCAGTTTCTTACCTCACCGTCAGGACCAAGACCAGAGCCTATTTTTTCTGTGCCTTCTTCTGCTTTCTTTGGAAAAGATAAAAAAAGAAAAAGTAAAAAAATATTAGCATACCTTGTACCTTCATTAATTATATTAAACAAGTAATCGAAGAACTAGCCACAGATATGCCCAACTAATGTTACACGATATCAACATTCAGGACTTTAGTTGTGACAATCAATATGTAGGTGGCTGCTTATAGCAAACGTTATATACTCATACTTTATGTCAAGGCAAGCAACTTGGACCGTAAATGGAGAATTTAATACCTGGAAATTTTGTTGCCTGGACTCTCCCATATCCAGAGACAATGGTGTGTACTTCTTGAAAACTGTACTCTTGTTTTTTTAAGCACTCCAGCATATTTTTTACCAGTGTTTTCTGCATTCCATATTACAATAAACTAAATGGGTTCTGGAACTTCAGGGATTTTGGGTTCATGTTTCCCACTGAATCCTATCGATTTTCCAGTAAAAACCAGTCAACACTGGCAAACCAGTGTCCTTATCCACATCCTTATATCCTCTATAGTAATGACAGATGGGGACAGCACCACACTGTAGAACGGAGGACCCCCCCCAATGTAGTCTGCAGTTCCATGGTTTCTCCTAAAGCATGGGGGTGCACCCATCCTTTTCATTTTTAACAGAGCTCTGGTCACCAGTACTGTTACAATTTCACAATTACAGCATTTGGGGGGACTCACAGAAAAGGACCATAAAAGCAAGGTGACCTAATGCTACAAAGAAACATGTGGGAAAAGAAAGCAGAAGGACTCCTAGAAAGAAATGGGGTGAAAATTCAAAGATCAGAGATGGACACCATATGAATCATGCCTGTGTTGCTTGACCAACTGCCCCCAACCTCTGAAAATGTTCTATGGGAAACCCTGTTGTTCCCACTTTTAATACCAGTTGTCTATTGGCAGAGGATGACTGCATAACCAGTGGCATCAACTTTAGCAAAATATAGTACCAAATAAAAACCACTCCAAAACACGCCACTCTAACCCAAAAGGCCAACTATAATGTAAATAAATCACTATGCCAGCAATGGAGGGTCGACTATGGAAGGATATGGGAGACTCTGGGAAAAGGAAAGTTACTTATAGTACCTGTAAACCTCGATCTTCAACAGGATCTCCTCCTTAGAGTAACACCCTTTCATCTTAGGATGGCAGTACTGCGGTCCCGCAGCAACCAAAACGTTTTGGGGCCAGCACACAACATATGCACGGCACCAGCGTACAGTGACACATTTACCAAAGATATAAATGGCAGCACAGGCCCAACCACCTCACTGCATTTTTTTGTGACTGAAAGAAAAAAGTCTGAACAATAAACTACTTAAAATTTTAAATGTTTGTTTTAAAATACTAAGCACAGCACAACAAAGGCATAAGACAGCCCAGCTGCACCTCTGACTGCAGATGTAGCACCTACGGTGCATGCAATAAAATGACAGCCAGGTAGGAGGCAGTATAGCACAGTGGGTTAAGGCTCTGAGCTGCAGATCTGGAGACCTGGGTTTGAATCCCACAGCCGCCTAGGTGCATACTGTGTGATCCTGAGCAAGTCAGTTAACTTCCTTGTGCTCCCAGGTCGCATCTGAAAACAAGCTCCGGCTTAGTGGGCTACTCCCGGTTAAACAATGTTCCCTGTTCCTTACAATACATGTACAGTAAATGTCCTTAAATCTGGAGTACAGTGGGCAGGTGCCTGGTTGTTTTATGGAGGAGATACTCTAGAAGATCAAGTGTTAAAAGTAAAGAGAACTAACAAAACAATACCCGCACTCACCAGGATGGACACGGAGAATTTCTACGTATGTGGATTCCAAAAATGTTTTGTAACATCCTATTAACAAAGTACAGTTACATAAGAACTTACCGTAACAGTAGATCTTCAAGAGAGGCTCTTCCAGTAGGTAATAACCATTAGAACAAGAGATGTCAGGCACTAGGACCACATGGAAAACTTTAGCTAGCAGTGTCTGGCGGGGGACCACCCACCTGGCGTCACATGACGGATGTCAGAGTGACACTATATAGTGGGCAGTCCCCATGCCCGCCCTCCAGTTCTCCGACCAGAGACATAAGAAGGTGCGACACGAGAAAGGAATGGGCTCCTGGAGCCAAATAAAAGACTAGAAAGAAGTAGCCACAGAAGCAGGGGGAAGGTGGGAGGAGAAAAGGTAGCTACTGCAAGAGCCTCTCTCAAAGATCTACTGTTACAGTAAGTACTTATGTAACTGTACTATCTTACATCAAGAGGGCTCTTGCAGTAGGTAATAACCATTAGGACTGAGTCTCACGCAGTGTAATTCAGAAAAAGGCTGAAGCATGGGAGGCAGGAGAGGTCTGTAATAGGTACCAGATTAAGACAGGAGGCCCTGAATGACAGCTAGCCCAAAGCCTGCCCTGTGCCTATAGGAAATGTCCAGACTGTAGTGTTTGGTAAAGGTGTGGACAGAGCTTGAAGTAGCTGCCGCACAAATGTCCGCTGCAGGAACATTTCTGAAACAAACAGCAGATGCAGCCATGTCTCTGGTTGAATGCCTCTTGACTTCCCCAGGATGGTGCTTGTTATACTTCTGATAAAACAAAATGCAGTTTGCTAACCATTTGGATAAGCATGGTTTGGAAACTGCCGCACCCTTTCTTTTGGGTGCAAAAGAAACGAAAAGCTGATCTGTTTTATGGACTGACTTCATCCGGTTCGTATAATAACGCAACACTCTGTATACATCGAGGATGTGCAGAATGGCCTCCCCTTGATTAGAATGCTCAGGATAATACATTCACAAGTGTGTGGTCTGATTCAAAGTAAATTCAGACACCTCCTTAGGTAGAAACTTAGAATTTGTACACAGAACCACCCGGTCTCTGTGGAAAATCAAATAAGGCTCCTTACACATCAAGGCCTGAAGCTCAGAAATCCTTTGAGCCGAAGTAATGGCAACTAAAAAGAGCGCTTTCCAGGAAAGGTACAGCAGGTTGCAACTCGCGGCCGGTTCAAAGGGAAGCAAAGCGAGTTTCTCAAAGATGAAGTTCAGATCCCACAGAGGAACGGAGTTCCTGACCGGGGGTTTCAGATGGAGAATTCCTTTCAGAAAGGTTTTGGAATCCTCCAACTGTGCCAAAGTTTTGCCATCTACCGGAGTGTGATTGGCAGAAATGGCAGACAAGTGGACCTTCAGCGAAGAATAGCAAAGGCCAAGGTTAGAGAGATGCAGCAGGTATTTCATGACCTGTGGGACAGGGCAAGAGAAAGGGTCCCCATCCCTTATTGGTTGTCCAAATGGAGATCCTCTTTCATTTCATAGCATATGTGGTTCTTGTGGATGGCTTTTGGGCCTCCACAAGGACTTGAGTAACTCTGGAAGAGACCACAAAGCGTGCAACAGCTACGTCAGCAGGTGCCATGCATGAAAGTGAAGGGACTTGAGGCCCGGATGGAACAACCTGCCCTGGTCCTGAGTCAGCAGATTCTGCCAGAGGGGCAGAGGAACCAGAGGTTCCACTCTCAACTGCTGAAGCAGAGAAAACCACACTTGGTGAGGCCATTAAGGGGCTATGAGGATCATGCGGGCTCCTTCTTGCTGTAGTTTCAGAAGCACCCTCTGCAACAGTGGAAAGGGAGGGAAGGTGTACAAGAACCTTCATGTCCAGCTGAGAGGCAATGCGTCTCACCACAAAACACCACGCCCAGGAACAAGCGAGCAGAAAATACAGGTTACTCACCTGTAACAGGAGTTCTAGGAATGGTATATGTTGTTCATCCACACTGTCTGGCAGGTTCCTTGCCGCTTTAAATCTTGCCGGAAGGTCTTCAAGCTGGCTCCTCCCACCCACCCGGGTGGTAAAACTCTCGGCTCCGTCCCATGACGCCAGATCTGGCCCGCTGGAAGCTCAGGTTGTACGTCGAAGCCGGGGAGGTCGGGGGGGTGGTGTGGATGAACAACATATACCATTCCTAGAACTCCTGTTACAGGTGAGTAACCTGTATTTCTAGGGACATGGATATGTTGTTCATCCACACTGTCTGGCAGACTCCTAGCAGTTCTCCGGGAGGAGGGAGGCAAGGCGCACACCCCCTGCTTAGGGAATAAAGACTGGAGAACCGAGGCCCCAAAACCAGCATCCCGGCGTGACTCAAGGTCGATGTGGTAATGGGTATGAAGGTGTGTGCTGACTTCCAGGTAGCAGCCCTGCAGATTTCCTGGATAGGGACGTCCCTGGAAGCAGCCACCGATGCAGCAGTATGACGGGTAGAATGAGCTCTTATCCCTCTGGGAGGCTCCATGCCCGCCAACTTATAGCAGAGATCTATGCAGGAGGTGACCCACCTGCTTATCGTCCGCTTGGCTGCAGGTCTGCCAGGTGCTGCTTCAGCGTAGGGTGACAAACAAGCTGGCGAACCTCTCCCTCGATTTCAGCCGCAGCGCCTCCTTATAATAAGCGAGCGCCCCTTTTAGGGTCCAAAGTATGGAGCCTGTATTCGCCTCCGAGGTGTGACTGGGGTAGAACACCGCAGAGTCAACACCTGGTTAAGGTGAAACTCCGACACCACCTTCGGAAGGAATTTCGGTTGGGGGCGCAGGACAACTTGTCCCTGTGGAAGACCAGGTAAGGAGACTCGATGCAGAGCGCCTGGAGTTCTCCCATCCTTCTGGCTGACGTGATAGCCACCAAAAAGGCGGTCTTCCACGACAGGTGAGAGAGCTCACACCTGTGCATTGGTTCGAATGGCTTGCCCATGAGCTTTGCCAGTACCAGCAGTAAATCCCACGGAGGTGGAGGTTCTCGCACCGGAGGGAAATGTGATCAAGGCCTTGAAAAGCGCCAGACCACCTTCTCCCTGCGCCACCGACTGCCCCCGGCCCGCGCCTGCAAGCAGAGATGGCTGCCAGGTGCACCTTTAGGTCGCCGACCTAAGCCCTTGACTAGAAAGGGACCATAAATAGTCCAAAATGCTTGCCAAAGAACAGGAGGAAGGGTCCAAGCCCTTGCCCTGACACCAGATGGAAAATCTCTTCCATTTGAAGGCATAGCATTTCCTGGTCGACTCCTTACGGGACGCCTCAACAACAACATTGAGGACCTCGTCGGAAAGACCCAAGGCTGGAACTCTAGCCGCTCAGGAACCAGGCCGTCAGGTGCAGGGATTGAAGGTCCGGATGGAACACCTTCCCCTGATTGACTGAGAGCAGGTCCGGGCGAGCTGGAAGCTGCCTCGGGAGCCTGGAGCTGAGGCTGAGGAGATCTGGTACCAGAACTGGCGGGCCAGTCTGGGGCTATCAGAATCACCTGCCCTTGTCCCTCCTTGCCTTGAGAAGCACCTTGTGGATCAAGGGAAATGGGGAAAGGCGAAACAGGCCCGGGGTCCACAGCCTCGAAGGCATCCCCTGCAGCAAGCCCTGCTGAGGGGGGCGGCATGAACAGCTCAGCCTCGTGCTCTCCTGAGGCAAACAGGTCCACCTGAGGTGTGCCCCAGTGGGAGAACAGATCTTGTACTACCTCCGGCAGGAGAGACCACTCGTGAGATGCAGCCCCTATCCGCTCAGGGCATCGGCCAGGGTGTTGGAGGCTCCTGCCACATGAATGGCTAGGAGATCGGCTCCAGGCTGCGGATGAGTGACCAAATGCGAGAGCTTCCTTGCATAGAAGCATGGAACGCTCCCCGCCCTGGCGGTTTAGGTAGTACATGGTCGGGTATTGTCCGTCTGGACTGGACCACTTGACCCCGGAGAAACGGAGCAAAGACGGTGAGAGCTAGGCGGACCGCCGAGCTCCAGCAGGTTAATGTGGCATCGGACTCCTGCGGGACCAGAGGCCGCGGCCGGTGTTCCCCCAGATGGGCACCCCAACCCATCAGAGAGGCATCGGTCGATAGAGAGACCGTCGGCTCGGGGCGGACAAACGGGATGCCCTCCTGCAGATGAGATGGAACGGTCCACCACCAGAGAGCGTTCCACATCTCCTGGGTCACCATCACTAGCTGGTCCAATGGATCGCAGCGATGACCACTGGCTGGCCAGTCCCCACTGAAGGGGGCGCATGTGCCAGCGTGTCCAACGGACCACGCTGGTACAGGCCGCCATGAGACCCAGGAGGCGCAGGAAGTCCCGGGCAGGGCCCGATTGCCCAACCAGAAATGATTGGGCAAAGGAGGTAAGAACTCGGCCCTGTCCGCCGGAGCCGTGCTCTGGCTCAAGAGAGTCGAGCTCTGCCCTGATAAACAGAATCACCTGCTCGCTCGAGTTCAGACTTGGCCTGCTGATGAGAAGGCCGACTTGAGAGCAAACCTGAGGGCCAGATCTCTGGACCGCTCCACCTCCTGTCTGGAGGGGGCTGTTATCAGCCAATCGTCCAGGTAAGGGTACACCCGGACCCCCCGGCGTCGCAGGAAAGCTGTCACCACTGCAATGCATTTGGTGAAGACCCTGGGAGCTAAAGACAGGCCGAAGGGCATGGCTCGGAACTCGAAGAGGGATCCCTCCGCTCAAAAGCGAAGGAATCTCCGATGTGACGGACGGATAGGGACTTGAAAGAACGCGTCCTGCAGGTCCAGAGAGCAGAACCACACGCCGTGTTCCAGAGATGGTATTATCTGCGCCAGAGTGACCATCCTGAAGGTTCGAGACCTTAGGAACTTGTTCAGGTCGTGTAGGTCGAGAATGGGGCGCCAGCCCCCCGTCCGTTTCGGAACCAGGAAGTACCTGGACACAAACCCGGGCCTGAGGGGGGATCCGTTACCTCCCTGATCACCTCCTTTTGGAGGAGGAGAGCGATGTCGGCCCGACGAGCCGACAGTGAGGCTGCGGACCCCGAGGCCCCCCGAGGTGCGACGGCTCTGAAGGGCGGGGCCTGCTCGAATTCTAAAGGCAGGCCTTTTCCCACCACCTCCAGTACCCACCTGTCCGTGGTAATAACGGACCAGGCGGAAAGGAAGCGTCGGAGCCGATAAACAGAATCACCTGCTTCGGTTCGAGTTCCGACTTGGCCTCGCCACCAGTCACTGTGGTTTGAAATCACAAAAAGAGCAGAACCAAACAACACAAAAACACGTATCCTGGATTTTAGGGGGGCAGACTTTGGGAAAATGGGGAGATACTTGAAAGAGGCATTAAGGGGAATGGGACAGGAATCAGGGGTTGAGGAACAGTGGGCAGTATTTAAAATGGGGATTACAAGAACAACAGAATTATGTATTAAGCAGGTTAGCAAGAGGAAAAGGAAGAGGATACCATTATGGTTTTCCAAAGAGGTAGCAAAGAAAGTGAAAGCCAAAAGATTGCATTCAGGCAATACAAAAGACACAGGCAGAAGGGGATAGGAGAAGTACCAGGAGAAGCAAACGGAGGCAGGAGGTCAGTAAGGAAGCCAAAGCTCAGACAGAAGAACACATTGCAAAATCAGTGGGTAGAGGGACAAAACCTTTTACAGGTACATAAGGAAAAGAAAGACAAAGGAGGGATAGTGAGACTGAAGGGGGAGGATGGGGCCAGTGGAGGATGACAACAGTAAAGCTGACATACTGAACAGGTATTTCTGCTCAGTCTTTACTGAGGAAGAGGAGGGTAATGGGTCTGAAGGAGTACAAGGTGAGAATGGTGCAGAAATGGACACAAGTCCCTTTACACGAGAAAGGGTCCTCAGGAACTGGAAGCACAAGAGTAGATAAAGAATGGGGCCAGATGGGGTCATCCAGGGTCCTAAAGAACTAAGAGAGGTGGTGGCTGAACCTCTGGCTATCCTGTTTAGCCGATCACTGGAAACAGGGAGGTACCCAAAGACTGGAGGACAGCAGATGTAGTCCCCTTATACAAAAAGTGGGAACAAAGAGGAAGCAGGAACTAAGACCAGTCAGCCTCACCCGGTAGTGGGGAAGATCATGGAAGCACTACTGAAGGAGAGATTGGTGGAACATCTGGTTGTCAATGGACTACAGGACCCAAGGCAGCATGGTTTCACCAGGGGAGGTCATGTCAGACCAACCTCATTGAAGTTTTGACTGGGTGACTAGGGAGGTGGATCAGGGAGGGCAGGGACATGGCCTATCTGGACTTCAGCAAGGCCTTTGACACTGTGCACATAGAAGACTATTACACAAACTAGGGAATATGGGTGTGGGCAGGACAGTAGTGTGGTGGGTAGGTAACTGGCTGGGTGGCAGGACACAGAGGGTGGTGGTAAATGGCTGTCATCCACAGAGGGAAGAGTGACCAGTGGGGTACCACAGGATCACTGCTGGGACCGGTCCTATTCAACATCTTCATCAGTGACATGGCGCAGGACCTAGAAGGCAGAATTTCACTGTTCGCTGATGACACAAAGCTCTGTAACAGAGTAGACACACCAGAGGGTGAGACAAATTGAGAAGGACCTGCAGAAACTTGAAGAATGGTCAGGGTTTGGCAGTTGAAATTCAATGCAAAGAAGTGCAAGATAATGCATATGGGGCACAAAAACCCTGGCACAATATATCAGTTGGGGGTGAGGATATAGCATGCACCAAGCAGGAAAGGGATCTTGGGGTTATCATCTCAGATGACCCCAAGGTAGGGAAACAGTGTGACAAGGCAGCAGGTAAAGCAAATAGGATGCTGGATGTATAGGCAGGCATCACCAGCATGAAAAAGGAGGTCATAATTCCACTATACAAGACACTAGTGAGGCCCCACCTGGAGTACAGTGTACGGTTCTGGAGACCATACCTACGTATGACATAGACAGGGTAGAGAAGGTTCAGAGGAGGCAACAAAGATGGTGCATGGATTGCATCACAAGTCCTATGAAGACAGGTTGAAGGAACTGAACATGTACTCCTGGAGGAGAGAAGGAGAGAGGGGATATGATAGAGATACAAGCATTTTATAGGGAGGAACAGGGTGCAGAAAACACTATTTTTATGCTAAAAGATGTTCCAGGACTAGAGGGCATGGATGAAGTTGGAGGAGGACGATTCAGAGGAAACATAAGAAAGAATTTCTTCACAGAACGGGTGTGGACAAGTGGAACACCCCTGCCAGAGGAAGTGGTGGGGGCTGAAACTAATCACGGATTTAAGAATGCATAGGATAGACATAAAGGAATTCTGGAGGTCAGGGTGGCAACAGACTTCAGGAAACAAACTGAACTTAAAGCTCAAATGGGTAGACTGGGTGGGCCATAGCTCCTTATCTGCCGACACTGTCTATGTATCTATGTATCTATGTAGCTGCCTTCTACGGGGGGAACTAGGGGAGGTGACGGGATGGGGTGACACCCTCAGCCCGGCTACTGCAGGCTTGAGGAGGGATCGCCGAGGGACCTCTGGCCTTTACCTCCTGTTTCTGTTGGGTAGGCCGACGGCTTGGGTTTGGGATGCCAGCCCGAGCCTGCTGGCCTGACGTTGCTGGGTCAAGGCGCTGGCAGCTAGAAGGACTAAAGGGCTTAGGCTGAGGTTTATGCCTTGTCCTTCTGAGCGAAGAGACCGAGTCCGATGTAGCACTGGACTTCGATCCTCTGCAGGTGACCTTCCACCCCAGGGTCGAAGAGGTCAGTCTCAAAAGGGAACGCTGCCAACCTTGAAAGGTATCCTGGCAAAGGTGGATATCCTCAGCAAGCCCGGGCCGATGCATGGCCACTCGGTCGCCACAGACCTGGCACGAGTCCCCAATGTCTAAAGCAGTCTGGACCTGCTGTTTGGCCACTGCCCTGCCCTGGTCCCACACCTGCCTGACCGTAGTCTGCAGATCCGTGGGAAGATGATGGACGACCTCATCCAGGAGCCCAACAGGCATGAGAAACATGTGCCATGAGGATGCCGAATCCGGCCTGACGAAGGCCGAGAGAGGACGCAGCAGACTTTTTCGCCCGGCATAATCCAATTTCTTGATTCCTTGTCGGAGGTTTGTCCACATCTCGGCTGCTCGCCTACCGAAAAACGCTGTCGGTAACCAACCCCTCGGAGCAGAGAGGGTAACTCAAACCGGACAGGGAACCGGGGACCGTGATACTTCCTGGCCATCCTGGCCACAGGCAGGGCAGGAAGCAGGGCGCTGTTAAAGCTCCAAGGCCGGGCCTACTATGGCCCAAGCCACCAGAGTTTCTCGTAGGGGAATCCTCAGTCCAGAATCTCCGTGTGAGGATACCTGGCCCATGGAAACGGGTTCGATCTTCATCCCGTGACTCGAGATGAGCCAAGCAATCCTAGGAAGGATGAAGGCTATCGCCCACCGCACTGTCTCCTGAGGACTCCAAGTCCATTCGCTTGGAGAAGGGAGGAATCATCTCGACTCGGAAGAGTCTCAAAGAGCTGCTCGGCCTGAGCCACCCTCCACCTGCAGAGGCTTATCGAGTGAGGGTGACAGACAGTCTATGGGGCAGTCCTGAGCCGACCGAGAATTTTACGAGCCCCAAATAACGCTGTGGAGGCGGAGGTTCCACCAGAATCAGTGGGCAGCTGAATTTGCCGAACAACCGCCTGGGAACAGGCCTCGGCTACAACGAGGGGTTGTTTCGCCGCCCGTGACAGCTACTTAATGGTCGGGAAGACGACTGGGTCGGGCTTATTCCCCGGTCAGAAGGAGCTGTTGCCACATGAGTTCCTCATACCGACGCAATCTTGCGCCGAAGTTCCCCTCGTCCGAGGAGGAGGAAGAGCGGCGCGCCGCTGCCGAAAAGCCGAGATCGAGATCGCCTATGGCGGGCGGGATTGGCTGGACCGCGAAGACGTCCAGATCGAGAACTCGGCTAGGCCGAGGATGGTGGGAGGTGTCGGGAATCGCACTTTCGGTTCGGAAGATTCTGATCAAGGCCCGGAACCGAGGCACAGAAGAGCCGACGGGACCTCAACTCTACCGGGGAACCGGGAGAGGGGATTTCAGCTTTCCAGTTTGATAACCCGCCCAACGGGTCGAGAAAATCTCGACCGTCGACGGAGTCTCGGTCAACTGGCCTGATGGGGACACCATGAAGCCAGTGGTCGAAGCCGAGGGGTCGATCAAGCCGACTGCTCACTCATCGGAGGGGATCTTTCCCGCCCCAAGAGCGCCGGACGGTGAGACTTATTTTGCTCTTTCTGGACCGAGAAAAAGGTCCAGAAGAAGTTGGACCTCACCTTTCGTCGAGAGGGTCAGACAAAGCTCCTTAAAAGAAGCCAAATACGAGGCACCGAGAGAGCGGGACAAAAAGTCGGAGTCGAGGTAGCTGCCCCGCATTTCGAGGGGCGCATTATCTGCTCGAGCTGATCTGCCGAGCCCGCCGCCGCTGACACCGCCAACCGGCCTCTTTAGACGTGAATCGAGGAAATCTTTTCGACGCCCAGCTGTAAACGGGCAGCACGGTTCGAGGACGAGTCGAAAAAAAGAGCACAGGTCGCAGCCCGCGGGTCGTGCTCGCGCCCTAGAAGTAGAAGCACGGAGCGCGGATCCGCCAGAGACATCTTCTGTCTTGGCAAGCATCTCCGGAAACCAGGAGTCGATTTGTCCATCGCAGCCGCGGAGAGAAGACCAAAGTCTTTTAGCTAAAACTTTTATTTCAAGATTCAAGAATTAGAACCAGTCTTATACGCAGAGCGTTATGAGGGAACCTGAGCCTGGCGTAAGGAAGATTCAGGCGCGGAGCCGAGAGTTTTATCAGGGTGGAGGAGTCAGCTTGACATTTCTGGCAAGATGAAAGGAAGAAGGTACCTGCTAGTGTGGATGAACAATACATCCATGTCCCTAGAAATACAGGTTACTCACCGTAACAGGAGTTCTAGGAATGGTATATATTGTTCATCCACACTGTTCTGGCAGGTTCCTTGCCACTTTAAATCTTGCTGGAAGGTCTCTGCTGGCTCCCTCCCACCCACTCTGGGTGGTAAAACCTCGGCTCCACCCCATGATGCTAGATCTAGCCTCGCTGAAGCCAGGCTAGTGTCAAGCCGGGAGGTCGAGAGTTAGGTGAACAATATACCATTCCTAGAACTCCTGTTACAGGTGAGTAACCTGTATTTCTAGGACATGGATATGTTGTTCATCACACTGTCTGGCAGACCCTAGCAGTTCTCCGGGAGGAGGGAGGCAAGTTGCACCCCTACTTAGGAATAGAGACTGAGAACCGAGGCCCAAAACCAGCATCCCGGCGCGACCTGGGTCGGATGCAGTAGTGGGTAATTGAGGTACAAAGCAATCTCAGGTAGCAGCCCTGTAGATATCCTGGATGGGCGACATACCTGGAAGCTGCCAACGATGCAGCGGTATGGACGGCTAAATGAGCTTCATCTCCTGGGAGGCTCCATGCCCCGCCAGCCTACAGCAGAGATCTATGCAGGAGGTGACTCACCCGGGCCATCGTCCGCTTGGTTGCAGGTTCACAAAAGTGCTTCAGCGTAGGTGACAAACAGCTGGGCGAACCCTCTTCCTAACTTCAGCAGTACACTCTTAAAGCAGAGCGCCAACTAGGGTCCAATATGGAGCCTATATTCGGCCTCCGAGATTGGGGTAGAACACCCAGAGTCAACACCTGGTTAAGGTGAATTGACACCACCTTCTCGGAAGGAACTTCGGTGGGCTGCAGGACAACCTTGTGTCCCTGTGGAAGACCAGATAGGAGACTAAGGAAGCACCTGAGTCTCCTGTCCTTCTGGTTGACGTGATAGCCACCAAGAAGGCGGTCATCCACAATACGTGGGAGATGTCACACCTGTGTATTGGTTCGAATGGGTTGCCCATGAGCTTGGCCAATACCAGCAGTAGATCCCATGGAGGTGGAGGTTCTCGCACTGGGGAAATGTGATCAAGGCTTAGAAAAGTGCCCGACCACCCTCCTGCGCCCACCGACTGCTTTTCCAGCTCGCGCTCGAGGGCAGAGATGGCTGCCAGGTGCACCTTATGGTCGCCGATCAAGCCCTTGCAAAGAAAGGACCACAGGTAGTCCTGAATGCTTGTTTAGAACAGGAGAAAGGGTCCAGACCTTTCCCTACACCAAATGGAGGATCTCTTCCATTTGACGGCGAGCATTAACTGGTCGACTCCTGACGGACTCCAAACGCTTGAGGACTCGCGAAGACCCAAGGCCTGGAATCTAGCCACCAGAAACCAGGTCACAGGTGCAGGGATTGAAGGTCCGGATGGAACACCTTCCCTGATAACAGAGACTGTCCGGGCGGGCTGGAAGCTGCCTCGGAGCCTGGAGCTGAGACTGAGGAGAGCTGGATACCAGAGCTGGGCGGAACCAGTCTGGGGCTACTAGAATCACTCTGCGCCTTGTCCCTCCTCACCTTGAGAAGCCACCTCAGGATCAAGGAAATGGCGAAGGCATAGAAGAGGTCCGGGTCCACGGCCCTTGAAAGGCATCCTCGCAGCGAGCTCCGCTGAGGGGGGCGGCATGAAACAGTCTCGGCTTCAAGATTCTCCTGAGGGAAAATCCGACGAGGCATGACCCAGTGGGAGAACAGATCTGTGCTACTCCGCAGGAGAACCCTCGTGAGACGCAGCCTCTATCCGCCCAGGGCATTCGCCAGGGTGTTGGAGGCCTGCACCCAAATGGCTAGGGAATTCGTCCAGGCTGCGCAGACGAGATCAAATGGAGAGCCCTTACAACGGCAAGGAGCGCGTCCGTCCTGGTTGGTTTAGGTATATGGACGTGGTATTGTCCGGCCAGGACCAGAACCACTTGACCCTGCAGAAACGGAGCGAAGGTAGTAAGAGCTAGGGTGGGACCGTCAAGTCCAGCAGGCTGGATATGGCATCGACTCCCGGACCAGAGGCCGTGCGTCTGTGCTCCCCCATGGGTACACCAACCCATCAGAGATGATCACGGCGATAGAGACTGTCGCACCGATGTGATCGAACGATGCCCTCCCAGATGTGGAACGGTCCACCACTGGAGAGCCGCTCACGCCTCCTGATCACGGTCCGGGCTGGTCCAATGTGATCGCAGACGAGACCACTGGCCGCCAGTCCCCATTGAAGGGGACGATACCAGCGGGCCCAACGGACCACGCTGGAGCAGGCCGCCATAAGCCCAGGAGGCGAAGGAAGTCCCAACCAGAAATGATTGGGCAAAGGAGGAAGAACATCGGCCCTGTCCGCCGGAAGTGGAGCTCTGGCTCGAAAGAGTCGAGCTCTGCCCCGATGAATAGTATCACCTGCTTCGGCACGAGTTCCGACTTGGCCTCGCTGAAGAGGAGGCCAATCTGAGAGCAGCTCTGAGGCCAGAACTCTGGACCACTCACCTCACTCTGGAGGCTGCACCAGCCAGCTGTCCAGGTAGGGGTACACCGACCCTTTGGCGCCGCAGGATCGCTGTCACCACTGCTATGCATTGGTGAAGACCTGGGAGCTGGAGAGAGGCCAGGGCATGGCCTGAACTGAGGGATCCCTCCGCCTTGAAGCGGAGGAATCTCTGATGAGACGGATTGATCGGAACATGAAGAAGGTGCCCTGAGGTCCAGGGAACAGAACCACACGCCTGCTCAATGGATGGCATTATTCGACAGAGGACCATCCTAAGGTCCGAGACCTTAGGAACCTGTTCAGGTTATGCAGATCGAGAATGGGCACCAGTCCCCCGCCCATTTGGGGACCAGAAAATACCTGGACACGAACTCGGTCTGGAGGAGGATCCACCACCTTCCTGATCACCTCTATCCCGAGGCATTAGGCAATATCGCTCAGCGCAGCCGACAGCAGGCTTTGTCCTCAGTCTCGGGGCGACGGTTGAAAGGGAAGGGCCTGTTCGGAAACCGGAGACAGGCTTTTACCTACCACCTCCTACACCCAACGGTCCGCCGGTGATAGCGTGACCAGGCGGAAGGAAGTGGTAGAGCCTGGCCCCATGGCGGGGGCCCAGGGAGGGTGAGGTTAGGGGTGAAGCCCTCAACCCATCAATGAGCAGGCTTGGAGGAGGGACTGGGCGAGGGCTCCTGGGCCTTACTCCTTGCTTTCCATTAGAGGAAGCCACTGGCTTGGGTTTGGATGCTGCCTGAGCCTGCTGGCCCGTGCTGGAAAGCACTGGGCCTGTCGTGCTACAGGGGCCGGAAGGACTTACGCTGATGTTGCCGGACGCCCTGTCCTCTGGGCGGAGGTGACCGAGTCCAGAGAGGCGCTGGGACTTTTCGATCCACTGGAGGCAACCTCCACCCAGGGCCGGCAGGTCAGCCCCCAAGAAGGGGATGTCCGCCAACTGTGCTGGGCATCCGCCGAGAAGGTGGATATCCTCAGCCACGCCCCGCGGTGCATGGCCACCGGCGGCCGCTACTGACCTGGCACAGGAATCACCTGCGTCCAGAGCAGTCTGAAGCTGCTGCTTAGCTTCATCGCTTCTTCCCTGGTCCCGCACCTGACGGGGCCGTAGTCCGCAGGTTGGGGAGATGAGGGATCATCTCATCCAGGGAGCCCATGAGGGAGTGGGAGAAGTGTGCCATCAGCGAGCCGAGGCTGGCCTGCTGAGGCCGAGGGAGGATGCAGCGTGAACCTTGCGCCCGACATAGTCCAGCTTTTTGGACTCCTTGTCAGGAGGCTCATCCACGTCCCGAGTGCACTGGAACGCTGGAAGATGTTATCGTGTAACTAACCCTCAGCAGAGAGGGTGCTCCGAGAAACCGGGCAAGAGCCGATAGGACCGTGACATTCCTGGCAATCCTGGCCGAGGCGCGGGACAGGAAACAGGCTGCTGCCAAAGCTCAGGCTGTGCCGACAATGGCCTCGGCCACAGGGAAGGCCTGTATGACTCCCGGTCTAGAATCTCCGCTTGGGAAAATAGCCGCCTGGACACGGGGCTCGAGCTGCATCCCGTAAACTCCGAGATGAGCCTAAGCAGACCCAGGAAGAACGATCGGGCTATCGCCCAGAGACTGGCCCCCGGAGGACTCCAGGCCCCCCCCGCCTGGGGGAACACGGAGGAGTCAAGCATCGGACTCCTAAGTGTCTGCAGAGAGCTGCCTCAGGCCTGAGCCACCTTCACCCGCCGGAGAGCGCCGGAGTGTGGGTGACCGACAACCCAGGGGCAGGCCGTGACCAGCCGAGGTTCCACCACAATCGGTGGGGCAGCTGATTTGGTCGAACAACTGGCCCAGAAATGGGCATCTCGACTGCGGTGAGCGGTTGCTTCGGCCGTTCAGGTGGCAGCCACTTGATGGCCGGGGAATGAATCGGAGTCGATTGATTCCTGGACAACAGCAACTGCTGCCACATAAGCTCCTTGTAACGTCGACACATTCTACGTCGAAACCTCTCCTCATCTGAGGAGGATGACGAGGAGGAACAGTGTTGCCACTTAACTCGGTACCCAGACCGAGACCACCAAGTCGGCGGGAGCGACTTGACCGAGAAGAAGACCGAGATTGAGCCCTCGGGAAACCGAGGGCGGTCTGGAAGGGCGGGACACCCGCCTTCCTCGCTCGACGCTTTGATCGAGGACTGCCGCCTCAAGGCACGGGTAGAACCTCAGTCTCTGCCGGGGGAACCAGCAGAGAAGGGTTGACGGCTCTTCCAGTCGACCACCCGGCTGACGGGTCGAGAGATAACTCGACTACGTCGACGGGAGTCTCAGCAGGCTGGCCTGACGAGAACACCGTGAAGCCAACGGCCTGAGCCGCAACCTTGACCAAAGTCGACGGTCGGCTGTCCGGGGAAGGAGAGCTTTCCCGCTCCCACAAACGCCAACAATGGGACTTACCCTTCGACTCCCTCGTCTTGGACCGAGAGACATGACCCGATGGTCCCTCTCCCTTCGTGGAAAGGGACTGGTGAAGCTCCTTGAACGAAGCCGAATGAGAGGAACTCAGAGAGAGTGGGATAAACACCGCGACCGAGGAGGGAGATGCGGCCTGGGCTGCCTATTCCTCAAGGGCGATAGAGTGCTCGAGCTGCTCAGCTGAGTCAGCCACCGCGGATGCCGCCCAACGAGCCTCTTTGGGTTTTACCGGCAGGGAAAAATCCTTGGGGCGCCTGAGCCCCAATCGGGCAGCACGATCCTCCAGGACGTTGCCGGTGCGCGGCATAACTTGGCAGACCCGCGGGTTGTGGTCCAAGTCGAGGTATACGCACGTGAGTGCGGATCAGTCCTGGAGATAATTCCACCTGCCAGGGCGCCCGAGCCGGAAATGAATTGTCCATCGCAGCCGCGAGGAAAGGGAAAACCAAGTTTAGAAAACTTCAAAACTAAATCGGAAGAACCAAGACTCAGAACCAGTCGAAAAACCGCAGAGCGCTAAGGAGGGAACCTGAGCTTCCAAGCGGTAAGGAAGATCTAGCGTCATGGGGCAGAGCCGAGAGTTTTACCACCCGGGTGGGTGGGAGGAGCCAGCTTGAAGACCTTCCGGCAAGATTTAAAGCGGCAAGGAACCTGCCAGACAGTGTGGATGAACAACATATCCATGTCCCTAGAACTGGGTAGTTTTGCATTGGATGGGGAGGCGAACAGATCGAGATCCGGGCAACCCCATTGATCAAAGATGTCTTCGACTACTGACTGCCTCGGTTCCCACTCCTGTGCCCTTGCCTGAGTGCGGCTGAAGGTGTCCACCAGGACATTCTGAACATCTGGGACATGCACTGCCGTGAGCTGCAGGCTGCGCTGTATCGCCCAATGCCCCATGCGCAATGCTTCCCTGCACAGTGGATATGACCACGCACCTCCCTGTTTGTTCAGCTACCAGACCATGCATATGTTGTCCGTCTGTACCAGTAGGGGCCCAGGTAGTAGTAGGTGCTGAAAAGCCTGAAGGGTGTATAGTACAGCCTGCATCTCTTGCACACTGATGTGCAAAGACAGCTCCTGCTGAGACCAGGATCCCTGTATCCTATGGTCACCCAGATGGGTGCCCCAGCCCTGACCAGAAGCATCCGTTGCCTGGCTCTGAGCTGGTGGGAGCATCTGAAAAGGAACTCCTCTGGTGAGACTGGACAGATCCTGCCACCACAGGAGATCCCGACACATGGGGCTGGACACCAGAATCCTGCGATCCAAGTCGTCTGATTTCTGATCCCACTGGACCCTTTACGCATGTGGAGCCTGGCTAGGGAAACTGAGGATGACCTAGGCGATGGCCCAGAAATGGCAAAACACAACACCCTGGACAGAGAATTGATACTAGCCCCTTCACAGAGACCGAAGTACTAGAGGCACTAAATAAACTGCAAGTTGACAAAGCCATTGGGCCAGACGAAATGCACCCCAGGATCTTAAAAGAACTGAGATTAGAGTTGGCTGCCCCACTGGCTTAACTATTCACCAAATCCCTAAAGAGTGGGGGATACCCGAAGATTGGAAAAGGGCAATCGTGGTCCCGCTCCACAAATCAGGCAGCAGGGAGGACTCTGAAAATTACAGGCCGGTAAGCCTCACATCCATAATGGGGAAGTTAATGGAGACTACTCAAACAGAGGATCATGGCATTCCTGGAGGTTAGCGGCCATCAGCTCCCCAAGCAGCATGGTTTCACAGCGGGAGGTCATGCCAGACAAACCTGATTAAGTTTTCTGACTGCGTTACAAAGGTTATAGATGATGGCAGGGCAGTAGCTGTGGTCTACTTAGGCTTTAGCAAGGCCTCCGACTCAGTTCCACAGAGAAGGCGGGTAAAGAAGCTAGACCACACAGGAGTTGGATAAGAAGTTGTTAGATGGGTTAAAAACTGGGTACAGAGCAGAACCCAGAAAGTGCCTGTAAACAGAGCACTGTCATCAGAAGGTAGGGCAACCAGCAGTGTACCCCAGGGTTCAGTACTGGGGCCCCTGCTCTTCAATATTTTCATATCGGACATAGCTAATGGACTACAGGGAAAAGTGTGTCTGTTCACAGACAACACCAAAATATGCAACAGGGTCGACACCCAGCAGGGAGTGGACAAGATGGAAGCTGACCTCAAGAAACTGGAAGAATGGTCTGGAGTATGGCAGCTGAAATTCAACGCCAAAAAGTGCAAAGTCATGCACATAGGAAAAGGAAATCCAAATAAGGCACATTACCTTGGAGGGGAAAGACTAGCTGCCTCCACCCAAGAGTGCAATTTGGAAATCATTATCTCAGACAACTTGAAGGTAGGTAAACAGAGCGAGAAGGCAGCACTAAAGACCAGCAGTATTCTGGGATGCATTGGGAGGGGAATCACAAGTAGGAAGAGAGAAGTGATCCTGCCACTGTACAGAACACTGGTTAGGCCTCACCTGGAGTACAGTGTCCAGTTCTGGAGGCCTCCCCTCAAAAAGGACATTGACTGAATGGAGACGGTTCAGAGAAGGGCAACAAAAATGATTCAGGGGCTGCACAAGATGTCCTACGGGGATAGACTGAAAGAACTGAACATGTATTCCCTGGAACAGAGAAGCGAGAGGGGTGACATGATTGAAACATTCAAGTACATAAAAGGCATAAAGCAGGTGCAGACAGACGATCTCTTCCAATTTAAGAACGGCAGCAGAATCAGGGGACATGACCCAAGGCTGCAAGGAGGGCAGTTTTCCACCAACACCAGGAAGTTTTTCTTCACAGAAAGAGTGGTGGATGCCTGGAACAGCCTGCCTGCAGACTGGTGGGGGGCAAACACAGCGGTATGTTTCAAGAATGCTTGGGACAGATACAAGGGAGCCCTCAAAGCCAAGGGCAGTTACAAGGCTAGGCTACAAGACAATGGGCAGGCTAGATGGACCTGGTGATCTTCTTCTGCCGTCAGCTTCTATGTTTCTAGTGGGAATAGCCTCTGCCATCAGACCAAGAAGACATAAGACCAAACGGGCTGTGGTCCATTGGCTGGTTGCCACTTGGATAGCCTGCTGACGCAAGGTTTCCGCCCGGTCCAAAGAGAGGAAAGCTTGACCCTGAGTGGTATCCAGCACCACCCCAATAAATTGGAGGCGTTGAGAAGGAACAAGGTGGGATTTGGGATAATTTTCCATGATCCCAACTTGCCTGAATACAGTCAGGGTAGTAGTCAGGCTGTCCCTCAATTGTGCTGACAGGAGCCAGTCATCGAGGTATGGGAACATATATATTCCCTGGTGGTGCAGAGCCGCCACCACCACCACTAGGCACTTGGTAAACACTCTGGTGCTGAGAAGAGGCCAAAGGTGAGTGCTTTGAACTGGACGTGTTCCCCCTGGAAGGTAAAGCATAAGAAATGGTGGTGGGAGGGAAAAATTGAGATATGCAAGTAGGCATCCTGCATATCCAGAGCACAAAGCCAGTGACCCTGGTACAGAAGAGGCAGCAGACCCGGTAGGGTCAGCATGCGAAACCTCTTGTACTCTTCGTACAGGTTTAGCATGCTGAGGTCCAGGATCAGGCAGAAGTACCCTGTCTTTTTGGGGACTAGGAAGAAGTGGAACGTAATATCCCTTTCCTTCCTGGATCCAAGGAATGGGCTCTATAGTTGATTTTGTCAGAAGAGTCTGGATCGCTTCCCTTATGAGAGGAATGTGACCTATTGGGAGTGAGAGAGACCCCTGGAGGATTTATTGGAGGTCTCTCTGTGAATTTGATGGTGTGGCTTTGAGCAATGAGCTGAAGGACCCACGTGTCCAAAGTGATCGCCTTTCACCCAGC
This sequence comes from Neoceratodus forsteri, assembly GCA_016271365.2. NCBI lineage: Eukaryota > Metazoa > Chordata > Ceratodontiformes > Ceratodontidae > Neoceratodus > Neoceratodus forsteri. The sequence goes on from CM057453.1 coordinate 1,435,708,622, forward strand.
CAGGTGGTTGCCAATTCTGCCCCCTACTGGTTCCTCCGGAGCTGGTAACAGAGGCTGGGGGCCCTGCCACAAGTCAGAAGGCGGCGAGGGTGGGGTGGGGGGCCGTCCCAGTAACCCTATGGCACTTGGCTGAAGGGGTGGCTCCCACCGACAGGGCCTAACGTTTCTTCTGACGCCGGGGCGGCTGTTGCTTATTCTGGCGCTATTGCTGGTGACGAAATGGCTGTTTTGGCTTGGTGTTAGACAGATACATAGACGGGACAGAGCGCAGTGCCTTGCCACCGTCCTGGAGCTCAGTGATTATTTCCTTGACATCACCTCCAAAAAGGACTGGTCCTCTGAAAGGGGCGTCCTGGATGGCTGACTGGACATCTTGGGCCAATCTGGATACCCCCAGTCAGGAATACCGGTGTAACCCGCAGTCACGAGTACCTGCGCATGCTAATAGCCATGGCAGTACTCCAGGTAGAGGCATCTACTGCATCATATGTTGCTCTGAGGAAATGACAGCAGGAGATTTCCGCTGTCCTGACAGTCTAGGAAATTTTGGCTTTAGCCTCGGAATCAGGCAAAAAGTACAGTTACGTAAGAACTTACCATAACAGTAGACCTTCGAGAACAGCTCTTGCAGCAGGTTACACCATTAGGACTGAAGCCGGCAGGCACCAGGACCCCACGGAAATATTCTAGCTAGCAGTATCCAGCGGGGACCGCCCCCGACGTCGGCCCTGCTCCTGATGTCAGGCATCATATAAAAGGGGACGGTCCCCCAGAACTTACTGAGCTGTTTCTCGAAGTAAGATCCTCGAATACCGACTTCAACTGTCCTAGGATAGATTTCTGGTATACAGTCATGTGTGACAGGTATTTCAAAGCTCTGAGGGCCAGAGTGGAGGAGGAGGAGTAAAGACTGCATCCAAACTGGTCTATTTGCTGTGACTCCTTGTCTGAAGGAGAGGTGCTCATGTGTTTAGGTTTAGTCGTTTGGTCATGGGCTGCATTAATGACCACCGAGTCCGCTTTAAGGTGAGAACTAAGGAGGTCTTTACCCTCTGGGGTTTGATATAATCTATCGAACTTCTTGGTGACTGCGGCCACCAACGAAGGTTGTTGCCAGACCATGGAAGCTAGGTCCTCGTGTGATCCGATCCATGGTGAAAAGAGCAGATGGGACAGTTCTGACATATCCAGGTGTTCCGCCAACCTCTTGCATTGGGGATCCTGAACCTTCGTTTTCCACTCATTTGCCTCCTGTATCTTCTGGAGGATCTCTGTAAAAGAGGGATCCTCCGGAGGGGATTTGGGAGAGTCTTTGAGTTTAGGATCCTCTGGAGAGGGGATCTGAAATCCTGAGGCAGAGGAGTCGGCAAAGTCGGGGATTGAGTCTGACGATGGGCTTCTGTCCAGCGACAGAGCCCGTGGAAGCAGAAGGCCCTGCCGATACCAGCTACCATGGTAAGACGCAAGGTCTGTCCTGAGGTAGAGGGGTGAGACTCCACTGGGGAAGGGGATCTCAGAGTAGAAAGCCATGGCCGGTTGTCGCTGGTCCAGTTCCGAGATCAACTGTGTCTTGGTTACTGACCACCAAGACTGTAATGCTTCCCTAAAATCCACCTGAGGCTGACCTGGTGGTGGAGGAGGAGGAGGAGAAGGAGGGGGGGGCTGATAGACGTAGGGTAGCCTTGAAAGGTAAACCCTGGTGTCATATAGCCCAGCATCGGCTAATGGTAGCCCGGCGTTCCGTAGGGGTTAACAGCCCAGTGTGGGGAAAATTCTGTGTGATACCTTCATGCAGATACACTGGCAAAAGGTAATGAGGCACAGGGAAGCCTGGCGTTGGAAGGCCTGGCGAAGGGCCTGATGGCGGAGCAGAGGGACCTGCCGGAGGCCCTGACGGCGGATAACGCGGCGTAGGACCCAATGGAGGAGCAGAAGGTCCTATCAGGGCTCTGATGGTGGGTAGACAGGCGTAGACCCTGCAGGGGGCCAGAAGGACCTGATGGGGGCCCTGACAGGGTGTTAGAAGGGCCTGGTAACGTCACGTCTGGCATCAGAACGTCCAAAGGAGGTTCCAGTGTTGACCCTGAGGGGGCGGCCAAGGGACCCACCAGAGTCTGGGGCGTGGGGACTGGCCCAGACAGGGGAGTTGGCAATGCAGGGGACACTGGCTCCCAAGGGAGGTCTGGCGTCGGGCGCTCCGGCTCTGGCACCAGGGTTGTGTCAGATGGACGTTCCTCTGACTCCGGCTCAGAGTGTGCACGAGAGCCAGAAGTTATCACCACCAGGGCAGATGACGAGGGAGGATCCCAAGAAGGAGAACCCTCTAAGGAGGGCTGCTGCTGGAACAGCAGCATGCACTGATCCAGAGGATCGGTGTCAGGCCTGTTATTGGGGCCCAATGGAAGTGCAGTGGCTAGGCGGACACCAGAGGAGCTGGCATGTGACTTATCAGCCGGGGCCAGGCATTCGCCAAAGGGGCTGACAACCAACTTATCAGCTGCACCACCAGACTTCGGCCCCGGGATTTTGAGGAGCCTAAGGGTGGCACAGCTCTTGACAGATCAGAAGTGGCTGTCTGAACTGTGACCAGCTCAGGTGGGGGGGGCCCCCCAAGGGCTGCTACCTGGAAGGAGGGGCAGGCTTGGTCAGAGGAACAGTAACCATGCCAGTGGGACGGCTGCTCTTCGGCCACTGCCCCCGAAGGAGGCCATGGGCAGGAAGGAGACCCATCGCGATCCCGGTGCTTCACCTCATACTACTACTACTTCTTCTTATTCTTATGGGAGTCCAAAGAGCTCCCCCCCCCGAAGAGGAGATTGATCCCTACAGCTTCTGCAGCTCCTTCTCCATGGAAGCCATCCTTAGTTTAAGAACGTAGCCTTCCACGGCCTGTTGGCATCGTTTCCATGTGGCCAGGTTGAAATTCTGGCAGGCCTCACAGTCCTCGATCTTGTGCTCTGGTCCCAGGCAGAAGAGGCAGAGGGAATGGTCGTCCTTGTGAGGGAGCTGAGTGCCGCAGGAATCGCAATTGTTCTTATGCAACTTGGAAGGAGTCGGAGAAGACATGCACGAAAAAAGAACAGCTTACTCACCTGTAACAGTAGTTCTAGGAGTGGTACATGTCATTCATCCACACTTCTTGGCATGTCCCCTTCCACTTTAAATCTTGCCGGAAGTCTTCAAGCTGGCTCCTCCCACCCACCCAGGTGGTACATACCTCGGCTCCACCCAATGACGCCAGATCTTAGCCCGCTGGAAGCAAGGTTGTGCGCCCGAAGCCGGGGAGGTCAGGTGGGTGTATGTGGTTGAACAACATATACCACTCCTAGAACTACTGTTGCAGGCGAGTAATCTGTTCTTCTAGGAGGGTGGATATGTTGTTCATCCACACTTCTTGGCAGACTCCAAGCAGTTCTCCAGGAGGAGGGAGGCAAGGCGCACACCCCCTACTTAGGAAATAAAGATTGGAAAACCGAGGCCCCTAAACCAGCATCAAGGTCAATGTGGTAATGGGTAATAAAAGTGTTTGCTGACTTCCAGGTAGCAGCCTGACAGATTTCCTGGATAGGGATGTCCCTGGAAGCAGCCACCAATGCAGCAGTATGGTGGGTGGAATGAGCTCTTATCCCTCTGGGAGGCTCCTTGCCTACCATCTCATAGTACAGACCTATGTATGATGTAATCCACCTTGCTATGGTCCATTTGGCTGCAGGTCTGCCAGAAGTGGTTTCAGCGTAGGTGACAAACAGCTGGCAAACCTCTCCACGAATTTCCACCGTCCTCTCCTTGTAGTAGGAGACAGCATGTCTCAGATCCAAGGTATGGAGCCTGTACTTGGCGTCCGAGGTGTAACTAGGGTAGTAAACCAGAAGAGTCAACACCTGGTTAAAGTGAAACTCTGACACCACCTTCGGAAGGAATTTCGGGTGGGGACACAGGACAACTTTGTCCCTGTAAAAGACCAGATAAGGAGAGTCAACCGAAAGCGCCTGGAGCTCCCCTGCCCTTCTGGCAGACGTGATAGCCACCACAAAGGCTGTCTTCCACGACAAATGTGAAAGCTCACATTTGTGCATGGGTTTGAATGGCTTGCCCATGAGCTTTGCCAAAACCAGCAACAGATCCCACAGAGGTGGAGGTTCATGCTCCGGAGGGGATATGTGATCCAGGCTTTTGAAAAAGCACCTGACCACTGTCTCCTGTGCCAATGTCGGCTGACCGGCTCGTGCCCAGTAAGCAAAAATGGCTGCCAGGTGCACCCTAAGGGTTGATGACCGTAGACCCCCTTTGGAGAGAGACCAAAGGTAGTAGAGAATGTCAGCCACAGAACAGGACAAGGGCTCCAGACCCTTTCCCTGACACCAAATAGAGAACCTTTTCCATTTGAAGGCATAACATTTCCTGGTTGATTCCTTCTTGGATGCCTCCACCACGGTGTAGACATCTTCGAAAAGACCCAAAGCCTGGAACTCTAGCCACTCAGGTACCAGGCTGTGAGGTGCAGGGATTGAAGGTCCAGATAAAAGACCTACCCCTGATTCAGAAATATCAGGTCCAGGCGTGTACAAAGCCGCTCTGGGGGCCTGCAGCTGAGGCTGAGGAGATCTGGGTACCAGAACTGGCGCGACCAGTCTGGAGCTACCTGAATCACCTTTGCCTTGTTCCTCCTCACCTTGAGTAACACCTTGTGGATCAAGGGAAATGGAGGGAAGGCACAGAGAAGGCCTGGGGTCCACGGCCTCGAGAAGGCATCCCCCCTGTAGTGAGCCCTGCTGAGGAGGGAGGGCATAATACAGCCTCAGCTTGGTGTTTTCCCTGGAGGCAAACAGGTCCACCAGAGGTTTGCCCCAATGGGAGAACAGGCTGTAAGCTACCTCTGGATGGAGAGACCGCTTGTGGGATGTCTGGCCTATACGGCTGAGAGCAACCGCCAGCTGGTTCGAGGCTCCTGCCACATGGATGGCTAGGAGATCCACCCCCAACTGGCTTACGAGGGTCGAGATGCAAAGCGCCTCCTTGCACAGCAGACAGGAGTGTGTGCTGCCCTGTTTGTTAAGGTAATACATAGTCATGGTATTGTCCGCCTGGACTTGAATCACTTGACCCAGGAGCTGAGGAGCGAAAGTTGACAGTGCCAGTCTGACTACTCTGAGCTCCAACAGGTTGATGTGGCATCGGGATTCCTCAGAGGTCCAGAACCCGTGGGCCCTGTTGTCCCCCATGTGGGCTCTCCAGCCCATGAGAGAGGCATCGGTCGTGAGGACGACCGTCGGCTTGGGGCGGACAGACCGGATCCCTTCCTGCAACCGGTCTCGGGTGGTCCACCATTGAAGTGTGTCCTACATCTTCTGGGTTACAGTGATCAGCTGGTCAAAATGACCGTGACGCTGAGTCCACTGGGCGGCCAGCTCCCATTGGAGGGGGCGCATGTGCCAACAGGCCCAATGGACCACTAAGGTGCACGCCGCCATGTAACCTAGAAGGTGCAGAAAGTCCCAGGCAGGGCGCAAGTGCCCAACCAGAAATGATTTGGCAAAGGAGGAAAGAACCTTCGCCATGTCCGCCGGGAGCCAAGCTCTGGCTTGACAGGATTTGAGCTCTGCCCCGATGAAGCCCATAACCTGAGAGGGCATGAATTCCGACTTGGCCTCGTTGATCAGGAGGCCGAGCTGGGAGCAGGTTTGGAGGGCCAGGTCCCTGGACCTCTCCACCTCCTGAAGGGAGGAACCTGCCATGAGCCAGTCGTTTTGAGATAAGGGTAGATTCTGACTCCTTGATGCCGAAGGTGGGTCACCACCACTGCAATGTATTTGGTGAAGACCCGAGGGGCTGATGACAGGCTGAACGGCATGGCTCGGAACTCGTTCAGGGTCCCTTCGACCCTGAAGCGGAGGAACCGCTGATGGGACTGACGGATTGGGATGTGAAAGAACACATCCTGTAGATCCAGTGAACAGAACCACATGTTTTGCTCCAGGGATGGTATGATCTGGTTCAGAGTGACCATTTGAAAGGTGCGGGACCAGAGATATTGATTCAGGTCGTGCAGATCTAGGATGGGGCGCCAACCCCCCATCCACTTGGGCACCAGGAAGTACCCGGAAACAAAGCCTGGGTCAGTCGGAGGATCCGGCACTGCAGCTACTGCCTCCTTGCGGAGGAGCTGAGCCACGTTGTCTCGAAGAGCTGACTGAGTGCATGCGGAGATCCATTCCTCCCGAGGGGCGCAGGCTCAGCTGGGAGGGTACTGCTCGAATTCCAGAGTATTCCCTGGGCAGTCCCTGACCAACCACTTCAAGAACCCACTTGTCTGAAGTGATAGTGGACCAGGTGGAAAGAAAGTGGTGGAGCGGGCCCCCCACGGGAGGACCCAGAGCTGGCGTGACGGGTGTAGGAGTGGCAACCCCCAACCCATCACTGAGGAGGCTTGGAAGAGGAGGAGGCTCCAGGACCTGTGCCTCAGCCTTCTTTACGAGGCTGTTGAGGGCCCTGCTTGGGCCGTGGGCGCCAAGCTTGAGGCTGCTGCTGCTGTTGTGGCTGACATCCTTGATAGGAGGGCTGCCTGACCGCAGGGGAAGAGTGCCGAAATGGCTTCTTCTTTCTCTTCTGCTGGTCCTTACCCAAAGAACCCTTGGCAGAAGTAGCATCCAAGGTGGCATTGGACTGCTCTATACACTGAAGGTGGCCGGCCACTCCTGGACCGAACAAGTTGGTCCCCAGGAAGGGCACATCAGCAAGCTTATGCTGAGTATCCGCCGGGAAGGAGGAAAGGCTCAGCCAAGCCCTGCAGCAAGAGGCCACTGTGGCTGCCAATGAGCGGGCACAAGAATCCCCTATATCCAAGGCTGTCTGGAGCTCCTGTTTAGCGACAGCACAACCATGATCACGAATCTGCTTAATGGTAGTCTGCACGTCCGGTGGGAGATGAGGGAGGACCTCGTCCAATGACCCTAAGAGGGCATGGGAGAAGTGTGCCATAATCACAGCCGAGCTGGACTGACGAAGGCCCAGAGAAGAGGCAGCATAGATCTTGTGGGCAGAGTGGTCCATATTTTTGGACTCTTTGTCTGGGGGTCGGTCAGTATTGACCAAACTACCCATATGCATGAACACCGAGACGGTCAGCAGGCTCACGGCCGAAGGGTGTTCAGTGAGCCCCGCAAGGGACCCCATGGGCACCGCGAACTTGCGGGCCATGCAGGCAGATGGTGCTGAGCAGGAAGCAGAGTGCTACCAAAGTTCAAGGGCCAGGCCAACGACACTGGAAAGGCCTCTGTCGGGGTATCCCCTCTTTTGAGACTATCAGTAAGATGGTACTCTGCCTTTTTCTGGATGGGCTCCAGGGGCATTCCGATGGAGTCGGAAATAAGGCGGAGGATGCCCTGGAAGGAGGAAGGGCCTTCCTCCAACCCCGCGCAAAGTGTTGACTCATCATCCCCGGGATGTGAGTGCTAGCCGGTGACGTCCGATTCTGAGGAGTCATGGTAGAGCAGTCTACCGCCTAAGTCACCCTCGATGTGCCAAGGGCGGTCTGGGGTGACTGCTATCAACAGACGTCGGGGAAGCCCGGCGTCTTGTCGGTCAAGGGCGCCCCCCCCCTCAGGCCGTTTAGGCGGTGGTTCCACCAGGATCGGTGGAGAGACTGGAATAAGCCAAGAGGAAGGACGGACTGGCCCCACGGGCGGAGGAACCAGTGGCTTCAGTTCCGGAGGAGTTGGTGTCGGCCTAGGAGGTGGGAGCCAAGTTATGGCCGGGGTTGGCGGGGCTTCTGCCCGGTCAAAATCAGCTGTTGCCACATGAGGTCCTCACAGTGTTGACGGAGTTTCCACCGGAGCCTCTCCTCGTCCGAGAAGGATGAGGACCTGTTACAGTGCTTATGACTCTTTCTCGGCCATTCGGCTGAGGGGGTTCTGAACCTCAACTGAGATTGGGGAGGCTGACTCGGTCGATCGGGAGACACCAGGGTCAGTGAAAACCAAGGGTCCGGAACTGTGTCCTTGATGGGGACACCAGCAGGCTAGGTCTCCTCATCAGGGAATACAAGGACCGAAGTCACTTCCAATGAATCGTCGGTCACGGCCGGTGACAAAGAGTCTATCGGGTCAAGGATAATTTTGACTTCGTTGGCCACTTCCTCAGTCCCCTGGCCAGACGGAAGATCTGTAAAGCCGGCGGCCGAGGATGCAATCTCGACCAAAGTCGAGACCGCGTGCTCCTGGGACTCAGACCTCTCTCGGTCCCAGGGACATCTTCGTCGAGATGAAGACCCAGAGTCCTTCTCTCTCTTCCAAGAGCAGGAGGAGTGCAAGCCTGAGGGCACCTCACCCCGAGTAGGGAGAGACTGGCACAACTCCTTGAAGGAGCCCATAAAGGTAGCGCCAAGGTTCAGGGGAACAAAGAAGCTTTGACTGGCTAAAGCTCGACCTGCTTCCTCCTCAAATGCTTTCATTTGTTCCAGCTGCTCGGCGGATCCCGCGGCCGCAGAAACCGCCCATCCCGCCTACTTCGATTTCACCAGGGGGTTCCTTTTCTCCAGTCTCCCCAACTTCAAACGCATCTTGCGGTTGTCCAGGACGTTGGTAAGGAAGGCCAGGCAAAAAACTACATTTACGAGGTACGTCTGACACCTATGCAGTAAACGCATGTTAGGTGGGGTTGGTGCGACATTTTCTGGCCACGGGGCACCGATGAAATCTGAGGGAAGATTTTTCCTCCATGTCAGATGTGGTGAAAGCGCAATCACTAACTCAAATGAGTTTAAGAATAATTTTCAGTGAAAACCGACAAGTAGAATCCAGGATCTATGATATGCTTTGAGAGCACGAGGGAACCGGTATCTTCCAGCGGAAAGGAAGATCTGGCATCATGGGGTGGAGCCGAGGTATATACCATCCAGGTGGGTGGGAGGAGCCAGCTTGAAGACTTCCGGCAAGATTTAAAGTGGAAGAGGACATGCCAAGAAGTGTGGATGAACAACATATCTATGCTCCTAGAAGTAATACTTTTCAAAGATTTGCAGAAAGAAATAAAAGCGATGAAATACTCATCCGAAAATGGCAGTCAACTAAAGCAGCGTTCTCTGTGAGGTCCGACATGCGCAGGTCAATGGTGGGAAAGAATTAGAGGGTGAGCATCGGGACCACCCACTATACAGTGCCACACTGATGTCCGTCACGTGACGCCAGATGGATGCTCCCCTGCCAGACACTGCTAGCTAAAGTTTTCCATGTGGTCCTAGTGCCAGACGGCTCTAATCCTAATGGTTATTACCTACAGCAAGAGCCCTCTCGAAGCAAGATCTAATGTTAAGAAATCTGATGGTGGTGGTCACACTTAACACTAGTTTTTAACAGGATGTTATAAAAAAATTATGGAATCCATATATATAGTAAATGAATTCTTCATGTCCATAAGGTCTTTACATTAAGTGTTTTTCAGAACAGACTATAAGGATGTTTCTAACTTTTTTACTATTTTTTACTTTCTATTGGTGTGGTGTATGTGCTAAATTAATTGTATCCTTAGTATTATTATTTATTACCAGCTGTCTCTTTTTTTTTTTTTGCATTATCTATTTTTACCTTCACCACCATCGGCCATCTTCGCCGATCTGTCCTTCAGGGGACTAGTCTCCTGTACCCTTCGCCTCGATCCTTCGATCTGCTGTCCCCTCATCGCACCACTCTGGCTGTCCCACCATATCCCTTTGACGGGGAGGGGGGGCCCTCTACCCATGGGGGCAACCGGAAGGGGACACTTCAGTGACTGGAGATGCCTTTCGCCATCTAGGCCGGAGTAGCGAGGGGTGCAGCAACGGGGACTTTCCAGCTGCTGCGGTGTTGGGAGGATAGGGGCTGTCATCAACTGGTGACGAAGCGGCCATTTTCCTGTTTTTTTCTGCCCTCCCCAGATTGGGCACGTGGCGTCCTGGTTGACCACGCAGACACCATGTGGTCACCCACGGCACATTGTGTGGTGCCGGACTCGGCCACCAGGAGTCGCCTGACAGCAGTGTGTCCCTATTCCTCCCACCCAGGAGGAGAGCATCCAAAGGAAGTTTGGAGCCCTCCCTGCCAGCCTCCACTGCTGCTGCTGCCCCGGGCTCAGGACACAAACCTGGGTCGCCAGCATGCCAGGCAAACTCCTATTGCCTGGAGCCACGGAGCCGGCCACCTGCTCTCTTTTAAATACTAAATACTGTATCTCACAATCCGAATGGTAATTAAGAGGGTAACCAGCAGAGGCCACCCAACTTTGCGAAAGCTCTCCCAAGCAAATGTAAGGGGCTTTTGTACGCCACTGCTGCTATATCTGGCTGTGTTTGTCCCTTCTCTTTAATACAACTTCAGCACCAAGAACAGTTTCCAAGCTTTAACTTTGAACTCTTCATTGTGGTGAATGTGAGGCATTTTTTGCTTGTGAATGTGGATCTGTGTTTCCTGCACCCACCTCAGAGCAACCCTGCCTGATTTCCTTTGTGTTAAAAGTAAGCAACATTCCTGTCTTCTAAGAATCACTCTCTTCCATAGAACACCACTATTCAGTCAAGGGGCACGTAGTAAAGATCCCCCACATAAGGGTGGTCAGTAAGACAACAGGACTCTGAACATGAGTAAACACTGTAGTACTGCCAACCCAGAACCTGCATGTAATCTGAATTTATATAAAAGAGATAGTGAAGTGGACACCACACTATGGTGTGGCTCTGCAGTAATCAGCAGTAGTAGCCACGCTAGGAAGGCAACATCTGCAAAGTACAGTTATGTAAGAACTTACCGTAACAGTAGATCTTCGAGAGGAGCTCTTGCAGCAGGATACACCATAAGACTGAAGCTAGCAGGCGTCAGGACCCCACAGAAAACTCCTAGCTAGCAGCATACAGCGGGGGACCGCCCCTCGACGTCAGCCAATGGTATGTAAGGGGCAGTCCCCCAGCCCTACCTCATTTCTCCCACCGGAGACCCCAGGAAACTCAGAAATGGAGAACCAAGGAGGTTCCTCCAAAATGAGGAAAGAAGGAAACAGTGAATAGAGAAACAGTTACCAGGGGAAAGGTGGGAGAGAAAGCAGCACCTGTTGCAAGAGCTCCTTTTGAAGATCTACTGTTATGGTAAGTTCTTACGTAACTGTACAATCTCACTTCAAGGGGGAGCTCTTGCAGCAGGTTACACCATAAGGACTGAGTCACAAACAGTAGAAGGACCACCTCCCAGTGGTCGGGAGGAGGTAAAAGTCATCTGGAAAGCTCATGAGAGCAGGCCCTGTAGGACAGTGAGGTTGAAGCCTGCCCTCTGAGGAGAGGCAATAGCTAGACTGTAATGTTGAATGAACATCTGTACTGAACTCCCAAGTCGCAGCTGCGCAGACATCAGCAGCAGACACGTTTCTAATGGATGCAAAAGAAGCAGCCATACCCCTGGTAGAATGGCCTTCGACCAGACCCAGCAAAGGCTTGTCGCACTTCCTGTAACAATAAACAATGCAGTTAACTAACCAGTTGGATAAGGTCTGTTTAGAAACTGGAGCCCCTTCAGTCCTTGGGAACGAAAGAAATGAACAACTGTTCAGACTTTCAGACAGCACAGGTGCAAGCTATGTAGTAACAAAGCACCCGGAGGACATCCAGAGTATGAAGAAGAGCCTCCCCTCAATTAGAATACTCTGGATAGTAAACAGGTAAATGGATGTCCTGATTCAGTGTAAACTCGGACACCACCTTGTGGGGTTACTCACCTGTAACAGTAGTTCCAGGAGTGGTATATGTTGTTCATCCACACTTCTTGGCATGCCCCTTTCCCCTTTAAGGATCGCTGGAAGGTCTTCAAGCTGGCTCCTCCCACCCACCCTGGTGGTATATCCCTCGGCTCCGCCCCATGACGCCAGCTCTTAGCCCACTGGAAGCCAGGTTTTGTGCGTCTGCAGCCGGGGAGGTCGGGTGGGCCCGTGTGGATGAACAACATATACCACTCCTAGAAAGATCAGTTCCGCAAAGGTTTTTGTCATAACAGTAGATCTTCTAGGAATGTCTCTTGCAGTAAGTCATTACTTCTGGGAGTTCTCGATAGGTGGCGCTCTAACATGGCAGTTCTCCTCTAGCAGTATCCACATCAGAGACCATCCACACGACCTCACTTCCTGGGCTATGCCTATAAAAGTGCGTGGTCCCTGGTAGTCTCCGTTCCCCGCTGGTTTCAGCTCGCAAAGACAAGGGTCCAAGGGGGACCGAGGTACCAAAGCCTCCCGACCCTACATCGTTTTTCCCTGTTGCAGAATGGAAGGGGGTCGGAGGGAGGGAAGCTACTTACTGCAAGAGACGCTCCTAGAAGATCTACTGTTATGACAAAAGTCTTTCCATAACTAATCTATCTTTCACGGAATGGTCTCTTGCAGTAAGTCATTACTTCTGGGAGATTCCCAAGCAGTTATATGGCAGAGGGGTGGCCAAATATGGCATTCCGCCATACATATAGTGTGGTCTTAGGACCGGTAGGTGCTGAGAGCTGTATTATCAGCATATAAAGACAATTTTGTGTTCTATCTATAAGTACTGCATTACAGTATTCGTTATAGGGTTATGGCTGAAAGACAAGCCAGACTGGCTATTTCTGGGCATCGTCATATGAGTTTAAGCAGATGTAAACCCGATTAGAGTATGGCATATCAGATACTGTAATGAATCAGAAGAAATTCAGCCATATAATGGAGTAATTGGTAGGTCTCAGTCTCAGTGGTATGCACTGGAAAAGGCAGTATATGTCAAAGCCTATTGGGTTCTGAGTTTTAAACAGTAACCCAAATAATACAATGTTATTATTTTGTAGTGGTACACTGTAGCAAGTTAGCAGAGTTTTTGCCACGTCTGTCAATTCATTAGAGAAATATGTCAATTTTTGGAATAGACTATATAAGTAGCAAACAATGATGTTGTGAAATGAAACAATGTATCCATTTCATAATGGAATCCAGCGGCTCTTCGAGTCAGTAGTATTGTTGTAGTCAATACTGTACCCGTTTTAGGGTAAAGACATGGAAGGCAACAGAGTGATGTAGTCAGTTCCATCGTGCATTAGTAATCTCATTTGCAAGGGGGTCCCAAGTATGCCAGGGCCTGCAGCCTTGTTAGGTGTAAACCTGAAATTTTAATATGGTGGGCCCTTTATTTATGCTGTTGGGTGAACAGAAGTTTAAATAATGATCTGGATAATTGCAAATTATGAGCCATTAGATCACATCTTTGAAATTCCGAACATGTTAATCTAAGAAAAGTCATAAGGCTTGTGACATGCACACATTTTGTTGTCTAAGTAGTGTGGATCAGAAAAATGATAAGTTTTGCAGCCTTTATAAGGTTTATAATATATATGTACTTCACCATTGTCTCCGTGGCCTTTATCTATGGCCAGGTAAAGACCACATGTAGCAGTAGAAATTTGGTAAGAATATTATGATCCATATTATAATATCAGCAGGTCGTGTTCATGGGAAGGATATGAGGGTCCGGTGCACAACAGGCCGAGAGGCATCCCGATGAGATGACCGTAATGTTCTGTAACAGTGATATCTCAAAAAGTGGCTAGATCTATAAATTCTCATGAGAAAGGCCTCGGTATACTTTTGAATCGAAGCCCCAGAAAAAAGGTCTCCGAGGCCTAGAAGAGAAAACCGGGGCATAGTCTGAAGTTTTTAATGAAAGGAAGAGGCACCCAGCCATCCTAAGGGGCGGTCACGGGTCAGCTTAGATGTGTTCCTTGTTCCTCTTTTTTTTTTTGTGAGTAGTAGCAGGCTCTGTTCGTGGGAGGGACGTGAGGGTCCAGCGCACAACAGGCCGAGAGGTATCCCGATGAAGTGACTGTAATGGCCTGTAACAGTGATACCTCTATTAAATATGTATATATGAACATGATAAACATGTTACTTTCCACCCTGAGGTGTGCCTCTATAATATTGGCAAGGTTATCCGCAAGGCACAAGCGACAGTATGATGCCTTCTTAGGTAGTTGTGGGTCCCGAGTAGCGGACACCAAAGAATCTGATATGTTGACTGTAGTAAAATATGCAAGTTGATGTCGACGAAATAAGCCCTTCTGAATAGTAGGGGTATGCCATATATTTTGTTGATAAAAAGCCTCATAGCTGTATACATTGGCATCGTCAACTGGTGTTTTTTTTGCTCCGTAGATGAGTGTGAAAAAGCCCTGTACCTTCGTTGATGGAGGAGGCAGCCAAGAGACATCCATCGAAGGGGTACACCCTGTTGATGAGAATATGTAACCATGTTAATGTTCAGCTGGTGGAAAATGTCTCCCATTAATAATATACATATACACACATATATATATATATATATATATAGTAAGACATGGTCTGTGGACGGTGGAATGTTGGCCACTGATGGTGGGATCATCCCCGTCAATGGTGTAGAAGGAATACCATGCCCCGTAGACAGTGGAATGAAAGCCGTCTATGATGATTAGTAGAAATCGTGCTCAGTCGACAGTGGGTCATCAGTCATCGACGATGAAAGAAGGGGAGCATGTCCTGTCGACGGCGGAATGTGTCTTATCGACAACAGATGAAGATAATGTGCCACGATGACGGGGGGTGTTACGCCTGTAGATGAGAAAGACTTGTTCTTAATTGAAGCCACCATTGATGATAGTCTTGGAGAAGGCCTCAGTCGATGGGGAATGAACCTGCCATCGACGAGAACTATGTAGGAGGCCTCCGACGATGGGGTATAAATGGTCCGTCGATGAGAATCATGTAGGAGGCCTCCGTCGATGGTGGATGAATATTCTGTCGATGAAAAATCATGAAGGAGGCCTCCGTCAATGGTGGATGAATTGTCCGTCGACAGGAATCATGCAGAAGGTCTCCGTCGACACGGAATGAGCCTCCCGTTGACGAGAAGTATGTAGGAGGTCTCCGCCGACGGTGTATAAATATTCTGTCGATGAGAAATCATGAAGGAAGCCTCCGACCTTTCCCAATACTGTCAGGGGGAAACCTTTTTAGACTTTGCCTCTTTTAAAAACGATTATAACCTACAGAACTCGGACCACTTCAGATATTTACAAGCTAGAAACTATATATCTAGGCTAAAGAAGAAGGACGCGAACCCAGACAGGGTGGGGAGCTTAATAGAGGCTATACAGAAGGGAGTAACAGTCACTAGTCAGAGGGGAATGATCTCCCAACTCTACAAAGTCCTATCAACCTTAAAGGAGGACACATTAACTAAAATCAAGAGTAAGTGGACACAAGACAGCGCACAGAGGCTGGGTGAGTCGGACTGGGAGAGAATTTTCTTCCTGACTAGCCGCACAACTGAATCTCTATACTGGCAAGAATTGGCATGGAGAGTGAAGGTCAGATATTTCCTTACTCCTCAAATAATAAGTAAAAGAAACCTGAGCTACCAGACCGGGTGTTGAGGGGTTGTGCTCAGTCATGAGTAGACCATTTACATATTTTCTGGTCCTGTGGAGGTACTAATGAATTATTGGGGAGATATTAGGAGGGCAATCTCAGAGCTATTTTCAGTGCAGAGTAGGTTAGAGTGGCCAGAATTGATCCTGGCCCGCCGCCTGGAGAGATACGAGGCCCTGACTCACAGTACTTGTGTCCATTCCGACTCACGGCAGCACACAAGGCCATCACGAAGAAATGGCTCTCCCACCCCTCCCACCACAGGGATTGATATCACTAGTGAACACCATAGCAGACTTGGAGGAACTCACATATAAAATTAATAATAGAACCCCAATACACTTGAGGAGGTGGACTAGATGGGAGTTGTGTGAACATAAAACAAGGAAGCAATAGCTAATCATACCATATTGTACGGTCAAAAGAGCCATCTATAGAAGGGCCCGGAGGATGGTCGGAGAGCCTGCTTGGAAGGGGAAAGAGGGAATAGAGGCCTAGCTCGCTGCCTGAAGGAGATTCATAGGAAAGCAGGAACGCCTTCAGAAGGTCTGAAGCCCTTCCTGTCTAGGACTATATTAGCTCATAGAACTTGAATACTAAGCGTGAACTGAGACTTACTGTATAAGTGATAATAACAAATGTATTGAAAGAAATACTACTGATGGAATGCTAATTAAATTGAATGAGAGATTGTACCTAAATATTGTCAATAAACTTGAATTTAAAAAAAAAATGAAGGAAGCCTCCGTCAATGGTGGATGAAGTGTCCGTCGACAGGGAAAAATGTAGGAGGCCTCCATCAGCGGGAATGACCCTCCCGCCGACGAAGATTTAGAGGCCCTATTGGAGGGAATGAACCTCCGTCAACGATGCAAGTAGGAGGCCTCCGTCAATGGGGGCATGAGTGGTCCGTCAATGAGAATCATGTAGGAGGCTCCATCATCAGCGACATATCCATCAATGGGAACGAGGTGAGCTGCCCGCAGAGTGTTGTTGGAGGCCTCACGACGGGGATTATGCATCCGTCGACGGGAACACAGAGAAACTCTGTAGAATGTTGTTGGAGGCCTCAGTCGACGGGGATTATGCATCCATCGACGGGAACACAGAGTGAGCCTCTGTAGAATGTTGTTGAAGGCCTCTGTCGATGGGGATTATGCATCCGTCGATGGGAATATAGTGTAAGCCTCTGTAGTCTTTTCTGTGATGAAGATGATGCAGAAATGCCTGCCTTCGATGGGGTGTTTGTCTTCCGTCAACAAAGAAAGTCTCTTTGATAATATATGTTTGGCATATATGACCGTTGAAAGGCAGTCAGGCAGGACTTATGGTGAAGGAATACCTTCCATTGTGATGCTTCTTGAAAAGGACTCAGTGTTGTCAGAGCCTGTTAATAGAGCTCCCTGAGTCATCCATCCTTAAAACTCTTGTTTGAGTATGGGAATATGGTGCCATGTATGAAGCCTAGGCACCCCAAGTTATGAGTCCAATCCATGTCGTAGACTGCTGGCTGAAGAGTAAGCTGCTGTCAGAGCCGAAGCCGGTGGGAAAATGAACGGAGATTACCAGGCACCACCCACTTTTATAGGCACAGCCCAGGAAGTGAGGTCATGTGGGTGGTCCCTGATGTGGATACTGCTAGAGGAGAACTGCTGTGTTAGAGCGCCACCTATCAGAACTCCCCGAAGTAATGACTTACTGCTCATCTGACTAAGAGCCCGACTCCTCCTCCGAAGAAGTGGAGGCCGTGGCCCTGTGCCAAACTGTAGGTGGGCGCCTCTCACCATCCTTTCCAAACAGGGTGCCAGAAATGGAGACCGCAGCCGAGCCGGTGCCAGTACCCTCCCCAGCACTGCGAACGGTGGCCAAAGAGGAGACGGCTCCGGCCCGAACAGCAGTCTCAGAGTCGGAACCTGCCACGGCGCTGTCGTGTTCCACGGTGCTGCTTGAGGCAGAGACGGGCGCCGACGATGGCTCCGACTCAGCGCCGAGGCCAGAAACCCTCACGGCGCCAACCTGCTCCACGGCGCTGAAAGCAGATACGGCTCCGACCTCGCCTTCTGAATCCCTCACGACGCCATTCCCTTGTTCGGCGCTGCGACCGGCTCCAGAACTAGACACGGTGCTGAGGCGAGGAAAAGAAAAAGACGGCGCCGTAGCAACAGATCGGCGCAGACGACGACACCACCAGGGCCCACAGCGCTACTTAATGGCGCTTGAGGCCCAAAACAGCGCTTGAGGACTGGCGCCAACCCGGCCTTGCAACCTGCGGTCCGACACCGGGGAGCCTTCACCCCAAGTGTAATTGCCATGACAGTGCCTCCTGCCCACCCCCCCGAAGGGAACGGACTGGGCCTCCTGCACCGCGGGAGGAGCCTCAGCCATGGCTACGCTACTAGAAGCCGAGGCTCCCTCCTCCTCAGTCCGTATAGAACCGGAAGGGGACCCAGAAGAAAGGCCGAGAGAGCGTGGTTTGGCCCGACGAATGCGCACCCGACCCCTGAAAAGTCGGCAGAGCTCGCCCCACTTTCCACACACGCTGTTCGATGACCCGGCGGTCCATGGAGAAGCAGGCGTCGCATGAATCCATGTCGTGAAGTGGGCCACGACACGAAAGGCACCGGTCATGCTGGCCGGTGACGGAAAATTTTCGGCCGCATGGGCACCGTCGCATGGGGGGCAGACCCGTCTTCGAAGTCTTCTTGCCCTCTGACCTAGACATGGCCTTCAGAAAGAAATACAAACAAGAATCGACGTCGCTGGGAAGAAGAAAAAAATTGGAAAGGTCTTACCAGCAATGTCGAGTGGCTAACAGAACCGGCAGGAACCGACGGACTTTTCTGTCAAAAACACTTTCTTTAAGCGAACTACAAGGTAGGCCGAACTCCGTAGAGAGAAGTTTCCCACGAGGTAACCTCGATGGCGGGAGACGAAGAACTGGCAGGCAGGCAGAGTCGACGGCGCCTAACGGCCAACCCGCGAGCGCCACAAGGAACATCGGCCTCGAGGGCGGTGCCGAGAGCGCATCGGCTCCGCCCCCACCAAAAAAAGCTCCCGCAGGGTCCTAGCCTCCGGCCAGTACCAATATGTGATGAATGGTGAAGACTGACACAGATAAGATGGTCGAGTTCCAGTCACCCCATCTTTGAAAAAGAGAATCTGCCACTTCCTGATATAGGTCCCATTCGTGACTGAGGGCTTGAGATCTGCTGAGACTGTCCGCGAGGATGTTTTGTACTCCTGGAATGTGCACAGCTGTCAGGGACAGACCGTGCTGTACTGCCCAGTTCCACACTCTCGTCACCTCCCTGCAAGGGGCTACGAGCGAGTTCCTCCTTGTTTGTTGATGTACCAGATGACTGACACGTCGTCCGTCTGGTTGAGCAGTAATCCCCGAGGAAGAAGTGTCTGGAAAGCTTGTAGCGCATACAAGACCACTCTCATCTCCAAGATATTGATGTGTAAGGACAACTCCAAGTGGGACCATAGTCCCTGGGCTTGATGTTCCCCCAAGTGGGCCCCTCAACCTAGGCTGGAGGCGTCCTTAGTCAGGGATGCCTGAGGGGCCGGACTTCTGAAAGGGAGGCCTACTGACCAGTTCGAGGGATCCTTCCACCAGTTAAAGTCTTTCTGAAGGGCGGATGAAATTAGGTCCAGATGGTCCAAATCATCCATAAGTTGATCCCACTGGACCCACAAGGACCACTGAGTGATTCTCATGTGGAGCCTTGCCAGGGGAACCATGGAGATGGAAGCCACCATCAATTCCAGTAACCGAAGGACTTCCAGGGCCGGGAGGGTCCTGAAGGAGGCCACCAAAGTGGCCTGCCTGACCAGGGTCTCCATCCTGTCTAAAGAAAGGAAGGAAAGCTCTGCTCTGGACTGTATCCAACACCGCCCAAAAAAACTGTAACCTCTGGGAGGGAGTAAGGGATGACTTGGGGATACTGACTGTAATCCCCAGACTTGTAAACAAGGCCAGAGTAGTGCATAGGGCCTCTGAGAGAAACTCCCTGGACAGGGCTGAGATCAGCCAATCATCCAGGTAGGGGAAGACCGCTATGCCCTGACGATGAAGGGCTGCAGCCAACACCACTTGACACTTGGTAAAAACCTGAGGTGCCGTGGATAGGCCAAAGGGGAGAGCCCGGAATTGGAAATGCTCCCCTTCAAAAAGGAATCGCAGGAACTGGTGGTGGCTGAGGAAAATCGGGATGTGCAGGTAGGCATCCTGCATATCCAGAACACAAAGCCAGTGAGTCTCCTGAAGAAGGGGGAGGAGACTCTGGAGGGTTAACATCCGGAATTTTTTGTACTCGACAAACAGATTGAGTCTGCTGAGGTCGAAAATGGGTCGCAGATCGCCTGTCTTTTTTGGAACCAGGAAAAATTGGGAGTAAAACCCCCTTCCTCTGTGTCGGGGGGGGGGGACTGGCTCTATGGCTTCTTTGAGCAATAGAGCCTGTATTTCGTCCCTTATGAGTCGAGCCTGATCTCGGGAGTAGGCGGACCTTCTGGAACAAGACTCTGGAGGAAGCTCCAGAAACTCTAGAGTGTGTCCTTGGGACACTAGCTGCAGGACCCACGTGTCTGAGGTGATGTTCTGCCACTCTTGCACGTGGCGAACAAACCCCCCACCCCCACCGGCTCCTTGCATTGGTGCTGAGGAGGGGGTGGAGTGGGGAGTCAGGAGGTATAGGGTAGGGGGCGGTCCCCCTGAACGTCTCTGGTTCTTGGAGGCAGGTGAAGGTGAAAGTACCCGTGGTCTTACGCTTGCCCTGATGCCAGGACTGGGCTTGCTTTCTCTGCCTCCAGGTCCTTTTACGAAAGGGCTGCTGCTGTAGGGTGCCCAATTGGTACATGGACCTTACAGACCTCAGGGCTTGACCGTGGTCCTGAAGGTCCATGATAATGTCCTTGGTGTCACCACCAAACAGCACCGAGCCCCTGAAAGGGGCATCATGAATCGCTGTCTGGACTTCATTTGCAAGGCCAGAGATGCAAAGCCATGCATGCAGCCAAAGGGAGATGGTGGTCACCGAGGTGCAGGCCACTGAGTCGACGGAGTCGTAAGTGGCTTGTAACGCATGCCTGCAAGTAATTTTGGACAGGCAGATGTCCTTGGTGAGCTCCTCCTTGAGTTCCAAAGGGTCCATGAATTGGACTCGGGCCTCGAGCCTGGTCAGGGTAGCTTTTTGGTGTGACACCTTGTGGGCTACATAATTAAGGGACCGTAATGCACATGCAGCCCTGGAGTAAACTTTCTTTCTATACTGGTCCATCTGCCTTGACTCCTTATCGAGAGAAGTGCTCACGTGCTTGGGAACTGAAGAGCGGTCATGAGCAGCTGAGATTACTACGGAGTCAGCCTTCGGGTGCGCACTGAGAAAGGGGGCATCTTTAGGCACCCGGTAGGTCCTGTCCGCCCGGGGACAGCCGGGATTGAGTGAGGCAGCTGCCAGACCGTCGTGGTGAGGTCTTTGTGAAGTCTGATCCACAGAGGGACAGGAATCGGAGACAGAGACTCCAGATCGAGATGTTCGGCGAGTCTCAGTCACATGGGATCCTGCTCCTCAGACTCCCAATTATAATGTTGTTGGATGGACCTCAATAACTCCAAAATGGTAGGGGTCCTCTGGAGGGATTTGGGAGAGTCCTTACCTTTAGGGACCTGGGACTCCTGGTCCGACGGTTCCTCCAAAGAGTCTTCCTTCGAATCCAGATCATCTCCAGAGCCAAGGTCTGGAAGGATAATTTCCCGAGGGGTAGTCCCCGTGATATGAATTGTGGACGGTGGCGAGCTCACCGGGGATAAGGACCTAGGAGGAGAGCAAGGGACTGGGAGTCTGCTCTCCAGGTCCGTGACCAACTCCAATCGTGCCTCCTTCCACCAAGACTGGATAAGGGTCTTGAAGTCCGGTTGGGTCACCGGAGGGGGTGGAGGAGGAGGTAGGGGTGGAGGAGGCGGGGTAGCATGGAGAGGAGGGTAGTGGTACCCGTCATATCCCGAATATGAATATCCCGGGTACGGAGAGTAGCCCAGGAAGTACTGTCCCACACCGCTCCAATCAGGAGGCGGACCTGCTGGGGGATGGTCCATAGGATATCCCGAGGGGTAATGCGGAACAGAATGGGGTCTAGAGTAAAGACCCAATGTCAGGGGACCTGACGATCGTGGAACCCACGTAGGGCCTGCCATGGTGTATACAGGCGGCAGGTCTGGCACAGGGGCAGTCGGCGTCGGGGCCACAGTCGTTGGAACCGGTGCCAGAAAGGGATCCGGCATTGGATAGGCTGGCATCGGAAACCGGCGAAGGGGAACCGACGAAGGAACCTGGTCTGCCAAAGGAGCTGGCGGTGGAGGCAGACGAGAAAATTCCGGCATGGAGACAGATGGAGGGTCCGGCTTGAGGGAGGATTTCGCTGGCTCCGATGGAGGAAGAGCGCCCATGAGGGAATCAAACCGAATAGGAGCAATCCTCCTGGACGGGACAGGAAGCGCCGCCGGTACAGGGCCTGACGGCTGAGGAGGGACCTCCATCCCTGAAGCCCCGGAGGGTGAGTGGGGATTCAACACTGAGGTGTGTTCCACATCAAGGGGGCCCGCACTATCTTCACCCAGGGTAGTCGCCATTGAGGAGAGGGCTACGAGCGGGGGAGAAGGGCAGTCTCCCCCGGGCTCGTCCAGACACTGGGGGGCTGACAGAGGACCCAGACAGGAGAGCCGCGTCTGCACGGTCACCGGAGGTGACCATCTTACTAGACGTGAGAGCCGGGTGGGAGAGGGAAGATCCCCCTGCTGACTTATTGACTGTGGCCGAGTGGGTCCCCGCCGAATGGGAAGCCAACTTATCGGCGACTGGGCAGTCCCCAGAAGAGCTGGGGCCAACTTAGCAGCAAAACGGTGCAGTCGTCAGAGGAGTCGGTGACTGGCTTACTCATTAAGGTGGAGGGTTGAGCCTTTGCAGTTCTACCAGAATCCCCAGTCGCAGCCTGAGCCTTAGCTGAAGGTGGCAGGGGAGAGGCCTTACTGGTGGAGGGCCTGCTGGACTCAGCCTGAGAACCGTCCGAAGAGCGCTCCTGCTCTGTGTGCTCTTCCTTTTTGTGCTTCGATGGTGAAGGAGAAGAAGAAGAAAATTCCCTGATGCGCTCCATCTGCTTTTCATGTGACACCAACCGGTACTTAAGTAGATGGGCCTCCAGAGCCTGCTGCCTCCTCTTGTGGGTGGCCTGGTTAAAGGGCTGGCAGTCTGAGCAAGTTGCGGTTGGATGGTCCGGGCCTAGACAGATGACGCCCTTGAGGTGGCCGTCCTTGTGGGGAATCTGGGTGCCGCACGTTTGACACTAGTTCTTCTGAGGAGAAGACAGAGAATTCGAAAGATACCGAAAACGATGAAAAAAGTAGTACTAGCTACCGATGAACATCTTTAACGGCGATCGCTGCATAAGTCTACCACAAGGTAACCACACGAGGTGACGCGGGAAAGAACTGAAAGGCGGGCGTGGGGACTGCCCACTATATAGGGTGATGCTGACAGCAGTCACGTGACATAGGGTAGGCAGTCCCTGGTCAGGCATTGCTGGAAAAGTCTGCCGTGCGGTCCAGACGCCAGGTGGTGCTAGTCCTATATGTTATGACCTACTGAAGGAACTCTCTCGAAGTAAGATCATAGGATTCGCTTGCAAGGACATCCGGTCCTTGTGGAAAATGAAATAAGGCTGTTATACACATCAGAGCCTGAAGCTCAGAAATCCTTCGAGCAGAAGCAATGGCAACTAAAAATAATGCTTTCCATCACAGAAAGCAGAGGTTGCAACATGCAGCCGATTCGAAGGGAGGTAAATGAAAATTACGTACCTTAATTCTTGATCTTCTTGTACATCTTCACCATTCATCACTGGTGGGTTATATGCTGGAGGCACTATGACCCCACGGGAGCTTTTAGCTTACAAATTTTTTTCCTAGGCGAGGAGCCAGCGTCGTGGACGGTGCCACCCACGAGGACGCACACAGTGTGCTGCTCAAGTGTCAGCCAGTAACTGATGCAGACTCCTCCCTCACCCCAGTTCTGTCCACCAGACAGTGAAAACAGATATAGAGAAAAGAGAGGGCGGCGCAAGTTAGCCTGAGAGATAGTAAAAGGAAAGAATATAAACAGAAAGGAGAGAAAAAAAAAAAAGCCAACACAAGAGGAGAAGGAGGCTACCTGAGGGTGTGGCACAAAGAGGGGGGCCCCAAGCACTGGGCAGTACTAAGGGATAGAGAAGTGGGAAGGGTTAAGGAAAATTCAGGAGAAGAAAAAGAAGAAGGGATAGAAAAGAATGATGAGAGACCCCATGGCACCCCACTGCCTCCAGGGAGACAGGATGAAGATGTCAAGGCCAGCTTCTACCTCTACATTTTCCAGACACTTTCACACGCAGGAGAGACTGGACTGTCTCACATTTGAGATGAGACTGGGCTATTTGAGCTAAAAGATCGCCCAGAGAAACAACCTTGAGGCTCAGACAAGAGGGAATGCCCGTTGAAACCCCGGGGAGTAGGATGCCGGGGTCTCTACAGGTTGTCCAAGGGCTCGGAGGTGGGGACAGGACCCACCCCGGGAAAGGACCCCATAACAGCTATTCCACATCCAGGCGTTGTTACTTCCTGTAACTCATCCTGAGCCAGAGGCAAAGGAGGAGAAGCTGTGGAAGGAGAGGAACTGCCCCAGGTTAACCAGATCGGTTCACAAGGAGAAAGAGACAAAGGGAGGGGTCCCTGGATCCCCCAGAGTCCACCGGGATTCGAAAAAGGTCCCAAAGGAGGACTGAACTCTGGCCCTGCTCAGAAGGCAAGATGGAGGTCAGGAAGGAACCCAAGGAGCCCTCGTTATAAGAGAGCAAAAGGCATAGCTTGTCATCCCCCTTTCAAAGAGAACTACTAAACCCCTGGAGGAACAGTGGAGCAGAGAAGCCAAAAGGCTTACCCCACAAAGGTATCCATGGAGGGGAGAGCAAGCAGGGAGGTGGCACTGCTCAGAGGCTGAGGCACCAGAAGGGATGGGGGCGGGAAGTAGTGATGAATGGTGAAGATATACAAGAAGCTCAAGAATTACAGTAGGTACGTAATTTTCGTATCTTCCTGTATGTATCTTCACCATTCATCACTCACTGGTGGGCAAGTACCAAGCCCCCCGAAGGGGACCTGGCATTTCCCTCAGGGCAGAACTTCCCTCAGCCCCTTGTAGGGGAGAACCACAGGGGGAGAAGCCCCCTACGGGTCCGGAGAGTCCAGAGACTGATCAGGGTGAGATGAAGACTCCCATGACCTGGGAGAAGGAAGGTGCCCCACTAATTCCCATCTCACCCTGTGGGAGAAAAAAATGGTCTCCTTGGAAGGGGGCAGCAATCACCTGGAAAGGCGAAGTCATGCTGCCCATCTTATACAGGCTGCAGATTCTGCCAACTTAGAAGCTACCTCATTAGAGTCGTATGATGCCCTTGAGAGATGCCTCGCTACTTCTTGGCAGAAGCAGAAAGGCAGATGGCTTGCCTGGTTGCTCCGAGTCAGGCAGCTCAGCTGAGTCGAACTCCAGGAGGTGGTCATGTCTCTGGCAGTGATGCTCAGAGGGGGTATCCAGTAGCTCTATCCCCGAAGTGGGGTGAGACATGGAACCTGGAGACCCCTGGGGGACACGATACCTATACTGGAAGTCCCTCGGTACAGGAGAGAGGGCAGAGAGAGTTTGCAAGACCTGATGGGACACTTTCTGAAAAGGAACAGGCCACGGAGGAATGACCACATTCTCAGAGAAGAACTCTCCCAGAAGAGTACACATCACGTGGGCAGGATTGCGACTTGCAAAATGGGAAATGTGAAGCTCCTCCAACCACCTCGACAAGAACCGCTGATAGCTGGTGATATCAGCATCTGAGAACAGGTGGACCAAAGAGTCTTCTTCCTGAAGGGAGGAAGACGAGGAGGCAGAGGAGCTTGATTCAGATCGGGGCGCAGCGGGGGATTCTGGTCTGAAAATGACCTGGTCTAGAGCTCTTAGATAGCGACGGAAAGCTGCAGCCAAGCCTCTGAATTGGTCCCATGACAGGGGCCCCGTAGGACCTGAAATGCCCGGGACAGCAGAAGGGCGAGGCAGAGGATCTGAAGAAGACTGGCAAGCCAGAGGAGGATGCCTGCTAGGGCTTCGAGAATGTTCACACAATCCCACTAGATAAGTAGGGCTGCACAGAGAATCCACAGAAGGTCGCACAACTGTACAGGTGCAGCCTAAGTGGTGCCCCAAAGAAGAAGCCCCACAGTGAGGAGACTGGAGCCAGTCTGGCCCTTGCGGTGGCCCCTTACCACACTTGGTGCAGATCCCTCCGCTGAGGAGAGCGAAAACATGAGGGGTCGGCACTGCGGCTCCTTCCATAGCCACCAGCAGCTCTGGGAGAACACCCCTGAGCCACTTCAGGCATTCTCAAGCCTTCCCCCTCAGAGAGAGAGACCTGCCCCTCTGTCTGTCCCTGAGGCATCGACGGGGACAACACCGCAGGAGCCACAGGCGTCTGCAAGCCTGCTATGGCAACCCATGAGTTAGCCCCTAATTCGGGAATAGACACAGCACCGCTCCCAGCTTCAACACCGGATTCGGCCTCCACAGAGGTGCTGACCTCCGACTCGGCATCAGGTGCAGCGCAGCCCCCAGACCTGACACCATCTCCTGACCCCGTTCCATCCTCGGCATCGGGGTCGGCGCCACGAGAGTCCCCAGCACCGCCGATGACGCTGGAAGAGTTGAAGATGGCAGCCCCAGAGACAGAGCCAGTCGGGGGGGGTGCGTGAAGATACCTCCAGAAATTTGCAGCAAGGCCTCATAGGGCAGTGAGACTCCTCAGTGCCAGAGAGCTCCTCAGAGAGGGCAACCACTCTGGGTCAGACCCGTCCTCCTCTCCAACGAGGAAGAGAGCAGGGTGACTGGGAGAGAGAGGCCACCCCTCGCACCCTACCAGATCCGACACCACACACGGCACCGAAGGCCACGCCGCAATCTCGGCGCCACCCTGCTCACTGGCCCCAGAGACGGGGCCAGGAGCTCGAACAGAGTCGATGGACAGTGTCAAGGGTCCCACCGGTTTGGATCCAGCATGTAGTTCTGACCGCAACAGCGGGAGTGGTCATGGTTCGGAGGAGGCCGACAACCGAGAAGGATGCTCAACCGACCCCCCGGTGGAGGCAGACTGTCCACCTAACCCCTCTAGCGAGCCGGAAGCACCAGCAAGGCTGGCACCGTTGACGGCTCGTGGCCCTCTAGTACATACAGTAATGGAGGGTGACCCATGGGAAGGGTCCAGAGTTCTCGCCAAGGCATCCCCGGACCGACACTGTCCTCCAAAGGTAGGAGGTTTCCGACCCACCTTCAATGCGCACATTTCGAGGACCCAGCATCCATGGAGAGGCACGTGTCGCTGTTGTCCATGTCGTGCTGTGGGCCCAAGTAAGACAGACATCGATCATGGCGATCCGTTACGGAGATGGACTTGCCACAGGGTCACCAATACGTGGGGGCACGTCCTGCCTTAGATTTCAACTTAGGTATATTTATAAAAGAATCCAGCACTCAGACAATTCAGCGAGAATATTTTATTATGAATTAATAATGAATTATTTTCATGAAATAATTACTTACAAAAAATAAAATTCCGTACAAAACATTCATAAACCTTTCAGGCTTGTTCACCCATATCACAGACAAGTAAACCTCTTCGCTCCGGGGCTTTGCAACCCCTTCCTTAGGAGGCACAGCTTAAAATAAAACATCTAAATCATATATACTTTTTCCACCATTCAAATTGGTACTCAATAAACTAAATAATTCTAAAACACTCAAAACCTTGTGAAATATGTTCATTTAACCCAGACAGTACCACAGTAACTCGATACTCAAATCAGCTCTAATTAGAGGAAGGACTTGAAAGCAATTTATTCAGCTATATTGCCACTTAGTTATATGTTCAAGTCCCACCACTGCCAAAAGGAGGAGTGAGCTAGCATGTAAAAAAACAGGTTGTTTCTTTTTTTAAAAACTTTTGTACACAAACATTAACATTAATGAAAAAGGGAAAATTAAAAATTATTATAAGTAAATTCTAAACTGCTGGTTTAACTATTAGCTCCATGGCAATTTTTATCATTTCACAACAAGGCACATTTTTTCAAATTAGAGAATATAATTTATTCATGTCCTAGAATCAAAAAACAAAACCAAAAAGGAAGAAAAGAGATATGTAAAAGGGAAAAAAGAAAAGGGGGATTTGGAAAAGAAGGCTGAGGGAAAGAAAGAAAACCAAAAAAAGAAAAAACAGTAAAACAAAAAGGGGCAAGGTAAGAAAAAAGAAAAAGAAGGGAGACTGGGGTTACAACTGTCCACGTACTGCGATCAAAAAAATTATAAATGTCTAACAGCCTTTTTACACTTTCATATATGGTCCCCATTCCATCTGTTCATTCAGACCTGACTTAGGCTCTGGCTCGGACATGATCGACTGCACACAAAATAAATAAAAAAAAAAAAGACTTGGCACCGTAGAAACAATAAAACAAGAGTATAAAAAAAAGGGAACGGTCTCATCCTTTTGCACCTCTACGGCACTGAGTAAATGAACAGAAGTTCGCGACTTTAACAAATGAGATAATCATGCAATTGCTCTTCAGCTCCCACTTAAGTGCACTATCAACTGTGGAAGAACAGAACTGTTTATATCTGATGTCATCCCCAATAAAATGAGTTTAAAAAAAAAAAAAAACTGAGGTGAGGGAGGAGTCGGCGTCGGTTACTGGCTGACACTCGAGCAGCACGCTGTGCATCATCCTTGTGGGCGGCGCCCTCCACAACGCCAGCTCCTCCCCCAGGGAAAAAAAAACTGTAAGCTTAAAGCTCCCGCGGGGTCATAGCACCTCCGACGTATATCCCACCAGTGATGAATGGTGAAGACCCATACAGGAAGATTGTAAGTTTTTCCAAAAGAAATAAAAGATCCCAAGGCAGGACAGGGACCCCGGATGGGAGGTTTGAGGTGTAGAATACCCCACAAAAAAGTGCAGGAAAGATCCAGCTGGGCAAGAGTTTGGCCTTCTACAGGTGCATGATATGCAGAGATGGCCAATAAGTGCACCTTAATGGAGCAGCAAGTAGCTCAGCACTGAGTCTGATAGAGAAAGGAGGTACTCAAAAACAGAGTTCACCAGACATGTGAACAGATCAAGATGGCAAGCGGAAGACAAAAGGCAAAGCCACTTCATAGGGTAAGTAGCTCTGGTGGAAGGCTTTCTAGCAGCCACCAAGACTTTTGCCACTCTGGGGGAAACCCCAAATTGGGCCACAGCTAGGTCTGCAGGAGCCATGCGGCAGGTGTAACAATTTGAGGTCTGAATGGACCAGGGTACCCTGCTCCTGTAACAGCAAGCCTGAGCTCAGAGACAGGGGAATCGGGTTCCACTGCAAGCTGCTGAAGTAGTGGGAACCAAATTTGACGTGGCCAGAAGGGAGCTATCAGACTCATCCCCGTTCCTTCTGACTGCAACTTGAGAAGGACTCTCTGCAGTAAAGGGAAGGAAGGGGAGGCACAAAGAAACCTGCCTGTCTAAGACAGGGACAGTGCGTCTTGCCAGAAAACACCAGGCCCTGAATCTAGCGAGCCAAAACTGGGCAGTTTGGCATGGAGCGGGGATACGAAGAGGTCCAACTCGGGCCAGCCCCACTTGTCGTATAGCTCTTTGACCACAGATTGGAGAAGTTCCCATTCATGTACCCTGGACCAAGACCAGCTTAAGCTATCAGCCAAGGTGTGCTGTATGCCTGGGATGTGCATGGTAGTGAGTTCCAGATGATGCTCGATGGCCCAATACCAGACTTGCATGGCCTCCCTGCAGAGGGGGTAAGAGTGAGTCCCCCCTTCCTTGTTTATGTAAAAGACTACTGACATGTTGACAGTCTAAATAAGTAGAGGGCCTGGGAACAGATTTGTCTGGAAGGCCTGAAGGGCATAAAGAATCGCCCGCATCTCTAAAATATTGATATGAAGATGTTGCTCCTGTGGAGACCAAGTGCCTTGGGTCTGATGGTCCGCCAAATGAGCACCACAGCCCAGGCCGGATGCATCCGTTGTCAGGATCTGAGAAGGAGACTCCTGCCGAAAACTGACCCCTGTGGAAAGACTGGAGGGGTTCAACCACCAGGCCAGAGTTTGGCGCACCGGAGTGGAGACTGTCACCAACTGCTCCAACTCGTCTGTGTGTTGATCCCACTGGACTTGCAGGGTCCACTGGGGAAACCTCACGTGCAGGCATGCAAAAGGGATCAACACGATGGCCACCGCCATGTGCCCTAGCAGCCACGGGAATACTCTGTCTGGGACCTGGCGCACCAAGGAGACTAGGTGGGCCTGTTCCTGAAGACATTCCGCTCTGTCTGGGGCAGGAAGGCCTTGCCTTCGGTGGTGTCCAGAACTGCCCCTATGTATTGCAGTCTTTGGCTGGGCCACAGAGAGGACTTAGGGAGGCTGAGAGTTATACCCAAGTCCCGAAACAAAGTAAAGGTGTCAACCATGGTGCTGACCAGCTGATCCCTGGATGGAGCTGCCAAGAGCCAACTGTCCGGGTAGAGAAAGGCGTAATGGCCCTTCCATCTGAGGGCTGCAGCCACTATTGCTAGGCACTTTGTAAAGACTCAGGGAGCCGAGGACAGGCCGAATGGCAGGGTGCGGAGTTGATAATGGTTACCCTGAAAGCGGAAGCGAAGGAACCTCCTGTGGGGCTGAAATACCAGAATGTGAAGGTACGTGTTCTGCATGTCCAGGGAGCACAGCCCGTCCCCCTGATGAAGGAAGGGGAGCAGGCCTGGAAGAGTGACCATCCTGAACCATTTGTACTCTATGTACTTGTTCAGGTGGTCGAGATCCAGGATGGGTCGTAAGTCCCATTTTCTTTGTGACTAGAAAATAGTGGGAATAAAATCCATTTCCCTTTTGAGTTGGTGGAACTGGTTCTATGGCCTGTTTCAGTAAGGGTGCCTGGATCTCTTCCTAGATAAGGAAGAGGTGTGATGGAGGGTAATGGGAGTTTACTGGAGGATTGTCCAGTGGCATCTCCATGAACTCCAAGAGATGTCCTTTCTCTGTCAGATGAAGAACCTACTGATCCATCATAATTCTTTGCCATCCCTCTAGACAGAGAGAGAAAAGCAACCCCCTACCACCTACCCCAAGGATTCTGCCCGGGAAGGGGGGGTTGGGTAAGGAGTCAAGCCGAGGAACCAGGGAAAGGCACAGAGGCCTGGAATCTTTTTGGGGCTCTGGGTCCCAAACCTCCTGAGGCCTGAGAAGTGGCTTTACACTTAAAGGTTCCCCAATTTTTTTGGCTTCGGGGCTGTTGCCCTGACTGACCGATAAATGGTAAACTGCGATGGTTCCGTTTTGAATGGATCTCGTATAGCACATACAGATCGTACAGCCTTGCCAGATTTCTGGAGATGAGTTATGCAGGGGTTGAAAAATTTTTTGGGGATGCATAAGTCCAGGACTTATGGTCCCTTTTTTGGGTAAGTCCATATCAGGATCCAGTAAGTCGCAACATTTTTCATATTATTACGAGAAAAAAATAATTATTTATTTTTTCCCCCTTTTAGGATGCTCCAGTGACAGTCAGAGTTACAGAGAGGCAGAGAGAATATTATAAGACAGCAATAGTACTGCAGCTTGCTTCAGGCTGATTTTCTTCTTCTTTTGATGGACATTTGTGACCAGAGGAATGGATAGTACCCAGACTACTGTCAAGCCAGTACTTTATTGATGGCAGTGGATCAAATTCAGAGACGGATGGTCCTGTAGTCATGATAAGCAGCTGGTTCTCGAAAGACTGTTGTGTCAGGGTTGTTCGTAATTTGTTTTTAATGAAATTAGCTTTTGAAAATCCTCTTTCACATTCACTTGTGGAAGGGGAAATCATGAGCAGAATCTCAATAAGCTTTTGCATAGGGCCCTTCGTGGAGTCCGGGCCACGTTCACCAATTTTCATTTGTAACACCAACTGGTACATAGTTATGAGAGGTTTGGTTCGGAATCGAGAAAGATATAACTTCAGCTGCACCCACTCATCTATAGCAGAATCTTTATCAAGTTCTGAGAAGTGAGAAGAGAAGAGGCTATCTGTGATGAGTTCAATTAGTTCAGCATTGCCAAATGTTGCTAGATCTTCCTTTTCCAGTGGCCAGTTTGATGA
Organism: Neoceratodus forsteri; assembly: GCA_016271365.2. NCBI lineage: Eukaryota > Metazoa > Chordata > Ceratodontiformes > Ceratodontidae > Neoceratodus > Neoceratodus forsteri. Next base: position 1,435,740,309 of record CM057453.1, read on the forward strand.
TTCAAAATCTGAAGTAAAGACAAAGGTTTCTCTGAGAGAACACCAAACCTTTTCTGGATGTACGTGACAGTATCGTTAACAAATGTGTGAAGTTCAGCTTCATTTCCAGGTGTTCCGTGAACTTTTGTTTTGCCAAACATACGCTCTTCTGGTTATACTGTTCCTGGAATTTTGTAAGATATTTTCCAGGAGTACTTTTAAGTGCTTCTAGCTGCAGAATGGCTTTCTATATGTTCTGGTATCTCAACAATTAAGTAGTCTGCCAACTGGAAAGTTTTTGATAATCTAGCAACAATTGGCAAAAAATCTAATAAGAAATAAAGAACTTTAATGAAATGCATAGAGGTCAGTTCCTTCAGGTACCCTTAGCTCTGTTAGCATCCTCTGCCCTGTTGCCATCCACAAATCTGTGCTCCAGATGCATTGTCACAATGTCCAGGTTTTTTTCTAATGCCACAACTGCTCTCTCGTTGCTTGCTAGCCACCTGACTTCCTTTACAGCCGTGAAATGTGCAAGATGCTCATCGAGAACTTCAGCAATTTCTTTAAGTTCTCTCCTGCGCTTTGGGGACCAAAAATAAAAACTGAAAATGCCTTTTAAACACTCTTCAAATTTGGCCATGTATTTGAAATGTTTATTTGCATCCAAAATGGCAAGTTCAAGTTTGTGGGCAACACAGTGAATGCCAATAATGTCTGGCAAAAGTGATTTGAGTCTAGTAATGACTCCTGTCCGTTCACCAAGATTAACTGATGCACCATCAAAATTAGCACATACAAGTGCTGGATGTGCACTGCCTGTCAGTCCTGGTAATGGCAAACCCACTGATTGTAAGGCTTTCTCAATAGCATTAAATCCCAGCACTTGCAGTTTCAAGTGGTAACACAGATATTAGATGTGTGACTGGCAAACAGTTAGCACCTACATATCTCAGGTAGACAATTTCTTGTTCAACGATGGAGTGGTCTGTACTTCCATCTGCAAGAATACTCACAAAGGAGCATTTTTACCTCTTCAATTATTGCTGAACGTACTGTTTTAGCTATGTTGTCCACAAACAAGCGGCAACCTGCTATGTTCATGTAGTTGTTGCCAACATTTAAACCATTTTACGCTGGATCTCACAAATGATTTCAAAATCAGAAAAGGTTTCCATTTTTGCCACAGTGTATGCAGTGTTAAATAAAATTTTGTATTTCTCAACTTCTTTTGTTGTCATGTGTCTTTTTGAAATGACTGACCCAGAGCAGTTTCTGACAGACGAATGGGTGGTACTTTAGCAGTATCCTTTAAGTAATGTTTTGTGCAAGTGATGTGTTCCTCATCAAATCATGCCTCTTTATGGGGTCTAACTTAAGATCTCCTGAACCTTTACCATAGCCGAGTTAGGGTCACAGATTTGGGGTAGGCTTTACAAAATATGCAGTACATTACAGATTTTTCTTCACTGTAATCCAGCCATGGAAATTCTTTTTCCATTCAGGACGGAAATCTGACCCTTTTTCTCTGTCATATCTTTGATCCTTGGTAAGGCCATCCAGAACTTTTACGCTTAGCAGAACTGGATGTTGTAGCACTATTAGTACTTGCTCCACCAGATTTTGAGAAACCAAATCTTAATAAGCTCATTTTGCTGTGAGAAACTGCTCTGGGTAAGATTAGAAGAAGTTTTTGTAATAGAAATGTTTACTTTTATGAGCAAGGATGCAAATACACGTGAGGTACTATTATGACCCAGAAGTATTGGCTTAAGTTAACAAGTAAGGGCAGACAGACAGAACACAAATGTCTAAATGACTGACAATGAGATAAGGCGGTGACACTATGAAATGTTTTATTTATCAGTCACAAGGGAGGTGTGCTTCTGCAAACTTTTTTAGTGACACACTGATAACTTCAGAAAAATATTTTGTGACTTCACTGACTCAAACTAATGGAAGCAGGCTTTGCTTCAGCCCAGAAAAGACTCTATTGACCTCTCTCTCAGACTAATAAGATGCAGGCTTTGCTTCAGCCCAGAAAATTATTGTGACTTCACTGACTCAAATAACTAATAGACGCAGGTTTTGCTTCAGCCCAGAAAAATATTGTGACTTCTCTGACTCAAATCACTAACAGATGCAGGTTTTGCTTCAGCCCAGAAAAATATTGTGACTTCACTGACTCAAACTAATGGATGCAGGCTTTGCTTCAGCCCAGAAAAATATTTTGACTTCTCTGACTCAAATCACTAATAGATACAGGTTTTGCTTCAGCCCAGAAAAATATTGTGACTTCACTGACTCAAACTAATGGACGCAGGCTTTGCTTCAGCCCAGAAAAATATTGTGACTTCACTGACTCAAACTAATGGACACAGGCTTTGCTTCAGCCCAGAAAAATATTGTGACTTCACTGACTCAAACTAATGGACGCAGGCTTTGCTTCAGCCCAGAAAAATATTGTGACTTCACTGACTCAAACTAATGGACGCAGGCTTTGCTTCAGCCCAGAAAAATATTGTGACTTCACTGACACAAACTAATGGATGCAGGCTTTGCTTCAGCCCAGAAAATTATTGTGACTTCACTGACTCAAATAACTAATAGACGCAGGTTTTGCTTCAGCCCAGAAAAATATTTTGACTTCTCTGACTCAAATCACTAATAGATGCAGGTTTTGCTTCAGCCCAGAAAAATATTGTGACTTCACTGACTCAAACTAATGGATGCAGGCTTTGCTTCAGCCCAGAAAAATATTGTGACTTCACTGACTCAAACTAATGGACACAGGCTTTGCTTCAGCCCAGAAAAATATTGTGACTTCACTGACTCATACTAATGGACGCAGGCTTTGCTTCAGCCCAGAAAATTATTGTGACTTCACTGACTCAAATAACTAATAGACGCAGGTTTTGCTTCAGCCCAGAAAAATATTGTGACTTCTCTGACTCAAATCACTAATAGATGCAGGTTTTGCTTCAGCCCAGAAAAATATTGTGACTTCACTGACTCAAAGTAATGGATGCAGGCTTTGCTTCAGCCCAGAAAAATATTGTGACTTCACTGACTCAAATAACTAATAGACGCAGGTTTTGCTTCAGCCCAGAAAAATATTGTGACTTCTCTGACTCAAATAACTAATAGATGCAGGTTTTGCTTCAGCCCAGAAAAATATTGTGACTTCTCTGACTCAAATAACTAATAGATGCAGGTTTTGCTTCAGCCCAGAAAAAATATTGTGACTTCTCTGACTCAAATAACTAACAGCTGCAGGTTTTGCTTCAGCCCAGAAAAATATTGAGACTTCTCTGACTCAAACTAATAGGTTTTGCTTCAGCCCAGAAAAATTGTGACTTCACTGACTCAAATAACTAGTACCAACCAAAAATAGCCCCCAAATTTCAAATATTAATTTTTTTGCCCGCTGGTACTCCTAAAAAGTCAGGATTTAAACACAGACAATTGTAGGAGCTGCATCGAAATAGCGCTATGCTGCAGTAAGTGGTGACGGTAAAGTGAACGTCCGTTCAGTCTGGCAGTCTGCACAGGAGTGATTTGGCGCGCTGAAAATTGCCGACAGACATGCGTAGAACAGCCACCACATGATCACCATTTGGATACACATGTGATCTCCCGGTGGCTGTTCTCGCAACCTGTCTTACTCCTCGAGACTTCGGGCGTGAACGAGACACCCGATCTCCATCCGAACTGCTCCGAGCAGCTGCTGAACTCAGCGCGACTAATGGGAGAGGTGCTCGTGTTGGTCTGGGGAATCGGAAAGCAAGCGTGCTCGGGAAATCAAAGGAGACACTATGCATGATGTAAGTTCGATTGAACTGGTACAGCCAAGTCCCTCGACTGACTAGGCTGTGCAGTTCAAGTCCGAGTGCCGGTTCTCTAAGTCCCGAACCTCGGACTTGGGGATTTTTCATCCCCTGGTTATGATCTTGTCTGAGCCCTCACTGAAAAGGCCCGAGCCCTTGAAAGGGTCATCCATAAACTTCGCTTGAACATACTGGGTAAAACCCGAGACACAGAGCCAAGAACAGAGGCAGAGGCAAACATCAGAGGCTACTGCCCTGGCCGCAGCATCTGTCGTGTCGTTAGGAGGAACGTAATACGCAAGTGCCTACGGCTGAGCTGGTTTTTAGAATGTGAAGCAACTCAGCCTTCTGGGGACCACCCTGCTGAGTCTGGACCAGTTCCACAGCCTTTTCCCACAGGACATTCTAGTATTGGACCATGTGGGCCAAACAATTCAGAGAGCGGATGGCACAGGTGGCAGAGTCATATATCTTTCTGCCAAGCTGGTCCACCTGTTTGGAATCCTTGTCCAGAGGCTGGGAACTTAGATAATGCGGTCTCTTAGACCGATCGTGAGCTGTCACGATGACCATAGAGTCCGCAACTGGTTGTTCACCAAAATAGAGTTCATCCTAGGGGCATTGTAGATACAGTCAGCCTTTCTGGGAAACAGCAGGGGTTGAAGACGGGTGTTTCCATGCTGACTTAGTGACGTCCATAAAGGTGTCCACCAGTGGAGGAACTACCATGGGCTTCAGATCCTTCTGGTGGAGAAAAACAGCCAAGCGGCATCTCTCTGGGTTCAAGTCTGCAGTGTCCCAGCCCATATTAGACTGGATGTGCCACATAACCTCCATGAAGGTCAGGTCATCGGGAGGTCACCTAGGGGTGTCCTTGGGGTCCGCAGGAGGGGGAGACAACCTTGATTCGGACAACCCCGAGGAGGAGGAGGAGCTGCGGCCCGACTCCCCTGAGGAGGAAGACCTAGAGGTCAAACGCCGGTGCCTACGGCTGTGAGACCAATGCCTGTGTCTGGCGAAGGCCCTAGAGGACGAGTGGCGGTGTTTTCTCCCATGATGTTTGGAGCGACTCCTGCCTGTATTGTCCGGTTGCTGGGTAGACTCCTTGGGATGTGGAGAGGGCTTCTAAGGGGCAGCCTGAGGCTGGACCCCTAAAGAAGGAGGATCCTTCAGAGGGGGTGCAGGTTTCTGTGGCAAGTCACCTTTAACTGTATTCCACCAGGAGATAAAATAGGGCCGTCAGGTCCAGCAGAGGATTCTGCAGATTGGAAGGGTTAACCGGCGACAGCTGCAGGACGTTAGCCAGTCCCGGTGTCTGTTCCTTCAGAGGTGGCAACCCGTGCGTCGAACCCTCAGGATTTGGGTTGACTGGCATCGGTCCAGCAGGCGTTGGGTAATCTGGTGTCTGCCCAGCAGGTGTCATCAGGCCAGATGGCAGGCCCTCAGGTGTCAGTTGAACAGAAATGTTAATGGTCAACTGGTGACACAGGGCGATCGGGAGATGATGGAATAGGTGTTGCCGGATACAATGCTGGGGTGGTCGATGTCGACCAGACAGGCAAGGACTGGCGCCAGTTGATGGATGCCGCCAGCATCGGTCTGGAAGAAGCCCGTCTAGGGGAGCAAACTCCCAAAAGGGGCAGAGGTATCACTCTGCTGGAGGAGGCAGACGCATGCCCCCAGCGCCGCTGGGTGGAGTCGGCCCCGGAGCCGGGGACCGACTTGGCAGGAGTTGAAGCCTGGTGGATGACGGGCAAAGACCCACCGCCCAAGGAAGACCCAGCTGAGCTGCCTGATTGCTGGCCCAAAGGCTGGTGAAAGGGCCAGAGCAACAGGGACTGGGAGGTCAAGGAAGAAGTCCCTGACCCCGACAAACCACCACCCGATGTCTGGATGAGGGCAAGAGGTTTCACCACGGGGAGTCCGGTAGGAGACAGCGTTGCTACAAAAGCAGAGTCTGACCTGGAGCCAGTCGATTTCGAATGAGGAGACTGAGAAGGGGAGGAAGACTTGTCCTTATGCTTCTCCCTGTGTTTATGCTTTCCATCTGACTTTTTCTCCTGGTGGGAGGATGAAGAGGTGGAGGCCCCAGAAATCGGAGATTTGTTTCTCCGTCACTGCAACCTTCTTTTCTAACAAGAAGCTTTCAAGGGCCTTTTGGCAGTGGATCCTGATCTGTTGGTTGTACTTCAAGAAGTGCTCAAAAGGCCTCAGTATCGTGAGGCAGAGAGAGTGGCCATTCTTCGATGGGATCTGCTTGCTGCAAGAACACCTGGACTGCCACGGTTCCACTGACGAAGTCGGAGACGAAGACATGCAGAGAATTTGAAGAAATATTGAACTTTTGCAGAGACATCCTAGACTCCCTACAAGGAGCAGGCCTCAAGCAACTAGTGCTTGAGCCAACCCGCAAGAGAGCAATTTTGGACCTCATTCTAACCAATGGGGACAGAATGATGGATGTCAGGGTGGGTAGCCACTTGGGGTCCAGTGACCATCGCACAGTGTGGTTCGATATGGGTATTGAAACAGGGTCATGCCACACAAAGGTGAGGGTTCTGGTCTTCAAGAAGGCAGACTTCACAAAGATGGGTGTGAGTCTCAGGGAAGCCCTACCAAGGGGAGAGAAAGGGGGTGGTGGTAAGAGGAAGAATGGGCCCATTTAAAAGGAGCCACAGGGGATGCAAAACACCTTTGCATTTGGGAAACAGGCAAAGGCAAGAGGAAGAGGAAACTACTATGGTTCTCACAGGAAGTGACCGGGATAGTAAAGGCAAAAACATTAGTGTTCAAGAAATATAAGGCATCACAGAAGGAGGAGGACAGGGCAATGTATCTAGATAAGCAAAGGGAGGCAGGGAAAGTGGTCAGGAACACCAAGGCAAGGACAGAGGAGAAAATGGCTAAAGAGGTTAAAAAAGGAGATAAGACTTTTTATCGGTACATTGGCCAAAGAAGGAAGACCGGGGGGGGCGGGTATTGTTAGGCTAAAAGGGGAGCAAGGAGTGGGAGAGGAAGGTGACCAGGATAAAGCATCAATCCTGAACAAATATTTCTGTTCGGTTTTCACAGAGGAAGGGGAGGGACCACAGCTCTGAATCAGAATGAGTAGGGAGGTGCAGAATTCATATATACGAGGTTGCTCTGGGCAGATGCACAACCGAGAAGACCTCGCCTATAAGCGGTGGTGTCAACTGGGATTGAATCACATTTATCAGTTTATGACCTCGAGGGGAATAATTTTCATAAAAGACCTTACAACAAAACTATGACCTTCCACCTCGTGACCAAAGCAGACATCAAAAGGTGCAGGCACACTTGACAGCAATCTTAGGAGGGACACCAGTGCTCCCCAATCTACTGCCCCCATTCCTACAACTGGTCATTAACCAGCTGTGGTGGGGGGGAGGGGCTTTGCCTCTCCGACTCATTGGCCTCCTATACAAAATAATAAATGATAAAATGGGAGACACCACCTTTGCTATTCTTGAAAGCTGGAATAAAGATTTGGGGACTCTGGTCACACATGAGGAATGGCTGGATACGGCCCTACCAGCAGTCAAACTTATGCATACAACCATCTGGCATGAATTCTCCTGGAAGTGCAGGAATAGATACTTCAGGGCCCCAATAGTTCTTGCAAAATATCTCCCAGCACAATATGGAATATGTTGGATGGATTGCAGATGTCGGAAGGCTGACCTGGGACACATACTGTGGTCATGCCCCAGGCTGACTCCCTTCTGGTGTTCCTTACAGACAGAATTGAAAGAATGTATGGGGGAAAATACTGAGCTAACTGATGAAATGATTTTACTGATGATATTGTCACCCCATGCTCCATCCTGGTATAAAACAATACTCCCAGGTCCTTTTATTAGCCATCAAGAAGGCGATAACCAGGAGGTGGATGACATCCATAACACCTACAATCACTGATTGGAGACAAATAGTCTCTTCCATCTATCAAATCGATAGATTAACGTCACAACTTACAAACAGAGCCACAGTATTTCAAACAAGATGGCAATGTTGGCTTTGGTATATGCTCCAAATTGACCCAACATTTGTACCATAAAGTACAGGGAGGGGAGATCAGTGTGGAGCATCTTATAAGGAGATCTGGAGACAGATATCCCTGAAAATGTAGCTTAATGTTTTAATGCTGTTTCAAAGCTGAAGTTGTGGAAAAGCGGAAATGTCTAACGCACGTATTTTGACTGCAGGAGCGACTCATAACTAGGCTATTTATTACATATATAGATATAATAACTATCCTACCTGTACAACTGTACTTATGAAACCTTAATGATAAATTGTTATATTCTTTCTGTCTCAAAAAAAAAAAAAAAGAACGAGTAGGGACGTGGACAGCAGTCCATTCACAGGGGAGTTTTTTTCTAAAAGAACTCATTAAACTAAAGGTGAACAAGGCAATAGGACCAGATGGGATACACTCTAGGGTATTAAAGGAATTAAGAGATACTGGCTGCACCACTGACATCCCTGTTCAACAGGTCACTGGGTACAGGAGAAGTCCCAGAGGACTAGGGGAGGGCCGATGTGGTCCCTCTCCACAAAAGTGGGAGCAGAGAAGAGGCTGGTAACTACAGACCTGTCAGTCTGACCTCAGTGGTAGGGAAGATGATGGAATCACTACTAAGAGAAAGGATAGTGGAGCACCTTGAAGCCAGCGCAGCACAAGATACAAGACAGCATGGATTCACAACAGGAAAGTCATGTCAAACAAATCTGACAGATTTCTTTGACTGGGTGACCAGGGAGGTGGCACAGGGGGGAGCAGTGGATGTTGTCTACCTTGACTTCAGCAAGGTGTTTGACACTATTCCACATAGGAGGCTGGAGAACAAGCTGAGTAGCATGGGAGTAGGTCACAAGGTGGTAAACTGGGTTGAGAACTGGTTGAGGGATAGAACACAAAGGGTGGTGGTGGTAAATGGAGATAAATCCAAGGTGGGGAGGGTGACCAGCAGGGTGCCACAGGGATCAGTTCTGGGGCCAGTACTATTCAATGTCTTCATCAGTGACATTGCGGAGGGGCTGGGGGTATGCCTCTTGCGGATGACACCAAGCTCTGCAATAGGGTCAATAGTCCAGGGGGGTGGAGAGATTGAGAAAAGACCTAGCAAAGCTGGAAGAATGGTCTAGAGTGTGGCAGCTAAGATTCAATGCAAGAAAAGTGCAAAATCATGCACTTGGGGTGCAGGAACCCAAGGGAGGATTACATGATGGGGGAAGAGTTGCTCGAAGCCACACAACAGGAAAGAGATCTAGGGGTGACCATATCTGACGATCTAAAGGAGGCCAAACAACGTGCCAAGGCAGTGGGGAGAGCCAGTGGGATGCAACAGTGCACAGGGAGAGGTATCACCAGCAGAAGAAAGGAGGTGGTGATTCCACTGTATAGGTCACTGGTGAGGCCTCATTTGGAGTACTGTGTCCAGTTCTGGAGGCTGCATCTCCGAAAGTACATAGAGAAGAAGAGGCTGTTTAAAAAGGGGTAACAAAAATGGTGCGGGGCCTACACAAGAGGTCATACAAGGAGATATTGGAGGAACTCAATATGTATCCCATGGAAGAGAGGAGAGAAAGGGGTGACATGATTGAGACCTTGAAATACCTAAAGGGAATAAATAAGGTACAGGAGGGCAGCATTTTTCATATGAAGAGATGCTCTAGAACAAGGGGACATGACAAGAGACTGGAAGGGGGTAGACTAAGTGGTAATATGAGAAAGTACTTCTTCACGGAAAGGGTAATGGAGACATGGAACAGCCTCCCAGCAGAGGTGGTGGAGGCAAAGTCGGTGGATGAATTCAAGACTGAATGGGACAGACATGTGGGAACCCTTGCAGTTCAAAAAGCGGAGGTGAAATCTTAGATCAAGTAGGATCTGAGGCATCATTTGTAGGTAGGGAAAAAGGGGCAGACAGGATGAGCCTGGTGGTACTCATCTGCCATCAAATCTTCTGTTTCTATCTGCCCAATCACAAGCACCCCACCACCACCACCAGGGCAAAGTGCCCTGCATGCACGGTAAGGGAGTGGGGTCCTCACCTCACAGCTTCCAAGGCCCACAGATGTGTGGGCCGGGGTATGGCAGTCATCCCCCAATGTCATAAGATGACCACTTTTCTGCTGTATCCCCTAGGCCCACCTCCTAGTTCAGCAACCTGTATGCTGGACTGAAATCAATGATGTGTATTCACCCATGCCATAAGGTCACACTGAGCTTGCTACCTCTGCAGTGTGCCGAGACTCTGCCAACACAGGCCAAGGTGTAGTTCATCTCACAATGTGAACCTGGACCTCCATCATGGCAGCCCAAAAGGCTGCCACTGGTGCCACCGGGTCAGATTTTTTTCTTCCTTTAGAAAGTATTTAGGAATCCATTTCATAGCAGCAATAATAAATCACCATAAAAAAGCATATGTTCTCATGGGATAATGCCACCTCTCAGCTCATCTTGTGCCTTACACAACGAACCCGAGGTATGGCAGTATTCCATGACATGAAAGGCTTAACTACTATTTCTCAAAATGTCTTAATCAGCCTCAACCCTATGGCTGACTGATGGATGGCAAAATGCCTGCCTCCCACCTTCACCTGTTGAGGAAATAATGAAACATTATGAAAAGGGCTGGCCACAGGGAGGAGGTAATAGTATATATTTAGAATGGTGTTTGGAAACAGGCTGGTCAAAGTCAGCAGCACAGCACTACCCCTTTCACCTCCACTTCCAGGAATGGAGGGGAGAGAGACAAGGAAACCGGGGCAGAGGTCTCAGTAGATAACACCCCTGTCCCCCTCCTCCCCTACTGAGTGTCCATGAGTATCCAGCAGTGATGTCTCCTGCTTCTCTTTCCAAGCACCAGATTTGTGACATCCTCCTTATAGGAGTAACAGGGAAGGCCCAACAGGTGAAGAAATTTCCCAGGTGATTGGATGGAGGGTGTCAAATAACATCTAGTATCAGGACCACAGACTGACCTTTCAAAGGAAAAGGCAATGGACTCTCAGATGACTAAAGGAGAGCCATGCAACAAGGGTAGGATCATTAACAAATAATACTTCAAAAGGGGTTCAGGGAAAAAATAGCAAATTTCTACTCCTGTTCACATTTCAAAAGTCACACTTTGTTCTCCTCCCACAGAACTACAGGCTTCTTCTTCACCAGTGAAGCCCTATATATCAATGGTATCTCCAGTGACCTGCATCAGCTCACCAATGAAAGTCTCTCTGATTCAGCTGTTTTTTTTCCATTTTCTAGGGGACAAAGGATGGGGTAGTGGCAGCAAAGGGTCCTTTAGTTGGTCCATCAAGACCTGAGGAACTTGCTGCTACCCTGGTTAAGCTCCTTCACCTGACTGCTGGCACCAAGGTCTCAGGCTAGCCTTGTAACTTGTTATGCCACACTGCTAACGTAACTGCTGACGTACTTCTATCTAAGCAGGATCTTGCTGCTTAACAAAAAAAAGAGAGAGAGAGAGAGAGAGAGAGAGAGACGTAAACCAAACCTCTCAAAAGGTTAATACAAGTAAAGAAGTTTTAATACAAACCTTCTTTCTCCTCCTCCTCCTCTTCTTCTCTTTGGCTGCCTGTGCTTGTTTGTGTTCCCAAACCAGGCTAGTGAGATTAGCTACATACTCGTCTGTCTGCTGCAGCAGGTAAGCGAGACGTCTGTCTTTCTTTTGGTCAATCAGTTTACGATAGCCTTCTTCATCTTCAGCCTAAAATTACAAACTAGTGGTTTCAGTACTTCTGCATGCTACTTTACAACAAATAGAAGACTGCAATGAACCAGGGGCCCAGTTCTCATCCACAGTCGGGGGCAGTGGTCCTCTGTGCTGCAATCAGGAATCTTTTTATCACAGCACCGGGAAAGAGGATGCCCCCTCCTATGAAGTGAATTAAACAGCACCTTTTGTGGTGTCAGTGCTCACAACCATGAAGGACCCTTACCTGGCTCCGAGTTCGATGGTACTACAAACATTTTTCTATGGTGGCATTATCGGGAGTGAAGGGACTGTATTTTGGCTCCAAGGAGCCGAGCCGCTGATCCCTTCCACTTCCCGGTTTGGAGACAAGCCCCCACGCTGTTCCATATTCTGACTTCACAATGTGCTGCACAGGGGCACGATCCATAGGCATGTTTGGAGCACATCCCCCGTGCAAGCACATTGTGATGTCAGACTATGGAACAGCGTGGGTGTGTGTTCCAAACCAGGAAGTGGAAGGATCGGCAGCTTGGCTCCTCTGAGCCGAAATACGATCCCCTCACTCCTGATAATGCCACAACAGAAAACTCTTTTAGTACCAAACTCGGAGCCAGGTCTTTGTGGGGGTGCGCTTCTGTAACAGAGCATGGAAGGTGTCTTTAAAATTAAAACCTTTACCAAAGTCTTCTGAACAGATCCACATACTCCCTAACAACCTGTTCAGGTTTTTCATTGCTTTAATCTCAACTCCTCATCACAAAAACCCACATACCAACATCAAAGCCCTGCGCTCCCTCTTTCCTCTCCAATTCCATGTCCCCTTTCTTTTTTTCTATTTTGTTTTTTCTTTTTGTTTTAATTTGTTTATGCTCCTCCAGTGCAGGCCCCATTATCCTAGTCCGATCCCCTCAATGTTCCATTTCTTTCCCCCAGCTTTCACACTACAAGCACTATTCCCAAGTATCTCAGGGTTAGTGTAGCAGCCCATGATGAGAATGGCCTTTAGGTCATTCATACTGTGGCCCTAATGATCGGGGGATAGCTGGTAAACCCACAGAGCATACAGTTGCTAGACAGGGTTGCAAACTTAGCACAGAAGCGAACTGGTCTTTGTAACTACTTAGTACTCAGTTCTGTGAACCAGAACTTGACCCCAGAAGTACAGTTAAATAAGAACTTACCATAACAGTAGATTTTCCAGAGGAGCTCTTACAGCAGGTAATACCATTAGGACTAAGGCCGCCTGGTGTTAGGACCCCACGGAAAAATTTTCTAGCTAGCAGTCTATGACAGGGGACCGCCCCCAACGTTGGCTCCACCCAACGTCAGACGTGGTATAAAGGGGTGGTCCCCCAGCGCCATCTCAGTTCTCCTGCTGGAGATCTGGCTGAAGATAAAATGATGGGAGAATCGAGAGGGTCTCCTAAAACCAAAGAGAAAAAATAATTTTTGTCCCGGGGGAAGGAGGGTGGGAAAGACAACTGCTACAAGAGCTCCTCTCGAAGATCTACTGTTATGGTAAGTTCTTACGTAACTGTACTATCTCACTTCGAGGGGGAGCTCGCAGCAGGTAACACCATTAGGACAGAGTCCCAAGCAGTACCCCAAAAAAGACCCAGGTCAGAAGGTTGAAGGACAAAAACCAACAGAAGAAGGCAATTAGGAGAGGAGTCCTTGAAGGACTACTAGGCCGAAACCTGCTCTCCTCCTGGTGGCAATGTCCAGACTGTAGTGCCTTTTTTATTTTTTATTTTTTGCAATATTTCTTTTACCCCCTCTGACGCGCCCGCTTGTCGTCCTCTCCTTCGGGCAGCCAAGTCCTGCCATGCCTCCTCAGCCGATCCACCATCCAGCTGCTCCGATGCCCCCAGTTGTCCTGGACGTATCCCTTCGTTGGGGAGGCTCTCCCATATCCCGCCGGGGCTCTCAGGAGGAGAGACCGCAGCGCACGTAGCGCTCCCTTGCATCTTTACTGGGACCCAGAAATGCAGCCTGGAGGTTTCTTGGCTGGGACATGCAGGGAGGCAGGCCATCGTCATCCGGATGGCAGGCATGCATTTTTTCACGCTTTTCTGGACCCTCTTGTGTGCCGCTGCTTATAGTACCTCCCGGTCTCCACTGGGGGTCACTAACAGAGTGGGGCTACCCACCCAGCCCATCCCAGGAAAGGAGAGCAGTCCTTCGGACACTCAATCCTCTCCTCCCCTGCCAGTCCCCAGCAACCTGACTGTAGTGCCTAATGAATGTGTGTACTGAACTCCAGGTAGCAGCTGCACAGAGGTCCGCTGCCGACACATTCCTCAGGGACACAAAGGAGGTAGCTACACCCCTAGTGGAGTGTCCCTTTACCATTCCCAGAAAAGATTTGCTGTGGTGCTGATAATAAAATGAAATGCAATTTACTAACCACTTGGTTAGTGTCTGCTTGGTCACAGGGGCCCCTGCCTTCCAATGTACAAAAGAGACAAACAACTGGTCTGTCTTTCTAACAGAACTGGTTCTCGAAAGGTAATAACGCAGAATTCTGTATACATCCAGAATGTGCAGTAAGGCTTCTCCTCTATTGGAGTGCCTCTGGATAATACACTGGTAGCTGGATGTCCTGGTTCAACGTGAACCCAGACACTACCTTTGGCAGAAACTTAGGGTTTTGTCCGTAGGGGCCACCCTGTCCCTATGGAAAACAAGATAAGGCTCTTTACACATCAAGGCCTGTAATTCAGAAATCCTCTGAGCTTAAGTAACAGCAACTAAAAATAACGCCTTCCATGAAAGGAGGGGAAGCTCACAAGTCGCGACTGGTTCAAATGGAGGGAGGGTGAGCTTTTCTAACACGAATAGGAGATCCCACGATGGCACGGGGTCTCTCCTAGGTGGTTTGATATGCAATATCCCCCTGTAAGAAGGTCTTGCAAACATCCAGCTGTGCTAGAGTCTTTCTGTTCAGTGGTGCATGGTAAGCTGACATGGCACAGAGGTGCACCTTGACGGACGAGTAGCTAAGGCCCAAGTCCGAAAGATGGAAAAGATACTCATGCACAGATTCCACTGGACAGCTCAAAGGGTGCAGAGCGTACGGAGCTGTCCATAAACAGAATTTCTTCCATTTCAAGGCGTAGGTTGCCCTGGTAGAGGGTTTCCTCGCCGCCACAAGGACCTCGGCTACTCTCTGGGACACCCCAAATCTGTTCTGGGCTAGGACTGCAGGAGCCAGGCATGCAGGTGCAGGGACCGAAGCGTCGGATGGACTAAAGTCCCTTGGTCCTGGGACAGTGTGTGTTTATTGAGGGGCAATGGGAAAGGTGGTTCTGATGCTAGCTGCTGCAGCAAAGGGAACCAGGTCTGTCTGGACCAGAATGGCACTATCAGAATCTTTCTGGCCTCCTCCACCTGCAGCTTGAGAAGAACCCTCTGAACTAGTGGGAAGGGAGGGAAGGCATAAAGGAACCTCCCTGTCCAAAAGAGGAACAATGAGTCTTGCCAAAAAAAACCAGGCCCTGGATATAGCGAGCAAAAATTGGGCAGTTTGGTGTTGTGTGGGGACGCAAAAAGGTCCAGTTCTGGCTGTCATCACCTGTTGAAGAGGAGCTCTGCCACTTCTTGCTGCAACACCCACTCATGGTTGAGAGATCGAGAGTGACTTAGGCTGTCGGCAAGGTCGTTTTGGATGCCTGGAACATGCACAGCCGTGATCTCCAGGTTGTGTTCCACTTCCCAAGACCAAACCCTCATGGCCTCCCTGTACGGGGGATAGGAGTGAGTCCCTCCCTGCTTGTTGATATGGAATGCCACAAGGGTATTGTCCGACTGTACCAAGAGTGAGCCCGGATTGAACAAACCCTGAAAGGCCTGTAGGGCGTACATCACTGCTCTCATCTAGAGAACGTTGATATGTAGAGACCTCTCTATGGTATCCCAGGACCCCCTGGCCAGATGGGTACCTAGGTGTGCTCCCCACCCGAGGCATCCACAGTGAGAATTTGACTAGGGTTGGGTAGCTGGAAGGATGATCCTATGCTTAAGTGACCTGGGTGTAGCCACCACATCAGCGATTGACAAACCTCTGGTGAAACTCTAATGAGCTGATTCAGTTTGTCTGTGCCCTGGCTCCACTGAACCCTGAGATGAAACTGGAGGACCCCCATGTTCAGGCGCGCCAGCGGAACTGTGGCAATGGCTGCAGCCATATGGTCCAGTAGCTGAAGCACCAGCCTTGCTGAAACCAGGCTGGAGTTTAGAATTCTGTGCACGATCTCTCTTAGCTTCTGTGCTCGATCTGTGGGCAAGAAGGCTATCCCCTGCGCTGAATCCAGGACCGCTCCTATGTACTGCAGTCTCTGAGTGGGCCCTGGGTGTGATTTGGGCAAGTTCAAGCTGACTCCCAGGGACGGGAACATCTTGACTGCCTCTTCCACGGCCTTTGCTAATTGGACCTCTGACTGGGCAGGGAGGAGCCAATCGTCCAGGTAAGGGGTAAAAAAGGGGCCCCTGCTTCTGAGGGCTGCCGCCACAACTGCCAGGCACTTAGTAAAAATTCTTGCCGCTGATGAGAGGCCAAAAGGCAGAACCCTGAACTGGTAGAGTTCACCTTGGAAGGTGAAGCATGAGAACTTCCTGTGGGATAGCAGAATCTTGATGTGCAAGTATGTGTCCTGCATGTCCAGGGAACAAAGCCAGTCCCCTTGATGTAGCATGGGCAACAGGCTTGCCAGTGTCACCATTCAGAACCTCTTGTACTCTATGTACTCGTTCAGCTGAATGAGGTCCAGGATGGGATGGAAATCTCCCATTTTCTTTGGAACCAGGAAGAAATGGGAGTAAAAACCCCTGCCTCTCTGGGCAAAGGGTACTTCCTGGATGGCTCGTTTCTCGAGCAGGGTCTGGACTTCCACTCACAGGAGCAAGGTTTGGGAGGGTGAACAGTGGGAGGGGATTGGGGGGCTGTCCGGTAGAATACTGGCAAATTTGAAAGAGTAGCCTCCCTCCACCACCTGCAGAACCCATTGTTCTGCCATTTTACTGGACCATCCTTACAGGTAGAGGAAGAACCTCCCTCCTGCTGCTTCCCCCTACATTTGCTGTAAGAAGGAAAGGGTTGGCAGGCAGTCATGCTTTGGAAGGGGGTGGGGTTGGGCAGGGGAGGATGGGGTGCTTTGGGGTGTCTGGAACCCAGTGCGCTGGAAGGGACAGGGTGGTCATGCCTCTTGAAGACTCCCTTTTGCTGATTTTGCCATTTTCCTTGTTGTCCTTGCCTACGAAAAGAGGACGATGGCGTGCAGTCTGAGTCTCCGATCTATACATCTTATGGACCTCGAAGACCGCCTTTCCTAAGTCCTGTAGGCCTACAATTACCTTCTCTGCCTCCTGCCCAAAGAGGACAGGACCCTGGAAGGAAGTGTCCAAGATGGCAACCTGGAGGTCCTGCCGGAACCCCGAGACTCGGAGCCAGGCATGACGCCGCATGCAGATACCAGTGTTGGCTGCAGTGTCTGCTGAGTCATATGAGCATCTGAGGACATGCTTATCCAAGTCCATCCCAGACTGCAGAATGGCTAAGAGTTCAGCATGGCTCTCTGACTCAGGCTGAGCCTTGCCTAGGTCAATGGCTTTAGCCATAGAGACTTTTGATAGGTCACCATGTGAGCCAAGAAGTTCAGTGAACGAATTGCTCCAGTGGCTGATGCATAGACCTTCCTTCCCATATGGTCAAGTTTCTTGGATTCTGGGTCAGAAGGCTGCGCACTCATGTGCCTTGGCTGTTGGGCCCTGCCGTGGGCAGCCGTCAGCACCACTGAATCCAATCTCGGATCTTCTCCCAGAAATGGCTCATCCTTCAGAGAACGATAGAGCCTGTCTGCCTTTCTTGGCACCGCTGGTGTAGTAGCTGGATGCTGCCAAGTGAACCTGGTGACGTCTTGGAAAGGCTCCACCAAGGGGGGAATGACCAGAGGTTCTGGGACTGTAGACCTTAAAAATGTCACTAGGTGTCGCCTTTCCAGGTACAACTTCTGTGTCCCATTGGTACAAGGCTTGGATGTGCCGCATGATATCTAGAAAAGATGGATCATCCAGCAGGGATCGAGGAAAGTTTCTAGGCCCTGAAGAAGGAACGTGAGGCTCCTCATCTGAAGTGTAGTCTGATGAGGATTCTCCGGCATCATCACTGGAGGACGTATGTGGATGTCTGCAAGATGGGACGGATGATGTTTCTTGCCCCATGACCTGACGGCTGCTGACTGCCACCCCTTGGCTCCAGGGAAGGAGAAGGAGGTGGTGGCTTGGGAGAAGGGTCCCTGGGTAATGCTCGTACCAGGGACAGATCTCTGGGCCTGTACAGCAGGTCCCCTTTCACCGTATTCCACCATGAGGTGAACAAGACCCCCAATGTCCGCTAATGGGACAACCGGGGAAAGAGGTGCAGGGTTCAACAGATCTGGTGTCTGGTCTCATGGTCCCTCAGGAACTGGCACCTATTCTATAGTTACCTCTTCGGCAGGCGTTTGAGGTAAAGAGTCTGGTTCAACCCAAGGCTGCTTCTTCCGCTCGGTCATCCGGTTTGTCAGGCAAAGGTAGCCTTGTGTCTTTGGGCAGCTTGCCGGTCATCTGTTCCTTCGGAGCTGACGGCCGCTTGTCCACTGGTGGCATCTGGTCATGGTCTGAGGTGGAGTCGGATGGACCAGAGGTAAGTCTGCAGTCTGAGGCAGACATTTCCTTGTCTGGAGGGGGAGGTGTCCAGTGCCCGACGGCCTCCCAGCGTCTGGCGGGATCGTCGTGCTTCCTTGGCTTTTCTGATGACCCCCCCCCTTTCGGGCAGCATCCGAAGACTTGACTGAGGAAGACACATGTCCCTCCTGGGTCGAACTGGGAGAACATGTGGGGTTGAAAATATAACCTGGGTGGTCGACCACCCTGAAGTTGAAGATTCCCTACCTTTCTCGTGGGATGAGGAGGAAGAAAAAAATTACTCACCTTAGTAATTATGTTTCTTCTATTGGAGTCCCGCTGTATTCTGACAAGTGCAGTTAGCCCCAGCCTTTAAACTGTCCCAGAGAACAAAGGGTTAACCTTTCTATGCAGAGCATAGAATGCAGAGCTCGAGCTCGGCTGATGTCTCTGCCTGTTTCCCTTTGAACGCTGTCAGATTCTTACGAGCAACACTCAAATAGTATTCTATGTGGAAACTGTAAAACAAAATTTTTAACAGCCAACTGGCAACAAAAAGTTTTGGACTACCAAAAGAAGACTCAAGTCAGGAAACCCAAAACTCAAAACCAAAACTAAATAGGATTACAACAAAATAAACACCCACACAAAAGAGGGTGTAAAAAGAGCACCCCCGAGGTGCAACACTGCACCTGCCCACCCACTTCCCAAAACCAGGTTCTGAGAGGGGAGGCAGGGAGAGAGGTCAGAATACAGCAAGATTCCAATAGAAGAAACATAATTACTATGGTGAGTAATTTTTTCTTCAAACAACTTGAAGTCTTGCTATATTCTGACAAGTGCAGACTACCAAGCAGTACCTCCATGGAGGAGGGACAGAACCTACTTTGGGAACAGGCTCTGAAGTACTGCTGTGACAAACCGAGCATCACTCCTAGCCTGGATATCCAGAGAGTAATGCTTGGTAAAGGTATGGACTGTTTTCCAGGTGGCTGCTTGACAAACTTCTAAGACAGGGATATCCCTGGCAGCAGCCAGGGAAGCAGCTGTACTTCTTGTGGAACAAGCCCTCAGGCCTGAGGGTGGAGTTTTTCCCAGTTTTTCATAGCAGAATTGTATACAAGACACGATCCACCTGGCAACAGATCTCTTGGTGGCAGGTTTCCCCTTTCCTACTTCTCCATAAGTGAGGTACAACTGGGGGGAATCAAACCTGTGACCCTTGGTACTCTCTATGTAGTAACTAAGGGTTCTTTTAACATCTAAACTGTGTAGCCTCCTCTCTCCTGAGGAAGAATGATCAGTGAAGAAAACAGGAAGAGACATAGACTGGTTTAAATGGAAGTCTGAAACCACTTTGGGCAAGAACCTTCTATTGGTTCTAAGGACCACTTTATCCCTGTGAAAGGAGATAAAATCAGGTTCCACTGACAGGGCTTGCAATTCACTGATACATCTGGCAGAGGTCATGCTTACCAAGAACACAGTTTTCCAAGTCAAGTACTTAAGTTCTGCTGAGGACATAGGCTCAAAAGGGGGTTGCATAAGTTGAGCAATGCAAAAATTCAAATCCCAGGCAGAGGCAGGGTCTCTAAAAGGAGGATTGGTATGAAGCAATCCTTTAAAAAATTTACAGAACACAGGGTGAGAAGATAGTGAGGAAGACTTCCCCACAGACAGAAATGCAGAAACAGCTGACAAGTGTACCTTAAGAGTAGCTGGTCTGAGGCGTAAGCCATTAAGATGGACCATATAATCCAGAACAGTAGGCAATTCAGCAGTATCTGGAGAAATATTCTTCTTAGAACACCAAATGCTGAATCTCTTCCATTTGGAGTTATAAGTCTTTCTGGTGGAGGGCTTTCGAGAAGCTTTGAGAATATCCAGAACCCAATGGGAAAGATGCAGATCTGCAAACTCTAACTCTTCAAGAGCCATGCCTTGAGATTGAGAGACTGGAGATTGGGGTACCAAATCCTCCCCTGAGAGGATGTTAACAGGTTGCAATTCCTGGGAAGAGACAGGGGAAGATGGACTGCTAGGGACAGCAACAGGGGGTACCAGGGCTGTCTGGCCCAATCTGGAGTAATCACAATCACTTTGCAAGGTTGAGCCCTTATTTTGACTAAAACTTTGAACAGGAGAGGGAAGGTATACAGAAACTTCCCTTCCCAATTCAGAATCAGGGCATCCAGGGGGACTTAGCCCAAAACTGGAGGTCTGCAACAAAAGAGAGGGAGCTGGCGATTGTCTGGGGCTGCAAAGAGATCTATCTCTGGAGTGCCTCACCTTGAAAAAAATCACTTTCAACACCTGAGGGTCCAGGGACCATTCGTGATGGCCCTGAGAGATCCTGCTCAGCGTATCTGCTAGCACATTGTCCTTCCCTGGAAGGTGAACTGCTACCAGAGAGGTTTGCAGGGAATAAGCCAGGGACCACAATTTCATGACTTCCGTGCACAAAACCATGGACCGAGTGCCTCCCTGCTTGTTGATGTACCACATGGTGGTGGTGTTGTCCGTTCTGACCTGAACCACCTTGTTCTGTACTGATTGAGAGCTTGTAGGGCCAGAAAACTGGCCTGAGCTCTAGGAGACTGATATGGAGAAGGGATTCTTGGGGCACTGCCCCTGGGCAGTGAGGGCCCCCAGATGGGCTCCCCAGCCCAGAAGAGAAGCGTCCATGGTAAGGACCACTGAACAAGGCTGAGTAGCAAAAGGAACACCTTGTCTTAAATTGTCCTGATCCTGCCACCACTGGGGGGCTTGGATCAAGGTCAGAGTCACGGGGATCAGTTTGGTGAGGGAATCTTTCTCTGAGACCAAAAAGCTCTCAGATGGAACTGAATATCCCTCAACTGGAATCTTGCCCCTTGGACCACTGCTGTTGAAGCTGCCATGTGGCCCACGAGCTGGAGGAAATGCCTTGCTGGTCAAGATACCCGAAGGCTGAAGGAAGAGGCTAGTTCTATAATAACCCTTGCCCTTTCTAGAGGGAGAAAGGCTCTTGCTCTGACTGTGTCCAGTTCTGCCCCTATAAAGGTAAGAAGCTGGACTGGTTCGAGAACTGACTTGGGAAGGTTGAGAAGAAATCCTAGAGAAGTGAGCACTTGCTGGGTTACCTGCAGGTGAGATTTGACTTGGTCTGGAGACTGGCCCACTATTAGCCAATCGTCCAGATATGGAAAAATGGAAATCTTTTGCCTTCTTAGAAAGGCAACTACTACTGCCAGGCACTTTATAAAAACCCTTGGGGCTGAGGTTAGGCCAAAGGGCATTGCTCTGAACTGATAGTGGCCTGAGGGCAACTCGAGCTTGAGGTACTTTCTGTGGGAGTACCTGATGGGAATGTGAAAGTAGGCATCTTTGAGGTCCAGGGAGGCTAACCAGTCTCCTGGCCTTAGAGAGGGAAGGATTATTCCCAGAGTTACCATCTTGAACTTTGGTTTTAAAAGATGTTTGTTTAGATATCTTAGGTCAAGGATAGGTCGCCACTCCCCTGTCTTTTTTGGGGTCAGGAAGTGCCTGGAGTACAGATCTTTGCCCCAGTGTACAGTAGGTACTACACAGAAACATAGAATTTGACGGCAGATAAGGACCGCTTGGCCCAGTCTGCCCATTTCCCTACCTAATGGATAAGCTGCAGATCCTAGTTAACCAGCAGTCTACTTCTTTCTACTCCCACCCCCTAGAATTGCCTTATGGCTGTCCCATGCATGCTTGAATTCAACCACTGTTTTTGACTCCACAACCTCCTCGGAAGGCTGTTCCATGCATCCACAACCCTCTCTGTGAAAAATACTTCTTACATTACCTCTGGAGCCACTTCTATCTTCAAATTGTCCCCCTTGTTCTTGCACACCTCTTTTTTGAAAGATGCTACCTCTTGAACTTTGTTGATTCCTCTTGAGGTACTTGAAAGTTTCTATCATGTCCCCCTCTCCTCCTTTCCTTGAGGCTATACATATTAAGCTCCTTTAGTCTCTCTTCATATGTCTTCCGTGCAGACCCTGCACCATTTTAGTTGCCTCCTCTGGACAGCTTCCATCTTGTCTATGTCCTTGTGAGATTGGGTCTCCAGAACTGCACACAGTACTCCAGATGGGGTCTCACCAGCTGTCTGTACAGAGGGATAACAATTTCCTGTTTTCTACTGGTGATGCCTCTCCCTATGCATCCCAGTATCCCCCCAGCCCTCCTTACTGCCCTCTCACATTGCTTGCCCACCTTTAAGTCATCTGATATGACTACCCCCTCTCTCTCTATGGCTCTTAAGGCCAGAAGAGAAGAAACCTCTGCCTCTAGGGCAAGGGTTTCCAAGAGATTTGCAGGTGGAAAAGATCTGGCTCTCATCTTTGGACATTTCTTGAAGCTGAGAACCAGTCCCTGGCTTACCACTTCTAGGACCCACTTGTCTGATGTAATAGACATTTAGTCCTGAACAAAGTAAGCCAGCCTGCCCCCTACTGGAATAGGAGAGTTGACCCAGGCAGGCCCATCAGGGTGTCTGCTTGGCAGAGGCTTTAGGCTGAGGAGTGGATGCAGCCCTGCTCATCCCCCTTCTGCCTCTCCCTCAGAAGAACCCCCTCTGTGAAAAGGAAGAAGAGGCCTGTGCTTGGTAAAAAGGCCTTTGAAAAGGCCTGCCCCTGCCCCTAGACTGCTGCCTTTGAGGAGTTGCCTGCCTCTCCTTGGCTTGAGCACTCCTGTACGTGGTCCTGAACTCGTCCATTTTATTCATGTAATTCTCTGTCTGCTCCCCAAACAGAGAATTACCCACTACAGGAAAATCCATGGCTTTGGCCTGGGTATCCTGTGAGAGGCTAGTACATCTGCGCCAAGCCATTCTCCGAAGAGCCACACATGTACCCATGACTCTTGAAGATACATCATTAAAGTCTACAGCAGCATGAAACTGAACTTTAGATGCCTCAATCCCATCTGTAGCCACCGCCTCCAGCTCCTTGGCTAGGTAGGGGGAGGCCTGTTTAGCCAGTGCCAGTACAGTGTCCCACCTGGACTTCTGGTACCTAGCTGTATAGGCCATATAATTCGCCTGTCTGAGTCCCAGGGAACATGCCATGTACAGCTTTTTTTGCCATGGCATCAACCTTCCTGGAGTCTTTGTCTGGGGGGGTGTGAAGCCAAAGGAATGCTTGCCTTATCACAGGCAGCAGCCTGCACAACCCCAACATGGCTGCATTGGTGGTATAAAAACTCTGTTTCTGAGCCTGAGAATGTATACCTCTTGTCCATTCTTCTGTCCACAGGAGGCACAGAATTGGGAGACTTCAGAATTTTTTGTGTCCGTTTCCCAAAAGATTTGTGGAGGGGAACAGACAGTCTCCTGGACTCTGGGATGTCCATCATTTCTACATAATCAGGCTCCTCCTGATCCTCCATTGCCTCTTCCATAGGAAGTTGGAGGGTCTCAGCCACCTTTCTGTAGAACATAAAGTGGGAAGGGGACTCAGAAAGGAGGGGATACACCTAAAGGTCTGTCTGAGGAGATGTCTGGTTCCACAGGCACATTTAGACTTTCACCATCACCATCATCATCAAACTCCCCTTCCTCCTCAAACTCCGGTTCATAAAATTCTTCCAAAGTATAATCGTGAACCGGGGGAACCGACCGAACCGAGCCCCTGCCAAAAGGTGCCGGATCGGTCGGAACCGGGTGAAATGATTCCACAATCCGAATTGCTCTGGCTATTTCTTTGGTGGTCAGAACATGGACTTCTGGATCCAAACTGGACGATTTTTCTTTGCGCTTTCTTTTTGTCAGAACTGACCCCTCGGATCGGCTCTCCTTTGCCCGAAGAAGTATCGCCCTGGTCAGAGGGCACTCCCTCTGGTTCGGTCAGAACCGAACCGGGCTGGCCATCCGGGTCAGCGGACTTCTCGGCCTCCTTTTCCCTCAGTCTACCTAATCTCTTTTCCAAGGTAGATTTGGGAAAATTCTTGCAAATTAGGCGGTCTGAATCAAGGTGGTCAAACCCCAGACAATAAACACAGGTGGTATGGGGATCGGCCTTAGAAAAGACCTCCCCACACTCACTGCAGTGTTGAAACCCAGTGGGCCCGTTTTTTTTCTTGGGTTTCTCAGACATGGCCAACCTAACTAAACTTACTTCTTTTTTCGGCAATGGGCCAGGGCAAGACTCTTTATCGGTTCCTAAACTGCGGTTCACGGGTCTTGGAAAAATGTTTCAAAACATGTTTTTTAGTACTGATAAGAACCGGTAACCACACACTAAAATTTACACAAGAATTAACAAATGATCGGTTCGGCCGAACCGATCCACACTTTTTACAAGTTCCACACAGAAACACAGTATAAAACCTATCTAGTACTCACGATACCACAAACAGAGACTGAACCGAGTTATGCGGGAAACTTTTTTCGGTTAGAAACCGACAAAAAAATGACACTTAAACCAACTTTCAAACCGAGCTGCAGGAGAAATCTCCGGAGCGACTGCTCAGTGAGGCGGAGTAAAGAATCTGACCGTTAGCGTTCAAAGGGAAACAGACAGAGACATCAACCGAGCTCAAGCACAGTATTCTATGCTCTGCATAGAAAGGTTAACTCTTTGTTCTCCGGGGCAGTTTAAAGGCTGGGGTTAACTGCACTTGTCAGAATACAGCAAGACTTCAAGTTGTTTGAAGTCTTCTTTGGGGTAGGCTCTGAAGCAGTCTTGGCACCCAGGGGAACTGACTGACCTCCCGCTGGAGGTAGAAGAAGCAGAAACATGCTGAGGAGATTTTGGTCGGGATTCTGACATGGCCCATTCTTTTTCTCTGTAGTGATGTTTCCTTCCCGATTTTTTCTCCTTGGGGGGAGACTCCCTAGGTGAAGAAGAAGAAGAAGAACTAGGCCCTGCGTGGGACTTCTGCGTGGCAGCCACTTTTTATTTCAGAAGGTATGCCTTTAAAGCATTGGCTCTTTGAAATCTTGTCTTGTTGCGGGGCTTCTGGCAGTGTGGGCAATCGTCAAGCCAGTGGTCTGGGCCTAGGCAGATCAAGCAGGCTGAGTGGCTGTCTCTCGCCAGGATCTGCTTGCCACATGGACACTTCCAACTTCCAGCGAACAGCATACAATGAAGACATGCAATAATGTCGAACAATACTCTCGAAAAGTATTTAACAAACTGCACTAAGGCACGAAAAACTGCCGGTTGACTGCGACACAGAGACATCCGAGGATCTGATGTAAGCGGGTCGATGGCAGGAAAACAACTGACATGGCGCTGGGGGACCGCCCCTTTATACCATGTCTGACGCTGGGCAGAGCTGACATTGGGGGCTGTCCCCTGCCATAGACTGCTAGCTAGAAAATTTTCCATGGGCTCCTAATGCCTGGAGGCCTCAGTCCTAATGGTAGTACCTGCTGCAAGAGCTCCCCCTTGAAGTGAGATCTCTTATTTCCATTGTTAAAATGCAGAGTATGGTCTTTTAAATACAGGTAAAGGAGAAATGGAAATTACGTACTTACCGTAATTATTGATCTTCTTGGACGGTCTCCATCACTCATTCACACTAGTGGGAGAATACCGAACTAACACCAACAACCCTGAGTAGGGTGGCAGGAGATAGGGTTCACTCAGAAAGGATGGCCAAGGACTATCCTGTTAATAAAAAGAGCTGTCTTGTAAAGAGCATCCAGAATATAATGCTTACAACATAAGTGCTCGAGTTGTAACTCACCACTTTGCAGACGACTACAATGGGCACAAATGAAACTCTGCCAAGAAGCCGCAACCACTCTGAGAGAGCGGCAAGAACCTGGACTCACAATTTGGTATAGGACCGAAATTAATAGTGTCAAAGACTTGTACTAAGCTAATGTAAAAGGACCTCAAGAACTGCAAGAGCCGGAGGTAAAGTCTACTGGTTCAGGGTAGACTGAAAAGCGCAGACGGAACCCCCACTACAAAGTATGGCTGACCTGCAACAACAGGTCCCGGAGCACTTGAACCCCTTACTTGGTGAGCAAAAGAAGGTCCAGGTGGGGTTAGCCCATCAAGGAGAATGGTTTTCACTTAGTCACTGAAACCTTCCTAATGGAAGGCGAAGCACAACTAAGAAGCCTCTTGTGGTGGTCTAGTGGAATCAGATCCTAGTCACTGCATATTCCAAAAAGGAATCATCCTGCCCCTGTGTGTATAACTGTAGTAGCAGTCTCTGAACTCAGGGAAGAAAGGAAAAAGTGTACAGAAGGATGTGTCCACTGTGGAAAATAACATTCCGACAGAAAAAAACAGGGTCTGGATTTGTAAGGCAAATAAAGGCAGATGTGCGTCAAGGAGGAACACAGCAGGAACAAGCTAGGGCTAACCCATTAGTTGAAGTGACCGAATAGCGGCAGAAGTGGCTCAATGCGGTGAGGCATTACTTATTCCAGCCTCCCTGAAGGGAGTAGGAGGACTCTAGTTTGCTTTGTAGAAAAAAACAACATCACAGCTCCGTCACGCAGTCAGAAAGGATAGCTTTGTGTGCGATTGGCTCGGAACCAGTACGCAGGAACTGAAGGTGTGAATATTTGAGAAGCTAACTCGGAAAAAAGACTTACTTGACCTATGATCAAGAAAGGAGCACGTCGTCTGTTAAGTTGAAGCAAGCATGGAAGTAGGAATCTAGGTTCTGACTCACTGAAGAGTCACTTCTGTTGCTGCGAGGTTCTGATCAAGAGAAGAAGCCTGATAAAAAAAGAGGAACTAACACACTAGTTAGACGCCTAGGTTTTGGAAATATCTCGGAATAAGAGAAATCTGTCTAGAGAAAAGAGGTGAGCCATACCACTGCTGGATCGGACTGCCCCTAGGGTTAGAAGAAATCAAGTACTCTTTACCGAAGTTTAGAGACGACCGCCTCAGGGTTGAGGCAGAACCTGACCAGATCCAAAGTGTGGTATCGGGAAATTCCGACTAGGCCCTGTGCTGTGAAAATTCTAACCCTTTTTTTTTTTTTTTTTATCATTAGTCCAAGCCTGACAAGATTGCAGGCTGCTATTTTGCAAGGACTGCCCGATACAGAAATGACAAGGATGTCATCCCTCTGAGGAGCAGGAGGAGTCTGAGGATCCATAACTGAACTCTTCACTGAACTAATAATAACAGCTAGACAGACGTTAACCATCTGTAGCGAAGCAGCCACCAGAGGGGCAGCATCAAAAGGGGGCTGTATACCCCTATCAAAGGAGTGGAAGAGTCTGTGCATCTCCCGACTATTGAATTAGAATGTTCCACAGAGTGTAAGTGTCTTGACAACTGAAAGAGTCTAGACGCAGAGGTGTATGGTCCACAGATGCAGTCTGAACACTATGGTGGACCCATTACTGAGGAACTACTGAAAAGAGCTTCCATCACAGACTCTGATGATAGAGAGGGCGTGTCTTTCAGTATATAAAATGAGTCATCCGCTGTTGCACTGACCAGAAGGAAAGGGAGAGACTCATCTAGATGCCCTTCTACCATAGAAGGACCCCAAAGAGAGGTCTAGGTCAGAGCCACTAGAGACTCCACCACCAGGAAGGGTGTCAAGGAGCTTGGCATCACGTAGGGAGCCAAGAAAGTGCTGAGTGGAATGAGAGATTCCGCTGGCAGAACAAAACAGAAGAGTCCCATCAGCGGAAAACCGCTGGATGACACAAAACCCGATGCAGACCGCCACCCACTAAGATGTGTGGAAAAAATAATCCACAGAACAGGACTTCATTCTGCGGAAACATGCTGCCACAAGTCCCACGGAAGAAGAGGTCCGCAAACGGAGATCTGTCCCTAGTTCTGTCGGACAGCACCAACAGCACCAGCGTCACTCGTGGCACAGAAGGGCACCAAGCAGTACCTATGCCAACCTGGGAGACACCCGAGGGCACCCACAGCGGAATCCGCAGGTATCCTCGGCACCCATGGCAGCAATGACACGCAAGGGCACCCCCGACGCCCATAGCACCCATGAAACCCATGGCAGCATGGCACCCAAGGGCACCCATGGCAGCAACGGCACCCGAGGGCACCCAAGGTACCATGGGACCCAGGACACCCTTGGACTCAGGCACCAAAGATACCCATGGGACCGCTAGTGGCGCCCAGCAATGAAAGCAACAATTACAGTACCCACAGACGCCGGCACAGAACCGCGACCCTGCCATGCGTGCCGATCCATGGCGCTGACTCCTGGTGCCGACCCAAACACCAGCGGGCGGCGCTTACGCAATCGATGCCAAACCAGTGGCCACGGCATCAACTCTGGCGCTCACCAAGGCATCAGGCACGGTGCCAGGAAAACCTTGAAAAGCCAATGGAGAAGATGGGGAGAAAGAAAAGTAGGAAACTGTGCTGCCCCGCACGGAAAAGAAGAGGGGTAGGCACGAGGGTCGACATGATGGCAAAGGCACCAAGAGGGCACCGCACTCATCCTGATCGAATTGACCCGGCTCTGGTCCAACGGCTCTGAGGCTCGGAGGCCCCAAAAACAGGAACACAGCCAGGAAAAAAGGACAGTCAAACCCCTGCTCTACAGGAGCGGCCCAGAGGTGAAACTGCTCACCGGAACTCCAACGAGGACAGAGATGGAGTCTGGAGTCGAGAATGCGGCCATTAGGAGCGGGACCAAGTGGAACCCACAAAAGTCGGTTTAGGCCTAGCGCCTCTCCGATGAACAACTCGGCAGACATACCAAGGGCAACCTCGACGGCACCAATTCTTCCCCCAAATGAGAAAGAAGAGCTCAAGGCTAAGTGAAGCCAGATCCCGGAACCGCTAGATTCATGCTTCGTGGACTGCCCCCGAGCACAGGACTGTCCGTAGTCAGACCCTCCTCTGCTACGTTATGGACCGGCACAGCCCTCTGCCATAACAACTTTCAACGAAGTCTTCCTACCATCACCGCTACCGTCTAAGGACTACTCCGTTGATGGCAGGAAAGAATTTCTTTTTCCTCATAATCTTCTTTTCTTGTTTGTAAAATAAGAATTTACTACTAAATAGTTAAATTAAACAGTTAAATTAAACACTAAAAGCTGCTGTCGTGCAGACGAAAACTTTGACTCTGGCAGACCAGCGACGCCGACATCCAAGCGCACTCGACGGCAGGAGAAAAGGAATTGAGGCGGTTGGAGGGTTGACGCCAAAATAGCCTACACAAGCGTGAGTCAGTCTCATGGTGCCGCGCATGTGCGGTCCTACCTCAGCGCCGACCCTTCAGAAAATGTTTGCTTCCTGCTTGGTCCTAGCACCTCCGGCGCTATCCCACTAATGTGAATGAGTGATGGAGACTCAGTCCAGGAAGATCACCACATTTTGGCAACAAGAAGAAAGAATAGCAACTTACTGTAACAGTAGCTTTTGGAGAAAAATCTCCTCCATTGAGCCACATCATGGAAAGTACAGTTACGTAAGAACTTACCGTACCAGTAGATCTTCAAGAACAGCTCTTGCAGCAGGCTACACAATTAGGACTATGCCGCCAGGCACTAGGACCCCACAGAAAGATTCTAGCCAGCAGTACCCAGCAGGGACCACCCCCGACATCTGCCCGCCCCCGACATCTGCCAATGGTATAAAGGGGGCGGTCCCCAGCCCCACCTCAGTTTTCCAGCCAGAGACCCGGCAGATGGATGAAAAGGAGAACTGAGTAGATTCCGAGAGTTCCCAACATGAAGAAGACAGGACCAAGGGGAAGGAGGGAGGGAAAGCAGGACCTGCTGCAAGAGCTCTTCTCGAAGATCTACTGTTATGGTAAGTTCTTACGTAATTGTACTATCTTTCTTCAAGTTGGAGCTCTTGCAGTAGGCTACACAATTAGGACTGATTCCCAAGCAGTGCCAAAAGGTAATTTGCAATAAGGAGGGAGGGAAACTATCAGAGCTTCATGAAAGGAGACCTTGAAGAATGGCTAGGCCGAATCCCACTCTCCTCCTGGAAACGATGTCCAAACTGTAGTGCTTCACAAAGGTGTGCACTAAGTTCCCAGTTGCTGAAGTGCACGTCAGCTGTCAAGACATTTTGTAATGCCACAAAAGAGGGGCAGCCACCCCCCTGTTGGAGTGTCCCTTCACCGATCCCGGGAAGGGTTTCTTGTACTTTTTGTACAGAACGTAAGGCAATTAACCAACCATTTGGATATGGTTTGCTTAGTAACTGATGCTCCCAGGGATCTGGGAGCAAAAGCAACAAACAACTGACTGGTTTTGTGGACCAAACGGGTGCCATCTATGTAATACCTGAGCACCCTGTGAACATCTACTGCAATGCACTGCAATATTGTATAACTGAAAAAACTGTAACCTTTAGCTGCCATTCTATGTCTACATTTATTAAGTGTTTGTGTTTGTTTTTTCTGACGCAGAGCCTTTGTAAATTAGTCCCTGACTCAAAGATTGTAATCCTAAAGTCTGTTAAATAAAAATAAAATAATATCTTGCATATGAAGAAAAAGTGCTTCCCCTCTATTCGAATACTCGGGCTAATAAACAGGAAGGCTGATGTCCTGGTTCAGGGTAAGTTCTGACTCCACCTTCGGAAGAAACTTAGGATTAGTTCTGAGAGACACCCAGTCTCTGTGAAAAACTAAATAATGCTCCTTACACGAGGGCCTGGTGCTCGGAAATCATCTGAGCAGAAGTAACTGCAACTAAAATCAACGCTTTCCATGAAAGGAAGCATAGCTCACAGTCGGCGGCAGGTTCGAAGGGAAACGCAAGTTTCTCAAGAATGAACATAAGGTCCCATGGGGGAACAGGGTCCCTAATGGGAGGTTTAATGTGCAGTATCCCTCGTAAGAAGGTATGGCACAAATCCAGTTGAGCAATACCCCTTCCTTCTACTGGTGCGTAATAATGTAAGTAGAGATGGCAGAAAGGTGCACCTTAATGGAGGAATATCAGTGTCCTGTATCACAAAGGTGCACCTTAATGGAGGAATATCAGTGTCCTGTATCACAAAGAGACAGCAGATATTCTAGGACGGAGTTCACCGAACAGGAAAATGGATCCAGGGAACGAGCCGATACCCATAAACAAAAACACTTCCACTTCATGGCATATGTAGCACGTGTGGAAGGTTTACGAGCCTCTATCAGGACCTCAGCAACTCTTGTAGAGACCCCATAGCAGGAAACCACTAGGTCTGTAGGAGCCATGCATGCAGATCCAGGGATTTGAGGTTCAGGTGGATTAGGGTGCCCTGCTCCTGGGACAGCAATCGCAAGGACAAGGGAAGGGGAATCGGAGGTTCCACCACTAGCTGCTGGAGCAGGGGGAACCAAATCTGGCATTGCCAGAGCGGGGCAATCAGAATCATCTCTGCCCCCCCCTCCTGGTGCTTAAGCAGCACCCGCTGAAGCAGAGGAAAGGCGTATAGAAACCTCCCTGTCCAACAAAGAGACAACCCCAGAAAGCACCAGGCCCTGGATCTAGTGAGCAGAAAATGGGCAGTTTGGCATTGTATGGGAGCGCAAAGAGGTCCAGCTCTGGACGACCCCACCTTCCAAAGAGGTTGTCTGCCACTTCCTGAAGCAGTTCCTATTTGTGGTTTCTGGAGCGGGATCTGCTGAGTCGATCGGCTAAGACGCTTTGGACTCCTGGAACATGGACCGCAGTTAAGCTGAGACCATGATCTATGGCCCAGTCACACCCTCATCGCCTCCCGGCACAAAGGATATGAGTGTGTGTCCCCTTGCTTGTTTATGTAGAATACTACAGACATGTCGTCCGTTTATACTAGCAATGGTCCCTGGGTGAGGTCCGTCTGGAAGGCCTGAAGAGCATAGAGGACTGCTCACATCTCTAGGATGCTGATGTGTAATGCCAGCTCTAGATCAACCACGTGCCCTGCATTCAGCGCTCTCGGAAGTGGGCTCCCCACCCGAGGCCTGAGGCATCAGTGGTCAGAACCTGTTGCGGCGAAGCTGTCTGAAAGGAAACCCCCAACACTAGGTTGGCAGATGTCAGCCACCAGGACAGAGTCTGTGACACAGCTCTTGAGATTAGAATGGGTTGCTCTAGATCATCCGACCTTTGATCCCATTGAGTCCTGAGTGTCCACTGAGGTAACCGCATATCTAAGCATGCCAGGGGAATTGTCACTATGGCGGCCACCATGTGACCGAGTAGTTGGAGCATGGTTTGAGCCGGAACCTGGGTAGAGGAGGAGACCCAAAGAGCCAGGTTCTGAAGCCGAGCACCCCTGTCTGGTGGAAGAAAGGCTCTCCCTTTCTCTGTGTCCAGAATGGCCCCTATGTACTGGAGGCACTGTGAGGGCCAATGACATGATTTTGGGATGTTCAGCATGACACCCACAGACTGAAACATCTCAAAGGTGTCTGACAAAGTTGGTAGGAGTTGGGCTCTTGAAGGAGCGGTCAGGAGCCAATCGTCTAGGTAAAGGTAGACGAAATGGCCCTAGCACCGTAAGGCCGCAGCCACTACTGCGAGGCATTTCGTGAAGACTCGCGACACTAAAGAGATGCCAAAGGGCAAGGCTCTGAATTGATAATGCTCCCCCTGGAAAGCAAACCGGAGGAACCTTCAGTGAACTGGCTGGATCGGGATATGCAGATAGGGGTCCTGCATGTCCAGGGAACAAAGCCAGTCCCCTTGATGCAGAATGGGGATCAGGCTTGGCTATGTCACCATCCTGAACCTCTTGTATTCTATGAAGGGGTTCAGGAGGCTGAGGTCCAAGATGGGTCGAAGGTCCCCCATCTTCTTGGAAACTAAGACGTAGGGGGAGTAGAATCTTGTCCTTCTCTGAGGCAGAGGTACGGGCTCTATGGCCCTCTTGGACAACAAGGCTTGAATCTCATCTGAGATGAGAGCTGCATGGGATTGGGAGCACCGAGAAGGAACTGGAGGTTTGTCGGGAGGAATCTCGATAAATTCCAGGGCATGTCCCTTTTTGATGATGTTCAGAACCCAAGCGTCGGAGGTGATGCTGGTCCACCCTTTTAGGCGGAGGGAGAACTGACCCCAACCGCCTCCCCTACAGACTCCGCTGGGGAGGGGGTGGGAAAGGAGTCAGGCATGGATCCCTGGGGTGGGCAGGGAGATGTGGGAGGATCTGGCACCTCGAGGTCCTGTGGCTCCAGAGGATTGAGAGGAAGTCTTTTGTTTGAAAGGACTGCTAGGCTGCTTTCTCTTAGACTTTTGGGAGTTGGGATGCCGAAAAGGCCTCTTCTTGGCAGAAAAGGGCTCAGACCTGCACATTTGGTGGACTGACTAGACAGCCTTACCAGAGTCCTGTAGGTCTGTAATAACTTTCGGTGCATCTTCCCTTAAAAGGACAGACCCATTGAAGGGCGTGGCCCAGGACAGCATCCTGGAAGTACTGCTGGAACCCCGACACCCTCAACAAAGAGTGGCATCTGAGACAGATTCCTGTCACTGTGGCACGAGCAGCCGTGTCAGCTGAGTCGTAGGAAGCCCGTAAACCTGCCTACCCATATCAAGTCCTGACTGTAGAACATCTAGGAGCTCTGTTTTATGGGGGGAATCTGGCCGTCGTTGGGCGAGCTTTAGAGCCTTTTTCCACAGAGATTTTTAGTACTGCACCACATGGGCTAAAATATTTAAAGACTGTATGGTGCATATGGCTGAAGAAAAAAACCTTCCTTCCAAACATATCCAATTTCTTGGATGCTTTGGCAGGTGGTTGCAAACTCATATGTTTGGGCTGTTTGGTTCACCCGTGTGCTGCCATGAGAACCAAAGAGTCCGTTTTTATGTTTTTCCCCCTAAGAATGGCTCACTCTTGGGAAATTTGTAGAGCCACTCTGCTTTCTTCGGGACAGCCGAGACCCTAGACGGGCGTTTCCATGCCAGTTTAGTCACATCTTAGAAAGGCAGGAGTACAGGAGGGACTAACACAGGTTTGGGGTCGCTCATACCCAGAAAGTTAGCAAGCCTGCGCTTTCTGGGTCCAACTCTTCAGTATCCCATTGACTGAGAAACTGAATATGGCACTTCACGTCCATAAAAATTGGGTCATCTGGGGGTGACCTCAGCAAGTCCCTATGATCCTCAGGAGGAAGACGGAAAGACCCCTCATCCGACTAATCTGAGGATGAAGATGAGGATCTCCCTTCTGAGTAATCCAAGGAGGGGGATCTGGAAACCGTCTGTCTGGGTCTATGCCCAGACTTGAGATGACTTGGAGGAGACCTCGAGGAGGAAGACCTCCTGTGACCCCTTCAGTGGGGTACTTCCTCATCTAAATCCTCCTTAGGGGATGAGGGGCTCCTTAGGGTGAGTAGCTGCCTTGCGGGAGGTGGCATTAGTGGAGGCACTGGGGCTGGAGCCAAGGGTGGCACCACTGGTGCAGAAGGCCTTTCTTGGGGAGAAAGTCCCCTTTAACTGTATTCCACCATGCAGTAAACAACATCCCTACCTCAACTAGAGAGACTAGAGAGGGCTGCGGACACTCAGGTTCCTCGGGAAAGTTCGCCAGGTCCAAGGGAGTACTGGGCCCTGGCGTTTCGCCCGGCGCCTGAAGATCCCTGTCGGATGGTTAGGGGGCGTTAGGCCGGTCGTCAGGTCTGGTGTGTCCGGGACCTCAGATGACTGCCCCTCTGGTGTCTGGGTTGGGGACTCTGGCTTAGCTGGCATTCGATCCTCTGGCAAATGAGGTGGGAATGTAGGCGAAGCTGGCATATGACCCCCTTGCACCAAGGTCTCCTCTGACTGTTCAGCTGGCGGTTTAGGGGGAGGCGTCACCTGAGATGATTCAGAGAATGAAGCACATGTCAGAGTCTGACGTTTGGTGTCCAACGACTGCTTCTTGGGGGAGCTGTCTCTCTGGAATGGCGAGAGTGATCCTAACGTCCATGTCTGTCATCAGGTCCTGAGGACATGCCCGACGACAGTGGTGTCGCAACCAGACAAACGACCAGTTTCCTTGCCAGTGGAGGTCTCAACTGTGTTCCTGGCCTTGGTCCCTGCAACCTGTTGGAAGGGCCAAAGGCTCAGGGAAGGACCCGAAGGTCCATGCCCTGAAAGACCTCCACCCCATGTCCAGATAAGGTTGGGGGTCATCAATGGCAGCCCCAAGGAAGAGAGGCCTGCTGGAGGGGCTGAGTCTGCCCACCCGCGGGAGTGCAAACTTGAAGACTTAACATTCAGGTGAGGAAACCAGGAATGGGACTTGGACCTACGTTTCTCTTTCTCCCTATGGTGGTGCTTCCTGCTGGTGTTCTGGTCCTTGAGGGAAGACAGGGACTTGTGGGTGGAAGAAGAAAAGGAGGAGCCTGCTGGTTTTTGCTGGAGAGCAGCGAGTTGTTGCTCCATGAGGTAGGTCTTCAAAGTCTTCAAGCGGCGGATCCGGGTGAGTCTATTAAATTTTCGGCAGTGCGGGCAGGCGTCAGTGTCATGGGTGGGCCCCAGGCACAAGAGGCACGTTGACTGGCCAACCCTGGCCAGGATCTGTTTACCACAGGTGCACGTAAGACTTCTGCCAATCGATTGTAGTCAAAAAGGGGAGAAATAAACCGGTAATCGATGAAAAAGAAACGGTAATAGGGTACATGAAGGTAGAACAAAATGGCGGTCAACAGTAGCAATGAGACATCCGTGGAGTCTATGTACACAGGTTGACAGCAGGAAAAGTACTGAGGTGGGGCTGGAACCACCCCTTTATGCCACTGGCAGATGTTGGGGGCGGGCTGATGTTGGGGGCGGTCCCCGCTAGGTACTGTTAGCTAGAATTTTTCTGTGAGGTCCTAGTGCTTGGTGGCATAGTCCTAATTGTGTAGCCTGTTGCAAGAGCTCCAACTCGAAGAAAGATCTGTTCTTTCTCTACAACTGTAAGCTGTCAGTTTCAGAATCACACAGGAATTTTTGCTGGCTGGGGTCGCCCACGTCGACATGCCTTGTCGGTACCTTAATAATATGGTGTCTCCAGCATGCCTCAGTTCCACACTGGAGACAAACTTGGAAAATCATCAGACCAGCGGGGACAGAAGCAACCAAGATTAAACCAGGTACACAGGAGAGGATATGGAAACTGGAGTACAGATATGTAGAAGGCATAACAGGAGAACCAGCTTGCAAGAGCAGGTGGGATATTCACCTGTCACCCAACAAGGGGGAAGGTGGGACAGCTGCGGCTCAATGGATGAGATTCTCTCTAAAGATCTACTGTTATGGAAAGTAACCATTCTATCTTCTTTGAGGATATCTTCTTCCACTGAGCAACATCGTGGAATGATTCTCATGCAGTATCAAGAACTGAGGGAGGATGCCAGAACCTAATGATCCTGAGTAAGGAGTGGAACATGATTAACCCTCTACTAGTTATCATATTTGGGATATAAATATATGATTATTTGAATGTTTGCTTAGGGAATGGCAGCCAGCAGCTTTTAAAGGGACCTGACCTTTTGACCCCAAAGGCCCTGGCTCACTGAAAACAACTGACTATAGTAACACTGAACCAGTGAATTAAGAAGCTTTCTGTTGACATCTCCTGTCATACCTGTTAGCTGTTATATAACACGCTGTAAACTAACCCTTCTACTTTAAAGTGCAGGGACAAAGTATGCATTTTATGACCTTTGAGGAAAATACCATTTTTAACTGTTTCCTGTTAGCTTTCACACCTGAAAGAGAAATGTTTTGTGAGAATGTTTTCTGAACATCAAAGGAGAATGCTCTGATCAAAGAGACTGTCATATTTTAATATTGCTTTCTTGCAGATTTCCAGCCAGCAGTAAAATAACATCCTTTTGGATATTCTTGGTCGGGTTACAAATTAATTACAGGCCAACAGTGACCTCATGACCTGTGACCTCAAAGGATAGGAGGATATGCTGGATTATTATCACTCTGGCTGAAAAGGAGTGAACACACACCTTCTCTGGACTTCTAAAGGAACACATACAGTGTGTGTCTCAACTAAAAAGGCACTTGTCAAAATAGATACCATCAAACTGGAACTAAGTTAGACTTAGAATCTAAGCACCAGGCGTTTTGTTTCTGTAATTTCCAATTTATTTTTGCCTGTAAGTATTGATGTTATATGTTTTATGGTTTGTATGTATTTACTATTTTTTTTTAATTCCAGTAAACCTTTTGGTTTCCTTAATCCTGCTTGAGGTAGTAGCCATGTGTCTGACATCATTTGGGCCCATCTCGTATAAAAGTTCTGCAGTCTTCCACCAAGGGAAGGGAGGCAGGAATGGCCCCCTGTACCTGCATTAGGCAGTACCTCCTCTATGCCCTGCACCCCCATTACACCTGCAGGCAAAAGATGATCTGTCACTGTTGCCCTTAAATCTGAAATAGCCTCCATTATTTCTTTGGTTTCCAAAATTCTGCAAGGGACAAAACCAACTACAGACTGCCTGTGGCAGACACTCCTCGACCCCTAGGCATTCGACTTGTCTTCTGCTGCAGCTCTGAAACCAGGAGGTGTCACTTCTTATCTTCGATGTCTTGTGAGATGTCAACCAAGCCAGATCCGAATAACAGTCCTCCCCCAAAGAACAAATTAAACAGTTTGGCCTTCGACACCTGAACTGCAACCCAATGTCTCAGTCATACACCCCGCATGGCTGAAACAATGTGATAAGTGATGCATGCTGACATTCATAAACTGTCCAGTGTGGTATCCCCTAGAAAGGCAGAAGCCATGGATACCAACTGTAAACTGTTACCCCCCTTCAGAGGCCGGGGGGGGGCTAAACTACCCAGAACTGTAATCCATGAGTTCAGGGCTCCAAAGACAATGAAAAATGCATAGGAGGTGCAAAGATTTACTCCATTCGATGCAAAGGCTCTTCTGCATGCGGCGTCCATGCATATCGGTTATGGCCAGAGATCCTTCAGTCGGCATTGCTGTGTGCCTAACTGAATTATATACAGCCTTAATCTGCCGGGGGGGGGGCCCACTTCTGGGAGTTCTCCTCCATAAATGGATAACATCTCACCCACAGTGTGGGTACATGTTTTCTGTGGTCCATGCCTGCTCATTCATGTACAGTAATCTGGTCCTAGTGCACAAAGTTTAGAAAACACTTTGATGCGGAGGATGACATGGACGGTATCAGATTCACGTCCAGTGCCTCCATGGCTTGCACCTCCTTTAATTGTAATGCCCTACAAGCCTCCATTATGAGGCAGGACAGAGACTTTGTATCAAACAGAGGTGGGATCAGAATCTTCCTCTCAGGCTCCGTCCACTCACCTTCCTCCTCCTCTTTACAGGGAACCTCTTCCTCATCAAAAAGTACATTCAGGTCAGGATTTTCCTCGTGGCCCCCTGTATTGTGATCTTGACTTTCTACATAGTCAAGGTCAGGGGCTGCCTGCAGATCTGGGTGAGCAGTGTTGTCCTGCTCTGATGCACCTGGTCATGCCTGTATAGACCCTCCTCCAACCTGAGAGGCTCGCTTTGGATTCAGGTGTGTTGGAGAGAAAGTCCTTCAAGACTTCAGGGCTCAATAGCTCATTTAGGAGCAAGAGAAAGGATCTGCACAACTCATCTTTACCACTGCCAGTCAGCATCCCAGGTGTACCCCCTCCCAGCTCAGGGGTTCAATGGGGGGGGCACCGAAATCAACATATTATACTGCATTACACAACTGGAGCAATAACAGCCTAAGGGTGAGGGCCTCATCACCCTCCTGTAGGTCTTACACTGTCTGAATACCACAGATCTCCGATACGCCATGGTGCCACTGACTTTCAGTAATATGCAGAATATTAACAAATATAATATGTAAATCCAGAGAAGGCTTTTAGATGCCTTAGCCAACAGAAAAAAAAAATCACTCTGCTGATCCTGCCTATTCCACCCTTGTAGCCTAATAATTTACTGAGCTACTACTAAATCAGCTTAACTACCTGGTAAAAAGTACGAGAAAACAAGCATTTCAGTTGTAGCGCTCAACACTCCCTAACAAAGTGATTCTGTTTGGTGCTGAGCTAATCACTTTCTCCCACAGAGCTGGGCGGGACCGGAGAAAGCTTAAGAAATGCACAGACTGATGCACATGCAGAGGGTGATGTCACGCCGCAGCATGTGACATTACCACACTGGAAGAACTGTGACCAGATTCAAGGACATGACAACAAAGTCTAAAGGAGAAGTAGGAGCATGACAGATAGTTGGAGAAGGCATGACCTAGTGCTCGCTAACTGCCAGCAATGACCAACTCCCTACAGGGCTCTGTAGAGCCAAAAATAACACATGCTCGGAGGTGTGACTAAGGAGCGGTGCACCTTTAAGCACCGAACTTAAAATCAGAAAGTCAAAAAATAGGGGCAAAGAGCACAACAGTCCCCGAGCCTGAAAAAGTAACTCAGACTTAATATTAAAGATTAAAATCAAAAACAACTCAGGTAGTCCCTAGCCTCCTCAGAGTACAACACAATAAACCAGTGCACTGTAAAATTCCCAAAAGAAGACGGGAAGTCACTGCGGAGGAAAGGAAAGGAAGTTAGGAAAAACACTCTTCTAATCTAAGTGCCCCCCAAGTCCAGCAAAGAAATGTTTAAATCACTTACCTGAGGCCAGCGGAGAAGGGAAAAAACAGAGACCTGTACCACATTCTACTGAGACAGGGCACATGGTCCCCAGCCATGCACATAAGCAGGGGGAAGGTCAGCAGATTAGTCAATTTGAAAGCTGCAGCTTAACAACCATGATTTATAAATCTGGGGGTGCTCCCCGGCACCAGGTAGCCCCAACCTGCTTGGCAGTCAGGCAATTCTGATTAAAAAAAAAAAAACAGCAATATCTTCCTGACAGAGAATCTACATCTACGTTATACTAGTGCCAGTAAGGAGCATCAACATGGGCGGCACCGGCCAGCAAAAATTTAGATGGTCCTGATGCCGACAGTTTACAGTTCCATGATGTGACTCAATGGAGGGAGATATACTTAAAGAAGATCTCAAGACACTATGTGGGTCAACAAAAGCAAACCACAATGTTTATTTTTTTGGAATTCTGCCGCCCCACCCCCCACCAAGTACAATTATGTAAGAACTTACCGTAACAGTAGATCGAGAGGATCTCTTGCAGCAGGCCACACTGTTAGAACTAAGCCACCAGGCATTAGGACCACACAGAAGCTTTCTAGCTAGCAGTCTACCAGAGGGGGCCGCTCACCACCAATGTTACCCTCTGACGTCGGCCTACCCTATAAGAGTGAACAGCCCCTACACACTCCTCAGTTCTCCTGCCAGAGACTATAAGCAACAGCCCGCTAAGGGAACCGAGGAGGAAGCCGAGGTATTCTTAGGATAGACAAGAAAAGAAGCTAAAGGCTCTCCACTATGGAAAGGGAGAGCTAGGCAGAATGCCAAAAGGCCATGAAAGAGTTAAAAGGGGGAAGGAGGGAGGGGAAAGCATGGCCTGCTGCAAGAGATCCTCTCAAAGATCTACTGCTACAGTAAGTCCTTACCAAACTTTACTATCTATCTTCGAAGGTATCGCTTGCAGCATGCCACACCAGTAGTACAAGTCCTAAGCAGTTCTGCCAACAACTGTCAGACAGTCTGGGTGGTTGGCCATAAGGACCTAAGAGAGAAGGACTTGTACAACAGCCAGGCTGAAATTAGCCCTATGCCTAGAGGCAATGTCCAGACTGAAGTTTTGGAAAAGGTATGAACAGTGCACTCCAAGTAGACGCTGCATACACCTCCACAGCTGAAACATTTCTGAAACATGCAACACAAGAGGCCATGCCTCTAGTTGAATGGCCACGTACCACACCAGGAAGTTCCTTACTGTATTTCCTGTAGCAGAAAACAGTACAATTGGCTAACCATTTAGATAAACACAGTTTTTACACTGGAACGCACTCTTTCCCAGGGGCAAGGGAAGCAAACAATTGGGTGGACTTCCTATAGTTCCATGTCCGGTGTGTATAGTACCTAAAATTTCTATGCACCTCCAAAGTATGGAGCAATGCTTCACCTTGACTAGCATGCTCTGGGTAATAAATAGCCAGGTGGATGGACTGATTCAAAGTAAACTCAGACACCACCACAGTAATGAACTTAGGGTCAGTACGCAAAGACACCCAATCTTTGTGGAAAATCAAATATGGCTGCTCACACGTGGGCATCTGAAGCTCCAAAATACGTCAAGCAGAAGTAAAAGCAATAACGCTTTGCATGAAAAAAAGCATAGCTCGCAACCTTCGGCCGGTTCAAACGGAGGCCAGTGACTTGCTCTAACACAAATTTAAGTCCCAAGTCGGAAGAGGATTGCAGATTGGTGGCTTCAAGAGTAGAATGCAAAAACAACAAAAGCTGCGCTCGAGCTGAGGGAGTGGTGCTGTGAAAAGGTGGCCAGCCTGTCAGACAACTGAAGGTCCAGAGAAACTAGGAGTAGCAGAGGCCTGCTCCCCCTCAGTACGTATAGTACCAGGGGAGAGACCTGGAAGAAGGACCCAACGACCTTACCTTGCTGTCCTGAGAATGGTGCCGCCCTCCGAAGGTGGGAGGTTTTAGACCCATCTTCAATGCACGGATTTCGAGGAAATGATGGTCCATGGAGAAGCAGGTGTTGCAGGCATCCATGTCGTGAGACGG
Organism: Neoceratodus forsteri; assembly: GCA_016271365.2. NCBI lineage: Eukaryota > Metazoa > Chordata > Ceratodontiformes > Ceratodontidae > Neoceratodus > Neoceratodus forsteri. Next base: position 1,435,782,053 of record CM057453.1, read on the forward strand.
ACCCAGGCAGGTAAGACAGTGGTCATGGTGGTCCATTATTTTAACTGGCTTGCCACAGAGGCACCGATGCATAGGGGCACACCCCACCTTACTGGAACTAGGCCCCGAACTGGACATGACTGCGCGGACAAATAAAAAACAAACAAAGTGACAGTACTCGACGCCGCACTAAGAATGAAGCAAGAAAGGAAAAAAGGAAAATATTACTGACTTCCTGAAGAAGGACGGCATCGACGGTCGAGGTACAGCGTCGAGTAAAATGCCACAACGGCAGAACTGACGCAGCTAAATTTGTATACACGGCTTCAGCTCCCACGAGATCCGACCTCGACTGTGGGAAAAGAAGAACTGAAGAGCGTGGGGGCCCAGTGTTGGTTACTGGTCAACCCGCAAGTGCCACGTTGTACGTCAGCCTCGAGGGCGGTGCCATCCCCAACGCCAGCCCCTCCTCCTAGAAAAGCTTAAAGCGTATGCTCCCATGGGGTCTGGCACTTCCAGCTTATACCCGCCTGTAATGAATGGTGAAGACTGACCTATGGAAGATCTTAAGTGGTACAGCACTCAAGCAATAACTGAGTAATAGACCAGAAATATGTAGTACATTTTATTTTGGCAAACAGTGAGAACTGCCAACTAAAATCCTAATGCCCATCAGCCCCCTGACGAAGACCCAGACTGGGTTGAAGCCCTGGGGCATTAGGATTTTAGTTGGCAGTTCTCACTGTTTACCACAATAAAATGTACAACATATTTCTGGTCTAATACTCAGTTATCGCTTGAGTGCTATACTTCAAGTGTAGGACACTTCTCAAAAACGTGCAAAATAAATCAAGTTGAGCCACAGTGCAGCCATCGACAGGTACATGATAAGCAAAGATGGCTGAGAGATGCTCCTTGATGGAGGAGTACGTCAGACCGGAGTCCAAGATGGACAGTAAATACTCCAATATCTGATTCACCAGACAGATGAAGGGATCTAGGTGGTGCGATGCAGCCCATATAGCAAAACACTTCCACTTCATTGGAACAGGTGGCCCAAGTGGATGGTTTTCTAGCCACCAAAAAAACATCCGCCACCTTAGGGGACACCCCAAACCTCGCAATGGTTACATCCTCAGGAGCCAAGCATGAAGATGGAAAGATCTGAGGTCCGGGTGGACCAGGATGCCCTGCTCCTGGGAGAGCAAGCCTGTGCGTAGGGACATAGGCACTGGAGGTTCCACTGCCAACTGCTGAAGCAAGGGGAACCAGGTCTGACAAGGCCAGAAGGGGGTAATCAGGACCACGGTTGCCCCCTTCCATCTGAAGTTTAATCAGAACCCTCTGTAGGAGTGGGAAGAGAGGGAATGAATACAGGAATCTCCCTTTCCAAGAGAGGGACAACGCATCTCACCAGAAAACCCCAGGCCCTGGCACAAGTGAGCAGAAAAGCGGCAGTTCTGCATTGAGTGGGGACGCAAAAAGGTCCAACTCTGGACGACCCCACCAGTCGAACAGATCTTCTACTACGGAGGTTAGGAGTTCCTACTTATGAGCTCATGCCTGAGACTGGCTTAGGCTGTCCGCCAGGATGTTTTTGTCACTGGGAACATGGGTGGCCAACAGTTCCACGCTGTGATCTGTGGCCCAATATCAGACCCTCACGGCTTCCTGACACAAAGGATATGAATGGGCCATCTCTGCCCCCCCACCACACACAGTTTGTTGTTGTAATGAACTACGTTGGTGTTGTCTGTTTGAATCAGCAGTGGGCCTAGGGAGAGCTGGGTCTGGAAGGCCTGCAAGGCATATAGAACTGCTCGCATCTCCAAGACGTTGATGCAGAGATCCACCTCCACCATGGACCACATCCCTTGAGTCTGGTGGGCACCAAGGTGAGTCCCCAGCCTACAATCGAGGCATCTATTGTGAAGATTTGCTGCAGGGGTGGAATGAAGAATGGTACCCCTTTTAGGAGGTTGCTGGGCTCTAGTCACCACAGCAGCACCTTCTTGACTGGATCACAGACCAAGGCAGGCTGCTCCAGGTCATCCGTACTCTGGTCCCACTGGACCCGAAGCATCCACTGAGGAATCCTCATATGCAGCCTGGCTAAGAGGACCATGACGATGGCTGCAGCCATGAATCCCAGGAGGCACAGAAAGACTTGTGATGGGACGGGACGGCTGGAATAGAGCTGACGGGCCTGATCGATCACATGCTCCACCCTGTCTTGGGGTAGAAAGGCTATCCCCTGAGCTGTATCCAATATGAAATCGCTGGCAGGAGGTCAGAAACGACTTGTACAGGTTGACTGCGACACCCAAATCCTAGAAGAGGTGGCAGGTATGAGCCAGGGTTTGGAGCAGACACTCCCTGGACGGCACTGCTAGCAGCCAGTCATCCAGGTAAGGAAGCACATAGAACCCCTGCCATCTGAGGGCAGCTGCCACCACTGCCAAGCAAGTGGTGAAAACCCAGGGAAAGCTGAAGATAAGCCAAACGGCAGAGCCCTGAACTGGAAGTGGGCTTCCTGAAATTGAAACCTGAGGAAGTGCCTGTGAGAGGTGCATACCTTAATATGCAGATAGGCATCCTGCATGTACAGGGAGCAAATCCAGTCCCCTTGGTGTAACATGGGCAGCAGACCCTGAAGGGTGACCATCTTGAACTGTTTGTAATAAACTGACAGGTTTAGCTCATGGAGGTACAGAATAGGCCTGGGGTTCCTCGTTGGGGACCAGGAAGAAATGGGAGTAAAACCCCCTTCCTTGCTGGAACTGTGGAACAGGTTTTATGGCCCTTTTGCAAAGCAGGGCATGATCTCTTCCCACATCAGAGGGACAGGCCGAGGAGAGGACTGGGGGATTGTCCTGAGGCCATCCAAAAGTTCCAGGGAGTGGCCGTGCTCTATGAGCTGCAGCACCCAGTTGTCTTAAGTTATCTCCAACCACCTGTCAAGATGGAGAGAGAAGTGACCCCTACTACCATCTCCTGCGTGTCTGGACAGAGGGAGCCTGACAAGGAGTCAGGAAGGGGGGGCAGCCACAGCTGGGGCTGCGGGACCTCCTCAAGAACTCTTACTGGCAGAGGAGGTGGGGGCAGGCAGAACAGATGCCTCCGCTCTCTGCTTTCTCTGAGGCTTGGCCGGCATTCATTGTTGCCTGTGTAGGCTTGATGAAAGGGCGCCCGCTGCCCAGACTTGGGCTGTGTGTGATACATAGAATGGACCGACCTCAGGGTGCATCCAGACATCTGGAGGTGGGAGAGGATATCTTCAACATCTCTGCCAAAATGCTTGTATCCTCTTAAAGGGACGTTCATAATGGACAACTGGACACCTTGTGCAAACCCAGACACCCGAAGCCTAGAGTGCCAGCTCATGCATATGCCAGCTGCCACCCGGGCTAACACATCCACCGCGTTGTACGCCACTCAGAGCAAATGTGTACCAACTTCAGAGGCTGACTTAAGAGAACCCAAGGCTTGTTGCTTGGCAGGGTCATCTGGTAAAGACTGGATGGCATTCCTGGCCCAGTCGCACAGGGCATTTTGGTACTGGAGCATATGTGCCAAGTAACTGAGGGTGCGGATTGCCAGGGTGGATAAGGCAAACATCTGCTTGTCCAGAAGGCCAAACTGACGTGACTCCTTGTCAGGTGGCAGGGAACTCAGATGCTTAGCCCATCTGGTGCAGTCATGAGCAGCATTTAGCACCATGGAGTCAACCAGCATCTGCTCCCCAAGAAATGTTTTTCCCACCAGGGCACGGTACAGCTTATCAGTCTTCCTGGACATGGCTGGGACCAGACTGAGCCAACGTCATGCGGCCATGGTGGCGTTCACATAGGTATCTATGAGAAGAGGGACCACCAATGGAGGAGTCTTCAGCTGTCAAAGGTAGGTAGCGAGCTGGCGCCGCTCCATGTCCTGCTCCTTCGTCTCAAACCACATGACCTCCTGAATATGGCGCATGACAGCCATGAAGGTGGGGTTGTTAGGTGGGTACTTTGGGGACATACTTAGGGGTCCCTTCCACTTCAGAAGAGCCTGTGAATGGAGTAGACGAACCACTGATGTCGCCTTCATCCCCCTTGATCTCCGCCCTGATCGTCCTCATCAGGCAAACGCAGGTCTGGAGAATAATTATCCCCCTCATCTACGGGTTGCGGGGTTAGGCAGCCTAGGTGGCAGAGTCGGCCTCAGGGGCACTGGAGTGGACGACCCTGGAGAAGGCCCCTGGGGAGTATGAGGTGCCAGGCCCTGAGGAGGAGGAACCTGCGATCGCATAAAGCCCCAGGGAGACATAAGTAGGCCTTGTAAATAGAGAGTGACCAGTGTCGGTCCAGCAGGCGCCGGATAAGTATAGACTGGCGTTGGCCCAGTCAGTGCTGAGGATAGACTGGCATGGGCCCTGCGGGTGCTGGCTACGGGTAGACCGGCATAGGCCTGACGTGCGCCAGCTGAGGGTAGACCAGAGCAGGTCCAATGGGCATTGGCTGAGGGCTGACAGGCACTGGTCTGATGGGTGCTGGCTGAGGCAAGACAGGTGAAGACGCATGGGCGCCAGGTGAGGCAAGGCCTGCGAAGGCCCCACTGGTGCCAGCTGAGGTAAGATGGATGCTGGGGAGGAAGAAGCCCTTACTGGCAAAAGTGGTGGAGGACTGGGTCCTAGGGAGGCACCAGTGTCCTGCAGTGCCAGCCCCGAGGCCGGAGGATGGGCAACGGACCCTGAAAAGGAGACTGACGCAGGGGCTGCAGGTGGTGGTTGGGAATCAGAAAAGATCCTGGGTTCCACTAAAACAGCAGCAGCCAAGCCACCATACCACGTGCCTGTTGTGAGCAAGGTACTAAGCAGCAGGGGCTAAAAGGCAGAAAGCAAGCCCTGGCCCAAGAGGCCTCTGCTCAAAATTGTAAGAGCAGCGGGAGGTGATGCCATTGCTAGCCTCGTGGGTGAGATGGCGTAGGCAGCAGCTGAAGCTGACCCTCTGGGAGAAGAAAGACCCCTTTGAGGTTGAGGAATGGTGAGGAGATCGTGAACGGTAGGAGGAGGACCGTGGCCTATCCCGGTATTTGTGTTTCCCGTTGGCCCTATCTCAGGACTTCAAGGACTGACAAGGGAGACCAAGGAGATCCTAGCCTGCAGCTCCCGTTCCATGGAGGTGACCTCCAGCTGCAAGAGAAAGTTGTCTGAGGTCCACTGGTGGCACCTCCGGGTGGCCTGGTTGAATTCTTGGTGGACTCTGTAGACTTGGATGTCATGGTCTGGGCCTTGGCAGCAGACGCAAGCAGAATGGCCGTCCTTTCCCAGAATTTGCTTTAAACAAGGACATTTGGTTTTGGAGTGATCTGAGGTCAGAGTCAGTTCTGAAGACATAAAAAATGAAAAATGATGAAAAAGAACTATGGTGAGAAAAGGAAAGACGAAATGCTGAAAGCATGCGACAATGGCGGTTGACTGAAGCTGCGGCAGTTTCCAGAGGTCTGACGTACGTTGGTCAGCAGCAGAAAAAGATCTGAGGAGGGTGTGGGGGCCGCCCACTCTTATGGGGTAGGCCAATGTCAGAGGGTGACGTCAATGGTGGGCAGTCCCCTCTGGTAGACTGCTAGCTAGAAAGTTTCCATGTGATCCTAAAGCCTGACGGCTTAGACCTACCAGTGTGGCCTGCTGCAAGAGATACCATTGAAGTAAGATCATATTTTACATGGTCCTAAGGTTTAACCCAGACAGACTCTTCTTCTGCAGCTGCCAGGTGGCTTTTCCTGGCTTCAGAGCACCATCCAAATATGCCCCCTCCAAGCTCATCCCCCAGCAGCCCTGGTACCCTCCTAGATTCCTCCCTGGGGTGGGGCCCCACTTTCTCAGCTCCTTCAGCAGGCATTATCCCACAACAGGTCAGCACCTACAAGGCAGATAGGTCTTCAGTTGGATGACAGATGCTCTGTAGGAGTGAGATCCCTTAATAATGGCCATGGTGGACAAGCAGGGCTTCTTCTGTCTGAAGCAGGGACAATACAAAGTTTCCTGTTTTGTAACACGGGGCAGTGGGGGGCCGTGGGCAAAACCCCCACCTAGACAATAAGTCTCGGGTTAGGATAGGGTGTAACAGGGCAGACTGAATGGACCAATGGTCTTGTTCTAGCAACACTGTTTCTATGTCTTCTTGCACATAATCTGTTCAGTGACAGCGCGTTGAGTATGCTCCCCAGCATGCATGTTATGCTCTACTGCACTGTCACCTATAGTCACCCAGGTGGCGGTTGTACTGCAGTAATCTGCGAGACCCACCCTCCTTGGAGAACTGAGTGTCCGATTGGATGTTCAAGCCTTCCCTGCCAACTCTCCAATTATTGGGGCTTGGTAAACAAATCCGGGTTACTGGCACAAGTGGTACTGTCAATTAATCTTCTCATGCACTTATCAGTTATCCATCACTTGCCCAGGACCACAATAGTGGCTGGTGGCCTGCCATGTTGGTTGTGCAAGGAGCTGTGGGTCTCCCACTTGGCAGTCAAGTAGCAGGATGAAGCCCTCCCACCCACCCACACTGCTGAGGGAGGAGAGCTGGCCTTGGGTACTCCATTCTCCCTCCCAGCCAAACCCCAAATGGTCCAAGTCCATTCTCAAACCCTGGTGGCTTGGCATTTTGAGTTGTAGTGCTACTAGACCAACTTGAGTTATGCTTTTTTAACTGCTTAACCACATACTTTGTGAGCAATGAGAAACAAATTACCACCACAGTGTAAACAAAATAAATATATATTTTTAGAGGGTCCTGTACGTGCGTGCCATGTTCTTACCATCAGTCTCCTCATTCTTTCTTTCTCAATCCTCTCAGTTTCTTTCTTTTGCTCCCGCTCTGTGTTGGCATGCCAGGTTGCGACAGCTTTGGAGAGTTTCTGAATTTTTCCCGTAACAGAGCGATGATATTCCTTGAAGTCTTTTGCATGTTGAAGTATGCTGTTTAGATATTCCTAAAATGACAAAGTGCTAACAGTGAGATTTTTCCCCATACATGCAGCCAGTGTGCCATATTTCTCTTAACACTTGGTTCTGCAGTTTATTGTACTGTAAATATATTTATCAGCACACAATACAGGTACAAGAAATTTTGGTAATACAAAACTCTCCAAAGTATAAAGTTTTCAAAAGTTACAGAAAATTATAAGTTCTATATTGCTACACTTCAACAGCACTCATTAGGGTACTTAAATATACTGTACCAAGGCTGGGCTGCATATTAATGCTCATTAGGGTTGCTACCACACAAAATGTGAAACCGCACAAAGGTTGGAAATAAACTGTTCGGGTTGTCTGGAAATGTCCTATTAGGTTTCTTATGTCTAACTCCCACCCACCCTACCAAATCCTCAACCCTCATGACCCAATGATAGTGTACCGGTACAAGACCATATATCAATGATATGGTAGCTCATAGAGGGTTCACATGTTAAAATTGGTATATAGCAACCCAAATCCCCACCCCTCCCTCCCTCCCTACCCTCATGAGTGATGGGCAAAGTACATGACCAGAATCAATGCACACACATCTGGCATTTCATACACATTGTACATCTGTAATTAGAACACTTTGGGTGGATACCTGTGATGGTTTACATCCATTATAACCTGTGCCTTACTTGGCACACAATATGGTACACCCTCCACAAAGCAACAGAACCGTTAACAAATTTGAAAGTACCATACACACTGTGTAGTCATCAGTTTTTGTAGACCTCAAAAATCACTTCATGAACAGGTACGCAGTTGGGTAGTATGACAAACTGATTTGTCTCACCCTGGCCACAAGGGTAGGGGAGGGGTGGGGATTAGGGTTGCTATATACACATTTTTCTATGTGGACCCATTATGAGGTACCATAGCACTGATCTATGGCCTTGTACCTGTAAGACAGTGCTTGGGTCATGAAGATAGGGGGCGTGCTAGAGCAGTTGGGAGTTATACATAAGAACCTGAATAGAACATGTCCAGACTTTGTAGGCACTGTGTTTGCCACCCTAATAGTTTATTTCCAACCTTTGTGCAATTTGCATTTTGTGCAGTTGCAATCCTAGTGAGTATTAACATATTTTGTTTGCCATAAATGTCCTTATTTTCTAAGAAGGTTGTGTAGTAATTTAATTTACTCGTGTCTGTAATTTTTTATCGTTATTTTTTTAATATTCCTATTTTGGTTAAGCCACCACCTTTTCTATAAGTAATAAAGTATTTTAAAATCATATATCATTATAGTAGTCATCCTTTCAATAATTCAAACATTATACAATTTAAAAGTGCATACATACATAAGCGTTAAGTTGTGGTTGAAGAGACAGACTAAAATCAAGTTTTCTAGGGGCCGGCCTGATGGCGCTGAGGGTTGAGGCACTGGACGCCACACCTCACGTTGCGCCAGCGACCTGGGTTGTCGGGGGTCAGCTGGGGGGGAGGGCGAGGAGCGAGACTCAGCTGCCGCAAGGCAGCTCTCTCCTCCTGGGAGGGACTGGTGGCTCCTGGCCACTGGCCCCACCCAGTGGAGGAGAAGTTGCTGGCGCAGACCTGTGGAGCTCCAGCGTAGCCTGGGAGGCTGAGGCGGAGCTGGACATCGGGCGCATGCAAGGCCTCCACCATCCATCGCACACCCGTGTGCTGGGGCCCTGGGAAACGGAGAAAGTGGTACAAAAAGCCCAGAAAATATAAATAAAAAATATTCAAGTTTTCTAAACAAAAAAATCAAGTTTACGAAAAGTCTTGGCAAAACACGAACACATTATCTCAATTAATACGCGAATCATATATATTTTCTAAATTAATATGCAAAGCTCACACATTTAAACACAAAAACCATTGTGCAGCACATTTTTCACAAACACTTTTTACTGCACGAAGATTTATATATTTTATAAATCTTTGCAAATACTTTACTGAATGAATGAAGATTTTATCTTTTGTAAGTCAGTGCAAAGCATAAAAGTTACCGTGCAATACAAAAATGATGAGAAACACTTTTATAACTTCATGATCACTTTGAAAATCTTCATACAACACAAAAAATGAAAATTACATACTCACCGTAATTTTTGATCTTCCCAAGTATCTTCACCATTCATCACAATTGGGTGTAGGCTAGAGGACTGGACTCAACGGGAGTATGTCTTTAAGAAGTTTGGAGTCGGAGATGGTGTCGCCCACGAGGCAGACATATTATGTGGTGCTCATGGACTAGCCCATACCCAATGCCAGCCCCCCATCTCCCCAAGCTCTTTCTGCCAGGAGAGGAAGAGAAAGAGTAGGGCAAAGGAGGGAAGGGCAAGAGAGCCCAAGAGACAGGCAAGGAAGGGAGGAATAACTAAAGATAAAAAGGCAGATTAAAACAAAGATTATGGCTGGTAAGAAGGACTTGGGTAGGGGCAGGGATGGCACAGAGCACTGGGCAGCCATACAGGTAAAGGAAGAAAAGACAGGGTGAGTGTGTGTGTGTGTGGGGGGGGGTAGAGAAAAAAAGGTAGTTAGTCCTCTCCCCATCGCCCCCCCAAGCAGAGATTCCTCACAGAGAGTATAAGAGCCAAAAAGCCAAGCGTTCCTACCAGTACTGAGAAGCAAATAAACACAAGGATACAAGACCTCTCAGGACCAAAGTAAGGAGGCAAAAAGAAATGGAGCATGCAGGACAGCAGTTTCTGTCTTTTTTTTTTTTAACTCAGGACCCAGGAATTGAAACCTTGGGTAGGAGAAGGGGGCGAGGGAAGGTAAAGGGAGGAGAGAGCAAGAGGATCACAGAACCAGGTGATCACCCTATAGATGGACCTCAAAAGAACCCTTCCCCCCCCACACAAATTACCTCAAGAGGAGAGGCATAGAGAATCCGCTTGAAAGACAGTAGGGGACAGAACTACAGGAGGAACCGCCTGTAGTATAAGCCTGTCTGTCTGACCTGCCAAAGACACGACCCCCGGAGAAGAGGCTGACCCAGGAAAGAGGACAAGAAGGAAGGAAGGAAGGGGAAAGGGGAGGGAAAAATACACAGGTTACTCACCTGTAACAGTAGTTCTAGGAGTGGTACATGTAATATGTTGTTCATCCACACTTTCTGGCAGTGTCCTTTCCCTTTAAATCTTGCCAGAAAGTCTTCAAGCTTGCTCCTCCCACCCACCTGGCTGGCATAACCCTTGGCTCCGCCCCATGATGCCAGATCTTGCCCACTGGAAGCAGTACTGTGTGCCGAAGCCTGGGGAGGTCAGGTGGGTCAGTACGGATGAACAACATACACCACTCCTACTGTTACAAGTGAGTAAATACAGGTTACTCACCTGTAACAGGAGTTCTGGGAGTGGTATATGTTGTTCGTCCACACTTATTGGCAGGTTCCTTGCCACTTTAAATCTTGCCGGAAGGACTTTAAGCTGGCTCCTCCCACCCACCCGGGTGGTAAAACTCTCGGCTCGGCCCCATGACGCCAGATCTAGCCCGCTGGAAGCCAGATTGCACGTCAAGCCGGGCAGGTCGGTGAGTTGTGTGGATGAACAACATCATACCACCCTAGAACTCCAGTTGCAGGTGAGTAACCTGTATTTCTAGGACGGATATGTTGTTCAATCCACACTTATTGGCAGACCTCGCAGTTCTCTCCGGAGGAGGGAGGCAATGTGCGCACCCCCTACTTAGGGAATAGAGCTGGAGAGAGGCCAAAGGGCATGGCCCAGAACTCGTAAAGGGACCCCTCCACTCTGAAGCGAAGGAATCGCTGGTGAGTCGGATGGATTGAGACGTGAAAGAACACGTCCTGGAGGTCCAGAGAACAGAACCACACGCCTCGTTCCAAGGATGGAATGTTCTGTGCCAGAGTTACCATCCTGAAGGTTTGAGACCTTAGGAACTTGTTCAGATCATGTAGGTCTAGAATGGGGCGCCAGCACCCCGTCCGTTTCGGGACCAGGAAATTCCTGGACACAAACCCTGGGTCTGGTGGAGGATCCGCCACCTCCCTGATCACCTCCTTTTGGAGGAGCAGAGCAATGTCGGCACGATGAGCCGACAAAGAGGCTGCACACCCCACAGCCCCCTGTGGGGCGATGGCTTGACAGGGTGGGGCCTGCTCGAATTCCAGAGGCAGACCCTTCCCTACCACTTTCAACACCCAGCGGCCCGCGGTGATAGTGGACCAGGCGGAAAGGAAGTGGCGGAGCCATCCCCCCACGAGGGGAACCCGGGGGCAGTGACGAGGCTGGGGGCGACACCCTTCAACCCGTCACTGGGCAAGCTTGGAGGAAGGACCGGCCGAGGGACCTCCTGGACCTTTTCCTCCCAGCTTCCTGCTGGAGGAAGTTGCAGGCTTGGCTTTGGGGTGCCAAGTGCGAGCCTGCTGGCCCTGATGCTGGTGTTGCTGGACCGGACGTGCCGCAGGGGCAGAAGGCCGAAAGGGCTTACGCTGCTGCTGGTGGCCTTTGCCCTTCTGCGGAGACGTGACCGAGTCCAAGGTGGCATTGGAATTCTCGATCCTCTGCAAGTGACCCTCCACCCCGGGACCCAACAAGTCGGTACCCAGGAAGGGAACTTTTGCCAGCTTGTGCTGGGTATCCGCCGTGAAGGCGGAGATCCGCAGCCAAGCTCTGCGGCGCATGACCACTGTGGCTGCTACTGACCGTGCACAAGAGTCTCCAATGTCAAGAGCAGTTTGGAGCTGTTGCTTTGCCACCGCCCTTCCCTGATCCGCACCTGCTTGACCGTAGTCTGGAGGTCAGCCGGGAGATGAGGAATCACCTCAGCCAGGGAGCCCAAAAGGGCGTAGGAAAAGTGTGCCATCAGTACGGCCAAACTGGCCTGACGAAGGCCTAAGGAGGACGCAGTGTAAACTTTATGCCCGGAGTAGTCCAGTTTCTTGGACTCTTTATCGAGTGGCTTGTCCACGTCCCAGGTGTTTCCGGAGCGCCAGAAAACACTGTTGGTCACCAACCCTTCCGCAGAGGGGTGCTCCGAGAATCTGGAGAGTGAGCCGTTGGGAACGGCATACTTCCTGGCCATCCTGGTCAAGGGAGCTGGACAAGAAGCCGGCCGCTGCCATAGCTCCAGGGCCGGACCAACAATGGCTTCGGCCACAGGAAAGGCCTCTGTAGGAGAATCCCCTCAGTCCAGTATCTCCGTATACTTGGCCCACTTTGACACAGGTTCGAGCTTCATCCCACTAGATTCTGAGATGAGCCGAAGCAAACCCATGAACGAGGATGGGCTCTCGTCCACTGACTGTCCCCCAGAGGACTCCAGGTCGAGAGGCCTGGAGAACAGGGAAGAGTCATCATCAGACTCCGAGGAGTCTGCAAACAGCGGCCGAGGGCCTGAGCCACCCTCCACCTGCTGAGGACGATCGGAGTGAGGGTGACCGACAACCGATAGGGCAACCCATGACCTGACCGAGAATCCTTGGTCGGAGCCCCAGTTTTTGGTTGTGGAGGCGGGGGTTCCACCACAATGGGTGGTGCAGCTGGTTTTGGCCAAACAACTGCACCGGCTTTGGCTCCTCGATGACCACGAGGGGTTGTTTCGGCCGCTCAGGTGACAGCTACTTAATGGCCGGGGAAGGCGATGGAGTCGGCTTGCTCCCGGTCAAAAGGAGCTGCTGCCACATCAGATCCTTGTAGCGCCAACACAACTTGCACCGGAGCCTATCCTCCGAGGAGGACGATGACGAGGATGACCGGCACCGCTGCTTCCTCGGTGCCAAGACCGAGACCGCCGATGTCGGCTGGACCGAGAGGAGGTCCGAGACCGAGACCCTCGGTGTTTCCGAGGGTGGTTCTGGGAGGGAGCGGGGGAAACCCGTTTCTCCCCGGCTCAGGAACCTTAACCGGGAACTCTGGCACAGGAGGCACAGGCAAGTCCTCGGTTTCCACCGGGGGAACCGGTGAAGAAGGGTTGTCAGCTTCTCCAGTTGACAGCCCATCCGACGGGTCAAGAAAAATCTCGACTGCATCGACGGGTGTCTCGGACGGCTGACCTGATGGGGACACCTCGACCGAAGCAGAGTGTCAACTATCCGGGGAAGGGGACCTCTCCCGCTCCCACGAACGTTGACGGTGGGACTTATCCTTTGAGTCCTTTTTCTTGGACCAAGAGGAGTGTCCCGATGGCCCCTCTCCCTTAGTAGAGAGGGATTAACAAAGCTCCTTAAATGAAGTCGAACAGGAGGAGCTCAAGGAGAGCGGGATAAATGCCGTGACCGAGGAAGAAGAAGATGCGGCCTGGGCCGCCTCTCTCGAGGCTGTCATTTGTACAAGTTGCTCAGCCAAGCCCTGGGCTGACACCGCCTAACTGGCCTCCTTCGACTTTACCGGAGGAATACGTCTTTTGGGGCGCCCAAGTTGAAGTCTGGCAGCATGGTCTTTGAGAACATTGACCGAGAAGGACTTGCACAATTCACAGGCTTGCGGATCGTGATCGAGCCCAAGGCAGTAAACCCACGTGGAGTGTGGATCGATCCGAGACATCTTCTGTCCGCAAGGGCACCGCCGAAATCCGGGAGTCGATCTGTCCATCGCAGCTGCGAAGGAAGAAAAAGACCAAAGTCTAGTAAATTTGAGTTTCGGATTAACCAACGAGGTAGGATCTAGGCCTAAAACGCAGAGCTCAAAGGAGGGAACCTGAGCTTCCAAGCAGTAAGGAAGATTTGGTGTCATGGGGCGGAGCCGAGAGTTTTACCACCTGGGTGGGTGGGAGGAGCCAGCTTGAAGACCTTCCTGCAAGATTTAAAGTGGCAAGGAACCTGCCAGTAAGTGTGGATAGAACAACATATCCATGTCCCTAGAACACTCGATTCAATGCAAAAAGGCAGTGGCGAAGGCTAATAGGATGCTAGGATGTATTGCAAGGGGATTCAGTAGTAGGCAGAGTGAGGTTATTTTGCCACTCTACAGGTCGTTGGTAAGACCACAATTAGAATATGGAAGAAGATACTGACATGTAGCGAAAGAAGGCTTTTTCCCCATTCTTTACCTCTTCTGAGATTTGTAGTTCCTTCTGTGCTTTTGCCTTCTGCACCTCCCTTCTTGCTAGCTTGGCCAGCCTCTGGTATTCTTCTTCATCCTCTTATGCTTGCTGTTCTTTTACTTTTCTTGCAAGCAGCCCTTTTTCCCCTTACTACCTTAGCCACCTCCCCATTAAACCAACTTGGTGGTCTAACTCCTGCTTTCTTTTCCCTCAGTTTTATGCAACTGCTCATGGCCTTCTGAATTGCCCTTCTAATGATGTCCCATATTCTGTCTATCTCCATGCCTCCTTCTATGCTCTTTATGTCCTCCCTAATCATTTCCCTCATTCTTTTAAAGTTCGCTCTCCTGAAATCTAATGCTCTTGTTTATGTAGGGATGTCTTCTCACCCATGTCTAGGCTGAACCACACTGTGCTGTGGTCACTCCCACTCTGTGGTTCCCTAATGTCTATGTCCCATATGTGCTCCCCATTAGAGAGCACTAGGGTCCAGAATTGCTGCCCCCCCCACCCCACAGTAGGACCTGCCACATACTGCGCCATGAAGCCATCCAGGATCGCATTCAAGATTTCCTGACTTCTGGCGCAGGATGTGGCAGGAGTGACCCCGTCCATTTTGGGCAGGTTGAAGCCACCCATCACTACTACCTCCTCCTCCTTCCCTGCTGCGTTCCTCAACTTCGAACATAATTCCCTGTCCATCTCCTCGCCCTGGCTGGGCAGTCTGTATACAACCCCCATTCTGATCTTCCTTCCTCTGTTCGTCTGGAAATGTAGTTACAGTGTTTCGATGTTCCCATTTTCAATCCCTTCCTCCCTAGTGTATACTATACCTTCTCTTATGTATGCCGCTACTCCCCCTCCCTTTGCCTGTTTCCCTGTTCCTTCTGTATAGCTTATAACCTGGGATGGAGAGATCCTAGTCATGGTATACTGTGACCCAGGTCTCTGTAATGGCAGCGATATCCACTTTACCCTCTGTTAAGAGGGCGTGCAATTCTGCCATCTTGTTCCCAAGACTGTGTGCATTCAACGACACCATCCTCCATTTTGTCCCTGCAGTGCCCCTGTTCCCTTGCTTACTTAGGCCTTCCTGGCTTTCTTCTCTACTCCCTCTCTTCCCCCATTTCTTAGATGGTTTCCTATCACCCTACCTTTGTTGTTATCCCGTTTGTGGGGAGGCTTGGCTCCCCTTTCTGCCTCCCCCCTTAATAGTTTAAACCCAGTTCCTTTGCCATGTACTTCCCCAGCTTATCTCTGAGATTTCTCTTTCCTTCCCAACTAATGTGTAATCTGTCTCGGCTGTAGAGCTCCTTGTTGGACCATGCGTCTCCCCATCCCCCTTCAATGCCGGACCCCTCCTCCTTATACCACTCCCCCAGCCACTCGTTAAATTTTACTATTCTTTTTCTAGCTGCGCTGGCCCTTGGGATAGGAATTATCTCCGAGAAGGCCAACGAGTTCACTGACTCTTTGTATGACACTGCTATGTCCCTAAATCTATTTTACACCACCGCCTCCACTTTCCCAGCTAAATCGTTGGATCCAATGTGCAGCACCAAGTCGGGCTTTTCCCCCGCCTCACCTATCAGCTACCTGATCTTGGGTGATGCTTTCCCTGCCTCCATTTCTGGCATGCACGCTACTGTTGTCCTACTGTGTGGGTCCTCACCTCTTCCCCATTGTATGCATTTTATTATTGAATTCTCAAAGGCTAGTATGTTCCTTTTTCTAGAGTTTCCAACCCCATTTCCTGTTTCTCTCCTATGAAACTATTTCACTTTCCTTGTCCTTTACCACAGTTTCTCTTTAGACAGTGTCACCAGTCCACACGGAGGTCAAGAGGCCTTGCGGAGCTGCTGCCCTCCCCCATCCCCAATGAACGGAAGTGCCACCAGTCCACACGGAGGTCGAGAGGGCTCACGGAGCTGCTGCCCTCCCCACCCCCAACGAACAAAAATGCAACAGTCCACACGGAGGTCGAGAGGGCTGACGGAGCTGCTGCCCTCCCCCACCCCCAACGAACAAAAGGTACGGCAACGCGGCGCACAGGAGCTGGAGCTCATCTTGCTGAATCTGTTCGACACCTTTTTTAAATTCAAACCTAACCCGTTGCATGGCGCCAATACAAGCTAACTATACTGTTGGTGTACAAGTGGAGATAGTTTTTATTTTACGGTAGATTCATAAGATAGGGGTGCTTTAATCTTGTCCCAAATGTTTTTAACTAAGGTCTAACACTGCCTAGCTAGGATACCTGCACCTCTTAAAGCAAATTAAGTTGCTAATTCATTGTTGATGCTTTACTGAACAAAGTTACAAGCCCAGTCTGTATAAATTACAGGGAACTTTAATTTGTGCAGAGCTGAGGAAATCTAACGAATTAATTACTTAAAACAAGGTCTCCTCTAATAGATAAGAACAAGATTATAACGAAAGACTGTTATGCAGAACTGGAGAGCCACGTAGCCTCTGCACCCTACCGAGTCCCCCCCCCCACCTATAAATATCCTTACCTGTTCTCTCTTTTTTCACAGTGCCACCGGTCCACACGGAGGTCGAGAGGGCTCACGGAGCTGCTGCCCTCCCCCACCCCCAACGAACAAAATGTACGGCAACACGGCGCACAGGAGTTGGAGCTCATCTTGCTGAATCTGTTTTCCCTGCGTCGGCTCCCCACCGCCCCCACCACCACCCTTGCTCGACTCTCCCTTATATAGTGAAGAGGATGTGGCTCTGAGCCAATCAGCCCACTTCTCCACTTGCAGATTATACACACTCGCCACTAGAAGCAGATAACCTCTGCTGTTCCTCTCCCTTACTGGCTTCTCTCTGATCCTCCTCCCACCACTTAGCTACTATGTTTCTCTCAGTCCCCATACTCTACTGTTCTTCCCTGTACTGATACTTCCCCTCACTATCTACCCTGCTAATCTCCCAAACTTGGGCAACACAGTATTGATGCCCGCATGTCAGAATTCCCCTTCTAAATATCCTGCCACACCCAAAGTTATCCTTTTTCCTAAACAAGTATTATTCTGCGCTGGTACCCTCTTCCTACAATACCCTGCCACCGCAAGAATTGGGTGTTCATATCCCAGCACCCGTCTGCCACCCAACTCTCATCCCCCGATCCTGATATCCCCCCCCCCACTACAATTCCTTAATTCCTTATCCAGGCATCCCCTACATACTTACCCCCCAATTCCACACATTCTGCCACTAAAAACTCCCTAGCTGTCAAGCTGCATTGCCCCAAAAACTGGCCTGGAATCCCATCCTCCAGTAGCTCCCCTCCTACTCCTAATGTCCGGTAATATACACCCAAACCCTGGCCCCCAGGCAACCTCCATGCCCACACCACCCCACTCAGGTGGCTTACGTATTGCCTCCCTAAACATCTGCAGCTTACTAAAAAAATGGGACTCCTACCAGGGATGGGTCCTGCAGCATCAACCTGATGTCATTGCCATGGGTGAAACCTGGCTCTTCCCCCTCACCGTATCCCGGACTCATCGGTCTCCCTACCTTGGTATAATGTTTTCCGTGCTGACCGGCAGGGTCAGCGGGGGAATGTGCCTTATACACCAAGGACACGCTTGAATGTTCACCTGCCCCCTCCCACCTTCTCCCGGATCCCAGGCACTCACACTCAAACTCACTATCTGTCACTCCCATACCCCCCGCCATATACATTCCCCTAGAGACCAAAAGGCGGCCTTCCATTCTCTCCTCATCCTACCTCGCCACCCTATCCCCTCAAAACGAAAAAATTATTCTGGGAGACTGCAATATCAACTAGCTAGCCAAGGCAGCTGCCCCTTTCACAGACGCAGCCACAGCCCAGGACCTCACACAGATAGTCCCGTCACCCACCCGAATAAACCTGCGCTCTGGGTCCTCCTCCCTGCTGGACCTAGTCTTCACAAACCGCCCTCACAAAATCTCCAGCACTACTATTCTCCCAGACGCGATTAGTGACCACTCCCCCGTCCTCTGCTCCTGGATATGCAAGACACCCAAATACCCTCCGAAAATGATCATACGACGTAAACTTGGCCCTGGTAAACTTGCTCTCCTAAAAACACACGTTAGTACTATGGACTGGTCCTTCATAACTAATACCCTCGACCCCGACAGAGCCCTAGACCTTTTCATTCACTCATATAATGCTATATATGATATGTTCGCCCCTCTGACCAAAAGGATGGTCAAAGGCAACCCTGCACCATGGATAATGGATCATCTACTGGCCCTGATGCAGTCTAGGGACTCCCTATGGCACCTATCCAATGAGACTGGCCTGCCATCAGACAGACAGAAATACAGAGAGGCCTGTAACCAAAGTACTTGGGCTCTGGGCAAAGCCAAAGCAGAGTTCTACAAATCTGCCCTAACCTCTACCTGGGGTATGGGTCGCAAATTCTGGAACAATACCAAGGACATCTGCAGCAAAGCCCACAACACTGCCCCTACACAAATCCTAGTCGAAGAGGACCTGACCGCTGATCCCTCCCAGATTGCTACCACCTTTAATCATGCCTTCACCAACCTCAGCCATGTCCTCCCTAGCCACTCCTTTGACCCACCCTCTGACTCCTCCACCTCCGCCCACTCAACACACCCTCCATTTCACCTCTGTTGCATCACCCCTAAGTCTGCAGAGCCATACCTTATAAAAGCCTTAAACCACTCTATATACAGTAGCGACTCTTTAGACCTGAGACTTCTCCGGCTCACCCTTTCCAAGGTGCTTATCCCCCTAACTCACATTATTAACCGATCCCTATGCCTCGGGAAATTCCCCTCATGCTGGAAATCTGCCTCCATCACTCCCATATTTAAGAGTGGAGACCGTACCTCCACCAGCAACTACCGCCCCATATCTATTCTCCCCCCCCCATCTAAAGCACTAGAGCGTATAGTCTCTGACCAGCTCACTGACCACCTAAACAAGCACAATATACTTTGCCACCAGCAACATGGTTTCCATAAGGGACACAGCATGATGACCACCCTATCAACTTCACCACCCACCTCCATACGGCCATCGACAGAGGTCAGCCTCCGCTGCTGTCTCTCGACCACAAAAGTGTCTGCCATCATCAACCACGCCTCCTACTAACCACCCTCACCAAACATGGTCTCTCTCACGATGCTCGCTGCTGGTTCTCTGACTACCTGGCAGACCGCTCGCAGCAAGTCAAAATTGGAACCACCTTATCCGGCAAACTGCCTGTCCGCTCTGGTGTCCCGCAGGGGTCTATCCTTGGACCTTTATTATTCAGCCTCTTTCTCAACTCCTTCCCCCAGTCCTGTTCAGGCAACATCCTTCTCTACGCGGACAATGCTGTCCTGTACTCCTCCAACCATGATCCTACTCGGCTCCATCTCTATCTTCAATCCTCCTTCAGTGATGCCAAAAAGTGGTTCACCTCACAGCACCTCACACTAAATTATAAAAAGACTAAAGTATTGTACTTCTCTCACCCACTCAGCTCCAAGAAGGACGGCTGTCCTACACTATTAACAACAAACCAGACCCCTCTTAAGCAAGTGGACTCCTTTAAATACCTGGGGGTCACTCTTGACCCAGCCCTCAATTTCCACTACCACATTCACCTACTATCTACTGCCCTCAACATCCGGCTGGGCATCCTCTACAGGATTAAACACTGTCTTACTCCTGATGCCCTTTGCCTTGCGGTCGTCTCCTTGGTCCTCTCCCTCCTACACTATGGCATTCTTATCTATAGCGCAGCCAGCTCCTCGACCTTATCCAGACTATGGCTCTCCCTCAACAAAGCCTGCCGCCTCAACCTGGGCTGCGATTGCCTCACCCACACATGTTCCCTTTACAATGCCACAAGTTGGCTCAACCTCGATAACCATATCAGGTTTCACACTTGCCTCATGGCCAAAAAGATTTCACTCGGCCTCGCCCCCTTTGGACTCTCCCCTCTAATACAATGAACCAAGACAAGCAACACACCCGCAGTGCTAGTAGGCAACTCCTCACAGTCCCCCGATGCCGCACCTCCCAATTCCAAAGGTCCTTCAGTTATCGAGCCCCAACCTGGGTCAATAGCCTGCCAAGCGCCCTCACAAACTTGCATAGTCTAGGCCCCTACAAAACCCACCTAAGAAACCACCAATTGTCCACGAATCTCTGTGACTACAACAGATCCTGTCCACCACCCAATATCAATTGACCATGGCCTCTGGACGGATGTCCCCCACATCACTCCAGAGCCTCTCTTTGTAAGCCCAACACAGGAGTTTGCATAGGCTCCCTGGATTTGTGCCTCGCACCAAGTTTAACCTATACCTAATATGTTAGTCACTTTATGCATTATTGTAATTGTGTCTTACTTGCTTGTGCTACTGTTCTGTATTTGCTCTGTACTGTTCTCCTACTGTGTGTACCTATACTGACATGGAACTTTTGAAAAAGAGTCTTTGACTCAAAGGTATTTTCCGAATCCTCAATAAATAAAATAAACAATTCCCCTTTCTCCTGCTTCCATATTCCTGTGTGTTCCTATCCCCTCCTGGTTCCCTGCTCTTGTAATACCAAGTACTATACTACTTATTTCTCTGTTTCCCTTGATGCTCCCTTCCCCTTTTTTGCCCCCCCCCCCCCATCTCACCTACAGTACTACTTTTCCTGTCCCCTTCCTTCATGGTATCTGCTTCCTGACTGACTGGAGGTACCATCTGCGTCTCCTCCCCCTCTACCTCTCAGGTATCCTAGTATCCAAGCTTGTTTCTCCTTCATCCCCTCGTCTCCTTTCTGCTAGTACCACATATCTATTGGCTGTAGGTACCTCAAAGAGGGAGCTATTGAATTCCCCACGTCTTGCTCTGAATAGCCCGTTCCTGCCTTCCTCCTTTTCTTGCCATCTGCCCCCCCTCCCGATCTTCCAGCTTAGTTTAAACCATTATGCTGGTTTGTCCATTGCCCCTTTGTAACTCTCATGTCCTGTCTTATGCCTGATTTTATTATGCCCTGGTATATCAGATCTTCGTCCTATTAGCCTTTTTTGTCTCTGCTTACTTCCTTCTTTCGTGCCCTCTTAAGACCCCAATAAGCCATCTTATCTTCATGCTCTTACACACCGGGCATCCCCCCCCCCTCCATAGTACCTCTATGAATACTGCGGCCCCACAACTGTTACAACCCACAATCCTTCCCCAGTTGCCCTGTCTAATATGCCACCTCGCCACCTCCCCCCCTTGATACTGCTGACTGTTGCAACTCCTAAACCCCCACATTGTTCACATTGCTTATCTAACTATATCTGCCCTACGTTTCACTTTTAGATCTAAATTCAGAATTAAACGTTCTTTGACTAGCGATACTAAGTACAACTGCACAATCTATACGGTAGTTTAGTTAACTATCCCTCACCAGCAGTGCAACCTCAGACAATTAACAATCAGCTTTACTTTCTGTTTCAGAAGTAAACTTTCTTTGAGCAGCGCTATTAGTAAAACTCAGTAGTTTATACAGTATAATGGTTAACTTAACAGGTATCCTTTCTAGGTGGAGCCCAATTCTTAGGCTCAGCACAGAAACGGGGTACAGCAGGGAGATAGTTGTGGCGACTGTGGCACTCTTCTCCATGGGTATGCTCTGGAAGAGGGGGCACTGCTCCATCTGCAGAACCTTTGCGGTGCTCCATGTTCAGCTGGTAGCAGCATGAGATGAAATAATGTTGTTTGTAGGGACGGCCATTGTCTCAGTGGGGAACACACCTTTCCGTGCCAGTGATATTAGTTCAGGTGCGAGCTCAGTGAGATGGCTGAATGGACAGCAGCTGGGGGGAAGGTGCTAATCCCAGCCTGGGGAGGAACAGAGCAGTCTTCTAGCATGCACACACACTCACACACACACACACACGTCACCTTGTGGTAGGCCAGGAAGCCTTCCCTCACAAGGGGTTGACGTGCCCGTTGAGGCCTGATAAGCCCATGCGTGCACTGCGTCTGGACAAGTAGGTTAGCCTGACAGCGTTAAATTACAGCGCAAGCACAGATCTACAGTTAATAGGAAGTCAGGATCCACCATAAATTACTCCTCTCTCCATGCATGCCTGCCACAAATACCATACACGCAAATATTCAGCACTGACAAATGCTCGTTTCCTATGCCCAGTGTGTTCAGTGAAGAGCTAACTCAGTGCTCTTGTGTGTGTTGTTTTTTTTTTTCCAATTGTTTAACCAGGTGAGACACACTAAGCTGAAAGCTTGTTTACAGGTGCGACCTGGGAGCACAGGGAAGTTAAGTGGCTTGCTCAGGGTCACACAGTATGCAAGTGGGGGCTGTGGGATTCAAACCCAGGTCTCCAGATTTGCAGCTCAAAGCTTTAATCCACTGCACTATACTGCCTCTTTGTTTGCACATGTTCCTGTACTCTCAACATACCTGGTGCTTCTGTCTACGTTTTCGTTCCTGCTCAATCTTCTGCTGCTTTTCCAGCTTCTCTGTCATGCGAGCTTCCCTCAAAGTCTGGCGCTTGCTGCGTTTGTAGGCCTTGGAGTTCAGAGCAGTCTCTAATGTCGTGTCACGCCGCATACAGGCCACCACCTCTTGCCTCAGCTTAAAAAAAATTAAAATTACATTTATGTTATAAAGGATTATTTGACAGACATGCAACTGTCCCACTTCCGCCATGTTTATCTCCAAGTGCCCTGTAACTCATCAAGCTTCTAGCATGCTTGTCCAGAGAAGCAAGTAGCAGGGCCACAACTGAGATCAAAGAAGGTAAAAATTCTAAAGGTTTATTTTTTTTTATTGTTATATTTTAGCCAGTCCATGCACGTTATTTACACAATAACAATCCCTCTCTAGCATGGTAGATCCTAGTACTCAAATCCTATTTGATTAAAATAAATAACTTAAAAGTTTGATTCTGAACTTTTTTGGTAATCTCCTAATTGCTCAATCTGCTGTTATCATGCACCTTCAAATAACCACATTCAAATGAACCCATACAAATGAAGGAAGCATGTCGTCGAGGCACAGGTCAAGAAGCATAGGAAAACCAGGAGCAGTTGTAAAATTCGCAACAAGAGTTTTATGATTAATAATACTAAAATAAAAAATTAAAATTGTTCAGAATAACTATTTACAATGGCAGTAGAAATATAAAACAGATTCCTTCCGAGTTTTTCTTCTCAACTTCCAATCTCAGTTTCTCTATCTCTGTCTCTTTTGCAAAACATTGCAGCTCTCTTTTTAAGTCTGTACAGGAGCTCGTGAAGAAAATAGCTTGCTTCTCACACAGTGTTCTTGTCAGTTTCAGCAGGTGCAGCAAAAAGAACACTGTAACCCAGAACTGACCTCTTGTTTACATCTTTTGCAAAGAAAAAATTACTCACCTTAGTAATGTTGTTTCTTCTAATGGAGTCTTGCTATATTATGACAGTAGCAGTTTGTCCCACCACTAGAACTGCTCCGGAGATGAAATGGTTAATACCATTCCAAAATAGAACTTTGAGCACGAGCTCTAAGAAGCAGCTCTCATCTGTGTAATTCTCAAACCTGAACTGTCAGATCTTACGAGCAGAAACTCACTAAGGTCTGTGTGGAAGCTGTAACTCACACTAGCCAAATGGCTACCTAAATATTAACAAACCATTGCTGGTCCCAACACCCAAGACTCAAGTCAGGGACCAGAACTACTAACACAATTCTAACAACATGAGAATAAAACAACAGTATAATAAACACACACACCCCAAACTCCCAAAAGGGAGAAACACTAAAAGGGGCATGAAATAGTGCCTACACTAGTTGCCCGCACCCACCCAAGTAGAAGTTCTGAGAGGGGCAGGTTGGGAGTCATAATATAGCAAAACTCCATTAGAAGAAACAACATTACTAAGGTGAGTAATTTTTCTTCAAACAACATGAAGTCTTGCTATATTATGACAGTAGCAGACTACACAGCAGTACCTCCATGGAGGAGGGGCAGAACCTACTTAGGGAATAGGCTCTGAAGAACAGTTGTGCCAAACCAAGCATCTCTCCTGGCCTGGACATCCAGGGAGTAATGCTTGGTAAAAGTGTGTACCGTTTTCCAAGTAGCAGCCTGGCATATCTCTAATATAGGGATGTCTCTGGCAGCAGCTAGAGACGCAGCTGTACCCCTGGTAGAATGAGCCCTAAAGCCAGAGGGAGGATTTCTGCCCAGTTTCTGATAACAAAATTGGATACAAGAGACAATCCACCTGGCAACTGATCTCTTAGTGGCAGGTTTGCCTTTCCCAACTTCACCATAGGTAAGGAAAAGTTGGAGGGATTCGAACCTGTGACCTTTGGTACGCTCTATATAGTAACTAAGAGCTCTCTTAACATCCAGGCTGTGCAACCTCCTCTCACCAGAAGAGAAGTGATCAGTGAAAAATACTGGAAGGGAGATAGATTGGTTAAGATGGAAATCTGAAACCACCTTAGGTAAAAACTTCCTATTAGTCCTAAGGACTACCTTATCCCTGTGGAAAGAAATAAAGTCAGTTTCCACTGACAAGGCTTGTAAACTCACTTATGCTGCCTAGCAGAAGTGATAGCCACCAGAAAAACAGTTTTCCAAGTTAGATACTTGAGCTCTGCAGAAAACAGAGGTTCAAAAGGGGGCTATTAACTGGGCAATATAAACATTAAGCTCCCAGGCAGGGGCGGTTCCCCGAAAGGGTGGATTAGTATGAGTAATCCCTTAAAAAACTTGGAAAACACAGGGTGAGTGGAAAGAGGGGATGACTTTCCTGCTGACACAAAAGCAGATACAGCTGCCAAATGGACTCTCAGGGTAGCTGGTCTGAGACCCAAAGAATTAAGATGGACCATGTAATCTAATACAATGGGCAAATCAGCAGATTCTGGGGAAATATTTTCCTAGCACACCAAATGGAAAACCTTTTCCATTTAAAACTATAAGTAGTTCCTAGTGGAAGGCTTTCTGGAAGCCTTTAGGATTTCAAGAACACCTTGAGAGAGGTGTAAATCAGCAAATCTCTAACCTCCTCAAGAGCCAGGCCTTGAGGTTGAGGGATTTGAGGTCCGGATACCAAACCCTTCCCTGGGCACAAGTTAACAGGTTGTGAATCCTGGGGAGGCAAAGGGAAGACTGATTGTCAGTGACAGAAGGAGTGGGTACCAGGGCTGCCTGGCCTATCCGGGCAATCAGAATCACCCTGCAAGGCTGAGATCTGATTTTGACTAATACTTGAATAGGAGCGGAAGGGAGGGAAAGCATAAAGAAACTTCCTCCCAATCCAGGAGAAGGGCATCCAGGGGACTGAGCCCAACACTGGAGGCCTGCAACAGAACAGAGGAAGTCTGTGATTGTCTGGGGCTGCAAAAGATCTATCTGAGGGGTGCCCCATCTGGCAAAAGACTATCCCAGCACTTGAGGATCCAGGGACCATTCGTGATGGCCCTGGGAAATCCTGCTGAGAGCATCCACTAGGACATTGTCCTTCCCTGAAGATGAACTGCTATGAGGGAAGTGTTCAGGGAATAGGTCAGAGACCACAACTTCATTGCCTCGGTGCACAAGGTCAAGACCGAGTGCCCCCTGTTTGTTGATGTACCACATTGTTGTGGTGTGTCTGTTCTGACTTGTATCACCTTGTTGTGGACAGATGCAGAAAATGCTTGAAGAGCTAAAAGACAGCTCTGAGTTCCAGCAAATTGATGTGGAGCAGAGATTCCCGGGGGGACCACACTCCCTGAGTGGAAAGGTCGCCCATGTGGGCTCCCCAACCCAGAAGGGAAGCATCTGTAGTGAGAGTCAAATTGTGAGCAGGGGGAATGAAGGGGACCCCCAATCTTAAATTGCTCTGATCCTGCCACCACTAGAGTGCCTGGATCAAGGTTCGAGTCACTGGGACCAACTTGGAAAGGGGGTCTCTTCTCCGAGACCAATAGGTTCTCAAGTGAAACTGAATGTCTCTCATCTGAAATCTTGCTCCCTGCACAACAGCTGTGGATGCAGCCATGTGTCCCAGGAGCTGCAGAAAGTGTCTTGCTGGTCGAGAGACCTGCAGGGTGAAGGAGGAGGCCAGAGTCACTAAATTGGCCACCCTTTCTAAGGGAAGAAAAGCTCTGGCTAGCTTTGTGTCCAACTCTGCCCCTATAAAGGTGAGTACCTGGACTGGTTCCAGAACCACTTTGGTAGATTTAGCAGAAAGCCCAGGGAGGTGAGAAGCTGCTGGGTAACTTGCAGGTGAGATTTTACCTGTTCTGGGGACTGGCCTACAATGAGCCAATCGCCTAGATAGGGAAAACAGCAAACCTTTGCCTCCTTAAGTGAGCCACTGCCACTGCTAGACACTTTGTGAATACCCTTGGGGCAGAGGTAAGGTCAAGGGCATTGCTCTGAACTGGTAATGACCTGAGGGTAGTTCGAATCTGAGGTACTTCGATGGGAGCTTCTGATTAGACGTGAAATAGGCATCCTTGAGGTCCAGGGAGGCTAACCAGTCCCCTGGCCTTAGGGAGGGTAAAATCATTGCCAGAGTTACCATTTTGAACTTTGGTTTCAAAAGATGCTTGTTCAGATATCTGAGGTCTAATATGGGCCGCCATTCTCCTGTCTTTTGGGGTAAGGAACTATCTGAATACAGACCCTGCCCTGGTGCAGGGAGGAACCCTTTCCACTGCTCTGAGAGCTAACAGGGTTGAGACCTCTGCTTCCAGAGCAAAGGTCTCTGAAGCACTTGAGTAGGAAAAAGTCTGGTTCTCAACTTGGGAAACTTTTTGAAGCTGAGAACCAGACCCTGGCTTACTACTTCCAGAACCTACTTGTCTGAGGTTAAAGAAGCCCAGTTCTGACTGAAGTAAGCCAGCCTGCCCCCTACCGGTAAAGGAGACTCGGCCCTGGGCACCCCATCAGGGTGCCTGCTTAGCAGGAGCTTTAGGCTGAGGGGTGGGATCAGGCCTGCCCACCCTTCATCTGCCTCTGCCTCTGAAGAAGCCCCTCTGAGCATAGGCAGAGGAGGCCTGAGTCTGGTAAAAAGGCCTGTGAAAAGGCCTACCCCTACCCCTGGGGGTATGCCTCTGAGGAGTGGCTTGCCGCTCCTTAGCTTGGGCACTTTTGTAAGTAGTCCTATATTCATCCATCTTTTTCATGTAATTCTCTGTCTGCTCCCAAAACAGAGAATTTCCCACCACAGGAAAATCCATAGCCTTAGTCTGGGTATCCTGTGACAGACTAGTACACCTGAGCCAGGCCAACTCATTTAAAAGCTACGGATGTGGCCATGACCCAGAGGAAACATCATTAACATCCACAGCAGCATGAAACTGTACCTTAGAAGCCTCAATGCCATCAGCAGCCACCTGTTCTAGTTCGCTAGCCAGCTGGCCATGGGCTTGCTTATTAATTCCATAACAGTATCCCATCTAGATTTCTGATACCTAGCTACATAAGCCATATAATTTGCTTGCCTGAGTCCCAGAGAGGCTGCCATATACTGTTTTTTTCGCCATGGCATCAATCTTCCTGGAATCTTTGTCAGGAGGATGTGGCCAGGGATATTAGCTTTATCACAGGCTGCAGCCTGAACTACCCCAACATGACTGCATTGCTGAGAAAGGAATTCTGTATCAGGACCTGACAATGTGTACCTTCTGTCCATCTTTTTATCTACAGGAGGCACAGAATTAAGAGCTTTTAAAATTTTTATTGTTTGCTTCCTAAAAGACTTATGCAAAGGAATAGACAATCTCCTAGACTCTGGAATATCCATCATTTCTACAAAATCAGGCTCCTCTTGCTCATCCACAGCTTCTTCCAAGGGAAGCTGGAGGGTTTCAGCAACTTTTTTGTAAAACATAAAATGAGATGGGGACTCAGATAGCATAGGGGGAGATTCTAGAGGTCTGTCTGGGGAAATGTCCGTTCAATGGGCACACCTAAGACCTTCCCAGCCACATTCATACTGTTCATAATCATCCTCCTCCTCTGGTTCATAAAATTCCTCAACATCATATTCTGAACCACTGGAACCGGACGAACCGACCTTTTGCAGATAGTGGCGGTTCGGACGGAACCTGAGACAGTGACTGGACAATTTGTATGGCTTTCTCTGCTGTAGTTGGAGAAGGGTTTTGGACTCAAACCTGCTGACTTTCTTGTTTTCTTTACTGGAATTGGTTCCTCAGAACCAGCTTTTCTTTTGCCCGAGGAAGTCTCGCCTGGTCAGAGGGTATTCCCTCCGGTTCGTTGGCACCGAACCAGGCTGGCCATCCGGTCAGCTGACTTTTTGTCTCGCTCCCTGAGCCTGCCCAACTTCTGCGGCTGCAGGAAATTCTTACATATCTGGCAGTCTGACTGGAGGTGGTCAAACCCTCAGACAATAGACATGTGGTGTGGGTCAGCCTTGGCAAAGACTTCCCACAGACATCACAGTGTTGAAACCCAGTGGCCCGTTTTTCTTTGGGTTTCTGCATACGCCAGCCTAACCAGAAAAACTTGCCCTTTAAAACGGCAGTGCTAGGAAGATAACTTTATCGGTTCCTAACCGTAATACGGGTATTGGAAAAAACGATTAAAAACCGATTTTTTAGAACCGATAAGAACCGGAACCGCACTTCTAAAATGTTAAACTTTAAAGTTAATAAGTTTTAAACTCAGCTGGTCGGTTCAAAACCGAACCGATAAACTTACAAGTTCCACACAGACAAAACCTTTAATTTACTTACGATTACTACAGACAGAGCTTGAACCGAACGGTTTTATGTGTTAAATAAAACTATTCTCGGTTGAATCGAACCGAGAAAACACTGTTTAAACCGAGAAATGAACCGAGCAGTAGGAGAAATCTCCGGAGCGACTGTTCACTGAGGCGGAGTAAAGAAATACAGGTTACTCACCTGTAACAGGAGTTCTAGGAATGGTATATGTTGTTCATCCACACTCATTGGCAGGTATCCTTGCCGCTTTAAATCTTGCCGGAAGGTCTTCAAGCTTGCTCCTCCCACCCACCCGGGTGGTATAACTCTCGGCTCGGCCCCATGACGCCAGATCTGGCCCGGGCTGGAAGCTCAGGTTGTGCGCCGGGCCGGGCAGAGGGATTGTAGATGAACAACATATACCATTCCTAGAACTCCTGTTACAGGTGAGTAACCTGTATTTCTAGGGACATGGATATGTTGTTCATCCACACTCATTGGCAGACTCCTAGCAGCTCTCCGGAGGAGGGAGGCAAGACGCACACTCCAATACTTACTTGGGAAAGAGAGACTGAGAACCGAGGCCCCAAACCAGCATCCCGGGCGTGACTCAAGGTCGATGTGGTAGTGGGTAATGAAGGTGTTTGCTGACTTCCAGGTAGCAGCCCTGCAGATTTCCTGGATAGGGATGTCCCTGGAAGCAGCCACCGTTGCAGCAGTATGGCGGGTAGAATGAGCTCTTATCCTCTGGGAGGCTCCATGCCCGCCAACTTATAGCAGAGTCTATGCAGGAGGTTACCCACCTGCTTATCGTCCCGCTTTGGCTGCAGGTCTGCCAGATGCGGCCAGCGAGGTGACAAACAGCTGGCAACCTCTCCTGAATTTCAGCCAGGCGCCCTTATAATAAGCGAGCCCTCTAGGGTCCAGAGTATGGAGCCTATATTCGCCTCCGAGGTGATTGGGGTAGAACACCGCAGAGTCAACACCTGGCTAAGGTGAAACTCCGACACCACCTTCGGAAGGAATTTCGGTGGGGCGAGGACAACCTTGTCCCTGTTGAAGACCAGGTAAGAGACTCGATGGAAGCGCCTGGAGCTCTCCCATCCTTCTGGCTGACGGATAGCCACCAAGAAGGCGTCCTCCACAGGTGGAGAGAGCACACCTGTGCATAGGTTCGAATGGCTTGCCCATGAGCTTTGCCAGTACCAGCAGTAGATCCCACGGAGGTGGGGGTTCCCGACTGAGGGGAAATGTGATCAAGGCCTTGAAAAAGTGCCAGACCACCTTCTCCTGCGCTACCGACTGCTTCCGCCCGCCTGTAAGCAGAGATGGCTGCCAGGTGCACCCTTAGGTCGCCGACCTAAGCCCTTGACTAGAAAGGGACCATAAATAGTCCAAGATGCTTGCTATGGAACAGGAGGAAGGGTCCAAGCCCTTGTTCCTGACACCAAATGGAAAACCTTTTCCATTTGAAGGCATAGCATTTTCTGGTCGACTTCACGGGACGCCTCAACTACACTGAGGACCCCATCGAAAGACCCAAGGCCTGAACTCTAGCCGCTCAGGAACCAGGCCATCAGGTGCAGGGATTGAAGGTCCGGATGGAACACCTTCCTGATTGACTGAGAGCAAGTCCGGGCGAGCTGGAAGCTGCCGGAGTCCTGGAGCTGAGACTGAGGAGATCTGGTACCAGAACTGGCGAGGCCAGTCTGGGCTATCAGAATCACCTGCGCCTTGTCCCTCCTCGCTTGAGAAGCACCTTGTGGATCAAGGGAAATGGGGAAAGGCGAAAGAGGCCCGGGGTCCACTGCCTCGAGAAGGCATCCCTGCAGCGAGCCCTGCTGAGGGGGGCGGGCATGGAACAGACCAGCTTCTGCTCTCCCTAGAGGCAAACAGGTCCACCTGAGGTGTGCCCCAATGGGAGAACAGATGCTTACTACCTCCGGCAGGAGAGACCACTGGGGATGCAGCCCCATCCGCCTGTGGCATCGCCAGGGTGTTGGAGGCTCCGCCATGTGAATGGCTAGGAGATCCGCCCAGGCTGCGACGAGGTGACTAAATGCGGAGAGCTTCTGCATAGAAGCATGGAGCTGGCCTCGCTCTGGCGGTTTAGATAGTACATGGTCGGGTATTGTCCGCCTGACTCGACCACTTGACCCCGGAGGAACGGAGTAAAGGCGGTGAGAGCCAGCGGACCGCCGGAGCTCCAGCAGGTTGATGTGGCATCGACTTCAAGGGGACCAGAGGCCATGAGCCCGTGTTCCCCAGATGGGCACCCAACCCATCAGAGAGGCATCGGTCGATAGAGAGACCGCTGCTCGGGCGGATTTAACGGATGCCCTCCTGCAAATGATCTGGAACGTCCACCACTGAGAGCTGCCCACATCCCCTGTGTCACCGGCTACGCTTGGTCCAGTGATCGCAGCGCAGACCACTGGCTGGCCAGTCCCCACTGAAGGGGATGAGCGTTCCAGCGGGCCCAACGGACCACGCTGGTGCAGCCGCCATGAGAGCCCAGGAGGCGAGGAAGTCCCGGGTAGCGCACTGCCCAAATCCAGAAATGATCGGGCAAGGAGGAAAGAACTCGGCCCCTGTCCGCTGGGAGCCGCGCTTCTGGCTCGAGAGAGTCGAGCTGCCCGACGAACAGAATCACCTGCTCTGCTCGAGTCTGGACTTGGCCTCGTTGATAAGGAGGCCCAGTTGAGAGCGAGACCTGGAGGCCAGATCTCTGACTACTCTGCCTCCTTCCTGAGGAGCTGCTATCAGCCAGTCGTCCAGGTAAGGCAGGACACTGGACCCCGGTCGGCCAGGAATGCTGTCACCACTGCCATGCATTTGTGAAGACCCTGAGCTGGGAGATGTCAAGGGCATGGCTTGAATCCTAAGAGGGATCCTTCCCGTCAGCTTAAGGAATCTCTGTGAGACGACGGATAGGGACGTGAAAAAATGCTGGGCCCTGCAAAGTCCAGAGAGCAGAACCACACGCTGCTCCAAGGATGGTATTATCTGAGCCAGAGTGACCATCCTGAAGGTTCGAGACCTTAGGAACTTGTTTAGGTCGTAGAATGAGAATGGGCGCCAGCCCCCATCCGCCTGGAACCAGGAAGTACCTGGACACAACCCTGGGTCTGAAGGAGGGTCCACCACCTCTTATCACCTCCTTCTGGAGGAGGAGAGCGGCGTCGGCTCGACGAGCCGCCAGTGAGGCTGGGGATCTCGGGTTTCCCGAGGGGCGACGGCCTGGAAGGGTGGTGCCTGCTCAATTCCAGAGGCAGGCCTCTTCCCACCACCTCCAAGACCCACCTGTCCGTGGGAAACAGCGGACCAGGCGGAACGGAAGTGCTTGATGCGCCCCACGGGGACCCAGGGGAAGTTGACGGAATGGGGGCGACACCCCTCAGCCCGCCACTGGGCAGGCTTGGAGGAGGGACCGCCGAGGGACCTCCTGGGCCTTTTCCTCCTGCCTCCTGTTAGATGGGTCATGGCTTGGGTTTGGGATGCCAAGGTCGAGTCTGCTGGCCCTGACGTTGTTGGTCAAGGCTACCAAAGGGGTTGAGAAGGACGAAGGGCTAGGGCTGTGGTTTATGCCTTTGTCCTTCTGAGGAAGAGACCGAGTCCAGGTAGCATTGGACTTCTCGATCCTCTGCAGGTGACCTTCCACCCTAGGGTCAAGAGGTCAGTCCTCAAAAAGGAACATCCGCCAACTTGTGCTGGGTATCCGGGCAAAGGTGGATATCTCAGCCAAGCCTGCCGATGACAGCCACTCGCGGCCGCCACCGATCTGGCACATGAGTCCCCTATATCCAAAGCAGTCTGGAGCTGCTGTTTGGCCACTGCCCTGTCTCTGGTCCCGCACCTGCTTAACCGTAGTCTGCAGATCGGCGGAAGATGAGGGATGACCTCATCCAGGGAGCCCAAAGGGCATGAGAAAATGTGGCATGAGGATCACGAACTGGCCTGACGAAGGCCGAGAGAGTGACGCAGCGAGACTTTTCGCCCGACATAGTCCACTCCCCTTGGACTCCTTGTCAGGAGGTTTGTCCATCCCTGGCGCTCTGCTGCACGCTGGAAAACCTGTCGGTAACCAACCCTCAGCAGAGGGTGTTCCAAACCGACAAGGAACCAGTAGGGACATACTTCCTGGCCATCCTGGTCGAGGCGCAGGGCAGGAAGCAGGCGCGCCAAAGCTCCAGTGCCGACCCACTATGGCCTCGCCACCGAAAGGCTTCGCCGGAGAATCCTCGTCCAGAATCTCCGTGAGGGATAGCCTGGCCCGCTTGGAAACGGGTTCGAGCTCCATCCCGTGACCCGAGATGAGCCGGGTAGTCCTAGGAAGGACGACGGGCTATCGCCCATTGACTGACCTCCTGGAAGACCCAAGTCCAGGCTTGGAGAAAAAGGAGGAATCATCTTCGACTCGGAAGAGTCCTCGAAGAGCTGCCTCTGGCCTGAGCCACCCTTCACCTGCCGAGGTCGGTCGGGAGGAGGGTAACTGACAGCCACGGGTAGACCTCAGCCGACCGAGAATCCTTGGTCGAGCCCCAATTGGTGGCTGTGGAGGCGGAGGTTCCACCGGAATCGTGGAGCAGCTGGTTTGGCCGAACAACCGCCTGGTATAGGCCTCGGATAAGTCGAGGGGTTGTGTTGGCCGCCCGGTGACAGTTACTTAATGGCCGGGAAGGCGACGTGGGTCGGCTTACTTCCCGGCCAGGAGTGAGCTGTTGCAACATAAGGTCCATATCGCGACGTACTTTGAGCCGCCTCCTCATCCGGGGAGGAGGACGAGGCCGAGCGGCGACGCCGCTACCGCCGGTGCCGAGACCGACCGCCATGACGGTGGGATCGCTGACCGCGAAGAGGTCCGGGAGACCGAGACCGAGAGTCCCGGAATTTCCAGGTCGGGTGCGCGGGAGGTGTCGGCCGGAACCGCACTCTTCGCTCGATGGTGCATCCAGGGCTCCGAACTGGAGGCACAGGCGAGCCCACGGGATCCTCAACTCCTCCCGGGAACCGGGAGAGGGAATTCGCTGCTAAAGGCGACAGCCCGTCTAATGGGTCGAGAAAATCTCGACTATCGGTGGGAGTCTCGTCAACTGACCAGACGGGACACCGTGAGGCCAGTGGCCGGCTGAGCGGTCGACCGAAGCCGACGGTCCGACGGCCCGGAGAGGGACCTTTCCCGCTCCCAGGCGCGGCGGAGGAGGGACTTACCCCTGTCCCTCTTTTGGACCGAGAATAAGGTCCCAGAACGTAGGCTTCTCCTTAGTGGAGAGGACAGACAAAGCTCCTTAAAAGAAGCCGTAAGAAGAGCCCAGAGAGAGCGGACAAATGCCGCGGGCCGAGGAAGATACGGCTGCGCCGCCTCCTTCTTCGAGGGCTTACTCATCCGCCGAGCTGATCCGCCGAGCCTGCCGCCGCGGACACCGCCAACCGGCCTCCTTGACTTCACCGAGGGAACGCTTCTCAGGACGCCCAGTTGCAATCGGGCAGCACGTCTTCGAGGACGAGGCGAAAAGATGAGCACAGGTCGAAGCCCGCGGGTCGTGCTCAAGGCCTGAGCAGTAGACACACGCGGAGTGTGGATCCGTCCGAGACATCTTCTGCCCGCATGGGCATCTCCGAACTGAGTCGATTTGTCCATCGCAGCCTGGGATAGAAGACTGAAGTCTTTTTTCGCAAAATTTATTTTTAAACTGCAAACGGAGAAATAGGAACTAGTCTCAAACGCAGAGCGTTAAGGAGGGAACCTGAGCTTCAAGCGGTAAGGAAGATCTGGCGCCATGGGGCGGAGCCGAGAGTTATACCACCCGGGTGGGTGGGAGGAGCAAGCTTGAAGACCTTCCGGCAAGATTTAAAGCGGCAAGGATACCTGCCAATGAGTGTGGATGAACAACATATCCATGTCCCTAGAATCTGACAGTTCAGGTTTGAAATTACACAGATAGAGCTGCTTCTTAGAGCTCTTGCTCAAAGTTCTATTTTGGAATGGTATTAACCATTTCACCTCCGGAGCAGTTCTAATGGTGGGACAAACTGCTACTGTCATAATATAGCAAGACTTCATGTTGTTTGAAACATACAACAGTTGCTTAGATGCATATCTCCTCTTTCAGTCGCTGTAGAATCGCAGAACCCTCTTAACATTCAGAGAGATAAAGGGAACGCTCTCCTTCATACTGGAGTTAAGAAAGTAAGGAAGGAGAAGCAAAACTTGAGTAATGGTAACTGAACTAATGACATGTTGTCTACTGGCTCAAGACAGTCTGAAAAAGCAGAGGGGTGAACATTCTCTGTTGAGAAATGCAGACCTGCTTTCGACAGGTTCATGAGGCACCCCAAAATTTTACTTGGGAGCAACTAAAAGGATCCAGATGACACTTTGCACACCAGCAGGTGACGTGAAACCACTTAGCTGCCCAAGTCCCCTGGTGGATGGTCTATGCGCAGCTAAGAAGATCTGTACGATTGTCTGGAAACCTAAAATTTGCACACTTTCATCTCCTCAGGAGCCCGACATGGAGATGAAGGGTGCACAGGAAGGATGGATCAAGTCCCTGTGTCAGAGGGTTCTCTCGTAGAGGGAGTCACCTCGGGGGAACTTCTGACTGACTGTTTACGCAAATTATATTTGCAGAGGCCAGTCTGGGATGATGAGAATCATCCTGCCCCCCGTTTGCCTACAACTTGAGTAGCACCCTCTGAGCAAAGAGAAGAGGAGGAAAGCGTACAGGAGCATCTTGTCTACTGCAGCGAATACATCCTGACAGAACACCAGGGTCTGGATTTCTGAAGCAAGATAAAGGCAGAATTGCATTGAGAGGGGACAAAGAAAGGACCAGGTCCGGACTGCCCCACTCGTCGAATAGCGACTGCACAATGACTGAACTGATGCAACGTGCTCAAGGCGCCACTCTCACCTCCCCACGACCTTTCTGCACAGGGGGTAGGAGAGAGCCCCACCCAGGTTGTTAATGAAAACATCACAATTCTGTCATCTGTCCGAAGTGGAATCACTTCGTAGCAGAGGGCCTCCTTCAGGAGTTGGAAAACGTATAAGACAGCCCTCATCTAATTTTATGAGAAGATGATGCTCCTATTCCTGGCTTCACACCTGAATGTGAAGGACTTGACAAAGAGTTCACCAACCGATCAGGAGAGCAACCGTGGAGATGGTGATCTGGGATTTAGAGGGTAAGGGTAGACTGAGCAGAAGCTAGGCCAACTGTGTCTACCATATAAGTAATTTTGTCCGAGGCTCTGTTATTCATGTAGATGCGTAGTCGGAGACCATTATTTGCTGCGAACAAAGGCATAAGTCCCAGCATCCGCTGCATCAAAAGGGCCCGGACAGAGTCGCTTTCCATGAAGTAACGAGACATCAGAAATGTTGTTTCTTCCATTCTCAGGAGGAAGAACCCTCGACCTGGAGGTATCCAGGAGGGCTCCTATGAAAAGGAGCTGCTGGGAAGGTGAATCTGGCACCTTTCCTGATTCAGAAAACCCCTTCTTGAAGAAAGTGAGTGAGAAGCTGTGACAACTGCTTCCTGAGACTCTAGCCTAGATCAGAGCCAAATGTCCAGGAAGTGAAGGCTTGAATACCAAGGATGTAGTGAATGCCTTACTAAACAGGTACTTGTTTAACCTTTCAAGGTCGAGAAAAGGGAGTATGCCACCTGTTATCTTAGAAACAAGCAAAGGAGTAAGAACCTGTGTTCTGACTTGACGATGAACAATTTCTACAGCGCTGAGAAGCGTTCACCTCAGACAGCTGAGGTGGGACTTGGGCCGAATCCAGGAGGATGGTACCAGACCCTGTGCCTTCTGCTGCAAAATTTGTTTGTTTTTGCAGATGAGTTGGTTCCTGAAAAGGGCTTCCAGGCCCCTACATTGAAAGGAACTGGCTGTTACAAGAAGTGGGGGGGGGGGGGGCAGCAGGAGTCTGAGCGCCCTCCAGAGCTCCATCTGAGGGCCGAACCAATAATCACTGCCAACAGTAGCCACCCTAGGGGCAGGGTCATAGGAGTCTATAAAAGCTTTAGCTGATTATTGGGCTATAAGCCCCTATCAGTGGAGCGGTAGAACCTGGAAGGCTCTCGACCACTGAATTTAATGTGTTCCACAGGGTGTACTTGTACTGAAGAATGAAGGAACTCCAGACACAGAAGTCTCCTTCGGTCCACAGAAGAAGTCTGAAATGTTATGGTGGACCCCATATCCCTGAGGTAAAACTCCATCACAAGCTCTGCTGATAAAGAAGGCTCGCCTTCTAGCATCTAAAATGAGTCATTCACTGCGACTCCGACAAAGTAGGAGAGGGAGAGACTCAGCCAGATCCACTTCTACCCCATAAAGACCTCCAAAAGGCAGGTCCAGGCCAGCATCACAAAAGACTCCGCCACCCAGAATGGCGTCGAGGAGTTCGGTGCCATTCACGGAGCCAGCATTAGTGCTGCGTGGAATGCGCAATTCTGCAGAGGGAATCGGTGTGGAATATCCGCTAGAATTTCACTGGTTCTTCCGTGAAGCCTGAGATCCGCAGAAAAAAAAGAAAATTCTGCGGAACTTCGTTCCACCAGAATTCCGCACAGCACCAGTCGGCACCACCCGCGGCGCCAACACCACACGCGGCGCTGGCACAAGCTGCGCTGTGCGGCATCAGGCATCCCTGACCTAGACCTGAAGAAATGGGAGAAAGAACTGGTACCCGTGTCGGCCCCTGCAGAAGAAAAGGTGAGGGGTAGACACGAGGGGTCAGCATCGATGGCGTTGGCACCGGAGAAGGCACCGCGCACATCCTGCCTGCCCGACTCGGCCGTGGACCAGTGGCTCCGAGGCCCAAAGGCCCCGGAACCGGGTCCACTGGCCAAATCAACTGGGCAGACATCAAACCCCCTGCTCTAAAAGAGCAGCCCAGAGGTACTGCTCACCGGAGCCCCATCAAGGACAGGGACGGGGCCCGGTGTCGAAGATCACGGCCGTTAAGAACGGGGCCATAGAGGACCCCACTGAAGTCGGGTCAGGCCTGCAACTCGCCACCACCGACGACCCCGTGCAGATGCACCAGAGGGCGACCTCGAGCAGTACCGTTTCTTCTTCCACCGACCAGGAGGACGAAGAGCTCAAGTCAAGCGGAGCTGGGAACCAGAACCGCTATTTTCGCTTCGGGAAGGCTGTCCCCCACCCCAGCATTCAGATTGCCAGTGGTCGACTCTCTCGCAGCGGCGGTGGACCGGACACAGCCCCACTGCCATCATAGCTTTCAAACAAAGTCTCCCTACAGCCACCGCTACCGCTTAAGCTCGACTCTGTTGATGGCAGGAGAGAATTTCTTTTTCTTCTTCTTCATCTTTTTTTTTTTTTAAAACAAGAAAAGAACACTAAAAATGGTAACTTAAATGAGTACTGAACAGCTAAGCTGCTGTCGTATAGACGAAGACTTGACTCCAGCAGGCGATCGACGTCGACATCGAAGCGCACTCGACGGCGCGAGAAAAGGAACTCAGGTGGTTCAAGGGTCGATGTGAGATAGCCTATACAGGTGTAAGTTAGTCTCGAGGTGCCGCGCATGCGTGGTCCTATCCCAGCGCCAGCCCTCCTGAAGATTTTTGGCTCCTGCAGGGTCCTAGCGCCTCTGGCATAGTCCCATTAGTGCAAATGAGTGGTTGAGACTTTTAGTCCAGGAAGATCTAAGGTGAGAAAAATAAAAAAGCCACAGAAATGGCAACTGCAGCAGCGGCAGTTTCCCTGCAGATCCGACGTGACTTGGTCGACAGCGGGAAAGAACTGGGCGAGAAAGTGGGGGCCACCCACCTATATAGGGTAGCTGACGTCAGAGGTGGGCAGCTTCCTCTGGTAGACTGCTAGCTAGTTTCCGTGTGGTCCTAGTGCCTGATGGCAGAGTCCTACATGTGATGGCCTGCTGCAAGAGATTCCCCCAAAGTAAGATCTTAATTTCTTCAAGATTGATGCTTAATAATTTCTTCAATATGGATGCTTACTATTTCATCTATACTAAGTGAGACACATTTTGTTGCACTTTTATATTAAGTGACATAATAGTCACTTTAGCAACAGCACAACTGGTTTTAACAGAAATAAATATTAGTAGTGGGCATTATTTTATGATTAAGTATTACACTGCACATTAGCGTGGTTTATTATTTCATTTTTATTAATGGTATCGGAATTATATATTAACAGGACTTACTATGCACCAATGATGGTATAATAATTTTTATGTATTTACTGCAGTCATGTTTTTTTGTTTACCAGGGGTGTTTAAGAATGCAATATAAATATCATCACATGACTGGCTACAAACTTATACAAGTAATCACACCTGTGATTTACCTCAGCCTTGACCAAGTGTCATTCAGAACATGAAACGTTGGCGGTTATGTGGAGCTGCACTCCTGGATGAATATTTCACCAATAAAAGCTATTTATTTATCCTACAACTAATCTCCAGTTTCATTTTGATGTCCTTATATGAGCCAAGTTGTTTCAGAAAATAGTGCCAGAATTTACGTGACCGCTCCAGTTAACAGCACCTGAGCTACCTTCTCACTGCTAAGATGGAGTTAACACCTGAGCCCCTTTGTGGTGCTGGAATGGGTTATATTATCTTGACTTCTGTGAGATACGCTATGGATTTTGTGACGCCCCTGTAGTTAGGCCTAAATATGTGATGCTAAAGACTACAGGAAGAAGCCTTGCATTGGGGGAGGCTCTCCACAGGCACTCTACACAATGTCCAAAACCCACTGATTGGTGGTGATTCTTGTCCACCCATCCTCAAAAATCAGCAGTCTCACACCAAGGCATGTCAGTGACGGGGGACAGACCTGACCTGTGTTTAGTAAGGTTTTGTACTGTTATACCGGTTTTATAGGATATTTGTATTGTCTACCGGACATGTGAAAGGTCTCATCAGCTCACAATGTTTTTCCAATACACTGTAATAAAAAAACTTCAAAAATGAAATTATCTCAGCATTCCTGGTTGTCTTTACACTCTCTGTTGCAAAGGTTATCTCCTCTGTCTCTGTCACTTCTGTAGGAATAAAAAGATCCTTGGTTTGGGGAATTTTGTGCCTTGCCCTGTGAGAAACTGAAGTGACGACCCAGGCAGAGCGGACGTGTCTCAAAAAAGGAGTGTCATCCCGTAGGTTTCTTGTCCTAATGCAAAATTAAGTTGGAATCCAACACCTGCTGATGGTGGCCTCCAACTCCATAGCAAAAGTAAGTCTCCATGGAGTAGCAGGTTCAAAACAGATGCCTTGGACAAATTATCTGATGACAATGGGAGTACCCAGTGGGCTTTGCCTGCCATCACGGAATATAGGTTGGACTTTGTTGAAAACTGTAGGAGATCGTAAGACCCAACCACCAGGAAAACCGTCCCCACAGATAAAAGTGACATAGAGTGTGCTGCCTCAGAGTCACGTAGAGGGTCGAAGGAAATATCCATGGCCCTGGAAACACAAGCCACAAAAGCTGCCAGCATGGAAGTTTCTGCCACTTCATATGTCCTCTTAATAGCAGTCTCCAAGTTTTTATCAAGGTGGCCATTCATGGCCATTGCCCCTTATACAGGAGACAGCAGTTTTCTTTATGGCAGCCAAGACTGATGCTTCTGCCTTCAGGCTTGCATCCCAGGATTTAGCATTCTTACCTTTATTGCTGCAAGTCTTGGTGTACCACATAGCAGGAGTCCTGTGATCCATGTGTGCCTACTCAGAGGTGACAATGTCCTTCACTGTGTCACATATTGGAACTACTTTGTTCTTTTTTTACTGCACCTTTCAATGAGCCTGCTTTCTTTTTAGATTCATGCTGCAGGTCATCTTCTAGATTCAGTGTGATGCAGGTTTGATTAATTAACGTAGTCAGGTGCTCCTAGTGAAAGGCTCTGCCTGATCTATATACACGGTGGTCCTCATCCAAGGAAGTGTATTCTCCACTTTCCAAGACTGATTCTGGGTCGCCTTGGCAGATATCACTGGAGAAACCACCCAGAAAAGTGGAATGTGTCCCTGGGACGTAGCTTGGCGAAGTCCACCAAAAAGATGGATGAAGCTTGTGGCCCCTGTAAGGACCTCCTCCTCTTGTTGCAGTGTGCACCCTTCAATGTGTCTGTCATAAAGTCCATGGCTTTAATGAGCTTTGCCACCATGAGGAAAAAGTACTGTGTATCCCATCGCTCTAAATACTGCATGGTCTCGGCTTAAACTCCAGCTCCTACCTTATCTTGTGGGGGGGGGCAGGGTAATAATCAGCCCCACCATGCACTTAAAGGAGAATGTGGGATATAGCAGCCCTACCAAGCACTGCAGCCCCATGTTCCTAACCAGAAGACTGGGCCCTGCTGGACACAGCTATCCTGATCAACAAGCCTTCTGTGCTACTACTGACAGTAAAGACTGCAGGAAAACTGGAAAAAAAAATCCACTCATTAAAGGGAAAAAGTATTCCTGCAGAGCAGGGACCAGTCTGTCACCTAGGACAGACTGTAAAAGACTGAGGGATTCTGAGAAGGGCAAGTCCTGACACTTCTTTCCGCCTACTATAATCTGTCCCAGCTAGCAGGGGAAAACAGCAAACACTAACTGACTACCTACAAGATTCAATACACAAAGCTTTATTTGTTTATGTAATTCTTTGGTTACCAGGTAAGGTCCACTGGGCACAAGGTCAAACACTGTTCACAATAACAGATTTTTTTTCCATATATATTTAAGCGGTTATTGCCATTTTCTCCCCGTAACCCATCTCCGTACCGCAGCCATGCGTGCGCATGTGGAGGCAAGGTGCCCTCCCACTATGTGTCACCCCCTCCACCTAAACTGCCGCCCGGGACCTCCACCCAGTGGCAGCAGGACTACTGGGAGGCTGGCAACCACCTCGAGAGGAGAGCTGTCCCCATGCGCTCCCAACCACCCAAGTCTGTTCCCGACTCAGCCCTTTCGCCACCAGGCCGGCTACAATAAAAACAGGTTACTCGCCTGTAACAGTAGTTTTAGGAGTGGTATATGATGTTCATCAACATATTCTGGCAGGTGCCTTTCCCTTTAAGACTGGCCAGAAATGTCTTCAAGCTGGCTCCTCCCAAATACCCAGGTGGTAACTCCCTCAGCTCCACCCCATGACGCTTGATCTTGCATACAGAAAACAGTGGAAACAGTGTTGGCGGCCAAAGCCAGGGGACTTCAGGTGGGTCCGTGTGGATAAACATCATATACCACTCCTAGAACTACTGTTACAGGTGAGTAACCCATTTTCCTAGGGACGTGGATATGATGTTCAATCCACACTTCTGGCAGACTCCTAGCAGTTCTCCTGAGAGGATGGAGCAAGGTGCACACCCCTACTTGGGAAACAGAGATTGGAGAACTGAGGCCCCAAACCCAGCATCCCAGAGTGACTCAAGGTCGATGTGGTAATGGGAAATGAAGGTGTGTGCTGACCTCCAGGTACCAGCCCAACAGATTTCCTGGATAGGGACTTCCCTGGAAGCAGCCACCAAGGCAGCGGTATGGCGGGTGGAATGAGCCCTAAGCCCTACTGGAAGTTCCCTACCCGCCAAACTATAGCAGAAGTCGATGCAAGGATACAATCCACCTGCCAGTCGTCCACTTAGCAGCCAGCCTACCAGGTGCAGCTTCAGCATAGAGGACAAACAGACGGCAAACCTCTCCCCAAACTCCAGCCATGCACTCTTTATAACAGGCTAGCACTCGCCACAGGTCCAAAGTATGGAGCCTGTGCTAGGCCTCGGAGGTGTGACTGGTAAAGTACATTGGGAGATTAATCACCTGGTTAAGGTGGAAATCCAACACAACCTTCGGGAGGAACTTCAGGATGGGATGAAGGACAACCTTGTCCCTGTGGAAGATCAGGTAAGGAGACTCCACCGAAAGCGACTTGAGCTCACTGATCCTTCTGGTTGATGTGATGGCCACCAAGAAGGTGGTCTTCCATGACAGATGTGATATCTCACATCTGTGCATCGGTTCGAGTGGCTTCCCTATGAGCTTCGCCAAAACCAGCAAGTCCTAAGGTGGTGGTGGATCACGCACCGGAAGGGAAATGTGGTCAAGGCCTTTAAAAAAGCGCCAGACCCCTTCTCCTGCATCACTGACTGCTGACCAGCCCACGCCCGGTAAGCAGAGATAGCTGTCAGGTGCACCTTAAGGGTCGTGGACCAAAGGCCCGACAGAGAGGGACCAAAGGTAATCGAGAGTGCTAGCCACTGGACAAGAAAAGGGGTCGAGCCCCCTGCCCTGGCACCAAATGGAGAACCTTTTCCATTTGAAAGCATAGCATTTTCGGGTCGACTCCTTTTCGAGAAGCCTCAACCACAGTGAGGACATCTTTGGAGAGACCCAAAGCCTGGAACTCTAGCCATTCAGGAACCAGGCTGTCAGGTGCGGGGAATGAAGGTCCAGATGGAGTACCTTCCCCGAGTGATGGAGAGCAGGTCCGGGCGGAGAGGAAGATGCCTCGGGGGCCTGCTGCTGAGGCGACTGGGGTACCAGAACTGGCGTGGCCAGTCTGGACCTACCATGAT
The DNA here is from genome assembly GCA_016271365.2 of Neoceratodus forsteri. NCBI lineage: Eukaryota > Metazoa > Chordata > Ceratodontiformes > Ceratodontidae > Neoceratodus > Neoceratodus forsteri. Next base: position 1,435,825,264 of record CM057453.1, read on the forward strand.
CACTTGTGTCTTGTCCCTCCTCACCTTCAGCAACACCTTGTGCATCAAGGGAAACCGTGGGAAGGCATACAGGAGGTCCAGGGTCCAGGGCCTTGAGAAGGCATCCCCCTGCAGCATTCCCTGCTGAGGGGGTGGATACAGTACAGACTCAGCTTTGAATTCTCCCAGGAGGCAAACAGGACCACCAGAGGGGTGCCCCACTGGTAGAACACGACAACTCGTGAGACACCTCGCCCACACGGTTGAAAGCATCCGCCAGCTGGCTGGAGACACCAGCCACACCTATGGCCAGTAGACTGGCCTCCAAGATGTGCACAAGGATCCACATGCAGAGAGCCTCCGTGCACAAAGGAAGGGTGTGCATCCCACCCTGCTTGTTGAGGTAGTACATGGTCGTGGTGTTGTCCGCCTGGCCCTGAACCACCTGACCCTGAATATGTGGAGCAAAAGCAGTCAGCACCAGCCGAACTGCCCTAAACTCCATCAGGTTGATGTGACACCGGGACTCCTCGAGGGTCCAGAGCCCGTGGACTCTGTGTTCCCCCAGGTGGGCACCCCAGCCCTTGAGAGAGGCATCAGTCGTCAGGATGACCGTCAGCTCTGGGTGGACAAATGGGACACCTTCCTGCAGATGTTCCAGGACCCACCACCACTGAAGGATGTCCACATCCGCTGGGTCACAGTGACCAGCTGGTCGAAGTGACCCCTGCACTGAGACCACTGGCTGGCCAGCTCCCACTGCAGAGAGTGCATTCTCTAGCATGGCCCAATGGACCATGCTGGTGCAGGCCGCCATGTATCCCAGTAGGCATAGGAAGTCCCAAGTAGGGCACAACTGCCTAACCCAAAATGATCAGGCAAAGGAGGAGAGAACCTCCACCCTGTCCACTGGGAGCTGAGCCCTAGCTCTGCAAGAGTCGAGCTCTGCCCTGATGAAAGAGATCACCTGTGAGGGCATGAGTTCCGATTTGGCCTGACTGATCAGAAGGCCAAGTGAGATGCAGGTCTGGAGGGCCAGGTCCCAGGACCGCTCCACCTCCTGCCTGGAGGGACCCGCGATGAGCCAGTCATCCAGGCAGGGGTATGCATGGACTTCCCTGCACCTCAGGTGGGCTGCCACCACTGTGATGCACTTGGTGAAGACCCTGAGGACCGAGAACTGGCCGAATGGCATGGCCTGGAACTCATAGAGGGTTCCCTCTGCTTGGAAGCGGAGGAATCGCTGGTGTGACGGACGGATCGGGACGTGAAAGAACACATCCTGTAGATCCAGTGAGCAGACCCACATGTTCTGCTCAAGAGATGCTATGATCTGAGACACAGTGACCATCCTGAAGGTGTGCAACTGGAGGAATTTGTTCAGGTCATGCAGACCTAAGATGGGGCACCAGCCCCCAATCCGTTTTTGCACCAGGAAGTACCTGGAGACAAACCCTGGATGAGGTGGAGGGTCCGGACCGGGAGCCACTATCTCCTTACGGAGGAGCTGTGCAATGTCGTCCCGAAGGGCCGACCGAACGTCGACAGGCACCATGTCCTCCTGTGAAGCCCAGGCCCAGCTGGGCAGGAAAACCTCAAATTCCAGAGGCAGACCCTGGCCAACCACTTCGAGGACCCACCTGTCCGTGGTAACAGTGGATCAGGAGGAAAGGAAATGGCAGAGCCGCCCCCTCCCCAAACACACACGGGGAACCCAGAGTGGTCAGGATGGGTATGAGGGAGTCACCCTCCATCTTGTCAATGGGCAGGCTTGGAAGCAGAGGAGGATCTGGGAAGAGGTGCCTCCGGGACCTTGACCTCCTGATGACTGAAGCCACAGATTTAGGCCAGGGGCACCAAGCCTGCTGTTGTCCAAAATGAGGCTGGGCAGGTTTTGCTGCAGGGGCGGAAGTCGGCTAAAAGCGCTTTTTCTTTTGAGGCTTCGAGCCCTTGGGGTCCTTCTTGGCAGAAGTCACAGAGTCCAAGGTGGCATTGGACTTTTCAATTCTGGTGAGGTGCCCTTCCACTCCGGGCATGAACAAGTCAGTCCCCAAGAAGGGAACATCTGCCAACTTGTGTTGCATGTCAGCCATGATGGTGGAGATGTGCAGCCAAGCCCTGCGGCACACTGCAACTGCCGAGGCCATGGACTGGGCACAAGAATCATCAAGGTCCATAGCTGTTTGGAACTGCTGATTAGCAACAGTTGGCCTTATCCCATGACCTGCTTGACCGTAGTCTGCTGATCTGAGGGCAGGTGAGGAAGCACCTCGTCCAGGGAACCCAGGAGGGCGTGCAGAAGTGGGCCATGCTCGCTGCCACAAAGGCGGCTCTAATGAGGAGCGGCATACACTCTTAGCCATATGGTCCAATTTTTTGGACTCCTTATCCGGAAGGTTCATCAACATCCCCAATGTTGCCAGTGCACCAGAAAACGGAGTCAGCCGCACGTTCCTTGGCCGAGGGATGCTCTGTAAATCCCGACAGGGAACCGGTAGGGACCGTGTACTTGCAGGCCACCCAAGTCGATGGCACAGGGCATGAGACCAGGTGCTGCCACAGTTCCAGGGCAGGAACAAGGATGGCATCCTGAATGGGGATGGCTTCCATGGAAGAGTCACCCTGGTCGAGGTTCTCAGTCAATGGGTACCATTCCTGTTTATGAACAGGATCCAGCTGGAAACCTGTGGATTCTGAAATCAGGCAGAGCATGCCCATGAAAGACATGGGCCCTTGATCCATTGACAGGTCCCCCACCTACTCCATGTCCAGCAGTCGGAAGTGAAGGAAGGATCCTTCCAATTCCGTGGAATCATGAAAAATTGGGTGACCGCCCAAGTCCCCACTCACCCAGCGAGGGCGGTCTAGGGTGACGGTGACCAACAGCCAATGGGGTAAACCCCTGGCCAGCCGAGCATCCTTCGTCGGATCGCCAGTCGTCTGCTGTTTGGGCTGTGGCTCCACCAAGAACGGTTGAGAGGCCGAAGGGGGCTGCACCAGAACCGCCTGGACAGCTCTTGCTGAGGCAGGGTCAGCTGTGACTCTTGTGGCAAAGACCAGGTAATGGACGGGCGCTGGAATCGGCTTAACCCAGGTAAACCAAAGCTGTTGCCACATAAGTTCCTCACAGCAGCGATGCAGCTTGCATTGATGCCTCTCCTCACCCGAGGAGGATGAGGAATAGCGTCAGCGCCACCTCCCCAAGTGCCTGGAGCAAGAGCATCAAAAACGATGTGGGCTGCCTGAATCACGGCTTCTAGAGCCGAACTGCGGCCTCAGAGGGGGCCAGTGAAACCCAAGGCCTCTGTTGGTCCAGTAGGGTCCATGTGCCCCCCCCCCAACCGAAGAAAGTGGCAGGACCGGAGTCCTGGAGACAGAGGTATCGACCTCCTCAGCAGACAACTGGTTTGAGAAAGATCTCAGGGGCATTGACCCGAGTCTCGGCCAACTGGCATGACAAGGAGACGGTGGGGGGTCAGCGGCTAGAGCCGAAGCACCGCATGTAGTCAACAACTCCGGTGAAGTGCAGGAATTGGAGGTCTGAAAGCGCTCCCGATCTCACGACCAACAACAAGACCGCTTCTATGTCTCTTTCTCCTTGTCCTTCTTGGATCTTTTGGGTTTCATGCCTGAGGGACCCTGCCCATGGGTGGGAAGGGTTTGGCACAATTCTTTAAACACTATGGTAAACGAAGCACCCAAAGGGAGCAGCAAAAAGGCCAAAGAAGGGGAGGAATGCGCAGCGGCCTGAGCCACTGCCTCCTCAAACACCGCAAGTTGTTCAGCGGACCCCATGACTGCAGAGACCACCCGATGAGCGTCTTTGGAACAGATCCCGACCGTCCGAACAGTCAAGGAGTAAACAGGCGAGGCGATCCTCCAAAGTGGAGGAAAGAAAGGGAGCGGCATAGGCCACAAGCCTGGATATCATGATCTTGGCCCAGGCAGTACACACACGAGGAGTGCGGCTCCGATCGGGGCATAAGCTGCCTGTAACATTTCCAGAACCCCGGAGTGGACTTCACACTGTCCATGTCGGCGGTGAGAAGTAAAGTTCAAAGAAGAAAATATTTCACTAGGAATAGCGAAAAAGTAAAGCAAAGGGCCTCTTCTGCATGAGAGCAGTTAGGAGGGAACCTTCTTCTTCCAGTGGAAAAGAAGATTTGACGTCATGGGGCAGTGCCAGGGGAGTTACCACCCGGGTGGGTGGGATGAGCCAGCTTGAAGACTTTCCAGTGAGCCTTATAGGGGAAAGGACACTGTCAGAAATGTGGACTGAACACCATATCCACGTCCCTAGAATGTATTTGTTAATTTAGTTTTGCTATGCACAGTACTAAAATGATATGTGAAAGGCTTCTGTGATTATCTTTGGAGGTTAGTTGGGGAATCGACTGCTGACACCTTCCACAGCCGAGACTTGTGTGACTTTCATCCATTACTGTATGTCACAATTCTCAGCAATGTTCCCTAAAGTGTGTCAGATTTCTGCAGTCACTTTTTCAACAAAAAAGAATGGAACTTAACAGTATAAAAAGGTAATGTAGCAGACTATTACACAATTTTAAGATATAATTTGAAACAGAAACAGTTACGTAGCTACATCTGCAGTATTCTAAGAACTGCCTCTTGGTATCACTGGTGAAATTATGTCATCCGCCACAAAACAAAAATAATTAAAACACAAAAAATCGTTTGCACAATTACATGTGCATGGGTAAACAGAATTTTCCATTACCTGCCGCTGAAAATTAAGCAGTCGGAGTGCCTTCAGTTCTACTGTGGCTTTAGTTCGCAAATCTGGTGTTAAAGAACCAGGCAAGTTCTCCAGTTCTTGAATTCTGTGAGCAATTCGAGCTTGAAGCCTTTGTGAAGAAAATATGTTTTTGTAAAACCAAATGATGCTTGAATAATCTTCAATTTACAAAAAAAAGAAAAAAAAATTATTTAAATTGGAGAAAACATAAAAAGTACTAGTAGCACCAGTCCAAAAGTAATTAATACTGAATGTGTGCTATTTGTTTAGTTGTTCTAACAGCTTTAAAAAAATTGTTACTGCTGTGCATTCACAAACCAGGCAGCAGAAATTTGGTTATTTGTTTGACTCTGCTAATGAGGAAAGGCACACTGAGCCAAGGATCATTTCCAGATGTGACCCAGGGAAGGGGAACAGTGGAGTAACAGCAACACAATAAATAAATAGCAAACATTTTAACAATATTTGGTAACATATTTGTACAAAATTAAAGAGCAGCTAACAACTTCAGGAGACCTTTAACAAAACATAATATTTAGATAAAGTTCAGCTTGTATTTCACATTAGTTCTTTATTCCTCCTCCCTATCCTCATTATTTATTGCTGAGGTCAACTGCATGAAAACAGGATTTTTGCTCTAGAAGGGTTCATCTATTTCTGTTGCTGTCTCCCTACCTGAGGTCATAATGCACTGCTGGTGACATCACAGTTACTCTCACGGCAACAGACTGTGATGTCATAACAGAGCATTATGACTTGAAGTAGGAAGTAAGCTATAGAGGCAGATAAACTTTAAAGTAACTGCAAGGGATAAAAATCATGTATTCATGCACATTTCCTCAGTAATAAATAAGGGGGAAGAGAAATCTAGTATATATCGAATACAAGCAGAATTGTACTTATGTTTTTCAAAGTTTTCTTTCAGGCATCGGTAGCTCTTTAAAATAAAAACAGCCGGCCCGGATGGCGCGGAGGGCTGAGGTGCTGGACGGGACACCTCGCACCATACTGGCAATCCGAGTTCGGGAGCAAGCTCGGGCTGCGGGGGGGCAGAGCAGGACTGAGATGCCACAAGGCAGTTCTCTCCTGGGTGGGACGTGAAGGTTTCCCAGCTCTTGGCTGCCACCCAGTGGAGGTTAGGTGGCAGCGCCAAGCCACACGGGAACCCCTGCAATAGGCCGAGTGGTGTGAAAGGGCAGTCACTGGAGTAGCGGAGCGCATGTGCACCTCCATGCGCATGCACAACCGCTCCGGGGTCCCAGAGAGAAAAGCAGAAAAAACGCACATCTCCCCTGTTGCCAAGAAAGGTACAGGTGGTAACGGGGGAACAAAAAGCACTATGGAAAATAAATTAAAATAAATAAAAAAAAAAAATTGCATGTGCAGAGAATGAAGTGTGGTACAGTTCAGTAAGAAACACCCAACAAGGGTATGTTCAAAAGTGGCTGCAAATACATGGTGAACAAGAACAATATTAACGCAGGCGACAGATCTGACGGGTGAGTTATTGTTTAACCTCATAATGGAGAGAGAAACTGTAGTGGTGTGAAAGTGAAACCAAGGCAGGAGAGGGCACCCAGCCAGCTGCTTACCTGATGGTTAAGGCTCAGCCGGTGAGGTGTTGGGACAATGGTAACAGGAACAGGCTTGGAGGGGCTGGAGTTTCAACTGCTGCCAGAGGGAGCCAGGGGATGGGGCGAAGCAGAGGGGAGTTGGTTCCAAAGTGAAGGAAGTTGATAGGAGAAGACAGACTGCCCAGCAGAGGATCCAGGCTGAGGAATGGCAAAAGTGTTATGGTCCTGGAACGGAGGGAACAGAAAGTGAGGGTGGGAGTTAGGAGAGGCAAGAGGGAAGGGATCCAAATCAGTATTTGGATATGAAGTAGGGGCAGTGAGCCTGGCGACTCAACAGGAGTGTTAATATGGAAAGGGATGAATACAGTGAACAATGGTGGGGGGTGTTGTAGCAAAACAGCTGAAAGAGTTGCAAAGGGTGTCCAGGCTGGTGAGGGAAGTGGAAGGGGCGGTGCCACAGACCACGTCCACATAGTCAAAAGACAGGGAGCACCATTTTGGTAACAAGCTCACTGTGGACATGGAGATGAGCAGTCTTTGTTGCAGTACGGGGAACCGAGCCTAAGGCAAAGTTCTGCACGGATGGCATTGATGTGGGCTGAGAAGTCAAGCCTAGTCTCTAGCCAAACTCTAAGGTACCTAAAGGACAAGATGCGTACTATCCAGAGTGCTGAAAACTAGGAGTGGGGGAGCACGGAGTTTGGCCAGTTACTGACTGGTACCAAAGGTCATGACACCATTTTTTTTTTTTTTTAGTGTTGACGAAGATGGTTGGATTGGAACCAGTACAGAACGTTGTTGATGTCCTTATGGCGCCGGTCTTCCACAGCTGTGGTGGAAGGACCGGAGGTGAAGATGACTGTGTCATCTACATACATGAGGATATGTGAGCTAGTGCTAGCAGACGGGAGGTCATTCAGGAAGATGAAACGTTTGGTAGTCCCACTCACAAAAGTGGTATCAGGGAAGAGGCTGGCAATTATAGGCTGGTCAGCCTTACATCAATGGTGGGAAAGTTAATGGGATCACTGCTGAAGGAAAGGACTGTGGAATATCTTGAATTCACTGGGTTACAAGACCCAAGGCAGCATGGTTTCACAGGGGGGAGGTCATGTCAAACAAATCTGATAAGATTCCTTTGACTGGGTGACCAAGGAACCAGATCAGGGTGGAGCGGGTGGACATGGCCTAGTTAGATTTCAGAAAGGTGTTCGACACCGTTCCACACAGGAGACTAGTAAGTAAGCTGGGTAACTTTGCAGCGGGTCCAAAGGTGGTAAAGTGGATAAGAAATTGGTTAGGGGATAGGCAACAGAAGGTGGTGGTAAATGGAGTTCACGCCAAGGAACGGAGGGTGACCAGCAGGGTGCCTCAGGGATCAGTGCTGGGAATATGTCCTCTTTAATGTCTTTATAAGTGATAGTGCAGAGCAGCTGGAAGGGAAGATCTGCCTTCTTTGCAGATGACACCACAATCTGCAATACAGTGGGCACTTGGGGGCGGGGGGGAGATGGGGGTTGAGCAGAGACCTAAGAAAACTAGAGGAGTGGTCAAGGGTATGGCAGCTGGGTTATAATGCAAAAAAGTGCAAAATAATGCACTTACATTATAGAAACCCGGGGCAGAGTACAAAATGGGTGGAGCGGTATTGACAAGCACCAAGCAGGAAAGAGACCTGGGAGTAATCATATCGGATGACCTAAATGTGGCCAGGCAGTTGACTGGCCATCTAATGGGTGCATACTATGTACTCAAGGCCCCAATTTTTCTGTGGCAGTTTGGGTCTAAATTCTGCAGCAAGTCCTGCTGTTGCCGCAGAACCATACCTCTCAACTGTCCCTGATTTTCAGAAACGTCCCTGATTTTGCCTCAAAATGTTACTCTGTCCTTCCTAACATTTGTGTTTCCTTAGCTAAATAGTGGGGATTGTTAGCACAGAATAACGTCAAGCATTAAAGTTACAGACTTCTTCTTCAGAAAATGCATTTTGCACTGAGCCCCATATTCTACCAGCTTTCTGGGTGGATGTCTCTAATTTTGAAGATGTGTCCCTGATTTTGGTCCTTTGTCCCTGATTTATTTAAGCCTTGTCCCTGATTTATGAGGCAGGAAATTGAGAGGTATGCGCAGAACTTCTGCAGCATTAGTTTCCTATTTCTGCAGAAATTCTGAGGCGGCAGTTGGGGGTTTTGGAATCAGTCAGCAAACCCCTCCCCCAGCACCCAGGTAGGGGAAAAATGTTTAGTTTTTGGGCTGGGACCTACAAACCAGAGCAGGTTGTCAAATAACTCCTGAGTTCTTAGTATCAGAAAGTAAAAAATCCACCCCATCCATCTCAGTCCCATCAAACTCCCCACCCCAGCCTGGGAGTCCCCACGGCCACCAAATTTGAATGAGTAATATTTTTAGGGAATACCACACTGTACATCGATCCTCATCCTTCTAGTTTTATCACTAGGCCAGAATTCTGGTTAGTGCTTTGTGTGACTATGCTCAAAGCACTTTTGGGACAAGAAACCAGAATTCGGGCCTGGCAGTGAAATTAGAAGGATGAGGATTGCTACATAATATGGGACATGATAAAAAATATTTCTACTTCAAATAAAGGGACTCACAGAGGATAGGGTGGGTGGTGAGGCTGAGCTGGATGAGGGGAATTTGTACACGTTTTCATTTTTAAAGTAAAGCCCTAGCAGACAAACTAATGGGCATGGGCTGTTCCAGAATGCTTTTAAGATTTCTGTTTTTAAATTCTACAGAATTCCAAAGTGCATTCTGCAGAATTTAATATAAACCGCAGAATAGTTTTCTGGGGTTTACATGATCCATGGAATAACCACAGTGTATATCATCCATGGAATAATTTTCCTTGGTCAGAGTAAATGTAAACTGCAGATCTGTTTTACTCACGGTTTATACTGACTCTTCATTTTTTAAAATTGATTATGCTTTATCTTCTCATCCACCGGCCCCCATCAGTCCAATCAACACACGCTCAGCCCAAACCACACCCTCCAGGACTTACCTTAGTACCAGCCCCTTACCCCCAGGGGCAGGGGCCACTGGGGAAGCGCTCTTCTCCCAACAGAAACTGAACAGTAGAACGGAAGTGAAAGCCTGTTGGTGGCGGATCTGCAAACGTGGGGGGTCGACGCATCATGCAGCGGTGGAACCTCCATTTTCCTATTTTCCCCTTGGAGGCATGTTGTGCAATGACGCGAAGTGTATGCCGTAACGCCTGTTATTATGCTCTCCTCAACCTAGTTAAGTCCCGACTGTCGTATTCCTGAGGTTACCACGAGGGGTTACCCGAACACAGGTGACTTCCCCACCCTCCCCCGGAGGAGGGGAGCAGTCCATAGGACACTCTCTATCCCCCACCCGGCCCTCCAGCTTCCATGGCTCATTCCTAAACACGGGCCGTTAGGGTCAAAAGCGGTAGCAGTACCACTGAGCCAGCGGGCTTGATAATAATGAAATGTTTAGTCCAGATGGATTGCACCTCAATAAAATAGGATCACAATTTCTAAGTCAACAGTTTAAGAGATTCAATAGATGCAGCTTTAAACTAAGAAATGGGGGTGATATTACTATAAATAAAGTATCATCAGTTAAAAAACAAAACTAACCAAGTTATGGGTGGAATATAAATCATAATACTAGATCCCATGAAACTTTAAAACTTAAAAAGAGAAAAAGGAAGAGGAATTCAAAATCTGGTTCAATAAATCAAAAAAGTGCATCTAACCAGATGAATATTGAATTCAGTGAGATACAGGAAAATGAAAAAATGTGATGAGAATTAAAATTCTATTGACTAATGCTTGCAGTCTAACAAATAAACTTGATGAATTAAAATACATTCTTGTAAACAAAGAGGTGGACATCTGTTGCGTCACTGAAACATGGTTTACTAATAATGACTGGAATACTGACATCTCTGGTTACACAAAATTTTAAATAGAGTGCCAAGGGTGGTGGTTTAGCAATCTATAGATCTAACAAATTTAACGGCCATGAAATAGCAAATGATGATTCTACAGTTGAGACATTTTGGGCTAAAATTGAACTAGGTTATGAAACCTTAACTGTAGGCCTTTGGTTACAGATCACCTAGCCTGAATCTCGATGAAAATTTAGTCTTTCTGAAGCAGTTAGATAATACTGAGGTAAATGGTGATTTAATAATTATTGGTGATTTTAACTTCCCCCCCATATAAATTGGGAAACATTCAACACTAACAGTAATACTGAACGACAGTTTCTTGAAACCACCCTCAAACATGGTTTGGACCAACTAGTGACAATTCATACTAGGAATAATAATATACTTGACCTCATTTTCACAAATAATGCTGACCTTCTTACGCCTCCCGTCATTTTGCCACCTTTGGGCAATAGTGACCATAACATGATCACATGTGATATCATAAAACACGTAAATGGCAACAAAGGGATAAGTTCGTTCAAAAATTACTACAAAGCAGACTACAATAATATAAAAAAAAAATTTTGACTTCATGGAATTGGTCAAATGACCTAAGTAACCTTGAGATTATGTGTGGGAAAAAATAAAAGCTAAAATAGATCACTGTCTAAACACTTGGGTACCTGATACAATAAAATATAACTAAAATAATAAACAAAGAATACCCTTGTGGTGGACTAAAGATTTAAAGCGGATCATAAAAAAGAAACATCATGCCTATAACAAATATAGTAAGTCCAAAAAAGCCTCTGATTGGTGTAAGTTTAAAAAACTTGCTAGGAAAACTAAACAAATAATCAAAAAATCAAAACAAAATTTAGAGGTTAATTTAGTAAAAGAATATTAAAGACAATAAGAAAAAGTTTTTTAATTATATCGGTTTGATAAAACAAACTCATACTGGAACAGGACTCTTAAAATTAGATGATAAGATAATTACTAGTGAAAAAGAAATGGCTATAGAATTCAATCAATATTTTACAAGTATATTTAAACAATCAGATTTAATACTTCCTGACACACAATATACATCAGAAATAATATCATTTTTTTCAGAACAAGATACAGTAGAAGCTATCAACAAAATCAAATGTAATACTTCTCCTGGTCTTGATTGTATTCATCCCAAATTTGTGAAAGAAGTATCAAAAGAACTCTCTGGACCACTAACTTATTTATTTAATATGACTATAAATCAAGGCGAGGTTCCTCAATCTTGGAAAGTAGTGAACATCACGCCCATTTTTAAAGGTGGTAATAGACAGACAATAACTAATTATAGGCCTATCAGTTTAACTTCACTCATCAGTAAGATTATTGAAAGATTAATTCATTCTAAAATTTCTGAACATATTAAAAGTTCTGGTAGCACATATATTTCTCAGCATGGTTTCTCCACTGGTAGGTCATGTTTAACAAACCTTCTAAGCTTCTTTGAGCCAGTTAGCGATGTGCTAGATAATGGCCTTCCGGTGGATGTTATATTTTTGGATTTTAAAAAGGCATTCGATACTGTTTCGCATAAAATTCTGATTGAATATCCTCACAACATAAACCTGGATACGCATTTTATTAATTGGATCTCATCATGGTTACATAACAGATATCAAAGGGTGGTTGTTCATGCTCACGAATCCAATTGGAGTTTAATAACTAGTAGAGCACCACAAGGCTCTGTCCTTGGACCTCTACTTTTCAATATAATAACTAGTATGCAAACATCTAAAGATGTCTGGATAAACAAATACGCAGATGACTGTAAAATAGGTTGTATTGTGAACGACACTTTATCAGCATATATATTACAAGATAATTTAAATAACTTAACAAATTGGGCAGTAAAAAACAATGTGAAATTCAATCCTGCAAAATGTAAAGTTATGCACATGGGGAATAATAATGAAAAGTACACATATTCAATACAAAATGTAAACTTAATTACCACTACAGAAGAAAAGGATTTGGGTATAACAATTACAGATCATTTAAAATTCAATTCCCATACCAACAAAACTGTTAAAAGATGTCATGATTATAGGGAATATTTTGAGACAAATCACAAGTAGGAAACCATCAGTTATTTTACCCTCATACACAAGTTTGGTTCGACCTCACTTAGATTACTATGCTTCATTTTGTACCCCAACCTCTATTGACTATCAGCAAATAACAGAAAGAGTACAGCATAGAGTAACTAAAAGGATTGAAAAAATGTCTGAAGTAGATTATGGTACCAGACTAAAAACATTACAAATATACTCCTTGAAGTATAGAATTTTAAGAGGTGATCTAATTTATACTTATAAAGCATACCAAAATGACTACTCGGGTCGCCGGTGTGGCACGAGGTGTGGTGTCCAGCGCCTCAACCCTCAGCGCCACCAGGCTGGCCAGCAATCACACACCTTAACTGCATTATTTTAACAAATAAAAGCCCATTCTGTAAGTGGGATAACACACTTCAAGGTGTGTGGTTATAAGAGAATAACAGTCTTCCCAGGTGGTTGCGGCACTCAGCTACACCTTCTGCCTAACAACACTGAAAGGGGTGCATTATTCTCTTACAACTGCACACCCAGTCATCTTACCCTTTACATAACCATAGTTCTACTACTAGTATTCAGTTCACATCCACACTTGGGCAGTCTTCCACTGAGCATGCTCAGTCACTGACCAGTCTTCAAGCCTGACTCCTCCTACCACCCAAGCATGGGGTCCTCAGGCTTCACCTTTTATGGCACTCAGATCTTTCCTTTTTCTTGAACCCCAAAGGAGGAGAATACAGACTGGAGGGCTGAAGACCCAAAAGCAGAATCTCAACCACTGAGCAAGTCAATCCTATAATGGGATATGAATGTCTGCATTCAACACAGTAGCAGCTCTACAACTTTCTGAAATGGGAATGTACCTGGCAGCAACAGAGGCAGCAATTTGTCTGCTAGCAAAAGCCTTCAACCCCATGGGTGGCTCCTACCTAACCAACCGATTACAGAGCATGGTGCTGGATGTGATCAACCTGCCAATCATCTGCTTGGCTGCCAGTCCTCGTTAGGTGGCATCAGGTAAGTCAGAAACCACTGATGGGCTTCAACATGAAATTTGTCTGTTTGCTCACCGTGGGAGAGCAGGCAAGGTTTATTTATTTGTTTTATTTAACCTTGTTGACCAAGTAAGTACACTGGCTAGAGAAGCCTTTTTCAGGCACAACCTGGGTGCAAGTTCACAGATAAAATATACAGCCATCGTTATACAAATACAGCGGGTGACAAAAATATATAGAAAGCAGTATTTACATGGTACAATAGGAAGTCATCATGAACAACAGAAGAAGTAGTAGCAATATATACAGGTCGATATTCACATGGTGCAATTATGTAAAGGACAAAAGGGCATGACAATATGTTTGAGAGCAGTTAAGTCTTAGGAAGAATAGAAAAGAGTGCAAGTAAGAAAGAGTACCGATGGTACAGGGTAACAGGGTGGGGTAGGGTGGAAATTGAGGGAGGTTAGTGGAAGCATTGACATGCAACAGAAGAGGAGTAATGTGATTTCAGAAGGGGTAGAGGTATTTTTATGTTTGCTTGCACGCATGTGCAAGAAACATAGTGCCATCATCTGAGTTTTCGTAGGTGTGGCACCCGTCTTCCAATGCAGTCAGTGTGTTTGCAGGCGTGGCCACAGTTCGCCAATGAATGCTGCAGCTGTCAATGACAGCAGTTGAAAATGCAGTGTCGTATAGTTCAAAGGCAGAGCTATGCATCAGTGAGCAGCGAGAAGCTACTGCGTGTGCATGTGCTCCCCTCCACACACACACACGCACGCATATTGTGTGCTAATGCCCCCCCCAAGCAAACACTGAATGGCCGACGGGGTGCCAAACCCCGCCGGCTCCACTGTCCCCCAAACAGCCTTCCAGCTGTCACACTGAGACCCACCCCAGCGTGGCACAAGTCCGCGTTGTCCAAGAAAAAAAAAAAAACCTGCAAGAAAAACGTTCCATTGCTGACTGTCCTGAACCCCGCTCTCCCCACCCTCTGCGAATCCACCTGCCCACACCCCCACCTCACCCCATACTTACCTCCGGAGCATGGTCACTGTGGGAAATCACTGTTCGGGACAGATTAAGAAAATCACAGTGACACTGTTCATGAGTGGAGGTTCCAAAATGCCTGTGTTGACAATCTGCTGTAAAAAATCCCCAAACTAATTTCATTATGGGTGTGCATTGCACAGTTTCTACGCACGATCGTGACTTCACCAGTTTTTTAAATATTTTCACTGCAGATTTTCAACATTGCCATTTTTTTGCACCTCCCCATGAACAGTACAGCTGTCACTTTTCACATCCGGTTCGAAGTGTGTTTTCGCACCAGTGGTGCCAAATGACGTAGTCGCTGTGCAAAATCAGCTTTCCGCTAACGAACTGATATTGCCACTGTTCATGAGGTGGGGGTCACAATAACCCCATGTTTAAAATTTGGAGTGAAAATACCAACAAACGCCTGAGACGTTAGGGTTTCTGACCATAACGCTCCACCCTGTAGAGACTGACAGGCAAGAGGGGTGTGACTTGAGACTGTCGCCTGTAATACTCCTGCCATTCCACCCCCACCCTGCAGCCAGTGACAGGCATCGAGGTGTGCCTTGGACTGTCTGGCCCCAAAGTTCACCCCATTCTTCTACACTGCACCCATCTCACCATATTTCTTATGGAACGGGGTGAGCATAAGGCCCAAAGACTCCAAGGCACACTGTGACACTTGTCGGTGTCTGCAGGGTAGGGTGTGGAGAAATGGCATGGCCGTTATGCCTGATGACCCAAAGGCACACCCCAGTGCCTGTCAGTCTCTTCGGGGAGGTGGTGGGGTTGGCTTCAGTTCAGTACTTCACTGCCATTCCTATTATGCAGCTCTCTAACTCCTACACTACCAATGCCAATGCCAGCAAGCAAACATTCAGCATTGACAAATGCTTGTTTTCTAATGGGAGGAGGTATAGAGTTCCATATGGATGCAGCATGGAATGAAAAGGACCACTGGCCCATGCCGGTGCGAAACAACGGGACGACGATGTTGTTATGGGAGGAAGATCAGAGGAGGGAAGATGAACAAGGGGGATCTACCTGGCTAGGTATGGAGGGTTGCCAGTGTGCAGAGTTTTGTTAATGAGAGAGACAAGAACAAGATTTTCTCTGAGTTAGGGAGGTAGCTAATTGAGGGTGTTTAGCACCGTGCAATGGTGGGTATTATGGCAGCAACCAGAGATGAATTTAGCTATACTGCAATAGAGAGCATGTTTTTTTTGTAGGGCAGATATACCAGCAGCACTGATGATTGCAGAGCTGTATTCAAGCACAGGTAGGAGATTAACCTGGGCAAGTTTGACCTCAGTGTCAGGAGCAAAGAAGTGGCGGACTCTGTAGAGTGATCCCATTTTTTTATGAATGGAGGAAATGGTGTTTTGGAGGTGAATTTTGAAAGATAGGGAGGGGTCAAGGTATATTCCAAGGTTCTTAAGAAAAAATTACTCACCACAGTAATGTTGTTTCTTCTAATGGAGTCTTGCTGTATTCTGACTATATGCAGTTAGCCCCAGCACTTGAACTGCTCCGGAGAGTAAAGGGTTAACTCTATGCAAGGGCATAGAATGTTGAGCTTGAGCTCGGTTTTCAAACCCCTGTCTGTGGTACTCTGAAGTGTAACCGCCAGATTCTTACGAGCACTAAACTAACTAACTCAAAGTAAGAAATTGTTTCAAAATGTTTGTGCCAAATAGCAAAACAAGGTTTTAGGGTCAAAGACTCGAGTCAAGAAAACCCAAAAAGAATACAAGTAGTGATTCACCAAACTAAAAGAAAAGACCCCCTAAGAGATGGAGGCATGTCCAGAACACCTCTGGGGAGCAGTACTGTGCCTGCCCCACCACATCCCAAAACTACTAGGTTCCAGGAGAGGAGGCAGGAAGGGAGGTCAGAATACAGCAAGACTCCATTAGAAGAAACAACATTACTATGGTGAGTAATTTTTTCTTCAAACAACATGAAGTCTTGCTGTATTCTGACTATATGCAGACTATCAAGCAGTACCCCCTTGGAGGAGGGAGTTACAGAACCTATTTTGGGAACAGGTTCTGCAGCACATCTGTGCCAAACCTAGCATCACTTTGTGACTGAATGTCCAAAGAGTAATGCTTGGTATCGGTGTTTACAGATTTCCAGGTAGCTGCTTTACATATGTCCACTAAAGGTACTGTATATCTCTAGCTGCTGCAACCGAAGCAGCTGTACCTCTGGTAGAATGCGCCCTCAGGCCTGAGGGAGGCTCCTTCCCAAGCTTAGACTAGCAGAACTGAATACAAGAGACAATCCACCTCGCAATAGACCTCTTGGTAGCAGGCTTGCCCTTTCCCACTTCACCATAAGTAAGAAACAACTGAGAGCAGTCCTTCCTGTAGGCCTTAGAATGGTCAATATAGTAACTAAGAGCCCTTTTCACAACAAGACTATGTAACATCCTCTCTCCAGAGTAAGAATGATCAGTGCAAAAGACAGGCAAAGATACAGACTGGTTCAGGTGAAAGTCTGACACCACCTTGGGAAGGAACTTTCTATTGGTGCGGAGGACCACCTTATCCCTATGAAACAAAATGAAATCAGGTTCCATTGATAAGGCCTGCAATTCACTGATCCTCCTTGCAGAGGTAATGGCCACCAGGAATACAGTTTTCCAAGTCAAGTATTTCAGCTCAGCTGAAGATAAAGGTACAAAAGGGGGCTGCATAAGCTGTGCAATACAGATGTTCAGATCCCAAGAAGGAGTAGGCTCCCTAAAGGGAGGATTGACATGGACCAAAAAACCTTTGAAGAATTTCTTGAAAACTGGATGAGAAGCTAGGGAAGAGCCCTTACCAGCAGAAAGGAAGGCAGACACAGCTGCCAAATGTATTTTAAGAGTAGTAGGCCAGAGGCCTAAACTGTTAAGATGTACCAAATAGTCCAAAACAGTGGCAATATCAGCCAGCTCTGGCTTAGTATGCCTACTGGAACACCAAAACCCAAATCTTTTCCAATTGGAGCTGTAAGTCTTCCTAGTAGTAGGCTTCCTGCTAACCTTTAAAATATCTAGGACTAATTGGGAAAGATGCAAACTTGCATATTCTAGCTCTTCAAGAGCCAGGCTTTGAGCCTGAGAGTCTGAAGGTTGGGGTACAGAATCCTCCAGAGAGGAGTTGAGGAGATTGTGTTGCCTGGGAAGACACAAGGGCAGTGTTAGTAACAGTGACAACAGTAGAGGATACCAAGACTGTCTGGCCCAGTCTGGAGCCACTAGGATCACCTTGCAAGGCTGAGGCCTGATTTTTATTAGGACCCTGAATATAAGAGGAAAAGGAGGAAATGCATACAGAAACCTGCTTGTCCAATTTAGTAGAAGAGCATCCTGGGGAACAGCACCCAGAAGGGGTGGTCTGCAACAATAAAGAGGAAGTTGATGATTGCCCGGGGCTGCAAAGAGATCTATCTCTGGGGTGCACCATCTCCTGAAAATGGCTTGAAGAATGAAAGGGTTCAGGGTCCATTCATGGTGACCCTGAGAAATCCTGCTGAGAGCATCTGCTAGAATGTTGTCCTTCCCTGGGAGTTGCACAGCCATCAGGGAAGCCTGAAGGGAATAAGCTAGAGACCATATTTTCATGGCCTCTGTGCACAAGGCCGAGGACCAAGTGCCTCCCTGTTTGTTGATGTACCACATGGTTGTGGTACTGTCTGTTCTGATCTGCACCACTTTCCCTTAGACAACTGTTGAGAATGTCTGAAGTGCTAGGAAGACAGCTCTTAATTTGTGAAGATTTATGTGCAGAAGGGACTCCTGGTGTGACCAAGTTCCCAGAGCTGCAAGATGATCTAGGTGGGCCCCCCACCCCAACAGGGAGGCATCTGTGGTGAAGATTACAGAAGGGACCTGACTGATAAAGGGGACCCCTTGTCAAAGATTGATCTTCCTCCAACCACCACTGAAGGGCCTGGACCAAGGTTTTGGTGACTGGAACCAGTTTGGAGACAGGGTCCTTTTTCTGAGACCAGTAAGGTCTGAGGTGAAACTATATATCCCTCATCTGAAATCTGGCTCCCTGAACCACTGCTGTGGAAGCTGCCATGTGGCCCAGCAGCTGCAGAATGTGTCTGGCTGGACAAGACACTAGAGGACGAAAAGAGGAGGCCAGAGTGACAAATGACTGAACCCCTGAGAGAGGAAGAAGAAAAAATTACTCACCTTAGTAATTATGTTTCTTCTAATGGAGTCTTGCTGTATTCTGACAATATACAGTTAGCCCCAGCACTTGAACTGCTCCGGAGATGAAAGAGTTAACTCTATGCTGAGAGCATAGACCGTTGAGCTCATGCTCGGTTCAAACCTCTGTCTGCTGCACTTTCAAGTGTAACCGTCAGATTCTTATGAGCCAAAACTAACTATGTACACTTATAGTGTGGAAATTGTAAAAAAAATACTAGCCATAAGGGCTACCAAAAGTTTTGGAATCCCAAAAGACTCAAGTCGAGAACCCCAAAACAAAAATAAAAAAAAACTCAGGTAGTGAACTTAACATGACTTCATAATAACAACAAATGAATATCCACTATGCCCAGCTCTTCCAAAAGGACAGGGAGCCAATACACCTCTGGGGTGCAGCACTGTACCTGCCAGCCCACTTCACAAAACCCAGGTTCTGAGAGGGGAGGCAGGGGGGAAGGTCAGAATACAGCAAGACTCCATTAGAAGAAACATAATTACTAAAGTGAGCAATTTTTTCTTCAAACATGAAGTCTTGCTGTATTCTGACAATATGCAGACTACCAAGCAGTACCTCCCAGGAGGAGGGTACAGAACCTACTTAGGAAATAAGCTCTGCAGCACTGCTGTACCAAACCTAGCATCACTCCTAGCCTGGATGTCCGGAGAGTAATGCTTGGTAAAAATATGAACTGTTTTCCAGGTGGCTGCTTTACAGATCTCTAACAGGGGTATATCTCTGGCTGCAGCCAGAGAAGCAGCTGTACCTCTAGCAGAATGAGCCCTCAGGCCTGAGGGGGGTACTTTGCCTAGCTTTTCATAGCAGAACTGTATGCAAGAGACAATCCACCTGGCAATAGACCTCTTAGTCGCAGGTTTACCTTTTCCCACTTCACGGTAAGTGAGAAACAACTGAGGACAGTCAAACCTAAGTGCCTTAGTGCGTTCAATGTAGTGGCTAAGTGCCCTCTTAACATCCAAACTGTGTAATCTTCTCTCCTCTGAAGAAGAATGATCAGTGAAAAACACAGGAAAGGGACATGGATTGGTTTAGATGAAAATGTGAAACCATCTTGGGTAAGAACTTCTTGTTGGTTCTAAGGACTACCTTATCTCTATGAAAAGAAATAAAACCAGGCTCCACTGACAGAGCTTGCAATTCACTGATATGCCTGGCAGAGGTAATAGCTACCAGGAATACAGTCTTCCAAGTCAAGTACTTAAGGTCTGCTGAGGCCAAAGGCTCAAAGGGTGGTCGCATGAGCTGAGCAATGCAAACATTAAGATCCCAAACAGGGGTAGGATCCTTAAAAGGGGGGATTAGTATGAAGTAGTCCCTTAACAAATTTACAGAACACAGGGTGGGAAGCTAAAGAAGAAGGCTTCCCCAGCGATAAAAATGCAGAAATAGCAGATAGATGCACCTTGACGGTAGCTGGTCTGAGGCCTAAACTATTAAGATGAACCATGTAGTCCAGAACTGCAGACAAGTCAGCAGAGTCTGGTGATATGTGTTTACTAGAACACCAAATACCAAACCTTTTCCATTTGGAGTTGTAGGTTTTTCTAGTGGCAGGTTTAAGAGAAGCCTTGAGAATGTCCAGAAACCCCTGAGACAGATTCATATTTGCATATTCTAACTCTGCAAGAGCCAAGCTTTGAGATTGAGAGACTGAAGATTGGGATACCAAATTCTCCCCTGAGAGGAAGTTAACAGATTGTGCTTTTTGGGGACAGCCAATGGAAGATGGACTGCCAGAGACAGCAAGAGTGGGTACCAAGGCTGCCTGGCCCACACTGGCGCAATCAGGATCACCTTGCAAGTTTGTGACCTTATCTTGACCAGAACTCTGAACAATAGAGGAAAGGGGGGAAAGGCATACAGAAATGTCCCCGACCAATCCAACAGTAGAGTATCCAGGGGCACTGAGCCCAATACTGGGGGTCTGCAACAAAAGAGAGGGAAGTTGGTGATTGCCTGGGGCTGCGAAGAGGTCTATCTGAGGAGTGCCCCATCTTTGAAATATCACTTTTAGCACTAGAGGATCCAGGGACCATTCGTGATGGCCCTGAGAAATCCTACTCAAAGTATCTGCTAACACATTGTCCATCCCTGGAAGGTGGACGGCTACCAGGGATGTCTGTAGAGAACAGGCCAAAGACCAGACTTTCATGGCTTCTGTGCACAAGGCCGTCGACCAAGTGCCTCCCTGCTTGTTGATGTTCCACATGGTAGTGGTGTTGTCTGTTCTCACCTGAACCACCTTGTTCTGTACTGCCTTTGCAAAACCTTGTAAGGCTAAGTATACTGCCCTGAGTTCCAGAAGGTAGATATGAAGGACAGACTCCTGAGGGGACCACACTCCTTGCGCTGTGAGGGCTCCCAAATGAGCCCCCCACCCCAGGAGAGAAGCATCTGTGGTCAGAACCACAGAATGAGTCTGAGAGACAAATGGGACTCCTTGTCTGAGGTTGTCCTGATCCAACCACCACTGGAGAGCCTGGATCAAGGTCTGAGTCACTGGAATCAGTTTGGTGAGAGGGTCTTTTTCTGGGACCAAAAAGCCCTCAAGTGAAACTGGATATCCCTCATCTGAAACCTGGCCCCTGGAATCACTGCAGTGGCAGCTGCCATGTGGCCCAGTAGTTGGAGGAAATGTCTTGCTGGGCGAGAGACCAGGAGATGAAATGAGGAAGGTAGGTCTGTAAGGGCTTTTACCCTTGACAAGGGAAGAAAGGCCTTTGCCTGTACAGTGTCCAACTCCACCCCTACGAAGGTGAGGAGCTGCACTGGTTCGAGAACTGACTTTGGAAGATTGAGTAGGAATCCCAAGGAAGTGAGCACTTGCTGGATCACTTGTAGATTTGACTTGACTTGGTCTGGAGACTGCCCCACAATGAGCCAGTCGTCGAGACATGGGAAAATAGAGATGTTCTGCCTCCTTAAAATGGCTACTACTACTACTGCTAGGCATTTTGTAAAAACCCTTGGTGCTGTTGTTAGCCCAAAAGGCATCGCCCTGAAATGATAATAGCCTCAGGGCAGTTCAAATCTGAGATATTTTCTGTGGGAGCACCTGATGGGAATGTGAAAGTAGGCATCCTTGAGGTCTAGGGAAGCTAGCCAGTCCCCTGGCCTTAGAGGGGGAAGAATTATTCCCAGAGTCACCATTTTGAACTTTGGCTTCAGTAAATGCTTGTTTAAGTATTTTAGGTCGAGGATGGGCCGCCACTCCCCTGTCTTTTTTGGGGTAAGGAAGTACCTGGAGTATAGACCTTTGCCCCAGACAGATGTAGGAACTCTCTCTATGGCTCTGAGAGCTAACAGAGAGGAAACCTCTGCCTCTAGGGCAATGGTTTTGGAGATGTTTACAGGTGGAAAAGACCTGACACTCAGCTTTGGGAACTTTTTGAAGCTGAAGGCCAGTCCCTGGCTTACTACTTCCAGGACCCACTTGTCTGAGGTCACAGACTTCCAGGCCTGGAAGTAGTAAGCCAGCCTGCCTCCTACAGGGATTGGGGAGTCGACCTGGGCTGACACCTCAGGGTGTCTGCTTGGCAGGAGCCTTAGGCTGAGAGGTGGATGTAGCCCTACTCATCCCCCTTCTAACTCTCCCTCTAAAGAACCCCCTCTGGAAAAAAGGAGAGGAGGCCTGTGCCTGGTAGAAAGGATTGTGAAAAGGCCTGCCCCTAGCCTGCTGCTTCTGAGGAGGTGACTGCCTTTCCTTGGCTTGAGCACTCCTATAGGTGGTCCTGTACCATCCATCTTTTTCATGTAGTTCTCTCTCTGCTCTCCAAACAGAGAATTACCCACAACAGGAAAATCCATGGCCTTAGCCTGGGTATCCTGTGAGAAGCTAGTACACCTGAGCCAAGCCATCCTCCAAAGAGCCAAAGATGTAGCCATGACTCGTGATGAAACATTATTGGAGTCCACAGCAGCATGACACTGAATCTTGGATGCCTCTATCCCATCAGCAGCCACCTCCTCCAGCTCCTTGGCTAGCTGGGGGAAAGCCTGCTTAGCCAGATCCAAAACAGACTCCCACCTGGACTTTTGGTATCTAGCTACATAGGCCATGTAGTTAGCTTGTCTGAGTACCAGAGAAGATGCCAGGTACTGCTTCTTAGCCATAGCATCTATCTTCCTGGAGTCCTTGTCCGGGGGGTGAGAAGCCAAGGGTATGCTAGCCTTGTCACAGGCTGCAGCCTGTACTACCCCAACCTGGCTGCAATGCTGGTATAGGAACTCCATAGCTGAGCCTGACAGCATGTACCTCCTGTCCATTTGTTTGTCCACTGCAGGCAGAGAATTTGGAGTTTTTTTGTAGCTTATGAGTCTGTTTCCCAAAAGATTTGTGTAAGGGAATAGACAGTCTCTTGGACTCTGGGATATCCATCATCTCCACAAAATCAGGCTCCTCCTGCTCCTCAACAGCTTCATCCACAGGGAGCTGGATGGTGTCAGCTACTTTCCTGTAAACCATAAAGTCGGAAGGGGACTCATAAAGCCTGGGAGGGGAAACTCCTGAAGATCTGTCTGGAGAGATGTCCGGTTCAATGGGCTCATCCAGACCTTCCCCGCAGTCCTCTTCCTCATCATCATCAAACTCTTCTTCCCACTCCCATTCCGGCTCATAGTATTCTTCTAATGAATAGTCGGAGACCAGGGGAACTGACCGAACGGAGCGCCTACCGAGAAGTGCCGGATCGGTTGGAACCGAATGGAGCGATTCCACAATACTAATCGCCCTGGCAATTTCCTCAGAGGTTGGATGGTGGAGATCCGAATCCAAACTGGCCGACTTGTCTTTCTTTTTCTTTTTTGCAGGAACCGACCCCTCAGGGTCGGATCTCCTCTTGCCCTGGTCAGAGGGCACTCCCTCAGGTTCAGTCGGAACCGAACCGGGCTGGCCATCTGGGTCAGCGGACTTCTCAGCCTCTTTCTCCCTAAGCCTGCCCAACCTTTTCTCTAGGGTGGCCTTAGGAAAATTTTTGCATATTTGGCAGTCTGAATTGAGGTGGTCACACCCCAGATAATAAACACAGGTGGTGTGGGGGTCAGCCTTAGCAAAGGCCTCCCCTCACACACTACAGTGCTGAAATCCAGTGGGCCCGGTTTTTCTTTTGGGTTTCTCAGACATGGCCACAGTAAATCAGAGAAAACATACCCTTTACACGGCTTCAGGCCAGGTAAGACAAACTTATCAGTTCCTAACAGTGGCACAGGTGTTGGAAAAAAAACATTAAACACGTTTTTTTTTGAACCGATAAGCACCGGAATCACCACAGACTAAAGAGTGATCGGTTCAGCCAAACCGACTGGAACAATTATAAATTTTACAATTTCCACAGTATTTAAAACAGTATTTAATACAGTCCACTACCACAACTTACTGTACCACAGACAGGTATCTGAACCGAGAAAAAATAATGAAACTTGCAGTATAAACCGATGATTTTCAAAACGCGAACCGAAAGCGACAGAAGAAACTCCGGAGCGACTATGCAGTTAGGCGGAGTAAAGAATCTGACAGTTACACTTGAGAATGCAGCAGACAGAGGTCTGAACCGAGCACAAGCTCAACATTCTATGCTCTCAGCATAGAGTTAACTCTTTCATCTCTGGAGCAGTTCAAGTGCTGGGGCTAACTGCATATTACAGAATACAGTAAGACTTCATGTTGTTTGAAATGCTGTTGTCTGAACTGTATCTATTTCCACCCCTATGAAGGTGAGAAGATGGGCTGGCTCTAGAACAGACTTCTCTAAATTTACAATGAAGCCCAAGGATTCTAGAAGTCTTTAGGTGACCTCTAAAGCTGACATGACTTGGTCTGAGGACTGGCCCACAAGGAGCCAGTCGTCCAGATATGGGATCAGAAGGACGCCCTGCCTCCTGAGGAATGCCACCACTACTGCAAGACACTTGGTGAACACCCTTGGGAGCAGATGTTAGGCCGAAGGGCATGGCCCTGAATTGATAATGGCCTGAGGGCAACTCGAACCTGAGGTACTTTCCGTGGAAATGTCTGATAGGTATGTGGAAGTAGGCATCCTTGAGATCCAGGGAGGCTAGCCAGTCTCCTGGTCTCAGAGAGGGAAGAATTACTCCCAGAGTCACCATTTTGAACTTTGGTTTTGTCAGATGTTTGTTCAGGTACCTTAAATCCAATATGGGTCGCCACTCCCATGTCTGTTTGGGGGTAAGGAAGTCTCTTGAATACAGTCCGTTTCCCCTGTGACAAAGAGGTACCTTCTCTACTGCTTGCAAAGCAGAAGACAGGAGACTTCTGCCTCTAAGGCCTTTGTCTCCAAGGGAGGTGGAAGACTGAAGGACCTTGCTCTCATTCTTGGAACCTTTTGAAACTGAGAGCAAGTCCCTGGCTCACTACTTCCAGGACCCATTTGTCTGAAGTAACAGACTCCCAGGCCTGGGAGTAGTGAGCGAGCCTGCCCCCTACTGGGACTGGGGAGGCGACCCTGACTGACACCTCAGGGTGTCTGCTTGGCAGGGGGCTTGGACTGAGTAGCTGATGGGGTCTTAGTTACCCCACGTCTACCTCTTCCCCTAAAGAACCCCTCTGCTGAAAAGAAGAGGAGAAGGCCTGAGCTTGGTAAGAAGGCCTGTAAAAAGGCCTGCCCCTGCCCTTAAACTGCTGCCTCTGAGGAGTGGTCTGCTTCTCTTTGGCTGCAGCACTCCTATAGGTGGTCCTGTACTTGTCCATTTTTTTCATGTAATTTCCTGTTTGATCCACAAAGAGAGACCTACCAGTTACAGGGAAATCCATGGCCTTAGCCTGGGTATCCTGTGAGAGGTTGGTACACCTAAGTCAAGCAAATCTCCTCATTGAGATAGATGTAGCCATGACCCTGGAATGAACATCATTTGAGTCTACAGCAGCGTGGAATTGCACCTTGGATACCTCAATACCATTTGCAGCCACCTGCTCCAGCTCCTTGGCTAGCTGGGGAGAGGCATTCCTAGCCAGTTCCAGAACCATATCCCACATCGATTTCTGGTACCTGGCTGTATATACCATGTAATTCGATTGCCTGAGTCCCAAAGAGGATGCCAAGTACTGTTTTTTTGCCATGGCATCCACTTTCCTGGAATCCTTATCTGGGGAGTGAGATGCCAGGTGACTATTAGCCTTGTCACAGGCTGCAGCTTGAACTACCCCAGCATGCCTGCTGTGATTAGAAAGGAATTCCGTCCCAGGACCTGATAAAGCATACCTCCTGTCCATTCTTTTTTCCACAGGAAGAATGGATGTAGGAAACTGTAAAAATATTTTGTGTCTGCTTCCCCAAGGATTTGTGTAAGGGGATAGACACTCTTTTTGACTTTGGGACATCCATCATTTCCAGACAGTCAGGTTCTTCCTGATCCTGTTCAGCCTCTTCCATAGGAAGCTGAAGAGTCTCAGCCACTTTCTTATAAAACAAGAAATGGAAAGGGGACTCAGAAAGCCTGGGAGGAGAAGCCTGAGAAGGCCTGTCTGGGGAGATGTCAGGCTCTACTGGCTCATCTAGGCCTTCACACTGTTCTTCATAATCTTCATCCTCCTCCCAATCGCCCTCATAATATGCCTCAGGATCTATATTCGAAGCAAGAACTTCCGACAGAACCGATCGGCTCTGAACTGATGCCAGTTCGGTCGGAACCTGGCAAAGCGATTGAACTACTGAAATAGTTTTTGCTATCTCAGCAGCGGTTGGACCATGGGAAGCCGGATCCGAACCGGCTGATTTTCTCTTCCTCTTACTTGGAACCGAGTCCACAGAATCAGCTTTCCGTTTACCCGAAGAGGTATCACCCAGGTCAGTGGGCACCTCTTCAGGTTCGGCTGCAACTGAACCGGGCTGGCCATCCGGGTCAGCAGGCTTCTCGGCCTCCCTCTCCCTCAGCCTACTCAAACGCTTATCCAGAGTGGCTTTGGGAAAGTTCTTGCATATTTGGCAGTCTTCCTTGAGGTGGTCAAACCCCAGACAATACACACACACACACACACACACACACACACACATACACACACACACGGTGAGGGTTGGCCTTAGCAAAGGCCTCCTTACTCTCGGTACAGTGCTGAAACCCAGTGGGTCCGGTTTTCTTCTTGGGTTTCTCAGACATGCCTTAAACCAAAATCATCTTACACAGCGGTTAAGCCAGGCGATTACAACTTAACGGTTCTAACCGTGTCATGGGTTGGTTAAAAATATCCTAAATATCGGATTTTTTTAGGAACCGATAAGCACCGGAAAAACCACACACAAGTATACTATTTAATAAAAGAAGATCAGTGTCGGTTCTGAATCGGACCGACCAGCAAAGATCCGAAAAACAAAACAATTTCTGAACCAAAAGCACACTAAATAACTACTATCTACTACTACTACTACCACTTACTGGTACCGAGACAGAGGCAAGAATATCAAAATACTGAAGCAACGGTTTCAAAAACCGACCGATTCGAACTGGACCGAACCGAAGCGCAGGAGGGATCTCCGGAGCAACTTCTCAGTTAGGCGGAGTAAAGAATCTGATGGTTACACTTCAGAGTACCACAGACAGAGGTTTGAAAACCAAGCTTGAGCTCAACGTTCTATGCCCTTGCACAGAGTTAACCCTTTACTCTCCGGAGCAGTTCAAGTGCTGGGGCTAACTGCATATAGTCAGAATACAGTGAGACTTCATGTTGTTTGAAAGGAGAAGTTATTTTCAAGAGGGAAGCCATTTCCAGTGCTGACACCAAAACAGAGGGGATAGTCTGGAAAGGTTTTGCTTGGACCCAAACAGCATGAACTGTGTGTCTGGTGGATTTAAACACATTTTTTCTTGAGAGAGCCAGGCTTGCAGCCTGGCTAATGAGTTGCTGAGGAAGTCGTTGATGGCGGCAATGTTGTCACTATGGGTGTAGAGTGCTGCATCATTGGCATAGAGAAGTATCTGTACTGGTCCACAGGTGATGGGGAGATCATTAATGTAGACTGAGAGCAAGAGAGACCCTAGGATGGAGCCTTGGGGGACACCACTAGAAATTATATTAACGTCAGTGGTGCCATTTCCAGTTTTGACAGCTTGCTGGCGATGGTGCAGGTAATCTTTGAGCTATGCTATGGCGGTGGTCCCGAGGCCGAGTGCTAGGAGTTATGAGATAAGTAGTTTATGGTCAACAAGTTTGAAGGCTTTTGTCAGATTCAAATTCTTGACTTACTTAAGAGGGCAACAATGAGTTGGAAAAAAAAATTAAAAAACTTACAAAACTTGTTCAAAATAGTCTGGTAACTAAGCAGAATCTTAATTTGCTAGCTGGAGCTGTGAAAGAGGAGACCACTTTCTTTCAGTGGAAGTAAAGATCTGAGTGCAGTTTTGGCAGAGCTGGAGAACCACAAGGCTGGATGGTAAGAGGAGTCAAACTTGAAGACAGTTATGCTGACTGAGCATGCTTAGTGGAAGATTGTCCAAGGATGAACAGTGAACTGAATCTAGGTAGTTAGAACTCAAAACATTGAATGTCTATGACAAGTTCTATGACAAACAGATTAGTGCTACTACTTAAAGGGAAACAAACAGCACTGAGCTCCACAACCAAGTGTGGGTCTAGTCCCAGTTTGCATTTTGTGTGCAAAACCTTTTTTTTTTTTACCTTACTGTTTATTTTAGTATATAGATTGTATCAGATTGTTTCTGTTTACTTGCAAGCCATGCTGACATTTTCTGTAACTACAAATGCCAGAATCCCCTGCAGCTGACATAGGAGGAGGGCAACAGCAATACAAGATTTCAATAGCCTGCAGTGCATGTCAGAGTTCTATAAGATCTGATCAGATGTTTTCTTGTCCTGCTGTTCTCCCGGCGCTCAGTACTGTCCTCTGGGA
Organism: Neoceratodus forsteri; assembly: GCA_016271365.2. Classification (NCBI taxonomy): domain Eukaryota; kingdom Metazoa; phylum Chordata; order Ceratodontiformes; family Ceratodontidae; genus Neoceratodus; species Neoceratodus forsteri. The sequence goes on from CM057453.1 coordinate 1,435,853,731, forward strand.
TTGTACTTAGCCCAGGGAGGACAGCAGGACCAGCAAACTAAAGATCAGAGCTTATAAAAACTTCAACATGCACTGCGAGCCATTTAATCTCCTGTTCCTGGAGCACTCCTCTGATGTCAGCTGCAGGGTATTTTGAAATCTGTAGTTAAAGGAAAACTGTCTAAATCCACGACCCCCAGCCCCCAAAAGGCATAACCCCCTCCCCGATTTTGCTTTTTATTTAGAAAAGCGCATTTTTCTCGCGCTGCCACTTTACTTTTATTTTGAAAAGTCCGCGAACCAGGAATATGGCAGACGCTGGGGGGGGGGGGCTCCGTTTACTGTAAAGGCCCCGCGCAGCACCACTCGCTTTAATACAAAATGTATTGAACAAAGCAGTGCAGCGCCACACTTTTACAGTAAATGGAGTCCCCCCCAGCGTCCACCATATTCCCAGTTCTCGGACTGATAGTACCCAATAGCTCCATATGAAGTCCGAACTATCCATTGATTCTCCTGATACAAAATGACCACCCAGGGTATAATGAGTTAAACGGCAGCGTGAGAAAGACGTGCTTTTCTAAATAAAAAGCTGAATCGGAAGGGGGTAAGCCTTTCAGTGGCGGGAGACCGCGGATTTAGAGTTTTCCTTTAAGAAAATAGCCTGTAAATCTACAGAAACAGTCTGATACAATAGATTATGCTGCAGTAAATAGTAAGTACAAAAAATGTTTCTGCACACAAAGTGTAAAGAGAGACCAGCCCCGGCCCACCCTTGGTTGTGGGGCTCTTTAGTGCTAGCAGTTCCCCTCTAAAGTAGAGCCGAAAGTGTAGTAACCAATGACAGACCAGAATTCAACCAATGACAGACCAGAATTCATAAAAAAAAAAAAAGGATTAAATGGCAATCAGGGCTTACCTATACTCCCGTTCCTGGAGTATCTCAACAGGATCTAACCCCTGAGGCTTCTGAATAGGTGTTATCCGATTCTGCTTGTGTTGCAACTGAATGATTGGTGAAGGTTGGCCTGGGGTCTGCTGGGGTAAAGAAGGGCCAGGCATGGCAGCGGGAGGTTGAGCAGCTGGAGGGGCCGGGGAAGGTCTTCCACTTGGTGCTGGCACAGGAAGTTTTTGAGGGGTGTTAGCTACATTGACATCTGCTGTTTGACCTGGAAAAGAATTATGCAGACAGGACTATCATAATGCAGAAGAAAGCAGAGACAGAGAGTAAATGTATATCTTGCCTACAGTCGAGTTATTCAAGTTATGCTCTGCATTGGGGATGGGAAATTCTACTTACAGTATGTGTAGTGAATACGTAATTTTCATTGATATTCCTGGAACATGTGTCGTCTCAATTCACAATGCAAAAGAATGGAGAATTTTATACTTGCAATTACAGTTGGTTTCCTGTAGTATTCCATGTCTTTCCATTTGTGGCCCTCCCAAGATGTTAGTGTGTTTTCATTTACTAAGTTAGTTCTTTCATTTGTGAAACACTGGTCTTTTTCTGGTTGTTTACAGTGTATCTGCAGGTGTAGGCAACAGGGGTTTGGTGAGAGCAACAGGTTTTGTAATGGAGTGCCACCTATTAATCAGCTATACATACAGGTGTGCCTGCTACGACTAGCTCCCAAAGCAGCCCACCTGTAACAACTAGTGCAGATGGAAGGACATGGGCTACTCCAGGAAATCAAATGTCTAAGTACGAAATTCTCCATTTCCCTGTTAAGCTCTGTCCTTCGGTCTGCAAAGATACTGTCACAGGTGGTGAGCAGCAAGCAGAGCCCCTATCAACTTACTTCCAGCCTAGGGTACATCTCTAGAGTAAAGGGAAATTAGACCTGAAACACCCAGTCAGAAAAAAATACAGATAACTCACAACAAATGTATATTTAAGTGATAATATGACATTGCAAAATGGGTTGGAAAAATACTTGTTCCTGACTGGTTGATGTCATTTCAAAGGCATATGTTATGTGCCAACAAACACCACCTAAAAGACCCAGTGCCAGCCTGCCCCTTTACCTAAAATACTCATGTGCCATCAATCAATTTTCAATTTGAAATCACTGCTATTTTTTCTTACTCACTAGTCACTTCCACTCCAACTCAGAGACTTCTCACCCTCACCTGGGCCACATCAATTTTTTCCGCATCTATTAATATTGGTAAAACTACAACAAATACATTTTAAAACTTTAAATGCATCACACACATTTTAAAACTTTAAAGTGCTCACACACCTGTGCCCGCCAAACCTCTTGCTTGATTGATGCCTGTGGGACAGGCCCGCACTATGGGCATGTGGATATCCCAGCACAACCCACACCTCACTCTTCTTTTTTTACTTATGCTGCAGTACTATATAACGGGAAAAATCAGGATTTCAATTCACTTCAAACTTGGCTTAAAAAATAAACTGGTGTTGCATACTAGCAAAACTATGGCTACAGTATGTTGTTTTGGTCTGGGCCAAAACTCCATGGTGCCTTTAACAAATTATGAAACTCCTGCCTTGAGGGCTCCCTGCTCTAGTCGTTAGACTGTCCAATTACTAGGTGTTACCTTTGACCCCACTCTTGATTTCATACTTCATGTAAGTACAGTGTGTAAATCCGTTAATTCCAGACTAGACCTTGCATTCAGAATGAGACATAATTTGACCTCCCCCCATCACCACATGTGATGACAGCACAAGGCACACTACTGTCCAAATTAAAACTATGGAGCCCTAACCTACTTCAACACATCCAAATGTAACTTGAAAAGGTGGGATGCAACGTATAATAACATTTGCTGCTTTACTCTAGCTACCACCCACTTAACACACTTCTTATTTGGGACTAGTTTGGCTTTCCTTTGCTGCACCACGCCATTAATCTTGGAGGTCTTATTAAATTTCTGCACCATTAGAACCCCTCCATCTTAGCCACACTCCTTACAGAAATGGAAATTACGTACCTACCGTAATTCTTGATCTTGTTGGACGAAATCTCCACCACTCATTCACACTAATGGGATCTACGCCGGAGGTGCTAGGACCCAGCGGGAGCAAACATTTTGCTGGAGGGCCGGCGCCAGAGATGGAGCCGAGGAGCAGCATACGACCCTCTGCTCGTCTCGCGGCAATGACTATTCCCAAGGCCGACCCTCCCAACCGCTCTTTCATAATTTTTTTTCCGAGGAGGTGCAGCGTAATTCAACCTAGAAGGATAGCCCAACCAAAAACCAGACATAAGATAGTCCGGAAGACCCATATAAGAAGGGTCAAGAAAGAAGTCTTCACAGCCTAAACGTTGAGGGAGTGAAGACCAACAACAAAAGTGAGCTCGGGGGATGGTGGGTGGGCGTGTGAATGAGTGGTGGAGACTACGTCCAAGAAGATCAAGAATTACGGTAGGTATGTAATTTCCATAACTTCCTGGACATAAAGTCTCCACCACTCATTCACACTAATGGGAGAGTACCGAGCTAATAATCCCCCGAGAGGGCAGCAGGAGAGACCAAGAGCTCACAAATTTAGGACAGAAGTCCATTAAGGATGGTTCTGCCAAACAAAATATGTCGTCTGGCATGGACATCCACTGCATAGTGTCTGACGAAAGTATGCACTGAGCTCCAGGTAGCCGCATTGCATATATCTGCAATGAGCACGTTGCGGATTTCCGCCAGGGATGCCTCGACTGCTCTAGTAGAGTGAGCGTACACTCTGCCTTCCAGCTTAACCTGCACCATGGAATAACAGTGGCGAAGGCATGCCACCAGCCATGCTGAAATGCATCTGATAGCGACAGGTTGACCCATCCAGGTCTCACTGAAGGAAACAAACAGTTGTTGAGCTTTGCGAAATTCTTTTGTTCTATCTAAATAGAAACGCAAAGCTCTTTTGACGTCCAAAGAATGAAGAGAACGCTCCCCTTCATTTTGGAAGTTTGCAACGTAAGTAAGAAGGACCAAAGGTTGGTTTAGATGGAATTCTGAAACAACCTTAGGGAGAAACTTAGGATGGGTCCTAAGAACTACTTTGTCTTTATGAAACTCAGTATACGGAGGGTCAGTGACCAAGGCATGTATCTCAGAGACCCTGTGGGCCAAGGTAATGGCCACCAGGAAGGCCGTTTTCCAAGTGAGAAATTTCAACTCACAGGTAGCTAGAGGCTCAAAAGGTTTTCGAGTGAGCATGTCTAGCACAAGATTAATGTCCCAGGCTGCGACTGGACGTCTGATAGGAGGTCTGGTATGCAGAATACCCTTAAGAAACCTCTTAAACACAGGTAACTGAGCCAGCGACAAGTAAAGTACTGGCTCACGATGAGCTGAAACGGCACAAAGGTGAACCTTAACTGTAGAGAATTGCAGACCTGAATTTGAGAGGTCTAAAAGGTACTCTAGAACTTTATTTGGTGGGCAGGAAAAGGGATTCAAAGAGGATTTTGCACACCAGAGCGAAAAAAGCTTCCATTTGGCTGTGTAAGTTTTCCTAGTGGATGGCTTGCGTGCAGCCAGAAGGATATCAAACTCTGCGAGAGACACTGAACGTGTTCACTTCTATCTCTTCAGGAGCCAAGCGTGAATGTGAAGCGATCTCAGATTGGGATGGACCACAGGCCCCTGAGTAAGAAGGTTCGTCTGAAGGGGAGCGCCTTCGGAGGGGTTTCTGACATACTGTTGAGTAATGGAAACCATATTTGTCGAGGCCAAAAGGGAGCAATGAGGATCATTTTGTCCCCCTAGGACTCGAACTTGAGAAGTACCCTCTGAATTAGAGGAAAAGGAGGAAAGGCGTATAGAAAATGTTTTGTCCACTGCAGCCTGAATGCATCCTGACAGAAAATGCCAGGCCCTGGATTTCTGGAGCAAAAGAGAGGCAGTTTTGTGTTGGGTGGGGATGCAAAAAGGTCCAGGTCTGGAGTTCCCAACTCTGCAAATAGCGACTGAACTACGGTTGAGTCGAGAGACCATTCGTGAGGATCTGTCTCTGTTCTGCTGAGACAGTCTGCCAGTTCGTTCTGCACTCCCAACAGGTAGACTGCCTGAATTAGAGCCTTGTGCTCCAAGCACCATTCCCACACTCTCATCGCTTCCCTGCATAAGGGGTAAGACTGAGCACCGCCCTGCTTGTTGATGTAATACATCACTGCTTTGTTGTCCGTTTGAAGGAGAATGTTCTTGTGACAGAGAATGTCCTTCAAAGCCCAGACTGCATAAAGGACAGCCCTCATTTCCAGGACATTTATGTGAAGCTGGGACTCTTCCTGAGTGCATGTACCTTGAGTGTGGACAGTCTGACAGTGAGCTCCCCACCCCATCAGGGATGCGTCTGTGGTAATGGAAATCTGATGTTCGAGAGGAGCACAGGGATACCATTCCAGAAGATTGTCCTCTTGCGACCGCCAGGTGAGTGACTTCTTCAGAGGTTCTGTCACCTTGATCAGAAAGGACTGAGGGTGCGTGGTTGGGGACCACTGAGTACTGAGCATTCATTGAGAGGCTCTCATGTGCAGGCGTGCTAGGGGTACAGTGAACACTGAGGATGCCACGAGACCTAGCATCCGCTGCATCGAGATAGCTCGAACCGAACTGTTCTCTCTCTGATGTATCGGGCCATCTGCAGGATATTGCTCCATCTGTCCTCTGGTAGAAAAGCTTTCGCACAGGAGGTGTCCAGAAGAGTTCCTATGCTACAGCTGTGATTTCTTGAGATTTAGCAGGACTCCCATGGACGTGAGAAAGTCTGAGGCCGTGTCAACGGCGTCGAGGGTTCCTAGCCTGGAAGGGCTTGCTAGAAGCCAGTCATCCAGGTATGGGAACACTTGTATTCCGATTTTTCTGAGATTGCTGCGAGTATTGCACAACACTTTGCAAAAACTTCAGCGGCATGAACAGCCCAAAGGCAGGACTCTGAACTGATATGCTGGCCCAAAGCCACAAACCTTAGGTATTTGTGATGTCTTGGGTGAATAGGGATATGTTGGTAAGCATCCTGCATGTCCAGGGAGGCTAACCAGTCGTGTTGATGAAGCAAAGGTAACAGGGTTCCTAGCGATATCATTTTGAATTTCTCTTTGGGAAGAAATTTGTTTAATTTTCTGAGGTCCAAAATGGGGCACATGCCCCCCGGTTTTCTTTGGAACCAGAAAGTAATGGAAGTAGAACCCTGTGTTCCGTTGATCCAGCGGAACTACTTCCACTGCTCTGTTATTCAGAAGGCCTTGTATCTCGGAGGCGAGAAGTTCTGACTGAAGTACTGACAGCCTGGGCTGCCGTTTGGGGGGACAATCCGGAGGGGTCTCTAAAAGATTGAGGGAATACCCCTCGCGGATTATCCGGAGGACCCATTTGTCCGCTGTTATGGACTTCTACCGATTGTAGAATTGAGTCAGACGACCTCCCACCGCTGAGGAAGAGTCCCCCTCAGGCAGCTGAGGTGGGACTTGGTCCAGCAACTCAGAAGGCGGCACTGGGCGCTTTGGGTCCTTGCGCCTTCTGTTGCGTTTTCTTTTGAGGCTGAGGGGCTTGGTTTTTTATTAAAACCTCCCCTACCTTTGCCTTAAAGGACTGACGGTTATGAAACTGGCGTTTGTTAACTCCCCCTCTAGAGGGGGCAGGAGAAGGTCGAGCCAATTTAATGGCTGACCTAGTCTTTTGTGTGTCTTCTAGAGCCTTTTCTACTTGAGGGCTGAAGAGATACACACCATCGAAGGGCAACACCATGACCTGCTGCTGGGCATCATTCGTGAAACCTGAAGTGCACAGCCAGGAATGGCGGCGGGAATAAATGCCCGACACGGCCGCTCTTGAGGCAGTATCGAAGGCGTCCATAGCTGCTTTAACCTGCTGGTTGTTGGACTCGATACCCCTAGTTATGGCTTGAAGAAGCTCTGAATTAGCGTCCGACTCCAGTAGAGTGTCAACCATTTGTTTGAGCGAATGCCAAAGAATATACTCATATTGAGAGAAATAGCCCTGGTAGCTGGTGATACGCATACCCAGGGTGGATGCAGCAAAGACTCTCTTACCTAAAGTATCTATCTTATGAGATTCTTCGTTTATTGGTCGAGCTGTAGTAGTCTGAGGAAGGACAACCATATCATTCTCTGCCAAGATTACAATAGGATCCACAAAGGCTTGGGAGGACAAAATAGGTCGATCCTTGGGAGCAGCATACTTTCTATCTATGGACTTAGCCACAGAAGGAATGAGAGCAGGATTATTCCATACCATTTGCGACCGCGTCTCAAAGGAGGGTTGTACCGTGGGAGTTAAATCCATAGGGATGCCCAGAACATGAAGGTATTGGAGTCTTAAAAGCTTCCTAGGATCGATGTCCACAGTCTGGAAAGAAAGAGTGAAATTCAAATTTTTCAACAGAGACTTAAATCACAGGTGCTCGACCACAGGCTCTGTAACAGGATTAGGTCCTGCTCCTTCCACATCATCACCCAGTCTAATATCTGGGTCAGGCTCAATATCATCTCCTGACAGTCCAGGAGGGACTATATGGACAGGAAAGGAATGAAAATTAGCAGGAAAAGAGGAAGGAAAAGAATTTGGAGAGAAGCCCTGAAGATTGGCTGATGAAAAGCCCGGCCTCAACGGCGAAGAAGAACATGGCGCTGAAAAGCCAGACAGTGCCGAAGACGGCGCCAAAAGAGCACACGGCACCGAGAAACTCAATGGTGCCGAAAAACCACACGGCGCCGAGAATGGCGCCAACAGGCACATCAGCGCTGAAATCAGCGCCAAGCGACCCACCGATGACGATGGTGCCAACACCAACCCAGGGCCCCGAAAATTCAGATTTGAGGGGAAAGAAGGAAGAATACCAGAAGATAGAGGCATTGGTGTGGCCCCCTGCGCCGCAGCCATGTGAGGGGAGAAAACACCTGAGTGCGGAGTCGACGGCACCGAAGAAAGCGCCGCGCGACCAGGAAGGGCCAATCGCCCTGCCCAATCTCCTGAAGAGCCCGAAGGCCCCGGAGTGACCGGGCCAGGCAGCTGGACCAACCTCCGAGCCCACTGCTCCATAAGAGCGGTCCACTGATGAAACTGCTCATTGGAAGCCCTACCAAAAGGCGGGGAAGGGCTCCGATGTCGAAGAGGTCGGTGACCAGAAACAGAAACCGGCAACTCCGAATGAGGAGACTGGCAACTGACCACAATGACCGACTGTCGACGCGCAGACATATCAGAAAGCGACCTCGAGTGATGCCTTCTCATTTTTGACCTACAGGCCAAAGAAGAGCTCGAGGCCGAACGGTGCTGAGAATGCAACCGTTTTCTTTTATGCTTCCGGGGGGACCACCCTTCCCCTCGGGCACTGGACCATCCGTTGTCAGACCCCCCCTCCGGAGAAGGCAGTGGACCGGACCCAACCCGGCTGACTGAACAGCTTTCATACGAAGTCTCCCTAAAGTCACCTGACCCGCTCATGGTCGACTCCGTCAATGTAGGCTAAGACTTCTTTCTTTAATAAGAATAAATTATCGTAAGCGGTACTTTATTCAAAAAATACTGCAAAATAAAAAAGTGAAAACTATGCTGCTAGTTTGAAGTTTGACTCCCGGCGGGCGAGCGTCGTCGTCACTGAAGTGCACTCGACGGCGGGAAAAAAGGAACTGAGGCGGTTGGAGGGTAGACGCTGAGACAGTCATTGCCGCACGAGCAGAGGCTCACAGTGCCGCTCCTCGCGGCTCCATCTCAGGCGCCGGCCCTCCAGCAAAAAGTTTGCTCCCACTGGGTCCTAGCGCCTGCGGCATAGATCCCATCAGTGTGAATGAGTGGTGGAGACTTTACGTCCAGGAAGATCTGCCCACTCCTTACACCCTTAGGGTCTTAGATCAGGTTGTACAGTCAATCTTAAAGTGCCATACAAAAGGCATCCCTACCCATCAGACTTTTAACACTGAACATAGGAAATATTTATTACTGAAAGAGTCCTGCCCCTGTGCCTAAACATACCTGTGACAGGCTTTTTTTATCTTTTTTTTTTGGTTGGTATGATCAAACTGTTGTCTGGATCTATAACTATGTATTCCAGGAATACCCAATACTTTACTGTTATCTAACTTATACTTATTTAAATCTGTATTGTAACTACTACTCTTATACATTAGTTTTTTGTAACTGCAATCACTGTGACACTTTTACACTTCTCCACTGCTTGATTATACTGCAGCTCATCCACTCCTTTTGCCATACTGTGACCACCTATGTCGTGCCAGAAACTGTCGATATTCCCAAGTATCTTCTCCATAAAGTACCACTATTTGTCTTAAGACCAGAGGTGCTAGGACGCAGTGGGAGCCACAACACTGGGGGACTGGCAGAGTATGCCCATTGCTATACAGCGGTGTCCACCCCAACTGCCTCCGAACCTTCTGAACTGAGGAAAAAAGCTCATGAAACTAAGACTACAAGCAACGTAAACACTACCCAAGGGGATAAGAAAGCTCTATAGGCCCGTGTAAGAAGGGACAATACTATTAACAGGGAAAACAGTGTCTTCGCAGTCATTACCTACCCAAGGAGGAAAGAGTTTACTCCCCTGTAACCGCTGTTCCTGGAGTGGCATACAGTTCACATGCACACACTGGCAGTTCCACTGGACATGCTGGTTTGAACGTCTCTAAGCTAAGCTCCCCCCACTACCCAGGCAGTACATTCTCTAGCTCCACCCCATGAAATCAGATCTTTACATGGTGGAAGCAGGGATCTGGGTGCCATTCTACCAGGGGAAGCTGAGTGGGACGTGTGGACATGAAATGTATACTACTCCTAGAACAACGGTTACAGGTGAGTTACCAGTCTTCCTAAGCATACCTCTCAACTGTACCACATTACGAGGAACGTTCCTCATTTTACTTCAGAAAAGGTCCCTGTTCCACATTGTGAGGACTTGTTCCACATTCAGAGTCAACATTTTAAAGCAAATATCCATAGTAAATGATGGAAAAAAATTACTTATTCAGTTAATAACAGACATTCTCAACATAAATGCAATATTTTAATAGTATTTTGAGCTTCTTAGGTAAAGATTTGATTAAGTGTTCCACATTTTGCCCATTTGTTCCACATTGTGACAGGCAATGTTCCACATTTGGGGGACAAAAGGTTGAGAGGTATGTTCCTAAGAGCATAGATACAGTTCATAATCCACACTCTGGCAGACTCCTAGCACTTCTCTGGGAGGAAGAGGCAAGGCACACACCCCTGCTTGGCAAACAGAGATTGGGAAACAGAGGTCCCAATATCATTATCCCAACGTGACTCGAAGTCAGTGCTGTAGTGGGAAATGAAGGTGCGTGCAGATTTCCAGGTGGCAGCCCTGCAGATCTTCTGGACAGGGATGGCCTTGGGAGCAGCCACCAAGGCAGCGGTATCTCTGGGGGAATGAGCCTTAAGCCCAAAAGGAGGCTCCGTACCAGCCAACCTACAGCAGAGGTCGATGCAAGATGTGACCCACCCGCCAATCATCCACTTAGCTGCCGGTCTGCCAGGCGTGGCTACAACATATGTTACAAACAGCTGGTGAGCCTCAATCTGAACTCCAGCCATGCATACACTGAAGCAAGAGAGCGCCCTCTGTACATCCAGCGTGTAGAGCCTACAGTCAGCTTCTGAAGACAGATCTATAAAGTATTCCAGAAGTTTAATCACCCGCTTAAGGTAAAACTCTGATACTATTTTCGGGAGGAACTTCAGGTGGGGGCAAAGGACCATCTTGTCTTTGTGTAAGACAAGATATGGAGACTCCACCAAGAGCACCTGGGGTGCACTGATCCTTTTGGCTGATGTAATGGCCACCAAAAAAGGCCATCTTCCATGGCAGGTGTGACATCAGACACCTGTGCTTAGGGTCAAATGGCTTACCCATGAGCATAGCCAGCACCAGCAGCAGGTTCAATTGTAGTGGTGGTTTATGCACCAGAGGGGACAGGTGGTCAAGGCCCTTGAAAAAACGTCCGACCACCTTCTCCTGGACCACCGTCGGCATAGCAGCACACGCACAGTAGCACAGATGGCTGCCAGGTGCACTTTAAAGGTCACTGCTCAAAGTCGCAACTGGGAGTAGAACCAAAGGTACTCCATGATGCTAGCCACAGGAAAGGCAAGGGGATCAAGCTCCCTGCCCTGACACCAAATGGAAAATCTCTTCCATCTAAAAGTATAGCACCAGGGAGTCTATTCCTTACGGGAGGCCTCTACAACTTGAAGCACAGGTTCCAAAAGGCCCAAAGTCTGGAACTCTAGCCGCTCAGGAACCAGGCTTGAGGTGCCGGGACTGAAGGTCCAGCAGGAACGTCACCCACTGTCTGGTCAGTAGAGGCAGACGAAGAGGCAACCACCACACAGGCCTACTGCCGAGGCTGAGGAGTTATGGGTACCAGAATTGCCTTGGCCACCAGAACTGCCATAGCCAGTTTGGAGCCATCAGGATCATCTGTGCCTTGTCCTTCACCACCACTTGTGGATCAAAAGAAAGGGAGGAAAGGCGTACAGAAGGCCTGGGGTCCACGGTTTCACAAAGGCATCCCTCAGAAGTGTCCTGGACTGTGGGGATGTGGGCACAAAACAGCCTAAACTTTCTGGTCTCCTAGGAGACCAACAATCCACCAGAGGGGTTCCCCACTGGGAGAACAGGTGGTGTACCACCTCCTGAAGCAGGGACAACTTATGCAACGTCTCTACCACCCAGCCAAGAACATGTTCCAGCTGATTGTACACTCCTGCGACACTGATCACCAGATCTGCATTCAGGCTGTTCATGAGGGTCTAGGCTCGCAGAGCCTCCCGACCCAAGGGAAGCGAGTGAGTTCCGCCTTGCCTGTTCAGGTAGAATATGGTCATGGTGTTGTCCATTTGTACCTGCATGATCTGACCCTGAATTAGAAAAGCAAATTTCATTGAGGGCCAGCAGCACCACACAGAGGTCCAACAAGTTGATGTGGCAAAATGACTTCTTGGGTGACCAGAACCTGTGGGCTCTATGGAGCTTACTTCGAGAGAGCTCTTACAGTAGGTAATTACCATCAGGACTAAGCTGCCAAGCACTAGAACCACACAGAAAACTTTAGCTAGCAGTGTCTGCCGGGGGACTGCCCAGCCAACGTCACGTGACCAACGTCAGCATGAAGCTATACAGTGAGCGGTCCCCATGCCCGCCCTCTGGTTCTTTCCCACCATTGACTTGCGCATGTCGGACTTCGCAAAGAACGTTGCTACTGTCGACCGCCATTTCGGATGAGTATTTCTACTCGTTTTTTTCTTTTACTTCTTAGTGTGTTAGTATTTCTACACTTAGGGTATGTAGTGTCCGACGTCTTCCGATTCGCATAAAAATAAGTGCGACTCCTGTGGATCTCAGCTTCCTCACAAAGATGGCCATTCCCTCTGCCTCTTCTGCCTGGGCCCAGAACACAAGTCCGAGGACTGTGAGGCCTGCCAGAGCTTCAACCAGGCCACACGGAAACACCATCAACAGGCCCTGGAAGCCCATATTTTAAAACAAAAAATGGCCTCCATGGAGAGGGAGCTGCAGAAACTCAAGAGTTCATCCTCTTCCCCGGAGGGACATTGCAAAAAGAGAAAGGACAAGGAGAGACATCGGGACCGGGATCAGTCTCCTTCCCACCCAAGACTCCCCTCAGGGACCGTGGACATCAAGTGGCCTTCCCCCCAGGGAAGTACCCCATCCGCCAAGACTGCTTCTGCCACCGCGGTGCAGCCATTGGTGCCCCCACCGAAGCTGGTCTAGGTTCCAGAGGGAGTCTCCGGGAAATCGGAGACGCCTGCTGCCATTAGGCCCATCAAAATCACCGGGTCTAAAGTGAGTAGCAAGGCCAATAAGTCGGTCGTCAGCTCCTCTGACGACCGCCCGGCCATGGCTGATAAGTCAGACGCCAGCTCCGCCAGCGAACATCCAGCCACAGCTGATAAGTCAGACGCCGGTTCCACCAGCGAACACCCAGCCTTGGACCCTCCACCAGGCCCCGACAACAGGCCGGATATCAAGCCTCCGGACCAACTGCCACCTGTGCCACAGCCCCCCCCCGGGAGGGTTCACACTCTCGGGACCCTACCTCTCCACCTCCTGTGGTGAACCCTCTGGATTCCCCTGCACACCCAGAACCAGAGGGGGGAGAGTGACCGCCCTTTGACACCACCTCCCTGCCAATACCGGATTGCCCGGCGCCTACCCCTAACATTCCTCCATCTGGGCCCTCCGCTCCTCCAGAGACTCCAGCGGGACCATCCGGCCTTTCGGGGCCGACAGACCCTCCACCTGGAGGTCGAATGCCAGACCTTCCTTTGCCAGGTCCTGCCAATGTGCCATCCAGCCCTCAGCCAGATCCCGATGGTCACTTCGGGACTGGGTTAGGGAGCTAATTTGGGAGATCGCAGGATGCAGGGGTCCTGGTCTCAGACAGAACTTCCTCTACACACCAATGTGCTAGAGATAAGAGCAGTGCTGTACGCCTTCTAGGCCTCCCAGACCATCCTCAGACCAGGATCTCTCCTGGTCCAGATGGACAATATGTACGTAGTTTGGTACCTGAACAAAACAAGGAGGCTCACGCTCATATCCCCTATGATGGGAAACGATGCGTGTATGGTTCTGGGCAGTCCAACACAGCCTTCATCTCTCGGCAGTGTATGTCCTGGGCATTCAAAACATCCTTCCAGACAGCCTCAGCCGCACCCAAGCCAAGTCTCACAAGTGGGAACTGAGACAGTCAGTGGCAGAAGAAATCTTTGATCTTTGGGGCCAGCCAAACCTCAATCTGTTCGCATCCCCATCCAATGCAAAACTATCCAGTTTCTTCTCACTCGTTCCAGGGCATGGTGTTTTCTGGCAAGGTGAGCTGTCTCTTTGCTGAACAGAGAGGTTCTTACACACCTTCCCTCCATTTCCACTGTTGCAGAGAGTGCTGCTGAAACTGCTGGTGGATGGAGCACACATGATTCTGATCGCACCTTACTGGCCTCACCAAATTTGGTTCTCTCTGCTTCAGCAGTTGATGGTGGAACCTCCAGTTCCTCTGCCCATCTGCCAGGGTCTTCTGACTCAGGAACAGGGCACCCTGATCCATCCAGGCCTCAAGTCCCCTCACCTTCACATGTGATAGCTGCTTCACGTTTTGGAGTCTCCTCCAGAGTGGCTCAGGTACTGGTGGAGGCTAGAAAGCTGTCCACGAGATGCACTTACGCTATGAAATGGAAGAGATTTTCCATCTGGGCCACATCAAAGGGCTGTGGCCCCTTCTCATGCCCTGTATCACAGGTCCTGTAGTACATGCTGCACCTATCCGACCTTGGGCTAAGTTACTCTACTCTAAAGGTCCACTGGTCTGCCATTTCTGCCTACCACACTCCGGTGGACGGTAAAACTTTGGCTCAGTTGGAGGTATCCAAAACCTTCCTCAAAGGGATCCTCCATTTGAAACCCCCTGTCAGGAGCCCTGCTCCTCCCTGGGATCTGCATTTCATTCTTGAGAAACTCACTCTGCCTCCCTTTGAACCGGCTGTGAGCTGCGACATGTGCTACCTTGCATGAAAAGCGCTCTTTTTAGTTGCTATTATGTCTGCTCGAAGGACTTCAGAGCTTCAGGCCCTGATGTGTAAGGAGCCTCATTTGATTTTCCACAGAGACCGGGTGGCTCTGCGTACAAATCCTGCGTTTTTCCCAAAGGTGGTTTCTGAGTTCACTTTGAATCAAACCATACACTTACCAGTGTATTACCCTGAACGTTCTAATCGGGGGAAACAATTCTACATATCTTAGATGTACACAGAATTTTGCATTACTACACTAACCGGACAAAGTCAGTCTGCAAAACGGATCAGTTGTCTGTTTCCTTTGCGCCCAAAAGAGAGGGTGCTGCAGTTTCTAAACAGTGTTTGTCCAAATGGCTGGCAAACTGCATTCTGTTTTATCAGAAGTATAACAAGCCACTTCCGAGGGAAGTTAAAGGGCACTCAACCAGAGGCATGGCTGCATCTACTGCTTGTTTCAGAAATGCCTCTGCTGCTGATATCTGTGCGGCAGCCACTTGGGAGTTCTGTCCACTGCTTCACTAAGCATTACAGTTTGGACATTGCTTCTAGGCACAGGACTGGCTTTGGCCTAGCCATCCTTCAGGGACTTCTGTCTTAGATCCCTGCCTACTGCAGACCTTTTCCTGCCTCCCATATTTCAGACTTGTCTGACTGACTGCTTGGGATTCGGTCCTAATGGTAATTACCTACTGCAAGAGCCCTCTCGAACTAAGATAGTACAGTTATGTAAAAACTTACCATAATAGTAGATCTTTGAGAGAGGCTCTTGCAGTAGGTACTGCTTTCCCTCCCACCTTTTCCCGTGTTTTTCTGCTACTTCTTCTTACATAGCCTTTACTTGGCTCCAAGAGCCCAGTCTTTCTCCTGTTGCACCTTTCTAGTTCTCCGGCGGGAGAACTGGAGGAAGGGCATGGGGACCACTCACTATATAGCATCACGCTGACCGCTCACTACATAGCATCACGCCGACGTTGGCCACGTGACGTCGGGTGGGAAGTCCCTCACCAAACACTGCTAGATAAAATTTTCTGTGTGGTTCTAGCGCCTGGCGGCTTAGTCTTAATGGTAATTACCTACTGTAAGAGCCTCTCTCGAAGATCTACTGTTACGGTAAGTTCTTACGTAACTTTAATTTCCCTCAGGAGCATTCCCCACCCTACCAGAGACATGTCCATCATCAGAGTGATGATTGACTCTTGACAGACAAATAGGATTCCTTCCTCCAGATGTTCAGGGATCAGCCACCAGTGGATGGAATGCTACATTGACTGGGTCACAAAGACCAGCTGGTCCAGGTGATCTAGGCATTGAGACCACTGACAGGCCAGATCCCACTATAGGTAAAACATATCGGCCAGCGTGCCCAACGGACCATGCTGAGGGTGGATGCCATGTAACCTAGCAGCTACAGGAAATCCTGTGCAGGGCGAGAGCACTCAATCTGAAATGATCAAGCAAAGGAGCTAAGGTCTTGAGCCCAGTCCGCAGGGGGATGGGCCCTGGCTTGCAGGGAGTCTAGCTGTGCCCCAATGAACTTAATGACCTGCAAGGGGATCAGTTTGGACTTGTTTAGGCTGACCAATAGGCAAAGTCTCTGCAGGTCTGGAGGCCCAGATCTCTGGACCGCTCTACGGCCTCCTTGGACCGCCAAGCTATTAGCCAGTCATCCAGGTAGAGATACACACTGATGCCCTTGCACTGCATTAAGGCTGCCACCACTGCCATAAGATTGGTGAGGATCCTGGGCGCGGACGAGAGGACAAAGGGCATGACCTGGAACTGATAGAGAACGCCTTCTGCATGGATCTGAAGGTACCGACAGTGTGACGGACAGACTAGGATATGGAAGAACGCACCCTCAAGTAGAATCACATGCCCTGCTCCAGGGATGGTATGATCTGGCTCAGAGTCATAGAATCACAGAAGTTTAACGGTATAGGAAAGGACCATACCGGCCCATCTAGTCTGCCCTCTTTTCTCCCCCTACACCTCCCCCTCCCTGCCAGCCCCTGCCCTCTCCCCCCGATACTCAGCCCCATATGCTTGTCCCATGCCCTCTTGAATTCTTCCACCAATTTAGCCCCCACCACTCCATCTGGTAGTCTCTTCCAGGGCTCCACCACCCTCTCTGTGAAGAAATGCCCTTTCACATTGCCCCTGTATCTTTTTCCTTGTAGTCTGAGGCTGTGCCCTCTAGTTTTGAATCCCACTTTTAGTTTTGACCCCCTCCTTCCTCTTAAGTAAACACTCTTCTCCCACTTTACTGAGCTCCTTTACATATTTAAACGTTTCAATCATGTCTCCAGCGTGTACAGATCCAGCTCCTTACACCTCTGCTCGTATGACTTTCCCTGCACACCCCTGCACCAACTTGGTTGCATATCTCTGAACCCTCTCCAACACATCTATATCCTTGCGGAGATGAGGCCTCCAGAACTGAACTCCATACTCCAGGTGCGGCCTCACCATGGGTTTGAAATGGGGCATTTCTACCTCCCTCTTTCTGCTAGTAATGCCCCTGCCTATGCATGCTAACATTCCATTCGCCTTTCCCACTGCCCAGCTACACTGGATTCTCATCTTAAGGTTTGAGGAGACTACGATCCCCAGATCCCTCTCCTGTTCTGTTACTTTGATTTCCTCCCCACCTAGGGTGTACCCTGTTCTTCTGTTCCTACTTCCCAAGTGCATCACAGCACACTTCCTGGCATTAAATTTCAGCTGCCACATCCCAGACCATTTTTCAAGCATCTTTAAGTCCTCCCTCATATCCTCCACCACCCCCAGGGTGTCCACCCTATTGCATATTTTCTTATCATCAGCAAATAGGCACACCCTCCGCCTCAAACCCTCAGCAATATCACTGATGTAGAGCAGAGATGTAGGTGAGTCACCATCCTGAACCTGAGCTTCCGCATGAACTGCTTCACACGGTGCAGATCCAGTATGGGGCGCCAGCCCCCCAGTCCACCCCCCCCCCCATCCATTTTGGAACCAGGAAGTATCTGGACACATACCCTTGACTTGCCAGGGCATCTGAGACATGAGCAATGGCTCCATTCAAAAGGAACTGAGCAATGTCCACCCCCTTTGGGCTGACAGCATGTCCCATGACAGTGAGGACTCCAAAGGACCTTGGGGTCAGTAAGGTGGGATAGCTTGAAATCAAGAGACAACCCTCTGCCTACCACCTCCAACACCCACTTATCCATAGTAATTACAGACTAATATAGCCAGAAGTGGTGTAGTCGACCCCCTACAGGGTGCTGGGTCAGGGACTGGACACCCCCACCCCATCACTAGGCAGCTTTGGAAGAGGCACCAGCCGCTGGAGATGGAGGGGCACCACTTCCCCTTCCTCTGCCTCTTTTCGGCCCTTGGCCAGAGAACTCAGACTTGGGATGCCAGACTTGGTACTGCACCTGCTGGGGCTGCTGCCAAGGTTGATGTGGCTAAATGGACCGATACTTAGGCTTTTGAGCCTTAGGGCCCTTTTGGAGAAGCCACAGAATCCAGGGTGGTGTTAAGACTTCTCAGTCCTGGTGAGATGACCTTCCACCCCCAGACCAAACAGGACAGTGCCCAAGAAGGGTCATCTGCCAGCTTGTGCTGACTGTCTGCCATAAAGGAGGATAACCTCAGCCAGGTCCTGCAACGTATCTCAACCGCCGCTGCCATGGTATGGGTGTAGGTGTCACCCATGTCCAAGGTCATCTGGAGCTGGTGTTTAGGGGAAAAGGGGGGTGGAATCGTTTAACCAGGAAAGGCACACTAAGCCGGAGCTTGTTTCCAGGTGCGGACCTGGGAGCACAAGGAAGTTAAGTGACTTGCTCAGGGTCACACAGTATGCTGTGGGATTCAAACCCAGGTCTGGTCTGCTCTGCTGGATGTCACCAGATGTGCATCTCAGAGCCCTAGACCACTGCGCTATACTGCTACCGCTTCACCCTGGTCCTTGACCAACTTCACCCTCAGCTGCTTTTCAGCAAGAAGGTGAAGGGGGATTTCATCCAGCACTCCCAACAGGGAATGAACAAGCCACCCATCAGGACAGCATAGCTGGTCTGATGTAGACCCAAGGAGGAAGCAGTGTAGACCTTCTTGGCTGCATGGTCAAACTTGTCAGTGCCGCCGCATCATGCAGCAGTGCCTCACCTTGCCCACAGATGAAGAGGTCGAGGAACGTCAACAGCTGCAACTCTCGACTGAGAGAGATTGGAATCACGAACAGCGGCTTGACCACCAGGAGGAGTCACCAAAGAGTTGATATAGACCACATGCTGAGCCACACTAACGAACACTGACTTCAGCAGCAAAACCACTGGTGAAGGCTGGTCCCAAGTGGAACCGGTTGGGGATGCCAACCGGTCCACGTCATCCTGGAAGTGAACCGAGAGAACAGGAATCCTGGAGATGGACTCCCCATCAATCTCCTCACCGACAGGGTTGAGAAAAACCCTAACAGCCTGTTCAATTGGGTTGTGGTCAACAAGCCCAATGGAGGCAAAAAGGAGCCATTGACCAACCCCTCAACCAAGGGTAGCTCGACCAGAGTCATGCACTCAACACCAGTTACGCAGTCAGGAGAGTCAAGGGGAGCAGGAGGACCCTTGATCTCTCTAGTATGACTGGTGCCAGCTGTACTTGTGACCATGGTGGACCGGGCTCTCCTTGAAGGCCTAGCACACATCTTGGAACCTGTCCAAGAAGGAACCTCCAATGCTGGCTCCAGCCGGGAGCAGCACCAAGACAGACTAGGTGCCCACTACGGAAGCTGCCACTGCTTCCTCCACGGCCACAAGCAGAGGAATAGACTCTGCCACAGCCAAGACCTTCTTGCAACCCTTAGGCCAGAGTTTCGGATCCCTTTCTTCTGGCCCACTGAGAAGAAGACGGGCTGTGAAATCTTCCAAGAACAATGGAAGCATCACCTGACATAGGCCACAGCCAAATGCATCATGGGATGAACACCTAGGCCGTTAAGGCAAGACATGTGCAGGTACATGTTTGACATCTTCTGACGACACATGACGCACAACCTGAAGTCGCTCGATGGCTTCATTTCCTCTGATTCTGTCTTCCGTCAATGAAGGCAGAGCCAGATCGAAGGAGTGGCAAAGTAGTCAAGGAACACAAGGCATAAAACAGTTTTGGAAAGTTGACTAGCAGAACTGCTCCAAAAAAAGAACGATTAGCAATCAGCTAGTTTTGAAGAACAATTTAACAAAATGATAATTTTGAACTGTAACATAACTGTTAATACAGTACATTAATTATGAAGCTAGCAGACGTCGACAGTGTTTTAGTCTATATGGAAAAACCTCATCTTTATTTCACCCTTTCCGTCCTTGCGTATTGGTCTGTTGCACTTTTATGCTCCATGTCTCAATCAAGTGATGCACTATTCCTCCACCTAGTCTCATATACAGCCTCAACCCCCCCCCCCCCAAACTAATTCCACAATCTACTTTGTAATTTGTTTTGTGGCATTCTAGATTTTTAATTTTTTTAAGGATACAGTTGCCGGAAGCAGTCTTCAGGTGTGTTGCTGCTGTAATGCTGGCAGAGTGTGGCTTACGTATAGAAGAGGCGCCAACTCCTGCTGCTGCTGCGCAGGAGGAGGAGAGAAGACTGTGGTGAACAGAAAGGGGCCTGTGTGGAAACAGCAACCAGTAATTGTCTGCACAAGACAATCTGCTTCAACACAGTCTTCTTTAAACCAGTGCGGTGCTCGACAGCTCAAAAAAGAGGCAAACCTGGCCTAGCATCCTGATTAGCAATGCTGCTAATGAAAACTAAAATTAATCCGCTATTGCTGATTGAGTCGTAAATTGTTACACGAACCCACTTATTTTATGCCTTGGAAACAAGCTGAATATTGAAGAAAACTGAAGAATTAACCAAATGCACAATGGCAGCCTTCAGTGCTGAAGAGTTATGCCTCTCCCATGCATTCTTGAATTCTCCCACAGTTTTAGACCCCACAACCTCCTCAGGAAGGCTGTTCCATGCATCCACCACCCTCTCTGTGAAAAAATACATCCTCACATTGCCCCTGAGCCGTCCCCCCTCTATCTTCAAATTGTGTCCCCTTGTTCTTGCACATCTCCTTTTCTGAAAGATGCTACCCTCTTGGACTTTGTTGATTCCACTGAGGTACTTAAACGTTTCTATTATGTCCCCCCTTCTCCCTCCTTTCCTCAAGGGTATACATATTAAGATCCTTTAGTCTCTCCCCGTATGGCTTCTTTTGCAGATCCTGCACCATTTTAGTTGCCCTCCAGCAGACTGCCTCCATCCTGTCTATGTCCTTGCGGAGATGAGGTCTCCAGAACTGAACGCAGTACTCCAGTTGGGGTCTCACCAACTGTCTGTACAGAGGGATAACAACTTCCTGTTTTTTGCTGGTGATGCCTCTCCCTATATATCCCAGTATCCCCCCAGCCCTCCCTACCGCCTTCTCACATTGCTTGCCAACCTTAAGGTCATCTGATATGATTACCCCCAGGTCCCTTTCCATTTTTGTTGTTGTTACAACCCCCCATTGTGTAATCTTCCCCTGGGTTTTTGTTTCCCAGGTGCATTATTTTGCACTTCTTTGCATTGAATCCAAGCTGCCATACTTCTGACCATTCCTCCAACCGTCCTAAGTCCCTTCTCATCCTTTACACGCCTCCTTGTGTATCAACCCTGTTGCAGATCTTTGTGTCATCTGCAAAGAGGCATGCTTTTCCTTCCAGTCCCTCTGCAATGTCACTTATAAAGACATTAAAAAGGACCGGACCAGTGCTGAACCCTGCGGTACCCCACTAGTAAAGTACAGTTACGTAAGAACTTACCGTAACAGTAGATCTTCGAGAACAGCTCTTGCAGCAGGTTACACCATTAGGACTGAAGCCGGCAGGCATCAGGACCCTACGGAAAATTCTAACTAGCTATCTTCAGCGGGGACATCGTGTCCGGTCCGCCCCGATGTCAGGTATTGGTACATAAAGGCGGCGGTCCCGCCAGATTCCCCAGTTCTCCTCACTGGAGACTTCCGGCCGCAGGATGACATCAGAATGGGAGACCGAGGATCCACCGTCAGAAGATAATAAGGAATAAATCCCTCTAGAAAAGAGCTTAAGGCATGCCTCCTCCAAGGGGAAGGTGGGCAGGAAGCTACTACTGCAAGAGCTGTTCTCAAGATCTACTGTTACGGTAAGTTCTTATGTAACTGTACATCTACTGAGACACAGCTCTTGCAGCAGGTTACACCATTAGACAGATTCCCAAGCAGTAACGCTGCCAGAAATTCCGGAGGAGGAAAAAGGAAATACATTCAGGTCCTGAATCTAGGACAGGAGACCCTGTAGCACCGCCAGGCCGAAACCGGCTCTACGCCGAGAGGCGATGTCTAGGCTATACTGCCTGAAAAAGGTATGCACAGAGCTCCAAGTGGCTGCAGCACATATGGCAGAAGTGGAGACGTTCCGGAGTGCTGCAAATGAGGTGGCCACGCCCCTAGTGGAAAGACCCCTTACTGAACCCGGGAGGGGCTTCTGTTTGAGCTCATAACAGAGTGAAATACACTGTACAAGCCAGCGAGACAGGGACTGTTTGGATACAGATTGGCCCAACATCCTCTCAGAGAAGGAAACGAAGAGTTGCTCAGAACTACGAAAAGGATTAGTTCTGTTGAGGTAATACCTCAGGCTGCGGTGAACATCCAGGGTGTGGAGCAGAGCCTCTCCTCTATTCGAGTAATTCGGGAAGTAGACTGGAAGGTCAATGTCCTGATTTAGGGTGAGCCGAAGAGACCACCTTAGGCAAAAATTTAGGATTTGTCCTCAGGGATACCCGCCCCGTGGAAAACTAAATAAGGCTCTTTGCACATGAGGCGTGAAGCTCAGAAATTCTTCTTGCTGAAGTAACAGCAACCAAAACAACATTTTCCGACAGAAAGCGTGGCTCGCAATCATGACGGGTTCGAAGGAGGGCGTGAGATTGTTCAGGACAAAGAGCAAATCCATGGAGGCACAGGGTCATATTGGGTGGCGAAGGTGTAACACCCCTCTCAGAAATTCCCGAGAGGTGTCTAATTGTGCCACTACTCGATGCCCCACCAGAAGGTGGTAGGCAGAGATGGCACAAAGGTGCACCTTGATAGAGGAGTAGGCTAGACCCCAGAGCGAAAGAGGGAGAGCAGGTCCAACACCACTCCCACTGGGCAACCTAAAGGGAAAAATCACAGCTTCAGCGACCATAAACAAAAACGGCGCCATTTCATGGTGTACGTCGCATGCGTTGCCGGCTTTCTGGCTGCAGAAAGAACTTCTGCAACCTCTTGCGAGACCCCGTGACGCAAGATGGCTATGTCTCTAGGAGCCATGCATGCAGGTTCAGTACGCGTAAGTCCGGGTGGACTAGGAAACCTTTCTCCTGAGACAGGAGATGGGAGCCGAACGGCAACGGGAGCGGGGGTTCCCGGGATAGCTGCATTAGCAAAGAGAACCAGATCTGCCTGGGCCAGAACGGGGCCACCAAGATCATAACGGCATGCTCCCAGCGCAGTTTGAGAAGAACTCTCTGGATCAACGGGAAAGGAGGGAAAACGTAGAGGAATCTGTTTGCCCAGGAGAGAGACAACGCGTCTCGCCAGAAAACACCAGGCCCTGGATCTAGCGAGCAAAAATTGGGCAGTTTTGCGTTGGA
Organism: Neoceratodus forsteri; assembly: GCA_016271365.2. Classification (NCBI taxonomy): domain Eukaryota; kingdom Metazoa; phylum Chordata; order Ceratodontiformes; family Ceratodontidae; genus Neoceratodus; species Neoceratodus forsteri. Next base: position 1,435,876,966 of record CM057453.1, read on the forward strand.
TGGGGATGCGAACAAGTCTAGCTCTGGAGTTCCCCATCGAAGAAACAGATCATCTGCTACCTCTTGAAGAAGTTCCCACTCGTGGACTCTGACCTGGGAGCGACTCAGACTGTCTGCAATCGTGTTGTCCACCCCGGGAACATGTACAGCGATCAAATTCGCGCCGTGTCCGATTACCCAATCCCACACCCTCATGGCCTCCCTGCAAAGGGGGTAAGAGTGTGCGCCTCCTTCTTTGTTGAGGTAATACATCACCGCCCTGTTGTCTGTCTGAAGCAGAAGAGTACACGGTGGGATTACTGACTGAAAGGCCTGCAGGGCAAGAGAACCGCCCCTCATCTCTAGAACACTGATATGGAGATGAGCTCCGTCGAGGTCCACGTGCCCTGGGACTTCACCCGTCCAGGTGTGCCCCACCCTAGACCTGAGGCCTGTGGTGAGGATTACCTCCGAGGACGGCGGCTAAGAGCAGGGCGCCCATGGAGAGCGACCCTGGGACTAGCCACCACTGCCAGTCTCGAATCACGGTGTTCGTGATCCTGACCGATGCTGCAAGTGGTCTTGCCTTGGTCCCATTGCACCTTGAGCATCCACTGAGTTACCCGCATGTGGAGCTCATGCGAAGGGACGGTAGGAATGGCCAGCCATGTCCGAGCAAGTCGAAGGACTGACCTGGCAGGGACAGTCCTGTTCGACGATAAATTCTGATGAGGGATCTGATGCACTCCGCCCTGTCGCCTGGAAGAAAAGCTCTTCCTGAACGGTGTCCAGTACTGCACCTATAAACTGCAGTTTCTGATTTGTACCAGGAGAGACTTCGTAGTTTATTAGGATGCCCAGAGATCGGAACAGGTCCTGGGTGTCTGGACCGAGTAACAACGCCTCTGAGGCTGCCATGAGAAGCCAATCGTCCAGGTACGGGAACACATAATGGCCCTGTCTTCTTAGAGATGCTGCCACCACTGCCATGCACTTGGTAAAGACCTGGGTGCGGATGACAGTCCGAATGGAAGGGCTTTCGGAATTGAAGGTGGTGGTCGAGGAACCTCAAGCGCAGAAACCTCTTGTGCACCTGAGCTATAGGATATGCAGGCGCGCCTCCTGGATGTCCATAGAGACGCTAAGAAGGCGCCTTGTTTCAGCAAGGAATAAGACCCGGAACAGTCACCATGCTGGAATCTCTCTTGTAGGCGACCACCACGCTGAGGGGTCGCTTGAGGTCCAGAATGGACGGAGGTCCCTGTTTTCTTTGGAACCAGGAAGAAGTGGGAATAATATCCTTGTCCTCTCTGTTCCAGCGGGATGTACTCTATCACTCCCTTTGCAGAAGCATGTACTACCTTGCAAGATCAAGATTTGTGCTGACCCGGATACCGGAGAGCAAAGGAGGCCCCCGAGGTGGCTTTTCTGCTAATTCTATATAATGGGCCTCTTCCGACTAACTGAAGAACCCACCTGTCGGTGGTTATAGCCCCTGCCATCCCGGCAGGAAGTTGTAATCGACCCCGACTATGATCTCCACGTTGATCCTGGTAGGGGCGAGAAAGGAGTCAGGCTGTGGCTGAGGGTCCTGCTGGCTGGGCTGCTTGGTAATGCAGCTGCTACGGCTGGCGGGCTGTTTCCCTGGGCTCTATGGGCCGGAGCCCCTCTGTTGTGTGTAACGGAGCGTGGACTGCTGCCTCTGTGTCCGCCCAATGAATCGGGTTTCTTGGTCTCAAGAAAGGAACTAAGCTCAGTCGATATATGGCCTGAACCGGACTACACCGCCTTCCAGCCTCTTGAAGTCTGGTAATAATCTTCTCAAAGGTTTACCAAACAAGACTTCTCCCTCGAATGGAGCGTCCATGATATTCTTCTGGATGTCTGGGGTAAAGCCAGAGACGCGAACCAAGAGTGTCTCCAGGAGCGCATCACCCAGCTGCTGCTCGGGCGATGAGTCCATGCGGAGTCGTCTTGTGACTCGTAACCTTGAGTTCCCCGTCCAAACCCGTGCGGAGGAGCTGGGCATCTCCTCCTCCTTCTCCTCACCTTCTGGCAGTTTTCTCAGCCGCCTAGACCCTGTTCCCACAGGCATTCTGGAAACTTGAACCATGTGGGTCAAGAATTGCTCAAGGATCTGATGGCTGAGGTACTGGAAGATCGTGCACCTACCATAGCGCCCAACTGCCTGGACTCTGGGTCAGGTGGCAGGGTGCTCAGATGTTGCGGTCTCTGTGACCGGTCATGTGAGGGCTGTGATGACCAGAGAGTCAGCCTGAGGCTGCTGAGTCAAGTACTAGTCTTCCCTAGGAGCCTTGTACAAGCGATCAGCTTTTACCGTCATCGCGGGAGGCGAATGTGGGCGCTTCCACGCCTGCCTTGATGACGCCCCTAGCAAAACCAACCAAGGGTGGCACCACCACAGGCTTGGGGTCCTTCTGCCGAAGATATTTGGCTAGGCGTGTCCTTTCGGGGTCTAGCTCTTCCGCATCCCATCCCATGTTCTCTTGGATGCGTCTCATAATATCCGAGAACGAAGAGTTGTCTGGAGAAGACTTCGGCATCTCACGTGAGTCCGGAGAAGGGATGGAGAGGGGAGATGGGGATCTAGATGATGGGTACTCTGATCCCGTGTCCTCCGTCGAAGGCGATCGTCGGTGTCTTCTGGGTCTCTTGGGGCTGGGTGACCTAGAAGAGGATTTAGATGGAGGTCTCCGTTTTTCTGGTCTCCCCCTGGAAGGGGTTCCGTATTCCAAGGGAGGAGGTAAGCGGCCTGCCGACCCCGATGGCGAGGGGGGTGCAGGAACCGGAGGTGTAGGAGGAAGAGGAGGAGGAGGAAGAGAAGTGGGAACCATATCCTTCTTTATGGTGTCCCACTAGTAAGTGAAGAGGTCCTTCACATCTGCTAAAGAAAGGCCCGACAACGGTCCGGGCGCCGGTGGACGGTTGTCGGGTCCCGGCGTCGGCTCCACAGGGGGCTCGGGTAACGGCGAGGGTTCCCTGGGAGTCTCGGCAAGACCGGGTCGCCTGCCTGGTCCTCGGAAGGCGCCAGATCCTCCTCGGTTATGGTCTCCTGACCAACGCCGGTCGGAGGCGCCAGGGCTCTCTTCACAGGAGAGCGGGCGCCGGCCCTCTACCGGCGCCCGCTGAGGAAGTTGGCTTAGCCGGCGGGCGGACGCCTGGTCACCGCAGCTCCAGGAAGCATGACGAGGGCAGACAACGGACGCAACGGCGCCGGATCCTGAGGTCTCTTCAAAGAGTAAGCTCCAACGCCTTGCGAGGCAAAAGGCTGACCTGGCGTCGGGTTCGAAGAAGCGAGACGACTTATGATGATGATGATGGCGATCCCAGACTTCACCAAGGCCCTGGAGGACGAAGAGCGAGGGCGGCATGGTGGACTTGGCCTGAGAAAAGGACTTCCTGACCGCAGCCGGGAGGCTGAGAGCTGGCCCTGGAGGGGGAGCGGTCGGACCTGGAACTGGAGCTGCGAGAGTCCGAAGCCCTAGAGGCACCTGGAAGGGCCTTCTCCTTTCGTTTCTCCACGTAGCCGTGGGTCTTTGAAGGATTCCCCTTGAAGACATAGTCTTTAGCTTCTCTTCCAGTAAGAAAGCTTGAAGGGGCCTTCTGGCCGTCCGGATCCGGGTTCGACTGTTAAACCCCTGGCAAAAGGAGCAGGCCCGGTATCGTGGTCTGGGCCTAGGCACCAGACGAGGCCGTGTGGGGATCACGAAGGGATCTGTTTCCAGCAAGCACTTGGAAGAGTGACGGAGGTGGGAGAGGACATCAGCGAAAAACTTGCTAGAAAATCCAAAATTTCCGTAGGAAGAACTTATCCACGTCCAATCTAGACAGCAAACCAAAGGGTCGAGGACATGCAAGTCGCACGCGGAAAGAACTGGGAATCTGGCGGACCGCCCTTTATGTAATACACGCCGACGCCGGGCGGGACCGACGCCGGGGAGGACCGACGTCAGGGGCGGTCCCCGCTGAAGATAGCTAGCTAGAACTTTTCTGTGGGGTCCTGACGCCTGCCGGCTTCAGTCCTAATGGTGTCACCTACTGCAAGAGCTGTGTCTCGAAGTAAGATCCCCTCTTTCTTCAGAGTGGACTCCATTTATAAGTACTTTCTGTGCCTGTTGTCCAGCCAATGTTTTACCCAGGCTACCACCCTGGGACCCACTCCCAGGCTGGTTAATTTGACTATTAATCTTTTGTGTGGGACAGTGTCAAATGCCTTGCTAAAGTCTAGGTAGGCCATGTTCACAGCCCCTCCCTGATCTACTACTTTGGTCACCCAGTCAAAGAAATCAATCAGATTCGTCTGACATGACCTTCCCGCTGTGAACCCATGCTGCCTTGGGTCCCGTGCCCCAACCGTGCCACACGTACTCAACAATTCTTTCCTTCAGAAGTGATTCCATCACTTTCCCTACCACAGAGGTCAAACTGACAGGTCTATAGCTTCCTGCCTCTGTCTTGCTCCCACTTTGTGAAGGAATCACATCTGCCTTCCTCAGTCGTCAGGTACCACACCATCCTCCCATGATTTGTTAAAAAGGATAGTCAGTGGTGTTACTAGTTCTCTGCTTAATTCTTTTAGAATTCTGGGGTGAATTCCATCTGGCCCCATTGCTTTGTCCACCTTCAGTTTTAGGAGTTCTTCCAGAACCCTTTCTTCTGTGAAAGGACTGGGATCGACCCCTCTATTCAGAGTGCTTCTGTTAATTGGATTAGGCACCTCCCCCACCTCCTCTTTTGTGAATACTAAACAGAAGTATTTATTCAGTATCCCTGCTTTTTCACTGTCCCTCTCTGCCACCCACCATCCATTGTATTCAGCCTAACTATCCCTCCCTTTGTCTTTCTATGCTCCCTGATATACCTATAAAAGGTTTTATCCTCCTTCTTAACCGAGTCGGCTATCTTTTCCTCAGTTTGGGCCTTTGCTATTCTGACTTCCCTCCCTGCTTCCTTCTGCCTTAACTTCAAGGTCAGTTCTCTGTCCTGCTCCTTCTGTGTTTCTTTATACTTCCTAAATGCTATCTTTTTCTCCCTAACCTTCACTGCCACCTCTTTTGAGAACCATAGTGGCTTTTTCTTTCGTTTTGATTTGTTTATTTGCTTCACACAAAGGCTTGTTACCTCTGTGATGGCAGTTTTGATATTTCCCCATTGTTGCTCCACCCCTCCTTCTAGCCTGTTTGCTAGTGCTTTTCTATGGCACTCTCTCATCTTGCCAAAGTCAGCCCTCCTGAAGTCCTGAAGTCCAGAAATACAGGTTACTCACCTGTAACAGGAGTTCTAGGAATGGTATATGTTCTTCATCCACACTGTCTGGCAGGTTCCTTGCCACTTTAAATCTTGCCGGAAGGTCTTCAAGCTGGCTCCTCCCACCCACCCGGGTGGTAAAACTCTCGGCTCCGCCCCATGGCCAGATCTGGCCGCTGGAAGCTCAGGTTGTGCTGTCGAGCCGAAGGTCGGTGGAGTGGTCATGGATGAACAACATATACCATTCCTAGAACTCCTGTTACAGGTGAGTAACCTGTATTTAAGGACATAGATATGTTGTTCATCCACACTGTCTGGCAGACTCCTAGCAGTTCTCCGGGAGGAGGGAGGCAAGCGCACCCCTACTTAGGGAATAAAGACTGGAGAACCGAGGGGCCCAAAACCAGCATCCCGGCGTGACTCAAGGTCGTGTGGTAATGGGTAATAAAGGTGTGTGCTGACTTCAGGTAGCAGCCCTGCAGATTTCCTGGATAGGGACGTCCCTGGAAGCAGACACCGATGCAGCAGTATGACCGGTAGAATGAGCTCTTATCCCTCTGGGAGGCTCCATGCCCGCCAACTTGTAGTAGAGATCTATGCAGGAGGTGACCCACCTGCTTATCATCCACTTGGCTGCAGGTCTGCCAGGTGCGGCTTCAGCGTAGGTGACAAACAGCTGGCGAACCTCTCCCCGAATTTCAGCCGTGCGCTCCTTGTAATAAGCGAGCGCCCTTCTAGGGTCCAAAGTATGGAGCCTGTATTCAGCCTCCGAGGTGTGATTGGGGTAGAACACCGGCAGAGTCAACACCTGGTTAAGGTGAAACTCCGACACCACCTTCGGAAGGAATTTCGGGTGGGGGCGCAGGACAACCTTGTCCCTGTGGAAGACCAGGTAAGGAGACTCAATGCAGAGCGCCTGGAGTTCTCCCATCCTTCTGGCTGACGTGATAGCCACCAAGAAGGCGGTCTTCCACGACAGGTGAGAGATTCACACCTGTGCATTGGTTCGAATGGCTTGCCCATGAGCTTTGCCAATACCAGCAGTAAATCTCAGGAGGTGGAGGTTCTCCCACCGAGGGGAAATGTGATCAAGGCCTTGAAAAGCGCCTGACCACCTTCTCCTCCGCGCCACCGACTGCTCCCCGGCCCGCGCCTGGTAAGCAGAGATGGCTGCCAGGTGCACCCTTAGGGTCGTCGACCTAAGCCCTTGACTAGAAAGGGACCATAAATAGTCCAAGATGCTTGCCAAAGAACAGGAAGAAGGGTCCAAGCCCTTGCCCTGACACCAAATGGAAAATCTCTTCCATTTGAAGGCATAGCATTTCCTGGTCGACTCCTTACGGGACGCCTCAACAACATTGAGGACCTCGTCGGAAAGACCCAAGGCCTGGAATTCTAGCCGCTCAGAAACCAGGCCATCAGGTGCAGGGATTGAAGGTCCGGATGGAACACCTTCCCCTGATTGACTGAAAGCAGGTCCGGGCGAGCTGGAAGCTGCCTCGGCAGCCTGGAGTTGAGGCTGAGGAGATCTGGGTACCAGAACTGGCGAGGCCAGTCTGGGGCTATCAGAATCACCTGCACCTTGTCCCTCCTTGCTTTGAGAAGCACCTTGTGAATCAAGGGAAATGGGGGAAGGCGTAGAAGAGGCCCGGGGTCCACAGCCTCGAGAAGGCATCCCCTGCAGCGAGCCCTACTGAGGCGGGCATGAAACAGCCTCACCTGCGTTCTCCCTGGAGGCAAACAGGTCCACCTGGCGTGTGCCCCAATGGGAGAACAGATCTGTACTACCTCCGGCAGGAGAGACCACTCGTGAGATGCAGCCCCTATCCGGCTCAGGGCATCGGCCAGGGTGTTGGAGGCTCCTGCCACATGAATAGCTAGGAGATCCGCCTCCAGGCTGTGCCACAGTGACAAATACGGAGAACTTCCCTGCATAAAAGCATGGAGCAAGCGTCCCACCCTGGCGGTTTAGGTAGTACATGGTCGTGGTATTGTCCGTCTGGACTCGGACCACTTGACCACGGAGAAACGGAGCAAAGGCGGTGAGAGCTAGGCGGACCGCTCGGAGCTCCAGCAGGTTGATGTGGCATCAGGACTCCCGTGGGGACCAGAGGCCGTGCGCTCGGTGTTCCCCCAGATGGGCACCCCAACCCATCAGAGAGGCATCGGTCAATAGAGAGACCATCGGCTCAGGGCGGACAAACGGGATGCCCTCCTGCAGATGAGATGGAACGATCCACCACCGGAGAGCGTTCCACATCTCCTGGGTCACCATCACTAGCTGGTCCAATGAATCGCAGCGTTGTGACCACTGGCTGGCCAGTCCCCACTGAAGGGGGCGCATATGCCAGCGTGCCCAACGGACCACGCTGGTACAGGCCGCCATGAGACCCAGGGCGCAGGAAGTCCGGGCAGGGCGCGATTGCCCAACCTGAAATGATTGGGCAAGGAGGTAAGAACCTCGGCCCTGTCCGCGGGAGCCGTGCTCTGGCTCAAGAGAGTCGAGCTCTGCCCTGATAAACAGAATCACCTGCTCGGCTCTAGTTCCGACTTGGCCTCTTGATGAGAAGGCCGACTTGAGAGCAAACCTGAGGGCCAGATCTCTGTCCGCTCCACCTCCTGTCTGGAGGGGCTGCTATCAGCCAATCATCCAGGTAAGGGTACACCCGGACCCTCGGCGCCACAGGAAGCTGTCACCACTGCAATGCATTTGGTGAAGACCCTGGGAGCTGGAGACAGGCCGAAGGGCATGGCTCGGAACTCGAAGAGGGACCCTCCGCTCAAAACGAAGGAATCTCCGATGTGACGGATGGATAGGGACGTGAAAGAATGCGTCCTGCAGGTCCAGAGAGCAGAACCACACGCCGTGTTCCAGGGATGGTATTATCTGAGCCAGAGTGACCATCCTGAAGGTTCGAGACCTTAGGAACTTGTTCAGGTCGTGTAGGTCGAGAATGAGGCGCCAGCCCCGTTAAATGTCAGGACCAGGAAGTACCTGGACACAAACCCGGGTCTGAGGGAGAGTCCGCCCCTCCCTGATCACCTCCTTTGGAGGAGGACAGCGATGTCGGCCCGACGAGCCGACAGTGAGGCTGCGAACCCCGAGGCCCCAGTGCGGAGAAATGGCTCTGAAGGCGAGGCCTACTCGAATTCTAGAGCAGGCCTTTTCCCACCACCTCCAGGACCCACCTGTCCATGGTAATAACGGACCAGGCGGAAAGAAGTGCGGAGCCGTTCCCCACAGGGGAACCTGGAGTGAGTGGACGGGGTTGGGGCGACACCCTCAGCCCGTCACTGGGCAGGCTTGGAGGAGGGACCGGCTGAGGGGACCTCCTGAGCCTTACCTCCCTGCTTCCTGTTGGAGGAAGTCGAGGCTGGGTTTGGGATGCCAAGCCCGAGCCTGCTGACCCTGGCGTTGCTGGGCCGGACGAGCCGTGGGCGCAGAAGGACGAAAGGGCTTAGGCTGTGGTTTGCGGCCTTTGTCCTTCTGAGTGGAAGAGACCGAGTCCAAGGTAGCATTGGACTTCTCGATCCTCTGCAGGTGACCTTCCACCCCAGGGCCGAAGAGGTCAGTCCCCAAAAAGGGAACGTCCGCCAACTTGTGCTGGGTATCCGAAGTAAAGGTGGATATCCTCAGCCAAGCCCGACGACGCATAGCCACTCGCCGCCACAGACCTGGCACATGAGTCCCCAATGTCTAAAGCAGTCTGGAGCTGCTGTTTGGCCACTGCCCTGCCCTGGTCCCACCTGCCTGACCGTGGTCTGCAGATCCGCGGGAAGATGAGGGACGACCTCATCCAGGAAGCCCAACAGGGCATGAGAAAAATGTGCAATGAGGACGGCCGAACTGGCCTGGCAGCGTCCGAGGGAGGACGCAGCATAGACTTTTCGCCCGGCATAGTCCAATTTCTTGGGCTCCTTGTCGGGAGGTTTGTCCACATCCCTAGCATTCCCGGCACGCTGAGAAGCTGTCGGTAACCAACCCCTCCGCCAAGGGTGTTCAAAACCGGACAGGGAACGGTAGGGACCGCATACTTCCTGGCCATCCTGGCGGAAGGCGCAGGACAGGAAGCAGGGCACTGCCAGAGCTCCAAGGCCAGACCCACTATGGCCTCGGCCACCAGAAAGGCCTCCGCAGGGGAATCCCCTCGGTCCAGAATCTCCGTGAGGGGATACCTGGCCAGTTTAGAAACGGGTTCGAGCTTCATCCCGATGGACTCCGAGATGAGCCGAAGCAATCCTAGGAAGGACGAAGGGCTATTGTCCACCGACTGTCCTCCTGAGGACTCCAAGTCCATCCGCTTGGAGAAAAGGGAGGAATCATCCTCGGACTCGGAAGAGTCCTCAAAGAGCTGCCTCAGGCCTGAGCCACCCTCCACCTGCCGAGGTCTATCGGGAGTGAGGGTGACAGACAGCCTATGGGGCAGTCCCTGAGCCGACCGAGAATTTTTGGTCGGAGCCCCAATTAACGGCTGTGGAGGTGGAGGTTCCACCGAATCGGTGGGCAGCTGGAATTTGTCGAACAACCGCCTGGGAACAGGCTCCTCGGCTAAAACGAGGGGTTGTTTCGGCCTCACTGGTGACAGCCACTTAATGGCCGGGGAAGATGACGGCGTCGGCTTATTCCCGATCAGAAGGAGCTGTTGCCACATGAGTTCCTCATACCTCCAACGCAACTTGCGCCGAAGCCTCCCCTCGTCCGAGGATGAGAACGAGCGGCGGAGCCGCTTGCCGCGGTGCCGAGACCGAGACCACCTATGACTGCAGGATCGGCTGGACCGTGAAGACGTCCGAGACCGAGAACCTCGGCTAGGCCGAGCACGGTGCGAGGAGGTGTCGCGGGGAATTGGCACTCCCCTCGGTTCGGACGATTCCACCGAAGGCTCCGGAACCGGAGGCACAGACGAGCCGACGGGATCCTCAACTCCCAACGGGGGAACCGGGGAGAGGTGATTCTCGGCTTCTCCAGCCGACAACCCGTCCAACGGGTCGAGAAAAATCTCGACCGCGTCGACGGGAGTCTCGGTCAACTGGCCTGATGGGGACACCGTGAAACCAGTGGCTGAAGCCGAGGGGTCGACCGAAGTCAACGGCCGACAACTAGGGGAGAGGGATCTTTCCCGCTCCCAAGAGCGTCGACGGTGAGACTTACTCTTATCTCTCTTTTTGGACCGAGAAAATGGCCCAGAAGTTGTTGGACCCTCACCTTTTGTCGAGAGGGTCAGACAAAGCTCCTTAAAAGAAGCCGAATAAGAGGCACCGAGAGATAGCGGGACAAATGCCGCAGCCGAGGTAGAAGCGGCCAGCGCCACCTCCTCTTCGAGGGCGATCATCTGCTCGAGCTGATCCGCTGAGCCCGCCGCTGCGGACACCGCCGACCGGGCCTCTTTTGACTTAACCGGAGGAAATCTCTTCTCGGGACGCCCCAGTTGTAAACGGGCAGCACGGTCTCCGAGGATGTAGGCCGAAAAGGAAGAGCACAGGTCGCAGACCTGCGGGTCGTGCTCAAGGCCCAAGCAGTAAACGCATGTGGAGTGCGGATCCGTCCGAGACATCTTCTGCCCGCAAGGGCATCTCCGGAAACCGGGAGTCGATTGTCCATCGCGGCCGGCGAGGAGAAGACCAAGTCTTTTTAGCAAAAAGTTTTTAATTTCGAAAATTCGAAGAATTAGGAACCAGTCTCATACGCAGAGCGTTAAGGAGGGAACCTGAGCTTCCAAGCGGTAAGGAAGATCTGGCGTCATGGGGCGGAGCCGAGAGTTTTACCACCCGAGTGGGTGGGAGGAGCCAGCTTGAAGACCTTCCAGCAAGATTTAAAGCGTCAAGAAACCTGCCAGACAGTGTGGATGAACAACATATCCATGTCCCTAGAACCCGCACTTTTGTATGGCTTGACTCTGTAGCTGAGTTTATCATGAACCACACTGTTTGGTGGTCACTTGTTCCCAAATGGCTACCCACTTCTAGATCTGAGATCCTCTCACTGTCCCCATTTGAGTGTATGAGGTCTTAGATTGCTCCCTCACGAGTAGGTTCCAAAACTAGCTGAGGCATGCCACCTGAAGGGCATCGAGAATGGCTCTGTTTTTGGATGTGGCTGCATCAAAGGTGCTCCAGTTAACATCTGGCATATTAAGGTCCCTCATCAACAGTATCTCCCCTTTCTGTGCCATCCTAAGTATGCCTTCTATCATATCCTTGTCCATTCCCTCCCCTTGACATGGGGGTCTGTATACAACCCCTGTGCGGACTGTGCTGCCATTTCGGAGATGTGTGCAGGTGGAAAAGACCTGACCCTCAGCTTTGGAAATTTTTTGAAGCTGAGGGCAGTCCCTGGCTTACTACCTCCAGGACCCACTTGTCTGAGGTAACAGACTTCCAGGCCTGGAAGTAGTAAGCCAGCCTGCCTCCTACAGGAATTAGGGAGTCAACCCGGACTGACACATTAGGGTGTCTGCTTGGCAAGAGCCTTAGACTGGGAGGAGGATGCAGCCCTGCTCATCCCCCTTCTGCCTCTCCCTCTGAAGAACCCCCTCTGAGGAAAAGGAGAGGAGGCCTGTGCCTGGTAGAATGGCCTGTGAAAAGGCCTGCCTCTGCTCCTAGATTGCTGCTTCTGAGGAGTTGCCTGCCTTTCCTTGGCCTGTGCACTCCTGTAGGTGGTCCTGTATTCATCCATTTTCTTCATATAATTCTCTGCCTGCTCCCCAAACAGAGAATTCTCCATGACAGGGAAATCTATGGCCTTAGCCTGAGTGTTCTGTGATAGGCTAGTACATCTGAGCCAAGCCAGTCTCCGAAGAGCCACAGATGTAGCCATGAATGACTCGTGATGACACATCACTGGAGTCCACAGCAGCATGAAACTGGATTTTTGATGCCTCAATCCCATCAGCAGCCACCTCCTCCGGCTCCTTGGCAAGCTGGGGGGAAGCCTGTTTAGTCAGTTCCAGAACAGTATCCCATCTGGACGTCTGGTATCTGGCTGTGTAGGCCATGTAGTTAGCCTGCCTGAGTCCCAATGAAGATGCCACAAACTGTTTTTTAGCCATGGCATGCAGCTTCCTGGAGTCTATATCTGGGGGGTGTGAAGCCAAGGGTATGTTAGCCTTATCACATGCTGCAGCCTGCACGACCTCAACATGGGTGTATTGCTGGTACAAGTACTCCGTACCTGGGCCTGACAGCATATACCTCCTGTCCATTCGTCTGTCCACAGGAGATAAAGAATTTGGAGTTTTAAGTAATTTCAGTGTCTGCTTCCCAAAAGATTTATGGAGGGGAATAGACAATCTCTTGGACTCTGGGATGTCCATCATCTCCACATAGTCAGGCTCCTCTTGCTCCTCAACAGCTTCAACCAGAGGGAGCTGGAGCATTTCTGCCACTTTTTTGCAAAACATAAAGTGGGAAGGGGACTCAGAAAGCCTAGGAGGGGAACACCAGAAGGTCTGTCTGGGGAGATGTCCGGTTCTATGGACTCATTTGGACCTTCTAAACCACCACCACCACCACCACCACCACCACCACCACCATCATCATCATCATCACCATCATCCCCCTCCAGATCCGGTTTATAATATTCTTCTGGGGAATAGTCCGGAACTGGAGGAACCGACCACCGAACGCCTACCGAGAGGAGCCGGATCGGACGGAACCGGACAGAGCAATTCAACTATACTAATCGCCCTGGCAATTTCCTCAGCGGTTGGACGATGCGGTTCTGGATCCGAACCGGCCGCTTTCTCTTTTTTCTTTCTTTTAGCCGGAACCGACCCCTCAGGATTGGCTCTCCTTTTGCACGAGGGAGTCTTGCCCAGGTCAGTGGGCACTCCCTCAGGTTCGGTCAGAACCAAACCGGGCTGGCCATCCAGGTCTGCGGACTTCTCGGCCTCCTTTTTCCTAATCCTGCCCAATCTTTTATCTAGGCTAGCCTTAGGAAAATTTTTACAAATCTGGCAGTCTAAATCAAGGTGGTCAAAACCCAGACAGTAAACACAGGTAGTGTGAGGATCAGCCTTAGCAAAGGCCTCCGCACACTCACTACAGTGTTGAAACCCAGTGGGCCCGGTTTTTCCTTTTGGGTTTCTCAGACAAAGCCATCCTAAAAACTTACCCTCTACTCGGCAAAAGCCAGGCAAGACCCCCTTATCAGTTCCTGACCGTGTCACGGGTATTTGAAAAAAACTTCTAAACAAGTTTTTTTAGAACCAATAAGGACCAGTACCTCACACTAAATTCAGAAACAAAAATAAACTTAAGACACAATAACAGACAACCGGTTCAGCAGAACCGAATGAAAATATTTTTTACAATTTCCACACAAAAATCACACTAGTCCACTATCTAAGTACTTACTGTACCGTAGCTAGGGATCTCAACCGAGAAAAACAAGAAACAGCGGTTTAAAACCAACGATTTTACTTTACCGAACCAACAGTGAAGGAGAGCTCTCCGGAGCGACTGTTCAGTTAGGCGGAGTAAAGAATCTGACGATTACACTTCAAAGTGTAGCAGACAAGGTTTCAACTGAGCTCGAGCTCAACGTTCTATGCTCTGACATAGAGTTAACTCTTTCCTCTCCGGAGCAGTTCAAGTGCTGGGGCTAACTGCATAATATCAGAATACAGCAAGACTTCATGTTGTTTGAAACTGTAGCCCACTTATACTGGACACCTTTATACTGAACATTCAGTTAAAATGGATGATTCCTTGCTTCCAAAAGCCATTTACTTAGATGCCAATTAAAAAAAAAACACTGCACAGACTACAGTACAGACTACAGTAGATGCCAGAGACAGGATGCCAGTGCTAATCAGCAATGCCATAACATGTAATCAGCCTGAATGAGATGTTACTGCGCAGTGCTTATGTGCTAACTGCCGAGTTCACAACCTTATGTTTTTACAGCAAACAAGCATAGGCACAATCATGAAGTCACGCCAAGCTGCATCCCACTCATACATGCTTAGCTGAGCTCTGGTGTTAATTTAGCTTTAGTGTGCCAGCCGGTGTCAGTTTTCAAGCCCTCAACCTGTAGCAGCACAGACGTCAGTGAGGAGAAGGGAGTCGGTCACTACCACAGTGCTTTAGTTTAGCACCACTGAGATTATCATACTGACAGGCAGCCTAATTTAACTTCGGTGTATGTCAGTCAGCGTCAGTTCTCAAGCCCTCAACTCACAGCAACATAGATGGACATCGACAGGAAGGGAGTCAGCCGTGACTATGGTACAGTAATAAGTGTTTAGCTCCTTAGCTTTTCGTACTGGCAGGCAGCTTAAATTCACAGGGGTGAACAGGATGTAGGAGGGGAGTCTCTTTTGAATGACGAAGAGCACCAGGACCAGAGGGCATGCGATGAAGCTGGGGGAGGAGTTTAAGAGGGATGTGAAGAAGTACTTCTTCACCGAAAGAGTGGCTGATACCTGGAATAGACTCACAGCGGAAGTGTTGGAGGCAAAAACAGTAGGGGGCTTTAAGCATGCGATGGTCATACATAGGGGAATATCAATAAATAGAGAGAGGGGAGGGAGGGTCACCGGAGACCAGTTAGGGTCTACAGAGACAGACTAGGCAGGGACCATCTGGGCAGACTGGGTGAGCCAAGCAGTCCTTTTCTGACCACAATTTGCAGCATGGCTTCACAAAACGTTGTTCATGCACCACTAACTTACTTTCTATGAAAAAGTTAGTAGGAGCTGTGATTCCGATATCCCGGTAGATGTTATTCTCTTGGATTTTGGCAAGGCACTCTATATGGTCCCCCACAAAGAACAAGTGGAAAAACTTGTTAATATAGGCTTTAGTATATATATCTGGTGAGATGGGCTGAAAATTGGCTATCTGATCAAAAACAACGTGTGAGGATTAGTGGCCATTAATCGGAGGAGGGATTAGTGGCTAGTGGCATTCTGCAGGGTTCAGTGTTTGGACCAACTCTACAGTATTTGGGTTTATTGCTGACATGCACTTTAATATCAAAAACAATATAATAAAATTTGCGGACAACACTAATTTAAGTGGGGAAGTTAGTAATGTCACCCAATATCAATTACTAGTGCGTGACCTGCAGCAGACTGAAATGTGGGCACACAAACAAAATTTAATTTAATCATGCTAAATGTACAGTTTTACATTTGGGGAAGAACAACCCTTGAAAGATGTATAATATAAACGACATCCCATTAAAATCTGTAACAAATTAGCGTGATTTGGGGGTTACTATAAATGACAAATTTTTATAATCCAATCAGTGTAAGAAGGTTACACAGATCGTGACTAGTCTGTTTAGAACTATTAGAAAATCTTTAATTTCCAGGAGCAAACAGTGTATATTACCTCTTTACAGAACATACATTAGACCCCACTTGGATTTTGGTTCTCCCTTCTGGTCTCCATTTCTGAAAGGTGACATAAAACCAGTTGAGGGGGTCCAGAGATGTGTAACTAAATTAATTCCAAGACTCAAAAATATGATATACAAGGAAAGATCGAGGGAAACTGGCCTCTTCAGCTTGAAGGATAGAAGACTGAGGGGTGACATATTGTTGCTCTTTAATATCCTCCAAAATCCTGAACTCATGTCCCAGTGTGGTATTATTATCTTTTGTGAAAGATCATTCAATTTGAGATCACATAATGAACAACTCATGTTATCAACAGCTAATACTAACAAAATAAATAATTATTGTACTATTAGGGCATCACGAGTCTGGAATATGCTCCACAGTATTTGGCAGATAAGTAACCTCTTTCAGCAAATTCAAGACAGAACTTACCAGGTTCTTAATATCCTCGTCTAGAGTACAATAATGCACCTACTAGGAGTGGGGGACAGTCCCGATGGGCTAGCAGCCTCCTACTATCTTACTGAACTGAACAAACTGAGTAAATTTTCTGTTTCTATGCATCTAAATGAAAAAAAATAAATTTTTCCGAATTACTTAAATAAGCAAAGTGTAGCTCCAGTGTGTAGCATAGCAGCAGAAGACATGCACCAGTGGATGAAGTGGGTTAGCTGCATCTGTAGTGTGTAATGAGATGTGCATTAATGATTTCACAATATCGGACGCCCCTTGTAACAGACTAAATCCAGTCACACCGTTATATGCAGGTGGCACTGTATACTGCAACAGAGTCAGAGTCCTAAGTAATTTCATAGTACTTGCAATTACGAAGGAAAATAGCAACCAAGGGTCTTGGATGCCTAGACCCCACACCAAAGATGTGAACAGAGTCAGCTCCTGCGTTAACACAGAAACACAGAATTTGCTGGCAGAAAAGGACTGCTTGGCCCACCCACTGTGCCCAGCTGGTCCCTGCCTAGTCTATCCCTGCACATCCTAACTCGTCTCCAGCGATCCCCCCCCCCCGCCTATTTAATAATATTTCCCACATCTATTCCATGCATGCTTGAAGCCCCCTACTGTTTTCACCTCCACCACTTCTGCTATCAGACTATTCCAGGAGTCTACCACTTTTTCAGTGAAATGTACTTTCTCTTAAACTCCCCCCAAATTCCAGCTTCATCACATGCTCCCTGGTCCTAGTACTTTTCGTTATTCGAAACAAGACTCCCCTCCTGTACCTTATTAACCCCATGAGGCTGTAGGCCTCTATCATGTCCCTCTTGCTCTCCTATCTTCCACAGTGTTCACACTGAGATCCCTCTCTCTCTCCCCTTGTAGGGCTTTTGGTGCAACTCCTGCACCGTTTTAGTTGCCATCCTCTGGACTGCCACCACCCTGCCGGCTATGTCCTTTCTGAGACGTGGCCTCCAGAACTGGACACAATATTCCAGGTGGGGTCTCATCAGTCAGCGATATAATGGCAACACCATCTCCCTCGTCTTGCTGGAGATACCACACCTAATGCACCCCAGCATCATTTTTTTTTTCCCCAACTCTCTTTGCCATCCCAGCTGGAACTCTCGGGCTGCCTCTCTTGCCGTGACCACTCCACCAACCGCTGTGTTCCCCAACATCTTCAGGTGTTAGACTTGTTGGAGGCTCGGAGGGCTACAACCCCCAGGGAGGTAGAGGAGGCAGTGGTGAGGAACCAGCGTTGGTCGTTTGGCGGCGCTGGCACTGGAGGAACCGTCGCTTATCCGGCAGGAGGGGTGTTTTCTTCCCCTAGTTACGCCTCAGACGTGGGACGTGCAATGCTGTTCAGCCCATGACGTGGGTGTTCCCACTCACGTCCGGGAGACAGCTGCCCACGTCTTCCCCATTTTTCCAAGTCTCTGTGCGTTGCAGTGCTGCCAGTCTCCACCGGGGGCTGCTGCTGCTGCACCGGGCTAACCCTGGATCCCTTCCCGAAGGAGAAGAGCAGTCCTCCGGACGCTCAATCCTCTCTCTCCCCTGCTGACCCCCGGTTCTCCGGGCTCGTTCCTGAACCCGGGTCACTGGCGTGGCGTGAGGTGTGGCGTCCAGCGCCTCAACCCTCAGCGCCACCAGGCCGGCCGCACCCCAGCATCATACTGGCCTTACCCACTGCTTTGTCACACTACCCTGCCACTCTGAGGTCATCATATATGATAACCTCTAGGTCCCTTTCCTGCTTAGAGACTGACAGTACCCCACCCATCCTATACTCAGTTCCTGGTATCCTATGACCTAGGTGCCCGATTTTGCACTTTTTGGTACTGAACTCCAACTGCCATGTTCCTGACCACTCCACAAGTTTCCCCAAGATCCCTATGCACTCTTTCCAACCCCCTTCTGATTGTTCACATTATTACAGATTTTGGTATCATCTGCAAAAAGAAAAAATTACTCACCATAGTAATGTTGTTTCTTCTAATGGAGTCTTGCTGTATTCTGACTATTGCAGTGATATCCAACCTTTAAACTGCCCCGGAGAGGAAACAGTTAACTTTCCATGCAAGGCATGGAACGCTGAGCTCGAGCTCGGTTGGGACTCTGTCTGTTGTTGTTTGAACCCAAACAGTCAGATCTTTACTAGCTAAACTCACTGGGCATCCTGTGTGGAAAGTGTAAACTTACACTAGCCAACTGGCAACTAAATCTAATAAAAAGGTTTTTTGGTTCCAAGGCAAAGACTCAAGTCAGGAAACCCAAAAAACAAAACACAACACATACCCAAAATTAAAAGGGCGGGAGGCACCTCTAGGGTGCCAACACTATTCCTGCCAACCCACATCCCAAAACCCAGGTTCTGAGAGGGAAGGCGGGGGGGGGGGAGATCAGAATACAGCAAGACTCCATTAGAAGAAACAACGTTACTATGGTAATTTTTTCTTCAAACAACATGAAGTCTTGCTGTTTTCTGACTATTGCAGACTATCAAGCAGTACCTCCATGGAGGAGGGACAGAACCTACTTTGGGAATAGGCTCTGGAGCACAGCTGTGCCAAACCGAGCATCACTCCTAGCCTGGATATCAAGAGAGTAATGTTTGGTGAAAGTATGCACTGTTTTCCAGGTGGCTGCTTGACAAATCTCTAAGATAGGAATATCACTGGCAGCAGCCAGGGAAGCAGCTGTACCTCTGGTAGAGTGAGCCCTCAGGCCTGAGGGTGGGATCCTACCTAATTTTTCATAGCAGAATTGTATACAAGAGACAATCCACCTGGCAATAGATCTCTTAGTGGTAGGTTTTCCCTTACCAACCTCACCAAAAGTGAGGAACAGTTGGGGGGAGTCAAACCTGTGACCTTTGGTGCGCTCTATGTAGTAGCTAAGGGCCCTTTTCACATCCAAGCTATGCAACCTCCTCTCACCAGAGGAGGAATGGTCAGTGAAGAAAACAGGAAGAGACATAGACTGGTTAAGGTGGAAATCTGAAACCACCTTAGGTAAAAACTTCCTATTAGTCCTGAGGACCACCTTATCTCTGTGGAAAGAGATAAAATCAGGCTCCACTGACAGGGCCTGTAACTCACTTATGCGTCTGGCAGAAGTGATGGCTACCAAGAACACAGTTTTCCAAGTCAAGTACTTAAGCTCTGCTGAGGACAAAGACTCAAAAGGGGGTTGCATAAGCTGAGCAATGCAAACATTAAGGTCCCAAGCAGGGGCAGGGTCCCTGAAGGGAGGATTGGTATGCAGCTATCCCTTGAAAAATTTACAGAATACAGGATGAGCTGAAAGGGAAGAGTGCTTGCCTGCTGACAGGAAGGCAGAGACAGCTGCCAGATGCACTCTTACTGTAGCTGGTCTGAGTCCCAAGCTATTGAGATGAACCATATAATCAAGGACTGTGGGCAAGCCAGCAGACTCTGGAGAAATATGCTTCCCAGAGCACCATATAGTAAATCTTTTCCACTTGGAGTTGTAGGTCTTTCTGGTGGAAGGCTTCCGAGAAACCTTTAAAATATCCAGAACCCCTTGAGAGAGATGCAAATCAGCAAACTCTAACTCTTCAAAAGCCAGGCCTTGAGATTGAGAGATTTGAGATTTGGATACTAAACCCTCCCCTGAGAACATGTTAACAGGCTGTAATTCCTGAGAAGAGACAGGGGAAAATGGACTGTTAAGGACAACAAGAGAGGGTACCAGGGCTGTCTGGCCCAGTCTGGAGCAATCAGAACCACTTTGTAGGGTTGAGACCTGATATTGACTAGCACCTTGAACAGGAGAGGGAAGGGGGGGAAGCATACAGGAACTTCCCTTCCCAATTGAGAACTAGGGCATCCAGGAGGACTGAGCCCAACACTGGGGCCTGCAGCAAAAAGAGAAGCTGGTGATTGTCTGGGGCTGCAAAAGATCTATCTGTGGGGTGCCCCATCTGAGAAGATCACTTTCAAAATCAGGGATCTAGGGACCAATCAGTGATGGCTCCTGAAATCCTGCTGAGAGCATCTGCCAGGACTTGTCCTTCCTGGGAGGTGCACTGCTATCAGAGAGGTATTCAGGAATAGGCCAGAGACCACAACTTCATTGCCTCTGTGCACAAGGCTGTAGACTGAGTGCCCCCCTGCTTGTTGATGTACCACATTGTGGTGGTATTGTCTGTCCTGATCTGAACTACTTTGTTCTGAACAGACTTGGAAAAAACTTGAAGTGCTAGAAACACTGCTCTGAGTTCCAAGAGACTGATGTGAAGCAGAGATTCTTGAGGTGACCACAACCCTTGGGTGGTTAAATCCCATCTGTGGTAAGGATCAAAGAATGAGATTGAGTGACGAAGGGGACTCCTTGTCTTAGGTTGTCCTGATCCTGCCACCACTGCAAGGCCTGAATCAGGGTTCGAGTCACTGGGATTAGCTTGGTCAAAGAATCCTTTCTCTGGGACCAGAAGGCTCTTAAGTGGAACTTAATGTCCCTTATTTGAAATCTTGCTCCCTGGACCACTGCTGTAGAGGCAGCCATGTGCCCCAGGAGCTTCAGAAAATGCCTTGCTGGTCGAGACACCTGGAGGGTGAATGAAGAGGCCAGTGTAACAAGGATCCTTGCCCTGTCCAGGGGAAGGAAGGCTCTTGCCTTTATTGTATCCAGCTCTGCCCCTATGAAGGTGAGGGAGCTGCAATATGGCTGCAAACTGACTTTGAAAGATTCAGAAGGAATCCTGAGAAGTGAGCAGTTGCTGAGTTATCTGTAGGTGTGACTTGACTCTGGTCTGAGACTGCGACCTACTATGAGCCAGTCGTCCAGGTATGGAAGATGGAGATCTTTTTTTCTCCTTAGGAAAGCAAACACTACTGCCAGGCATTTGTGAACACCCTTGGAGCTGAAGTTAGGCCAAAAGGCATTGCTCTGAATTGATAGTGGCCTGGGGGCCTTTCGAACCTGAAAGTACTTTCTGTGGGAGCTTCTGATGAGACTCTGGAAATAGGCATCCTTAAGGTCCAGAAACAGCCGATCTCCTGGCCTTTAGAGAGGGTAGAATTATTCCCAGAGTCACCATTTTGAACTTTGACTTAAAAAGGTGCTTGTTTAAATATCTGAGGATCCAGGATGACGGCCATTCTCCTGTCTTTTGGGAGTTAGGAAGTACCTGGAATACAATAATTTTCCCTTGTATGTGGGTGGAAACCCTTTCTAGTGGCTCTCAGAGCCAAGAGGAAAGAGACCTCTGCCTCTAGGGCAAAGGGCCTCTGAAGGATTTGCAGGTGGAAAGGATCTGGTTCTCATCTTTGGAAATTTTCTGAAGCTGAGAACCAGTCCACTGGCTTACTACTTCAGGACCCATTTGTCTGATGTTAAAGACATCAGTCCTGGACAAAGTGAAGCCAGCCTGCCCCTACTGGTGGTGGAGAATCGCCAAGGCAAACCCATCAGGTGCCTGTTTGGCAGGGGCTTTAGGCTGAGGGATGGTAGCAGGCCTGCTTGTACCCTGCCTAGCCTCTCCCTCTGAAAGAACTCTCTTTGGGCAAAGGCGGAAGAGGAGGCCTGGGCTTGGTAGAAAGGCCTATGAAAAGGCCTGCCCCTGCCCCTGGAATGCTGCCTCTGGGGAGTGGCTTGCCTTTCCTTGGCCTGAGCACTCCTACACGTGGTCCTGTATTCATCCATTTTCTTCACGTAGTTCTCTGTTTGCTCCCCAACAGAGAAATACCTACAACAGGAAAAAATCCATGGCCTTAGTCTGGGTATCCTGAGACAGGCTAGTACATCTGAGCCAAGCTATCTCATGAAGGCCACAGATGTAGCCATGACTCTAGATGAAACATCACTGGAGTCCACTGCAACATGAAATTGCGCCTTGGATGCCTCAGCACCATCTGCAGCCACCTGCTCCAGCTCCTTGGCAAGCTGGCCGAGACCCAGCTAACTAAAGCTATTACAGTGTCCCATCTAGACTTCTGGTATCTAGCTGTGATAAGCCATATAATTAGCCTGCCTGAGTCCCAAAGATGCTGCCATGTATTGTTTTTACATAACTCAATCCTCCTGGAGTCCTTATCTGGGGGTGTGAAGCCAAGGGTATATTTGCTTTATCACAGGCAGCAGCCTGCACTACCCCAACATGGCTGCACTGCTGGGAAAGGAACTCCGTATCTGGGCCTGGAAAGAGTATACCTCTTGTCCATTCTCTTGTCCACAGGAGGTATAGAATTAGAAGTCTTTAAAATTTTGTTGTCTGTTCCCAAAAAGACTTATGAAGGGGACAGACAGCCTCCTGAACTTGGGATATCCATCACCTCAACATAATCAGGCTCCTCCTGATCCTCTACAGCTTCTTCCATAGGAAGCTGAAGAGTTTCAACCACTTTTTGTAAAACATAAAATGGGAAGGGACTCAGAAAGCCTAGGAGGAGAAACCCTGAAGGTCTGTCTGGGGAGAAGTCCGGTCAATGGGCACATCCAGACTTTCATAATCACCATCACTATCCTTATACTTCCTTCCTCCTCCTCCGGTTCATAAAATCCTCTAAATTATAATCCGACCAGGAACCGACGAACCGAGCCCCTAACCGATGGTGCCAGTTCGGTCGGAACCGGGTTAGCGATTGAACAACTTATCGCTGGCTATTTCATCCGCGGTTCGAGAAAAACTTGTGGATCCGAACCGCTGACTTATCCCTTCTTTTTCGTCTGATCGAACCGACTCCTCAGAGTCGGTTCTCCTTTTGCCCGAAGAAGTTTCACCCTGGTCAGAGGGCACTCCTTCTGGTTCGGTTGGAACCGAACCGGGCTGGCCATCCGGGTCAGCAGACTTTTTGGCCTCCCTTTCCCTAAGCCTACTTACTCTCTTTTCCAGGGTAGCTGAGGGAAAATTTTTGCAAATCTGGCCATCTGAATCGAGGTGGTCAAACTCCAGACAATAAACACAGGTGGTGTGGGGGTCAGCCTTAGCAAAGGCTTCCCCACACATACTACAGTGTTGAAACCCAGTGGACCCGGATTTTTTCTTGGGTTTCTCAGACATGGCCAGTCCTAACCAAACTTACTATTTTTCCGGCAATCCACCAGGCAAGACACCCTTATCGGTTCCTGACCATGTTACGGGTCGTGGAAAAAAACGTAATGAAATCCGTTTTTTTTTTTAGAACCGATAAGGACCAGTTACCACACTCTAAAAGTAGAAAAAACTTTTAAACAAACCTGATCGGTTCAAACCAACCGATTCAACGCCTACAAGTTCCACACAGAAGCAAACAATAATAAACCTATCTAGTACTCACAGTACCACAGACAGAGACTGAACCGACAGGTTAGATGGAATAAATTCGGTTGAAACCGAGAAAAACGACACTTTAACCGACTAAACTGAACCGAGCAAAGGAGAAATCTCCGGAGCGACTGTTCAGTGAGGTGGAGTAAAGAATCTGACAGTTTGGGTTCAAACAACAACAGACAGAGTCTCAACCGAGCTCGAGCTCAGCGTTCCATGCCTTGCATGGAAAGTTAACTCTTTCCTCTCCGGGGCAGTTCAAAGGTTGGATATCACTGCAATAGTCAGAATACAGCAAGACTTCATGTTGTTTGAAGGCATACTGTAGATCTGGCAAGAGTTAGGATCAGAAAACGCTAAACTGAAACAAAAATAATAAATTCAAGCTAACGCATGATAGTATAAGTGATAAACAACAACTGGAATGGTACTGAAACACATACTGAAAGTTCTGATCCTGGACGGTGAGAGCGAGTTAGGCTCTGCGCTTTAACAGTTGGGAAAAGAGGAACCAAGGTGGCTGGAGGTGGGTTCCATTGCACACCAGTGGGCACAAGCAGGAGGCATGTGCACAGTGGTATACACGCGCCACTAGGTTCCCAAAGGGTCCTAGCACCTTTGACCCAAGACAAAAAATACAGGTTACTCACCTGTAACAGGAGTTCTAGGAATGGTATATGTTGTTCATCCACACTATCTGGCAGGTTCCTTGCCGCTTTAAATCTTGCCGGAAGGTCTTCAAGCTGGCTCCTCCCACCCACCCGGGTGGTAAAACTCTTGGCTCCGCCCCATGACGCCAGATCTAGCCCACTGGAAGCCAGGTTGTGCTGGCCGAGGTCAGGAAATCAGGTGGACAAATAACATAAACCATTCCTAGAACTCTTGTTACAGGTGAGTAACCTGTATTTCTAGGGACAAGGACATGTTGTTCATCCACACTATCTAGCAGACTCCTAGCAGTTCTCCGGGAGGAGGGAGGTAAGGTGCACACCCCCTACTTAGGGAATAAAGACTGGAGAACCGAGGCCCCAAAACCAGCATCCCGGCGTGACTCAAGGTCGATGTGGTAGTGGGTGATGAAGGTGTGTGCTGACTTCCAGGTAGCAGCCCTGCAGATTTCCTGGATAGGGACGTCCTTGGAAGCAGCCACCAATGCAGCGGTATGGCGGGTAGAATGAGCTCTTATCCCTCTGGGAGGCTCCATGCCCGCCAACCTATAGCACAGATCTATGCAGGAGGTGACCCACCTGCCTATCATCCACCTGGTTGCAGGTCTGCCAGGTGCAGCTTCAGCACAGGTGACAAACAGCTGGCAAACCTCTCCCCAAACTTCAGCCGTCCGCTCCTTGTAATAAGCGAGCTCTCTTCTAGGGTCCAAAGTATGGAGCCTGTATTCGGCCTCCGAGGTGTGATTGGGGTAGAACACCGACAGAGTCAACACCTGGTTAAGGTGAAACTCCGACACCACCTTCGGAAGGAATTTTGGGTGGGGGCCCAGGACAACCTTGTCCCTGTGGAAGACCAGATAAGGAGACTCGATGGAAAGTGCCTGGAGCTCTCCCATCCTTCTGGCTGACGTGATAGCCACCAAGAAGGCGGTCTTCCACGACAGGTGAGAGATGTCACACCTGTGCATCAGTTCGAATGGCCTGCCCATGAGCTTAGCCAATACCAGCAGTAGATCCCACTGAGGTGGAGGTTCTCGCACTGGAGGGGATATGTGATCAAGGCCTTTGAAAAAGCGCCAGACCACCTTCTCCTGCGCCACCGACTGCTTCCCGGCCGCGCCGATGCGCAGAGATGGCTGCAGGTGCACCTTAAGGGTCATCGACCGAAGCCCTTGCTGAGAAACGGACCACAGGTAGTCCAGAATGCTTGCCAAGGAACAGGAGGAAGGGTCCAGGCCCTTGCCCTGACACCAAATGGAGAATCTCTTCCATTTGAAGGCGCAGCATTTTCTGGTCGACTCCTTATGGGACGTGAGGACCTCGTCGGAAAGACCTAAGGCCTGGAACTCTAGCCGCTCAGGAACCAGGCCATCAGGTGCAGGGATTGAAGGTCTGGATGGAATACCTTTCCCTGATTGACTGAGATCAGGTCCGGGCGGGTTGGAAGCCGCCTCGGGAGCCTGGAGCTGAGACTGAGGAGATCTGGATACCAGAACTGGCAGGGCCAGTCTGGGGCTACCAGAATCACCTGCGCCTTGTCCCTCCTTGCCTTGAGAAGCACCTTGTGGATCAAAGAAAATGGGGGAAAGGCGTAGAAGAGGCCCGGGGTCCACGGCCTCGAGAAGGCATCCCCCTGCAGCGAGCCCTGCTGAGGGGGGCGGGCATGAAACAGTCTCAGCTTTGCATTCTCCTTGGAGGCAAACAGGTCTGCCTGAGGCGTGACCCAGTGGGAGAAGAGATCTTGTACTACCTCCGGCAGGAGAGACCACTCGTGAGACGCAGCCCCTATCCGGCTTAGGGCATTGGACAGGGTGTTGGAGGCTCCTGCCACGTGAATGGCGAGGAGATCCGCCTCCAGGCTGCGCACGAGGGACCATATGCGGAGAGCTTCCCTGCACAAAGGCATGGAGCGCGTCCCGCCCTGGTGATTTAGGTAGTACATGGTCATGGTATTGTCCGTCTGGATCTGAACCACTTGACCCCGTAGGAACGGAGCGAAGGCGGTGAGGGCTAGACAAACCACTCAAAGCTCCAGCAGGTTGATATGGCATCGGGACTCCCGAGGGGACCAGAGGCCGTGCGCTCTGTGCTCCCCCAGATGGGCACCCCAACCCATCAGAGAGGCACCGGTCGATAGAGACACCGTCGGCTTGGGGCGGACAAACGGGATGCCCTCCTGCAGATGTGCTGGAACAGTCCACCACTGGACAGCGTTCCACATCCCCTGGGTCACTGTCACTAGCTGATCCAGCAGATCGAAGTGCTGTGCCCACTGGCTGGCCAGTCCCCATTGAAGGGGACGCATGCACCAGTGGGCCCAACGGACCACGCTGGTGCAGGCCGCCAGGAGGTGCAGGAAGTCCCGGGCAGGGCGCGATTGCCCAACCTGAAATGCTGGGGCAAAGGAGGAAAGAAGCTCGGCCCTGTCCGCCGGGAGCCGTGCTCTGGCTCGAAGAGAGAGTCGAGCTCTGCCCTGATGAAATGCATCACCTGCTTTGGCACGAGTTCCGACTTGGCCTCATTGATAAGGAGGCCAATCTGAGAGCATACCTGGAAGGCCAGATCTCTGGACCGCTCCACCTCCGCTCTGGAGGGGGCTGCAATCAGCCAGTGGTCCAGGTAGGGGTACACCCGGACCCTTTCGCGCCGCAGGAATGCTGTCACCACTGCCATGCATTTGGTGAAGACCCTGGGAGCTAGGGAGAGGCCGAAGGGCATGGCCTGGAACTCGTAAAGGGACCCCTCTACTCTGAAGCGGAGGAATCTCTGATGGGATGGACGGACTGGGACGTGAAAGAACGCGTCCCGAAGGTCCAGGGAACAGAACCACATGCCTCATTCCAAGGATGGGATTATCTGAGCCAGAGTGACCATCCTGGAGGTCCGAGACCTTAGGAACCTGTTCAGGTCGTGCAGGTCGAGAATGGGGCGCCAGCCCCCCATCCGTTTTGGGACCAGAAAATACCTGGACACAAACCCCGGGTATGGAGGAGGATCCGCCACCTTCCTGATCACCTCTTTTTCGAGGAGCAGGGCAATATCGGCTTGGCGGGCCGACAGCGAGGCTGGGACCCGTGGCCCCGAGGTGACGGCTCAGAAGGGTGGGGCCTGTCGAACTCCAGAGGCAGGCCCTTTCCTACCACCTCCAACACCCAGCGGTCCGTGGTGATAGCAGACCAGGCGGAAAGGAAGTGGCGGAGCCGTCTCCCACGGGGAACTCAGGGGGGAGTGACGAGGCTGGGGGTGACACCCCTCAACCCGTCACTGGGCAGGCTTGGAGGAGGGACCGGCCGAGGGACCTCCTGGGCCTTTACCTCCCTGCTTCCTGTTAGAGGAAGCCGCGGGCTTGGGTTTGGGATGCCAAGCGCGAGCCTGCTGGCCCTGGTGCTGGTGCTGTTGGGCCGGATGTGCTGCAGGCGCAGAAGGAGGAAAGGACTTGTGCTGCTGCTCTCGGCGGCCTTTGTCCTTCTGGGTGGAGGTGACTGAGTCCAGCGTGGCATTGGACTTCTCGATCCGCTGGAGGTGACCTTCCATTCCAGGGCCGAAGAGGTCGGTCCCCAAGACGGGGACATCCGCCAATTTGTGCTGGGTATCCACCGTGAAGGTGGATATCCTCAGCCATGCTCTGCAGCGCATGGCCACCGAGGCAGCAACCGATCTGGCAAAGGAGTCTCCTATGTCCAGAGCTGTTTGGAGCTGCCGCTTCGCCACCGCACTACCCTGGTCCCGAACCTGCCGGACCGTGGTCTGCAGGTCGGCCGAGGATCACCTCATCAAGGAGCCCATGAGGCGTGGGAGAAGTGTGCCATCAGCACGGCCGGAGCTGGTCTGGCGGAGGCCAAGGGAGGGCCATAGCGTACACCTTGTGCCCGCGTGGTCCAGCTTTTGGACTCCTTGTCGGGGGCTTGTCCACGCCTAAGCGTTCCCGGAGCGCGCGAAAACGCTGTCGGTGACCAACCCCTCAGCCGGGGGTGTTCAGCTCCAGACAAGAGCAGTGGGGACCGCATACTTCCTGGCCATCCTGGCCGAGGTGCAGGGCAGGAAGCAGGCATGCCAAAGCTCCAAGGCTGGGCCAACAATGGCCTCAGCCACGGAAGAGCCTCTGTGGGTGAATCCTCTCGGTCCAGTATCTCCGTCAGGATCTTGGCCCAATGGATATGGGCTCGAGCTGCACCCGGTGGACTCCGAGATGAGCGAAGCAAATCCATGAAGAGCGATGGGCTTCGTCCAGCGACTGGCCCCGAGGACTCCAGGTCAACCGGCCTGGAGAACAGGGAGGAGTCGTCGTCGGACTCCGAGGAGTCCGCGAAGAGCTGCCTAGGGCCTGAGCCACCCTCCACCTGCAGAGGACGGTAGGGAGTGAGGGTGACCGACAACCTGTGGGGCAGGCCTTGACCCGACCAAGAGTCCTCGTCGGCGCCCGATTTCAGTTGTGGAGGCGGAGGTTCCACCACAATCGGTGGGGCAGCAGGTTCCGGCCGAACAACCGGCCCAGGCTTGGGCAGCTCGACTGCAGCGAGGGGTTGTTTTGGCCACTCGGGTGACAGCCACTTGATGGCCGGGGAAGGCGTCGGCGTCGACTTGCTCCCGGACAGAAGTAACTGCTGCCACATCAGGTCCTCGTGGCGTCGACGCAGTTTGCGCTGAAGCCACTCCTCTTCCGAGGCCGAGCGGCGGCACCGCTTACCTCGGTGCCGAGACCGAGACCGCCGATGTTGGCTGGACCGAGAATAAGTCTGAGACCGAGATCCTCGGTTTTTCCGAGGACGGGTCTGGGAAGGAGCGGGGGACACCAGCTCTTCCCTCGGCTCGGACACCTTAACCAGGGACTGCTGCACCGGGGGCACAGGCAGATCCTCGGTCTCCACTGGGGGAACCGGCGAAGAAGGGTTGTCGGCTTCACCAGTAGACAGCCCGTCCGACGGGTCGAGAAAAATCTCAACTGCGTCGACGGGAGTCTCGACCGGCTAGCCTGGCGGGGCGCTGTGAAGCCAGCAGCCTTAGCTGCAACCTCGACGACCAGTCGACGGTCGGCTGTCAGGAAGGAGACCTCTCCCTCCCCATAGCGCCCGACAAAGGGACTTACCCTTAGAATCCTTTTTGGACCCAGAGGAATGTCCCAATGGCCCCTCTCCTTAAGTGAAAGGTTAGGCAAAGCTCTTGAAGCGAAGCTGAATCTGAGTACCCAAAGGCGGGATAAATAAGCGCGACCGAGAGGAGGAGGAAGATGCGGCCTGGGCCGCCCTCCTCCTCGAGGGCAATCATCTGCTCGAGCTGCTCCAGCAGCCGCCCAGTAACCGCCCATGGCAGCCTCCTTCAACAACGGCGGGTGGCGCTTCTCGAGGGCACTCAGCTTTAACCGAGCAGCGTGGTCCTCCAGGGCGTTGGCCGAGACGAACAGCATGACTCGCAGGCCTGCGGGTCGTGTTCTAGGCAGGCAGTAGGCACGCGTGGAGTGCGGGTCTGTCCTGGACATCTTCTGCCCACAAGGGCACCACATGAAACCAGGAGTCAAT
The DNA here is from genome assembly GCA_016271365.2 of Neoceratodus forsteri. Classification (NCBI taxonomy): domain Eukaryota; kingdom Metazoa; phylum Chordata; order Ceratodontiformes; family Ceratodontidae; genus Neoceratodus; species Neoceratodus forsteri. The sequence goes on from CM057453.1 coordinate 1,435,906,472, forward strand.
TTGTCCATCGCAGCTGCCAGGGAGAAAGATGACCAAAGTCTTGAAAATTTTAAAATGAGTTTCGGGCGAACCAAAGAATTAGGATCCAGTCTATCATGCAGAGCGTTAAGGAGGGAACCTGAGCTTCCAAGCGGTAAGGAATATCTGGCGTCATGGGGCGGAGCCGAGAGTTTTACCACCCGGGTGGGTGGGAGGAGCCAGCTTAAAGACCTTCCGGCAAGATTTAAAGCGGCAAGGAACCTGCCAGATAGTGTGGCTTAACAACATATCCATGTCCCTAGAAAGTGGGACTCCATGGAGAAGATTGATTGTACAGTAGGAAAAGTAGACAGTTTTGTTTCTACACCACTTACATGGTCACCAAAAACTAAATAAATTCATCGGCGGTGATAATCTGATTGCTGAGTAGATAAAAAAAAACTCTGGCTGCTGACTGGACAAGACGGTCCACAAGTAGTAGAAGGTTCCAGGTGAACCAAGTGAATGAAATAAAACAACATAACTTGAATAACTAGCACATGTTTTTTGGGAGGGCTCCTACCAAGCCACTGCAGCCCCACTTCTTCGAGCTCCCATGCTGGCTGCCCCACCCCCACAGACCCAACTCTGGGAGGCGGGAGTAAACGAGCATTACACCAGGATGTTGGTCGGGGACCAGGCACAGTGCACTGGGCGTTCAGCAGCAGGAGGAGTCCTACTGGAGGGCCATCATACAGCACTACGGGTGGACATTTTCCTTTTTCTGGGGCACCTACCCACCACCCACAATGCGTATGGCCGTGGTGACATCCTGGGGTGGGGATGTATGGCAGCGTTTGGTCAACCCACTCTGCCAAGTACGCCTCCAGAAGCCACCACTACGGCGTCTTGTCAAGCTCCCCCTGTGGGAGGGAAGCATCCACAGGATGCTGTCGAGTCCCTCCTTCCCTGCCGGCCTCCATTTCCTGGCATTTGGGCTTGGGGCACAAACCGGATGTAGCGTGCAAAACAATGCCCCATCACTCGGGGCCCAGGAGCCGGCTAGCACATGGCTTTAAAGAGCACAAACCCTTTAAAGCAAAGTGGGAGTCTCCTTAGAAAGTTCTGATTTTTCCAGCCTGACCTGCGCGGCAAGCGAATAGCGCTACCATTTGCGGCTGACAATGACCTGGGTTGAGGGGCAGGCAGAGAGTCGGAGGGCCGGCCAGCAGGAGAAGGCTTAGTGTCCTCAGGACCACTTGCCTTCTCCGGGAGGGAGGGGGGCTGTGGCTCGGCGCTTTGCCGACCCCAGGCAGAATCCTCCTCGGACTGCCTTCTTTGTTCCCCTCTTTCACTTGCTTTTTCCCTTCTGCATTTCTTTTTCGCTCTTCCCCACACTGTTTCTCTGCCATCTACTGGATCCCTGATTCCCTCTCCTGACACCCCCCTGAACCAGCATATTCTGTAAATACTGCCTGGCATTTTTGGCCATCTTCCCTACCCATTCCAGACTATCCTGAGTCTACTCCTCACCACCACACGCCTCCTTCCAGCTCTCCCTAGTCATATTCATGGGCCCCCCCCCCAAATCAACCTCCTGAACCAGCCTTTTGTTTTGCTAAATTCCCACCTGGCACCTTTGACCAGACCTCTCTGCAGGAAACCTTTCACAGGTTTCATCGGTGCTTTGGAGCATTCATTAGATCAAGATCCATATACTCGCCACAGTATTAATCGTATCCAAAAATGTTATTACTAATCAAATGCTTGTCAAGCTTAGCCTTAAATTCATTTATTGTTTTACTGGCCACAATTTCAATATGGAGCTTGTTCCAAATTTTGGTCACCCTTACTGTCAACCAATACTTTCTCCTAACTGTATTAATCCTCTCCCTAATTATTTGTAGTGGATGTGCTCTTGTGTTGTATGCTTGTTTTCTCAGAACCAGATTTAGCTGCTCCCACAATAATGCATACTTTAATGCCCTATAAATGAAACACATATCTCCACGCAGTCTTCTGAATTCTAGGGAGTATAAACCCAGGTTTTGAAGCCGTTCTTCATAGTCCTGATCCTGGACCTCCTTTATCCTGCGGGTTGCCCTCTTTTGTACCCTTTCCAAAGATTTACTGTCACCCTTTCCCCCAGGCGCCCAGAACTGTGCACAGTACTCCACATGTGGACGCACCAGTGATGTGTACAAAGGGAGCAGTACCTCTCTATTCCTGCTTTTAATATGTTTATGGATATAGTATTGGATGCTGCTGGCTTTTTTGATACGCTGGTTATAATGAGGCCTAAAACGGAGTTCATTACTAATTTTTATACCCAGGTCACTTTCTTCATTTACCACCTTTAGTAGCTTGCTCCCCAAACTGTATTGATAGTGCTTATTGTTTTTTCCCATATGCGTCACTTGTCGATACTGAATACTGATCCATGTTCCTGGGCCCAGACTTCCAAGTTTTCTAAGGCAACTTGCAGAGTATCGTCATCTTCCCTATTTTCCACTACATATCCAATGCGGGTATCATCCGCAGATTTTGAAAGCCATATATCAGATGACTGACTCATGGACCCAATATACAAATTAAAAAGGCATGGACCCAAAACTGAGCCCTGCAGGACCCCACTGGTCACATTCACCCAATTTCAATATTCACCCTTAATGCAGACCCTCTGCTTTCTATTAGTCAGCCAATACTCAATCCAATGGGTAATATTTCTGGGTATACCCAACTTAATCAGGGCGTCAATCAGTTTGCCATAGGAGACGTTGTCGAAAGCCTTAACGAAGTCCAAAAAGATGACATCCACTGGTCTACCCTCGTCCAAAGCTTTGTTGATCTTCCCATAAAATTCTAAAAGGTTTGTTTGGCATGACCTCCCCTTTACGAACCCATGCTGTGTTGTGTCAATATTACCTGACATATGTTGGAAATTAATAATATAATCTTTTAAAATGCTTTCCAAAATTTTCACCAAGATCGACGTCAGACTAATCGGTTGATAATTACCAACCTCCTGCCTAGAACCCTTTTTAAATATGGGGATGACCTCAGCCTGTTTCCATACGTCTGGGACTACTCCTTCATTTATTGATTTTTGGAAAAGGTATGTTACTGGACCGGCCAATTGTTTCGCCAGTTCCTTAATCACCCTCGGATGCAGTTTGTTGGGACCCTGGGCCTTGTTTTGGTCTAACTGATTTAGTTTTTTTCCTACCTCGTTTATATCTAGGATGATGCTGGAATCATATGCATAGTCTTTATGCTGGGAAGTAGTTTTAGCTGTACTCTGGCCAAAAACAGTGTTGAAGTAGTTGTTACATTGTTCCACCATTTCCAGGTTATCGGATATTAGTTTCCCGTCCTGGCCCAGTACGGGACCTATTGTTTTATTTGTTCCCTTCTTATTATTAATAATATATGAGTAGAAGGACTTGTAGTTTTTCTTAACCTTAGTTGCTAATTTGAGCTCATAGTTTCTTTTGGCTTGCTCAATCTTCTTTTTAGTGGCCCTCAGACTGTTTTTATAAATGTCCCAGCTTTGTTCATCGCCACTTAGTTTGGCCATTCTAAACATCCTGTTCTTGTTTTTAATAGCCTTCTTAACCGATGAAGGCATCCATGAGGGGAGACACTTTTTTTGGCCACATTATATTTACTAATTGTGGGCACAAACTTCTGAACCAAGCTATTTAGTTGGGTGGTTAACTTTTCCCACATACTTAGTAAAGATGCACTACTGAATTCTGTATCCCTCTTCCATTTGGATAGGTCTCTTTTCATACCCTCAAAATCCGCCATGTCAAACTTGTATATTAAAGTTTTACCAGTGGTTTTATTAATTAATAATAACTGGTGACCCCCGTTATCAACCCATTTTCGATTACGGTAAAAAGTCGTATCAACCCGCAGGTTGATATGAAAAAACTCTAGCAACCTACGGGTTGATACGACTTTTACAGTCTCACACCAAGAAGCCCGAAGCAGTCAGACCAATCAAACAGACTGAGACAGCACCAGACGGTTCTCCAACCGTAAACTCACACTCACAGCACTGACCCCATTTTAAAAGAAATTAAACGGAGCTCAATGCTTAATCCTAAATCAAAAGTGAACATTGAAATGTCACACAATGGAGAACCGTTTCGTTGCTGCCTGCAGCAGTGACGGGAAAATTAAGTACTTACTAGCTCGAAAAATGCTCTACTAAACACGCACTTTCCCCATTATCCCTTACTGGTTCCCCAGGCTGCATGAACTTTCACTTCAGACTGGAATGACCCCGACCCATCGAGATGAAGCAACAACAGACACTGAAGCTGGAGGATTGCTTCTAACGCATTTTTTTAATTAAATGAAATGAACTTTTTTTCCTTTGCTACGAAAGTTGATCCACTTTACCCGACTTGAACACACGACCATAAGGTACCATATTTATTATTTTGGCACCAGTTATTATAAAAAATAAAACATTTGTAGGGGGTTGATATGCAGTTTTTTAAACACACCCTCGGTGTGCGATATTAGTGAAACCTCTCGAGCTTCGCTCTCGAGGTTTCTCTAATATCACACACATTGGGTGTGTAAAAAAAATACAGGTTACTCACCTGTAACAGGAGTTCTAGGAATGGTATATGTTGTTCATCCACACTATCTGGCAGGTTCCTTGCCACTTTAAATCTTGCGGAAGGTCTTCAGCTGGCTCCTCCCACCCATCTGGGTGGTAAAACTCGGCACCGCCCCATGGCGCCAGATCTAGCCAGCTGGAAGCCAGGTTGTGTCGAACACAGGGAGGTGGGTGGGTCGTGTGGATGAACAACATATACCATTCCTAGAACTCCTGTTACAGGTGAGTAACCTGTATTTCTAGGGACATGGATATGTTGTTTATCCACACTGTCTGGCAGACTCCTAGCAGTTCTCCGGGAGGAGGGAGGCAAGGCGCACACCCCCTACTTGGGAAATAAAGACTGGAGAACCAAGGCCCCAAAACCAGCATCACGGCGTGACTCAAGGTCAATGTGGTAGTGGGTGATGAAGGTGTGTGCTGACTTCCAGGTAGCAGCCCTGCAGATATCCTGAACAGGGACGTCCCTGGAAGCAGCCACCGATGCAGCAGTATGGCGGGTAGAATGAGCTCTTATCCCTCTGGGAGGCTCCATGCCCGCCAACCTATAGTAGAGATCTATGCAGGAGGTGACCCACCTGTCTATCGTCCGCTTGGCTGCAGGTCTACCAGGTGCGGCTTCAGCGTAGGTGACAAACAGCTGGCAAACCTCTCCCCAAACTTCAGCCGTCCGCTCCTTGTAATAAGAAAGCACTCTTCTAGGGTCCAAAGTACGGAGCCTATATTCAGCCTCCGAGGTGTGACTGGGGTAGAACACCGGCAGAGTCAACACCTGGTTAAGGTGAAACTCCAAACCACCTTGGAAGGAATTTGGTGGGGGCAGGACAACCTTGTCCCTGTGGAAGACCAGATAAGGAGACTCGATGGAGCGCCTGGAGCTCTCCCATCCTTCTGGCTGATGTGATAGCCACCAAGAAGCGGTCTTCCACGACAGGTGAGAGATGTCACACCTGTGCACTGGTTCGAATGGCTTGCCCATGAGCTTAGCCAATACCAGCAGTAGATCCCACGGAGGTTGAGGTTCTCGCACCGGAGGGGATATGTGATCAAGGCCTTTGAAAAGGCACCCAACGACCTTCTCCTGCGCCACCGACTGCTTTCTGGCCCGCGCCCGGTAAGCAGAGATGGCTGCCAGGTGCACCTTAAGGGTCGTCAACCGAAGCCCTAGCTGAGAAAGGGACCACACGTAGTCCAGAATGCTGGCCAAGGAACAGGAGGAAGGGTCCAACCCCTTATCCTGAGACCAAATGGAGAATCTCTTCCATTTGAAGGCATAGCATTTTCTGGTCGACTCCTTACGAAATGCCTCAACAACGCTGAGGACCTCGTCAGAAAGACCCAAGGCCTGGAACTCTAGCCACTCAGGAACCAGGTCGTCAAGTGCAGGGATTGAAGGCCCAGGTGGAGTACCATCCCCTTGTTGACTGAGATCAGGTCCGGGCCGGCTGGAAGCCGCCTCGGGAGGCTGAAGCGGAGGCTGAGGAGATCTGGATACCAGAACTGGTGGGGCCAGTCTGGATCTACCAGAATCACCTGCGTCTTGTCCCTCTTCGCCTTGAGAAGCACCTTGTGGATCAAGGGAAATGGGGGGAAGACGAAGAAGAGGCCCGGGGTCCACGGCCTCGAGAAGGCAACCCCCTGCGGCGAGCCCTGCTGAGGGGGGCGGGCATAAAACAGCCTCAGCTTCGTATTCTCCCTGGAGGCAAACAGGTCCACCTGAGGTGTGCCCCAGTGGGAGAACAGATCTTGTACTACCTCCGGCAGGAGAGACCACTCATGATATGCTGCACCTATCCGGCTTAGGGCATCGGCCAGAGTGTTGGAGGCTCCTGCCACATGGATGGCTAGGAGATCCGCCTCCAGACTGCTCACGAGAGACCAAGTGCAGAGAGCTTCCCTGCACAGAGGCAAGGAGCGCGTCCCGCCCTGGCGGTTTAGGTAGTACATGGTCATGGTGTTGTCCGTCTGGACCTGGACCACTTGACCCCGTACAAACGGTGTGAAGGCAGTGAGGGCTAGTTGGACCACCCGAAGCTCCAGCAGGTTGATGTGGCATCGAGACTCCTGAGGGGACCAGAGGCCGTGGGCTCTGAGCTCCCCCAGATGGGCACCCCAACCCATCAGAGAGGCGTCGGTCATCAGAGTGACCGTCGGCTCTGGGCAGACGATCGGGATACCCTCCTGCAGATGAGCTGGAACGAGCCACCACTGGATGCCGTTCCACATCTCCTGGGTCACTGTCACTGGCTGGTCCAGAGGACCGGAGCGCTGTGATCATTGGTGGGTCAGTCCCCATTGCAGGGGGAGACAGGTGCCAATGGGCCCAATGGACCACGCTGGTGCAGGCCCAGGAAGTCCTAGGCAGGGCGCAATTGCCCAACCAAAAATGATTGGGCAAAGGAGGAAAGAACCTCGGCCCTGTCCGCCGGGAGCCGTGCTCTGGCTCGAAGAGAGTCGAGCTCTGCCCCGATGAAATGAATCACCTGCATTGGCACGAGTTCCGATTTAGCCTTGTTGATGAGGAGGCCAATCTGAGAGCAGACCTGGAGGGCCAGATCCCTGGACCGCTCCACCTCCAGCTGGAGGGGGCTGCAATCAGCCAGTCGTCCAGGTAAGGGTACACCCGGACCCTTCGGTGCCACAGGAATGCTGTCACCACTGCCATGCATTTGATGAAGACCCTGGGAGCTGGAGAGAGGCTGAAGGGCATGGCCTAGAACTCGTAAAGGGATCTCTCTGCTCTGAAGCAGAGGAATCACTGGTGGGACAGATGGATTGGGACATGAAGAACGCATCCTGGAGGTTCAGAGAACAGAACCACACGCCTCGTTCCAAGGATGGAATGATATGAGCCAGAGTGACCATCCTGAAGGTTCGAGACCTTAGGAACTTGTTCAGGTCGTGTAGGTCTAGAATGGGGCACCAGCCCCCCGTCCGTTTTGGGACCAGGAAGTACCTGGACACAAACCCTGGAACTGATGGAGGATCCACCACCTCCCTGATCACCTCCTTCTGGAGGAGCAGGGCAATGTCGGCTCAATGAGCCGACAGAGAGGCTGCAGAACCCGTAGCCCCCCGTGGGGCGACGGCTCGATAGGGTGGGGACTGCTCGAATTCCAGAGGCAGACCCTTTCCTACCACTTCCAGCGCCCAGCAGTCCATGGTGATATCGGACCAGGCGGAAAGGAAGTGGCGGAGCCGTCCCCCCCACAGGGGGAACCCGGGGAGGAGTGACGAGGTTGGGGGCGACACCCCTCAACCCGTCACTGGACAGGCTTGGAGGAAGGACCGGCCGAGGAGCCTCCTGGACCTTTCCCTCCCGGCTTCCTGCCAGAGGAAGCGGCAGGCTTGGCTATGGGGTGCCAAGTGCAAGCCTGCTGGCCCTGATGCTGGTGTTGCTGGGCCGGACGTGCCGCTGGGGCTGAAGGCGGAAAGGGCTTACGCTGCTGCTGGCAGCCTTTGTCCTTCTGGGCAGCCGTGACCGAGTCCAAGGTGGCACTGGACTTCTCGATCCGTTGCAGATGACCCTCCACCCCGGGACCGAGCAAGTCGGTACCCAAGAAGGGAACATCTGCCAGCCTGTGCTGCGTGTCTGCTGTAAAAGTGGAGATCCTCAGCCAAGCTCTGCGGCGCATGGCCACTGCGGCCGCTACTGACCGGGCACACGAGTCAGCGATGTCCAAGGAAGTTTGGAGCTGCTGTTTTGCCACCGCCCTTCCCTGATCCCGCACCTGCTTGACTGTCGTCTGAAGATCAGCTGGGAGATAAGGAATCACCTCATCCAGGGATCCCAAAAGGGCGTGTGAAAAGTGTGCCATCAGGACGGCCGAGCTGGCCTGACAAAGGCCTAGGGAGGAAGCAGCATAGACTTTCCGCCCGGAGTAGTCCAGTTTCTTGGACTCATCGGGTGGCTTGTCCACATCCCGAGCGTTCCCGGAACGGCGGAAAACGCTGTCAGTCACTAGCCCCTCCGCGGAGGGGTGCTCCGAGAAACCGGAGAGTAAACCAGTGGGAACCGTGTACTTTCGAGCCATCCTGGCCGAAGGTGCTGGACAAGAAGCTGGCCACTGCCATAGCTCCAGGGCCGGGCCAACAATGGCTTCGGCCACCAGGAAGGCCTCCATAGGGGAATCCCCTCGGTCCAATATCTCCGTGAGGGGATACTTGGCCCGTTTTGAAACAGGTTCAAGCTTCATCTCAGTGGACTCTGAGATGAGTCGAAGCATTCCAAGGAACGAGGATGGGCTCTCGTCCACCAACTGACCCCCGGTGGACTCCAGGTCAAGTGGCATGGAGAACAAGGAGTCGTCGTCGTCAGACTCCGAGGAGTCTGTGAACAGCTGCCAAGCCCCTGAGCCAACCTCCTCCTGCCAAGGTCGATCGGGAGTGAGGGTGACCGACAACCGATGGGGCAAGCCCTGACCCGACCGAGAATCCTTGGTCGGGCCCCAGTTTTAGGTTGTGGAGGCGGGGGTTCTACCACAATGGGTGGCGCAGCCAGTTTCGGCCGAACAACCGGTGCTGGCTTCGGCCCCTCGACTACAACGAGGGGTTGCTGAGGCCGTTCCGGTGATAGCCACTAAACGGCCAGGGAAGGCGACGGAGTCAGCTTATTCCCGGTCAAAAGGAGCTGCTGCCACATTAGATCCTTGTAGCGCCGATGCAATTTGCTCCGGAGCCTATCCTCCGAAGAGGACAATGACAAGGATGAGCGGTGCCGCCGCTTTCCATGGTGTTGAAACCGCCGATGTCGGCGGGATCGGCTGGACCTGGAAGAGGTCCGAGACCTTCGGTGTTTCCTAGGGTGGGTTTGACAGGGGCCGGGGGAAACCCGCTCCTCCCTCGGTTCAGGGACCTTAACCGGGGACTCCGGCACTGGAGCCACAGGCAAGTCCTCGGTTTCCACCGGTGGAACTGGTGAAGAAGGGTTGTCGGCTTCTCCAGTCGACAGCTCGTCCAACGGGTCGAGAAAAATCTCGACTGCGTCGACGTGTGTCTCAGCCGGCTGACCTGACGGGGACACCATGAAGCCAGCAGCCTTAGCTGCAACCTCGACCGAAGTCGAGTGTCGACTATCCGGGGAAGGGGGCCTCTCCCGCTCCAACGAATGTCGATGGTGGGACTTACCCTTAGAGTCCTTTTTGGACCGAGAGGAATGTCCCGAAGGCCCCTCTCCCTTGGTGGAGAGAGACTGACAAAGCTCCTTAAACAAAGCTGTGTAGGAGGAGCCCAAAGACAGCGGGATAAATGCCGCGACCGAGGAAGATGATGCTGCGGCCTAGGCCGCTTCCTCCTCTAGGGCGATCATCTGTTCAAGCTGTTCAGCTGAGCCCGCAGCTGCAGACACCGTCCAACGTGCCTCCTTCGACTTGACCGGAGGATAACGTTTCTCGGGGCACCCAAGTTGCAATCTGGCAGCACGATCCTCTAAGACCGTAGCCAAAAAGGACTTGCACAAGTCGCAGGCCTGCGAATCGTTGTCAAGCCCCAGGCAGTAAACGCACATGGAGTGCGGATCGTTTCAGGACATCTCCCCACAGGGCACCGACGTAAACCGGGAGTCGATTTGTCCATCGTGAGTCACAAGGAAGATAAAGACCAAGTCTTGTAAATTTTAAAATTAGTTTCGAAGTTAACCAAAGAGTTTGGATCCAGGCCTAAAACGCAGAGCACAAAGGAGGGAACCTGAGCTTCCAAGCGGTAAGGAAGATCTGGAGTCATGGGGCGGAGCCGAGAGTTTTACCACCTGGGTGGGTGGGAGGAGCCAGCTTGAAGACCTTCCGGCAAGATTTAAAGCGACAAGGAACCTGCCAGTAAGTGTGGATTGAACAACATATCCATGTCCCTAGAAATGATTGTTCCTGGTGTTTCCTAACACAAACTGATCCAACCCAGCCAGGTTAAACGCTTCTAGGTATTCCGACTCAGTGGCAGTATTAGCTTGTAATTTTTCCCAGTTTATTACAGGGAGGTTTAAGTCACCTAGGAGTATAACATTTTTCCTTTGAGCCAACAGATTAATAAAATATATCAGCATGAAATCCTCCAGTGGGGTAACTGCGGGTGGTCTATATACTAAACCTATATTGATCTTAGTAGTGTGTGTTGGAGAGACTGCAACCCATAATACTTCACAATTTTCCCATTTTGAAGTATCTATATTTTCTGATATAATGTCATCAGCAATATACAATGCCACCCCCCTTCCCTAGACTGTGATCTATCCTTATTGTAGAGGGTATACCCTGGAATATTTTTGTTCCACATGTCTTCCTGTTTCCACCACGTTTCAGTTATGGCACAGATGTGTATGTCCAAATCATGCAGGACTAGCCAGAGTTCATCCATTTTATTAGTCAGACTTCTAGCAATTAGGGACAGGAAATTTATTTTGGGTTGCTTGGGCTTTTTAATATGTGATTCCCTGTTTTTTTTAATGCCCCCTGCCCCCCATTTATCAGTTTAAATGGGAGTCAATTATGTGCTTTAATTTAAATGCAAAAAGGCGTTTACCCTATCTGTTTAAATGCAGACCATCTTGAGAAGACAAGTGATGCCCTTGAAAGTCCTGCCAATGATCCACATATTTATACCTTTCCCTTAGACACCATCGTATTAACCAGTCTTTGAATCTCTCTGGTTAGTCTAAAATTGGCCCTGGGTACTGGTAAAACTCCTGAAATAACAAGGTTACATCCCTGAGATTTAAGAGCCTGTCCCACTTGTTCAAAATCCCTCCGAATGTCAGTAAGATTTCTCTTACCGACATCATTCATTCCTATATGTAGGAGTGTAACTGGTTTCGTGGTATTTTCTGTCAGGCCTGGAAGTAATCTCCTGATGTCCCCAATACCTGCTCCTGGTAGAGCACTAACTGTAGTGTGTTCATTCCTGTTTTTACACAAAATATGGTCTAAATGCCTTAGCACTGAATCACCTATGAGTAAAACATCCTGTGGGGTGTCACAAATTAACCTTGTGTGTATGCTTGTGCACTTATGATCGGCAACCGTAACCTGGCCACTTGCTTCAGGTTCAGGGCCTATTTCTCTCCCACTATTTGCACCTACTTCTGCCCTGAGCACTAAATTGCCCAGAGCCCTCCCACCAATTTACTTGAGCTTTATCTTTGACTTTTTAACTAACGGCCCGCCTTTTTTTTCTGCTCTTTTTTACCCACAAGCCCAAATCAGGCTCTCCACTTCAGCCGAGCGGCCCCAGCGCTGCTAACTGCCGGAGGCCGGACCTCTGCATCCAGCCCGCCACCCCCTGACCAAGGAAATCAAGTACGATTGGTCAGCTCCTGGCTCGGAGCTGTCAGGCTTCAATCCCCGAAATTGGACTGGCTCCTGAGGGCTGTGGCCACTTCCCAATTGGATGCTGCAGATCCCCACTGAGAAAGCAAGCACCCAAGGCACCTTTTTCAAATCACAGCACGGCCACTGCCTTGCTGTACTACTCTCTGGACCACCACCCCCCTCCTTTATTAAATACACTTCCCCAGTAATCCCGGCCCCCTGAGGCCTCATACTAGTCAATTACAGGAACTTCTTAAAGGGGCTCTCCTTACCTGCAACTTCTTACAGGGGTGATCCTTTCTTGTGCTCAAATTTCACTGCAAAAATGCTGCTTCATCAATTCAACATAGGATTTCTACTTATTAGTATAACTGTCACATACCGTGGGGTCTCTAAACCCACAAAATTTTCAACGCTCAGGAATATTCACAGGCTACCTAAATCTTATACACAAATTTCTAAATGCTTCCCTCCCATTGCCACTTACCAGACCTGGCCTCTGTACTACCACACACTGCTGTACTCACGTCGGGTACCAACTGCCTCTCTCATGGGTTTGCTCTTTCAATTAAAACTATTATGTACGCTTACTATTGCCCTTCGCTGTTTGGCCTTGGAGAAGAGTTTGAAACTTGCCCACCAGGCAAAATTAACCCACTCCGACTACTTCTTAGTGCTGTAAAAAATATGCTCCTGCTGCTACTCATCTGTGCTGGTAACGTCAAATTAAACCCCGGACCCCCCTCCATTCCTGCCCCAGCTGACCTACCTTTACTAAAAGAGTTATCATTTTTGCATTTCAATGCCTGCAGCCTTCTAAAAAAGCTTGATGCTATCAAAACTTGGACCCTCCACTGCTCTCCTGATGTTCTTGTAATCTCCAAAACTTGGCTAAGACCAACCACCCTGGACTATGAGGTTAACATTCCTCCGTACAACTTGTTTCGTACTGAAAGGAAATCCCGGGGAGGGGGAGCAGCCATCTATGTCTGGGACAACATTACCACAACTACAGTGGACACGACTACAGTCCCTAAGGAGTTTGAGTGCCTCACGCTAAGAATTCAACCAGCCAAATCAACCTCTATCTGCATTAGTGGGTGCTACAGGCCCCCCTCAGCTGGCCTCTCTCTGCTTAAACACCTAAGTGACATACTAGCTACCACCTCCTCAGAAGTATCCATAATTGGTGACCTCAACCTTGACTGGCTCTCTCCAGTCTCATTGAAAGAATTCTGTGATGCCCATGGACTTACCCAGAGCATTAATGAAGCTACCCGCCCAAACACCAAAAACCCACAGCACAGCTCCCTTCTTGACCTAATCCTTGTAAATAAGCCTCACCTCTTCTCCCACTCAGGTGTATTCTTTAATGACCTCAGCGACCACTGTGCCATTGCATGCGTAAGGTCGGCGCAACTCCAAATCTCCTCTTCCTCTAAATACATCCATAAGAGATGTAAATGGAACTTCTGCCCAGATGCTTTTCTCTACAACCTCCAGTTTGTTAACTTGCAGAAATTTTACCTCGCATCTTCTATGGAAGAGGCACACTAGGTACTTCATGTAATACTCACCGGAACCCTAAACCTCCATACCCCAGTTACCAAAAACAGAACCAAAAGAAAGTCCTGTCCCTGGTTCATGGATAACCTAAAGACTGCCTTGTGGCATAGAGATGCTCTTTGGAAAAGAGCCAGAAAGTCTAAATTGGCCACAGACTGGTCTGCTTTCCGAACCGCAAGGAATTTCTGCACGAAAACTATCAGAGCTGCGAAGTCTAGTTATTTCCGCTCTGAGCTTAACGCATCAACTAAGTCTGCTACTAAGTTTTGGAAAACTTTAAGGGAGGTAGAAGACCACAACAGCACTGGCACGCTTCCCCACAAAATTTGACTGGTGGTACCCACACTACAGATAAAAATGAGATCCTTGACCTCCTTAACAATCACTTTACCACAGCAGGGATGGCTTTTGATATCTCCCCAGCAAATGCCATCAGGGCACAGTTCCTTAGTCAGTCATCTGATTGCCATGATCCGGAATCTACTGACCCTTACCACTCTCTCCTTCTGTCCAGTCACCGTCAAACAGGTTGAGAATCTCTTTCTTTAACTTGATACTAAGAAAAGTGCGGACGTGATAAATATATATATATATATATATATATTATATATATATATATATATATATATATATACACATGTACATACATACGTACACACACACACACACACACACACACACACACACACATATATATATATATTTTTTTAACAATGTCACTATTTACACCTGCTACGGCGTCTAACCTGCAGGGGCATCCAGCCACCGGCCCTGCCCGCCGGGAGAGAAGCAGGCTCACTCTCATGATGGAGGGTACCGGTACGGCCGTCGCCGACCTACTGAAGGGCTCCCCTTACCCTGGTCGCCGGGATTGCGCCGGGTGCGGCGTCCAGCACCTCAACCCTCAGCGCCACTGCGTCGGTCCGCTGGCGCGGATATGATTGAGACTTTCTTCCTAAAGCTGGCCCACTACATTTTGGCTCTCCCTATTACCCACCTTTTCAATCTGTCTCTCAGTCAGGGCTCCCTCCCCAAGGTCTGGAAGATGGCCCATGTCATCCCTCTATTCAAATCAGGGGACCCCTGCGACCTAAATAATTACCGCCCAATCTCCTTGCTCCCGGCCTTGTCAAAACTATTGGAAAAGGTAGTAAATGAACAGCTCAGATCTCATCTGGAAAGTTTTTATCTACTAAACCCGATTCAATCCGGCTTCAGTCCCATGCATACTATCTCCACTGCCCTTGCTAAGGTTATAAATGACTGGCAGTCCACACTTGATAACAAACAATACATATGCGCCTTGTTTCTGGACCTTAGCAAGGCTTTCGACACAGTGGACCACGATTTACTCCTGGTGACTCTGAAGAAAGCTGGGGTGGACAACCTGGCTCTAAGTTGGTTCACAAACTATCCTGTGGACAGAGAGCAGCAGGTCAAGGCTGAAGGAAACCTATCGCCAAAAAAATAAATACTCTTTAGACGTGTCCTCCAAGGATCCATACTTGATCCACTTCTCTTTGCCATTTATATTTATCTAATTGACACTGGCCTAAAGTCATCTAGTATCCATCTCTTCACTGATGATACAGTGCTATACATTGACAGATCAAGCATTTTGGACTTCCAGAATGATTTCAACATCCTCCAAAAAAATCTACTCAACTTGAAACTCCTGCTCAATGCCAAAAAAACTAAGGCCATGATTTTCTCTCCATTGGCCCCTCATCTCAAAAAAAAAAAAAAAAAAAAATAATAAGGTTCCTCACATAAGCACCCTTTTAGGAGAAGCCCTGGAGTTTGTGGAAAAATTCAAATATCTGGGGGTCTGGACTGACTACAAATTGTCCTTCATTCATCACATTGATGAACTCACTAAGAAACTGCATCAAAGGCTCGGTATTTTCTTCAAGATCAAGCACTCACTAACCTAGGAGGCTAGAAAACTCCTAGTCCAAGCTACCTTCTTGCCTCTCCTAGATTATGCGGACTTCCTATATGGCCACAGTACTAGCACAGCTCTCTCCAAGCTTGATGCCCTATACCCCAGAGCCCTTAGGTTCATTTTGCATGCCCCTTATGAAACGCACCACTGCATCCTCTATTCTTCTGTAGACTGGACCTCCCTTAGCTTCAGGAGACAAAAGAATGCTATTCTATGGATATATAAGGCAATCACTCATAAATTACCTCAGTACCTCACAAGCTGCCTAACTCCCTGCACCCCTAGTGTCTATTCTCTCAGAAGTCTTACCATCTTATCTCTGGCTATCCCTAAAGTTAAAATGTGCTTTGGTAGAGCCTCAATGAGCTTCACTCTTCCTACGCTCTGGAATAAGATCAAGAAAACCTCAAGGCTCTCTACCCCTGTCACGTTCTCCCTCTTCAAATCCTTGTTCCTGAGGACTTTCTCCGGGGTCTATCATTGTTTCAAGTCAAGGTCTTAACATCACAATTTGTTACTGCTTTAAATTCTGGACTTAAACCTCAACCATTGCTTGAGGCGTCATTTGAGTCCTCCCTTCTGTCACTGTCCAAATCAAGGTCCCAACATCACAATCTGTATTTGCTTCAAATATTGGACTTCAAACCCAACCACTGCCTGTGGCATCTGGCGTGTTCTCCCTTCAAACAGTCCTCCCTCCCTAGGCCATCATGTCTAACCCTCTCCTATCTCAGCTGACCTTCCCTCCCCCCTCCCTATAGCCCCTCCCTTTCCTACCCCACTTGCCAGGCCATGCCTATAGTACTTATCGAAGGACTCTTACATCTCAATCTTCTTCACACTTTGACACTAGAGGAACTGCTACTCCTGCTCACTATGACTCCTCCAATGATGTCTACTGTATAAACTTTAGCTCATTACCTTACGTCCATATATCTGTATCCGTGCAATTGTATTTAAATGGCACACAAAAGATTAATATATAAGTTAGCCAGCCTGGGAGTGGGTCCCAAGATGACAGCCTGGGTAAAGAATTCGCTGGAGAATAGGACACGGAGAGTAATAGTAAATGGAGTCCACTCAGAAGAAAGGAGGGTTACTAGCGGGGTACCGCAGGGTTCAGTATTAGGACCAGTCCTCTTCAATGTCTTTATGTTTACATTGCAGAAGGACTGGAAGGAAAAGTATGTCTCTTTGCAGATGACACTAAGATCTGCAACAGAGTTGATGCACAGGGTGGGGTGGAAAGGATGAGAAGGGACTTGGCAAGGTTAGAGGAATGGTCAAATGTATGGCAGCTTAGATTCAATGCTAAGAAGTGCAAGGTAATGCACCTGGGAAACAAAACCCAGGGAAGAGTACACAATGGGGGTGAGATACTAACAACAACAAAAATGGAAAGGGACCTGGGGTAGTCATATCAGATGACCTAAAGGTGGGCAAGCAATGTGAGAAGGCAGCAAGAAGGGCTGGGGATACTGGGATGCATAGGAGAGGCATCACCAGTGAAAACAGGAAGTTATTATCCTCTGTACAGACAGCTGGTGAGACCCCATCTGGAGTACTGTGTGCAGTTCTGAGACCCAATCTCCCTAAAGACATAGACAGGATGGAAGCTGTCCAGAGAGACGGCAAATAAATGGTGCAGGGTCTGCACCGGAGGACATATGAAGAGAGACTTAAGGAGCTTAATATGTATAGCCTCGAGGAAAGGAGGGAGAGGGGGACATGATAGAAACTTTCAAGTACCTCAAGGAATCAACAAAGTCCAAGAGGGTAGCATCTTTCAAAAAAAGAGGTGTGCAAGAACAAGAGGGCACAATTTGAAGATAGAGGGGGGCTCAGAGGTAATTTAAGGAAGTATTTTTTCACAGAGAGGGTTGTGGATGCATGGAATGGCCTTCCGGAGGAGGTTGTGGAGTCAAAATCAGTGGTGGAATTCAAGCATGCATGGGATAGTCATAAGGCAATTCTGGGGGTTGGGGGTAGAAAGAAGTAGGCTGCTGGTTAACTAGGATCTGCAGCTTATCCAGTAGGTAGGGAAATGGGCAGACTGCGTGGGCCAAGCGGTCCTTATCTGCCGTCAAATTCTATGTTCTATGTTTCTATGTTACTACTTCCTGTTGAACCTACTGCTATGCTCTGATGCAAGTATCTTGTCACACATGATGGTTATATGTTATAATGTTATTATTACTATGTAATTGTTATGTACGTTCACTCAACCTGTGATGTCTTTACCTTGTTGGCAATTGTTTTGCCCCAAGTCCATCTTGTAAATGAGCTTGTCTCAATGATGTTCTGCCTGGCAAAATAAAGATTTTGACTGACTGATTGATTGATAGCAAGCGTCCAGCTAAAGTTGCTGGGGAACCAGCATAGCGGACATTGGCGGCGACGCCTTGACATCTAGGGTGCACACCACGCGACAGAAAAGGGGAAAACTAGGTCTACAGGCACCAGGTAGATGGAGCGCCCAGTGCAGACCCTGAAAGCACCTGCCTGCCTGCTCTGAGAAGCTGACCCAATGCAGACAAGAAGCTCGGGTGTACGGGCCCCACCTTGTCCCTGCCTGGAGGGCAGATCCACAGCTATATGGAGGTCAAGCACAGATGCAGGTAAGGCAAAGGAAGCAGGGGCAGACACCACTGGTGTCTCCAGAAGATGCGGTGCTTGGGGATCGGAGGGTGGAAAAATAGAAAGTTAAAAAAAAAAGATTTTTTCTAGAAATTAACTCACATAAACATTTTATTTTCTCCCTTATTTCCTGATCTGTTTTCTTTTCCTTACTCCTCTTTCTTTGGTCACTTCAGCTCAAACATCTACCAATGAATTGCTGCTCAGCTTGAGACCAGCACAGTGAGACACAGCATTTTTTTGAAAACAAGATTCTAAGCTCCAGGATATCATGCACAAGTCTGACTGACTTTTCTAATTCTTTAGAAGAAAAGCTGTTACTACGATGGCTAACTTTTCCTTCTCCTTGCTCCCCCTGCTGTCTCCTTCCCTTCCACATTTGTCCATCTCTTCCAGTCCTATTCCCTCAGGAATTCTGACTCTCATGCCTTCCTTCTCCCTTCCTTCAATACTTTAGCTGGGCAGGCGTCCTACAGACTTGCCTCTCTCTCTGGAACAACCTCCCAGTCACACTTCACTCAGACCTCCTCTTTCTTCTCTCTAAAACCCCTGTTCAGCCCATGCAGCCCCTTATCTGCTTCCCCCAACTCTATCACTATTGTGGATTGGTGTCCCTCAGCTGCTGTGTTATATACCTTACTGCTCCTTTGCACTTCTCATACCTGTGCTGTAGGGTACACAGTCATTATGCATAAATGCACCTTGTGAATCGTTTTGCTAATACTGTTGACTGTTATCCTTTTACCTTGTGTACCTGTGCAGTTCACCACATGCTGTCTTACTATGCACAACTGCAACTTGTATAAGCAAGCAATAACACACAACGAGGTGTGGGTTATATCCTAATATGCGCTCACCCAGGAGTGTTATGAGGCACAAGGAACTTGAGCTGAGTGCCTTATGCACCTGGGTGTGCTCTTATCAGGACATAACCCACACCTCGGAGTGTGTTATTGCGCTTATAAAATGGGCCCCCAAAGTAATTATTGTAAGAAAAAAATGACAAAAAAAATGTGAAAAAAGTTTAATGGATGGAATAGTGAAAAAACAGTCCCGTTTCATTTGTGTTTCAGCCTTCCCCTGCCACCACCAATGGCAGCGATAGGGTATTTTATTTACTATGTTTCTTTTTTCTTTAATTCATACTGTATTCTGTGGTTTTAGGATGACTGAGAGCAACACATGTCCTTGCACGCATGCTGCCCGGCTTTTTAGGGAGTGAGCATGTCGTGGGTCAGAAACGGAGGACATTGCTGGATCTGTACCGCAGCTTTTAAACACGCTGCTTGTGCTTTGCTCCTTTCATTGCCGTCATCTATAACTGCAGGACAGGTCACACTTTAGAGAATCATTTTAATTTTTTCATGTACTTTATTTTACTTTTGTTTGCCATTTCTTTTCTAGCCCACTTGTGTGTGACTGAGCGAGTGTGTCCCTTGCCGGCCACCGTACTGTGTGCTTTCAGTATCTTTTTTTTTTAATTTTAAACAGTGTCCCTGTGCTGTCACTAGTGGAAGGTGGTGTTTAGCTTACTTTTCACATGTTGTTATGGACTGACAGCGAGGTGGGTGGGAGGGCTAGAGAATGGGTGAGATGTTTCTTTGAAACAGACCGGCGGCTCGCCATTTTCAACACGGTCACTCGTTCCTGGACCTGGCTTCAAATACTGGAATAGTACATACAGATGGGCAGCGATTGGAAGATTACCACACAAAGATATTAAAACTCTGTTGTGGTG
Source organism: Neoceratodus forsteri (assembly GCA_016271365.2). Classification (NCBI taxonomy): domain Eukaryota; kingdom Metazoa; phylum Chordata; order Ceratodontiformes; family Ceratodontidae; genus Neoceratodus; species Neoceratodus forsteri. The sequence goes on from CM057453.1 coordinate 1,435,926,250, forward strand.
CACAGGGCGAGGGGTTTCTGGAAATATTTGCTGCTGTTTGCTGCTGGCACTGCTCTCAAGATGCAGCGGCTGTCGTTCCATGGCATGCTGGCTTACAAGCTGCATGGTGAGAGCGGTGGCATGGACTGATTTCTCCTGTGCTGCATTTTGTTTGGCACAGTTAGTGCCGGTTGGCAGGATATCTGCTGATAAGGACACGGCTGAAAACATCTTTCAGCCAATCAGAATCCTTGATTTCTTTTGCCCATTTTATAATGGTTGCTATTATAATTGATATGCTTGCTATTTTTGTAACTGTCCCTATTCCCTCTGCTCAGAATGTACCTGGAAATTAGTTTCGGCTCACTGTGCCTTTCTCTGTCACCAAATTTTTAAACAAAAAAAAAAGAAAAATAATAAAAAGCATAATCCTGCTCTCACAGAATGTGTTAAAACAGTACACGATGTATGACCACAGAGATCTGAGAGTGAGAAGAATCTGGAGAGAATATGTACAAAATGAAAAATTTCTCACTAACCTCCTGGCTGACAGAGGCATGGTCTGGAGTATAGCACTTACAGCCTAGATCAGCATTCAGGTTATCAACTATTACAACATGTACAATCAAACAAGTAACAGGACTGGTTAAAAGAGAAATACAGAAGTTTGATTATCTTAAATACATGAGTGTAACTATCTGACCAAAGTGATACTCCTGTACTTTTAGCCTGTGCACCAGGTTTGACTACAATATCAATATGCATCATGCTGTATCTCACTACGAAGACCTTCACCAAAAGTGTAAAACTTGTCAGTTTCATTTGCAGTGCAACTCTAGAAACCAATGTCCCATTACCAATAACCTGTTCCCAGCTAAACTAAAAGTCAGGTGTCACTCCCTGGAAAAAAAAACAACAAATTTGAGCCGGCCTGGTGGCGCTGAGGGTTGAGGCGCTGGACGCCACACCTCGCGCCACGCCGGCGACCAGGGTTCAGGAGCGGACTCGGGCCGCTGGGGGTCAGCAGGGGGGAGGGAGGATTGAACATCCCAACGGATGCTCTCCTCCCTCGGGGAATGCCAACCTCGAAAATGCCAGTGGGAGTACTGGCACTCGAGGGGGCTTGTGGCTCCGTTCGCGGAGTCCGAGGAGGGAGGACGTTGGAAGGTGCTTGAGAGAGACGTGCGTATGCACGTCGCCTCTCTGGACGCCTGCGTCCTTGTGCCAATGTCCCAGGGGGCGGGGCTGTGGGGAGGACAGAAAACGGGAAAAACCCTTCGGCGCCCCTAGATGAAGACGGCTCCATCTAATAGGGACCACCGATCCCTAGGACAGACCTCATAGCAGGAGAGGAGGAAAGAGGCATTCTAGGGGCAGATCCGGGGCCAAAAAGGAATTGAGCGGTCTGAAGGAGGGGGACCGAAGGCAGAGTAGGAGGATAAATACAGAAAAAAAAAAAATAAAAAATTTGAATAGCTCCGCAGACTCATGTCTTAGTGACATCAGCGTCAGTGAGCATCAGCACATCTCACTTTTACTAAGACACTGCTGAAAGACATCCTGCTTGCAACTGCCCACTCACTCCTGAAACGGAAACAAAGCAACATCTGTTTAAAAAAAAAAAAAAAAAAAAAAGTATACATCCTCAAAACGGAGACACAGTGTCTTGTGAATGGGGAAAATGGCAAAAGCAGTTGCTGCAGCTCTTCATACACCACTTGCGGCAGATAATGCAATACTATGTACTGAAATGGACCTTTCTGTCATTTTGATCAACAAGCAATAATTCCTCATTTTGTTTAATCTGATCACATTTGCCCCCACCCACCCCACCCCCACCACCATTTCTTGAGCTACAGTCGTGTTATAAGTACAACAAAACACTTAACGGATGTGTAATTATGCCCAATAATTGCATTTCTCAAGCGTGTTTAAAGGAACTCCGTGCAAGTGCCTCATGCCTAACACACTAGAGGCATGCAATTATTGGGCCATAATTATACAGCCTGTGGTGTTTTACTGCCTACTTATACAGCAAACACCTTGCTTTCACTAAGTGCACACAGGGTAAAAACATGGATTCTTGGCTACAAAATGTCACTCTTCAGGACTAATTAAGTGCTGTCTTCACAGACTGGCATGTTTGCAGTACAAATATAAATTAGAAAATCACAAAAAAAACATCTGCACACCCATAGGCAAGCTGTATACCAGATTCCACCGTAACTTTGCTTATCCATTTCAGATAATCTATTGTTCCTGTGACTCACAAAACTAAATTTATTCCCAGAGTTCAGTGTGTTTGTTTTTTATATACCTTCGGTCCACGGTTTAGAAGCCATGGTAGGAGCATGTACGGACATTCCTGATGCAGGCCCTGGTCCTGCTCCTGGCCCTGACCCTGGCCCAGCTGGGGAACCTCCCACTGAATGCATCATCATGCCTAAAATTAAACAGAAAAAGAACATATGATTGAAGGCTCAATGAGGGAGCTAGGAAAGCCAGTCTATAAAGAACAGTCTGTAGTATCGAGAAAGGTTATTTTATGAGCAGGCAAACCAGAGACAAATCCACTTACAATAAGTGGGCAGTCTGTACACCAAATTCTTATCTAATGCCCCCTGGGAGGCAGCAAAAAAGGACTACTTGGCTGGTCCCTACCTAGTCTCCCTCCACGGACCCTAACTGGTTTCCAGTGACCCCCTCCCTCCTCCCTGCTTATTCACTAATATTCCCCTATGTCTGAAGCCCCCTACTGTTTTTTGCCTCCACTATGTCCTCCTGGTAGTCTATTCCAGGCATCCACTACTTTTTCAGTGAAGCAGTGCTTTCTCACATCCTTCTTTAACACCCCCCCCCAAACACACACACACACACACACACACACACACTAGCTTCATTGCATATCCACTGGCCCTGCTACTTTCTCATTTCAAAGAGACTCCTCCTCTGCACCCTGTTCACCCCCATGAGGTACCTGTAAATCTACTTCAAGGGGAGCTCTTGCAGCAGGCAACACTATTAGGACTGAAGCCGTCAGGCGCCAGGACCCCATGGAAAACGTCTAGCTGGCAGTCTATCATGGGGGACTGCCCCCACAGATGTCAGCATGCTGATGTCCACCTATCCTATAAAGGGGTAATCTCCCAGAACTACCTCAGTTCTTTCCCACCGTCAATCCGCACACATCGGACCTTCACGGATGCCTGCTTCAGTCGACCGCCATAATCACTCCTTTTACCCACGCGGTTTTTTTTTCCTTTTTCAGTGCCTTGTACATCAAATTTTCGGTGTTTTTTCTACCAAGTTTATGTCTTGTTCTCCAGCCTTGTCTTCCAACTGACTGACGAAGTGTGCCTATGGCAAGCAGATACCTGCCAAAAACAGTCACTCTTCCTGCCTGCTCTGCTTAGGCCCCAACTACGACACTGAGGCCTGCCAGCACTTTAACTAGGCCACACGTAGACATCACTTGAAGACTCTAGAAAGCTACTTACTGAAACAGAAGTTGGCCGTGTCGGAGAAGGAGCTTCAGGCCAAAAGTTCTTCTACTTCCCCAGCTCAGTCTGCTGGGGCATCTTCTTCTTCACAGAATGAGAAGGAAACATAGGCACTGGGACAAGAATCAGGACCATCCCCGGTCAGCCTCTCTCTCGCAGTTGCTGCACAGACTGGCCAATGCCTCTGGGTATTCCTCCTGCGGAAGGTCGGCCCCTCCTTCCTCGTCAGCCCTAGCTCCATCCAGGCTGCCGGTGGTGCAGTCACCCGCCCTCATCTCCATTTCAGGCAGTGGCTGTACAGGGCAGCACACTTTGTCCCCTGCCCGTAATGCTCAGCAGACCCTTCACTACCACAGGTCCTCAGGAAGGCAGCTTGGCACCTCTGGCAGCGGGACTTTGCCCGTCACCCCCCGGCATTGTCTTCATCGATCCCAGACACCAGGACCAGAGCTAGCCCTTCCAGGCATCGCCCGGAGCAAGCACTCGCCTCCTCATCCACATAGGCGACACCACTGCCCTCGTCTCAAGAGACTTCCACCCCGCAGGCACCACCCTCACCTCTGGGGCCAATGTGGGTTCCTTCTCCAAACCAATGCCACCCTTCACCCCTCAGACCAGCGCCGGCCCTGCCAATGCTTCAATCGGCGACTTCTCAGCCATCATCACCCCAGCTTCAACCTGCACCACAGCCAATGCCGGACGGTCCTCCTCGGGACCCAGAGCCTGTGTCAGGTGGCCATACACCAGGGTACCCTAAGCCAGCTCCTCCACCAACATATCCGTACCCTCCACCTCAGTATCTTTATCTTCCTTATAACCCACCCATGCTGGTGGATTATAACGCTCCATTTAATGCCTGGTGGTCCTTCATGCAAAATAAGGACACACCTAGACGGCCTTCTCCCCCTCGTCCTCCCCGGGAAGACACAGACCAGGCAGGACCCAGCAACCCTCGTGCCACAGGGTCTTCTGGGGGTTGCTCTGGTGGGGGCTCTGGCCAGCGTGTGGATGACCAGTGCCCTCACACTCCAATCCCTGACAAAGATCAGTCAGAAGACGACTCCTCTTCTTCATGTTCAGAGTCATCTGAGGGCTCCAGGGGCTCCTCTGAGGAGCAGAACCAGGCCAAGGAGGCCACTAAGTCCCCTCCTGATGACCCCCTCTTTCCTTGACATTATGCGCTATATTCAGTCCCTCATGGGATGGCCCTTTTTCCACCCCGGATTTACCCAAGAAGGCAGATCGCCTCTACCATGCACCCGTGGGCAAGCCCTTCCTTGGGGATCACCCCAAGGCAGACTCCGAGGTCATGAATGCAGCCCATGACCGCACGAAGAGGCCCACATTAGTACCCACCCACCCGACAAGGAGTTTCAGCAGTTAGACCAGTTGGGTATGCGCATGTATGCCTCGGCCACCCTAGCCATCAGGGCGCTTAACTACTTAACTCATATGGTGCAGTACCAGAATGCCCTCTAGGATCAAGCAAGGGATCCGGTTCAAACTCTCCCTGAGGACTCTATCAAAACACAGCTGATCCAGCTCCTGAAATTAGTGTTGGATGTGGGCAAGCATGTCCTACTGTACGGGTGGCATATGGCACTGTTGATGCCTCCGGGCATGGGGCAGCAACAGGCATTTGCCTTCACCGCCATTCTTGGCTGAGGGTGTCTGGCTTTGTGCCTGATGTTCAAGCCAGCATTTTGGATGCCCCCTTCAGGGGTTCTGTCCTGTTTGGGGGAGATGCCAAAGACATGATCTCCCACCTCCAGGAGGCGGGCAAAGCCCTTAGTTCAGTGCATTCCCTCTACTGATCTCAGCCTAGGACTTCCCAGCATCAGTCCTTTCGTCAGCCTTCTTGCCAGCCCGCTAAGGCCCAGCAGGCAAAAGGCCCTTTCAAGTGAAGGCCCACACCCCACCAGCCAGAGTAGCTGCTCCTAGAGCCCCAAGAACCCCAGCAGAGACTTTAGGGGAGGCAGTCAGGGGAGAGTTCTCCCTTTACCTCAATGAGTGGCGAGCAGTGACCTCAGATCAATGGGTGTTACAGCTTATCGTGCGCGGTCACACCCTAGAGTTTCTCCCTGCCCCCCCCCCAAGAAAACCCTCCCTTGCTCTCCCACTACCCTGCAGCCCACATCTTCCTCATCCAAGAAGAAATTCAGGCTCTCCTGCACAAAAAAAACATAAAGCACATCAGCCCGTCCCTCCAGCTCAAATAGGAAGGGGGTTCTACTCCCACTTCTTCGTCCCCCAGAAAAACAGGGGATCTGAGGCCGATCCTGGACCTCAGCTATCTGAACCTATACACAGAGTACAAGCGTTTCATGGTGGTCATTCTCTAGGGTTTGCTACCCCTTCTTCACCAGGAGGAGTGGCTCTGCTCCCAGGACATGCAGGATGCCTATCTTCATATCAGGTTTTCCCAGCCCACCACCGCTTCCTCCGTTTCTGCTTCCAGGAGGACCACTTTCAGTTCCAGGCCCTCCCTTTTGGCCTTTCCTCGGCACCATGGGTTTTTACCAAGTGCCTGGCAGTTGTAGCCACGGTTCTGAGGAGGCAGAGCTTTTATGTTCCCTTACCTGGATGACTGGCTGCTGACAGCACCATCCAGGGACCTTCTGCTGCAGACCCTAGGATGCACCTTCTGGCTTTTCCAGGCCTTGGGGATCATGATCAATCTGCCAAAGTCTTGCCTCTCTCTGTGCCAGCACCTCCAGTATATTGGGGTGGTCCTGGACTCTTCCCAGAGCAGAACCTTTCTGCCACCAGACACAGTGGAACGCTTGACGGAGCAGGCCTGTTTGGTCTCCTCCAGTCAACAGATCCTGGCCAGAGCTTTCCTTTGCTTGTCGGGGCACATGGCGGTGGCTATAGCCACAGTCCCCCTGGCCTGTCTGCATATAAGGGTCCCCAATGGACCCTCCAGGTCCAATGGGACCAATACACCGACGATCTGGATTAGCTGGTGATGGTCTCTGACCCAGTGAGGAGGACCTTGGAGTAGTGGCAGACTCCTGCCAACCTCCTGCAAGTGGTTCCCTTCCTAGCGGTATCCCCTCAGCAGATCCTTACTACAGACGCCTCGAGTCTGGGCTGGGGTGCTCACTTTGCAGACTGTCAGACCCAGGGGACCTGGTCTGAGGCAGAGTAGCATCTCCAGATCAATGTCCTGGAGATGCAGGCAGTTCTTTATGCTCTACAGGCCTTCCAGACCCACATTCTTCCTGGCCCGCTGCTGGTGCAGACAGATAACATGTCAGTAGAATACTACATCAACAAGCGGGGGGGGGGGGTGTCACTCATTCCTACCCTCTTTGTCGGGAAGCTGTGAAAGTCTAGTACTGGACCATCGAGCACAACCTGGAGCTCTTAGCCATCTATGTTCCAGACGACCAAAATGCCCTGGCCAACAGTCTAAGCCGGTCCAGTTTGAGGGCTGGAACGCCTGTCCTCGGTGGTCGAAGACCTCTTCAACAGGTGGGGCCGCCCAGAGTTGAACCTTTTTGCGTCCCCTCTCAACGCAAAACTGCCACTTTTCTGCTCGTTCGATCCAGGGCCTGGAGTTTTGTGACGTGACATGTTGTCCCTCTCCTGGAAAGGGAGGTTCCTGTACGCCTTCCCGCTCCTGCAGAGGGTTCTCCTCAAGCTCCAGTCAGAGGGGGCAGAGATGATTCTCATAGCTCCCTACTGGCTGTGTCAGATTTGGTTCCCCCTGCTGCAGCAGCTGGCAGTGGAACCTCCAGTACCCTTGCCCCCATGCACCGGCTTCCACTCCCAGGAACAGGGCACCCTGGTCCATTCAGACCTCAAGTCTCTGCATCTTCATGCGTAGCTCCTGCAGACTTAACTATTGCCTGCTTTGGGGTGTCTACCAGGATCGCAGATGTTCTGGTGGCTGCTAGAAAACCTTCCACTACAGTCATCTATGCCTTGAAGTGGTAGCGTTTCTCCCTATGGGCCGTTGCCCCCGACCTGGATCCATTCACCTGTCCAGTGAATCTGATTTTGGAATACCTGCTCTCCCTTTCAGACTCAGGCCTGGGGGACTCCTCTACTAAGGTGCACCTTTCTGCCATCTCTGTGTACCATGCACAAATTGAAAGCAAGGCCATTGCCCAGCTGGAGGTATCCCGCACATTCTTGCGAAGTATCCTACATTTGAAACCTCCCGTTCAGGATCCTGTCCCTGCATGGAACCTTCTTTTTATGTTGGAAAAGCTCACTCTGCCTCCCTTTCAGCTGACCACGAGTGGCAAGCTGCACTTTCTGTTGTGGAAAGTGTTATTTTTGGTTGCTATTACTTCTGCTCGGAGGATTTCTGAGCTTCAGGCTCTGATCTGTAAAGAGTCTTACTTAGTTTTTCCACAAAGACAGGGTGTCTTTGCGTACTAATCCTACGTTTTTACCTAAGGTGGTGTCTGAGTTTACATTAAACCAATCCATCTACCTACCCATTTATTTCACTGAGCATTCTAATCAGGGGGAGGCCTTTCTCCATACTTTGCATGTTCATCGGGTGCTTCAATACTATAATAACCCAGTCTGTGAGAAAAACTGACCAGTTACATAGATACATAGACAGTGTCGGCAGATAAGGGCCTATGGCCCACCCAGTCTGCCCATTTCAGCTTGTAAGTTCAGTTTGTTTTCCTAGAAGTCTGTTGCCCCTTACCCCTGACCTCCAGAATTCCTTTATGTCTATCCCATGCATTCTTAAATCCCGTGATTGTTTCAGCCCCCACCACTTCCTCTGGCAGAGTGTTCCACTTGTCCACCACCCGCTCTGTGAAGAAATTTTTCTCATGTTTCCTCTGAATCGTCCTCCCTCCAACTTCATCCCATGCCCTCTAGTCCTGGAACATCTTTTTCGCTTAAAATAGTGTTTTCCTGCACCCTGTTCCTCCTGTAAGATACTTATATGTCTCTATCACATCCCTCTCCCTCCTCTCCTCCAGGGAGTACATGTTCAGTTCCTTCAACCTGTCTTCATAGGACTTGTGATGCAATCCATGCACCATCTTTGTTGCCCTCCTCTGAACCTTCTCTACCCTGTCTATGTCCTTACGTGGTATGGTCTCCAGAACTGTACACTGTACTCCAGGTGGGGCCTCACTAGTGTCTTGTATAGCGGAATTATGACCTCCTTTTCCTGCTGGTAATGCCCCTGCCTATACATCCCAGCATCCTATTTGCTTTACCTGCTGCCTTGTCACACTGTTCCCTACCTTGAGGTCATCAGAGATGATAACCCCAAGATCCCTTTCCTGCTTGGTGCATGCTATATCCTCACCCCCCCAACTGATATATTGTGCCAGGGTTTTTGTGCCCCATATGCATTATCTTGCACTTCTTTGCATTGAATTTCAACTGCCAAACCCCTGACCATTCTTCAAGTTTTTGCAGGTCGCTTCTCATTCTGTCTACACCCTCAGTTGTTTGTATCGTTCACCCCCAAGAGATAAGGGGTGCTTGTTTTGAAACAGTGTTTGTTCAAATGGTTGGCTAACTGCATTGTTTACTGCTACCATAAGTACAACAAGCCCTTGCCCAGGGTGGTCAAAGGGCACTCCACCAGAGGTACGGACGCCTCTTCTGCCTGTTACAGGAATGCATCTGCTGCAGACATTTGTGCAGCTGCCACCTAGAGTTCTGTCCATACTTTCATTCGACACTACAGTCTGGACATTGCTTCTAGGCACAGGGCCAATTTCAGACTAGCTGTCCTTCGTGGCTTCTTTTATGAGCCCTTTACTGTTCTGCCTTCTCCCGGATGACTTTTCGGTCAGTTCTGATACTGCTTGGGACTCGGTCCTACCGGTGTTGCCTGCTGCAAGAGCCCCCTCGAAGTAAGATAGTACAGTTACGTAAGAACTTACTGTAACAACAGATCTTCGAGAGGCGCCCTTGCAGCAGGCGCTGCTTTTCCTCACTCCTTCCCCCTGAAAGTTGCTTCTTTGCACTTCTTCTGCTTTTCCTCAGCCTTGAGGCATTGCCTTGGTTCTCCTATTTGCCTCCCTTTCCGTGTCTCCCGCGGGAGAACTGAGCTAGGTCTGGGGGACCACCCACTTTACAGAATAGGAGAACGTCAGCGTTCGGACGTCAGCGGGAGTGGTTCCCCATGATAGACTGCTAGCTAGAAGTTTTCCATGGGGTCCTGGCACCTGGCAGCTTCAGTCCTACCAGTGTTACCTACTGTAGAGCTCCTCTCGAAGATCTACTGTTACGGTAAGTTCTTACGTAACTGTACTGTCTCTATCATGTCCCCTTCTTGCTCTCCCCTCTTCCAGGGTGTACATGTTGATATCCCTCAGTCTCTCCTTGTAAGGCTTTTGGTGCAAACCTCACACCATTTTAGTTGCCCTCCTCTGGACTACCTCCACCCTATCTATGTCCTTTCTGAGGTGTGGCCTCTAGAACTAGACACAATATTCCATGTGTGGTCTCACCAGTCAGTGAGCTATACAGTGGTACCACCACCTCCTACTGAAGATACCGCTCCCAATACATCACAGCACTGCACTGGCCCTACCCACTGCTTTGTCACACTGCCTTGCCACTTTTAGTTCATCAGATACTATAAATTTAAGGTGCCTTTCCTCCTTTGAGACTGACAGTACCCTCTCCCCCATCCTATACTCAGTTCCAGTTTCTACGCCCTAGGCACATAAATTTGCACTTTTTGGCGCTGAACCCCATAAACCCCAACTACCATGTTTTTGACCATGCTTTGAATTTGCCAAGAGCCCTACACATTCTTTCCACTCCCCCCCCCGATTGTCCACCCTAATACAGATTTTGGTATCGTCTGCAAAAAGGCATATCTTCCCTTCCAGTTAATCTACAATGTCACTTAGGAAGACACTGAAGAGGAACGGTCCCAGTACTGAGCTGTGCAGCACCCCACCAGTTACTCTTCCATGGTCTGAGTGAGTGCCCTTGACCCCCACACACACTGCTGTCATACTGCCAGTATGCTAGGGTTGAGCTGTGCTTGTGTAAAAAAAAAAAAACTATTTTAAATAGCTTATAACTCATCCGTCTTAGGACCTAAGATTTTGAAAACTGGCATGCACATTCTCTGTCCCAGAGGAAAAGTGTAATATTCAAAACACCATGTCCAGTAGTTTATAAGTAACAGATTTATAAAATATGTAAAATCCCTTATTTTACGACTATTTTTGCATTCGGATCACGAATACATCAATTTAAGCAGAAACTTTCAGGTTCATTAGATAATGGCACAGAAAAATAGGCTACTCGCCTGTAACCTTAGTTCTAGTTGTGGTATACAGTTCACAACAACACTTTGGTAGTTCCACTGGAACTGCCTGATGGGCTGGACATCTTTAAGTTAAGCTCCTCCCACCACCTGGGAGGTGTAACCCTTCCCCCCGACTCCACCCCACGACGTCATATCTTTCACACTGGAAGCAGGAATCCATGTGCCACTTGCCAGGGAAGGCCGGGTGGGTTGTGTAGATGTGAATCATATACCTCTCCTAGAACTATGGGTATAGGTGAGTAACCCATTTTTCTCGGGGGTGTGGATAAGGTTCACTTAACCACACTCTGGCAGACTCCTAGTTGGAGAGGGCAAGGTGTGCACTCCTAGTTAGCGAACAAAGAATGTTTTATTTTTTATTTTATTTTTATTTATTTAGTTGTTTAACCAGGTATAGCACACTAAGCCGAAAGCTTTTTTACAGGAGCAACCTGGAAGCACAAGGAGGTTAAGTGACTTGCTCAGGGTCACACAGTATGCAAGTGGAAGCTGTGGGATTCCAACCCAGGTCTCGTCTGCTGGATGTCACCAGATTTGCGGCTCAGAGCCTTAGACCACTGCGCTATAATGTACAGCCAGTAACATTCCTGGAGGTCAATGATCTCCAGGATGGGCAGCAGCAGCAAGGGTTCATCTAAGGGAGATCATGCCAGACCAACCTAATAGAATACTACGACTGGATGACAAGGGCCATGCAGTGGATGTCCTATATTTGGATTTCAGTAAGGCCTTTGATTCGGTCCCTCACGGGCGACATGGGGCAAAGCTGGAACACATAGTGGTGGGGGCTAAGATGGCTGGCTGGATCAGGAATTGGTTTGGAGACAGGCTGCAATGGGTGGTGGTGGGGAACTCATCTCCTAAGCCAGTGACCAGCGGTGTGCCGCAGGGCTCTGTGCTGGGACCGGTGTTGTTTGGACTGTTCATATATCGGATACTGCACACGGGCTTGGGAATAGGATCAGTCTGTTCGCAGACGACACCAACATGGGAGCTGTTATAGATGACATAGAGGGGTGTCAGAGGCTATAAGGTGACCTAACCAGACCTGAGGAGTGGTCAGCGAGGTGGCAATTGGATTTTAACGCAAAGAAGTGCAAAGCTATGCACTTCGGGGCGAGGAACCAGAGGAGGGAATATTGATTGGATGGGGTGTGGTTAGGGGTCACTGAGGAGGAGAAGGATTTGGGGGTCATAGTAACAGGCAGCATGAACAACTCTGCTCAATGCAGGAGGGTTGCGTCTAGGGCCACTAGGATGCTGGGGTGCATTGCATGGGGATTCTCGTCCAGGCACAAGGAGGTGATCCTGCCCCTGTATAGGTCCTTGGTCAGGCCGCAGTTGGAGTACTGTGTGCAATATTGGCATCCATACCTGAGAAAGGATATCAAGCTGCTTGAGGCGCTGCAGCGCAGGGCAACGAAAATGATGCAGGGGATGGAAGGCAGAACCTATGAAGAAAGGCTGAGTCACTTGAGTTTGTTCACCCTGGAGGAAAGAAGGGATCGGGGGACATAACTGAAACTTTCAAATACTTGAGGGGATCAACAAATCTGGTACAGAGGGGCTGTTTAAGCTGAGGGAAGGGACAAGAGGGGGCACAGGCTAAGATTGGAGGGAGGTAGGTTCAGGAGGGAGATGTGAAGGCATTATTTCACTGAGAGGGTAGTGTCGAAATGGAACACACTGCCAGAGGCGGTGTTGGCATGCAGGAAGGTAGAGAGTTTAAAGAGGGCACGGAACAGGGCAAGGGCGGGGGTGGGGTAAAGGACACTGAGCAGTTCCAGGAGGTGAATGGAGGGCTGGGGGGTGGGGCAGCTGCAATATAAGGGTGCTAGCTGCACACAAGAGCAGACTTGATAGACCGTGAGGATGGTTTCTGCTGGCAAGTTTCATATGTTTGTAAGGTTCCCAAACTAGCATCCTGGCATGACTCAAGGTCGATGGGGTAGTGAGAAATGAAGGTGTGTGCTGACTTCCAGGTGACAGCCTTGCAGATTTCCTGGATAGGGCCGTCCCTGGAAGCAGCTACTGAGGCAGCCGTATGTTTGGTGGAATGAGCCCTAAGCCGTACGGGAGGCTCTCTATCAAGAAAACCTATAGCAGAGGTTGATGCAGGATGTAATCCACCTGGCAACTGTCCGCTTTGCTGCTGGTCTGCAAAGCGCAGCTTCAGCGTAAATGACAAACAGCTGGCGAGCCTGTCCTCAAAATTCAGCCATGCACTCTACGTATGAAAGAAAGCACCCTACGCAGGTCCAGGGTACAGATCCTGCAGTTGGCCTCTGCAGATGGGCTGCTGAAATACAACAGTAAGTTTAATCGCCTGGTTAAGGTGAAATCCAGATACCACCTTCTGGAGGAACTCTGGGTTGGGGTGAGGGATGGCTTTATCCCTGTGGAAGACCAGGTAAGGAGACTCTGCCAAGAGCACCTGGAGCGCCCCAATCCTTCTGGCTGACATAATGGCCACCGGGAATGCGTACTTTCACAACAGTTGTGACATCCCACACCTGTGCACTGGCTCGAAAGGCCTGCCCATGAGCACTGAGAATACCAACATCAAGTCCTACAGTGGAGGTGGTTCACGCACCAGAGGGGACAGGTGGTCTAGTCCTCTGAAAAAGCACCCGACCACTGTCTATTGGTGTACCATCTACGCACCAGCTTGCGCCCAGTAAGCAGAGATGGCTCCCAGGTGCACCTTAAGGGTAGACGCCTGAAGTCCCAGCTGGGAAAGGGCCCAGAGGTAGTCCAGGATGCTAGCTGCAGTGTAGACAAGGGGATCAAGCCCGCTGCCATGATGCGAAGTGGAAAAAGTCTCTTCCATTTAAGGGCATAGTATCTATAAGTCAGCGCTTTCCTGGAGGCCTCCACAAAGTGAAGTACATCCTCAGAGAGACCCAAGGCCTGGAACTCTTGAAGTCTGAGTTCAGGACCATCCCCTGTTGTCTGGGCAGAGACGCAGTCTCCATGGGGGCATGCTGCTGAGGCTGGGGAGAGCCAGGATACCAAAACTGCCATGGCCAGTCTGGAGCTATCAGGATCATCCACGCATTGCCCTTCTAGGCCTTGACCTCGACCCTATGTATAAGGAGGAAGGGAGGGAAGACATACATGAGGCTCGGGGTCCAGGGCCACACTAAGGCATCCAACAGCAACGTCTTGGACTGTGAAGGGGGAGGCACAAAACAGCCTGTTTGGTGTCCTCCCACAAGGCAAACAGTTCCACCAAGGGTGTGCCCCATTCAGAGAAATGAAAATGACGTACCTACCGTAATTGTTGATCTTTCTGTGTATCTTCACCATTCATCACTAGTGGGTATAGCTAGGACCCAGCAGGAGACTTTCTGTTTTTGTTTTCTATAGGCGGAGTCGACGCAGGGCCAGCGCTGCCCTGGGGGTCAACATTCCACGTGGCGCTTGGCGGGTTGGCAGCTAGCCGTGCCGACTCCGCCCCAGCCCCAGTTCTGACATGCCGGAGAGTGTAAGGAAGGAGGGGTGGGTTGAGGCAAGACAGCCTAAGGGATAGATAAAAGGAAAGGAATAATAAACTGAAAGGAGAAATAAACAACAGAGGAGACAGAAGAAGAGATTAAAAAAGGGAATTGGGGAGAAAGGGGCCCCAATCTCTGGAAGGAGAAGAAGGAGAGGGAAGGAGAGATAAGGGGAGGGTGGAACAGAGTAGCAAACCCCCAGGAGCGTTTCTGCACAAGTGATTTTTAGAGGACGATAGTCCAGCCCTGGACTATCAAGGTTCGGCTGCAGGAGGCCAAGCCAGAACTTTAAAGCAGCCTAGGTCTAGTAGACCAACCAACAAGACAGTACAGGCTGAGGGTGTGTCGCAAACTCTCCCCCCTCCCTCCCAAAAGAGGGGGATTTTAAACAGCCAATATGGCATAAGGGGATAAAATCTGAACTCAAATTCTGAGTCCAAAATTAAAATATACTGAGAGAAAAAAGAGGGGGGAGGGGGTCCCCAGCACTCCAAAACTCTCTAAAATAAGGGAGAAGAGAAAAGGGGACCGCCCCCCAATATCTCCATAAAAAAAACAAGAGATTCATCCCTGTGTGTCTCCACAGTCCCCTCCCGCCTAAACGGATGGGAAAGGAGAGCGAGGAAAGAGAAGACACACAGGGGGAAGGAGGGAGGGAGTCCAGAGACTGAGGCCCCCAGGGGGAAAGAGGGTGGGATTTAGTGATGAATGGTGAAGATACACAGAAAGATCAACACCACGGTAGATACATAATTTTCATTCTATCTGTGCAGTCTTCACCATTCATCACTAGTGGGTGAGTACCGAACCCCCCGAAGGGGGCCCTGAACTACCCCAAGGGACTAGATCCCTTAGCCTCCAGTGGGTGAGACACTGAAGGGGAGAACCCTTACAGGCCTGGGGAGGCCTGTGACTGATCTGGGTGAGATGGGGATCCCCCAGTGAGGGAAGGAGGGTGTCCCAAAAGACGCCATCTCACCCTTCGGGAGAAAAGATGGGTTCTCTGGTACGTGGAGTAAATCACCCTATGCCAGGCCAGGGGTGATAACAAGGATAGGCGAAGCCATGCCGTCCGCCGAAGGCAGATCGCTGTCCCTACCACTCTGGATGCTACCTCATTGGCATCATAAGATACCCTTTCTTGGTGCCTTGCTAGCTTCAGGCCCTGTGCAGATAGGGCAATGGCTTGCCTGGTTTCTTACAAATCAGGCACTGAGACAAGGACCTGTCCTAGCCTGGACCACAAGAACCTGTTGTAGGTTGCAAAGTGAGCCTGATGTGCTGCAACTGAAAGAGAGATCTGTGCCGAGTAGAATACTCGTCTCCCCCAGAAATCGAAATCCGCAGAGTCCGAATCTGGGGGGCGGTCACGGTAATGGGTGCGAGGCTCAGAGAGGGTGTCCAGGGAGGTCAAACCCGAAGAGGGATGAGGCAGACAACCTGGAGACCCCGGAGGAGCACAATACCACTGGCGTAGGTCCCTTGGGGCTGGTACAGTGGAAAAGGGACGTAGCCAGAGCCAATGTGACAATTCCTGAAAAGGAATAGGCTAGGCGGGAGCCACCAGGTGAGTCGCACTGTATTCGCCTAAAAAGGCACGCGTCACATGCTCGGGATTGCTAATCGGGAATGGGGTAAGGTGGAGCTCATCCAACATCCTTGCAAAGAAGCGCCAATAAGAGGACAGATCAGACGCTGGGGAGATGTGAATCAAGGGTTCCTCTCCCTCCGTAGAGGGAGAGGATGAGGATGAGCTCCCAGGTTCAGGGTCCGGCTGCACAGAAGCATGGTGAAACACCTGTTGGTCCAGGGCATGGAGGTAGGAGGGGAAACGTGCAGCGGAACCTCTGAACTGTTCCCAGGCAAGAGGCCCCCTGAGGACCGGGAATACCTGGGACAACCGGGGATGGAGACAGAGGCTCGGGGGACAGGCTCCTAGCAACAGGAGAACGGTATCTGTCAGGGCAGGGGGGCCAACAGGAAACCCTTTGCAGTGAGGGGGATCCAAAGGCTGCCGCAGTTAACAGCCACTGAACCGGATCGGAACGGTCAGAGCTGTGCATAAGGGAAGAAATCCCCGCATGAGGTAACCAGGACCGTAAGAGTCCAGAAGGACGGCGCCTGACCTCTGAAGTTAAAGTCCTCTCAGGGACTCTCCAGAAAGGCGAGGTCTGCGCTGTGACTCCTCCCAGCATCCGGGTTGGGCTCTGGGAGGCGCGCCGCGTCACACCCCTACCTCTCAACCCTTCGGAATCAGAGAGGGACCTCATCCTTGCAGCCACGAGTCTAGGCAGCTGGCAACTCCGGGCGGCCTCAGAGGAGTCCACCCAAGGAACTGTACCCTCCCCTTCCAGGTGCGCCCCAGGATGCCCCAAACTTGGACTGTCCAAACACATCAAGGAAGGGAGTACCCCAACTGGAGGAACAGAAACACCAGTGACCCCAGGTTGCACAGTAGTGGACACGGGGACCACAGCTGGCTGGTCAGACCCCCTGACCCTAAGATCCACCAGTGACAACTGACCCCCAGAGAGAGGCTGAGTGGGGCCGAGGTGCTGGAAATGGAGGGGTCCGATGATTCCGAAGAACCTGGTAGCCAGTCCGGATCAGACTCAGAGCCCGCCTCCGAAGAGGCAGGCTCCGAAGTCCGGTGCCAGAGAACTCCCCGAGCCCCTCCAGTTCCTGGACCACGAATCGGAGCATCCCGAGACTCGGCACCGCAAACGGTGCCAGAGCAAAGCACAGCCCCACGCCCGGTGCCAATACCCACCCAGGTGCCGCAAACAGCACCAGAGTCGGGCACAGCCCCGAGCACAACACCGACCCCATCCCCGGCGCCGCTGACAGCCAAATCCAGCACGGCACCGCGCCCGATGCCAACACCCACCTCGGTGCCGCTTGCACAGCTCCAAACGCAGCACCACACAACACTGCACTGCCGGAGCCAGGGCCAACTCCGACCATGGCGCCAACCCCATCCTTGGCACCGCACATGGAAAACAGCCAAAACACTACCCCAGGCACCGCCAAAAGCCCCAATGCCGCAAACAGCATCAGAGTCGATGGCAGCGCCAAGAGAAGGCCCGACGCCAACCACAGCGCGCGCTCAAAGCCCACGGTGCCATGAGATGGTGCCGGGACCAAGCGTGGCACCACGAGATGGTGCCGAGGATGGTGCCGGTCCAGACCCAAAGGGCCCGGAACATGACACCGAGGGAGCCTTCGCCACCGAGGAGGCGACTGCCATTGCAGTGCCTCCTGACTGACCCCCGAAAGGGCCAGCCTGGGCCTCCTGCACCACGGAAGAAACTCCCGCCGCAGCAAGGCTAAAAAAGGCGGAGGTTCCTTCCTCCACGGGCCGTATAAGACCGGGAGGGGACCCGGAGAAAGGGTCGAGAATCCTGGCCTAGGCCCGTCGACTGCGCATTCATCCTCCAAAGTCGGCGGCGCACATCCGACTTTCCATGCGCGGTTCTAAATTACACAGTGGTCCATCGAGAAGCAAATGTCGCAGTTGTCCATATCGTGGTTGGGACCGGGGCAGGAAAGACAATGGTCATGCTGGTCCGTCGCGGAATAGAGGTGGCCACAGACACATAAGGGGCCGTCCCGCTTTTGACGTCTTCTTGCCACTCGGACAAGACATGACCGAATGGTAAATTAAACAGAAAACAGTACTCGACGCCGCTTGAAATAAAAGGAAAGGTCTTACCGGTCAGAAGTGACGTCGAGCAGGCGAGTAGAACCGGGGCAATTAACAACTCTAGGCAAGTAACACTACACTAGGCCGACTGACTAGGCCACAAACCAACCATCACCTCATGAGGTACCACACTCGACAGCGAGAGAGAAAGAACTGGGGATGGGGCGGAGTCGACGGCAGCTAACGGCCAACCCCCGAGCACCACATGGAACTGCCGGGCCGAGGGGCGGCGTTGGTCCCTGCGCCGACCCGCCCACAGAAAAGGAAAGTCTTGCGCGGGCTCCTAGCTCCGGCGCTATACCGACTAGTGATGAATGATGAAGATTGACACAGATAAGATCAGGTAGTTCACCACCTCCTGATGCGAGGACCACTGGTGCGATATCTTTCCTACCTGGCTGAAAGTGTCCATTAGCTGATTGTTTTCCCTCATGACATAGATCGCCAGAAGATCTGCACCCAGGCTGTGCAAGAGTGTCCAGCTGCAGAGTGCCTTACGACACAAGGGAAGAGAGTGAGTTCCACCCTGCTTGTTGTAAGTTCCAAGTAGTACATGGTTGTGGTGTTGACCGTCTGGACCTGCATGACCCGACTCCTGACGAGCAGAGTAAATTCCATCAGAGCCAAATGCACTGCACAGAGCACCAATAAGTTTATGTGGTGACGGGACTCTCAGGGTGACCAGAAACTGTGTGCGCTGTGTTCCCCCAGGTGTGCTTCCCACTCCACCAGAGACAAGTCCATGGGTAGCATGACAATGTGTTCTCGGCAGACAAAAGGAATTCCTTCCTCCAGGTGTTCTGGGATCAGCCACCAATGGAATCCCACATCACTGAGTCACTGTGGCTGACTGGTGGCGTATGTGCCAGCGGGTCCAATGGACCACACTGGTGCAGGACACCACACACCCCAGCAGCCTCAGGAAATCCTGGGCAAGGTGCAAGAGCCCAACCTGAGATGATTGGACAACGAAGGTAAGATTCAGTGGCCCATCCAGAGGGAGGAAGGCCTTGGCCCACAGGGAGTCTAGTTCTGTGCCACTGAACTTGATCACCTTCTCTGGTACCAGTTTGAACTAGTCCGGGTTAACCAACAGGCTCAAGTTTTGGAAAGTCTGCAAATCCAAATCTCTGGACTTTTCTATGTCCTCTCTGAAAGGGCCTGCTAACAGCCAGTCATCCAGGTAACAGTACACTCTGACCCCGAGGCACCTCAGGTGGGCCACTACCACTGCTACGCATCTAGTGAAGACCCTAGGTGCCGAGGGGAGGCCAGTGAAGACCGGAAGCATCAGTGTCTGTGAGATCGAATAGCAACCTTGTGCAACAATGGTCGCCAGGCTCGAGAAATATCTTGTCAGCCTGACTGACCAAAGTCAAAGTCGACTGGCCTGATGGGGGAACCAAAGAACCCTCAATCTGCATGACCTACCTCCCAGCCAAGGGGCGCTCAACAGCCACTGAGTGGTTGAGGGAGTCGGGGGACCGTTAGGACCGCAACTGCTCCTAGTCCCACGACCAGCACCAGCTGCTCTTGCTCTTAGTACCATGGGGGGCAGGGCTCTCCCCTAAAGTCTGAAGGGCCAGACACACCTCCTGGAACTCTCCAGTAAATGACCCTCTGTTGCTGGCTCCAGGAAACAGGGCCAAAACCAAGGAGGTACCTGCCGTGGCAGCCACTACTTTCACCTCAAGGGCTGCAAGTTGTTCAGCCAACCTGGCCACAGACGAGGCCTTTTTGCAACCCTTGCGGCAGTCTTTTGGATCCCGTTCTGAAAGCTGACCCAGTGAGAGCCAGAGCTTCCAGCCCTAGAGAGGCTCAGGAAGCATGTTTAAGTAGAGAAGCTCAGGAATCATGTTTGAGTAGAGCCCACATGCAGCCACATTGTGTTGCCCCCCGGCAGTACATGCACGTGTCATGCAGGTAGTAGGTGACCCACATCTTCTGCCAGCATTGTGCACAAAATTTAAATCCTGGCTTCCATTTCTCCATTGTTGATCATCAAGGGGAGTCAAACTGAAGCACTTTGAAAACTTCAAAGAAAGTTTGCCAATGGCGCATTCCAAAACCTAAGCTGGAGCCGGGAAGGAGGTGATCTGTTCTTCCCGCAGAAAGAAAGATCTAATGTCACCGGGGGGCGAGATATACCGCCCAGATGGTGGGAGGAGCTTAGCTTAAAAATGTCCAGCCAACAAAACTGTTCCAGTGGAACTGCCAGAGTGTGGATAAGTGAACCATATCCATGCCCCTAGAATACTGCCTTTCATTTGCTTCATGTCCAAATTTAAAAATATAAATGTTTAAAAAAACGGTGAACCTGTACATGAGAAGTCACCAAAAGAAAACAGCTAAAACAGACAAAAAAAAGTGTTTTTATTTATGACTGACTTCAAGTCACTCATAAACAAAAAAAATATTATCAACTTGTTCTCTCCCTGTTCAAAAACGGTTCCAAATATGAAAATTCTTTTTTTTTTTTTTTTATTCATGATTGACTTATAAGTCGGTCAGAAATGGGGGGAGTCACTTTTTTCAAAACCTGGTGCCAAATCATGGTGTCTGATACCCCCCCAAAAAAACACCTTCCCAAACCAGGTGACCAAATCCCAATGTCGGGTACATCTTACAGGGGAACAAAAACGCGCTTACAAGGCCCCTACACAAAGATATTAAACAACTCCCTACCCTCACCAACCCCTTAAACTTCAGCAATAGAAACTGACAAAGGTCTATCACTGGTTGGACGAGTGGTCAACAGCAGGAGAAAAGAAACTAGGGAGGTATGGGGCCACCCCATGTTATATAGGTGCCGTCTATGTACATCATAATGAACGGCCCCAGCCAGGCAAAAGTTATGAATGCTCCTGAAGCCAATGGCTTACAGTTCTGTGTGGCTCTATGAGGGGAGATGCCTCCAATAAGATCAACACAAACAAGAAAAAAAACACAGACGCAGGCAAATGGAGGTAGCCGTTGCAAAAGCAAAAAAAGGCATAAGAATGGATGGCATGGGAAAAATGGAACAACAAGCCCTGAAAACCTCTGAAAACTACAAAACCAAGCAAAGGACAGAAATCCCCACGTCTGCTCCCAGAATTAATGTGAGCCACAAATAGAAATCTCAGCCTGAGAAACCACCAAGTACATAATGCTGAGAGGAGGGGGAAACTAAAAAGAGAAAAATACTCCAAACTTACCTCAGACACCGGGGTCAACATGCAGATCACAATTAGCAAAGTCATTTTATACTTAAAAAACAGCAAGAATAAGTCCAGATATCTCACTGGATGACAGGTGACATATGACTATATATTAAAATACTAACAATGCATGGTCAGAAACCAGATTTCATTACTAAGCCCGTAATTTTATAAGCGCAATAAGCCACTCCAACATGTACTTTAGAGGATTAACTTTGCACACCTTCCCACAGGTGTATGAATACACAGCCTTCTGCCTCGTGCATTACTATGGTCCTGGAGCATGCATGTTAATCCTCTAATGCAGACCCCATCGTGGCTTACTGCTCACTTGTGGTATCTGGCACTTTTCTATTTTAAGCAGGCAGACTGGCAGAATGCCAAAACATCAGACAGGACTAGGTTAAAAGCAAAAGCCAATTAATTTAAACAGTCATGCATTAAATTTAGAAATTATGTTTGATAAAACTGTTCTCTGCCAAGAGTTACAACAGCTGAGAAAATAAGAACAATGCAAAGCACTCGTTCAAAACGAGTCACAGGGCTAGGCTGCTTGTCCCTCTACCAACACAGGATAATTGGGGAATACTAAACACAACTGCCAGATAGAAGGTTAGCAAGATAGTGTTTCATGGTGATGTCACAGGTGTGTGCGCTTCCTTAGTTCGAAGGCATGCATTACCCAGAAGCAAATGAATAGCCCAGTGAAAACTTGAAAAGAAACAGAAAGATCAGGGGACTGGCTCTCACTTCTGCTGTCTAAGAGTTACCCACAGCAAACAATTATGTTGTACCACGTCCTTATATACAATTCTATACTAAAAGTGAATGATAAAAACACTGTAGTTGTGTTTGAAAAGACAGGTGTATAGACTGGCATAATCAATCAATCAATCAATCTTTATTTTACCAAATGAAGTATCATTGAGAAAAACTCATTTACAAGACGGGCCTTGACAAATACATATAGTAATGCATTCAGGAATATATACAGCACTATATAATTACAAGGAATACATACAAGAATACACTCAAAGCAAGGCCATTCAAAGGGAAAATAAGAACAAAATGTGAATAATAATAGATTCTAAGGCATACAGCAACAAACATATAACACAAACCTATGTACAATAGCTGCTAGAGGTGATACAAGAAAAAATTACTCACCTTAGTAATGTTGTTTCTTCTAATGGAGTCTTGCTATATTATGACATATGCAGTGAGTCCCAACCTTCGAACTGCTCCGGAGGTGAAAGAGTTAACTTTCCATGCCAGGCATGGAACGCAGCTCGGTTGAAAACTCTCTCTGTTGTTCTTCAAACTCAAACTGTCAGATCTTTACGAGCTAAATTCACTAAGGTCCTGTGTGGAAGCTGTAAACCTACACTAGCCAACTGGCTACTAGATACAAGAACACACTTTTTGGTACCAAACAAAGACTCAAGTCAGGAGACCCAAAAAATGAAAAACACAACACCCAGTCACCCCAAAAAAGGGAGGGGTGAAAAACAAGGTGGGCATCTACTAAGTGCCAACACTGCACTGCCCACCCACATCCCAAAACAGAGGTTCTGAGAGGGGCAGGCGGGGGGGGAGATCATAATATAGCAAGACTCCATTAGAAGAAACAACACTACTAAGGTGAGTAATTTTTTCTTCAAACAACATGAAGTCTTGCTATATTATGACATATGCAGACTACACAGCAGTACCTCCATGGAGGAGGGACAGAACCTACTTAGAAATAGGCTCTAGCCAGCGTTGTGTTGAAACCTAGCATCACTCCTAGCCTGGGTGTCCAGAGAGTAATGCTTGGTAAAAGTGTGAACTGTTTTCCAGGTAGCTGCTTGACAAATCTCTAGAATGGGGATGTCCCTGGCAGCAGCCAGGGAAGCAGCTGTACCTCTGGTAGAGTGAGCCCTCAGGCCTGAGGGAGGAATCTTACCCAGCTTTTCATAACAGAATTGGATACAAGAGACAATCCACCTGGCAATGGATCTTTTAGTGGCAGGTTTCCCTTTACCAACCTAGCCATAAGTGAGGAACAGTTGGAGGGAGTCAAACCTGTGACCCTTGGTACGCTCAATGTAGTAACTAAGGGCTCTCTTCACATCTAAGCTGTGCAGCTTCCTCTCGCCAGAGGAGGAATGGTCAGTGAAGTACACTGGAAGAGAAATAGATTGATTAAGGTGGAAATCTGAAACCACCTTAGGCAAGAACTTCCTGTTAGTCCGAGGACCACCTTATCTCTATGAAAGGAGATAAAATCAGGCTCCACTGACAAAGCTTGTAATTCACTTATGCGTCTGGCAGAAGTGATGGCTACCAGAAACACAGTCTTCCAAGTCAAATACTTAAGCTCTGCTGAAGACAAGGGCTCAAAGGGAGGTTGTATAAGCTGAGCAATGCAAACATTAAGATCCCAGGCAGGAGCAGGGTCCCTGAATAGAGGGTTGGTGTGAAGCAATCCCTTAAAAAACTTAGAGAATACAGGATGAGCTGAAAGAGAAGAGGGTTTACCTGCTGATAAGAAAGCAGACACAGCTGCCAAATGCACCTTTAGGGTAGCTGGTCTGAGCCCCAAAGTGTCCAAATGGACCATATAATCCAGGACTGTGGGTAAATCAGCAGATTCTGGGGAAATATGCTTCCCAGAGCACCATATGGAAAACCTCTTCCATTTGGAATTGTAAGTAGCCCTGGTGGAAGGCTTCCTAGAAGCCTTCAATATATCCATTACACCTTGGGAGAGGTGTAGATCAGCAAACTCTAACTCTTCAAGAGCCAGGCCTTGAGATTGAGAGATTTGAGGTTTGGGTACCAAACCCTTCCCTGAGCACAGGTTAACAGATTGTGATTCCTGGGAAGACACAGAGGAAGATGGACTGCTAAGGACAGTAGGAGTAGATACCAGGGTTGTCTGGCCCAATCTGGAGCAATCAGAATCACTTTGCAGGATTGAGATCTGATTTTGACTAACACTTTGAACAGGAGAGGGAAGGGGGGGGAAAAGCATAGAGAAAATTCCCTTCCCAACTGAGAACTAAGGCATCCAGAGGGACTGAGCCCAACACTGGGGGCCTGCAGCAAAAAAGGGGAAGTTGGTGATTGTCTGGGGCTGCAAAAAGATCTATCTGCGGGGTGCCCCATCTGGCAAATATTACCTCCAGGACCAGGGGGATCCAGTGACCATTCGTGATGGTCCTGGGAAATCCTGCTGAGAGCATCTGCCAGGACATTGTCCTTGCCTGGGAGGTGAACTGCCGTAAGGGAGGTGTTCAGGGAGTAAGCCAGAGACCACAACTTCATTGCTTCGGTGCACAAGGTCGTAGACCGAGTGCCTCCTTGCTTGTTGATGTACCACATTGTAGTGGTGTTGTCTGTTCTGACCTGTACAACTTTGTTCTGAACAGATTTGGAAAAAGCTTGAAGTGCTAGAAAAACTGCTCTGAGCTCCAACAGGCTGATGTGGAGCAAAGATTCCCGAGGGGACTACAGTCCCTGGGTAGTGAGGTCGCCCATGTGAGCTCCCCACCCCAAGAGGGATGCACCTGTAGTAAGGATTAAAGAGTGAGACTGAGTGACAAAGGGAACCCCTTGTCTCAGATTGCTCTGATCCTGCCACCACTGTAGGGCTTAGATCAGGGTTAGAGTCACTGGGATCAACTTGGTTAGAGGGTCCTTTCTTTGAGACCAAAAGGCTCTCAAATGGAACTGGATGTCCCTCATCTGAAATCTTGCTCCTTGCACTACTGCTGCTGTAGAAGCAGCCATGTGCCCCAGCAGCTGTAGAAAATGCCTTGCTGGTCGAGAGACCTGCAGGGTGAATGAGGAGGCCAGAGAGACCAGGGTCCTTGCCCTGTCCAAAGGAAGGAAGTCTCTGGCTTCCTCAGTGTTCAGTTCTGCACCTATGAATGTGAGGAGCTGGACAGGCTCTAGAACTGACTTTGGAAGATTCAGAAGGAAACCTAGAGAGGTAAGCAGTTGCTGAGTTATCTGAAGATGTAACTTGACTTGGTCTGGAGACTGGCCTACTATGAGCCAGTCGTCCAGGTAAGGGAAGATGGCAATTTTTTGCCTTCTTAGGTAGGCAACTGCTACTGCCAGGCATTTTGTGAATACCCTTGGAGCAGAGGTGAGGCCAAAGGGCATTGCTCTGAACTGGTAATGGCCTGAGGGCAGCTCGAACCTGAGGTACTTTCGATGGGAGCTTCTCATGAGAATACAGAAGTAGGCATCCTTGAGGTCCAGGGACGCTAGCCAGTCCCCTGGCCTTAGAGAGGGTAGAATAATTCCCAGAGTCACCATTCTGAATTTTGGTTTTAAAAGGTGCTTGTTTAAGTATCTGAGATCCAGGATGGGCCGCCATTCTCCTGTCTTTTTTGGGGTAAGGAAGTACCTGGAGTACAATCCTTTGCCCTGGTGTAGGGGTAGAACCCTTTCCACAGCTCTGAGAGCCAGGAGGGTAGAGACTTCTGCCTCTAGGGCAAGTGCCTCTGATGGATTTGCAGGTGGAAAGGATCTGGTTCTCATCTTTGGAAATTTTTTGAAGCTGAGAACCAGTCCCTGGCTTACTACTTACAGGACCCACTTGTCTGATGTCAGAGACTTCCAGTCCTGGACAAAGTAAGCCAGCCTGCCCCCTACAGGTAGTTGAGAATCGGCCCTGGCCACCCCATCAGGGTGCCTGCTTGGCAGGGGCTTTAGGCTGAGGGGTGGAAGCAGGCCTGCTTGTACCCCGTCTGCCTCTCCTTCTAAAGAATCCCCTCTGGGCGTAAGCTGAAGAGGAGGCCTGGGCTTGTTAAAAAGGCCTATGAAAAGGCCTGCCCCTGCCCTTGGAAGGCTGCCTTTGGGGAGTGGCCTGCCTTTCCTTGGCCTGTGCACTCCTATAGGTGGTCCTATATTCATCCATTTTCTTCATGTAATTCTCTGTCTGCTCCCCAAACAGAGAATTATCCACAACAGGAAAATCCATGGCCTTAGTCTGGGTATCCTGTGACAGGCTAGTACATCTGAGCCAAGCCATTCTATAGTGCCATAGATGTAGCCACGACTCTTGATGACACATCATTAGAGTCCACTGCAGCATGGAATTGCACCTTAGATGCCTCAATACCATCAGCAGCCACCTGCTCCAGCTCCTTGGCAAGCTGGCCAGGGACCTGTTTTGCTAGAGCCATAACAGTATCCCATCTGGATTTCTGGTATCTAGCAACATAAGCCATATAATTTGCCTGTCTGAGTCCCAAGGATGCTGCCATGTACTGTTTCTTTGCCATGGCATCAATCCTCCTGGAGTCCTTGTCAGGGGGGTGTGAGGCCAAGGGAATATTTGCCTTGTCACAGGCTGCAGCCTGCACTACCTCAACATGGCTGCATTGTTGTGTAAGGAACTCCGTATCAGAGCCTGACAATGTGTACCTCTTGTCCATTCTCTTATCAACAGGAGGTATAGTGTGAGGAGTTTTAGAATTTTTACTGTCTGTTTCCCAAAAGATTTATGCAAGGAAGAGACAGTCTCCTAGACTCTGGGATATCCATCATTTCCACATAGTCAGGCTCCTCTTGATCATCCACAGCTTCCTCCATAGGGAGCTGGAGGGTTTCAGCCACTTTTTTATAAAACATAAAATGAGAAGGGGACTCAGAAAGCCTAGGGAGAGACACTCCTGAAGGTCTGTCTGGGGAGATGTCCGGTTCAATGGGCACATCCAGACTTTCAAATCCACATTCACTCTCCTCATACTCCTCTTCCCCCTCCTCCGGTTCATAAAATTCCTCTAAATCATACTCTTGAACCGGTGGAACCGGCCAAACCGTACGCTTACCTGATGGTGCCGGTTCGGTCGGAACCGGGGAAAGCGACTGGACAATTTTAATCGCTTTGGCTATTTCTTCAGCGGTTGGAGAGGAAAGTTCTGGCTCCACACCAGCTGATTTCCTAGTCCTTTTTGCTGGAACCAACTCCTCCGAGTCGGCTCTCCTTTTGCCCGAGGAAGTCTCGCCCTGGTCAGAGGGCACTCCCTCCGGTTCGGCTGGAACCGAACCGGGCTGGCCATCCGGGTCAGCGGACATCTTGGCCTCCCTTTCCCTGAGCCCACCAACTGTCTTTTCCAGGGTAGCTGCAGGAAAATTTTTGCAAATCTGGCAGTCTGCATTGAGGTGGTCAAACCCCAGACAATAAACACAGGTGGTGTGGGGGTCAGCCTTGGCAAAGACTTCCCCACAGACACTGCAGTGTTGAAACCCAGTGGGCCCGGTTTTTCTTTTGAGTTTCTCAGACATAGTGCCAGTCCTAACCAAACTTGCCCGTTTATGGCAATCCGCCAAGCAAGAACCTCTTATCGGTTCCCAACCGTGTCACGGGTCGTGGAAAAAACCATAATAAAATCCGTTTTTTTTAGAACCGATAAGAACCAGTAACCACACTCTAAAAGACAGATTAATATATTTTAAAACAACCTGATCGGTTCAAACCGAGCCGATAACCGTTTACAAGTCCACACAGAAGAAATAAATGTAAAACCTATCTAGTACTTACAATACCACAGACAGCGCTTGAACCGACCGGTTGCGTTTTAAATTCGGTCAAAAAAATGAGAAAATAATACTTTAACCGACAAAATGAACCGAGCAGAAGGAGAAAATCTCCGGAGCGACTGTTCAGTGAGGCACAGTAAAGAATCTGACAGTTTGAGTTTGAAGAACAACAGACAGAGTTTTCAACCGAGCTCGAGCTCAGCGTTCCATGCCTGGCATGGAAAGTTAACTCTTTCACCTCCGGAGCAGTTGGAAGGTTGGGACTCACTGCATATGTCATAATATAGCAAGACTTCATGTTGTTTGAAAGCATCGAGATGAAATCATGAGGGAGACCACAGACAGCCAGGGGTTGGGGGAAGATACTGGGGAACCAAGGGTTGTGGTGAGGGTAGGAGGAAAAAATTACTCACCAAAGTAATGTTATTTCTTCTAATGGAGTCTTACTGTATTCTGACTACATGGAGTTAGCCCCAGCACTTGAACTGCTCCGAAGAGTAAAGGGTTAACTCTGCAAGGGCATAGAACGTTGAGCTCGAGCTCTGTTTTCAAACCTCTGTCTGTGGTACTCTGAAGTGTAACCGTCAGATTCTTACGAGCACTAAACTAACTCAAAGTAAGAAATTGTTTCAAAATTTTTGTGCCAAATGGCAAAACAAGGTTTTAGGGTCAAAGACTCAAGTCGAGAAAACCCAAAAAGAATACAACAGGTAGTGATTCACCAAACTAAAGGAAAAAAAACCCTAAGAGAAGGGGGCATGTCCAGAACACCTCTGGGGAGCAGCACTGTGCCTGCCCCACCACATTCCAAAACTACTAGGTTCCAGGAGGGGAAGCAGAGAGGGAGGTCAGAATACAACAAGACTCCATTAGAAGAAACAACATTATTATGGTGAGTAATTTTTTCTTCAAACAACATGAAGTCTTGCTGTATTCTGACTATATGGAGACTACCAAGCAGTACCCCCCTTGGAGGAGGGGGTTACAGAACCTATTTTGGGAATGGCCTCTGCAGCAAAGCCGTGCCAAACCAAGCATCACTCCATGACTGAATGTCCAAAGAGTAATGCTTGGTAAAGGTGTGAACAGATTTCCAGGTAGCTGCTTTACATATGTCCACTAAAGGTGTATCTCTAGCTGCTGCAACTGAAGCAGCTGTACCTCTGGTAGAATGAGCCCTCAGGCCTGAGGGAGGCTCCTTCCCAAGTTTAGAGTAGCAGAACTGAATACAAGAGACACTCCACCTAGCAATAGACTTCTTGGTAGCAGGCTTGCCCTTTCCCACTTCACCATAAGTGAGAAACAACTGAGAGCAGTCCTTCCTATAAGCCTTAGTATGGTCAATATAGTAACTAAGAGCCCTTTTCACATCAAGACTGTGTAACCTCCTCTCTCCAGAGGAAGAATGATCAGCAAAAAAAGACAGGCAAAGACATAGACTGGTTCAGATGAAAGTCTGACACCACCTTGGGAAGGAACTTTCTATTGGTGCGGAGGACCACCTTATCCCTATGAAAGGAAATGAAATCAGGTTCCACTGATAAGGCCTGCAATTCACTGATCCTCCTTGCAGAGGTAATGACCACCAGGAATACAGTTTTCCAAGTCAAGTATTTCAGCTCAGCTGAAGATAAAGGTTCAAAAGGGGGCTGCATAAGCTGTGCAATACAGATGTTCAGATCCCAAGAAGGAGCAGGCTCCCGGAAGGGAGGACTGACATGGAACAAACCTTTGAAGAATTTCTTGAAAACTGGATGAGAAGCTAGGGAAGAGCCCTTACCAGCAGAGAGGAAGGCAGACACAGCTGCCAAATGTACTTTAAGAGTAGTAGGCCGGAGGCCTAAACTGTTAAGATGTACCAAATAGTCCAAAACAATGGCAATATCAGCCAGCTCTGGCTTAGTATGCCTACCGGAACACCAAAACCCAAATCTTTTCCACTTGGAGCTGTAAGTCTTCCTAGTAGTAGGCTTCCTGCTAACCTTTAAAATAAATAGGACTGACTGGGAAAGATGCAAACTTGCATATTCTAGCTCTTCAAGAGCCAGGCTTTGAGCCTGAGAGTCTGAAGGTTGGGGTACAGAAGCCTCCCCTGAGAGGAGGTGAGGAGATTGTGTTGCCTGGGAAGACACAAGGGAAGTGTTAGTGACAGTGTTAGTGTTAGTGACAGTGACAACAGCAGAGGATACCAAGGCTGTCTGGCCCAGTCTGTCGCTTAGTGACGACATCGCCACGGTGATGTCTGATGTCACCTGCATCGTCTCATGACCTTCCCACGGGCGACAGAAAAAGCGGTTCAACAGCTGCTGCCTAACGCGATGGATGCTACTGCACAAGAAGCAGAAAGAATCACAGAATAACTAACAGTAAATTGACTCCAAATCACTCTAAATGGTAAACTGGAATAAGAATAAAAACATCCAGAAATGTTATGTAACTAAAGACAAGCGTAAATGGAGTGAGAGGGACCACTACTAGTAAAATTATAGAGAGAAAAATCTCAGCAACAATAGCCTCCCGATAGCTCAGCTCTGAAAGACAGCATAAGAATGTGGAAACTGAATACAAATTAGAAAGAGAATGTAGAGAATTCAGAACTCAGCGCTAACCAAAAGGCAACTATAGGAAAGCATTATAAAGTTCTCGGAGAGCCAGAAAAGAAACAGGAGAGACAGCATGTTCAAGTTAAAAATATAACAAGCACCAGAACACACATAAAAGAAAGAGATAAGCACCTAATTTTAACCCAGCCATGTGATACAAACATTATCAAGAATGAAAATGGACCAAATGAAAACGCACCAAAACGGATATGTAAACAAGGCACATTTAAAGGTACAGGCAACAATTTAATCACTACCAATGTTCTACTTGTTAGAATACTACAAAATGAATAAAAATGTATAAAATAAGCTGGCTCAGTGGCGCAGAGGGTTGAGGCATCTAGCCTCGTGTCACGCCAGCGATCTGAGTTCGGAGCGATCTCAGGTCGTCAGTCAGGGAGCCGGCCGGGGGGGGGGAGGGTAGGAGTAGGATTGAGCCGCCTATTGGCAGCTCTCCTCTCCTGGGGTGGATGTTGTCCCTCCCACAGTCCCGTCACCACCGGGTGGAGGTCTGGTGGTGGCATAGGCGGGGAAGGAGGCAGCTAGTAGGGTGGGGCACTCCGCAGTGCCTGGCATGCACATGCTTCCACACGTGTACGTCAACACCCCGGACGCACACAGGCAGGGATGGTAAGAAAATGGGAAAAAGTACAAAAACTGTAAATAAAAAAAAATAATAAATAAAAAAATGTATCAAATCAGACATTATATGAATGTGGATGTTCAATGTTTATCTAACAGATATTTCAACATGTTTTGAGGAAAGAAACATAAATGAAAACATACAGAAATGGATATATAATTACCAGGTCGTGTTTTTTCCCATAGGGAAACCCAATTATAATTTTGCTGTTATAACCAAACACACGCCAGGTTTCTCTCGCTCCGCACATGCGTCAGTCGGACGTCTTCCTGCTGAACACTGCACCACCACACTGACAGCCACTCGCTCTGGGTGGTAAGTACAGGTTTTTTGGTTTTTTTTTTTAATAAAGAAAAATGACTGCAGGAGGGATAAAAATCGGAATAAAAAAAAAAAAAAAAGAAGAACTAGAATGTTTCTCCTAACATCTCATATTTTTATTTATTGAATTTTGGTAACCGGGTAGGCCCTCAGACAAGACGGTCCCTTTTTCAGGGGCGACCTGGGAAGTGCAGTACATTGATAGTGCATTCATCGCTACAAGAAATTAGACAAGGAGTAGTCATACAGTAAAACAGTACATCAATTACACTCAGTTATGCAAAATAAGCAATGTAAGGCACAGTCAACAAAACTTTATGTATAGACATCATTTACAGTATTTTTTTTTCTTGGAGATCAGGAGCTAGAGAGCGGAAAATTATGCTAGGAGAATCATGCAAGGAGTGAATGGGTTAGAAGTCAGCAGAAGCAGGAGCAAGGTGGGGCAGTTAGGTGAGATAGCAGCAAACTCTGAAATTGAGATAGGGTGGTGCAGGCCAGTATAGAAGGAGGTAGAGAGTTCCAGCAGGTAACAGCAGAAATTGCAAACGACCTCCGAGCCACAGACAGTCATTAAGTCTGGCACTGAGAAAAGGGGCAAGGAGGAAGATCTGAGAGCATGTCAGGGGAAGACGACAATGAATAATATCAGCAAGGCAAGGAAGAGTGAAGCGATTGACAAGCTTATGTATAAAGCTTAGTGTGGCATAGCATAATTTTAATTCATAGGATTGCCATCCCAGGGCACAAAGGACACTGCAGTGATGGTGCCGAGCATTGGCCCCAAGAGAAAACCTGCCAACTCTATGGTAGGCCTGTGATAAGCGAGATAGTACAGATGTGGAAGCACAGAGTAGTAATGGAGCACCATACATGAGGAGGGGCAGGACTGTGGTATCTGCAATCTTGCGGCAGGAGGTCAATGTAAGGAAGGGACGGATGCGGTAGAGGACGCCGATTTTTTGGTTTATAGTTTTGGTAATGGCTGTAACACACGCATCCAGGGTAAGTGAGGGATCTAAGGTGACTCACAAGTATTTGAAGGACCTGACCGATTCGAGTGCATCCCCAGTATGTGAGAGTACAGCCAGAGGGGGGAGGGCTAGTGTAGATGAGTTGGAGAATAACATGCCCTTTGTTTTTTAGCATTAAGTACAAGCTGCTTCTGAAGGAACCAGTCCTCAAGGGTGTGGAAGTCGGAGGCTAGCATTGAACTGAGCCACCAGATATCAGGAGAAGAACGGTGGATGATAGCATCATCTGCATATAGGTGAACAAAGGCCCCACCACAATTATTAGGGAGGTCATTAATATACAGAGAAAAAAGTAATGAGCCCAATATGGAGCCCTGGGGGACACCATGGGTAATGGGCCTCAGGTCAGCTATGGAGCCTGCCCATTTTACTTTTTGAGTACGGTCGTATAGGTAACTTTAGGTCCAGGTCAGGGCAGTGGCATCAAGGGCAGGGACATGCAGTTGTTGTAACAGAAGGTCATGATTAACCAAGTAAAAATCTGTGGTCAGGTCTACGAAAATTGCTCCAGTGGCACGGTCATGGTCCATTTCAGGGAATATGTTAGAGATGACTTTAATCAAAGCTGTAAGTGTACTGTGGTTTATCCTAAACCCATGCTGAGAGGTTGTGAGCAGACGATGGAGGTCAAGGTAATCCTGCAGGTGGTCACAGATTACCCACTCTTGTGTTTTTGCTAGGTGGCAAAGTATTGAAATAGGCCAGAAATGTTCCACTGTCGTGTTGGGACCTCCCTTGAGGACAGGGACGACCACCACTACTTTCCATTTTTCAGGGATGGTGCAAGTAATGAAGGATCGATTAAATAAATCTCAAACAGGGCAGGCTAGGGCATCAGCTCCCAAGTTAAGGAATTTAGGCGCTAGAGTGTCGTGGCCAGGTGAGCTGTCAGCCTTTAGACTCATGAGGAGACGGCGAACCTCCACGAGGGTTGCGAGCTTTAGGTGAAAGGCAGGGCGGTCCATAGAGTCGACTTGACGGCAGGGGGTCAGGTTGGGGGACAGCAGATGAACTAGGAATATATAGTGATACTTGTAAGAATTGGAAGTGGCAAGCAGCTCTGACAGACACAGAAGCCGCAGGGTCAAGACAAACGACAGGTAGAGTCTTTTAGATACTAAATAAATAAGGTGGCCAAAACAGGAGGTGTTAACCATTTAATAAATGTTTCAAGTATTCTGAGAAGGATGTAAATTAATGGGATAACTGAAAGTATTGTAAACCAGTGTAATGTCATAAAAATATGAAAAAGACTGTATTCTTAAACATAATTTATTTTGAATTAATAGTTCCCCAGAAGAAGTCTAACTACAGTTTCGTAGCCACGGTATGAAATTTTGACAGTATGATAACCGCGGTGTGTGATATTGTGTGTCATCGTGATACCGCAGTGTAATGCATTCCAATGGGAAAATCTAAAATATTCAAAAATAATGCAATTTTAACCAAATTTGACATGTAAAAGCAGTTAAAATACTAGTAAATCACACATTATGAATTTAATGAGAGAAAAGAAAGATAATGAGTCAAGTATGTGGAACAGAAATACAGGTTACTCACCTGTAACAGGAGTTCTAGGAATGGTATATGTTGTTCATCCACACTTATTGGCAGGTTCCTTGCTGCTTTAAATCTTGCCGGAAGGTCTTCAAGCTAGCTCCTCCCACCCACCCAGGTGGTAGTCCTCGGCCCGCCCCATGACGCCAGATCTGCCCGCTGAAGCTCCAGGTGTGTGTCGAAGCCGGGAGGTCGGGGGGTTCTAGGAAGAACAACATATACCATTCCTAGAACTCCTGCTTGCAGGTGAGTAACCTGTATTTCTAGGACATGGATATGTTGTTCATCCACACCTATTGGCAGACTTTTAGCAGTTCTCCGGGAGGAGGGAGGCAAGACACCCTCTAATACTTACTTGGGGAACAAAGATTGAGAACCGAGGCTCCAAAACCAGCATCCCGGCGTGACTCAAGGTCGGTGTGGTAGTGGGAAATAAAGGTGTGTGCTGACTTCCAGGTAGCAGCCCTGCAGATCTCCTGGATAGGGACATCCCTGGAAGCAGCCACCATGCAGCAGTGCCGTGGGTAGAACAGAGCTCTTATCCCTCTGGGAGGCTCCATGCCCGCTAACTCATAGCAGAGATTTATGCAGGAGGTGACCCATCTGCCTATCGTCCGCTTGGCTGCAGGTCTGCCAGGTGCGGCTTCAGCGTGGTGACAAACAGCTGGCGTAACCTCTCCCGGCTCTCAGCCGTGCTGCTCCTCATTATAATGCTAGCGCCTTCTAGGGGTCCAGAGTATGGAGCATATATTCGGCCTCCGAGGTGGATTGGGCAAGAACACCGCAGAGTCAATACCTGATTAAGGTGAAACTCGACACCACCTTCCGGAAGGAATTTCTGGTGTGAGGGACAACCTTTGTCCCTGTGGAAGACCAGGTGGTGAGACTCGATGCTCAGCGCCTGAGTTCTCCCATCCTTCTGGCTGACGGATAGCCACCAAGAAGGCGATGCTCCTCACAGGTGGGGAGACCACACCTGTGCATTGGTTCAATGGCTTGCCCATGAGCTTTGCCAGTACCAGCATAATCCCACGGAGGTGGGGGTTCCCTTGACTGAGGGAAATGTGATCAAGGCCTTGAAAAAGCGCCCATCACTTTTTCTCCTGCACCACTGACTGCTGACCGCCCATGCCCGTAAGCAGAAATGGCTGCCAGGTGCACCCTTGGGGTCAGCGACCCAAGCCCTGACTAGATAGGGACCATAGATAGTCCAAAATGCTCGCCACAGGACACGAGAAAGGGTCCAACCCTTTTCCCTGACACCAAATGGAGAACCTCTTCCATTTGAAGCGCATAGCATTTTCTGGTCGACTTTCATGGGACGCCCAACGACGCTGAGGACCGTCGTCGAAAGACCCAAGGCTCTGGAACTCTAGCCGCCAGGAACCAGGCCGGCCAGGTGCAGGGATTGAAGGTCCGGATGGAACACCTTCCCTGATTGATTCTCGAGAGTGTGGTCCGGCGAGCTGGAGGCTGCTGCTGAGTCCTGGAGCTGAGACTGAGGAGATCTGGGTACCAGAACTGGCGCAGGCCAATCTGGGGCTATCAGAATCACTCTGCGCCTTGTCCCTCCCTCGCTTTCAGCAGGACCCTGTGGAATCAGGGAACGGGGGAAGGCAAAAGAGGCCCGGGGTCCACGGGCCTCGAAAAGGCATCCCCTGCAGCAGCCCTGCTGAGGGGGCGGGCATGAAACAGCCTGAAGCTTCGCGGCTTTTCCTGGAGGCAAACAGATCCACCAGAGGTGTGCCCCAGCGGGAGAACAGGTCTTGTACTATCTCCGCAGGAGAGACCACTGTGCGATGCAGCCCCATCCGCCCAGGGCATCGGCCAGGGTGTTGGAGGCCCTGCCACATGAATGGCCAGGAGATCTCGCCCAGGCTGCGTGACTAGTGACCAGATGCGGAGAGCCTTTGCATAGAGGCAAGGAGCGCGGCCCCGCCCTGGCGGTTTAGATAGTACATGGTCGTGGTATTGTCCGCCCTGACTCGGACCACACTTGACCGGAGAACGGAGTGCAAAGGCGGTGAGAGCTAGGCGGACTGCACGGAGCTCCAGCAGGTTGATATGGCATCGACTCAATGGGACCAGGAGGTCGGCGCCGGTGTTCCCCAGATGGGCACCTCAACTCTATCAAAGAGGCATCGGTCGATAGAGAGACCGCTGCTCGGGCGGATAAACGGGATACCCTCCTGTAGATGGGACGAACGTCCACCACTGGAGAGCTGCCCACATCTCCTGGGTCAGCCCACTTCGCTGGTCCAGAGGGCTCAACGCTGTGACACTGGCTGCCAGACCCCACTGGAGGGGCGGCATGTGCCAGCGTGCCCAATGGACTACGCTGGTACAGGCCGCCATAAGACCCAGGAGTCGCAGGAAGTCCCGGCAGGGCGCGATTGCCCAACCTGAAATGATTGGGCAAAGGAGGTAAGAACCTCGGCCCTGTCCGCCGGAGCCGTGTCTGGCTCAAGAGAGTCCAGCTCTGCCCGATGAAGGATATCACCTGTCTAGCTCGAGTTCCAACTTGGCCTCGCTGGACCAGAGAGGCCCAGTTGAGAGCAACCCGAGGGCCAGATTTCTGGACCGCCCACCTCCAGTCTGAGGGGGCTGCTACTTCAGCCAATCGTCCAGGTAAGGGCAGCACTTGGACCCTCGCGCCAAGAGGAAAGCTGTCACCGCTGCAATGCATTTGGTGAAGACCCTGGGAGCTGGAAGAAAATAAGGGCAGTGGCCTGGAACTTGAAGAGGGATCCCTCCGCTCTGAAGCGGAGGAATCTCTGATGAGATGGACGGATAGGGACGGAAAGAACGCGGCCCTGAAGTCCAGAGAACAGAACCATACTACCGTGTTCCAGAGATGGTATTATCTTGGAGCCAGAGTGGACATTCTGAAGGTTCTAGACCTAGGAACTTGTTCAGGTCGTAGGTCTAAGATGGGGGTTGTGCCCCCCGTCTGCTTTCGGGACCAGGAAGTACTGGACACGTAACCCTGGTTCTGGTGAAGGGTCCTCTATCTCTTTATCACCTTTTCTGAAGGAGGAGGGCGGCGTCGTCTCGACGAGCCTGTAGAGATTCTGGGGACCCTGTGCTACCGGGGCGACGGCTCTGAAGGGTGGAGCTTGCTCAATTCCAGAGGCAGGCCTCTTCCCACCACCTCTAAACCCACCTGTCCGTGGTAACAGCGGACCACTGGCGGAAAGGAAGTGTCGGTGCTGCCTCCACTGGGGGGAACCAGGGGCGAGGGTGAAAGGGATGGGGTGACACCCCTCAGCCTGGCCACTTAGCAGGCTTGGAGGAAGGACCGCCTGGGGACCACTAGGGCCTTTTCCTCCTTGCTTCCTATTAGAGGTAGCCGATGGCTTGGGCTTGGAATACCAAGGTTCAGCCTGCTGGCCCTGACGCTGTTGTTGGGCCGATGTAGTGGAGTAGAGGGACGAAGGCTTAGGCTGGGGCTTATGACCCTTGTCCTCTGTGCGGATCTAGACCGAATCCAAGGTGGCATTGATTTTCGATCCTGTGAGGTGGCCTTCACCCAGGGCCGTAACAGGTCTGTTCTGCAGGAAAGGAACGCCCGCCAGCTTGTGCTGGGTATCCGCGGTAAAGGTGGATATTCGCGAGTCACGCCCCACGCATGGCCACAGCGGCCGCCACTGACCGGGCACATGAGTCTCCTATATCCAGAGCAGTCTGAGCTGTTGTTTGGCTACTGCTCTGTTCCTGATCCCGCACCTGCTTGACCGTGTGTCTGGCATGGTCAGCGGGAAGATGAGGGACCGCCTCATCCAGGGAAACCCAACAGGGCATGGGAGAAATGTGCCATGAGGATTTGGGGGCCGAACTGGCCTGATGAAGGCCGAGAGAAGAGGCAGCATACACTTTCCGCCCAGTAGTCCACTTTGGACTTTTGTCGGGCGGGTTTGTCCATCGCCCCTGGTATTACCGCACGCTCGAAAACACTGTCCGTGACCAGCCCTTCAGCCGAGGGGTGTTCAGAAAACCCGGACAGAGAGCCAGTAGGGACCCGATACTTCGGCCATCCTGGCCGAAGGCGTGGACAGGGAAGCCGGACGCTGCCAAAGTTCCAGGGCTGGCTTCGACAATGGCTTCGCCACTGGAAAGGCTCTGGAGAACCTCAGTCCAGAATCTCGGTGAGAGGATATCTGGCCCATTTGATACGGGTTCAAGCTTCATCTCAGTGGATTCTGAGATGAGCCT
Organism: Neoceratodus forsteri; assembly: GCA_016271365.2. Classification (NCBI taxonomy): domain Eukaryota; kingdom Metazoa; phylum Chordata; order Ceratodontiformes; family Ceratodontidae; genus Neoceratodus; species Neoceratodus forsteri. The sequence continues at coordinate 1,435,964,321 of CM057453.1, forward strand.
AAGAAGTCCTAGGAAGGACGAAGGGCTATCGCCCACTGACTGCTCCCCAGAGGACTCGCAAGTCAGTGCCGCTTGGAGAACAGGGAGGAGTCATCCGACCCACGAAAGCTGTCGAATAGCTGCCTGGAGCCTGAGCCACCCTTCACTTGCCGAGGCTTGTCAGGCGTGAGAGTGACCGACAGCTCACGGGAAGGCCTTTGGGCCAACCGCTAATCTTTCGGCGGAGCCCAGCTGTCGGCTGGAGGTGGAGGCGGTTCCACCACAATTGGTGGGGCAGGCGGAATAGGTCGGACAACCGGCCTGAAACAGGCTCCTCGACCACTCATTCTGGTCCAGTGGCAACCACTTAATGGCCGGAGAAGAGGCCTGAGCCTGCTTATTGGCCAGAAAAATTGTTGCCACATGAGGTTTCGATGAGCGTGAGGCTACGTCTGGCCTTCCTCCTCGGGCGCGGAGGAAGAAGAGGAAGAGTGGCGACGCCGCTTGCCGTAGTCCCGAGACCGAGACCGCTTGTGTCGACGGGAACGGGCCACCACGAAGATGTCCGAGACCGAGATCAGAAACTCGCCAGGCCGAGGTCGGTGAGGCGGGAGCTCGAGGATCGGCGATCCCTCGGTTCTGTCGGGCAAAACCGACGGCTCTTGATTCACCGGTACGGAAGAGCCGACGATATCCCTAGTTTCACCGGGGAACTGGGAGGAGGGAATCTCAAGCTTCTCCAGCAGACAACCTGCCTAACGGGTCGAGAAAATCTCACCTCGCGGCGCGGAGTCTCAGTCACCTGGCCTGACGGGGCACTGCGGAATCCAGTGGCCGGCTGAGAATTCGATCAAGTCGATTGTCGACGAGGGAGGATCTTTTCCCGCCCCAAGAGCGCTGGCGATGAGATCTTGTTTAGACTTCTTCACCGATGAAACGGACTTCGAAGTAGTAGACCTCGCTTTAGTTGAGAGGGTCAAGCAAAGCTCCTTAAAGGTAGCTGAATATGAGGTCCCGAGCGATAGAGGACAAAGGCCGAGAAGAGGAAGTCATGGCCTGAGCCGCCTGTTCTCTTGAAGGCGACCAACCTCTCTAGTTGTTTCAGCGGATCTCGCAGAAACCCCAGTCGGGCTTCTTTGATTTGACCGAGGAAATCTTCTTTCGGGACGCTCTGTGAAGTAAGCGGGCAGCGTCCTCGCAGGGGACGTAGGACCGAGAAGGAGGAACACAGGTCGAAGCTCCGCGGTCGCAGTTCTGGCCAAGGGCAATAGACGACGTGGAGGCGGGTCCGGCCCGAGACATCTTCTGCCCACAGGACATCTCCAAACCGGGTTTACTCTGGTCCATCGCGAGCTGCCAAGGAAGAAGACCGGAGAAAGATACAAAGTTTGTTTTTTTTTTGTTTTTTTAAACCGGCGATTTTAGGCCCAAAACTTAATCGTAGAGCTTAAGGAGGGAACCTGAGCTTCCAAGCTGTAAGAAAGATCTACGTCATGGGGCGGAGCCGAGAGTTTTACCACCCGGGTGGGTGGGAGGAGCTAGCTTGAAGACCTTCCAGCAAGATTTAAAGCGGCAAGGAACCTGCCAATAAGTGTGGATGAACAACATATCCATGTCCCTAGAAATATATTTTTGACTAAGTCAGATTCCTCCTGACCTGTGATGAGCATGGAGCTTCGAGCATTCTAAGTATATTGATAGAAAAAAAAATTAATTTAATTGCAGTCTGACATAAGAGTGACATACCATTATAAGCAAAGTGTTTGTTTGGTGTACTCTTAGCTTACAGCACAAAATGCTACCAATACCAAAAATACCATACAAAAATAGCACAGTGAGTATGAGTAGTAAGTTGTTTGATTTACATTTTTGTTATGTTAAATTGTCAATAAATACAGGTTACTCACCTGTAACAGGAGTTCTAGGAATGGTATATGTTGTTCATCCACACTCATTGGCAGGTATCCTTGCCGCTTTAAATCTTGCCGGAAGGTCTTCAAGCTTGCTCCTCCCACCCACCCGGGTGGTAAAACTCTCGGCCCGCCCCATGACGCCATAGGATCTGGCCTGGCTTGAAGCTCATAGTTGTGCATCGGCCGGGATTGAGAGCTGGATGAACAATATATACCATTCCTAGAACTCCTGTTACAGGTGAGTAACCTGTATTTCTAGGGACATGGATATGTTGTTCATCCACACTCATTGGCAGACTCCTAGCAGTTCTCCGGGAGGAGGGAGGCAAGACGCACACCCCCAATACTTACTTGGGAAAGAGAGACTGAGAACCGAGGCCCCAAAACCAGCATCCCGGCGTGACTCTAAGGTCGATGGTAATGGGTAATGAAGGTGTTTGCTGACTTCCAGGTAGCAGCCCTGCAAATTCCTGGATAGGGACGTCCCTGGAAGCAGCCACTGCTAGGGCAGTATGGCGGTAGAATGAGCTCTTATCCTCTGGGAGGCTCCATGCCCGCCAACTTATAGTAGAGATCTATGCAGGAAGTGACCCACCTGCTTATTGTCTGCCGCTTGGCTGCAGGTCTGCCAGGTGCGGCTTCAGACGAGGGTGACAAACAGCTGGCGTAATCCTTCTCCTCGATTTCAGCCGCAGCGCTCCTTATAATAAGCTTTTAGCGCCTCTTCTAGGGTCCAAAGTATGGAGCCTGTATTCGCCTCCGAGGTGTGATTGGGGTAGAACACCGGCAGAGTCAACACCTGGTTAAGGTGAAACCCGACACCACCTTCGGAAGGAATTTCGGTGGGGGGCAGGACAACCTTGTCCCTGTGGAAGACCAGGCAAGAGACTCGGTGGAAAGCGCCTGAGCTCTCCCATCCTTCTGGCTGACGGATAGCCACCAAGAAGGCGGTCTCCACGACAGGTGAGAGAGCACACTGCATAGGTTTGAATGGCTTGCCCATGAGCTTTGCCAGTACCAGCAGTAGATCCCACGGAGGTGGGGGACTTCTGACTGAGGGGAAATGTATCATGCCTTGGAAAAAGCGCCAGACCATCTCTCCTGCGCCACCGACTGCTTCCAGGCCCGCTGCCTGCAAGCAGAGATGGCTGCCAGCACCCTTAGGTCACGACTAAGCCCTTGATTAGAAAGGACCATAAATAGTCCAAGATGCTTGCCAAGGAACAGGAGGAAGGGTCCAAGCTCTTGTTCTGACACCAAATGGAAAACCTTTTCCATTTGAAGGCATAGCATTCTCTGGTCGACTTACGGGACGCCTCTAACTACATTGAGGACCTCGCCGGAAAGACCCAAGGCCTGGAACTCTAGCCGCCAGGAACCAGGCCGGTCAGGGTGCAGGGATTGAAGGTCCGATGGAACACCTTCCCTGATTGACTGAGAGCAGGTCCGGGCGAGCTGGAAGCTGCCATGGAGTCCTGGAGCTGAGACTGAGGAGATCTGGTACCAGAACTGGCGAGGCAGTCTGGGGCTATCAGAATCACTCTGCGCCTGTCCTCCTCGCTTTGAGAAGCACCTTGTGGATCAAGGAAATGGGGAAAGGCGTAAAGAGGCCCAGGGTCCACTGTCGAGAAGGCATCCCCTGCAGCCAGCCCTGCTGAGGGGGGCGGCATGGAACAGTCTCAGCTTCATGCCTCCTGGAGGCGAACAGGTCCACCTGAGGTGTGCCCCAATGGGAGAACAGATGCTGTACTACCTCCGGCAGGGAGAGACCACTGTGGATGCAGCCCCATCCGCCCAGGCATGCACCAGGGTGTTGGAGGCCCGCCACATGAATGGCTAGGAGATCCGCCTCCAGGCTGCGCACGAGTGACCAAAATGCGGAGAGCTTCCTGCATAGAAGCATGGAGTGCGCCCCGCCTGGCGTTTAGATAGAACATGGTCGTGGTATTGTCCGTCCTGACCGGACCACTTGACCCCGGAGGAACGGAGCAAAGGCGTGAGAGCTAGCGGACCGCCGGAGCTCCAGCAGGTTGATGTGGCATCGGGACTCCTGCGGGGACCAGAGGCCATGAGCCCGGTGTTCCCCAGATGGGCACCCCAACCCATCAGAGAGGCATCGTTCGACTGAGAGACCGCTGCTCGGGCGGACGAACGGGATGCTCCTCCTGCAAATGATCTGGAACGGGTCCACCACTGAGCTCCACATCCCCTGAGTCAGCGACACAAGCTGGTCCAAAGGATCGCAGCGCCAGGACCACTGGCTGGCCAGTCCCCATTGAAGGACGCATGTTCCAGCGGCCCAACAGACCACGCTGGTGCAGGGCCGCCATGAGACCCAGGAGGCGTGAGGGTCCCGGTCAGGGCGAATTGCCCAACCAGAAATGATCGGGCAAAGGAGGAAAGAACCTCGGCCCTGTCCGGCCGAGCCGCAGGCCTGGCTCGGAGAGAGTCGAGCTGCGCCGAGGCTGAATAGAATCACCTGCTTTGGCTCGAAGTTCCGACTTGGCCTCGCTTGATAAGGAGGCCCAGTTGAGAGCAGACTTGAGGCCAGATCTCTGGACCACCCGCCTCCCTTCCTGGAGGGAGCTGCTATCAGCCAGTCGCCCAGGTAAGGGTACACCGGACACCTCGGCGACGCAGGAATGCTGTCACCACTGCCATGCATTTGGTGAAGACCTGGGAGCTGGAGACAATGTCAAGGGCATGGCTTGAACTCGAAAAGGGATCCTTCCGCCGGAAGCGAAGGAATCTCTGGTGAGACGGACGGATAGGGACGGAAAAAGCGGCCCCTGCAAGTCCCAGAGAGCAGAACCACACGCCTGCCCAAGGATGGTATTATCTGAGCCAGAGTGACCATCCCTGAAGGTTCGAGACCTTAGGAACTTGTTTAGGTCGTAGGTCTGAGAATGGGGCACCAGCCCCCGTCTGCTTCGGAACCAGGAAGTACCTGGACACAAACCCTGGGTCTGAAGGAGGGTCCGCCACCTCTTATCACCTCCTTCTGGAGGAGGAGACATGTCGGCTCGACTGAGCCGCCAGTGAGGCTGGAGACTGGCACTCGGGGCGACGGCCTGAAGGGTGGTGCCTGCTCAATTCCAGAGGCAGGCCTCTTCCCACCACCTCCAAGACCCACCCTGTCCGTGGTAACAGCGGACCAGGCGGAACGGAAGTGCCGGAGCCGCCTTCACGGGGACCCAGGGTGGTGACGGGAATGGGGGACGACCCTCAGCCTGCCACTGGGCAGGCTTGGAGGAGGACCGCCGAGGGACCTCCTGGGCCTTTCCTCCTGCCTCCTGTTAGAGGAAGCCGGGCGGTTTGGGTTTGGGATGCTAAGGTCGAGCCTGCTGGCCCTGACGTTGCTGGGCCGGGCGCGCCGGGGGCACAGAAGGACGAAAGGGCTTAGGCTGTGGTTTGCGGCCTTTGTCCTTCTGAGCGGAAGAGACCGAGTCCACGGTAGCATTGGACTTCTCGATCCTCTGCAGGTGACCTTCCACCCCAGGGCCGAAGAGGTCAGTCCCCAAAAAGGGAACATCCGCCAACTTGTGCTGGGTATCCGAAGTAAAGGTGGATATCCTCAGCAAGCCCGCCGACGATAGCCACTGCGTGCGCGCACCGATCTGGCACATGAGTCCCCTATATCCAAAGCAGTCTGAGCTGCTGTTTGGCCACTGTTCTGCTCCTGGTCCCGCACCTGCTTAACCGTAGTCTGCAGATCGGGCGAAGATGAGGGATGACCTCATCCAGGGAGCCCAATAGGGCATGAGAAAATGTGCCATGAGGACAGCCGAACTGGCCTGACGGAGGCTCGAGAGGACGGAGGCGAGACTTTTCATCGACATAGTCCACTTTCTTGGACTCCTTGTCAGGAGGTTTGTCCACATCCCTGGCGCTAGCCGGGCGCGCGGAAAACGCTGTCTGTAACCAACCCCTCAGCAGAGGGGTGTTCCGAAAAACCGGACAAGGAACCGGTAGGGACCGCATACTTCCTGGCCATCCTGGTCGAAGGCGCAGGGCAGGAAGCAGGGCGCTGCCAAAGCTCCAGTGCCGGACCCACTATGGTCTCGGCCACCGGAAAGGCCTCCGTCGGAGAATCCCCTCGGTCCAGAATCTCCGTGAGGGGATACCTGGCCCGTTTGGAAACGGGTTCGAGCTCCATCCCGTGGACTCCGAGATGAGTCAAGTAGTCCTAGGAAGGACGACGGGCTATCGCCCATTGACTGACTTTCCTGAAGACCCAAGTCCAGTCACTTGAGAAAAGGAGGAATCATCTTCGGACTCGGAAGAGTCCTCGAAGAGCTGCCTCTGGCCTGAGCCACCCTTCACCGCCGAGGTCGGTCGGGAGTGAGGGTAACTGACAGTCGATGGGGTAGACCTTAGCCGCACCGAGAATCTTTGGTCGGAGCCCCAATAGGTGGCTGTGGAGGCGGAGGTCCCACCGGAATCGGAGCAGTTGGTTTTGGTCAACAACCGGCCTGTATAGGCCCTGGATAAGTCGAGGGCTGTGTCGGCCGCCCGTGACAGCCATTTTTAATGGCTGGAAGGCGACGGGTCGGCTTACCTCTCGGCCAGGAGGAGTTGTTGCAACATGAGGTCCCTCGTGACTGGCCGACGACTTACGCTGGCTTCCCTCGTCCGAGGAGGAGGACGAGGACTAGCGGCGACGTGCCACTGGGCGTCGACCGAGACCACCTATGACGGGGATCGGGTGGACCGCCAAGAGGTCCGAGACCGATGACCGAGTCCCAGAATTTCCGAGGTCGGTGCGAGGTGTCGGCCGAACCGCACTCCCTCTCGCCCGGATGGTCCATCCGAGGGGCCCGGAACCGGAGGCACAGGCGAGCCCACGGGATCCCCAACCCTCCTGGGGAACCGGGAGAGGGGAATCTCGGCTGCTAAAGGCGACAGCCCGCCCAACGGGTCGAGAAAATCTCGACTTGCCGGTGGAGTCTCGGCCAACTGACCTGACGGGACACCGTGGAGGCCAGTGGCCGAGTCGAGCGGTCGACTGGCCGACGGTCGACGACTGGGAGAGGGACCTTCCCGCCCCCAAGAGCGCTGACGGAGGGACTTACCCTGTCCTTCTTTTGGACCGAGAATAAGGTCCAGCAGACGAGGGCCCTTCTCCCTTAGTGGAGAGGGACAGACAAAGCCCTTAAAAGAAGCCGCAGGAAGAACCAGAGAGCTGGGGTAAATGCTTCGAGGAAGATACGGCCCAGCCGCCCTCTTCGAGGGCTGCACTATCCGCCGAGCGATCCGCTGAAAGCTCACTGCTGCTGACACCGCCAACCGGGCCTCCTTGGACTTCACCGAGGGAAACGCTCGGACGCCCAGTTGCAATCGGCAGCACGGTTCCCGAGGACGAGGGCCGCAGGAAAGATGAGCACAGGTCGCAAGCTCCGCGGGTCGTGGCTCAAGGCCTAAACAGTAGACACACGCGGAGTGGATCCGTCCTGAGACATCTTCGACCCGCATGGGCATCTCCTAAACTGGAGCGCGAGGGATCAAGACTGGAAGTCTTTTTCGCAAAATTTATTTTTAAATCCGCAAAACGGAGAAATAGGAACCAATCTCAAACGCAGAGCGTTAAGGAGGGAACCTGAGCTTCCAAGCGGTAAGGAAGATCTGGCGTCATGGGGCGGAGCCGAGAGTTATACCACCCGGGTGGGTGGGAGGAGCAAGCTTGAAGACCTTCCGGCAAGATTTAAAGCGGCAAGGATACCTGCCAATGAGTGTGGATGAACAACATATCCATGTCCCTAGAACTTAAAGATGAGAGATGATGAAAACGAAAGGAATGTCCACTCACTCCACTCCTGGTGGTGGTGCAGACTACAGTTGCACACATGCACTGATGCAGACAGAGTTGCACTTTACTGAAGTAGTGTGCTACTAGCTTTAGAAGCAAGCACAGAACAGCACTACTTAGAATTAGAACAGTTCTGATTGGAAAATCAAGGCTCACTGTCTGGCTATGGCTAGGCTAAGTGTCCCTCCTCCGTCCTCACCTCACAGCCTGGGGCTCCCTCCAAGACCCAGTCCCCTCAAATTAGGTTAATAAAAGTAATAGTAAGTAGTACAAATAAATTTGGAGAGAGTTGTGTTCATATTTACTTTCTCACCCTACCACCAAAACCACAACACAACTCCTGCCTGCACTCGCCACTCACTGTGTCCGAGACTCAGAGTCCAAGTCCAAGCCAAGCCAACAGCCACAGCCAATCAGCTGAGCTGAGCCAATTGTGAGAGATGGCGGCATTTAAAGGAATTAGTCTGTATATCCCAAATGCCATGGTGGCTGGCTGCCTTTTTTAAGGTAGGTAATAGGTATTTAGGTACAGTAGCCTCCAGCTGAGGCAGTGAGCCAATGTGAGTTGCTTGCTTGACTTGCTTAGGTTGAGTGAGTTGTACTATATTGTGACTCGAGTTGAGTCATGTGACTGTGACATGAGTCCAGTCTGGCAGTAAAGGAATCAGCTTAAGGCACTCATTTCTCTGCTTTTTTTTTTTGTTTGTTTTTTAAGCTACTAGCTATTTAATTAGGAAATTAAGGAATTTATGAATTTAAATAACTTTTTATATTGGGTTTTGTTTTAGGTAGCCCACTGCCCCAGCCCAAGTGACTTGAGTCATCTCGTCACCACCTCGGACTCAGGACTCATGAGTCAAGACTCGTGACACTATGAGTGACTCAGGAGGACTGGAGTCCTGCGTGGTATTGAAGGAATTTACCTATATATCCTCAGCACCATGGCTGGTGGCTGCTGAGTCACGTGACTGTAATTGTTAAGCTAGCAGCTAGGCTAAGGCTAATTACGCAATTTAAGTACTTTCTCTTATTGGTTTTGTGTTAGGTAGCCCCCAGCCACAGTCAGCCAAGAGCTCAGCTGAGCCAGCCAACCAAAGTTTTGTGACACAGACAACATGAGTCAGTCAGAGAGGACTCATCAGGAGTCAGACTCACTCCATCCTAGGGACCACTCTACTGGGGGCGTCAGGCGAGCAGAGAGAGAGAGAGAGAGAGAGACAGGAAGTGGTCCACAGTGGAAATGGACTGGAGGGACTCAGAGGTACATCAAGCAGACAGATGAGACAAAACAGCAACTTCACCAAGTGTGCTAGCTCAGCTGAATAGCCAATGCCAAATATGAAACACTCATCACAAATCACATCAGGAAGACAAGGAGGGAGGACTCAGACTCGGAGTCAGGAAGGAACAGCAGCAGACGGCAGAGAGAATTTGGATTAGCAAGCGCAGTGCACTCCAGATATGGCATGTGTTGGCGAGCATCAAATTAGTTATCTACACCGTAGGTGTGCTGTGCAGCAGTAACTTTGTGTTGCAGAATCAGATGGGGGGGGGGATAGGGGAACAACTGGGAATGAAAATTGAAGGAACACACAGACTAGTGCCAATTCTTATCACTGAAACTGAAAAACACTGACTGAGTGTAAGTGTAATGCAAAATTGCAATTTGCAAATGCAAATGGCATTGGTATTATGGCAATTTCTGTGTTATTATTAAACAATAAAAAATGAACCTGAAAAAGTTCTCAGTGTGTATCTTATTCTCTGCCTAACCTTTACAGTTTTGTGCCTCTGACAGACAGACAGGACTGTCTACTCTCTACAGTTCAGACTTACAATGAATGAACATGAAGAAAAAAATTACTCACCATAGTAATGTTGTTTCTTCTAATGGAGTCTTGCTGTATTCTGACTAAATGCAGAGAGCCCCAACATTCGAACTGCCCTGGAGAGGAAAGAGTTAACTTTATGCAGAAGCACAGAACGTTGAGCTCGAGCTTGGTTTTCAAACCCTCTGTCTGTGGTACTTTCCAGTGCAACCGTCAGATTCTTACGAGCAACTAAGAGTATAAAATATGGAAACTGTTTTGGTATAAGCCAAAAAGCAACAATTTTAAGGCCCATAAGACTCAAGTCGAGAACCCAAAAAGAAAGAAGGTAGTGACAACACTAAACACATGTATCATGAAAGAGAAAAACTCAACCAATTAATACACCCAAAGGAAGGGTACAAAGGTACACCCCTGAGGTGCAACACTGTAAACTGCCAGCCCACTTCCCAAAACTAGGTTCTGAGAGGGGAGGCAGGGGGGAGGTCAGAATACAGCAAGACTCCATTAGAAGAAACAACATTACTATGGTGAGTAATTTTTTCTTCTAACAACATGAAGTCTTGCTGTATTCTGATTAAATGCAGACTACCAAGCAGTTCCCCAAGAAGGAGGGAATGCAGAACCTACTTTGGGAACAGACTCTGCAGCACTGCTGTGCCAAACCTAGCATCACTCCTAGCCTGGATATCCAGAGAGTAATGCTTGATGAATGTGTGTACTGTTTTCCAGGTGACTGCCTTACAAATCTCTAAGTAGTAACTAAGAGCTCTTTTGACATCCAAACTGTGCAACCTTCGTTCCCCTGAAGAAGAATGGTCAGTAAAAAACACAGGGAGAGACATGGACTGGTTCAGATGAAAATCTGACACCACTTTGGGCAAGAACCTCCTATTGGTTCTTAGGACTACTTTGTCCCAATGGAAGGAAATGAAGTCAGGTTCAACTGACAAGGCCTGTAATTCACTAATCCGCCTGGCAGAAGTAATGGCCACCAGGAACACAGTTTTCCAGGTCAGGCACTTGAGCTCAGCCAGCCACTCGGTTCAAGGGGCTGTGATGAGCTGTGCAATGCAGACATTGAGATCCCAAGCAGGAGTCGGTTCTCCAATGAAGGGTTTATGTGAACCAGACCCTTGAAAAACTTTGCAAAAACAGGGTGAGAAGTCATTGAAGAGCTCTTCCCTGCTGAAAGGAAAGCAGAAACTGCTGCTAGGTGAACCTTCAGGGTTGCAGGCCAAAGACCTAGACTACTGAGGTGAACCAGATAATCTAAGGCTGTAGAGATGTCTGCAGAGTCAGGCACAATGCCTTTCTGAGAACACCAAATGCTAAACCTCTTCCATTTGGAGTTATAAGTTTTCCTAGTTGAAGGCTTCCTGGAAACCTTCAATATATCCAGCACTGCTTGAGAAAGATGCAAACCTGCATATTCTAACTATTCAAGAGCCAAGCCTTGAGATTGGGATACCAGATCCTCCCCTGAGAGGAGGACAGAAGATTGTGTCTCCTGGGAAGGAAAAGAGGACGTGAAGCTGTCAGGGATAACAGCAGAGGGTACCAAGGCTGTCTGGCCCAGTCTGGAGCCACTAGTATCACTGTACAAGGTTGAGTTCTGATTTTTATTAAGACTCTGAACAGGAGAGGGAACGGAGGGAAGGCACAGAGGAACCTGCCCTTCCAGTCTAACATGAGGGCATCCTGGGGAACAGTCCCCAAGAGTGGAGGTTTGCAACAGAACAGAGGAAGTTGGTGATTGTCTGGGGCTACAAAGAGATCTATCTCCGGAGTGCCCCACTTGGAGAACATCACCTGCAGGATAAGAGGATCCAGGGACCACTTGTGATGTCCCTGGGATATTCTACTCAGAGCATCTGCCACTACATTGTCCTTCCCTGGAAGATGAACTGCTACTAGGGAAGTCTGAAGAGAATAGGTCAGAGACCACAGTTTCATGGCTTCTGTGCACAAGGCCATGGACCGAGTGCCTCCTTGTTGGTTGATGTACCACATTGTGATCGTGTTGTCCATTCTGACTTGAACTACTTTGCCCTTGACTACATCTGGGAAGCACTGAAGGGCCAGGAATACTGCCCTGAGCTCCAGAAGGTTGATGTGAAGGAGAGACTCCAGTGGAAACCACATCCCTTGAGCTATCAGGGCACCCAAGTGGGCTCCCCAACCTAGGAGAGAAGCATCTGTAGTCAGAACTACAGGGGAAGAAATGGGACACCTTGTCTGAGGTTGTGTGGCTCCAGCCACCACTGGAGAGCTTGGACCAGAATCTGAGTCACAGGAATCGGTTTGGTGAGAGAATCCTTTTTCTGAGACCAAAAGGACCTTAGGTGAAACTGAAAGTCCCTCATCTGGAATCTTGCTCTCTGCACCACTGTCGTAGAGGCTGCCATGTGGCCCAGGAGTTGGGGGAAGTGTCTCGCTGGACGAGAGACCTGAGGTCGAAAGGAAGAAGTAAGATCTACAAGGGCCTTTACCCTTGCCAGAGGGAGGAAGGCCTTTGCTTGAATAGTGTCCAGTTCTATTCCTATGAAGGTAAGAATCTGAACTGGTTCGAGGATAGACTTTGGAAGATTGAGAAGAAACCCCAGGGAACTGAGCAGGTCCTGTGTGGTTTGCAGAGCTGACGTGACCTGATGAGATGACCGACCTACAATGAGCCAGTCGTCCAGATATGGGAAGATGGTGATACCCTGTCTTCTGAGGTAAGCTACCACTGCTGCAAGGCACTTTGTGAACACCCTTGGAGCTGAAGTTAGGCCGAATGGCATGGATCTGAATTGGTAATGGCCTGAAGGCAACTCGAACCTGAGGTATTTTCTGTGGAAGCACCTGATAGGAATATGGAAGTAGGCATCCTTGAGGTCCAGGGATGCTAGCCAATCCCCTGGCCTTAGGGAGGGAAGGATTATTCCCAGAGTTACCATTCTGAATTTGGGTTTCGAAATGTGTTTGTTTAAATACCTTAGGTCTAGGATGGGTCGCCACTCCCGTTTTCTTCGGGGTCAGGAAGTACCTGGAGTACAATCCTTTCCCCCTGTGCTGAGTAGGAACCTTCTCTATAGCTCTGAGAGCTAGAAGACAGGAAATCTCTACCTCTAGGGCAAGGGTTTCTGATACTGATGCAGGTGGAAAAGACTTGGCCCTTATTTTTGAGAATTCTTTGGAACTGAGGGCCAGTCCCTGGCTTACTACTTCCAGGACCCACTTGTCTGAGGTCACAGACTTCCAGGCCTGGAAGCAGTAAGTCAGCCTGCCTCCTACTGGGATTGGGGAGTTGAGCCGGGCCGACACGTCGGGGTGTCTGCTTGGCAGGAGGAGGGAGCACCCCTGCTCATCCCCCTCTGGCCCCCCTCCCCCGAAGAACCCCTCTGAGGGAAAGAAGAGGAAGCCTGGGCTTGGTAAGAAGGCCTATGAAAAGGCCTGCCCCTGCCCCTAGACTGCTACTTCTGTGGAGTGGCTTGCCTTTCCTTGGCCAGTGCACTCCTGTAAGTGGTCCTGTATTCGTCCATCTTCTTCATGTAAGCCTCTGTCTGCTCCCCAAACAGAGAGTTACCCACAACAGGAAAATCCATAGCCTTAGTCTGGGTATCCTGTGAAAGGTTAGTACATCTGAGCCAAGCATGTCTCCTGAGAGACACAGATGTAGCCATGACTCTAGATACCACATCATTGGAGTCCACAGCAGCATGAAATTGTACTTTTGATGCCTCAATTCCATCAGCAGCCACCTCCCTCAGCTCTTTGGCTGGCTGGGGAGAGGCCTGTTTAGCCAGTTCCAGAACCGTATCCCACCTGGACTTCTGGTACCTGGCTGTGTAGGCCATATAATTTGCCTGCCTCAGTCCCAAAGAGGATGCCAAATACTGTTTTTTGGCCATGGCATCAACTTTACTGGAGTCCTTATCGGGGGTGAAGCCAAAGGAATATTAGCCTTGTCACAGGCTGCAGCCTGCACTACCCCAACATGGCTGCTATGATTGTAAAGGAACTCCGCAGCAGGGCCTGATAGCATATACCTCCTGTCCATTCTTCTGTCCACAGGGGGTATTGAATTTGGAGTCTGTAAAGTTCTTTGTGTCTGTTTCCCCAAAGATTTATGAAGAGGGATAGACAATCTTTTGGACTCTGGGATGTCCATCATTTCCACAAAATCAGGCTCTTCTTCATCCTCTGCAGCTTCAACCAAAGGGAGCTGGAGGGTTTCAGCCACCTTTTTGTAAAACAAAAAGTGTGAAGGGGACTCAGAAAGCCTGGGAGGAGAGACATCCAAGGGCCTGTCTGGGGAGATGTCCTGTTCAATGGGCACATCCAGACCCCCTTCGTCATCATCATCATCATCGTCATCATCGTCTTTGTCTCCCTCCCACTCTCATAAAAAGTATCTGGATCATACTAGAAGGAGAAGGCTCGATCAACTGCCACTTAACCGCAGTACCGAATCCGACGGAACCAATGCAGCGATTGCACAATACTAATCGCCTTGGCTATCTCGTCCATGGTTACAGAAAGCAGTAAGGGATCTGAATCGGTAGAATTACGTTTTCGTTTTGACGGAACTGGCCCCTCACAGCCAGCTCTCCTCTTGCCCGAGGAGGTATCGCCTAGGTCAGTAGGCACCTCCTCAGGTTCGGCCGCAACCGAACCGGGCTGGCCATCCGGATCTACGGACTTCTCGGTCTTCCTTTCCTTCAGCCTACTAAGTCTTTTATCTAAAGTAGTCTTAGGAAAGTTTTTGCAAATTTGGCAGTCTGACTGGAGGTGGTCAAACCCCAGACAATAAACACAGATGAGGTGGGGGTTGACCTTGGCAAAGGCCTCCCCACACTCAGTACAGTGTTGAAACCCAGAGGGACCGGTTTTCTTTTTGGGTTTCTCAGACATGGCCAACCTAACCAATTACCCTATAGCAGCTTTCAAACCAGTTAATAATTTGAACGATCGGTTACAAACCGTGTCACGGGTTTTTTAAAAGAACCAGAAAAAGCCTGGTTCTTTTGAAACCGATCGACACCGGAACACCACTCTAATCCCGGAGAAAAACAGAAAATTTTTCACAAGGTCGGTTTCTAACCGGACCGACCGGAGAGAAACCAAGGAAAAAACAATTTCCACACTTTTAGAAAAAACACAGTCACTACCTATGTACCACACTACCTATGCCGTAGACAGAGGCAGGAAATCCGAAAATAAAAAAGTTTAAGGTTTTGAAAACCATGATGCTTTACTGAACCAAACTGAGCAGAGGAATCTCTGGAGCGACTTCACTGTTAGGCGGAGTAAAGAATCTGACAGTTGCACTGGGAAGTACCACAGACAGAGGCTTGAAAACCGAGCTCAAGCTCAACGTTCTATGCTTCTGCATAGAGTTGACTCTTTCCTCTCCGGGGCAGTTCGGACGTTGGGGCTCACTGCATTTAGTCAGAATACAGCAAGACTTCATGTTGTTTGAACACGCATGACCACTCGAGACAGAGCACCAGTAGCACAACAATTAACAGTAATGTGAATGAATGATCACTGCAGTCTCATCTGTCTCTCACTGGCCCCGCCGATGAGGTGACTGACCAGTCTGTAGTCTGAGTCAGCATACAGAGTGACAACCAACCATAGATAGTTTGTTAAAATTGTTACCCATAAAGATAAGAAAACTTAACATGATGATCATTACATGACAGACATCGTGTTACACAGTGTTACTGTTAACAAAATAACATATTAGATTTTGATGCTGGGCCTGAGTGCTGCTGCTGATACCTCTCTTGCCCCCATTCCATGCCCATTGCTCAAGCCCAATCAACAAACATGTTTTTTTGTTGTTGTTCAACTTTCCTGAAAGGATGTCACTCATTCTAAAACCAGTACTGCATCATGTTCTGCTTCTGTTCCAAAAGAACAGCGGAAGAGAGGACAATAATGATGTGCATTTACAGTGTGGCTTTTTGTGCAAGCAGTGCGCTACACTTAGTGCACACCGCACAGTCAGTGTGCACTGTGCAGTGTACGAGTGATGCAGTCGCACTTGCACAGTGCACTGTTTTGTGTGCTGTTGCGCACAGGCTGTTCTCACCACTTGCCATCAAGGAAGCAATTATTACTTACATGTCACTGGTAGCTTAATACTCACTTGGCCTCTGTGTGCATTGCGTGGCACTCAGTGTGACACACACAGATTACATGATGACTAAAAAAACTTTGTCCTGTTACTGAAACTGAACATTGAAATTTCAAAAAAGGAAGGAAGAAGTCAAAAGACGGACTTACATTTAATTGAAGATCTCTCATCTGACATTATCAGTCCACTTACGGATTGGACAGGTGAGGACACCTAAACCTTACCTTACTAATCTGTATATCACTACAGCAGAGAGCAGACGTCACATCCACAAAACAATTTTTGCACAAAAACGAAGCCTACCCGAACTCTTGCATCAGGGAGAATTAGGGACAGTTTTCCCTGAAAATGCAGATAAACTAGTTCAGAGCTCAAATTTAACAGTATTCTGGTACATTTCGAGTACCAACTTTCATTCTGGAATACCAAAATCCGAGCCCTGGTGCTATGCATGAAATACCTGATTTCCTGATTTTTTTTTTTGCACCTTAAATCCGACAACAGGGGGGCCTAATCCCCGTGTCGGTGCTAGCCCCCCCCAGTACTTTGGGACACTAGGGAACCCACTCGCAGTGTCCCGAAAAGTTCCAGTAATCCTGTTTGTATAAAAAAAGAAAACAGTCCCCCAGCGTCTTTTTTTTTTCCCCCCTGTAAAAAGGAAAATGGTCCCTCGTCGTCTCCCCATGTCCCCCTCCCCATCTGGACCCTCCCATTGAGGAACCCACTGTCACACTTGGACCACTGATTCTGATCCATGTATCAAATATTTTTTGTATTACATACAATTTATGTAAGGGAAGGGCAGTCAGAAGACCCACAGTCTTGCTGAACTGACACATCCAAAAAAAAAAGCAGGGATACATTCAAAGAACAGAACATAGCTAAATCTGTAGCTATTTAAAATGCAATTCTTTTGTTACATTTTCTTTGAAGGCAGGAACCAAAGTATCCACTTTATAATGCCCTCAGGGAGATCCTTTGACTTGCAATAGTTGCCAGGAAGAAACTGTGTTGGGAGGGGTGTCGAAGGGAGCCCTTGAATTACATCAGAAAGACCTTTGATGTGTAGATAACAATGATCCAGACGAATTTGGAAGGTCCAATACACATTTCCAGGATGCTTTGGAAGGACATCCCAGAAACTGTGTGTGTGTGTCAGAACAAAAACCAGTTCTGACCAGTTAACCTGAGGAGAGGAAACTGAGTATGTCACTTATCATTTTTTTTTTAAATCTTGCTGGGACATCCTGTGCTGTAAAATATAACTTTTAATACTCCAAGGCGGAGTTTAATGACCTCAGAGAGGAGGCCGGCTCAGGACTGCTTTTATCCAACTGAATAAGCCTTAGAGAGACACATTTTGTTTTATTGCTGACTGAGAGAAGAAGGACAACATCAGCACTGTAGGAGATAAGTATTATGTGGACAAGAGAGCTTAGTCTGTACTTTAAAAAACCTGTTTTGTTTTTAAGATTGTATGTGTTTGGGATATTTGTTCTGTATTTATTGTTCTGTTTTGATATTTTAAAGTAAAGATATATTTTACAACGGAAACTGCCTGGAGTGGCTTGACATTTGTTTTCATTTACGTGGAGCTTTTAAAGGTTACAGTTAACACTGTGTACGGGCTTACTGAGATACCAAACTGGGAAACGGATAGAGTTCTCTAAAGTCTTGCATAGAGTTCTAAGGGTTCATTTGAAAGACCTGGATGGGTGCTCGTAGGCAAAGTTATCTGGCCCCCCAAAGACAGAATTATCTGAGCCTGATAATTGGGTACGCTAACAAGAGGTTATCAGTTTGAATCCCTCCAGAACTTGAGACTAAGGTGACCTGAACCCACAAAACAGACAAGAGGGTTACCTTGTTCTGTTTACTGTTCACAAATCATACGCTCAGAGGTTGGCACTTTGGGAGTAGAGGGCTGACCGGCTGAACGAGTTTGTGACACCACCACCCCACCCCACCCCCCCTTGCCCTAAATTTACCATCTGAGGTCAGCGGCTGTCATCTTCTGTGGACCAGGACACATCTGCACTCTTATTTATTTATTGAATTTTGTTGACCTGGTAAGCCCACTGGGCCTAGAAGAAACTATTACTCACCGAAAGTAATATTACTTCTTCCAGGGTATTCTTTAGCATTATTGACAGATGCAGTATGCCAGCTGGGTTCAAGTGCCCCAGAGAGGAGGAGTCAATGCAAATGAGGAAGGCATTGGCCAATCAGGATACAGTTAGAGTAGAGTGCTGCCTGCAGTCAGCCTGAGGGACCTCAGAACACATTTCAGAGCTGAAAAAGAGCAAAAACTGTGCCCGCTATGGGCACAAAAACTGTTAGCAATAACCCACCATATATTCTAACCCACCATAAAGAAAAAATTATTTATTTATTTTTTAATCACAGGAAAGAATGACAGTCAGCAAATTTGACTAAATCCCCTAACAGAGCCTTTAGACAAGGTTTCCAGGGGGAGGAAGGGTGGGAGTGTCAATAATGCCAAAGAATACCCTGGAAGAAGTAATATTACTTCAGTGAGTAATTGTTTCTTCTCACCCCAGGAATTCTTTAGCATCTACTGACAGATGCAGACTTCGAAGCACTGTAGTTGGGAGGAGGACACAGAAACCTATTTTAAGAAGAGGCTTTGAAGTACTGTCCTGCCAGACTTGGCATCCTATCAGACTACACATCCAAGAAAAGATCTTATTGAATGTGAGAAAAAAATTTCAAATAAGTGATCTGCACACTTCTAGTAAGGATATAGCCTTGAACACTGCCGAGGAGACAACTGTTCTCCAGAAAGTAGGACCTAAGCACAAGAAGGGCTGAATGTCAGCCTTGCTGTACCAGACCCGAAATATGGCGAAACAGTCCCATGGGAAAATACTCTTGGTCACTGGTTTCTCCTTTCCTGCAAGACGCAGGAAAGGAAGGGATGATAATGACAGTACCTGAACTGCTAGGACCACCCGACACAGACCAGCAGGACTAATTCATGCCCCATCCGAGCAGCTTGAGATAGCCTAGACAGTACTTGCCTGAGAGCAGTACAGGCAGGGAAAAAGGGCTGATGAAGGTGGCAATGGTAGACACTTGGGAAAAGGATTTCCTATTCATCCAGAGGACTACATTGTTCTTAAATGCATGGAGAGGATAAGGCCTAAAAGAAAAACCTGAAACTCTGAAAATCCACCTGACAGAGGAAAAGACAAGCAGAAAGGCTGTCTTCAATGTTACTAACTTCAAGACAGAATTGTCACAGGTTCAAAGGGACACCCAATGAACTTGAATATACAGAGGTTTGTGTTTCATGGGAAAAAACTCCAGTCCCTAGAAGGGTCTGGAAGTGAAACGGCCCCTTGTGGAATTATTTGAAATGGTCTGAGAAATGACAGATTTCTCTAGCCTGACAGAAAAAGAATCCGAGTAACTGTTAGGTGTACTCCCAAAAAAAGAGGCCTACTGACCTATTGTAGATAAGAAAATAAAACCTTTATATATTTTTACAGAAAACAAGTCACAAAGACCAAACTAGTTCCGTGTACAAAATAGTAATGCCTGGATATGAACTAAATAATCCAGTCATGAGAGGAAAGAGGGTTGAAAAACTCTAGGGTCTTGTCTTTGTACCCAGGGGAAAAAACATTTCCACTAGGAAACTGAGGTTTTCGTGGAACTAAAACTTTTTTTTTTTTTTTAAAGACGTTCCAGGCCTTATATGGCTACAGGGACTCTAGGAGAGCTAGCCTCTCAAGAATCAGGCATTGAGGAGAAAAGACTGGGAGCTGAGAAAACACTTCTCCTGTGCAAGAAAGGAAGGAAGTAGCTTGAGGAAACGAAAACAGCCAGATGGCTGTTTAACTGAAACATTTTTTTATCAGAAAGTACCAAGGTTGTCCAGAGCCACTGGGATCATGGTGACTGACTCCTTAACTAGAAAAGTACTTAGAAAACAAGGGATATATGGGAGAGAGAGAACACTTCTCTGACCAGTCTTGAGATAAGAAAGTCCGTTGGAAGGAACCCCAAGCTGGGGCCTACAACAGGAAAAAGGAAAAAACGGTCTGGAAGCGAAAATTCCGATCTGGACCTGAAGTTAACCCTTAAACGATGTGGTTAGGACTTGTGTGCTGAGGGCTCACTTGTGGTGGCCCTGACTAATGTGGCTTAGAGGATCTGCCAAGGGGTCCACTTGCAGTGGCCCTGACTATGCCATAGTGTTGTCCTTGCCCGACAGATGGATGAGTGACTAAGACACCTCCAAAGAAGCCTGCTAGAGATCAAAACTCATAGCTATTGAGGAGAGACTGGAAGCCTTGTGTCCCAAATGCTTGTTGGTGTGATACAGGGCAGGAATATCATCCAGTCCTCTCTGAACTAAATGACCTCTGGACTGAAATAAAGCAGGCCTGATAGAGATGCTCTGAGATTCCAGGGACTGATGAAAGAAGGACTCTCTCGGAAACCAAGACCCAATGATGGAACCCCTCGCAGGGAAGCGCCCACTGGAAAGAAGCCTCTGTATTGGAGATTTGAAGGGGAGAGGTGTGAGGTTCACTGTTTCCTTACACCAGTCCAGCTTGTAACAGGGTTCAGGCTTCACGAAAAATTCTGTTACTTGGAATGTGACCTAGAGGTCTAGCCCCTGGGACTCCAGTGACACAATTATGCATCATATACAGGGAACAAACTTCCCCTGACAAGAGATGAGCATTGCCCCTTAAGAGTTAGAGTTAGATGGTTAGGGAACTTTTTTCTAGCAGGCATAAAAAAAAAAAAACAACAAGACTGTAGGAAATAACATGTCAGACTTGGGGCTTGAAAACCAAAATCAAGGAGAACTGGCTAAGGATGGCCAACCTCTGAGAAGGAAAACCAGGGATTCCCTGTCTTCAGGTGAGAACCGCCAACCAACCCAGATACCTGGAGAAAAGCCTGAATTTTTACTCCATATCTGAGAACACTCTGAAGGCACGGAAGAAAACTCGTAGCCGCCTGAGAAAAAAACCCAGGCTAAGGAACTGAGAACATAGAATGTATTGAGGGACACACCTGCATTTGCAAAATAAAGACCTGAGTCAAGAAAGCATCCTGACCCCAGGTTAAGGAAGCTGATAACGATTTGCTGTTCCCTAATTTCCTTTAAAATTCAGGTAATAGCCCGGAAAAAATGTCCAACTCCCAAGGAGAAGGGAACCCTTTCATGACTTTGAATCTCACGAGATTCTAGTGCACTAGTTCCCACTGCTGACATGCTACTGGAGAAAACAGAGAATGCAGCACTTGGAGGTAAACTTTAATTATTTATTTACTTATCGATATATATATATATATATATATATATATATATATATATATTAGAGGCAAAAACCTCTGTTTAATGCATCAGTTAGGGTTGTTCCACAGCGGAAAGCGAGGAATTCGATGTTAGGGTTGAAACCCCTTTGCACCCTCCAGCCCACCCCAACTGGATAGGGGTGCACATTGGGGTCATTGGCCCTAACTGTCACCCCATCACATGTGGAAAGAAGCTGAGGAATAGGAGAATGGGGTGACAGTTAGGACCGATGACTTTCAATGCGCCACCCCATTCCAGCTGGGGGGGGCTGAGGGGCAAAGGGGCTCTCAAGCCTAACATCGACTTCCCTCGCTTTGTTGCTGTGGAACAACCCTAACTGATGCATTAAACAGAGTTTTTTGCCTCTAATTTCCTCTTTTTGAGAATGATAATGAGAAATAGTGAATGTAATGTGGCGGCGAGAGCGCAGGGCCCGCCACGTGATGTTGTGTCACATAGTAACATTGTGCCCGCAAACGCAAATCGTAATGCACATGGTGACGCAAAGTGAAACAGAAAGAGAAACAATACTGTAGACAGAAATGTTAAAAACGCAAACGCAACCGCAAATGAAAACGCAAAGGGTAACGCACATGGTGGCGTAAACGTGAATGGTAAGTGAAACGGGTAAGGAACCACAACCAGAAATGCTAATGGTAACAGTAATGTAAGCACACAGGCTGTTTTTACCCAAAAGCTATATAGAGAAAGACAGTGAGTAGAAAAAATGTATGCTAAATAATGAGTCTCGGAACAAAGAAACAAGCATTTGTCAATGCCGAATGTTTGCTTGCTGGCATTGGCAGTGGTAGTGTAGAAGTTACAGAGCTGCGTAATAGGAATTGCAGTGAAGTATTGAACTGAAGCCAACCCCACCACCACCCTGCAGAGAGTGACAGGCATTGGGGTGTGCCTTTGGGTCGTCAGGCATAATGGCCACGCCATTTCACCACACCCCACACTGCAGACACTGACAAGTGTCACTGTGTTCCTTGGGGTCTTTGGCCCTCATGCACACCCATTCCATTAGGAAACACGGTGAGATGCGCATGGATATAGGAGAATGGGGTGAACTTTGGGGTCAAGAGTCCAAGGCATACCTCGATGCCTCTCACTGGCTGCAGGGTGTGGAATGGTATGAGCATTACAGGCAAGAATCCCAAGTCACACCCCTGATGCCTGTCATTCTCTACAGGGTTGGGCGTTATGGTTAGAAACCCTAATACCTCAGGCATTCGTTGGTATTTTCACTCCAAATGTTCAACATGGATTTTTTGTGACCCCACCTCATGAACAGGGGGAATATCAGTTTGTTAGCCGAAAGCTGCTTATGCACAGCGACTACGGCATTTAGCACCACAGGTGCAAAAACATTCCAAACAGGATGTAAAACATGACAGCTGTACTGTTCATGGGGAGGTGTAAAAAATGGCAATGTTGCAAATCTGCAATAAAAATATTTAAAAAATGGTGAAGTCACGACGTGACATAGAAACTGGCGAACGCCATCCGTAATATAATTAGGTTGAGAGCCCGTCGGCCGCGAGCGGTGGATTTGCCAGCACCGGGCCACCCAGGTTCAGGAACGACCCGGTCGCCGGAGGCCGGCCGGGGAGGGATCGAGCGTCCGCTGACAGCTCTCCTCCTTCTCCGGGGAGGTGTGGGAAGCAGTCGGCGCGGTGGGGACTCTGGCGGAGGCCGGAGTTCCCACGCAAAACCGACGCCGACAACCCATTGGAGGAGGACGGATGATGACATCATGGCACGACCGCCTCCCCCAAGCGGAAGGCTGGATGAGCTGCCTGCCACCGAATGAGCTCGCCACGTCTCGATGTGCCCCCAGGCCGAGCCCCCGACCTAGTCCCAGTGCCCGGCGTATACCGGGTATGCGCGGCCCCACCGTGGGGGAAAAGCCACGGGGTATCGGGGCTGAGGCGATTTGGGGAGCAGAGGTCAAGGCCCGTGACTGGCTGAAATGGAAGGCAGGCAGCTCGGGGAGTAAAGAGCAAAAAAAAAAAAATAATTAGGTTGGAGATTTTTTTTTACAGCAGATTGTCAACTCAGGCATTTTGGTGCCTCCGATCATGAACAGTGTTACTGTGATTTTCTTTATCTGTCCCGAACAATGATTTCCACAGCGCCACGCATCTCTGCGCTGAAAGTGTGAAAACACACTTCGCCA